>OX381613.1:5010000-7510000 GCA_947459985.1 Diloba caeruleocephala
GTTCAGTTGTCACTTGTCATGATTTTTCTCGAGGTATAGCCCAAAACCTGGCTGACGAACTATGTTATTCAATAGTAACTCTCATTTATAAGAAGTGGTATTTAATAGCGTTAATCAAAATGCCGTATTCAATATGAAAATATGAATTATGCTCTTACATTCGAAGGGCTCAGGAATAAAAGGGGCCCATCGACATTTTTCGTAAATGCAGCTAACTTAATCATTTGATTCGTTTTAAATGGCCTTTCGTATGATTCGTTCAAAACATCGAAATGAAAATCCATCAATGACTAAAAGGAGCCCACTGCAGCTCAAACCTGAATAAAAGGTGCTATTGCATGCAAACCTGGGTAAAGAAAGTTGTTATTGTCTTTGTTTAATTCAAGAACGCATCCATTCCACGTTCGTATGGAACTGTCTGTAATACTTTTCAATCTTAAATATTTGATCAGCAATTATCACTGGTTATCGGTTTTGTTGATGGCCTCCTTGTCTTGCATCCTTAATTTGTTAATGTTAATAGTCGTGCGAATGCATTTTCTTTACATATAGCTATAGTTTCTGGTATAGAACAGGAAATGTCCTATCCAGGCTGCCGCAAACGCCTACCAGGTATTACGTCACGTCACGTCGTTACGTGAATAGGCTAAATCATCTACCCATACTGAAAACCACGTTCGGTGTAAATAGGCTGGATTGGCCGGTGACATATTTCCGATTTATTACACACACACACATTATCCAACACGCTGGAATCTGAACTTCCAAATAATACGGGTTATTGAGCATGCCGCTCACTTCCAATCGAAAGTCCAAATCGGATGGCAGAACTAAATTAAAGAACGTTTGAAGCTAACCATCGGAAGTGTTTAATGATCTTCATGCTCCGATCAGACTGCAATTGGATTGAAAAACTTGAAATATCGAGCCGGTCTTCTTTTAAAGTTGTACTTAGTAGTGAAGTTCTTACGGTTTGTGCGTTATTTTATCAGACAGCACAAAATAAACGCACTTGTATCGTTGTATTGTAAAGAAAACTTTTAATAAGGTACGGAACAATAACGGTGTATGTGTACCTACTTAAGTGCGTTAATAGATATTAGTATTTTTTTAAATTCCGCATTCCTATCATTTACGTAAATAGGAATAATGATAAATGATCGAAGAAAGATATTATATACAGTTAACAAAGGTTTAATTAAAGAAAATAATTAAATTATTGTAATTTTATATAATATTCGGTAATTATTTTTATACAACAAAATAATATAAAAATATTGATCGTCATATAAACGAGTCAAATATATTTAAAATCAATTACTAATGGGTAATTGACAGACTAATAAGTAATTGACAGACTTATAAGTCATAATAATATATAATATAATAATAATGTTTATTTACGAAAATCACAGACAGTTACAAGAAATTACATGTTATTACAAGACAGGTAAGATATTATTAAGTCAAACATAATTGTAAATTGTAAAAATCTGTACATAACTATAACCCTGCCTCTTAAACTAGGTCATCCTGTATCTTAAGAGGCATAATAGAGGCAAAATAAATGTGCATTTTTAATTATCTATGATGGATTGACGGCCAATTTCGTACAGTAGGATTTTCTTGAAGGTATGCGCGCAGCTCACTGCTTTAGTCTTATCAAAGGCGCCAAATGAAGTATAATTTTAAAAGAAAAATTGTAACGCACACATTACCACATTTACATACTTCATTTTGTCTTGTAGCCGCGCCAACGCGTAAGATACATGCGACAGAACCAAATAATAATTGTAGGAATCTCGCTGTTAATATTGACGTCACATACAGACAACTCTACAAATTGGGTTGGGCTAACATATTTGGACCGGGCACAGTCGATTAACTGTTATTACGATATTTACATACGCGACTACGTCCGTGTTAGACGGCACGAATATTGTTTTACACGCAATGTAGCATGTGGCTCTACAGCAGATTTATAATACATACGATAATATTATGAGCTCATACAGGTCCGTGTAAATGATAAGCCTTTCCACGGATAACGACTATTTATAAAACTTTAAATAAGTTGTGAAATCTCACAGATTGTCTTACTTTAATAAATGGAAAATATATAAATATTTGAATGGTATAGAATTCATTTTAAATATCAAGTATCGGTTTCATACTGATAATAAATAAATAAACATTGAAATACTCGACTAGCGAAAGATTTACTATATATTATTTTATTAAAAAAAAGGTTGATGTTATGTTTTTTTTATGCTAAAACGCAACATTGCAACCTGTAGATTCACCTCTAACAATATTTTCCATTATTAAGACTATATTACTATGGTAGTAGTATAGTATAGTCTTACACTATTAGGAGAGAAGTATTAGGGTTTCTCGACCTTTTCCTTTTTACCTTATTTCTCGTGGCACGAGAATTCTAGACCAGGATTTCTCTTTCTTTTAAGAAATTATGTTCTTTTTTATAAATCACGATGCTATTTTCGATTTTTCCTCTATGCAAATTAAACTGATGGTTGATTAGATCAAATAAATCAAATGGTATTTTTTTTGTTACAATTTGCATGTATTAATTGACAAGTCAACATTAAACAATCAATTAAACAAACTATATTCGGCTGGATAGACACTTGACAAAGTATATATATATAGGATTTCAAGGGTTTTATTTTTTGCTTGGAACCCTAACATTTTTCTAAAATAAAAGTAACGTAAGTTATTCCTTATAACATAACATCAGCTATCTGCCAGTGAAAGTCCCGTCAAAATCGGTCCAGCCGTTTCGGAGATTACCCGGAACAAACAGACAGACAGACAGACAAAAAATAAAAAAATGATTTTTGTTACATGTACCGTATATACTTTTATTACGTATATACTTGCATTTAGTAAAAAGCTGTTATTTTGACATTACAAACAGACACTTAAATTTGATTTATTTGTATAGATTTCAAAGTAACGTATATTGGGGAATTTATTTTATTCCCATGAGGACAGAATAGCCGGTAATGGAATTGACATACAATTAGTATTTTGCTTAGCGTCGTGGCTATTTCCATCCTTTTACGACGGTGGATATGGTCTGCCGAAGCAGTAGCATAGGTGACAATGGGGATTCTTTAAAATGTATAACTTATAATTTTGGAAAATATGCAGCATTTTAAGAAACAAATTGAATGTTATGATAATCGGCCCAGTAGTTATAGAAAATATATTTAAGGATTTAAAGGGCTGTGACGTCAATCAATGGCGTAAAAGATTTGTGCCGTTGCCTCACGTTTTAAGAACTGTCAACCACACACCATCTGTCAAATAATGTCAAAATATTTACTTCTTCTTCTCTTAGATTATGGCTTCTGTAGGTTATCTTCCACAATTTCGCCAATGTCAAGTTTAAGGCAACTTCGTACGGTAAATACCGATGAATAAATCTTTACATATTCATAAAATATTTCTCAAAAATGAAAAAAAAATCTAAAAAATATGTCGGCAACGTCGTACGGTTCAATTGTTTTTTTTTTTTCCAAAAAAATATTTATTATGTTCTATATTGCATAATTTGTGAATGTGTCAGACTATGTACGCTATTGACGTTGCGCTGTTATTTATTGTTTGTTTTCCCATACCACTATGAGAATACTTCAGCAGAGAGAGGTTGTTTTTCTCACATAACTAGCACTTGACTGACAAGGCTTTGTTTTTTTTTGGCTTGCAGTCTATGCACGGTAATTTTATGATAATTCCTCTGATGTCACTGAAGGTTAAATAATAAGTCCAAACGTATTAAAAACTACTTACATTATCACCAATTGCACTAAGTCAATTGGAGGAACCAAATGATTTTTGATTCAGAACGGTTCTTGCAAAAATGGGCAGTCTCCATGACTATTATCACTAGTAAAAAAATCAGTATCGCTTCGAAATCCAATCAATGTTACCATTGGGTCATTACATAACTGCTCGGTTCATGTTTAGTGGGTCACTAGATAATGCTGTATACACGTGGACAGGTCTACATCGTTGTTCCCACGTAGTACTTGTCAAGTGACGTCACAATGTATGTGGGTGCTGCCAGAAGCACGTACACCCATTGAATTGATGCTATTAACTTCCGCTTTTACTCTGATGGTACACTTGACAAGTTACTTCGTACAAAGGTACTTCTTTTATAGTCCAAAAGTAATTGAATATGGGAGAATTTAGAATGAAAAACGCATGACCTCAGTCATAACATCAATGCTTCGGTTAAAGTAGAATTTATTTATTAGATAACGATTTGTCTAGTTTTGATTCATCATATCGGCCTATAGACGTCCACTGCTGAATAAAGGCCTCCCTTAAGTTTTCACAATAGTGTCGTCATTTTGGGGGGAATTTGCCAATACTCACCACGCTTGGCAGGCGGATTGGTGAGCGCAGAATGGCTGCTATTTCACAGAAGGGACGCTGCTGCCCATCCCTTAGTTTTAAGTCCCTTAGTCGCCTTTTACGACATCCACGGGAGGAGATGGAGTAGTGCTATATTCTTAATCCGGACACCACACGGAACAGTTTTGATTAATGAGTTAAAATGATTCGCGATCATCGTATTTATGGATTCATTTATCATCATTCAGTTACGTAAATGATAATCATTCTAAAGCGCTTGATCTGTAGGTGTTAAGCTACTTTCAAATGTTGTTTGCTCTTTCCGTGTTTAAAGAGACGTGAATAAATGACAGATATATCGTCTCTCCTTATTAAAGATTGTTCTGAAGTGATGTCCCGTGGAGATACTTTATTTGCGATATTAATTATAGTGAGTAACATAAATTATAACAAATGATTATAGCTGCTACCAGCAATTATTTATGTCATTCTCGTTAAACCACTTCCATACTCCACAATCGCAAATATGTCTATATTTATGAGCTTTATTTGAAAGGGACAATCAGCAGATCATATAGGTCAATCGCGTTCATTAAATCAAGTGATGATCTCCTTTTTCGGCAATAATATATACAAATAAATAAAATTGAAGTGACTGTTTGTAATGTCAAAATAACAGCTTTTTACTAAATGCATATGAAAGTATATACGGTACCTACAACAAAAACGCTATTTGTAATGTTTTTGTCTGTCTGTCTGTTTGTTACCGCTAATCTCCGAAACGGCTGGACCGATTTCCACGGGATTTTCACTGGAAGATAGCTGATGTTATAAGGAATAACTTAGGCTACTTTTATTTTAGAAAAATAATTAGGGTGCCGTGCAAAAAACTAAAACCAATGAAATCCAATATATATATATATATACATACTCTATGTCGAAGTACTCTAAATTATATATAAATAATCCACTTTTTTTTAAATCAAACGGCGGGTGATACCTACCGCGTGTCCCAGTTAGTATTTAATAATTAACTAGTAAAGTTTTTACACCTTGATGACGAGACGAGCAAGTCACTCGCCTGGTGGAAGCGATATCATCATTACGGCCGAATAAAGTCCACTGGTGGACACAGACCTCCCTCAAAGATCACCACAACGATCGATATCGGTGTGTTATGCGCTCAGTTTTGCCATAATCGCCACGCTTGGCAGGCGGGTTGTCGATCGCAGTTGAGTTATTAATATACTCGAAGGATGCTGCTGCCCATCCTCCGTCTAATCCTTTAGTCGCTTTTACGATACCCACGGGATGACTATTGCTTAGCGGCGAATATCTGGCACTGGGGAGGTACCAATAAAAGTTACTATAATAATAATAATAATAACATCTTTATTTCAAGTACAAGACTCATATAGGGTTAGTAACAATTTACTTATACCTAAGTGTTAGTAATATATACATTTTGACACATGTAACTGACAGCAGCGAACTATGTATGGACAATCCGCTCTGTCAGTTATCATGTTCAGGACCCTGTTGGAGCTGGCCCTGACTCGTCTCACCAGTGATGCAGCGCGTTTGCGCATTGTAGTATTAAAGCAGTCTACATGTGCTGCTGCAAACATCCCTGACGCACTGCAACGCCAAGGCAATCCCATCAGTTTTCTGAACGCGTTATTGTATTGGACACGGAGGGCTCCATATGATGTCGGCGAATATTTCTCCCACAGGCTGCAGGTGTAAAATGATGTACAAAAGGCTCTAAAGAGAGTCACTTTTACTTCCTTAGTGCAACGAGCAAACCTGCGGACTATCATATTCGCCCGTACAGACAGTGCCCTCCGTTCCCTTTCAATATCAGCATTGTCTCTAAGGTTGGTGGTGACCAGATGACCGAGATATCTAAATGTTTCCACTCGATCAAGAGGAATGCCTTTCAGTCGTATAGGTGGCACATCAAGATGGTGTTTGGTCCCAGCCTCAAAAACAATATACTGACTTTTCTTTACATTATACACTAACCCATGTTCTGTAGCGTAATGTTCACATGTGGCCAGTAAGTGTCTTATACCACTGACTGAGGCGCTCAGCAATACCATATCGTCCGCGTAACTTAAATTATTGACACAGACACCGTCTATATGACAACCGACATGCTGGCTGCTAAGCGCCTCAATCAGAGCATTTATATACAAGTTGAATAGGGCAGGGGAGGTTAACCCCCCCTGTCTCACCCCGCACTCTAATTTATAAGGCTCCGAAAATACACCCGCCCATCGAACATTATTGACCTGATTTCCGTACCAGTGTCTGAAAATGCTTATCAGCTCGTGAGGCAAGCTAATAGCCTCAAGCTTTCTCCATAATACATCGTAGGAAACCAGGTCAAAAGCCTTCGACAGATCGAGGAAACATGCATAAACAGGTGTCTTTCGCTCCGTGTAGTACCTGACGGCCTGCTTGAGACACAAAACTGCACTTTCTGTTGAAAGCCCGGGCCGAAAACTGAACTGATTGTCGTGCAGCACAAGGTATTGGTTCAGTTGTGTATCAAGCAGCCCATCAAGCACCTTAGCGATTGTGGTCGCCAAGGAAATAGGTCTATAGTTGTCTTTATCTGATAGGTCACCTGTTTTACTCTTAACTATAGGAACCACGATCGTCTTCATAAGGTGGGGGGGTAGGTAAGAATGACTGATACATAAATTGTATAGCATCGCTAAAACCCTTGGCAAGTGAGCCCGCTTGCACCCCGCGCCGCAGCTCAGCGTGCTGAAAATGCTCAATACTAAGTCCGTCATGACCAGGAGACTTCCCTCTAGTCATAGATCGGATGATCCTAGCCACATCTTTGGCTGTGAACCGCGTGCCCACCTTGCCGCAATGAGACTCAGCATTCAGCACCGTCTGCGAACGCCCTAGCGGTGAGTTTACAAAAAAGTGGTTCCTAAAAAGATTGGCTATATCTCCTATTTCACTGACACCATTCACACTAACAGGCAGGCCAGGTCGAATATTCAATTTTTTTGTATTCTTCCAGAATCCGCGAAAATCTCGCTTCGAATGCTTGGAGGCAATGATGTCCATCTTTATTTGCTCTTCATGGTTTTGACACCATTTAAGCCGTGACTTGAAAAATGACCTACTTTCTCGCATCTCATCATAGACTATAGAACTCTAAAAAAAATACTACGAAAATGCACACAAATACTATAAAGAACGTGTCGCCGACCAATAGTGATAAAAAAATGTACCCCAAAAGCTTTAATTGTATAGATAAACATTAAGCACTATTTGTATAGATAAACACGATCTATTATCTATTGGTTGTCCTCTTGACATAAGATTCACTAGTTAGCAGGACCTGATGTAATTAATTGGTACACACAGCTATACAAAACCAGTTTACCCTGATCTCTGATCATTCTGAAAGCCTTTACAATGCGGGGTAAGCTTATACTGGTTTTGTATACCTTGATGTGTAGCCGTGTGTAAGTAAGTCTTACCATCTTAAATTGGTAATGAATAAATCGGCACCTCGCTGTCTCGAAAGTAGTAATATATTAATGGCTACTGCGTGCAATGTGTACTAATTCCTCTATCTTAAACAAGATGCGCATAATAATCTTGTCCATTCAATGAACGTCGCAATAAACGGTTTAATATCGACCAGAGGTTTGTATTATAGCAATGCGCATAATAATTATTAAGCAATGCGCAACTCTGTTGGAATTATTCAGTATTCATTCTGCTCAAACGACTAATTATGTTCATTCATTTCCATTGATGGTATAATGAAAGAAATACTGATAATACCTGTACCCGAGAACCAGTGTTTATTAGTTAGGTATTTACCTAGATTCTATTACGACTCATGTAATCATTGGCTGACGTTGCTCCCACTTCCATGTCAAGTAGGCAATGGATTACAGTGACTTTGGAACACGCGAATCTCCTAGTGGTATCCACCGCCCGAGGTACGTGCTCATCCACCAGGACGATGAAATCACTTTATATCGCGAAGCACACATGGTCGAGCCGACCAGCGCCGGGCCAGTAACTATAAAGATAAATAAAATTTAAATATATTTTAATAATACCGATTAAGCTGTACTTCAGTGTCCCCCAGCGATGCTTTAAACAGAGGTTCAAGTTAGTCCGTCGCTCGAACAAGCAGGTCCGAGACGGGTTTGTGTTCTGCGCACTCCTCTTTGAAGGGATGTGCGGCCGGCCAGGTTGCACAGAAATGGGGCCCGTCAGACCAAGTGACGGGCCGATACCTGCCAGGGGTGTGTTTCAACGCCTACACGGAGAAAATTTCGCCCCCAGCCACAGGTAATTGGAATAAACACCGTGGGGTTTAGCCGGTAGAGCCCCGCATGCCCTTCCGTCCCTCCCAAAGCGCAGGAAGTCTATGAGGATTTCCCAACGACTAAAAAAGGGGCGCCATTAGCTACAATTGCTTAGTTTTTATGTTACATGCCTGGCTGGAGGCCTATCGGCTTCGCCCGGTTCAGCTCGGATAGCCCGGTTAAACAGCGACATCTTAGTGAAATGCAAGCGTAAAGCCGTACAAAAAAGCACGCACATTATCCCGTGAACGTCCACTACTGAACATGGGCCGTCCAATGATCACTACAATGAGCGGACAAAGGGGATATTGCATAATCACCGCGCTTGGCAGAGGATTGGTGACCGCAGTATGTTGTTATTAGCACTCTGGAGGATGCTGCTACCGGATGGGTATCTTATCTTTGATATCCTTAGTCGCCTATTCATGAACGGGGAGGGCTGGTTTATTATTTGCCGGGAATCACACTGAATATAACCGCCACTTTTTTTTAGTTTCATTTTTTTAAACTTTGCCCTTTTTATAAACATTTCTCCTGTGTCGTGGGTGCGTTTACAAACATATATTCCACACACAATACACCCAGACCCGGAACCACTACCTGCAGATCATACAAATATTTGTTCCGTGCGGGAATCGAACCCACGACCCAGAGCGCAGCAGCCGACTGAATCAGCCACTGCACCAACCGTGCCGTGAAACGTCTACTAAATTAGATATTTTAAAGAAGTAGGCATATATAAATCAATTCCAAATTATAACTTATGTAAACGAAAAGGCTGAATATTGTCATTGTATCAAGCGAGTACTTACCGACAAGCCATCAATCATAAATATGTTCTCATTACGTTTATTTGTTAGCGCGACAGAAACTGATTCCGCGCCGTTGTACACTAGTACTTATCTCACCTTGAATGCCGTGTTTTTCTTGGAAACCGCGAGGTGCTTCTGTCATACAAATTCTTCGCATTCTGTTTGTTTAGCTCGCTTACTTATCGTTAACCAACAACATAATATAAGGTTAGATGAAGCAATAGGGAAAGCATGTGGTATGCAATGGTGCTTGTGTTATGAATAAGGAAATCAGACTATGTTTTATTTGTTGCGATGAATTAAATAAATAGGTCAAATAAAGTGCAAAAGTCTAACCCATCAAAGAAAACCCCGCTACCTACAAGTATTTGTTAAGGAACATGCTACGGAAATGGGTTCCAACTGTTCAAAGTGATCGTACAGGAAGTAACATAAAAGCAAGACGAAAATGGATGGTCAATTTCCCTTCTAGGCCGATCAGATAACATATATCCTTTATTCTTGCTTTGTAGTATCTTGTAAGAGTAGTATCCCATATTTCAAGCTCAGCGGGCTGTGCTGGCGCTGTCGCTGCTGCTGCAGAGATTCTCAAACGGTGCAAATATAATAACCTCATTGGAAGTTATGTGTTTGAGCCGTTTGGGGTCGAAACGCTTGGGTCATGGGGTCCGAGTGCACGTCTGCTGTTTAAAGATATTGCTAGACGTTTGGTCGACTTTTCGCGTGACCAGAGGGCTGGCATATTTTTTGGACAAAGAATTAGCATTGCCATTCAACGTGGTAATGCTGCCAGTCTTCTGAGAACGTTACCAGTTGACAGTGATGAGGAGGAGTACTTTGAAGCCTAAATGCGCTCCCTTTCTTATAGTTTTCTATGTTTCTGATAAATGTTCTTCTTTGTAGTAAGTATTCAAATGTTCGTTACACATACGGGGGGCCTTGCTCAGGACTGAAGAGGTCCATGAGTATATACCGGTGATCAACTGACAACAATCTATTATGGCAGGGCCTAAAAGGCTTCCCGAGTTCCTGGAGCCGCCCTTCGGTGAGCAAGATGACCACTCCGGTGGTTTTAGCCGGTAGGAGTCCCGCCGCCCTTTCTCGGGGCGGAGGAAATACATGACGTATCTCCACCAGATCAATAAAAAAAGGGCCTCAAAGACAAACATTAGACCAGACAAGCCGATATCCAGTTTGGGGGCAACATGTTAACGACTAGGCGCGATCCATGTCATAAAGCTATCAAGCTACGGAAAACAGGCAATTTGTGGTCAATTATTCTACCATATTTTACTTGAACATTGTAATGTTCCGTATCATGCAATTTGACAAATAAACATATTCTCATTACTACACGAGTTATCTTTGACGGCTCGTCCCCAGATGTAATGGATGGCTACACGAGTGCCCATGATTTTTTTGGCTCCGATAAACTCTGTGGGTGTTTCAGTAGGTGTAATATCATTGCTTGCCGATACATCAATGATAAACCAATATTTTATAAAATGCTCTGTTTGAACAACATTGCAATCTCGGCCTCTTTATTTGGTGCATTGACTTGGGCCTCGTCATAAATTTATAAAGTCGTAAACCCGACCTATATCATCCGACCATAAACTTTATAGATGTCCAAATATTATGCGTCTACTGCCCAATGTTTTGTAACTATGGCTTGTGTAAAAGCAATGTTTACTTTTGGAAAATAGCATCCCAATAAAACGCCCAAGGATAAACACTTCCTCTTGTTTTAGTTTATTTAACGAACTATTGGTTATCACACAGTTTTCAAAAAATACTTCATTGTTACTCCATAGTTTGATGTCCATTTTCCTCATATCCTTACTACGAGTAGTATCCTTACCAATTTCCGCTAAGTATCAAGGTGCCATAGACGCTCCAGATACGTCCTAACCATCGACGGTACCCAAATTAAATAGATTTTGGTAATTACTGAATTACGTCAACGGCTGCCTTCCGTAACTTTAATAGCTTCAGTGAAAAATTGTAACTGGTTAGTAATTTTGTTAGAAAATGAAGTTTTATGCTCTAGTATTTCGATAGTTAACTTATGTTTTCTTGGAGTACAATCACAAACAATATTAATGTAGAAAATAATCGGGACCGTTGGACGAATTCACTTTTTGGAATGATTGACGGCATTAACATTTTGTACACATTTGCTTCCACTCCACCACTTTGATTTAGAATCTAATAATATTTATTTTAGGTTAACTATACGCCTCAGAGACACTGTTCTTGGCAGAAATAGAGGAGAAAAGTAGAAGGAATAGTTTTTCCAGCAGATCAGGCTTATAATAAAACTAATTAACCCTTACGGACGTTTATGCTGTGATTTTTAAAGATAGGATAAAAATATTTTTTATTCATATAAAACCATATGCAGGCACTTATGAATAGTCAAGACTTTAGTTGCCGCTTTCCAAGATGTCGATTTCCTATGGTATATGATTAGGAGATGAAAGGGAATACTGAACCAGTTCACACTTAGTGAAAGTTTGCAGGAACTTAACAAGAGTGCTCCGTGGTCGGGAAAACCAATTTCCCAATTCATGGTGATTGATCTCTTGATGCGATGCTCCATCTAGATAGAAATACTAGTGTTTTAATCACAGTTTCAATGTTACGGTCTTCTGGTTTGAAGAGCAGCAAGTGAAATTACTGGGCACAAGAGACTAAAAGCTAATGTCGATGACGAGCGCAGTGTGGTGCCACGCAGTATTTCGTGTCATGTCGTGTGGTGCCACGCAGTCCTGAGTAGCATTACAATTGTAAAGGGCAGGCGTAATGCTTGCAGGCGAATGGCCTGCTTGTCTCGACACTAAATGCTATTTAAAAAAATATAGTTTGAACAAAGTTGGCCAGTGTAACTACATAAACATTCCGTGGGAACTACACATTATGTCACGGGCAATATACCATAAAGCGGGATCGAGAGAGGGCCGATCCCGCACGAAGGAGGACTAGACGGCGCTGAGGTAACAACCGCCCCGAAGCCCAGGTTACACGCCTAAATTCCCCGCTGTCGTTACATGGCGCGGGGCCTCGGGGGTCGCGGGCACGTTGTCTGCGTGTTCATAGCAGATGACCCCCGAGAAAACGGCCGTGCGCACGTGGTCACGTGCCACCGTGTGCGCAGCACATCGCGCTGCGAGACTTCGGGGATCCTTTACAATCCCTTCGAGAAGTGCCTGGGGGGCGGCCGTTTTACAGTCGCTCCCCTTCGCTAGAGGGAGTGACTGCCTTACGGCCATCGTACCTGAGATGTGCCTATAGGCGTGGCATCAATGGGCGGCTCTAGTGTGACCGTACAAGGAACTGGAGCTCCCTTTCGGTGCCGAAGAAAATAAGAAAAAAGGAGTGCCCCTCCCCAATACGGAAGAAGTACATGATATATTTCCACCGGGATAATAAAAAAGGGCAGTAATCGTAGTTGATAAACCAAAAAGCCGCTGTTCATGAAAAAAATACATTTGCCTGCACACGCAAACCGCTCATAAGACGAAATTGCATTTGCTATCTGAATAGGGATCGCTTTCAGTATATTACCCGACATTTACATTTAGCTTTAGAATTGAAACAGATAACATGTGCTCCATAACATCAAAGTTATTATCATTTCGTCCTTTAGATTGCTTGGAAATCACTTCAAGTGTTCTCCCAAGTTTATTTATCCAGCAGAAGCTCGTTGCTTACTTTACTGTTCTGGTGTGCACAAGATGAACGTTTCAATATAATGCTTTTATTGCTAAAATACGTTTCCAGTCACTGTTTGTATTATATATAATTGTAATCAATTAAATGTATAATCGCGTGTTGAGTCATACGATATTTCGACATCTTTTTTTTTTGTTTAATTTCAGTATACTAAACGTGTTGCGACGCGATAAATGTTTTAATTATGAGTTGTCTGATTCAAACATATGTTGTGGATTCGAAATTGTTTGTTTAACAGATTAATGATATGATTCCCTTTTTTGATTGGATCCGAAATTTTTTGTTGACCAAATTAATGATATGATTCCCTTTTTTGATTGGGAATGCATTATGGTTTTCATTTATTGGTACTTCATTTGCTGCGGCAGACGTCCATCTACAAATTTTTATTTCGTTCTTTGAGTGCGGCGTAAAATAATATATCGCAATAACTTCTTCATCATCATCATATCAGCCAAGGGACATCCACTGCTGAACAAAGACATCGCCCATAGACTTTCACAGTAGTGTCATAATTTTGAGGGAATGTCCAGTACTCACCACGCCTGGCAGATAGGTTGGTGAGCGCAGAATGGTTACTGTTCCACAGAAGGGACGCTGCCATACCAGAGGGTATTCCCTTAGTCGCCTTTTAGGACATCCGCAGGAGGAGATAGAGTGGTGCTATATTCTTAATCGGCCACCACACGGATTCACGAAATAACTTATCTAACTAAATATTTTTTACAAACATATTCTTTAAATATAGGATCATCTTAAAAAGTATGACATCACGGTGGTGTTCGTTTTGAGACAATTAGCATCTAGAAAAATCTCGTTATATGAAGAATAAAAAAAATCATAAATACATTTTTATATAACCGTGTAACAAGATTTTATGATGCCATAACACTTTATATCTAGATCCTTAGCTACTTTGTATCAAAAAGGTTTCTCGAATAGTTAAAGCCGGGACATATGGCCGAATACTCAATACATATGACTTCGAGAGCCATTTTCGATATTGTACGAGTAAAATGTGGCCACACTTCGTTAAAAATAGTAGTATGGATAGTACACATTAGTACACAGTAGTAACATTGCATGGGTTGAAGTGCATTCTAGTACATTATTACATTGCATGTCGGCCTACTGTGTGGTGCCGGCTCAGAATACAACCACCCCCTTTCCTCCCGTGGGTGTCGTAAAAGTCGACCAAAGGATTAGCCGGAGAATGGGCAGCAGCGTCCTTCCAGTACTGCCAACCCGTCTGCCAAGCGTGGCGATTATGGCAAAACCCCCCATATCGGTCGTTGTGGTGATCTTTGGGGGAGGCCTGTGTCCAGCAGTGGACTTCATTCGGCGGAAATGATGATTACATTGCTATACATCCCGTCTTGTTCAGAAAGGCTCTCTTGCTAAATTGTTATATCTTGAGCAATTTCAATGTCACGAGCCAATACTGAAATTCCGCTCAATATTTAAGATCCTTGCAAAAAATTGAGACGCCCGATATCCTACCGAAAACTATCGTCTCAATTAGTTGACTGGGTCTTAAATATTGAGTAAAATTTCAGTGTTCTGCCGTTGCTGATTAAACAGTAGTTGGAGATTGACTAATACAGGCATTGACTAATACAGGCATTTCTCTTCATCATTGACTAATGGAGGCATTTCTCTTCATCATTGACTAATGGAGGCATTTCTCTTCATCATTGACTAATGGATGCATTTCTCTTCATCATTGACTAATAATGGCATTTCTCTTCATCATTGACTAATAGTCGGTGTTCATCAATAGATATTTTGCGCATCACCAACTGTCAATCAATATAATACGCGCGTAAAATTTAGTGTACGGTGTACCTACCTGTTATTGCGTATTGGAAATCGTCCCACAACTACGTAGAATTGGACTTGGCACACTTTTATGTTAGTCATATTTACCGGTAAAGTTGTTCATTGACACCTCGTAATTACCACGTAAGTAATTTTCCAAATGACCGCTGTTTGAGTTACGAACTAATAATACACCATCTCGTCGCCATTCAGGATTAAGGGTTCTTGGGTCCCATTATTCAAAAACTTTTACATAATATTGATAAGTAACTATAATAGTGTAGACTTTTTAGTTTACACTCTTTTCTTCTGCATTTCACCTCACATAACCTTAATTTCGAAAACATTGTGTATCATTATGATTTCAAAAGAGTAGCCATGGAGTTACTTGCCGTTCTTCTCCATAAGAAATGTACATCTTGAAACGAAGGCAAATAAAGTCTTGACTATTCATAAGTGCTTGCAAACAAGTTGACGTGATAGAAAAAAAAATTGTCTTTTAATATCTACGTTCACTTGTTTTATATTTATTTTATCGGAATTTTATATAATTCCTAAGAATTATATAAATACCAAGCTGGTTTATGGAATGTGTAATCATATCAGCCACAGGTCGTCCACTGCTGAACAAAGGCCTCCCCCTTAGATCTCCACAACGAACGGTCACATACCGCTCTCATCCAACGAATCCCAGCGACCTTCACCAGGTCGTCTGTCCACCTCGTTGGAGGTCGTCCCACGCTGCGTTTTCCGGTGCGCGGTCTCCATTCGAGAACCTTTTTGCCCCCAACGGCCATCAGTTCTACGAGCAATGTGCCCTGCCCATTGCCACTTCAGTTTACTAATTCTTATGGAATGTGTAAAATATTTTTAATATATGGAAGGAGCGTCCATATTAGTCCGTAATATTTGAAACAACTATGGTTAAACTTGTTTCAAAGAATCACTACGTGCTGTAAACACGAGTATGTCATATTTTGACAGTGTCATAACGCGAAACCCACGAAGCGCCTGTTTATTTTTCTGTGTAGGTAGGAATCCCGTTTGATTACTTCAAACAATCAAATTCAACCATTTATTAATATTTATAAACCTCGCTGTGGTTTGGCGCCGCATGTTGTTGCATACTTTGTCTGGCGCCAGCCAGTGGTAATTATTCTGTCTTCCACAAAATTTATAGGCACGTGTATAATTAGGGTTCTGTACCGAAAAGGTACCCAAAGAGATCGAGCGTATTACTACCAAGTTAGAATAAAGGATAAAATGAAGTAGACTGGAATGATCGCTTGGAATTGTATCTTAGTGCCACTTGGCAGGCAACTATTAAAAGGTTACCTACCCATTGAATGGTTGCCTGCCATTCCTCGTCGATGTCAATTGTAATTCCTGTAGTCGTTGTGGGGTTAGGGTTTGCCTGTGACACGGTTCACTTTTTCAACGGGTCATTATATTTTAGTTTATTCCGTGTTTTCTTACCATCATCATTTCGGCCGAATTCCACTGCTGGACAAAGATCATTTGTGTGCTCATTAGGCGGTTTTGCGATAATCGCCACGTTTGAGAGGTATATAGGCCATCGCAGTTGAGTTGTGTACTAGAAGGACGCTGCTGCCCGTCCTCCGTCTAATCCCATAGTCGCCTTTTACGACACCCACGGGATGAGATGGGGTGGTGCTAGTCCTAGCCGGCACCGAACGGCTTTTTATTGTCCTATAGGATCTTGTATTGAAGACTTATCAATTTTGATTTGTACTTAATAACACTAAACTTACTCAATTTCGAAATAATACATTCCTTTAATTTAATCATATTAGACTATGATTTTGAGACTTTTCGCGCACAGAGAAATCAGAACAATATTTTGACTAACCTCGATGTCAGTGCGTGAAAAGTCTCGTAATCATAGTCTAATATGAGTGAAATTCGCGATGTTTTAAAAACTTGGTTTCGTTTAATATACATTTCCAAAAAAATCTTAAAAGAAAAACGTCCTTCGGATACACAACTCAACTGCGATCGACAACAAGCGTGCCAAACGTGGCGATTATGGCAAAAACCCCCCATTAAGCACACAATACACCCAGAAAGCTCGATCTTTGGGGGAGGCCTGTGTCCAGCAGTGTAATTCGGCCGAATGATGATGATAGGAAAACACTTAATAATAAACTAAAGTAATATGTCCTGTTAAGAAAAAAGTGATCTGCATGATAGGCAAACCCTTACCCCACAACAACAGGAATTACAATAGACATCGGTGAGGAATGGTAGGCAACCATTCAAAGGGTAGGTGACCTTTTAAATGGACACAAATTCCACTCATAATTATGCCGAACCTGACATTATTCAAAATGAAACAATACGTTAAGTATTCGAAATATCCATATTCTGAAATTAATTGTTTTCATTATTGCCAATCAATGAATCACGTGTTCGTGGAAGTTTGTACTTTTTAGTTTAATTTAATGGTAATGCACATCGTAATATTTAGAACAATGAGACGAGTCGTCAGAGCATGAAGCGTGTCGTCTCACGGCTATGTTGTGACATACGAAAACAACTATTGTATTACTCACACAGCAGAGTAACTGTCCATCCATACTGTGGGTAGGTATAGCATTTCATATTGATAGTCTAAAATATCTCGCTATCACCTTATAATAATGTAGACACGTCGGAACATCGCGGCTTTTTTTACTCTTGCGTGGCTGACTGAGTTTCAGTTGTAGATAAAAAATTGCAGTATTACGTAGTTAATGTACAGTATACGTGTGGTCTCCGGACTAAGAACATAGCACCACTCCCAATTCCTCCCATGGATGTCGTAAAAGGCGACTAAGGGACTGAAACAGAGGGATGGGCAGCAGCGTCCCTTCTGTGGAACAGAAGCTAAACTGCCCTGACCAGCCCGCCTGCAAAGCATAGTGAGTTCTGGCAAATTGCCCCCAAAATGATGACACAAGACATGTAACCGGTCTTTTATGGGGAGTTCAGCAGTGAATATATTCTGTCTGATACGATGATGATGAAAACTTAAAGTAATAGACACATAAGACCACAGTTTTCTGTTACTTACCCAAACTTGGAGCCGTGTGGTGCCGGCTACAAATAGCACCAACCCATCTCACCTCGTGGGTAGCGTAAAAGGCGACTATGGGATTTCTCAGAGGATGGGTAGCAGCGTCCTTCAGCTACATTAACAACTCAACTGCGATCGTCAACCGGTCTGCCAGCGTGGTGATTATGGCAAAACCACCCAATGAGCTCACTACACTCCCAGACGTATCGTTGTGGCGAGGCGATTGGGGGAGGCGTGTCCAGCAGTGGACTTTATTCAGCTGAAATGATGATGAATGATGAACTAAGCTCTATTTACTTGAGTTTATTTATTAAGAGTCTCGCCCATGTTATACGCAAGCGATAATAGTATGTCAACATTAAATCTATTTCACCCTCACTACATTTGATATCAAAGCTATTACGGGACTGCCTTTTTATTATTTGTGACTCGCATACCCATATTCGGAGTAAGACAGGGTCGTTCGAGATAAAGATCCCAAGATATCCGGCCGCAGACATTGATTACATAAACCAGGCTAACAACGCAATAACACAGATCCTATATGGTATGAGCACGATAGTGAGCGCAAATATGTTTAAGCCGTTGGTACTGGTCAATTTAGAACAGTAGTGTTAATATTATTAGGAGACTGTTTCCTTTTGCTTTATTACATGAGAAAACGTAACAAGATTTGACTGTCGAAATGTGTATCGCGGAGGTCGATGTTGTCTCTTCGCGTGCATCACTGATTACGTAGGTCCGAATTAACCCCGGCTCGACATCGAGACTTGGAATAGTCTGTAGGCGATTTCCTTTGCCAGAGAGGTGTTGTGCTCGGTTAAGTAGCTAGATGCTGCGATCTGTTTCGGTGCGTACCTGCACAGGATAGGAAGTGAGGCCACGGCACAATGCCACCATTGTGATAGCGACCAGGACACCGCATAGCACGCGCTCGAGGCGTGCCCTGCATGGGATGCCGAGCGGCGGATCCTGGTCGATCGGATCGGGCAAGATCTCTCTCTGCCAGCAGTAGTGTCGGCTATGTTGGCAGAGCACGAAGATTGGAATGCAGTGGTCTCCTTCTGTGAGAGCGTCATGCTCCAGAAGGAGGCTGCAGAGCGGGATCGGGAGAGGGCCGATCCCGCTCGAAGAAGGAGGAGACGGCGCCGGGGTAACAACCGCCCTGGCGCCTAATTCCCATACGCCTGAAACCCCCTGCCGTAGCTATAAGGCGGGGGACCTCTGGGTTCGCGGGTGCATAGATTGGGGAATCTGCGTGCTCATACCAAGCGACCCAAGAGAAGACGGTAGCACGCACGTGGTCACGCGCTGCCGTGGGACGCTTTAGGGGATCCTTTGCAATCCCGCCGGGAGGGTGACCACTTTACAGTCACCTTCTTCGAGATGTGCCCGTAGGCGTCGCACCCGTGGGCGGCTCTAGTGTGATCATACGAGGACCTGGAGCCTCCCTTATGTGCCGAAGATGACCGCCCCAGTGGTTTTAGCCGGTAGGAGTCCAGCATACCCCTTTGCCCTTCCCCGGGGCGAAGGAAGTTCATGAAGAATTTCCACTGGGCAACAATAAAAAAAAGGTGCTGCGATCTGCTCTCGAGATGTGGTGACATCGCCTGCGTTTGTATTTCGAGACCAAGCGCGTTGTCGAGGGCATCGTGCCGCTCTTCGGAGCCTGGCTCAGAAGGAGCGAGCGCGTCACCTAGAGCAGCGCAGGTATTTACCGGCCACGGTTGTTTCGGACAGTCGCTGTCGCAGAAGGAGACCACTGCAGTCGCTGTAGAAGGAGGCTGCAGAGCGGTATCGGGAGAGGGCCGATCCCGCACGGAGAAGGATGAGACGGCACCGGGGCAAAAACCGTCCCGGCACCCAAGTCCAACACGCCTGAGCCCCCTGCCTGCTGTAATTACCTACATGGTGGTGGGCCTCGGGGGTCGCGAGACTGGGGAGTCTGCGTGCTCACACCGAGCGACCCCCGGGAAGACGATTTTCATATATACCGTTACTAGTTGAGTTATTATAAAAAACTGTAATCGCCCTTTTATTACAGTGGTGCGTGTTCATTGTGTGAATTTTCGTATTAAAATGAAGAAAAACATATTTTTAGTTCTGAAATAGCGACTTCACTAATTATGACATAAAGTGGTAATTAAAACTTGTTTTTAATAAACGCGATCCCTATAGCCCTTGAAATAAAGTTCACTATCTTTGTAGGACCCTATTTAGAAAGGTTTCTTAGTAAAATAAACATAAGAATATACTTTGAATCAGCATTGAATGTTACTGGCCGGAACATTACACATACATAAATCATGTGTGTAAACAATTTGCATAGCAGTGTCCTCGCTCTGAAATTTCTAATGTCCTTTTGTACTACATTTTATGCAAACAAATAAATCTTGATTACTGGCGGTCCATTCAGAGATGCGTGCCAATTTCTGTTTAAAAAGGGGACTATAACAATCTTCCATAATTTGAAAATTATCGTAACAACTTAAATTATAGTATAATAATTATTGTAATATGTAGTTAACGATTATGAAACACCACACATATTATTATTTAGCTTGCAAGTAAACTTACCATTGTTAATTGATTCAACATACAATATCTCAGGATCGTAAGCTTGACTGTTGATTCACGATGATGTCGACCAAGTCGTAAATTTAATAGACCTGATATATATTACCTATCTAGACTACTAAGCCATTATTTTGGTTAACTATCATTTATATTTTGATTGTGGTGTCTGGATTAAATATATAAAGCACCACTCCGTGAATATTAGGCGAATAAGAGATTTCAAACCAGAGGGATGGGCAGCAACTTCCTTTCTGTGGAATGTATGATGATATAAAGGATATAGAGGGAAGGGAAAGATATAAGATAAAAGCCGCCCAGTGAGAACTGAGCATTGTCGAGAAGAGCCGAACTCTGCCTGCCCATGTCTCTCGCATGTGCATGTGTATATTTCATGATAGAATTAGTATTGTATTTATTTCCACGGATCCATCCCTCTTTGTTCGTCAAGTTCCAAAGGCTAATCTTCACTCTTAAAATATGGATTTAGTTAAATCCTAAAAGGTTTGAACACATTAAAGTTTTACACTCTTACGGCCGAATACTGAAACGCAAGTAAATATTTAAGATCCACTAAAAGTCTCACTATATAGCTATACTACATAGCTGGTCTTAAATATTGAGCGGCATTTCAGTATTTGGCCGTTAGTTCTACTAAGGAGTGAGCCTAAAAGAAAAGCATAGGTCAATCAAATTAAACCCTACAGTAACAGCTGCCATTCAGCGCTCACCAACCCGTCATAAAATTCCACCAAGATGCGACACACTTGTTGAAGTCGATGGGGAGAACTTTGTTCAGCAATAGACGTCCTTTGGCTGATATGATGATGATCATCATTTATATTCTAGGTTATAAACTACCTTTGCTTTTGTTAATTTACGGATGGCGACACGCGCTGACGAAGGACAAACAGTTTGGCCAGCTAATTTAGAAGTTCAAGGGCAATCAATGACAATTGCATAAGTCGTAAACTTGATTAGCGGTAACCAATCGATTCGATACAAGACGGTCGATAAAATCAGCCAATTTCATGCTCATCTTAATTAGAATTTAATTGAGTAATCACTGGAAGCAAAGAGCTATGTAATATGTTTTCTTTGAGATAGTAAAATTGCTGCGCACTTGTCTTAAAAATTTTTTAATTTAATCATGTCGATTTCATGATTCGTGCTGTTTTAATACTTTGCTGAAAAATTGCTACGCACTGTTCATTCTTTTACAATTTAATTATGACGTTATCATGCTTTGGACTTTTATAAAACTTTGCCAAATGCGTGATTTGTTTACGATTTATGAGAGTCGAAGAATAAACTAGTTAATAATTATTATTTAGAATGAGTTGGAACTGCCATCCGGTGCGTAGCACTGCACTGCTGTGTTTGATTTAATTTGATATTTCAAAACGAAATAACACAATTTAGATCCCTCAATATTGATCCCACAAATAAAAGCAATACCTACGTTGTCGATTTTCGAAACTAGAAGGTACATTTCGTTTTGACGCAGAACGTCAGAACTACAGCTGCTGACCGCGTAATGCTTCCGTTTTACACAACATAAATAATTCAGCGTAGCTAAACGAATTCAATCTGAACATATACAACATCAGTCAGGCGCAAGCGCACGCAGCACTCGCGAAAGATTTGACAGATCTGGAGTACATAAAAATTATTTTCACACTGGTATAGCGCGAAACTTACAAATATTTAGGTCGATGAAATCGTTTTAAAAATGATTAAATTCTATCCAGCAACACATTATAGATAAATAAGATGTGAAGAGACATCTAGGCACCAACTAAAAACTCTTTAAGAATCTCTATCCGGAAGTGGTCGTCTGTGCTAAGCAAGCTATTTACATTATTTCGTTTAATCGACTCATTAATAAAGTTGACATGATTTTACTGCCAGTGATATCGTAAGCACGCTTTTCTACAATAAATTTAAAATATACCGTGACAAAAGTAGCTTAATAATAGAGCAAGGTCGTCGAAATAAATCGTGTTTAAGACCTAAAATTTCCTATAAATTGTAGTGCTAGCTCCACAAAATTGCCACGCACCCACGAAAATAAACTAACGGAAGAGAAAGTCCAACTGTAAAATCCATTTTGTCATGTAAGATCATAGTTGTGTCAAGTTCCGTGCTAAAAGCAGAATCCCTCCCCACCCAGGAGTGTCTAGGCGACTAAAGGATATCAAGAGGTTGTGCAGCAGTATCCTCCCGTGTGCTAATAACAAATTGCTGCGATCACAAATCGGCCTGTCAAGCGTGATGATTATGGCTATAACTTACAATATCATCCTCTACGAGGGTCACACTGAACGTTTTAGAATTGGCCCGTAAGAAAAGTGGTCGATGAAAAGTTGCAAATTTCAAATAAAAACTCTTTGGGAAGTTGTAGATGGACATTGAATTCATGTATCATTTGCTTTTACCGTATGAGTTATGACCGCTCACCGTTGTGATCAATGAGAGGCCCATGTTCTGCAGTGGATGTTTACGTGGTGATGTTTGTGAGTGTGTCAATGTCAATTTCTTTGTTACAGTGTCGGAAATGATTTAACGAAATAAAGTTCAATTCAATTATCAGTAATCTTAAACATTATAAAACAGCGTTATTGTTATGAACAAGGCAGGAAACATTGAAACAGAAACCGGGTTAGAATGAAATAAGCAACCGGAATAAAAGAGACACAGTATCGGATCTATTTATCATCATTAACACTAGTCGCGCTCATTATGTATTAGGGTTGAAACGTATTGCAATGAAAACATATTTAGATATTTATGAATACCTACTCCTCTGGGTATTAATAAATTCATTTCCAATGAAACTGGCAAAGTCATTTCAGTAATTTTAGCATAGGCCATGATGACTGGCGACTCAGTGCACGGTCGCTGCATTTATTATCACTTGTGCGCTTCTGCGCCAAAGTATTTGCGTAACGTTTTGTCGATTCTCAACGTTTGGACATAGTTTATCGTTCAGCCAGTATTATAAATATATAGAGTATAGTGTATAAAGTGCTATAATATACTTCCAAATAAAAACTTAAATGATCAATCAACAATTTTAAAAGTATCTGCTTCCAATCATTAGGCCCATCCCCCGCCCGAAAATACAATACACTAGCCGCCATTTGAGTGCCTTCGCACAGCGCATACACCGCGTAGACGCAACGCATTCACCGCGTAGACGCAACGCATACACCGCGTAGACGCAACGCATACACCGCGTAGACGTAACATAATTCGCGTAGACGCAACGCATCATCATATCGGCCTATAGACATCCACAGCTGTTAAAGGTCTCCCCCATAGATTTTCACAATAGTGTCACACGGAAACAGATACAACGCATACACCGTGTTATTTATTTATTTATTTATATTTATAGTTACTTAAAACGGTATAACACCAATTACATTAACTAACATTGAAGTAGAAACATATTATGTACATAATTTAAAAAATAGTACCTATCGTAACTATTTAATTAAAAACTAACATGGAACACTGGACACCCTCGCATACTTTCTCTCACAGAACGCGATACATACACGCATAATTTTATTCATTTCATCCGCAAACACATCGCATTCTGGATTATCAGTCAGAAGCATGTTGAGCATCTGTAGAGTACGGCACACTGGGGACTCGGCTCTGGCGACAGTTTTAGGTGTCGGCTGCGCAAAAATATTACGCCGGCGGCTCTGACGGTGTCCGATGTATTTGTCGGGAACAAAGAGTCGACAGAAAAGGCCATGGAGCTCAGGACTGTCGATATGCCTATACGCTACACTGACGTCTTGCAGTCGCCGTGCAGCACAGCTTATAGGCGTAGTGCCGGCGTTTGCGTCGCATTTGCGCAGCGTCTGCGCTGGATCAACGCTCAATCCGAAGTTTCCCTAAACTCGTGTTTCATACGACTCATATTGTCTCAAATGCCAATTTTTCAAGACTTCTCATACACTGATAACCCTAGCCACAAATTACTTGCAACATTGCACCGGTGTTCTATCGAGAAAATAACATGCGATTTGTACGAGTGGTTCGCGTGGGTGATAATGAATCAGTACACTAGTGGGCTGCTCAAGGACTTCCCTTTTACTGTACCTATGGAGGAAGAGAATGAAAACGGCACGTGTCGATTTTTGTGATCACATCGAAGTTAGTACCATTGAGGCGTCGCTTAGTACGCTATGACCTTTAAAAAAGTTGTCTTAAATTTAATTATGTTCAAAAGCATTGAGTCAGCATTGAAGTATTATATTTCTAGAATATTTTGATGAAAGTTGACGGAACAGATATTAAACGATGAATTCACAGAAAATGGTATTCTGTTCCTCAAGTTCAGTCCGGTTCCAATATGATCTCAATCTAGTACAATTC
This sequence comes from Diloba caeruleocephala, assembly GCA_947459985.1. Classification (NCBI taxonomy): domain Eukaryota; kingdom Metazoa; phylum Arthropoda; class Insecta; order Lepidoptera; family Noctuidae; genus Diloba; species Diloba caeruleocephala. Next base: position 5,035,152 of record OX381613.1, read on the forward strand.
TGACGTGTTTTTTTTTTAAACGTTGCCTTACACTTGGATTTCTCCTGTGTCGTGGATACGTTTACAGACATGAATTCCACATACAATACACCCAGAGCCGGAACAACTACCTGCATATCATACAAATATTTGTTTCGTGCGGGAATCGAACCCACGACCCGGAGCGCAGCAGCCGACTATATCAGCCACTGCACCAACCGTGCCGTCATGAATTCAAGAATATTAGCAGATTACAGTTTTGACTTCGATAAACTTTCTATCTACTTTTCGATCTCATCACAATAAATAAGTTCACGTCTGGCGTTGTTTCTTAGTTTAAAATAATACCATTTCTGACACTTACGACATTGAGACCAGATCAGAACTATATTTTTAACATTTTTAATTATGAGATTAGGCTCTCAGATATCGTTGAGATACGTGATTCAGCTTGAGTACAACCAATATACATAAATCAATCATCGAACAGCTATTTGGGATCCCACAGTGACCCAGTTTAGTTTGCTCTCCTCAAATTTACATCTGTATGTACTACATTGCAGACTGATTTTAGTAATTCGTCGCTATAACATATGTTAAGCTGATCTGCAACACATCTGGTAGCGTGGAGGAATACGCATATCTTCAGTGTTTCAGGCGAGCGAAACATTTACACCTGCAAATATCGTCATGGACTGGACGCTCTACCAATTACAACAACAATCTTCGTTCATAATCCATGCGACTACGTATACCGCTCTTGATCTTCGTCTCGTCAAGCGTTACCGGTGACGCAAGGAAAATAATTTGTGTAGTGTTATTCCAAAAGTTCTATTTCGGTGATTCGCGGCACCCACCCACAGCACATGCAAACCGACGCGCAGACGTGAACGAGTGAGTGGTGCTGGAACGGATATATAAAATTCAGTGTCGATTCCAACAGCTAAATGTTAATACGGCAGTTAAAAAAATATTATAACGTGAGATAATTCTGCGACCACACAATATGAAGCGAAACGTGAGTACACGGTCATTGGTATTGGTGCGAACGTGCAGTGGCACATACATACAAATTATAAATAGCTTAATATTGGTAACACCCATCACACGATGCTATCAACGATGCAATGTTTTGTTTACCCGCTTTAATTCTATGATTTAGGCTTGCAACCGTCGCCACGAAATTGTTATGCACTTTCCTAAAGATATGGATGATGTTTGTATGTGACATTGTAACGATTCTTGTCCCATTTATCAACACGATATTGTTTTCTTTGCTCCTAACATTGGAGCCAGGGGTCGAATTGTTGTCATATTGCGCAAGATTATAATAAGAATCGTTAGGTTAGGTATTTGGAGCGAGTTGCCCTCCTACGTCTCCTTGCGTCCCACTTAGCTTGTTTATAGTATTTCGATTAACCCTGAAGAGTATTCTCTAGTTAGACATTTACTGCAAACACGTTCACTTAAGTTTAACATTTCTGTCTATTTCTTTAAATGTTTACATCACTATCAGTTTTTTTATTTGGTTCTGAATTATGTATTAGAAGAACTGAAAAGAAATCATAAAGTGTTTTAATGGTTTGATGCTATTGTAACAATGGTATCACATAGTTAATTATTGTAATACCGTGTGCAGCCGGCTACGAATAGTACCAACCCATCCCATCCCGTGGGTGTCGAAAAAGCCGATTAAGGGATTAGACGAAGGGTGAGCAGCAGCGTCCTTCGAATACATTAACAATTCAACTGCGATCGCCAACCCGCCTGCCAAGCGTGGCGATTATGGCAAAACCCCCCAATGAGATCACGACACACCCATATTTATCGTTGTGGTGTTCTTTGGGGGAGGGAGTTCCAGCAGTGGACTTTGCTCAAATTATATTGTATTGGTAATATTGTGAATGCATTAAGCTCATTTATTCTAAAAAGGAATCCAAAATGGGTTATTCCGTCTTCTTGAGACGTTCTAATTAAAAACACTTGCCAAATCACGAGTACGCAATGCGAACTATCAGTGTTCACTTCCTGTAAGAATCCTGACATTTAAGCTGTTAAAAATAGCCGCCTTACTGCACATACCTGTTGGAAGTGGCGTATATAAAAATGTACATCGCAAGACTTAAACATACAGACAAAACATTTACTTCACACTTCCCTTTCTTTGTTTCCTTAGCCTTGATTAAAAATAAATTTTGAATTTTAACTGCAGTTTACGAATTTTGGTGTAATTTTTTGAGGCAGCAAATTACTATCTCGTTATGAATGAAGCTAAATTAATGAGAACCTTATTATTCCTCCTGCGTCTTCGAAACCACGCGTGTTTCAATGCACGGTCAACGGCCGTGCATCGATTGCCAAATAGCGGACATCTGATACGTCAGTTATGTAACAAGTAGGAACTAATGTTACCGTTAACATTGTATTGTAATTTATTAAAGCCCTAGTGTGTATCCACAAAAAAAAATATACGTTATCCCACACTACGTTTTCTCCTGTGTCGTGGGTACAGTTCACAGACAAAAATCTCACCTTGACCCGAAGCAACTGTCTGCAGATCATACAAATACTCGTATTTGTTCCGCTCGGGGATCGAACCCGCGACACGTAGCGCGCACACTAATAAAGACTAAAATAAAGCTAATCGTTTAGCCGCTGCGCCAACAGTGCCGACATAATTAAGGTTCCGAAGTCATTTAAGTAGCGTAGTGTATTGGGTCGCTAATTCCCTACAATATGGTTGAGATAAGCGACGCTGATGCATGCGTCATGCTCGTGAACGAGTGCCGTCTGTTGGGACTGGCCAGCCAAATGCTGCCATGACAATTGAATCAAAACTGAAACCAAAAATACATTCAGGCTTGTTTAGTAGACTTTTTAGAAGTTTAGACTCTTTTCTCCTACATTGTTTTCACATAACCTTGATTTTTACAACAATGTGCTCATAAAATATTGTAACATTTCATATGACATAAAAAGATTAACCATGGAGTTTCTTGTCCGTTCTTCTCCATAGGAAATCCACATCTTGAAACGCAGCAACTAAAGTCTCGACGATTCATAAGTGCCTGTATATGGTTTACATGAATAAAAATATTTTTTATATTTATATTTATTTGAATGATACCACAACATTGCAGATTAGAATAGAAATGTGTTTCATTGTATATAATCACAATAACAACTAATAGGACAGAGGTGTAAAACTACATTTGCTTCGAAGCTTGTTCGCTCGAACGCCTAATATCTCAAGACAACCAACGGCATCGACATGTTTGCGGCTGTGGGGTGGCTCAAGAGCCAAATAAATTACTTGAATACAATAATAGTCATCATCATTTCAGCCGAAAAACGTCTACTGCTGGACAGAATGCCTCCTCCAAAGATTGCCACAACGACCGGTATGGGTTTGTGTTGTGTGCTCATTGGGGGGGTTTTGCCATAATCGCCACGCTTGGCCGGCAGGTTGGCGGTTGCAGTGGAGTTGTTAATGTACTCGAAGGACGCTGCTGCCCATCCTCCGGCTAATCCATTAGTCGCCTTTTACGACACCCACGAGATGAAATGGGGTGGTGGTTTTCTTAGCCGGCACCACACGGAACAGGGCACAATAAGTAGTGAAATATTATAAATAGTTAACTACTAATATATTTTAGCGTCTAATTTAGTCTTACGAACTTTAAGCTACCCAAGTTGTACGTTATCTTTATCCTATTTTATCTGCTGCCATTCCCTCCAAAGACATCGTCATGACGTTTGAAATATTGTCTGTACCTTGAGCAACGAAATCTACGCCTCTGCAGTTCGGACCGTGATGCGGACATTTATTGTGTCGTAAAATAAAACAGATTACTTGTCTGTAGTTTCGCAGAAATCATTTGGATTTTCATTTTGTGAATTGGCTAATCACACCTATAATAGTGTGTAGGCAAATCTTAAAAGTAAAAATATAGGTAATCATTTTAATTTTATTTTTCATGTTTCATTCTTTTTTTTTGTGAACAGCCGCTTATGAATATATTTATCCTGAAATGCTATTTTTTCCTATTTTAAATAAAACGTTGCCCCGCTCTAGGATTTCTCGTGTCGTGGGTGCATTTACAGACACAAATTTCACACATATTACCCCCAGACCCGCAACAACTACCTGCAGATCATACAAATATTTGTTTCGTGCGGGAATCGAACCCGCGACCCGGAGCGCAGCAGCCAACTGAATCAACCACTGCACTGTATTAGTTATTTGGGATTTATTGCTGTGGTTTCTTTTGTTATATATTTTATATTTATGTACAAAAAATCTACTGGATGTAATTATTCAGTATTTTGTATTGCATACCTGTAGTATCTACCCTAATCTTAAAAAGAGTGCTTAGTGCCCCTAACTGACAACTTTTAGCATAAATTATAAACAGGCTACTCTTTAGGGCCTACAAATCCTGTAGAACCTTTTATTACCCGATTTACCGCCCTGCAATTTAGAAGTTAGATAAGGTGTAGAAATTTTATGTAAAAAATACAGAAGAAGATGCCTAATGAAATGATTGCCTTGTTAATACACTTCAATATGTCCGATTCACCGTGTGGTGCCGCCTAAGAATAGCACCACCCCATGTCATCCCGTAGACTGTCGTAAAAGGTTGGCCTGCAGGGTACATACTTGGGGTACTCCGTGGTCGGGGACCATAAGCAGGGCCGAGACGGCAACGCCGTTGTGTTCTGCACGCGACTTCTGAAGCAATGTGCGCCTGGCGAGGTCGCACAGAGATTGTGTCCCCGTCAGACCAAGTGACAGGCCGACACCTGCCGGGAGTGTGGCCCAATGCGAAGCCCGCACCCCAGCAACAGGTAAATGGAAGGCACACCGTGCGGTTTTATTAGCCGGTAAGAGTCCGGTAAGTCCCCCCCCCCCCCCCCCCCCCCCGGGCAGAGGGGCGTGCCGTTCATGAGGATTTCGGCACCACAAAACAAGGACGGCACGGTTGGTGCAGTGGCTGATACAGTCGGCTGCTGCGCTCCGGGTCGCGGGTTCGATTCCCACACGGAACAAATATTTGTATGATCTGCAGGTAGTTTGTTCCGGGTATTGGGTGTGGAATTTGTGTCTCTAAACGCACCCATGACACAGGAGAAGTCCTAGTGGGGCAAAGTGTTAAAGGGTTCCTAACCAACCGGGCGACTGGGATAAAGCCGGAGGATGGGCAGCGACGGTCCTTCGAGTATATTAATTACAACTCAACTGCGATTGCCAACCCGCCTGCCTAGCATGGCGATTATGGCAAAGCCCCCACAGCGCACAACACGAACCCAAACCAGTCATGGTGGTGATCTTTAGGGGGGCCTATCTCCAGCTATGGACGTTTATCGGTTTATCGGCTGAAATGATGCGATCACAACACGAACCCAAACCAGTCATGGTGGCGATCTTTAGGGGGGCCTATCTCCAGCTATGGACGTTTATCGGTTTAACGGCTGAAATGATGCGATCCAAATCACTTTTTTTTGGGTCTTCATCGAAATCTTTTACAGAAAATAGATATTTATGTAACGTATACGTTATATATATATAGTATACTAAGTAGAATGTTACTTTTATTGCCAATGAGTGTTTGGGAGACCTTGTCGTGCTCTTCACTCTGTCATTTGTATCTACAAAAGTATATATATATATAATCAAATATGATAATAGCAATGATTAATACTGAATCATTCTGCATCGCCCCATGCGTACACTTTTACGTTACACTATTTATAAAAAATATGTCACCTGTCTTATTTATAGAATAGTAATTCATAGTAATGTTTTGTAGGGTTTTTCAAGGATTACTTATGACCGGGCCTATACTATTGTCTACTTCTAAGGGTTCTTATTCACAATAGACCACGGTCGCCGTTAACCCATCTATTATTGTGCGTCCCTCTAAATTGTTTAGTAATTCAGTTATTGCAGTAAATCGGATACTGTCCGATATTTTCCGTTAGTTCTAAGATCGTCAGCTGGATAAATCTTGAAAGTGAGGTATGGGGGATCCGGTGTATGATAGAATATGGTACAGCTGAACACATAGTTTAAAACTTGTCTATATTCATCATCATCATCATTCCAGCCGAGTAAAGTCCACTGCTGGACACAGGCCTTCCTCAAAGATCACCACAACTACCGGTCTGGGTTGCGCTGTGTGTTCATTGGGGGTTTTACCATAATCGCCACGCTTGGCAGGCGGATTGGCGATCGCAGTTGTTTTAATAAAACAAAAAAAATAATGAAAAGCTGTTATTAACGTACGCGAAAGACGCTGCTGCCAATCGTCCGGCTAATCCCATGGCCCATAGTCACCTTTTACGACACCCACGGGATGAGATGGGTTGGAGCTATTCTTAGCCGGCACCACACGGTTTGTTTTGTTTATGTTATGCATTTATATTTTCCACCTCGCTGGAGCTTTCAACGTTTAAAGGATTATATTTCCTGCAGGGAAAAATTAAAATGGATATTAATTCTAAATAAGGCACCGCGTAATTTTCTTTGTTGCTTTATAATTTAACGCATGAATGCCATCAAGGTCCTTTGCCTTCAACGTTCATTTTTTATTAACAACAATTGAAACTCAATTTAATGTTCAGAGGTTGCATAAATGCAACACCCCAACATTAATCAGTTGTTTTATAAGGCGCACTGAAGGAAAAATTTAATAAATTCATACAAGCTGTTATTGCCATTGTGATGTCTGTTATAGTATAAAATCATTGTCCGCAATGATTCACACCGTCACCTGAAAAATTATTATTGTTTATTATTTCTTCTACATACGTTTGCTGCCTACTTGTCATTCATAACGTAAGCACCAACCGCCCACAACTTAATTTTCTGTAATGCGTTGGTATCCATTCTTTCGAGCAAGTTCTAAAGGGGTTGTATCGCTTCCGCACCGGTCGTTTACACCCCATGTGTACTCTTCGTTCAACCACCCCGTGAAGCTTCCATACGTGAACGACGCAGGCGCGTTGTAGAGCACGGGAATATCAACTTTCTCGCCCATGTAATATTTACATCGCCGCTTCTATATGGTAAGCTCAATGTACCAACCGTTTTAGTACGAACGAACGCACACATGTACGTCGTCCTATTATGATATAGCGTCGAGTGTTTTTGTTGTCTGCAGTACGGTGCGCGGCGTCGCCGTTGAGTCGTTCTCGAATCGTCTGGACGGTTCGCGAACTCGTGGCGCCGCGCTCCCACACGCTGTATAAATACTATCGTACAGCGCCAACCGCCGCAGTATATATTGAGACAAAGTGACGACGCTACACCGAATAAGTTGATAACTTCGCGTTTTAGACTTGTGAAGTGGTTTGAGTGATACATTCCAGTGTATTGTATTTAGATAATGGAATCCCCTGTTGTTTTGGATAAACCACCGGAGTACCATGGCGGCGAAGTAAGTTTTCAAACAACTTTTTTGCTATCGAATATCCGCATGTTTCTTTTCTTAAATCATGAATTAAATTAATCGATATGTTAAGTTCATTCCAATTTAAATTAACGACGATTTCTTCAGTAACCTCGTAATATATTATCGATAAATCTGACATATTATAATTAAAGTGAAAGTTTGTATGGTTGAGGCTCTACCACGCTCAAAACGGCTAAACGGATTCTGTTGAAATTTTACATACAGGTAGATTAAGTCGTGCAATATCAACAAACACAGGATACTTATCAAGTTCATTTAAAAAGGACGCGAACGTAGTCTTGCGTGACAGTACTGTTACATATTATTTTATTATAAGATGTTAAGTTACTGTTTTATGGCACGTTAGGAATAACCTTTAGAGATCACAATTAAGTAGCATTGATTGCTACTTTGTAAATTGATTGAGAATTTTTTTGATTGATAATGATTGATACTTAATAAATTTTGTGAATGCTACTTCATCACACACGACTACTACATTAATGTATGCATGCGTATCAGTCAACTCCCGTCACAAAAGTATATTAATGACGACCTTTACCTGTTATCATTTTTATGGATATTTAAAACACTGATGATCTAACACAAGGATTGTGCGGGAGAAAGCCGAATGACCTGCAAAACGATTTCCTTGTTCGCATTAGTAATTGGAAACTAGCCAGGTGGTGGCATGGTCAAAGACATGTCTGGAGCACTGGTGTTACCTTCGCTCATATTATTTCTTCTTGACGAAATTCCATTAGAAAATTTAGTCGTTTTGAGACGACCTATCCATTAAATGTTCGGGTTAATATGACTGATTTCATAGTTTCATTAAACACTGTTGAATAACTTGTAAACTGCGAGGCTATTCTCTAAGAACCCACCAGCAAACTCACTTGTGAATTCGCGGTGAAATATCTAATTTCGTATTGATTTTACTACTTTTTATTATGGATTCTAAGATTAGTCGGCTTCAATAGCAAACACTTCTTTATCCGTAGTAAAATCGTTAATTTTATATTGTTTTGACTACTTTTCACTGCGGATTCTGAAGTGAGTTTGCTAGTGAGTTCTTACAGAATAGCACTGCTGGTTATCATATTTTTTTCTGTTGCTTGATATTTTTGTGTTATCCTACCTTTCTCTTTAATTGAGATATCTTCTAACTACGGCAACCCAGTGAAACTGAAAACCGCGGCTTATTTAAAGAAAATAATTTAAGTTCTTCTTTCACTTTCATTGACTCGCTTGATAAGGCATACAGCCTTCGTTATTTATAACCTTTGCTAATTTAATTTCTTTCAATAGTTCATACATTTATACAGCACTGTTGGTCTGTGTCCACAAAAACGTCCAAGAGATCATTGTAAACAACTCAACGTCACACATGAGTCTCGTCAGGCAGTGGCGACGCTTTGCTGTTATTGAAACTCCATTAGTCTCTACGAAAAATAACCTATTTCGCCAGCTAGCAAACCGCAGAATAATGCGATTCATATTCAGTTTGGTTAATACTGCGGTTTTGTCAACTTTTATAGACATCTTCGAGAGTCTATAAATAAAAATCTGTATACAAAGTCTATACTCCTATTTACTTGTGTTGCTAAACTAATGTTTGCGGAATGTCCAAAACAAACAAACTACAAGATATGAACTAAAATACATATTCGGTCATCGTCTTTGGTCAGCGTTATTCTCAGGCGATCCCTCAAAGTTCACTTACCTTTCGTGCTTCTGTTATTACTAAAACCCATTCTGCTTTGTTTATCTGTAAGTGCACGCTTGCTCTAAATACGGTCCAATAATAGTGCTTCACTTTGCAATATTATTCCTGTTCGTTTCAAAACGACTCCATGATTTAATTGATACTTATGTATGAAGACATCAGTTATGTCTGTTATGTCTATTACCACGTGATGTTTTTTTGTGTTCGCGCATGTAAACAAAATATTTCCAGCTGTGACTTGACTACTATTTGTAAACGTGATTTTATTATTATCATTGGCTCTCATAATTTAATCTTGGATTTAGTTATTGCGTCAGCCACGGGACTTCTTAAAAATACTTTCAATCTTATCAAAAAGTATAATAAATTATTTACTTACGACTTTCGACCGTGTAATATATTGATTTGATCAATGGCTCTTATCAATAAAATAAACAATTGTGTTTGCTGGTTGAAGTGAACAAACATCACGCATGCACAGATCCTCTCAAGTTGGATAACCAGTCTGCCGACTATTAAATTATCTTTGTAAATATTCAGCTAAGTTAAGACGGTGATGTCAGTGTGATCATATGAGGTAAAATGTATCGTTCGCGTACTTAAGCGGACTTAACGTTGTGACTTCAACAGTGCGTCACGCGGTCGCCCACGAGGATTTGTGTCCCATGCAAATACGAAACGCCAACGAATCGAAACCTACCTCAGATTGTCTGTATTAGTAAAGTAATGATCACGATATTCTTTATAATACCTTAACGAGACATGTAGTAGATGTGTCTTCCCACGCATCGATTCATGTCTCTACTTATGGAGATAATGTGGGTCATCGCATGATTATGGAGAAATCGATCTTGTGCATATGCAGTTTTCAATTCCAGTTTAGTTGTAGCACTATATTAAATATTTATGTCCTTAATATAGTTCTCAAGCAGTTAAAAAGGTAAATCAACACATTAAGTTTAATAATGTTGATAATAACAACTATCATCTGTCTCAACACAATTTCTTTACTTTTAAATTCGTAGGTAATACAAAACAATCATTAATTTAATATCTATTAGCAAAACCATGAAGCTTAAACTTGCTACAACAACTTTTAAATATCAATCATGAATTATATTTGACAGTTCGCGATTCTTACCCAGTGTTGTATGACAAAAACATGATAATGTTTTTCACCACGTCTATTTTCGTGAAAAATAATACAAAAGGTGTGCAGCTTGCGGGGGACCACTAGTACGTTGGATCTTCGGCGGTCAACGACTTACTTGCGTCACCCGCCTCCGTGGTTATGTCTTAAATATTATAACGTATTTGTTAGTAGCGCGATCTAATGATTATAATAATGTGACATGCAATTTTTATTCGGCTGAGATATCCAGAGGAATAACGAACTTGGAAGAAGCCGCTGGTTTTATTTTAAATAATGTTCATATAAAAAATCCCACAATTGGCGATAATTGGAAATTCTTAGAACAGTAGAATAATATTTTACATAAATTAACAATTAATTGAATTCAGTAAGGTTTCAATAATCTTACTTACCTATATGATAAAACAGTTCCTAGTATATGATGTTTAAATTAATTTTAATTGGTGTTGATAAGTGACAATATTAGCGCATCGTCTATAATTACCATATCTCTGTCTTATCTTTTGTACGGCTTAAGTGCAGCAGCATTACGATTCGTATGAAGCTAACGCCCTTATCAGTACCATTACCTTTATATATTGGGCGGAGTGCGACATAAAGGTATATTTTGAACTAGCTGGGACCCGCAGTTTCACTCGCGTTTAATTTAAAAGAAATTTAGAGTACTTCGACATAGACACTTGACATATATTACAATACATATATTGGATTTCAAGGGTTTTATATTTTTTGCGCGGAACCCTAATTATTTTTCTAAAATAAAAGTAGCCTAAGTTATTCCTTATAACGTCAGCTATCTAACAGTGAAGGTCCCGTCAAATTCGGTCCAGCCGTTTCGGAGATTACCCGGAACAGACAGACAGACAAAAAAATTAAAAATTGTTTTTTTTGTTGTTTGTACCGTATATACTTTCATATGCATTTAGTAAAAAGCTGTACAACCAGACACTTCAATTTTATTTATTTGTATAGATTACCTTAATAATTGTAGCATCAGCAGCTCACGAGACCGGCCACGTGCCCGGCGTCCCGCGAACCGTCGGCGCACGTTTCCTACATTTTCCAATAATCGTCGACAATCTCATGACGCAACGAGCTCTATCGTTTTTGTTCATTCCAACCCACACGCTGATGTCACCGTTTACAATCATCGGTACTGCTTTTGTAAATGTTGTTCGATGAAGCCGCTTTCATAGCACGATCTACATTCTTGTCTCTTTTCCACGTATGTAACAATATAGTCGATGTTGTTGGAATAGAGCATTCAGACCGTGATCTATTATGTTAATAATTCTTTGTTTCTAAAGCTTCTTTTGTCTGTATTTTTTTGAAGACTACAGTTTATCTAAGTGTACGTTTTTGAGCGGAAAATGTTTTTGTCAAAGCGCTTCTAATTAGTTCGCCAAACAATGAAGATGTATATGCTAAGATTATTTGCATATTACGGAAAACAATAATTTGAAACTAGTTTTATACATTCGCATCTAATAATATATTAAATATAGTCCAGCTTTTTTAAAAACTGACAAGGTAATTAACAAGCGTTTATCGTCCAAAAGGTTATTTATGAATAACTTCGTGCGATAACACAAGAGTGCTAACAGAGCAATTTTGCTTTGCCTATTTGTTTTCATCAAATTTACCTATCACCGGGTCTAGATCGACAGTGTGGCCGGTGCCACAGTTACTTATGTTTTTAAACCAGGTCACACTAATTAAGAAGAATAAATACATTTGAAGATTACGATGCTAAAATATTGAACTTGTATTATTTTTACTAAGGATTTTTGATTACAATCAACGTACTTGATAATCATAAGGAGACGAGATAGAAACTGCCCCTTGTTTTTATTTATTGGTGTTACTTTAGAGCATTTTTTGTGTCAAACATATCAAGCGTGTACTTATCGGAGTTATTATATCGGACGATTTCTATGCCGTAATGCGTAGACTACTGTATTCCACACCATTTACGTGGCCACTAAATATTTTAATTTGATTTGAATTTATATTGTATAGACTGGACATAAATGTTAATCTTAGCTGACTTTTACACCTTGTACTATTAATCTTGTGAATTCTAATTTTGTGTTATTATTGTGCTTTTATTGAATTTTATTTTGTATCGACTGGACATAGTTGCGTTCAGTTTTAAATTCTTATTGTGATGTTTAATGTTGTGTATTATTTATAAATCTAATTATAATTAAATATTGATTAAATTATAATAATGTGATATGGGTATGGTATGTGCAGACGTTAAACTCCTGTGCTTTGCCTGAAATAAAGATTTTTTATTTTATTTATTTATTAATTATAAACACTACGTAAATCGTTGGTGCGCGTAACGATACCGTAGTATCAAAATACGAAAGTCTCGACTGTAAGGTCACTCCCTCGGCCGTCCTTGCCTTATATGGTTGTATCTGACGACGCAAATGTGACTACTATGTACCTTCTCGGTTTTGGCCTGTGTTTCGTCTCTTTCGCTCGCCATGCTACCGAACGAGTAAAGTGGTTTGAAGTGCAAATTGCATTGTAGGCACTTGTCGTTGCTTAACATATTTATAAGAATTTCATCCGGATACTTGCGAAATCGATACGATAAATGAATGCTCTTCCTGTATTGAAGTTTCTTTAAAATTATTAAAATGATTGCAGTTTTGGCGCGAGGATGTTTTTGCATCAAGATTATGCAGATGCATTGAAAATCTTTATACTGTACAGTTATCCAACAACGTATATACTTATGTGATAGCCTAAGAACTATAACTATCACGTGAGGTGACCGCCGTTTATTTTATTACTGACGGTCATGTAACTTCTTACTAGAAAAGAAAGAAAGAAACTCGGTTATACAATACCATTTAACTGGTACAAAACTTAATAGCGCATATAGATGCAATGCATGTTTAGGATACAGGGAAAGGATTTAGACATTATCGGACCTCTTAGTAAGAAGAGTAAAGTTGATAGTATAAAAAAAGAATTCGGCTTAGCACGCAGTGCTATCAAACTGTTATATTTGTTGTATTTTACAAGCGTACGCACTATCGGTTTTTCCAGTGACTGATTTTTAAGACTTATCCATGCTGCATGTGTGACGGTTAGAAAACGCGCGTGGTTTTGTATTTCTCTTTAATCGTATGGTATCGCAGATATCTGCGCACGGTCTTTGGATATTTGGTCACGGCTTGCATTAATTTATAAAAACTATCGATTGACTTTCAGTGCCTAATAAGAGTTTCTTTTTAAAAGAGACGTTCATCGCGATCGACATTCCGACTGGTCGGAGAGTTTGGAGCGGGCCGATCGCAGCGCCGAACGCGGTAAACGCGTCGATTACGTTTACCAAAAAGAAACTTATTACAGTAGTAGTTATAAAACTTAACTGGGTGCGAGTCATGTCGTTGTAAATAAATATCCTTTAGAATGTCTTTGATCCGTTAGAGGATGTACCCATTACCTATGGCAGCGGCGTTTCTTACGTTTTCTATGATATAATCATTCGCCGTTTGGTGCCGCCCCCACCCCATGGGTGTCGTAAAAGGAGACTGGGGTCAGCCGGAGTATGGACAGCAGCGGCCTTCGAGTACATTTATAACCCTAACTGCGATCGCCAACCCGTCTGCCAATCGTGGTGATTTTGGTTAAACCCTCCAATGAGCACACAACACAAACCCATACCAGTCGTTGTGTCAATCTTTGGGGAAAGCTTCTGTCCAGCAATGGATGTTTTCGGTTGAAATGAACATGTGCTGCTCTCGAAAAATTCATGGTGATAGCTAGGAAAATTGCAAATCGCAATTCATGTTCGTACGCAGATTCGCTTTTCCGATATTCCAACTAGCGCGTTTTTCCGCAGTGCGTGCAAAGCCTAATTAATCTGTGTCAATCCGATATCGCGGGTCGGACATTCATAGGACTTAGGTACTACTGTTTCCCCCGAGTTGAGAGGATAGTGGGTGCTCTACACCGGCTGCTGCCCAATCTCGGGGGACCATGTGAGGAAGTTCGCCGTCTCTACGGAGGAGTCGTGCGGTCCGTGGTCCTATACGGGGCGCCTGTATGGTCAGCTCGACTATCAGGCGCCCAGCGCTGCAGAACCAAAATTCACGGTCTGCAGCGCAGAGTGGCTATTCGGATCGCACGAGGTTACTGAACAGTCTCCTACGAGGCGGCAACCCTCCTGGCGCGTTTTCCGCCTTTTGACATCCTGGCGGAGATGGATGCGTGGGTCTACGATCAGACACGCTCCCTCCGCCAGAGCGGCGAAAACGCGCCTCCAGGGGCGTTGGAGAGGCTGAGGCGGCTGGCTCGGCGACGCGCACTTGTAAAGTGGCGTCACCGCCTGCGGATGCAATTTGCGACCAAGCGCGTCGTCGAGGCCGTCCTGCCGCTCTTCGGAGCCTGGCTCAGAAGGAGCGAGCGCGTCACCTATCGCCTGACGCAGGTGCTCACCGGGCATGGTTGTTTCGGTGCGTACCTGCACAGGATAGGCCGCGAGGCCACGGCACAATGCCACCATTGTGATAGCGACCAGGACACCGCACAGCACACGCTCGAGGCGTGCCCTGCGTGGGCCGCCGAGCGGCGGATCCTGGTCGATCGGATCGGCCAAGATCTCTCTCTGCCAGCTGTAGTGTCGGCTATGTTGGCAGAGCACGAAAACTGGAATGCAGTGGTCTTCTTCTGTGAGAGCGTCATGCTCCAGAAGGAGAACGCAGAGCGGGATCGGGAGAGGGCCGATCCCGCTCGAAGAAGAAGGAGACGGCGCCGGGGTAACAACCGCTCTGGCGCCTAATTCCGATACGCCTGAAAACCCCTGCCATTGCTATAAGGTGGGGGACCTCTGGGTTCGCGGGTGCGTAGATTGGGGAATCTGCGTGCCCACACCAAGCGACCCAAGAGAAGACGGTAGCACGCATGTGGTCACGCGCTGCCGTGGGACGCTTTGGGGGATCCTTTACAATCCCCCTGGGGGGGTGACCGCTTTACAGTCACCCTCTCCGAGATGTGCCAATAGGCGTGGCACCAGTGGGCGGCTCTAGTGTGATCATACGAGGACCTGGAGCCTCCCTTAGGTGCCGAAGATGACCGCCCCAGTGGTTTTAGCCGGTAGGAGTCCGGCATACCCCTTCGTCCTTCCCCGGGGCGAAGGAAGTTCATGAAGAATTTCCACTGGGCACCAATAAAAAAAAAAAAAAGGTACTACTGTTGCTTATTGGGAAATCTGCGCGCTCATACCGAGCGACCCCCGGGAAGACCGCGGTGTGCATGTGGTCACGTACTGCTGTGTGCGCATCACAATGCATGGAGGGGCTTCGAGGGAATCTTACAATCCCCTCGAGAGATGCCTGGGGGGGTGGCCTCTTTACAGACGCCTTCCGTCCGCTAGAGGGGATGACCGCTTTACAGTCGTCCCCTCGAGATGTGCCTAAAGACGTGGCACCAATGGGTGGCTCTAGATGGAGATCTTTCGAGTTCCTGGAGCCTCCCTTCGGTGCCGACGATGATCACTCCGGTGGTTTTAGCCGGTAGGAGTCCGGCATGCCCCTTCGCCCTTTCCCGGGGCGCAGGAATTACATGAGGTATTTCCACCGGATCAATAAAAAAAGGACTTATACTGTTAAGTTCTGTCGATGAGCGTCGATTACCCCACAGACGTAAAAGCAACTCCAAATCCATCCATATTCATACACATATGATAATATCGATCAATGAACCTAACTTTACCTCTTCTTGTTAACAGCGCGGTTTCCCGTTTGACGAGGAGGAAGGGTCGGGCGCGTGGAGCGAGCTCGCGGCGCGTCACCCCGATATAGCGGCGCGGCTGCGGCAGCGTCCCGCCACCTGGGCCAGGAAGAGGCGACCCTCCAGCCAGGACGCCACAGACGGTACGTCCATTGCATTTCATTTCTCTTTTTAAATGTTGAATGTATTATTAGTTATTGTTATTTTCTTAACGGTACCTACCTTTTTTTAAACGATGCCCCACTCTATGGTTTCTCCTGTGTCGTGGGTGCGTTTACAGACCTAAATTGCACATACAATACACCCAGCCCCGGAACAACTACCTGCAGATCATACAAATATTTTTTCCGTGCGATCGAACCCACGACTTGGATTTAATTTTTTTTCGCGGTACCCTAATTCTTTTTTCTAATATAAAAGTAGTCTAAGTTACGCCTTATAACATCAGCCATCTGGCAGAGAAAGTCCCGTCAACATCGGTCCAGCAGATTCGGAGATTAGCCGGAACAAACAGACAGACAGACAAAAAAAACAAAAATTGTTATTTTGGTATAAGTACCGTATATAATTTAATATGCATTTTGTAAAAAGCTGTTATTTTGACGTTACAAACAGACGCTTCAACTTTATTTATTTGTATAGATTTCCGTTTACTACAGTACCCATTCCAATACCTACCTATATAACAAAACATTCAAAAATCTTTCATAATTGCAGATTTTGGCGACGATTTCGGTGGCTTCGAAAGATTTCCCTTTGACGACATCCCGCCAGAGTTCAGAGAACACTTCCCTTCACATTGGAACCGTAGATTTAGCCCTCGCGACGAGCAGCCGCAGCAACCACAACAAAACGCGCCGCAATCACCTCCGGCGCAGCAACAGACCACAGCAACTCAGACTGAACAGGAACCTGAACCAGGACCTTCAGAACCCGAGCAACAAACGCACCTACCACAATACGGACTAAGGAACACAGTTGATCTCGGCCAAAAGAGCCCCGCCGACCCTAGCCTGGTCGATGCAGACGAGAGAAATCAGAGGTCTATGTCAGCGCCGCCAGACAGTTGCGCACAACCAAACCAAAGCTTTAAAATGAGTGGACAGAACCACCAGGAGCAGCACCACCAGCAGCATGGCGAACAGCACTCTAACGTGCGACACATACCCATATTTGTGGAGGGCAGGGACGAGCCAGTGATCAACAAATCGGTCGATCACGGCAATCATTTCAGTGACACAAAGCCCGCGGACGTGCCGCCACCGCAGCAGCCGCACATCGACAGAGAACAATATTTCGCAGACGATGGTCCCTTCGGCTACCACCAACCACCTAACTTCTCCAGAGCTTTTGGTACGCCCTTCAACAAAGGGTTTAGACAGGGGCCGCAACCATTCACCCAGCAAAAAGCATATCCGCAGGCGGCTTTCACCCGCGGTGCGTCACCACAACGATCTCAGTCACCTAAACAACAAATGCACCCTGAAGAACCTTTTGCTAAAGTGCCAGTGCATCAGAACACACCTAAGACTGAACCTCCGTCCAGAACTCAACAGCGGCAGCCATCGCAGCAGCAACAGCAACGGCAGCCGCCTCAGCAGCAGCAGCCTCCGCCGCCACCGCAACCGAAGCAACCCTCGCCACAACAAGAAGCCCCGCAGCGAGAACAGACCCCGCCACAACCCAAACAGACCCCAGTCAATGACCCTATCACACAGATTCTCCGTATTCAAACAGATGTTCTAAATCTTATGACTGAAGTTGAAAATTTCGGTGGAGCCAAAAATGATAAGAAATACTTGTTCCTAGACGAGATGCTCACTAGGAATCTCATAAAATTAGATACTATCGAAACCGACGGCAAAGAAAACATTCGACTGGCGAGGAAGGAGGCTATCAAGTGCATTCAAAAATGTATAGCTGTATTAGAAGCCAAAGCAGATAGCAATGCTGCTGCCAAAAACCAGTCTCCACCACAAGATGTAGAAATGAATGAGAATACAGATGCAAAACATGAAACTGAACAGGTTACTGAAAATGGCGAAGTTGAAATGAAGGAAAACGCCAAAGAAGAAGATCAAGGCGAACCACAAGTACAAGCTGAGCAACCGGCGATAGTAGCGCCAACACAGGAAGCGAAGACCGAGTCGAAAGCGCAAGAGGAAACTGCCGAGGTGAAGGTTGAAGATACTAAACCAACAGAGCCAGCCGATAATAAAGAAGCCACACAAACACAAGCGGCCGACACACGACCAGAGGACAAAACTCCCGAACAACAAACTGAAAATATAGAAAATAAGGAAGAGGGTGAAGACAAAAGCCCCAAAAAAGGCACCAAAGTTGTGAAGAAACGTAACAAAAGTAAGGATAATAAGAAAGATGTACCCAATGATAGTAATAAGCAAGATAACGTCGAAAATAGCAATAAGGCAGAGAAAAATGAAGATGAGAAGAAAGATAAAATAGATTTAATGCAAGTGGACGATAAAGGTGATAAAACGGAATCACTGGTGATGGAAGTAGATGGTGCTGCTAGTCAATAAAGTTAGTTCGCATTAGTGAATTGTCTATTAGATACACAGTCGTAATCCGCGCGCACGGGGCCTAAGCGTATGCCTTCCTTAATCTTCGTGTTTATTATATTGTGCATAAATAACACAGGTGTTCGCATTGTATTGTTTATGTTTGTATATTTTACGTTTTTAATATTAAACAAATGTGTAAAAGTATTTGTTGTCCTCTAGGATTTGAAATGATATCCTGCTATCCTAATATTTAATTAATTTATTGTTTATCAACACTTGATAACACAATTTTCTGAATAAATAATGAATCCATTTAAAAATGTTTGCTTTTTATTTTTGACATACAAAACATTGTAGAGACTATATATATCATAATTATACCTATTTTAGTTTTATATCAAATAATACATAGTAATTAATAAAAATATTCATTTACATTAGCTTAGCTTTATCACAGAAAATATGCAAAACACATAGCAATTTTATTTAGTGTACATTGATATCGCTTTTAACTTTATCAGTCCGTTTATGTATAGAGACTGAAGTCTAACAAGCTAATTACATACACACAAACATTTGCTAAGAAAAGTAGTTTCTTTGATCAACTAATAATTCTTATCCTTATAAAACTAGCTCTGGCTACGCACAACTATAAAGCACGGGAGTGCGGTTTAAAGATATTTCTCAATGATTAGACAAAAATCTCAACAACTAAGGAAGGGTCAGCTCAAATTATGCAGGCTGCTCGAGCATTTTCCAATTGGAAATTAAATATCGTCCTTATCCAATTCAAATATAGTTGTAAACAGTATGCAAAAAATAATTTGCGCTAGCGGACAGCAGCGTGTGCTTAATCTGTGCTGACCCTAATAGAGCTAAAAGCTCCTGTGTACATAATTATTGCATTTCACAATGACGCATCACGTAACCTTTATGACAGTGACATAAGATACATATGAAACAATTTACGCATCTCCGTTTCACCGCATCGGGCTTTCGCGTACAGTACGTATTTTGCATAGAAAAACATCACCACTATGAGTACTATCGACTGTT
Source organism: Diloba caeruleocephala (assembly GCA_947459985.1). Lineage (NCBI taxonomy): Eukaryota > Metazoa > Arthropoda > Insecta > Lepidoptera > Noctuidae > Diloba > Diloba caeruleocephala. Next base: position 5,054,802 of record OX381613.1, read on the forward strand.
TAATTCACTCCCATTCCTTCATAACTTTGTCCCAGTCCTCGTCAGTTATGAATGGTTTATCAATGCAACTGATCATATACTCGCCACAGAAGATGCACTCGCTGGCGACTATGTCATCGATCTCGTTCCTTAAGATCTCTCGCAGCGGGAGCCCGTTGGAAGTGACCGTAGATAATTCGATGTTGGACAGCACGGAGAGCTGCCGCTGTAAGTCAGTCAGCTTGTTGCGACGAGCTGGTGCTGTGGGAAAATATTACGTAAGTATATACAGTTGGAAGAGTATATTCTAATCAGAAATGGCTTAGAACCGTTCGTTAGAAGTCTGGGGGAGTAATGTTCAAAGGCCTGAAAATCGGCCTCTCCGTGTCTTATACATCTAAAAAGGTTGGAACATATTTGCGCCGCCGTTTGGCGTTACTTTTTATTCTAACATAATGTTAGCCAAATGGCGTTTTCTGAAACAGAAATTGCTTGGGAGGATAAGTTTGATACGATTTCAATAGCATAGCTTTTTATAGAAGTTTCAAGAATCCGTTTCCGCAAATACTTGAGTGCTTGGCGTTATTTTGTTTTTAATCACCGAATTTAGACCTGCGTTCACCACCACACTAAGTTCGTCACCTCGAGACACATAGTTGAGTCTCTAATGTGAGTAAAGTCAGCGCCCCCGGGAAGACGGTGGCACATGGTCACGTGCCGCCGTGTGCACAGCGAAGCTTGGGTCGTTTACGATCTTCCCCAAGAAGTGCTGGGTGCCAAGGATGACCGCTCCAGTGATTTTAGCCGGTAGAAGCCATGCCCATTAGCCCTTCCCCAAAAAAAAGCCCTTCCCCAGGCCGAAGGAATTTCTAGACGAATTTCCCCACTGGAGAAAAAAAGAAAGAGAAAGAAAAAGACACAGCGACGTGTGTAATGTTCTGAACAATTTTAATTTTTCAAATCGGTAATACTCTTTTTTTAGAAATGTTGGTTCAACAGTGTTCAAGCCAGATAGTAGCATAATATTTTATATTGTTGTGATTAAGAAAAAATATGAATATGATGCAAAAAAAGAGGGAGCAAGCGATTTGAAAAATTGATAATGTTCAGCAACTCTGACCGTACAGTGCCTTTCAAACGACGACACATTAATGATTAAACACTACTGCTTGGCGGAAAAATTTAGCACCGCGGCTGTACTGACCTGGTCAGGTTTGCATTAAGAGACCTACGAAATAACTTGCCAGCCTAAACGTCCCATTCTGAAGGGGCTGACAAGGTCATCAACTAACCAGGCTTGGCAACTTTGGACCTGGAAGATTCGGACCAAAAAGATGTCTTCAGGTACCTCCAGGCTTTTTAACGAGCCTCGTTTAACCCTATCCTACAAAGATGGCTTTTAGAGTAGGTCCTAAGAGCATGTAGGTCAATTGATGGTAAGCGATCACGGCCTTGTCTAATTCGACTATGCCTCTGGTCCTTTTTCTTTCTTTTTATTTTTCGTTTGGTTAGTGGCCAATCTTGAGGAGTATGCAATGTGATATTAGCCGCAGTACGAATAACGTGATTTCACAAAACGTATCTATGTTCATTTACTCGACCTATTAAGGCGTCAGTCATAACTTACCAACTTAAGATGACCCGTACGCTTCAGGAATAATTGAATTGTCTTGGATCTTTAGACACGAAATTTTTTGTTCAATTTGATATACCATTTAGTTGCAACTTTTCCATTATTGTGGTGAGAAAAAAAATTACCATAAGGATTTCCTTATATATATATATATGTTATTTAACAGAGAGATAAAGGATACTTTTTAAAAGGGTAGTCACGCGTAGGCGTCGCTTTCCATGTAAGAAGCGCAACTTTCGTCATAGGCCACGCGGCCCATGTTCATACGGCAACATATCAAACTTAAATTCCACTATAAGGTGATCTCTCATTGAACGGAAAGCCTATACAGTGCAAGTTCAACCTATACTGGAATTCTATAGCTTGATATGAAGCTGTGTGTACGAGTTGACCAGCTAGAATTGTTTCAGCCCTCGCTGTAGAAACTCGAGTCTGCAGGTTGTACAGCACTTACTGAGTATGGGCAGGGTCTCGGCGGTGAGGCAGTCGCTGTGGAACTTATGTCCGCAGGGGAACAGGTAGAAGGGACGCAACAACAGCGCGATATCACACAGGTAGCACACGTCCGAGACTAACACTGACACGCTGCGGTTGCGGAACGACTGGATCTCGGCGCGTACCTGGATAAGAGATTATTTTAGTATCACGACAACAACATAGAAGACGAAACGAACCCACGAACTCATCAGGGCAACATGGGCCTCCAAATGATCACTACATTTATGTCAAACCCCTTTGATGGTTTGATGGATTGATTGGTGATGGCAATATCCCCATATTTCCATCACCAACTACCACGCAGGTGAATTGGTGATCGCCAAAGGTTTAAACCGTTAAATCATCGTTCGATCGTTTCAAAATTTGACGGCACGGTTGGTGCAGTGGTTTATACAGTCGGCTGCTACGCTCCGGGTCGTGGGTTCGATTCCCGCACGGAACAAATATTTGTATGATCTGCAGGTAGTTGTTCCGGGTCTGGGTGTATTGTATGTGGAATTCATGTCTGTAAAACGCACCCACGATACAGGAGAAATCCTAGTGTGGGGAAAAGCAGGAAAAAAAAACTTGGCATTTTTACACAAGTTTATCGTAAAACTATACTCGGTAGCATAAACACGCAAGACATTGTGTCGATGGCTTGCAATGTCACGCATAATAATTTCCGTACTGGGTGCATAAATGGACAACATGCAGTTCGGACAATGAACTATCGTTGTATTCTTGACGAAGTACGAAACTATTATTGTCACTGTACTCTTCATAAGTATTTCAAATAGTTCGTTCTCTACCGCTATTGTCAGCGTCTGTGATGACATTAACGAAAATGGCGTTATGAATTGTGACATTTATCGGAATATTTAAAACATTACCTGTATTAATTAAATTACAAGTGAAATGTAATGCCTTTATCCTTGCACGTATTTCTAGTGATGTATTAACATTTTTTTAATGCGCATGGAGTCGTAGTTTGTATTATTTTCTTTATAATGTAAGATAACGTTCTCAGACGGGTACTCGATCGTGTCTGAAGTCAAATGCACTCGATCACTCGTTTAAGTAATTACCTTTTTGGAACGTTGTAATGTATGGTATACCTATCTAACGATTTAAATCTTTGGTAATCGCAGTATATTGTTATTAGCACTCGGGATGATGCTGCTGCCGGTCCTCTTGATATGAACCCTTAGTCGGCTTTTACGACACCTATAGGATGGGTGGTCCATTCTTTGCTTCTTTGGTTCCCACACGGAACATCCCGGATCCCCACACCAAATAATAATAATATCAGTCAAATAATAATAGTATAACTCTCCCACTCCAGGGTAAAAGTCACATACAGAAAGAACGAACATTAGTCATCACGACCGACGATCAGACCCGGAACAACTACCAGCAGATCATACAAATATTTGTTCCGTGCAGGAATCGAGTCAATTTTGATGCGGCGATCGAAATGCTGTCGTAGTTTTATCAGTTGTCAGTGAATGTGTCGCTTAAAGGATCCAGATGTTGATTTATTACTCACAATTTCAGCAGACGTCGTAGCTTCTTCCATTTCAATCTTCATTTCTTCTATTTGATTGTTGTATTCCTGTAAACACGTGAAATACAGTGAACACGTCGAATAAAGGTCGTGAACTCGAGGTACCCTAAGATTAGTTACGTAAAGATATGTAGAATAGAATGTAACTTTATGTACACCAAAATAATAGATGTCCGACCCGAAAGCGATCTCGGATCGTAGATTATGTTATTCCCTGTGGCGTATTTAGGTTAGAAACCGCCCTGGGCTTTTAAAGCAGCCTCCTTTTAGCTACCGGAATTATACTTATAAATCATCAAACATACACGTTGCATTATGTATGTATGTACAAATAATGTATACACTTTAAATTGTTTAAAAAGGTTCAATTTGCTTTTAGATTGATTTGATATTTGATGTTTTTTCCTATATGTTAAGGCAATTATAATATTCTTCCGCCTCAAAAACTATGCCAACTTGGATTAAAATAGCCCAATTAGACCATACGTAAATACACCGCTGGTGTTCTTATGGCATATTCCTATTCTGAAGCAATTGTAATTAGTGGTGGTTAATATAGCGTCTAGCGCGATTAAATAGCACGCTATATTTACGCAACGCATAGCGCACGCTATGTCGGCTTCAACTAGACGCTATAAAAATCGCGTCCTTAAAAAATAACGCGAGCAAAGGCATAGCGCGGACGCGGGACGTGGCGAGCCGGGCGGCAGACGTGAATTCGCGCGCTATCGGTCATTACCTAACGCGTTGATTATAATATTTATTTATTTTAGATACGCTAACAATGTACGTACATTGAAATTTCGTAAAATTAAAATATAAAACATACATGATATTTGATGACGTCAATAATAGGCATACACAACATCAACAATTCCGTTCCGTGAAAACTGCTGTAACAAATTAATAATAAAATAATTATAACCCTATCCTCTATTAATTAGTACATAAAAATCTATTATCCCAAGCCTGGAAACTATGAGGAAAAGTTAATTAACTTTTCTTTACTGCTCCATTTTATTTTGATAGATATTATTTTACGTATCGATTATATTATAACGTATTCAAGATCAAGAATATCGCGCTAGCTGTCCAACGACATTTAGCGTGATTTGAGAATATTCACCGCGCTTTTATCGCGTCATTCGCGTACGCCCAGTTTGTTATAATTTTAGCGTGTAAAATAGCGCGCTATTTTATTATAACAGATAGTCTGTAGCGCACTATTGCCATATAGCGTTTTTGAACACCACTAATTGTAATAGTAGTTTATGAAACTGTTGCATAATGAGAGGTATTCAAATAGGAATGTGTTTAAAAACCGAGCCGTAGACGAGGCTTAATAATATCACATGTCCTCTGTTGTTCCGGAATTTTATTATACATTTCCGGCAACAATGATAGTTTGTATTGTTGTAAATCGAACCTAGGTCCATGGTGACACCTATTAATACTGGAGTTATCGAGACCACAATTATATTACACAATTAAACTTTACCTGTAGGGACTCGCAAATGGGTTGTCTGAAGTGGTCAATTGTGATGACATCACTGAAGAAGGGCAGTATATCTTCTATTTTAATGAGCGGACACTCTTCCAAGAAACACATGGCTTCCTTCATGTCTTGATTCTTCGTAATCACGTTTTCAACTGAAAACAAAAACGCAAACCCAGTGTTTTAAGTTTTGCCCCTCGCAACTGGTCGATAGACTTTAGGAGCGCGGCTCACCGGGCGTGGGTGCCGTGGGAGGGCGCTGAACGATCTCCGGCCACCATAAGGAGCGGCCTGCGGGCCAGAAACAGAAAAAGGCCCGAGATGGCGGCGCGTGTGTTCCGCGCGAGCCTCTGAAGGATAAGTGCCGCCAACAAGGTCGCACAGAGAAGGGGCCCGACAATCACTGTCGGGCCGATACCTGCCGGGGGCGCGGTCTAATGCAGATAAAGCGTACACCTCACCCCCGGCTAAAGATAAGAAGGACACCGTGGGGTTTTAGCCGGTTTGAGCCCCTCCGCCCTTCCCAAGGCGGAGGAGGTCCAAGAGGATTTCCCAAAGTTAAAAAAAAGGAGAAGCGCGACTGGAATAATTGCGGAAGCTCAGTCAAAGATAAGTCTGCCGCCAAGGCCGCGCAAAGCTGCACTTATTTGAAAATAAGTAACAATGGAAGATTGAAGGTGAGAAGGCGACTATGGGATTAGTCGGAGGATGAGCAGCAGTGTCCTTCGAGTACATTAACAACTCAACTGTGATCACCGCCTGCTAAGCGTGGCGATTATGCCAATACACCTAGACCGGTCGTTGTGGCGATTTTTGGGAGAGGCTTGTGTCCGGTAGTGGACTTTATTCGGCTGAAACGCTGGAATAACGCTGTATTTTAAGCCCGAACATGCTTTGGGGGAAAATATATACGGCACGGTAGCGGAATACACGCGTATATTTTCGCTGATGTCAACACGCGAATTTTCTTTGTTCTTTAAAAAAACGTTGCCCACACTAGTATTTCTCCTGTCGTGGGTGCGTTTACAGACACAATACACCCAGACCCGGATCAACTACCTGCAGATAATACAAATATTTGTACCGTGCGGGAATCGAACTCACGACCCCGGAGCGCAGCAGTCGACTGTATCAGCCACTGCTCCAACCGTGTCGTCAATACAACCGTAAACACAGCAGTTCGACGGAAGGCTTGCGATACTTCTGGCTCGCGCCAAACTCGATAATCAAAAAGTGAGCATATCCCATACCTTAGCGCGTCATCTCGCTTAGAACATGCCAGAAAGTCTCTGCCCCTATCCAAGTTTGGTTTGTATAATGAAAATTAGACAAGATAAAATGTGTTTGTTAAACATATGTAAGCTTAACAATTAAGGTCACTTAAGTGAAGAAGGAAAAAAGTTCCATCCAGTTCCAGTTTTAAAAATGTGTACAAATGACTTTAAATTTACTAAAAGAATATACAAGATCATTATAAATTATACTTCTTTAATTAATAAGAAAATATACAGCCTACCCCAGAAGTCGACGTCACTTCGGAAACAGGTGATAAGTCAACAAATATTTGTATGATCTGCAGGTAGTTGTTCCGGGTCTCGGTGCATTGTGTGTGGAATTTGTGTATGTAAACGCACCCACGACACAGAAGAAACGTAATGGGGCAACGTGTAAAAAATAAAACCATTGTGTCTCGCAGCCGGCGGATACTATCGCGTGAGCGGATATTATGATGAGACCATTACGGGTTAAATTAATTTTATTTGATAAATTTTAACATTATTAATTTCAAGCCAGGTAATAATGGATGTCAAGGAATTAATAAAGTCAGACATTTATGAAATTTATATTTTCTTACAAGCTATTATCACAGTAATATCATCTGCAAGGAGTCATAGGGTGGCTGATTGATTTCGGAAAGTCATTAACATACATAATAAACGATAGGAGACCCAATACGCTACCCTGTGGTGCTCCAAATGGTACTAAAAGTTTCTTGTGATAAATAAGTAGCATCTTTTTTAGTGTCATCTATAAAAGCCAGTGCCGCGAGTGGTCTTCTATTAGATTAATATTAATTTCAGAACATTGCCTCTTATTCCATATACATTAAGTTTATTTATTTAACTAGTGTGGTCAAAATAATCGAAGGCTTGTGTCATATTGTAGTACATAGCGCAAACAGGAGTCCTTTTATCAACATTTAGCTTTGTCTTGAACTAACCAATATTGAGCCACAGTTGTCTCTGGAGTTCTGTAGACTCAGGCATATCTGCTATGCTCTTGGCGAGCGCCAGGTCGACCTCCAACGCTAACTCCACCGCCGAATCCCAAAGACCCAATAAGGCTGACAGTCTCACGCAAGCCACTGATAGGTTCTTCTCACGGCATAACCTGGAAAAGTTTAATTACAGTCCTTTACAACAAAGCGGAAGAAGAAACTTATACATACATAATCAGCCCGTCACTGTCCCACTGCTGGGTATGGGCCTTTCCTTAAGTTGAGAAAGATTAGACCTTAATCTAACAGGCTGGGCGGGTGTGGGTTGTCAGGCTACACACGCCATTGACAACACTTTGGAGCCCACTCATGTGTGCAAGTTTACTCACGATGACTTCCTTCACTGTTAACGCAAAAGACCAAAAAGTCTGAGGTGCGGGACGGGAGCGAACTCAAACGCTCGTAAATGGAAGGTAAGCATTCAACAACTAGGCTATTACTGCTCTCGGATGAAACTGCTTTTACCGGCTTTGTGATATTATGAAAGTTATTTGAGGTGAAGAACTTTAGAATAAATGAGCGTGCACTGCATTACATTGCATTCTCGTCATGAAAGTAAGGTGATGCCCAGCAGCTGTTACGTGTACCCGAACATGACAAAAAACTAGACGGCAATCAAGACCGAAGAATGTAAAAACCGTACCTAACAGTGCCTACTTTGCTTAATTAGTCGAGAAAAAGTCCGATCTAAATAAATCTAGTAAATTCGTCAAGTCGGAGAACTTTTGCTCTCAACCCATGGGTGTCTTAAAATGCCACTAAAGGTTGATATCAAAAGGAGGAGCAGCAACATCATCCTGTGTCCTAATAACAACATGCCATCAACAATCCGCCTGGAGATTATGGCAATATACCCTATAACCGCACATTTGGGGCCCATGTTCAGCAGTGGACGTTTACGAGCTGATGTATGTGTGGGTGTGTAGGGGTAACATAATACCAAGTAGGATGACTCAGCTCACCTCAATGCGTAATGCACATCATAATTCACGAGGGTAACATCTTGCCCTTGGCGCGCCAAATAGTTCATTAGCGCTTCATGATCATGTTCTACATACAACGTCAACAGATAGTTGTGTATCGCCTTGTCCTTCACGTTGAAGTGCTGCAGAATGAACTCCAAGTACCTAATGATCTCAGAAAGATGAGCCTCATCGTTCTGACATGACAGAAACGCAGGCAGCAGCTTAGAAGGACTCAACCTTGCCCCCTGCGATATCAGCGCGTTAACAGTGTGATTCGGAGATTCTTCCATAAGCACTGGAGCAAACTGGTAGAACAATTCTGGCCTCTTCAACGTTTTAAGAGTGTCTATAGCTTCTAAGTAAGATTTCTTATAAATATATTGCGCAACTACATTCTCGTAATCTTCATTAATTATCGTAAGTTTAATAAGGTTTTGCTTGTCGCCGTGAGAAGCCATTAGATCGTACACTACAGACTTAACGTGCTGCATGCATTTTGCAACTTTCGGATGCAACAGAAACACTTCAAAATTACTTTGGATTTGATGATATTCTTCAGAATCTTGCTTTCCTGTGCGTCGGAGTAAACCTAACTGAGACAAATATAATTCGGTCATCCAAATTACTAGCATGGAAATCAATGTCTTATCGTCGTCTTTCAAAGAGTCCAAACGCTTCTCCAAGAAGACTTTCAGAGCGTTTATTTGATCTACTTCCAAAAATTTAAGGCATATAGTTTCAAAGCTACTTTGAGTGTCGGCAAATATTTCCGCGCTCTTTTCGAACTCGCCTTTATTGAATAGCAATTCGGCCTGTTTTACATTGATTACGTCTATGTAAGCAGGGTTGTTATTACAATATTCTTTGGCTAAATCGAATTGTTCCTTATCTGAATAAATGATCCAAAGATTGCGTTCTTCTCGTACGACTTTGTATCTAAATACTGATTTGTCTGTGATGGCCCATATTGTTTTCTTCTTCGAGTCTCTCACAATGTCTTTTAGTTTTCCGTGAGCTTCAGAGTATATGTCTTCGTAAACTAACTCTTGACTGAGAAGTGAGATTACTTTGACTCTATCAGAGAACATGAGTAGAACATGGAATTCAGTGAGGACGAAAGATAGAGGAGCGTTTTCCTTTTCATCACCGCCACTCGGGTAGCTGATTAGAGCCCCTTGCGTGAACAGTGAGTTTGAATTCTGTTGTGAACTTGGGTCCAACTGTAATAACATTGGTGAATAAGTTTATTTGTATTTTATAAGATCGTCCAACTATAAAAGATTGTCCGAATTTAAAAGGTCGTCATAATATTTGTACTTATACAGGAAGTAACGGAAAGGGAATATATAAAAAAAATTGCTGATCCATTGAAGACCATCGATGTTGCTCAACAAAATGTGTGGATCAGCTGATTTTGTTTTCGCGTTTTCAGGGTTGCCCCATAGTAAAAGTTATTCACAATAATGAGTACAATGACCCGCTTTCGGATGTAATGTAAACCTTGTGTTACACACTGTATAAAATTCTCGTTCGTTCACAATTAATGTACGCCTATAGAACACATTTTAAAATAAATATAATGACATGATAGAGAACGTCTAACGCATTTTTTTAACGAGCCATGCACTACTGGTGGCATCCGATACCTGGTTACTCAGCAAGTAAAAACTCTTGCAAATGCTTGCCCTGAATATGTATGAAAATGTAAGAAATAAATTCAACTGTATGAATTATGATGATACGATCTAAATAACATGGTATATGCGCAATTTCTAGAACTGTACACAGGCGACGGGTGCGAGCAGGTATACCTGTGTGTGAGCAGTTGCCGAACTAACTCTGGTCTCCACTCGTCTTATGATCCACCTTTACAATAAGACCTTTGAACATGTTGACATTTTCAACTGTTCCGTAAGTAAATTGGGTCTTACCTACAGGTGTTTGCTGGACTAATGTAACCTTCCAGTTTCCAGTTTTTTACTTTTTACTAGTCTACTATCTATCAAGTGCTGCTACTAACAGAACCTAGCGATAATTATTTTATATTCTAGCATGTTGCTAACTTGTGAACAGTGTTGTGAGTTACATTATCAGCTCGAACACCATGTTCATGGAGGCTCACACAGATGGCTTTGCTGCAGTTTTACCAAATAGTACTGCGTCGTTGCTACACAGAGTACAGGTAAGCAGCAACAGTATTTTGAGTGTGATATCAGACGGGTATGACTGCACGTTTTTAAAGCATTGGTTGCACTTTTTTTTAAAGTTAGGATTGTTATGAATGCACTAACCATTGTTTGTGTGTTATCTATGTATTACCCATAGTGTTTTTGGTGGTAAAAAATATACATTACTGACCATTGCAACTTGATTGAAATAAATTATTACTAACACAGAACGACTTTTTTTAACGTTGCTCCACACTGTGATTTCTCCTGTGTCGTGGGTAACGCACCCACAGACATACATGCCACACACAATACACCCTGACCCGGAACAACTACCTGCAGATCATACAAATATTTGTACCGTGGGGGAATCGACCCCACGACCCAGAGCGCAGCAGCCGACTGTATCAGTCACTGCACCAACCTTATATTACCTTAACCTGAATAAACTTACATATTATAATAATAACCTTAATAAACCCGTGACCGAGAGAGACTCTAATAATAAAATTATATCAGTTGTAAGATTTGTAACGATAAGTTTTCTATTTCGGAAAAACAAAAATGACAATGAAATAGCACTAATTTAATAATAATTAAATCCGTGTGGCGTCCGGATATGAATATAAATATATATAATATACCACTCCATCTCCTCCTGTGGATGTCGTAAAAGGCGACAAAGCTATTATTATCTAAACCAGAGGGATGATCAGCGGCGTCCCTTCTGTGAAACGGTAGCCATACTGCGCCCACCAACCCGCCTGCCAAGCGTGGTGAGTATTGCCAAATACCCCTGCAAAATAATGACACAGTTGTGAAAATCTATGGGGGAGGCCTTTGTTCAGTAGTGGACGTATAAATGGCGATATGATGATGATATGATGAATAATAATTTAAACAATCCTTTTGAACGAGTCTATAGGTGTGTGTTGTATGATAAAACAAATATAAGGAAAATTTCACAAATAAATGAATATGTACTGAACTGATTAAGCAACAACCTAAATGTTTAAATAGCAGAATATCTGCACAAAATTAATAATAGTAAAACGCATTCTGGATTCTTGGTTAGATTCCCGCATCATGTCGTAGTACCGTCATAACATGTGGTGCCGACTACGAATACCACCAACCCATCTCATCACATGGGTTTCGTAAAAGACGATTATGGGATCAGCCAGAGGATGGGCAGCACCATTCTTCGAGTAGATTATCAACTCAACTGCGATCTCCAACCCGCGTGCCAAGTGTGGCGATTATGGCAAAACCCCCCAGTGCACAACACACCCAGACCGGTTGTTGTAGCGATCTGAGGGTTCTGGTCCCCTTGGCCTGTGTCCAGCAGTGTACTTTATCAAGCTGAAATGATGAATGATGATGATCCTGACTTGGACAACGATTTTAATCCATTTATTATTAAACAATCTCACAATATATACAACAAGTTAACTCTGTACTGACCTGTCCATAAAATATCCCCGGTTCCGTCAACCATGCAAATGTTTTAGGCATATCATGTTTATCAAAGAAGAACTGAAGCTTAGAGTACTTCAGTGTAGATGGGATCTCTTGGAAACCAGTTTCAGGTATAGTCAAGTACGAGTAGAAAATTGACTGTAATGATGGTTTCTGATCCTTACAAATGGCATGTCCAATAAACTGATAAAGCCTAGTTGGAGTAGTGATAAAAATAAAGTATTTGCTTGTGCTGTTCACTCTGTGGAACTGTATGCCTGTGATTGGCATGTGTGTGCCCTTTCCAATGTCGAAAATCTGTAAAAAATAAAGTATTTATATATCTTGAACTTGTACCAACATTTCAAACAATTCCAAATGCAAGCTTTGCACAGGTCACATTATTTATTCATATTCGCCATATGCAACATTAAACATATATGCCCTGCAGGCCATTACGTTGAATGTTTTGAGGGAAATATTGCCACAATTTTTTCTATAGCATAGCTTTAACTTATGGCTGATAATGCATGGGCCATGTATATCACTACTTATTGGTTTGGTCAATCTGACAGTGAGCATGATACCTAAGTAAAAACAAGACTGGCTGCAGTTTTTATACCTAATGTTGCACTCTAAAAGTATTTTACAACATTATCCACTATGAAGTGTATATATAATATACTTGATGCAAAAAAAACCCAGATGGATGGCAAGCTGACCATCACTGCATGCAACCGTGGCTCTATGTCACTGATCCTTACACAATTGCTAGCAAGACATAAACTCATAGGTACAAAATACAAAATTTTATATTATTTTATAATCATCTTTCCCAATATCTGTGTTTAATAACTTATGACAAACCTCTATATTTAAACAAATCCATAACAGAAAAGTTTGCAGTCAATGATAACAACACTCACTATAAATAAATAGAACTCCATTGTTGCCAAAATAATAGTATAATTGAAGCAAAAAATATAGTTTACCAGGCCATCGATATCCTTGCTTCCACACAGGGGAAGATAATTAGGCAGCTTGTGTAAGAAATTAAAATAAATTATATCAAATGAATATAGGATATTTAAAAGGTATAACATGTGCAAGTGGTATTGGTGGTGGCCCTTTAGACCATGAATCAGAGATCCAAATATTCAATTAGAGCCTAAGATATACTTAAAAATCATTTTTATTAATTCATAAGTGCAGTAAAATTGTTAGTTATCACTTTTAAGGAATTTTAGTTTTATTTATCCTTTACATTTAGGTTCACCCAACCAACACTTCATAACACAAAGAGTATAAAGGTAAAAATGAATATAAAAGAAACTACAGGAGTCATCATCATCATTATATCAGCCAATAGATGTCCACTGCTGAACAAAGACCTCCCTCTAGATTTCCACAATGAGCGGTTACATGACACTCTCATCCAACATACTCCCAGTGACCTTCACAAGGTCGTCTGCCCACCTCGTTGGAGGTTATCATCCCATGCTGCGTTTTCCGGTGCGCTGTCTCCATTTGAGAACTTTTTTGCCCCAATGCCCATCAGTTCTATGGAGTCAACAGAGTTACAACCAAAACCAGAATCCTTACAGGCATAATTTTACCTCTCTCCAATACTGATGGCTAGCTGTAAACATCTTGTCACTGTCGGCCTCCAACTCAGTCTCAATTATATGTCCCTGTGATGACCCAAGTAGAATTGCCCCAGTAGACATTTCTGAAGTGTTCTCCCAGTTCCAACCAACTTCTGTTACTTCATAGTTCCTAGATTTGCTGACTGGTTTCAATTTTTGGCTCTTCTGGTGTAAGTATATGAGCTCTGGGTAGGCATCTTTTATTCTTGGGGAGAAGGCCATGAGAAGGTGGAACCCAAGTGGATCGAGGAAGATGCCAGTTAATTTTGAGTTTGGCTGTACAAATTTTGAATAATGGAGCTCTGAAATTATTTTGACGTATTACCGACATTTAATTGTTTATAAATGTAAATATAAACTTTGTTGTGCTTATTGAACTGGCTATAGCAACCACAATAGACGAGAGACACAGATTTCAAGAGATTACACATAATGAGAGGTTAAGATTTTGTGGGATTTAATAAAAGGGCAAATGATTTAGCCAAGATCATTATTGATGGCATTAATAGCTGTAGCATAAAAAAGGGGAAATGAATTAAATGTAACACTAAAAGGCTTCCGGTTAGCTAATTCATACTAAACAAATACAAAGAGATAGGGCGTGTAGAAATTATAATTGCAAAACACTAAAAACAAGTAAAAAAATGGTTTCAAGAATTCATTCATCAATTCATTGAACCCTATAATATCTACAATGAAGGAATTTACCTTCACCACAGTCAGGCCTCTTCAGATCAAGTCGAAAAAGATTTCCGTTAGCCATAGCCAGTACTAGATAATCGTTAGAAACTGCTGCATGCGTTATCAAGTCTGAGAGATTATTTAGCATCATTCTTTTCTTCGAAAACATTGGTGTATTATCTTCAAGTTGCATATTTATGTATCCAGAAGAGACCATAGGTTCAGACACAGGTTTTGGTCTCTGCGATACCTGCGACGCTTGCTCGTACTGGTCTAAAATCGAAGTCATATTGACTGTAAAATGGGTGTTGCTGTAGAATTTGACTAAAAACTTTGCTTTTGTTGTATGTTAAATACAACACGTTCACCACTACAATATTGTAGGCACCTTTCATAGAAATAAATCACACTATTTTATTCAAAATCTCTTAATATTTTGTACCTATGAACTTTTATTACAATTTATTACAAAAGAAAAATAATACAAAGACCGACCGACAAGACCGACAACAGCCATTGGTCGTAATGTCTAATCTATGGTAATGTCATTATATATGTCTAATCATCTAATGTCATATTTGACACTTGACGAAAATATTTTAATCTTCTTCTTCTCTTAGATTTTGGCTTCTGTAGATTATCTTCCACAATTTCGCCAGTGTCAAGTATAAGGCAACGTTGTACGGTGTTTAAATTAAATAATCTTTACATATTCAATAAAATATTTCACAATAATGAAAAATATCTAAAAAAATATGTCGGCAACGTCGTACGGTTCATTTGTTTTTTTTTTCGAAAATCTTTTATTAAGGGTGTAAACTGGACTCTATAGACTCGTGATATCTATGCTCGTAATATCCGTGTCACCAGTAGGGAAAACAAATAAAGTACATCCATAATTTAGGGTTACCAAGTAAGGTAAATTTTACCCATTATTTTCGCCAAACAAGATTAAATATTGAAAATCGAGTATAAAGAGAATAATGATTATATGAGGTTGGTGAGTTTATGTTTCTATGACAAAAAATAAAAAAATGGATGTGACATTGAGTTTTATTCATAAACAAACAAAAATATTAACAAATATTGAAAAAGCACTAACTTTGTATGAACATTTCTTACTCTCAATTTTGGTTCTGTAAACTGAGGTATAACTGAGCTTGAGTACAGATTACTCAGAGCTTTACACATTCTAAAGATACTTTAGAGAATCCAAAACTGCAGTCGACGCTTTTAAATTGCTTACTCTGTCTACGATTAAGGGTGGGTCACAGTCAAACGCCAATGCGAGGGACAGCCGTCATGTTGCAATACCTTGGGTACATTTTCATTAAATACAGGTACCTCGGATACTAATTCGGGCAAGTCATTTTGAAGGAACTCCAAATAGTTGTCGCCATTGAGGTCATCGGGCAGGTAATGCGGTCCAACTACCTGATTCCCAATCACTCCTGCCCAAACGTTTACACTAAACCTCCTTTGAAAAGATTTCTGTCTTTTAACACGTGGGTTTTCCATTTTGTTTGTCCAGTGGTGCAGATTGTGAAGATTGAGTATCCCTTCTTTGGTAAATTTGGATTCATCCGTCCACAGTATTCTTTTTTAAAAATTAGGATCATCCACATCCGTGTGTAACATAAACCGACAGAATTCCACTCGTCTGTCAAAGTCGCCACCCTCAAGACCTACAAGCAAAGAACTCTTAAATTCCTGTTGAGCAGTAAATAATTGCACAATAAGATTTTTATGGACCGGCGGACCGCCTGTATGGGCTAACTGATTCACTACCTGGAAGTGACGTCATACCATACCCATTACATGCTAAACAAAGGCATCGTCAAACAAAGCGTGTACGGGCTTAAAGTTGTTTAAAATTACGTACCTTGCACCGGAGTCTAGTGGAATGGGTGCTTTTCGTTTTGCTGAAGAACTTTCCACACTTTCCATATTGAAATATCAAGATATGCTGCCACATTTCTAATGTAGGGTCTTCCTCAAAAAGTGCCAGTATTCTCTCGTCCACTTCAACATTATGTCGCACAATATGGCCCCTTGGTTCATGAAAAGTGACACTGCCAGTCTCGCGTATGCGTTGGTATGTCTCTTGGAAGACTCTGCGGCCAGGTAATCGTCTACCAGGAAAGCGTTTCTGGTAAAGTCGTTGCGCAGCACGAGCGACACCATGGGCGGCTCCATAAGCCATCATGATGTCAGCATATTGTTCGTTAGAGAACGTCGCCATTGCAACAACAAAAAAGTCAACAAAGTTTAACAATAACACCAAAAGTTAAAACGTAACAAAAACCAACAAAACTCAACAAAACAAAGTAACAAAATGAAAAAATCGCGGAGTAGGATGAACTAGCACACACGTCAGGTAGCAGAGGCAGTGATGTTTCGACTAAAATAATGACGGATTGACGGCGTCCTTGGTGGCAGTTTGTCGTTTGTTCACACTCGTTTACGCTACGCAAGAAAGAGATAGAAGATAGATTTTACTTCGCGAGACTGAGAAAACAATTTTTACCTGTTTCTCAAGTAACAATTACGCAATAAGACTTTTTTCTTTAGAATTTGGAATTTTGTGGCTCGATTTACAATTCTAGCTAATTCACAAAGTTGTAAAAAGTTTTTTATGGCATGTGACACATCACTAGCAAGAGGATAGACTAGAGAATTTTTGAGAGAGTTGGAAGATTCCGGTCGCTTTTGGTTTTTTTTATAGCCATGTAAATAGCTGTAACATGGACAGCTTTAATTTAAGTCCGAAACTTTGCGAGTAAATTAAAAAAAGAACTAGATGGCACTAATTTTAAATTTTAAAGTACTGTAATACAATACACATCTAAATAAAATTAAAATTCAGAGTCTACGACTTATACTTTTTTTTATTTGTATTTCAATGTAAAATTTGGGTATTTTTTAATAAAACAATAAAAAGTCGATGAAAAAAAATCCACAGGGCATGAGAAATGTTTAGGGGTCTGAAAGGTTAGCAGATGACCCCCCAATCGACCATTTCAATTTGGCACACGATGCACCAAACATCCTGTATATGGTGATAAAAATTATTCGCAGTTGTACTAAGTGCCGGTCCAACTCCGCCCAAAGGACGTCCACTGCTGAAGAAAAGCTTCCCCCGTAGAATTTCACAAGTATGCCATAATTTTGGAGGGAATTTGCCGGTACTCACCACGCTTGGGTTTGTGAGCGCAATATGGCTACTGTCCCATAGAAAGGACGCGGCTTCCCAACCCTCTGGCTTAAAGTCCTTTAGTCACCTTTTACGACCTCCATGGGAGGAGATTGAGTGGTGCTATATTATTTATCCGAACACAACACGAATATTTTTATCAGCAGATTTATGGTTTTAACAAAATGTCATATACCATAATTATACTGAATTACTGATGTGTGCCGTGTGGTGCCGGCTCAGAATGCCACCACCCCATCTCCTCCCATGGGTGTCGTAAAAGTCGACTAAGGGATTAGCCGGAGGATGGGCAGCAGCGTCCTTCGAGTACAATAACAACTCAACTGCGATCGCCAACCCGCCTGCCAAGCGTGGCGATTATGGAAAAACCCTCCAATGAGCCCACAACACACCCATATTGGTGGTTGTGGTGATCTTTGGGGGAGGCCTGTGTCCAGCAGTGGACTTCATTCGGCCGAAATGATGACTGCTGTGTAATTGCTTATATTTTTGTTAAATATTTTATGTATATCATCATCATATCAGCCACGTCCACTGCTGAACAAAGGCCTACTCCTTAGATTTCCACAACGAGCGGTTACATGCACCTTAACTTTCGACTTAAAACTTTGATTTTGAATTTGACATGCCCCCTCATCCAACGACTCCCAGCAAACTCGTCTGTTTGTCGTCTTTATTGCACATTTGCAATTTTTTGATATTGATTAATCTGAACACCGAACTACGTTGGCGATATACACAACATTACAGAAGATAATTGCAACACATATTTTTTAAGATGTAAAACCATTTATAGGCCCTCATGAATAGCTTTAGCTTTTAGCTAGACTTTAGTAGCCGTTGGCGAAATTGTTGGAGATTACAGGAGAAGTCGAGGATAATCTTAATTTAAATAATCTAATCTAAATCCAATTCCAATTTAATGGCACCAGCGCTATGACAAAGTTTCTACCAATGTCAAGATTGGATAAAGTTTTATAAAGGCAAAAAAAAAAGATTTGGGCACCGCTTGAAAATTATAAAGGTTACGGAATGTATCTATTGAGGTACTATATTTGATGACAATGAACGTGCCTATCATGTTTTTTTCAAGCTAAGACCAAGTAATTTAAAGTAATAATATGTCTTTGTTTCTAGGCACAGTAGCAACTGTCATACCCAAACGCACGATCGAAAAAAAGCAGCAAATGTCATTTGTCACTGTCAGTGTCAATTCAAATGGCGCCGGCTCATCAATGTTTCGGCATTAATTAATATTGTAAAACGGTTCTTAACACCCCGGATTTTAGGTCTATAATAACTAGGGCTCTAAATTATTTTAGGCTCATTACTAAAACTTTTAGTAAAACATAAATCAATTTTTAAAACCATTGTTTTAACCTGTTTTCAAACAAGGATACATTGCTATGAAGTTTAAATAAATTAAATTGTGATATACTTTCAGAGACCAGTTTTGCGTGAAGTGTGTGTCTGTTTGACCTTGTTGGTTTATCAATATTCATTATCATTCGTATCGCAATTCGAGTGCCAACTGTATGTTAGTCCGTTTCGCCTGTTTTTGTAGACACCACTAACACCATTCGTTATCTGCAGTCAAATTAAAATGGCTACAAGTTCACTGAGGAAATCCTGTAAATTGAGTAGTAAGTACTTTATTTTTGGGTGTGAACTTGAAACTTATATTTTAAACTGGTGCAACAGTTTTGTGTGTCTTATGTGTAATGCAATTAACAGCCGTTTCTTGCCCCATCTGAAAGGATCCTATTTTTTGATATTTTTTTAAGTTATGCAGAGAACATCTTAAATCTAAAATTAACTATGAAAAAATAATTTAAATAAGTTTATTTGGCATTCACTTTAATAGAGGGATATGTTTGCCAGGATAAAATAACCATACATTATTTTTAAATATGAAAGAAAATGTAATGTGTTTTATTTATTTTTCTGCATTTACAATTACACAGCAGTTTCTAAACTGGACAAGCCCATATCTTGGGAATACATTTTATGTTTCAGCTCTTTTAGTGACATTTTTATCACAAATTTATTCCATAGATTTTTACCTAAATGGCTGCCATCTATATGTTAGCAACACAATAATATAAAAAGAAATATACAAAAATAACAGAGAATGTGGTGTAACTTGGAAGAGGTCTCCATTCAGCCGTGGATTGTAATGAGCAGGATTTATTGATTAGTTAACTCTTTACATGTAAAGCAACTTCAACTTATTGAGTAAACTAGTGTAAAATTACATACTTGTCTTTTTTAAGAATTAAAAAACTGTGAAACTCACATAAAAAGCCATTGTAATAGAAAGAAAAGGTTACATAATATGAGACAAGATTGTCACTTCGTCTAATGTCATCAGTCTAAGATTTTTCTTTGTTTAATATTTCAGAACAATTAAAAATAAGAATTTATTTGTCTAACATAAGTCCCAGTCAAAGTGAAGTTAAGTAAGGACTTGATTCTATTAAGAGTTATGCTTACATTTCAGTTTACTCACTACAATGCATGAAGACTTTGTCTCAGTGTCGTACATTTACAACCAAACTGACAGAGCAGCAGCAGTATATCCAGGAAATAGCAAGGAACTTTGCTCAAGAGCACCTGAAGCCTAATGCAGCTAAACATGACCAGGAAGGCCTATTCCCATTTGAAATTGTAAGTTTACTTAGTTGTCCTCTTGGGTACTTCATTTTAAAGCAAATACATTTATTTAAGGATAGCATACAAATGTCTTAGTCTCCATTTTTTTATTCAACTCTTTGAGGTTAATATTTAGTTAAAAATACTTAGATTTGTCAGAGACTCATCCACCTTTATTATGCCTTTTGTATCTTGATTTGCAAGTGTATGTAAATAATATCAAAACACATTGTTATGGTCATAGGCCAATAGGTCATTGGCCAGGGTGTTTAGGTTTAAAACATCAAACAGTAATATCTAATGCCTCCTCTCCTTAAACTGAAATGTGATATTTAATGATCCTAACTAAAACATTTTTTTCTGTGGCAATCCTCAATGGTCTTCCTCCACCTTGGAAGGGGTGGAGTGACCTGCTGGACTCTAACCTACCTTTTATATTAAGTTTTATTACCGTTTGTGATGTCTCACTTTGCTGTCAAATAAAAAAAAATCTTTCTTTCTTTCTTTCTTTCTAACCGGCTAATACACCACGGTGTTCCTTCCAATGACCTATAGCTAGGGGCTGTTCGCCGTTTAGTCATTGAACCAGACCGACCTGACAGGTATCGGCTGGTCACAGTCTGTACGGGCTCCGTCTCTGTGCCGCCTGGCCGGCCGAACATTCCTTCAGAGAGGCGCGCGCAGAACTCTTCCGTCTCGAGCCTGCTTTTGTTAGGGCGACAGACTGTCCCTAGTTCGTCGCCCGCAAATAGTGGAGGCCTTGGAGATCATTCAGCGCTCTTCGCCGGGGCCCGCAACCAGTGTGTTTTCTGCGACAGGGATCAGATGGTCCTCCCGTCACCACTCTGCCGCCTCCTTTGCCTACATCACATCTTCGTAAAAGGAGGCGACGGAATCCCACGCGCTCTCGCTCCGTAAGGTGGACTGAACCACGGCCGGAAGCTCTCGCCTCTGGCCGTGGTTCAGTCACCTTCTTCGACCGTCGCAACAAGATCATGGCGCTGCGTTGCCCAAGCTGGACACTCTTCCAGCGTGTGCTGTGCCGTTTACTCCGGGCAGTCTCCGCATTGATGACAACCGGGCGTCTCTTCTCGGCCTATGCGATATAGATACTTCCCGAAACACCCATGATCCAAGAGTATCTGTGTCAGCCGGAAGGGAGGACGACATGCTGCCTCGCCAGGCATTCCTGTCAATTATGACAGCGTGCAAATTATCTTTTTTTAACTCTGTCCCACACTAGGAATTCTCCTGTGTCCTGGTTACAGTTTACAGACATAAACCTCACAAGGACAAACACCCAGACCCGAAACAATGATCTGTAGATCATAGAAAAATTACTTCCGTGTTCGATCGAAAAATTACTTCCAATTTTTTGATCGAACCCGCGACACGACCCGCAGTAAGGCATTAGCTTAGTCACTTCGCCAATCGTACCAAAGGACCCAATGAAGCTATAAGCATTGGTCATAAGAGATATGTGATATGTCGTGACAGTTACTGAATCTGAAACCAGAATACCACCATCCCATTTCATACCGTTGGTGTAATAAAAAGCGACTGGGATTAGGATGGGCAGCTGCGTCCGTCGAGTACATTTACTTAACTGCGATCGCCAACCCGCCTGCCAAGCGTGGCGATTATCGCATATCCCAAATCCCGGAGCAGCACACAACACACCAAGACCGATCGTTATGACGATCTTTCGGGGAGGCCGGAACCGACGATTTTACGTACCCTCCGAAGCACGGAGGCGCTCAGTTCAAATACCACTATGAGGTCATCCATCTATCGCGCCGAGCATTGCTGAACCTCACTAATCGATTTCCGATCAGAGAATGCAACTAAAGATCGAGTAATATTTGACCATGGATGTCTACCTGATAGTTTATCCCATAACCACCACACCCAAAAACCGATATATTTATAACAAAACACACCTAATAAACAACCAAACGTATATTATGTAATTTAATCTTGAAGTCAACAAAATAGTTTGGGAATACGTTCTAAAAACAAAATGTAAAAGCCAATTCAACTAACAAATTTTACTTCAAGAGCAAACAGAACGCAGCTTGTATGCGCCAGATATTTGAGAGATAAAACCGGTGATATTTTCTCGGAAAAATGTATAAAACATATGGTATTACAAGAATATGATTTATCTTAGCAAGATATAAATTATATCAGAAACCGGTAAGTTTAAAAATCGGACATGACATTCACGGGTGTTATCAGTTATCGCAGTAGTAATATCGATATATCTCAAGTGGGTATGATATAATGAAATGGTATTTTTCTCATTTTAGGTTGTCAGATATTTATAAAGCCGTATACAACTGATGTATTTCAGCCAGTACTATGCGCTGTGACGGATTTTACGAAGGGGGTTTGAAGTTCAAACCATACGCTTTATTCTACTCCAAACTTTACTTAACCACTATTTCAAAAAGTATAAAAAACATAAGTATGTTACTAGGATTCCTTCTGTATCGTGCGTACAACTTGCAGACATAAACCTCACATGTATAAAAATATTAGTTCCGTACGGGTATCAAGCCTGCGACCAATCGCGCCATATAAATAATAATAATAGTAAAGGCTTGACGTTTATTTTGTCATGATTTTGGGAGTCGACTATTCCAATACAAATAGTATGTTATGTACAGTTTATTAATGCGCAAAAGCCAGCCCTGCGCATTTTGCTAATTAGTTGTGCTAATATTGGATAGATAACTATGTCCTATCAAATGGGCTCGAGACAAAGCATAAACAAAGAAAGCAGTGGTGGTCCTAAATATTTTTTCTTTCTTTTTATGTATCTAAGTAGGCCTTATTATGCCTAAAATAATGGTGAAAATTATAAGTTTAATTTAAAACACTGTATTACCGTCAATGTCCGTCATAAAGGACAGACCCAAAAATATTTAATATTCTTCACACATCATGTCGCAAAAACACAAAACTCTTTGGAAATAGCGATCTTATTGTCAATATCTTCCAATACGTAATGATAAGTAATTTAAGAGCTGTGTTCATTAATGTAAATATGTAGGTATTAATGTATAGTAGCCGATACTGATGTTGGCCGTTAACATCCTCCCCTTTCACCTACGCAGAAGTGGTCTTTTTGAATCTGTTTGGCGGTTTGCAGATGTGCCCGCCAATACCACTTTAGCGCTCAAGGTCGGTGCCTGGCCACAGTGGCCACTGTAGAAGGCTTGTGGTAATTCTAGGACCGACATGTTTCGTTTCCTCAGAATGGCGCATATTGGGTCCTTAATCTATTGTCACATATTATAATACACTAGTACTATTGTCTTCTCTTCCAGCTCAAAAAACTCACAGACATAGGTTTCATGGGCGCTTGCGTAAGCGAAAAACACTGCGGCTTAGGCCTAGACTATCTAGCTCTGGCCGTAGCGGTGGAGGAGATCTCTCGAGGTTGCGCAAGCACTGGCATGATACTCTCCATACACAACTTCCTCTACGTCAACCTTGTAAATGAAAAGGGCACGCCAAAACAGAAAGAACTGTTTTTGAAGGACTTTACTCAAGGATCCTTCGGGTGCTTCGCTTTGAGTGAACCAGGTAAGGATTTTATTGCGTAAAACAACTTAAATCTCTTAACATCCAAACTACCATGTTTACCAGTTTGTTTTTTAAATTGCATGATCTAAGACCAATCATCATCATATCAGCCACAGGATGTCCACTGCTGAACAAAGGCCTCCTTAGATATCCACAACTAGCGGTCACATGCCGCTCTCATCCAACGACTCCCAGCGACCTTCACCTGGTCGCCTATCCACCTCGTTGGAGGTCGTCCCACGCTGCGTTTTCCGGTGCGCGGTCTCTATTCGAGAACCTTTTTGCCCCAATGGCCACTACAAGCAATGTGCCCCGCCCATTGCCACTTCAGTCTGGTTAGAAACTTTCGTCTTGAAGCATTGCGGTATTGTTCCCAAACGCTGCCCAGCCGAGGGGATCTATGATTAAACAATCTTATAAAATAGTTTCTTGCGTTTTCGAGAACTTTCCGGACACAGATACACAATTCTTCAGCCTTTAAACTCGTAACAACACTTGCTCCAGGGCACCGTATGAGAGTACTTATGTAATGTTAACACGCTCATTATGTTCGATAAATTTTAACAGCTGAGTTTGTGAGAACAAATGGCATATTTCATAGTTATAGGCGGGTTCTTAATAGTGACGTACCGCTAGAGCTATAATTTATCAAATCGAAAATTTATTTTCAATTTTAAAATTTAATAAATACCTACTGCGTTACCACAAAATCTAAAATTGTGAAAGAGATCGGGCTACGCTACTTTGTTACTCTGCGTGCCGATTCGTATCGCAGCTATTCTTCATATTCTTCGTGTCGTTTTCAATTCAAATGAGATATAAAGATTTAGACCTTTCTCCCCTGTTTCTGGGCCACCATATTGCCTTTGGTCCATCTGGCTATAATTGTTTACGTCCAATCCATCTCCATTTTATTTTAACCTTTTTAATGTCCAAGTCCGAGTATTACGTTAGTTATTTGCAATTCATTTAAAGGTGCTTAATCTGTCTTAGATGACCACCATGCTTGTACCCATGCCGTTTTAGCATACTTCTAATTGTTGCATGTTCTCCATAAGTGTACGTGTCTGGCAGCCGCATGTTAGGACCAGCGCCAAGCATGTATATAAACACACAGAGAGCCGATATACTCTCTGCCTGGCTGGAGGCCTCTTTTGGCTTCGCCAGAAATGACCGGTTAAGCAACCACATTTCCCAGAAATGTATGCGAGAAGCCCAACAAAAAAATAAAATAAAAATAGAGATACTCTCTCTGTGTTTACTATGCGGGTTATAATATTACATTTATTCGAGTAACAATGACTCATTGTGTTAGTAACATTTTTTTCGGAATGAGCATGTTAGTATTGCTTAATCTACAACCTTAACTTAAATTATAATTATATAGTATAATATGCAAAATCTCCGCTACAAGCTTACCATTGGGGTGGAAAACCTGCAGCAGCGGTTCGAATACGAGCAGTCGAGTCTGCTTGCCATACAGCGCGGTATAATGTCGGGGTTGGCCCGCACACGGCGCATCAGGGAGGCGCATCTTTTTCACATCGTAGCGTGTTTTTTTTTTCTTTTTGTTTATGGATTCTTCGTTTGCTTTTCTGGTTTCATTAATCTGCATAATAAGTACATTTGTTACGTCAGCACTTAAAATTAATCGCCATTTTATTACTTCGGCGCGTGTTCTTAATCCGTGTGCATTTTTTAAATAATTTCTCTAGCGCGCAAATAGCCACATTTTTTCTGTGTATTGGCTATTACTGTTTTTACATAAACACTAATTAGTACTCAACTTTAGTTGGATCTTATATATTAATACAGTTTACTTGTTCATCTTTACGTCTAAGATTTTGCCATCATCATTTCACCTAAAAAACGTCCACTGCTGAACGTAGGCCTCCCCCCCAAAGATCGCCACAACGACCGCTCCGGGTTTGTGTTGTGTGCTCGTTGGGGCGTTTTGCCATAATCACCACGCTTGGCAGGCGGGTTAGCGATCGCAGTGGAGATGTAATATACTCGGAGGACGCTGCTGCCCAGCCTTCGGCTAATCCCATGTCGCCTTTTACGACACCCGTGGAAAGAGATGGGGTGCTGGTATTCTTAGCCACACAGCTTACACCATATGGTAGATTTTGCCATACATGCAACTAATGTTTTGGTGATAGAGAATGGTATTATTATTAAACTTTTCTATTGTCGGCTCTGGAAGTTTAAACAATCCATCACAGTATTAGAATGACTAATCAATACGGGTCCGTTAACTAATCTAACCTTTGTTATATAAACCAACTACATGTTGTAACTACCTATAACTGTGTCTAAATTACAAGTTGTCAATATAGCAAATTAAAGTCATTTCTTAGAATCAAACATAGTTTACTGAGTCAATACAAAATCTCTAGCAAATTTTTTAGTGTCAAACATGGTTTCCTGAGTCAATACACAATCTCTATCAAAGTTTGTACTGTAATGTACATAGGAACTTTGGTGGTGGTGGTGGTGGTTAGGGTGACGTGCTCAAATTATAATAATAAAAAAATATATAATGAATTTATCGCTTGATATATATATTTATTCTCACAACCGTCCAATCGATGGGATAATAATCAAATCTTTTCGCACCATTACTACGGTTGATAACCGTTCAGTCGTACCATTTCCAAAATTAATCAATTCCAAAAAAGCAACTCTTTATTTAAATACAAAAGTGCGAGTTGAACTCGCGTGGCGAGGGTTCCGTACGATGAATATGTTATCTTTAGGTACGAGGAGTGACGGATTCCTAATTAATCCCAAGAACAAACTTAACATCGTAGTTAAAGAACATGTTCTCCCATACATTCCAACTGCAATCGTAAGTTTGTACGCACAATATTGAAATATTTACCATGTTATTTTAAGACTATAGACTTCTTATAGATTTTCCTGTAATCTAAAAGTAAAGAACTATTAGATACATTATTTTCAAAATTACAGGCTCAGTAGTTTCTGAGATAAGGGGAGGAATGGTCAATTTTCGCCTATTTTCAGAAATAAATTTAAAACTATATATTTGATAGTTATAAAATAAATATATTTGAGACGCGCCCTTCCATTTAAAATGTTACACGGTGCAGTTTGCAAAATTTAATTTTTACATTTTCTAAATTACCCCCCAAAAGTGACCCCCATATTTAAAATTTATTTATTTGCGTTTCACGTCCGTGTTAGGATTGCAGAAATCCATATGTGTACCAAATTTCAACTTAATCGATCAAGTAGATTCGGAGAAAATTGGCTGTGACAGACGGACAGACTGACTGACACACGAGTGATCCTATAAGGGGTCCGCCGTTTTTTCCTTCGGACGTTCGGAACCCTAAAAAATGACTTTGAGTGGTGCTATAATCACCACGCAAAACAGCCAGATTGGTGATCGCAGTATGTTGTTATAAGGAGGAGGATGCTGCTGCCCTTCCTCTTGTTAACTTGGTAAAGAGCTATTATGAATATTTTTTTCAAAATGTTTTAGGAGCCGGTACGGACGTTGCGAGTATAAGGACCAGAGCGACACTTGACGGTGATTGTTGGGTACTGAACGGCAAGAAGAGCTGGGTGTCTTCTGCCTTCGAAGGCAAAGCGCTCGCAGTGTTCGCTACGGTTGACCCGGAGCTCAAACATAAAGGACTCGCCTGTTAGTTCTCATTATTAAATTTGGTTCTTTAGAAATATAATTTACTTTAATATTGATATATTATTAAATACTATTTTAGCACGTAGACTGCACTTTGAAGATTTAATCTCAGTATTTTCATGATAGCTGCGCTTGACGAACGGCGGGCTGATTAGCTAAAAACAGCAATAGCAGACGCGATAGCAGCTATTGCGCAGCCAAGGATCCACCGGTGGCAGAGCGTCAAAAAATTGATATTACGTAAGGCATTCCCCCGCCTGTCGCCACTTGTGGAGGATCCATAGTTACTAGCGCCAGTAGCTATAAAGTAGCCACCAGCTGAACTGAAAAGGATGAACGTTTTTAGTTCGTTGATTGTCCGACAGAGGCGCGTCAGAGATCTTCGCCTGTTTAGTCGCTATCGGCAAATAGGTAATACCAAATTAACGTTTGACAGCGGCGTTGGAGCAATTTATACCAGTTGCAAAGCGTCTGTGACGTAATCAGCCCGCGGATTGGTAATCGCTATATGATGTTACTAGTATTTATCGTAATCTACCTAAGGACCCGTCCTCCGTTGTTTCAATATGGCGTGTGATAGATTGATGGGCCAACTTTCTTGTCTTTCTTTTTTAATTATGAAATGCTGATTTGAGCTGAAGAATTAAATTTCGATTATAAAATCTTAGAGTTCTACTCTTTTAAGTTACAGAAAGAACACGTCAATTGTGTAACGCATGAATGACTATACTTGAGAAGTTCTTCGTCTTTATGTATAATTAAATGTAGCCTATGAAAATTACATTTATAATGTTTTTTAAATATAAATTAACTTTACAAACGATTTCCATTTTCTAGGTTTCCTTGTTCCAATGGAAACTGATGGCGTATTCAGAGGTCCGAAGGAACCCATCATGTGCGTAAGGTATGCATTGCAATACATTGTATGTATACACATTAAACACTTCATGATACCGGACATTACTGCAATCATATTAATATTGAATTGCTTAAAATTATCTAGGTGTGCATATTAACAGTGATCCATACATAAAGGTTTACTTTAAATCATTATGGTCCTTCGAGCCGCGATAACAACGTTGTCACTTTAATACATGAAAAGCTCTTTGGAGATGATGCGTTGTTACAATTGCATTTATTCATATCAGCCCGTAAAGACAACCGCTGAAAAAGCACCCTTTTATGACCGCTACATGGAACGGTTATAGAAGCTCAACTCGATAGTCAACACGCTGGGTAAAAGTGCTACTCATCCTCTTAGCTCAGTCTATTTCTCTAGGCGGTTTTGATTTTTTTATTATGGCTAGGATATGTAGCAATTAACTTTGAGGGCTGGAAAATAAAGGAACCGGTGTCTAATATCTAAACCTCCCTCCATCATCATAACGTTTGCGCAGTTCGTGGCCGGGGGTCCTCGTTAAGACTTCGTTGGTATAATAGACCAGTAATAACGCCGGATAAAAATAAACGTAGTGTTTTTTTAAATTAATTGAAACCATTAGTACAATTAATAGCACTTATGAATTTAAAACTTTAGTTGCTACATTTCAAGTTGTAGATTTCCGATGGAGAAGAACGGGCAAGACTATTTACTCTTTAAAATCATGTTACAATATTTATGAGTACAATGTTCTCGAAATTTCCGGTTATGTGCAGACAATATTCCTACATTAAACATAGTTAAGTCTAAACATCTTAAAAGTTTCGCTATCTAATCCTAATAAACCAGATAAATAGATTTTTTTTATAAGAATAAATTCAGATGTATTAATAAATAATTAATAATGTTATTGTCAAAATAAATATTAATGTCAAGAACAACCAAATAATTTAATGTCAAAATAAATATTAATTGCAAGAAAAACCAAATAATTTTATGTCAGAAAAGTAAAAGTCTAAATAAATTAATGTCACATAACATGCAACAACACGATGGCATGTCAATAAGTCAACAATGAAAAATTGGAATCAGTGGTCTTGCGGAGCTGGACGAACATTCTGCCAAATATTTATAGGAATAAAAGACATACATTTAAGATTCGTGAGGTATCAGATAAAAATAATGATAAATTGTACACACCGCTACACATCAAGATATACAAATCCAGTTTACGCTGATCTCTTATCATACTAAAAGCCTTATGCAATGCGAGATCAGTTTTGTATAGCTTGATATATAGCCGTGTGTACCAAGCAATATCTACTTGAAATTAAGTAGGCACACTGCATCTAGCACTCCAACAAACAAACAATTCACGAAACAAAAGGAGCTTATAAAATAGAATTGAAGCACGTGTCTCAGGGCTGTGACCGCTTGCAACGTGACGCTTGACAACGTCCGCATCCCACGAGAATACATGGTCGGGGGGCCGGGTGATGGGTTCCGCATAGCCATGGAGCAACTGGACCAGGGCCGCATCGGCATCGCGGCACACGCTGTTGGTGAGTCACTGTCCATCATGAACGAAACGGTTGATGACATGCTCGTCCCCGCCCGGTTTTACGGCTTGTGAGCTGGATGAATGGCCGCATAGCCACAGACCATATCAGTGCTGCTTCAGCATTGTGAAACATGCACCCGGTAAGTCTTTTTCTATCTATATGCGTGTAACTTTAACAACTCCATGCTATTCTATGCATCATGATCATAACAGCCACAGGACGTCCACTGCTGAACAAAAGCCTCCCCCTTAGATTTCCACAACGAGCGGTTACATGCCGCCCTCATCCAACGACTCCTAGCGACCTTCACCAGGTCGTCCACCTCGTTGGAGGTCGTCCCACGCTGCGTTTTCCGGTGCGCGGTCTTCATTCGAGAACCTTTTTGCCCCAACGGCCATCAGTTCTACGAGCAATGTGCCGCGCCCATTGCCACTTTAGTTTACTAATCCTTTCAGCTATGTCGACAACTTTAGTTCTTCTACGGATCTCCTCATTTCTGATTCGAATTCCGAGTATCCCATCGCAAAAGCCAATGCCGTGTGGTGCCGGCTCAGAATGCCACCACCCCATGTCCTCCCATGGGTGTCGTAAAAGTCGACTAAGGGATTAGCCGGAGGATGGGCAGCAGCGTCCTTCGAGTACATTAACAACTCAACTGCGATCGCCAACCCGCCTGCCAAGCGTGGCGATTATGGCAAAACCCCCCAATGAGCCCACAACACATCCATATCGGTGGTTGTGGTGATCTTTGGGGGAGGCCTGTGTCCAGCAGTGGACTTCATTCGGCCGAAATGATGATGATCGCAAAAGTGAAATGTGGTCTGGAGGTATGTGTGGCCGTACTAACATCCTCTTATATACTCTCTACTTCATCATCTGGGTGTGCCGAGGTTGATGCGACTTTCAAGAAATCCAAAACCTCTTGGATGTTCTGTGTATAAGGTGCACTACCCACTTGACACACTTTCGATGATAATAACGTCGTTAATGGAAGACCTGCAGATTAGGAACCTTACACCACCGTTAGACAGATGGTTGCTTTTCCGATTGTAGAACAGGTTGCCGGATTTCAAGGTTATCGTTTCCTCGCCCTCTCTTTGCACTTACAACTTTGCTTATCAAGCATTACATCCCAGTGCAACTTATCTATTTCTTCTTTCAACTTAACTATGATTTCGTCTGCCCTCAGTGTGCGTGCATTGTAAGTTACATGACCAGTTCTCGTTTGGGGTGGCAGTTAGACCCCAGCCGAAGATTGTCAGCACCTCCCGGCCTTTTTTATTTTTATTTTTTATTGGTGTCCGTTGGAAATTCTACATGGAACTTCCTTCGCCCCAGGGAAGGGCGAAGGGGCATGTCGGACTCCTACCGGCTAAAACCACTGGAGCGGTCATCTTCGGCACCGAAGGGGGGCTCCAGGTCCTCGTAAGATCACACTGGAGCCGCCCATTGGTACCACGCCTTTAGGCACATCTCGGAGGGGATGACTGTAAAGCGGTCACCCCCTCTAACGGAGGGCAGGCGGCTGTAAAAACGCCGCCCCCCAGGCACCTCTCGCGGAGGAGCACCTCCCGGTCTGCCGTTACCGTGTCCTACCATAACCTAGATTAGCTTGGCCTGCGCTGGGGACTGGGGGCCGACCTTTCAAATGTGTCGTCATTTTAGGGGGGGAAATTGTCAGTACCGAACACCCGTGGCAAGCGGGTTGGTGAGCGCAGAATGGCTACTGTTCCACAGAAGGAATGCTACTTCTGGTTTTAAGTTCCTTAGTCGCTTTTTACGACATCCACGGGAGGAAATAGAGTGGTGTTATATTCTTAATCCGGGCACCAATACGGATATCGCCATCAGTCGCCCGAATCTATTTTGGAAGCATTTTATACCCAAACCACCTTAATAATCATAAAAAAATATGGCGATCCTTGAGACCTAGAAAGCTGAAGTTTTGCTGGACATCAAACGATGTCAATTGTTTTATTTTGTAGACACGGTTGGCGCAGTTGCTAACGATTTGTTTTCTGCGCTACGTGTCCCGGGTTCGTCCCCACACCGCACAAATATATGTATGATCTACAGGTAGTTGTTTCTGGTCTGGATGTTTGTTCATGTGAGTTTATGTCTGTAAACTGTACAAGAATATAAAATGAATATGAAAATACAAGATAAATTCTTGTATCTTCTTGTATAGTTAAAAAATATTATACGAATATAGGTAAATTAGTTTGTTTACATAAGTTATACTATTTTTACAGGTATTGCTCAAGCAGCGCTCGATACAGCAATCAACTACGCTAAAGAAAGACAAGCTTTTGGCAAACCACTGACCAGATTAGCTTCAGTCAAGGTACATTTTTGGTCCACGAAACCATATTGGTTAATTTTTTGAAGTGGCAATTTTTTTTGGATTTTGTCCTACTTAATTAGAAAAGGCAAGATATCTTGTAAGAAGTAATAATTGAACACCATACAAAGTGTACTTGTTACCAATCGTCCATAAAGCAACCTACTTGCTGGTCCATCTTGACCCGTGACTGCGACTCTCTGTGTGACTGTATCGGTCTTTTGCGGTCTTCGCTGTCTATTTATGTATACTGGTATTATAAACGGATAGTATGAATTTGTTTGTTTGTTTGTGAGTGGTTAAGAAGGTTAAGTTCTCAGAAACTTCTGGACCGATTCTGAAATCTTGTACCGTTAGGACATTTTTTTAATGTTCGCCCGGTGGAAATACTTCAGGTACTGTCTCCGCCCCGGGGAAGGGCGGATGGCGGACATTAGACTCCACCCGGCTAAAATCACCGGATCGGACATCTTCGGCAGCGAAGAGAGACTCTAGGAACTCTAAAAATCTTCATCTAGAGCCCCCCATTGGTGCCACGCCTTTAGGCATATCTCGGAGGAAACGACTGTAAAGTAATCACGCTTCTAGCAGACGGGAGGCTAGAGAACTGTAAAAAGGCCGTCCCCCCAAGTGCACCTTGGGGGAATTGCAAAAGATCCCCCCGAAGCATCACTGCGCACTGTGCAGCGCAAACTGTGGCACGTGACCACATGCGCGCCGCCGTCTTGCCGGGGGTCGCTCGGTATGGGCAATCGTTAAGACCCCTCTACACGGACATATTATGCTGTTTATGAGCGTAGCGCCGGCGCCTCGTTAGTCATATGAAACAATTGCATTCAGATCTCGCGGACTGCTGTGTGGTGCCGGCTCAGAATACCACCACCCCATCTCCTCCCGTGGGTGGGATTAGCTGGAGGATGGACAGCAGCGTCCTTCGAGTACAGTTACAACTCAACTGCGATCGCCAACCCGTCTGCCAAGCGTGGCGATTTAGGCAAAACCCCCCTATGATACCACAACACACCCATATCGGTCGTTGTGGTGATCTTTCGGGGAGGCCTGTGTCCAGCAGTGGACTTCATTCGGCCGAAATGATGATGATGATGGGCGTTTTCATAAAACAATCGTGTTGGGCTTACAGGGGAAACAGGTGGGGCTTATGGGACATGACCTTCAGGCTGCAGCTGTCCGATTTGAAATGCATTTGGTTTTACAATAAAGGTCATTTTAATTCATAGTATGTACGGCTGAGAATGTGTTAAACGCATGTTAATACAAAGGCGATGTACCACTGTATAGATAGGTAATTTACCTTAATCCCTCAGTCAATAAAACGAATACCTAAAAAAGCAAATATTCCTCAGGACCGGCTAACTGAAATGTGCATCTTAGTAGAGATGGCTCGCCTCGCGACGTACCGCGCTGCCACTGACCTAAGCACGAAGAACAGTGCTATGGCCAAGTATTTAGCTGGAAGGAACGCTACAGCGGTCGCAGACCATTGTGTTCAGATCCTCGGAGGCCGGGGACTTTCTCTTGAGTACGATGCTGAAAGACATTATAGGTAATCATGTTTGTTATAGTATTTTCCCCATTATTGCAGTCCCACCATCTCTATCTGTGCGCCATGACTAACAAAGTGTTGCCAGGATGAAATAAAAGTTGAACAAAAAAATATCTGGATTAAAAAAAAATCGCAATAATTATTTCAGTATAATATCAATATTTTGTACTTACATTGTCTGTGCCTTCTTCCCTGGCATCGTCATGCTCACAATATGTCTTGCTTGTAGTGGTATTGTGTATTGGGTTCCCTACAATATGGTTGAGCTAAGCGATAACGTTCACGTTGTTTTTTTTTTAACTTTGCCGCACACTATGATTTCTCCTGTCATGGGTGCGTTTACATATATTATATTACTTACATTTATTACACGACATTTTTTCATTATATGTTTCAATCATTTGAGAAGTGGTATCCTGGTATCTATGGAGTTTCTTGCCGGGGCATCTTCTGCGTGGGACCAACTAATTGGAACCACGAAACTTGACGTTTCATAAGTGCCAGTAATTGGTTTATCTTCTATCTATCTATCTATGTATATAAAAATTAATGTGTGTATGTATGTTCCCTATGAACTCCAAAACGCCTGGACCGATTTTGATGAAAGAAATAAAGTTTATTAGCGATCGGATCAACAGTATTTTTTTTGGTTTCTTGACAATTTTGTGTCATGTTTTTCATATTAGCGCTACTCGTTCAGAGTCGCTAGATCTTAATCAAAACTTTGAAAATAGACTAAATAAAATAAATACGCTTGTATTATTCCTTTTCAAAAATAAGTTAGCTAAACTATAGTAAATATAGTATCAAAAACTTTTCAACTTTTACAAACTTTGACTTTGACACATTTTTGTTTAATTTAAAACAAAGTAAGAGCGAACCGTGTGGTGCCGGCTCAGAATGCCACCACCCCATTTCCTCCCATGGGTGTCGTAAAAGTCGACTAAGGGATTAGCTGGAGGATGGGCAGCAGCGTCCTTCGAGTACATTAACAACTCAACTGCGATCGCCAACCCGCCTGCCAAGCATGGCGATTATGGCAAAACCCCCCAATGTGTTCACAACACATCCATATCGGTGGTTGTGGTGATCTTTGGGGGAGGCCTGTGTCCAGCAGTGGACTTCATTCGGCCGAAATGATTGAAGAGCGAATGCCGTATAGTGATCCTTTCGCAGCTGTTCACGTTCGATCATCCAAATAATGGATAAAATTATCCTCATCAGGGACGCCAGAGGCACGCAGATCTACGGTGGGGTGACGGACATTCAGAAGAGGCTCGTCGGCCACTACCTGTTGAAAGAAAATGACGCGCTTTGATGTGGTGCCGGTAAACTTGTTCTAGTCTAGTCTTGTCAAGCCATGTTCAGTAGTGCCTTTGTGTTTGTATGCCTGATTGGCATTGAATATACGTATACAATGACATCTGTGTAGCTAGGTACAGGGCAGAACAAAAAGGTGCAATAGCAAAAACAACTGAGCAAGTTCAAGATTATTCAAAATTTGTAATCAATTATTTATTGTACAAAAAATTAAAAGGTGTAAATATTCTTTGAATAAACAGTTAAAATATCGTGAATAAATAGCGGAGTAATATATTTTTGAAATTTCTGTAACATTCTCCGTTCTTTTACCACAAAACAAAATTTGGATGGAGTTACCATGTCGTTACGAATAATGACGTCATATCACAGAAGTTCCGTCTCCGTCTATTAAGCTATACTGAAACGGTTACAACTGATTGAACAAACCTTTTGTTCGGAATAGCAATTCTATAAATTGTAGATATGTTGTTTGATGGACTCTATTAGAATTGGATTTTTGGGGGCCCAGTTTAGTCATACAAACATGGACTGTCAGGGAACTAGCTATATTTCCTTTTCCTTTATTCCATATAAACCACCAGATTAATCTTTAACAATATTATGACATATTTATATGCAGTCTTTTCGCGAACCATTTTATAATATTAACTGCAATAAATCGGATGTTTTATATGAGTTAAATTGTTATTCTTTTTTTATATACGTATATGAAAAATATAAAGATAATGTAATATTTAAACTGATTTAAAATGATAAGGGCGAAGGGGTATGCCGGTCTCCTACCGGCTAAAACCACTGGAGCAGTCATCTTCAGCACCGAAGGGGGGCTCCAGGTCCTCGTAAGATCACACTAGAGACCCTATATATTACCTAGCCTCATAATAGTATTCACCTGCTCAAAATTGATGCACTTCGACTATTTTAACTTATTACGTTGTTATAAACTGTTAAATTACTAAAGGCGCACTTAATGCCATCTGGCATTACGTCCGCCTTGTGTACTGCAGTTCATTAAGGTATGAATAAAATTAAGTAAATTAATTTTAAAAGCGAAAAATATAGTCACTGGCACGACTGCTCGTGATGGATATCCGAGGGAAGTGTGGTAATGTTAAGGGGATAAATTGGGAATGTAGTTTTTGAGGGGACTCAGATGGTTAGTAGTACACCTGATGAGTGTCCACACATATAAATGTTAAAGAGAGATGGCCAGCCGATTTCGAGCAAAATATCTTCAGTGTAGTTTATATATAAAAGTCAATTCTCACCTCCGGGTAGCGGCGCTGCAGGTGGATAGCTTAGAGTAGTACAGTCATAGTTTATAGTGGGTTTCGATCCTCAACAGTGAGGGATACAACTAAGGAGGAGGTGGACACTTACACTGTAATGAAACAGAATGGGCATCTTAGTACAATTCAACATCAATAAAAAGATTTGGGAATTGGATGGCTGCCTTACCTCAATTATATCTGTCAGTTCGCACTTACAAAAGAACATAATCCCAAACGAACGCACAATTGGGATGAGCAGTAAAGCAAAAAATATTCTACTTGGTAAAAGTATATTATTATTAGTGATAATTGTATAAATATTGGGAAATCGAATGATGTCTGCCAATTGTGTGTGATCACTGAACTATTTTACTGACTATCGACGAGACGAGCAAGCTATTCGTCTGATCGTAAGCCTCACGCTTGCCAAAACAATTATTTCAAACCGGTACATAGTAATGTTTAAAAGACTGTTGCTTGGTAGCAGAATATCTGGCGTTGCGAAGGTAACTACCGGACTCTTCACAACGCTGACTCTTTCTTTATTTTTTATTTTATTGGGACCCTTGGGAATTCTACATAAACTTCCTCCGCCTCGGGGAAGAAGGACGCAGGGGCGTGCTGGTCTCCTACCGGCTAAAACCACTGGGGCGGTCATCTTAGGCACTTAAGGGCGGCTCCAGGTCCTCGTATAATCACACTAGAGCCGCCCACTGGTGCCACGCCTATAGGCACATCACTGAGAGGGTTGATTGTAAATTTGTCACCCCCCGGGGTCACAACGCTGACCTAAGCAACCTGGGCGCCCCAGACGAGATATTTTTCGACGTACTTTATTTCTTATTATTATAGCTGGCATTCTTTTTAATGGGAGCGTTCATCATTTCGGCCGAATGAAGTCCACTGCTGGACACAGGCCTCCCCCAAAGATCACCACAACGACCGATATGGGTGTTGTGTGCTCATTGGGAGGTCTTGCCATAATCGCCACGCTTGGCATACGGGTTGGCGATCGCAGTTGAGTTGTTAATGTATTTGAAGGACGCTGCTGCCCATCCTCCAGCGTTATTAATTTTTAACTGATTGATCCGTGAGTCAGTCCGTTTGCCTCCCATGCGCGGCGCTCATGGCGCCTGACCGGCACGCCCAGTGAAAAGTCACGCACTGCTGAGGTCTGGGGATGACCATGAAGCGCAGAGGTTTGCATTTTGGCCACGAACCGCACCGCTGATCTTGCCGTGTCGCGCGTCTGTGCGGATCCGAAGCGCAAGAAGATACGTACGTAAATGTAAGCAAGCAATTTTGCAGACCCCGACTCGAGTTGGATTCTATGCACCACGACCGACGCGAATACTCTACCACGGGAGACGCCCATTCCATGGTGCGTCGGTGCATCGTGGGAACTCGCTATAATATCTGAACTCCACGACCCTTTAGTAGAGTCTAAAAAGTGACATATATTTTACTTGAGAAGCTATTTTTTTAAATGTAATTCATTACTATTCGTAGATACTAGTTTCACGATTACTTTACTATGGTCTTTTTAGGGTTCCGAACGTCCGAAGGAAAAAACGGTGGAACCCTTATAGGATCACTCGTGTGTCTGTCTGTCCGTCTGTCACAGCCAATTTTACTCCGAATCTACTGAACCGATAAAGTTGAAATTTGGTACACATATGGATTTCTGCGATCCAAACAAGTACTTATAACTTAAATAAATGAATTTTGAATAATCCTTTTTGCAGGCAATATTGAAAATTTTAGAATAAAGATTTGCAAATTGTGTAACATATGAAATGGAAGGGCTTGTTATGAGGGTCGCAAATGTATTTATTTTATAATAAAAAATGTATGGTTTTGAAGTTATTTAAGAAAATATATGAAATTTGACCATTCCCCACTTATCGCCGAAACTACGAAGTCTAAATTTCTGAAAAAAATAGAGGTAATAGTTCTTTACCTATTGATTACAGGAAAACCTATAAGAAGTCTATGGTCTTAAAACAACATGGTAAATCTTTCAATATTGTGCGTACAAACTTACGTTTGCGGTTGGAATGTGTGGGAAAATATGTTTTTCAACTACGACGTTAAGTTTGTTCTTGGGATAAGTTATTGGTACAAGACCGAATCCAACAATAGACAATGTATTTAGCAATTACGGAACCCTCTCCACGCGAGTACCATTCGTCGTTCTTTAGCTTTTTCCTGCTACCTACGGCTTGTGCATTCCAGCCTACGCTTTTTAGTCAAACCTTCTCAAAGTTTTTATTGCTCTTACAGTTGTTATCTCTGTATATAACAATAGTTTTAGGCACATTGCATTTATAACGTAACCTTAGATGATATTTATATGTACTCACTTTTAGATAGTACATTCCATTTACAGAATATTCAAAAAGAAAACATTGGTGTTATAAGCGACAATAAAAGGATGCATAATATAATTTTGTATTAATTGCATGAGTATACATTATTTTAATCTAGAAAATTACTTGGTTTGTACTTATATTTGTCGAATTTATTTTTAAAAGAGAACGTGGTTATAGTACCCGGTCTTTTGTGATCTTTTGGGGAACGTGATTTTCTATAGGCAAAAACAAGTGACTGATTTAGCATAAGTGCTAATATAAAACTAATTATATAAACTTATCAACCATATAATGGTAATGTAAGCAAAGTCTAAAGTTATATTTACATATATTTATAATAGGCCCATATCCATTGTTTTTTAGGCCTTGGCTTAATATCAATGTGACTACTTTATGCTGTGCTAAATAGAGTTAAAAATATGAAACTCAAGGTTATTTTTTAAATATATGCAATCCTATGACCACATAAGTGTATTCTGATGTAAAATATTCATGAAACGTAAAACGATATTTTTGTTCATTACTATTGTATTGATACTGTTATATTTTAATAAATATATATTTTTCAAAATTTTGTTTTTATTAATATCATATAAAAATGTATGCGCAGGCTTCAAATACTTCTAATCTCAAATTCACACAAAATACAAATTAATCCCGTGTTAAAAATATATTTTCATCGTTCTAAAATATATATGATACTGACATCTGTAACCCAAATAATTCGTGGGCTTCTGCTTAATCGGTTCAAAAAAATCCCGTAATTTGGGTAATACTAAATATCTAGTTGGGACTTACAAACCACATTACCATAAATAGGTGCGGAAAGTCCCGTATACATATACTCGATGCCTTTGGAGCGTATAGTTTTAATAGATCTCGAAGGACCAAAAAAACTACATCAGGGGTTTTTTTGGTCCTTCGAGCCCAACTGCATCTAACACTGGGAACAGATACGGTAAACGTCATTTGAAATAAATAATATTATTATAATGAGTGGAAGTTTGTTTCTTCTGAACCAAATCAGAAAATATATGTTTTATGTATAAATAAAAACAATCATGCTTATATGAGTTTATATAGTACTGTGCGGGTGGCCTATATTTCACTGCAGTATTTCATTGTCTTCGCAATGTTTCAATTGGACTAGATACCATAAAAACGCCGCAAAAAACTTTATTCATGCGACAAGTAAGTTCGTCAAGTCCCCTAAATTTGCACATAAAATGCGTCACTTGGTCGCCGTTTCCCTACCCACACCCTGCAATAAATTTCCTGGTTGACCTAATTTTTTATTTCTCTTTTAAGATACCCTTCTATTGGCTCGAATAATTATATGACACTACTCATAGGGTCGTGTTTAAAAAAAAATGAAACTAATTTCAAAGTTTATAGCGATTTGATTTATAGTTCCTTTAACCAAAACGCAACCGCTTACGTTTTACGTAACGTAGGTTTGGACCGCACGGTTCCATTATGAATTTATCCAATATCGGATAATTTTTTGTTTTATGATCGGCCGCTGGCCGGAATTGTACTAGGCTCTCGCTGAATACCAGCGCTGCAGTGATTTCTGCGCTGCTTCTTAATCCGGACACCACACGGAACTACCGGCCATATGTTATTCAGTCGTAAATGATTAGATAGGATTTAGGCCAAGTTTTTTTTTTTTATAATAGAGTAGAGCAAGCTAGTATTGTGGGCGCCCAAGCGGTCACCACCGCTCACAAACATCCGCAACACCAGAGAAGCCGCTGATGTGTTGCCGACCTTTAGGACGGACACACTTTTACTTGAAGGACCCCATATCTGCCATATTTATGGGGGTTGGGCGTCCGGTAATCATCACGCACCGTACGAAACGCAGCGATGGTGCTACTTCAACCCGGTACTGTGACGGCGTAGTATTTCCCCAACGAGCCAGCCCATTTACGAGCTCTAGTCAACAGATTACTAAGTCCTCTCCCACGCAAATAGTACAGAGCATCAATTACGCTTCATCATTTCGGCCGAATGAAGTCCACTGCTGGACAC
The DNA here is from genome assembly GCA_947459985.1 of Diloba caeruleocephala. NCBI lineage: Eukaryota > Metazoa > Arthropoda > Insecta > Lepidoptera > Noctuidae > Diloba > Diloba caeruleocephala. Next base: position 5,095,623 of record OX381613.1, read on the forward strand.
AGGCCTCCCCCCAAGATCACCACAACGGCCGATATGGGTGTGTTGTGTGCATATTGGGGGGTTTTGCCATAATCGCCATGCTTGGCAGACGGGTTGGCGATCGCAGTTGAGTTGTTAATGTACTCGAAGGACGCTGCTGCCCATCCTCCGGTTAATCCCTTAGTCGACTTTTACGGCACCCACGGGAGGAGATGGGGTGGTGGCATTCTGAGCCGGTACCACTCGGCATTATACGCTTACAATGAAAAAATAAACCGTACTTGGATTCTATAGGTAGAGCAATGCCTTGGTATGATACCTATTTATTTTATTTCATCGCAAACTTCATTTATTTAACAAACTGACCATATAATAGCTCGCCACTAATAGTGTAGCATTATATCGCAATCGTTCGACATAAGTCATTGTGGTCAATGTATCTCGCATTACGGCTGCCTACGGCGTCTCACATTATTCTATCATAATACACTTAGACACGGATAGCTATCAACTAGTTGTGTTACACCCGTTGGTAACGTGTCTCTAAATGTATAGTTTGTTTCATTTTAGCGTTTTTTATACTAGTCTCAGTTAGACGTTCTTACAAGTTTCCCATTTTATTATAAGTTTCTGGAGTGCGGTTAGTGCGGTTGGCTAGAACTAGATCTTTGTTTGATTAGATATGGTAAGATAATAAATTGTCTATCAAACCTCTCTGCCAGCCAAGTGCAGTACATATGCACATAGGCTCTTTGGAAAATCACTAAACGCGTTCGAAATTCAATCTTGGAGTAAAAGAAGATATTCTTTAATAAAGAAAAGTTTTCATACATTTAAGAAAACATTAGTCAGTCAATCTGGGACTAAGAAGATATTCATAGTGATTCATTCAGTATTCACTGCAGAACTGACCTCCCAATAACCTCTAAAATGATCCATCAGTGTTAAGTTCCACAATCACCACCCTTGGCGAGAATGATATTGAGACAAAATTATCGTTATGCTTCTGAACTAGTAGGTAAACGTCAATAACTCCGTTTTCATTGATGAACATAAATGGATACGAGTAACACTACCTTTCAGTCTTCCCAGTACTTCTTCAGATAGCTTATGAGTACGGAATAAATCATTATTTGAAGTGTTAACGTGCATCAAATACCTTTCCTCAAAGGATCAGATCGGTGGCTCTTTTATAGGACCATGAATCACATAGAGTTCGTATTAATCTCCTATTATCTTAGTGTGCGTCATTTTCAGCAATGTACACACACAGCTGCGGCGATGCCGATAAGACAACGATAGGGAAACTTATCATTCCACCGCGATTACGAGTCGAACGCAGATGGGCAAGTGTCATAATTTTTAAAAGTAAAAATGCGCGCCCTTTGTTTTCTGACGGCTATATTTTTTTTATTTGAAAATGCATGTGGTCAAGACCTTAACGAAGAAGTTCTCAACGAAGAGGTTTTAAAATTGATTAAGGTGTGTGATGTTTGCACGTGCAGTGAAATACCCGATATCGATGGGACTCATATAGTGTTGTACGTTCAGTGCTCAGAGTTTGATAGGATAGAGAATGTTGCCGACTTGGACAAGATCGCGTGGCCATTGAATCCAAACGGATTGAAGATATCGGCCACTTTCGACGGACTGGGATTGTCTACACTGGGCAAGTAAGTAACTAATTCATTGTTAAACGTCGTCTATCAAGCCAGAATTTTGTCAAAATCCACTTAACTTCGCCCAAATTCAGTAAAATTGGAATAGTAGCATTAATAAACGTGGGCGTAATCGTTTTACATCGTTAGGTTAACGACCCAAATAGCGCAACTCCACTTTTAAGAGACGAATCGTGAGTTCGAATCCGATAGGTATCAGTACTAACTCTAGTGTGATCTTACGAGGACCTAGAGCCCCCCTTCGGTGCCGAAGATGACCGCTCCAGTGGTTTTAGCCTGTAGGAGTTCGGCATACCCCTTCGTCCTTCCCCGGAGCGAAGGGAATTCATGTAGAATTTCCACTGGACACCAATAAAAAAAGGTATCAGTACTAAGAATTAGTTTGGCCCTAGGGAAACCTAGAGCGGTTAAAAGCCAATATGAGCGTGGGATGCACACTCAAAAGTTTAGAGGGAGCGCATTTTTATTATTTGTAGATATTTTAAAACACGCAGTTATGTATCCATATCATCATATCAGCCAAAGGACGTCCACTGCTGGACAAAGGCCTCCCCATAGATTTCCACAACGAGCAGTGACATGCCGCCTCATCCAACTACTCCCGGCGACACCAGGTCGTCCCACGCTGCGTTTGTGCACGGTCTCCACTCGAGAACCTTTTTACCCCAACGGCCATCAGTTCTACGAGCAATGTGCCCCGCGCATTGCCACTTCAGTTTACTAATCCTTTCAGCTATGTCGACAACTTTAGTTCTTCTACGGATCTTCTCATTTCTGATTTGATCTTGTAGAGAAATACCAAGCATAGCATACAATGTGCGTGCACAGAGGATAATGCCTTAATCAGCATGATTGACAGGTAGATTAGTGATGCCGCAATGCTGTTTTTAGCACACGGGAGGATATTGCTAACCGTCCTCTTGATATCAACGTTTAGTCGACTTTAACGACCCCCACAGGTGGAGAGAGGTGGCCTATTCTTTGCCGCGTATCCATATCGCGGCCTAATTCAGTTGCAAAACAATTATCAACATTCTGCTTGTTTTCAACACCAAAAATCCTAGAGAATCCTGACCCTGACTATGCATTATTTTGTTTTCACCTTGACTGCTTATCGCCATATTCATTACAACTATAATAAAACTACGCGAGGTACAATATTTTAAAGGGCATTGAAAGTTTACACGAGGTTTATCTCAATCTTTGTTTACTTTAGGGAAAACCGTATCAAGTCGCAAGATGTGCCGTTAGATGAAAAATAGTGTAAATATTAAAATTCTAACTACATAGGTATACACACATAATACTTGCCGAGTGGTGCCTTCTAAGAATCCATTGTTGGAGATTCAATAAATAAATAAGAATAGCATCAACTTATCTCATCCCGTGGGTGTCATAAAAGGCGACTATGGGATTAGCCGGAAGATGGGCAGCGGCGCGTCCTACATTAATTACAGGTCACACCAGTAACACATCACCAAACCCGCCAAGCGTGACAATAATGGCAAAACCCCCCAATGACCACACTACACAAACCCTAATTGGTCGTTGTGGCGATTTTTGGAGTAGGCCTTTGCCTAGCAGTGGACGTTTTTCAGCTGAAATGATGATGATGATGATACATACGTGTATATAGCCCTTGCAATTCCAAGCAGACTAGTATGCGCATGATCTTCTAGAACAGTCTTTCCCAACGTGGGCGATAACGCCCCCTTGTGGGCGCTGCAGGCCTAAAGGGGGGCGGTAAGAGACCCAGAAAAAAAAGGGGGCATTGTGTAGGGCTTTGGGGTCGATTTATAATTTCATCTACCTAGCTAGGAAGACTCTTAGACACCGACTGAGCTCTCGACTCTCGACTACATCTTGTGAACATCAACTAATATTAATTAAGATATAGCTCAAACTCGGTTCGATATAAAAGACCGCGGGCAATCATGTTTTAACAAGTTTTTGTTAAATAATCCGAATTGTACATTCCTATACCAATCGGCTGGTTCTATAATACTTGTTCTTGCTTGTCGAGTACGATTGGGCGTCGAATGAGATAAACGAGTTTATGCACGTTTGTCTTATTCCTGTTGGTGCGTGCTGCTTATGCAATCCTATATAAACGACGTAAATTTATTGTATTTTCATTTGCGGTTTCGCGCATAATAGATAAGCAGTACTTAATTTCAACACTTACGTATTTCTTAAAACAAAACAATGTCGGAAGTAAAAAAGAAGAGACGGCAATTCTCTGCGGAATATATTAAATTCGGATTTATTGAAAATCCCACAAACCCGTCGTCGCCTTTGTGTCTTCTATGTCTAAAAACATTTTCGAACGAAACAATGAAGCCTTCAAGACTGCAAGATCATTTGAATAAAATGCATCCAGATAAGACAGAAAAGAATGTAGCATATTTTCAAGACCTAGAGAAGAAGCATAATACTCAGCCAAGTGTATCAAAACTATTTTCGGCGGCTGTTAAGCAAGATGACGACGGACTTCGAGCTTCGTACAATATCTCTTTGTTAATTGCTCAAAAAGGCAAACCACACAACATCGGAGAAGAGTTAATTTTGCCAGCAATAAAGGAAGTAATAACTACTGTGCTTCATAAACCGGCCGCAGATATTATCCGAAAAATTCCTTTGAGTAATAATTCTGTGCAAAGACGAATTGATGAAATGGCTGAAAACATTGAAGAATCATTGTGCAATCATCTGAGGACTAGTCAATTCTCAATTCAGCTCGATGAGTCCACTTTACCAACTAATGAAGCGTTGTTGCTATCTTACGTGAGGTTTATTAAAGATGAGAAAATACGTGAAGAACTATTGTTTGCCAGAAATTTGGAGACAGATACAAAAGGCGAAACCATATTCAATACATTGGAAAAGTTTTGTGAAGAGAAAGAGATTCCTTTGAAAAATATTATATCAGTTGCTACGGATGGCGCTCCGGCTATGACAGGGCGCCATTAAGGCTTCATAGCATACTTAAAGAATAAAATTCCAGATGTTCTTGCTATACATTGCGTTATTCATAGACAACATTTGGTTGCTAGAAACTTAAGTGAACGACTATTTCAATCACTGCAATATGTCATCAAAGCAGTCAATAAAATCCGTAGCAGCTCTTTGAATGATAGATTATTTCATCAGCTTTGTGTTACTAATGACGAAGATTTCAACCGTTTGTTGCTTCATACTGAAGTTCGTTGGCTGTCAAGAGGCAATTGTCTGATTCGATTTTACAACCTGTTTGACTCTATGATAGAGTTCTTGGAAACTAAAGATACAGAACTGCGCAACAAGCTCATAACATCAAAGAATGATATAGCTTACATGACAGACCTGTATAAAATGTTCAACGACATGAACCTCCAACTGCAAGGCGATGAACTAAATTTAATTAAAACAAAAAATGTCGTTGCTGCATTCGCAGCCTAACTGCTTCTGCACAAAAAGAATATGGGCAGACGTGAGTTTCACAATTTTCCGAATTTATCAGTATACTGCAGTAACGACGACTTGTTTGCCTACTGCCAACATTTGGAAAACCTCCACATTGACTTCACCGAACGATACCAGGACATTTTAAACTTGGAAATACCAGACTGGGTGTTGGATCCGTTTTCAAATGTCAACACAGCAATGTCACCTCAGCTGGAAGAAGAACTTATAGAATTGACAACAAACGAAGAAATAAAAATCAAGTTCAAAAATGGATATCAAGAATTTTGGCTACAAAAACCGATCCCGCAATTGTACCCTGGATTGTGGTCAATTGTTCAACGATTTTTGATAGCATTCCCATCGTCATATTTGTGTGAACGTGGATTTAGTGCTGTGGCAACGCTGCTTACTAAAAAGAGAAATCGTTTGCGTGTTACCGACCGTGGCGACTTGCGGCTGTTTTTGAGTAAATTGGAACCTGATATCAACAAACTTATTGAACAGCATCAGATTCAACCTTCACATTCGTTTTTATATAAGAATTGATTATGTTTGTTTTATTTTCAATAAAAGATACTCTGTCCAAATACTATAAATTTGCGTTTCAATAATCAGTTATAAGTACTTAGCGGTTTTTAAGTATGTTTAAAAAGGGGGGCGTTAAAAAATTATTTATTCTTAAAGTGGGCAGTAGACAAAAAAAGGTTGGGAACCCCTGTTCTAGAAAGACCTATATCTACTAAAAACAAAAGAACGAATGAAATTATAGAATCATTTATTTGATTACAGATACACGTGACACGATTATAATGATGTCTACATTAACATAGTTCTAAATAATATTAAATGTGACTTGACTTATAATTGAAGTGAAACTTCTTTTGGGACGGTGTGAATTGGATTTTATGAAACGAAAATGTGTAACGCAAAGATACAACTATAAATGTATTTGTAGGGTTTAGGCTGTGAAAGAATGAGATAAAACACGTTTCTATATAGTTTCCCTGTTCCCTATTACCGATCCATTGCTCTCTTTCTCTCTCTCTGTGTTTACCATACTGTATTCACCATATTGTATTCATCTCATTCTCTTACAAATTAACCAAAATACAAAGTTTCACTTGTACCGCGTGTGAACTCACACTCGACATATTGTTAACTACGTAACTATATCTTAAAAATACATACCTACTATCATTGTGTATCCCATGTCCGAGCAAATAAATATGGTTAATGCACAGTTTCTATTTAATAAGCGGCGCCAAGCGACAAAACGTAATCTTATCGATTTCGAATCTTATTTACTGTTTGTGTTGGCACTGAATTTATTTGTTTTCGTTGTAATACTTCCAGTGGCTACGTTATCGCCTTTCCCTTTTTCAAAAAAGGTTATTTGATTTTTCCTTTTGAGTGGACTAAACAAATAGCGGTTGTGCTACTAAAGAGTCGCTCTATTGGTGAATTGGTTAAACAATTGGCTTTCTGCACTACGGGTCGTGGGTTAGATTCTCGGTAGACGTTGTTCCGGGCCTGATGTTTATGCATGTGAGATTTGTGTCACCGTATATACGATATTCGAGAAAACAGTGTGAAGCATATCATTAAAAAACCTTTAATGCAAAATTCGTAAAAACGAAGATATGTTCACGATAACGAAGATATATGTTTTTTCCTCCTATAGAAACACATGGCTAATAGATGTATCGTGACGAGAATATAACACCACTCGCACCTCCTCCCGTGTCCATGCCGTAAAAGGCAAGTAAAGGACTAGACTAGACTGATGGCAGCATCCGTTTTCATCATTTCCATTGCGATATGCATAACTCAAGTAAATATGCAATTAATCACTACTGCGTCCATTCGAATTGAGCGAACATTTTGATACATAATTATTTCAAAATTAACTACCGTTGATTGTTTTATCGATACTTTATGATGTGCAATGCGATCGTCACTAATTCCGAGTGCTTCGATATCTTTGTTATGACATTGTGAACATGAATCATAACTGAGAGTTCAAACGGTAAAAAAGTCTTTGGTCCTTGAAAGTACTTTGAAAATGAAAGCTTAAACTTCATTTTCAAAGAGATCCTTTGGCGCTATCTGTAGCGCCGCCAAAAAGGATAACTGATTGTGTTGTGCTTTAGAGGTATATCACGAATTCGGTCGCACTGCTGTATCTGTTTTTCCAATTTGTATCAGATATGACGTAATTTTGGTAGCAGATAATGCAACCAACAGAATCAATTGCAAAAGTTCAAGTCGAGGTCGTTTTCGAAATCATTACTTAGCTGTTTTTTATACGTATGAATAATTATTGGTCTTTGGGCGGGTATATTTTTTTGTCATATCATTCAAAAGACCTCGTATACCTATATCACCATTTTGGAAGATTTAGTCAGTATTTACCAAGCGTGCTGGTGAGCGCAGAATTGCTGGTTTTCTACAGAAGGTATGCTGCCCCTTAGTCGCCTTTTACGACATGGGATGAGTAGTGCTATATTATTAATCCGGTCACCTCACGGATATACGTTAATATTTGTTTATGAGTGCTGTACGAACCTTAAACGTTGGTTGTTAAAAGTTTGTGGTAGGGCAGTCCTTTTTTTTATTGGTCCCCTATGGAAATGTATCCTGAACTTCCTCCGCCCCGGGGAAGGGGAAGAGGCATGCCGGACTCCTACCGGCTAAAACCACTGGAGCCGTCATCTTTGGCACTGAAGAGGAGTCCAGGTCCTCCTAAGATCACACTAGAGCTACCCATTGATGCCACGCCTTTAGGCACATCTCGGAGGGGATGACTGCAAAAGCGGTCACCCACTCTAGCGGAGGGAAGGCGGCTGTAAAAACGCCGCCCCCAGGCGCTTTTCGGGGAGGATTGTGAAGGATTCCCCCAAGCCTCGCTGTGCGCTTTGCTGCGCACACGGCGGGACGTGTCCACGTGCGCGCCACCGTCTTCCCGAAGTGTGCCTGGTATGAGCACGCACTGTGGTAAGGCAATCCTAGCACCAACTCGCGCACACACTCCGAATGTACGTGCTGGGTATGTCGTAATCGTTAGCGAGCCCATTCAAGACCGTTAACGTTAATTAGTATTCACATTTATTTAATCTAGGTCATTTGACGTCCACTGACATGAAGCCTGCCAATAAAGGTTGGTTGCTGCCTGACATTACAACAGATTACTGTCGGCCCTCTTAAACTATATTCTAGGTATAGCTGTTTATTTTGCAGTGAAAATAATATGTCGGTTAACGAAAACGAAATTTCCATATGTTTCCCGGCAAAAAATAGACCCCCGTCTCCACCCTCGGGTGTCGTAAAAGGCGACGAAGGGTTGATATCTAGAGGATAGCAGCAGCATCCTCCCTGTAGGTACTAATAACAATGAACAAGGCTCTAGTGTGATCTTACGAGGACCCGGAGACCCCCTTCGGTGCCGAAGATGACCGCCCCAGTGATTTTAGACGGTAGGAGTCCGGTATACCCCTTCGCCCTTCCTTGGGGCGAAGGAAGTTCCATGTAGAATATCTACTGGACACCAATAATAATAAAAATAGATAAAAAAAGTTACTAATAAATTCAATAATAAACAACAATTTAATTCAATAATCGGCTCTATTTCGATACCGCTCTGCGGTCACCTACTATTTTTTTTTATTTATCCCCATTCTAGGATTCTCCTCGCGGGTGCGTTGACCGACATAAATTCCACACAATACACCCGGACCCACACAACTACTTGCAGATCATACAAATATTTGTTCTGTGCAATAATCGACTGTGTCAGCCACTGCACCAACCGTGCCGTCATGTTCTTGCCCACTAATTTCAGTCCGTATAGTGTCCGGAGTCCGTATGCTGTCCAGATTAAGAATGTAGCACCACTCCATCTCCTCCTGTGGATGTCGTAAAAGGCGACTAAGGGACTTTGAACCTGAGGGATGGGTAGCAGCGCCCTTCTGTGAAACAGTAGACATTCTGTGCTCCCGCCTGCCAAGCGTGGAGAGTACGGGAAAATTTCCCCTAAAATGACGACACGGCGGCACGATATGTTATCGGTCGTCTTATGGGGGAGGCTTTGTTCAGCACTGAACAATTTTAGGTCGACATGATGATAATTACACACGCGTCAGCAAAACGTGACCACATCACAGAATTCAACAACAAACCTTGTTCTTCTAGGGATTGTTAATAACTGAAATCTACTTTATTCCTCATAGTTACTGAACAATTATAAGGTCATTATTGCGTGCGGTGATGTCGGAACGATTCGCTTGCTGTCACATCAATCAAGCACGGAACCGTGTCACCCCAGTTTGCTTTGCGAATCTTCACGCTACGGGAAATGGCCGACTTGTCGTATCGCGAGCTCGAGCGCCTACCTATTCAGTCTACCTAGTTGGCCTGCTTGCTAATTACGTGATTACATTAATTTATGAAGTCTTATGTATAAATCAATTCTCGAAAATGTTCACATACTTTTTTGTCTGTAGCTAAGAATAGAGTACGATCACTGATAGTTTTGCAAAATAATTTTATTAAATACTCCGTTTGCTGATTGCTTCTTAACAAAAGAATATACATTTGTTTATTTTTCATATTTGCGGTACTTTGCTGTAATTCCCGTTCAAATAGGCGTGCGATAAAAATATTAGTTATGTAAGTCATTGTGTAAACACTATCTACGCAATACTTACGCATGATGTAGACCGAAAGCAACGTTGTGTTAGGTTTCTTACGAATCAATTAATGCCTTGGTCTTCTTTCGATAAAGGTCTTATGTTACGTCACCAACTGGCATTTTTTTGACTGATTTATCATTCATTCATTAATGACTCAAATATGGCACCCAGACCCGGAACCACTATCTGTAGATCATACAAACATTTGACGTCTTCATTTCGGCCGAATGAAATCCACTGCTGGACACAGGCCTCTCCCAAAGATCACCACAACGACCGACATCGGTATGTTGTGTGCTCATTGGAGGGTTTTGCCATAATCGCCACGCTTGGCAGACGGGTTGGCGATCGCAGTTGAGTTGTTAGTGTACTCGAAGGACGCTGCTGCCCATCCTCCGGCTAATTCCTTAGTCGACTTTTACGACACCCAGGAGGAGGAGATGGGGTGGTGGCATTCTGACATTCTTCATACATTTGACGTGTAGCGCAGTAATCCATTAGCCATGATTATGTTTAGTTGTTCGGTTTCTGGATCTGGGTGTAAGTGCATATCAGTCGAAGGGTGTCCATTGTCTAATCCTGAACAAAGGCCTCCCCCATAGATTTCCACAACGGCCGGTTGCATGCCGCACGCATCGAACGACTTCCAGCTTATGCGCAGATGCCGGTGAGGTTTTTATTAAATCACTATTCCACACGTATAGACGGTGACGTGAGGGACCTCAGCGTGTTGTCCCGTAGCCTTCCTCCAACAAACGGTTTTTGTTGTGGTGCGACTCCAACTTGTTAAGGGTTGAAGTTAAGAGATGCACGATGTGAGCCACCATTTTATTACCAGAAACCAAGGGCGGATCCAGGATTTTAATCTTGGCTCTCTCGTGTGTTTAGTCAAGAATTCGAATTGTATGGTCACGGTGCTATTTAACTGTGTCTAACTGACTATCGTATTCATGTTTGTTCTTCTATATTTTACAGATTACCGCCGAATTCTCAAGTGGAGACGTTGAGGTTTACGAACAATGCCATAAAAACCTACTGGCCGGACCCATTCAGTGACGTTCCGAATTTGAAAATCCTGTCGTTTTCCCACAACGATCTTACAGAAATCACACCCGATTTGTTCACGAAAATCGAAGCCTTAGAAGATCTAGACTTATCATACAATAAGCTATCGGACTTTAATCCGATAGATTTTAAACATTTACGTCACCTTAAAAAGTTAAGTTTACAAAGTAATAATTTGAAGAAGATACCGATCGATGCCTTGCAGCCGATGCCTTTGCTTGAAGACTTAGATTTGGGAAAAAATGGTCTATTCGATTTGTTACTTCAAAGGAATGATGTAGAGAATTTAGCCCGATTGAAGCGGTTGAATTTGAACGACAACAGAATCCGGTCTATCCTGAAGGATTCCTTCCCTCCGAATAATAGCCTGTGAGTACTTATATATCTTGATTTATATTACTTTAGTCCTTGATTATGCTGTACCCTTGCTTTACGTAAGTTTATGTACTCATCCCTCATTGCAAGAGTCCGACAAGGTAGGTACCATCCTAGTGCTAGATGTTCTGCCGCCAAGCAGTAGTGTTAAAACTTTACTGTGTTCTGGTCTGCAGGGCGCTGTAGCTAGTGGAATTACTGGGCATAAGAGACAAAAATTACGAATGTCTCTAGGTGACGAGCGCAATGTGGTGCTACGTAGGACTATACCTGGGTAGCATTACAATAAGTATGGGTACGCGTGTAGGTTACCATCAGTTGAATGACTAGCTCGCCTGGCGCTCTTTGCTTTGTTTAAACGAAGCGAACTCTAATAGTCATTTTCGACCCGCCTCTGTCTTCGTAGATCAAATGAGTTACATAGGTGATTGAAATCAAATAGGCAAAAATATTATTGAAACCTTTTATAACTTGCTATGTTTGATCTGGAACTTTACCAATTCACAAAAAAATTGTGCTTAATAGGACACCTCAAGTAACGTGTAGTTGATAGTTTATATACTATATTTCAATTTAAAAACATGTAATAAACTAGCAGCAGATTGCTTAAAATATTATAGCTCAATGTCTAGCCTCGTTTTAAGAATTTTATTTTTTATTATTTTATTGCCAACCAATTACTAAGCGTGCTCGCGACCCCCAAGGCCCCCTGCCATATAAAGATGACAGGGGGCTCAGGCGTGTTGGACACGGGCGCCGCGGCGGTTGTTACCCCGGCTCCGTGTCCTCCTCCTTCGAGCGGGATCGGCCCTCTCCCGATCCCGCTCTGCGACCTCCTTCTGGAGTATGACGCTCTCACAGAAGGAGACCACAGCACTCCAATTTTCATGCTCTGCCAGCATAGCCGACACTACTGCTGGCAAAGAGAGATCTTGCCCGATCCGATCGACCAGGATCCGCCGCTCGGCAGTCCACGCAGGGCACTCTCCGAGCGTGTGCTGTGCGATATCCCTATCGTCTCCACAGTGGCACTGTGCCGTGACCTCGCGTCTTATCCTGTGCAAGTACGCACCGAAACAACCATGCCCAGTGAGCACCTGCGTCAGGCGGAATGTGACGCGCTCGGACCTTTGGAGCCAGGCTCCGAAGAGCGGCAGGACAGCCTCAATGACGCGCTTTTGCATACGGCGGCACGTGACCACCGTCTTCCCGGGGGTCACTCGGTGTGAGCACGCAGACCCCCTAATCGGCAAACCCACGACCCCCGAGGCCCACCACCATGTAGATAGGGCAGCGGGGCCCAGGCTTGTTGGATATAAAAAACGTTTTGTTCAATTTCAGCTCTCCTCTGTGACAACTTTGTAAGTCTCCCCAACCTAAATGACTAAACTCTTTGTTATACCTTAAGGTACCGACGCGACGTGTTCTATCATTTTGTGACACTTATTTTCTGTAAATATTGAATTAACCTTGCTGAATAGAAGATACATATATATTTTAAACAAATATAAAATCCGTGAGCATTATTACTCCGAGTTTATGTTACCGTTGTAATACTGTTGTCGAAGCCAATAGATAACGTGAGCTATCTAAACAAATAGATTTCTTCGTAAAGTCCGTTAGCATTAGGAAAAAAAACATACTTTTGTTACAAAAGTGTCATCATCATTTCGGCCGAGTGAAGTCCACTGCTGGACACAGGCCTCCCCCAAAGATCACCACAACCACCGATATGGATTTGTTCTCGCTCATTGGGGTGTTTTGCCATAATCGCCACGCTTGGCAGGCGGGTTGGCGATCGCAGTTGAGTTGTTAATGTACTCGAAGGACGCTGCTGCCCATTCTCCGGCTAATCCCTTAGTCGACTTTTACGACACCCATGGGAGGAGAAGGGGTGGTGGCATTCTGAGCCGGCACCACACGGAAAAAGTGTCATAACATGTTTTTACTAACAAAATGGGGGCGTTACCGTAATTTTAAACAAAAACATGCTAACATGTTATACGAGACCGATGGATAACATCCGCGCGTTCTTGCAGGGGAGGAGAATGTTTGTTCCACCATTGCTTTCGAACATCGCAGACGTCTCTCGCAGCTCGCTCACATTTCTCACTAGCGTTTGTTTTTAGTCGTCAGTCTAAAATTATTCGGTATTTTAAATTAGTGTGCGTTGTTTCAAAAGTAACAACTAATATGAATTGGAGTAGAAACAATATAAGTACATTGTTTTTATCGGACTGATATGTGTACTTTACTGTAGATGTGGTCTAAAGGGGCCTACTCAAAGCACTGCCTGCAGCGCCCTGTATGCAGTATCTCTGCCGGATTGTATAGTGTGAATGTTTGCAGAGTATAATGTGAATGTATACCGGTATATATCGGCTCTAGGCCGCTTTAAGCAACATCGGTTTCTTTTTCTTGAATAAAAAAAAATCGGATGTTTTTTTAAGTTATATTTTACATTATTAAATTCTTTGAAAAGTTATGTAACATTGTTCGTTGAATTATTGCTTGCTGCTGCAACAGATCGCAATTTTATGCTAACATGGTCGCTTAACATGTTTTGTTAGTTTGTTTTGTTAGATTTTGGCACAGCAAACCCGCGTTAACTCTATAGCTTATCAGATTTATTTAATGTTAGCTTGTATACTAATCCAGGTATAAATAAATTCTAATATGTACTTGTGTATATAATTAGTAAAAAACGGTGGCTTATTAATAAAGGTGTTTAGATTACATTGCCGTTCCATACAAATGCATTGAAAATTACAAATACAAAAGTATTAAAAAAAAAGTAGTGTGTACATTAATTCTTCATGAATTGTTATTCATATTTTGACTGTACTATTCTTTTTTCCAGAGAATTATTGGATCTATCTAACAACTTAATAGAAATAGTAGAAGAAGAAGCTTTTCTCACGTGCACGAATTTAAGAGAATTGAACCTTGCCCAAAACAACATAACGTTCGTCTTTGCACTGCCACCGACGCTGCAGATTGCCATACTGAAGATCAACACTTTGTACCATTGGCCTAAGTTTCCCAGTGGTATTAAATACATAGATCTATCGTATAACCGATTGTCAGATTTGTATGATGAGAATACATCAAATTTCGACAGTTTGGAGGTAAGTTTAAGAACTTTAATTAAGTTCAAGAATTTAAGCGGAATTGGTTTCGTTACTAGTTTATGAAATAAAAAAAAGATTTTTTTATGCTTCCACTGTTATTTATTAGACGTAATTACTCCGTTATTTATAAATCAACTCGCATTATAATTGTTAATATAGACAAAAATAAACAGTTATTGCATAAATAATGTTATTTTGTAGTGAGAAATGACAGTAGAAATCAATTTAATAATAAGAAACTTATGATTACTGTACGTGGTAGTGTATTAAATACGTGGCAATGATAACCGAATGGTTGAACGCCTGACTTCCATACAGGAGGGTTTGAGTTGGATCCAGGCCCACACCTCTGAGTATTCGGATTTGTGTGCGGATCAAGAATTCAATTATCGCTTGCATTAACGGTGAAGGAAAACATCTTGAGGAAACCGGTACACTTGAGGGATCCAAGATGTTTTCAGTGGTGTGTGTAGTCCGCCAACCTATACTAGGCCAGCATGTTGGACTAAGGCCTAACTCTTCTGTGGGATAGGAATGGGCTAATTATGTATATGTATATATACACGTACACGTATACACAACTATAAAAAATATTTTAGAATAAGTTATGACCTAGAATTCAAAACTCAACGTTAATGTTTTGAGATACGATCTATAAAGCATAAAATTAACTCTAAAATTACAGGTATTGAACATTGGAGGAAACCAAATAAAAGATCTAAATATAGAAAAGAAAATGCCTAGTCTATACAGCCTGGATCTGTCATACAACTCGTTAACAGAAATACCAAAGACAATAAGCACACAATATTTTCCCAATTTAGAAGAACTTCACTTCGATGGCAACCCCATAGAGTCGGTTTATTTTAAAAATATAATTGCTGTTAAAAGTTTGTATATGAACGAGATGAAAGCATTGAGTGTGATTGAAGAAAAAGCGTTTAGTAATGTTGTGGGACGAGCTATCGATGAAATGGAGAACGAAATCAATTGCTTCTCCCTATATCTCTCAAATTGTCCCGTCTTGGGCAACATTAAGGCGGGAGCTTTTGATGGGACCTCTTTGTGTATGGTAAGTCATAAAAATCTCCCTAAGATGTTTTTATAAGTGTAGATGCGTTGCCCGCGCTCTATGATGGTCTCATGAAACCAAGGTAATTACCCTGAGTTCACTTAGTCGCGCACCAATCAATGTCGGGGCTGGTTGCAATTAAAAGTCAATCTTATACGTAATTCTTGCAACATATTGCGGAAAACGTTCCTTCCTGTGTTTACATAAAGTTTATGCACAAATTATAGTACAACTGTGAGAAAAATAACGTAATTTCATGCGTAGTCTAAATAAAATTACAGTACTTTGTTATATTACGCGGTCTAATGGCGGCCGGCGCCAGGACGACACCGAACGAGCACGCGCGTAACTGCTAATGCTACGTAACTGACGTAACTAAAGGTGTATACTCATTTCTTTCTAACAAGCGGTAGGTATGCCGTAAGGTGGCTTTCATTTTCTCTCCATTCCTTCGCGCATGTTTGAGACTGTACTGGTAGTAGGTATAGTACAATTAACGCCGTTCTGTAGTGTCATAATGTTCGTGTATGGCGCATCTATTTGTAGCATATCATTGCTTTCTCCCATCGTAACAAATCCAAATTCGATAACAGAAGCTAAGCTAAGCTGTTAGTGCGTGTGGTGTCCGGATTAATAATATAGCTCCACTCCATCGCCTCCCAATGGTTGTCGTAAAAGGCGACTAGGGGACTTTAAAGCAGAGGAATGAACAGCAGCATCCTTTCTGTGAAATAGCAGCCATACCAAGGGCAGATCCGGATTTTAATTTGGGGGCCCCTGGCTCTCACGTCTAGGTTTTCAGAGATCGCTGCTGCTACTAAGCTGAAATTGCATCCCACAGTTGGAGGGACGCATATTGCTATTTTCCTATTATATAATATAAACCACATTAGCAGTTCAATAAGCTATACTATACTGTACGTGTGTCTTTATATTTTGATAATTTATCAACTTTGTATTTAAAGCATCGAATCGATCGAACCCGCAACACGTTGCGCAGAAACCTAATCACTTAGCCACTGCGCCAACCGTGCCGTCAAATTCTATTACTTAGTTATGTATGACCATTTCAAAGCTCATGTAAAACTCTGCCACGTTCCAGTTGGACATAAGCAAGAATAACTTAACATATCTGCCAAAAAAGCTGGTGGACTGGTCATCGGTGAGCGAGGGCGTGAACTTGCAGTTCAACCCGTGGCACTGCTCGTGTGATATGCAGTGGATCGTTGACGACCTGCTGCCATTGATGTATGCTACCAAACACTCTCAGCTGCTGTCTGAACTCAGGTATGTTTATAAACAACTATAAATTATGACAAATCGCTGCACTGCTCCTGTGACATGCAACTCAGGTATTTTTTAAAACAACTAATTATAAAAAATCGCTGCACTGCTCCTGTGACATGCAACTCAGGTATTTTTGAAAACAACTAATTATAAAAAATCGCTGTACTGCTCCTGTGACATGCACCTCAGGTATGTTAGTAAACAATTATAAAAAATCGCTATACTGTTCTTGATACATACAACTCAGGTATGTTAGTAAACAACTAATTATTAAAAATTACCGCACTGCTCCTGTGTTATACAACTCAGAAATGTTTGTAAACACACCTGTACCATGCAACTCAGGTATGTTTGTAAACAACTAACCTAAAAAGTCCCCGACATCTGTCCGTCGTTTAACCTCATTAGTTAGAATACAGGGTGCACTGCGTAGAGGCAAAGTTGAGCGTTTAGCGTAATTTTTTGTTCTTTCCCTTCCCATAAAAAAATTAAATGCAATTATCTATGACCAATGTCATAAAGAAAGAGTACGAATTTTTGTGTACGTGTAGGGTAATTTCCGTAACCTAAATACCAAATTTAAAAAATCTTTCACCTTTTGAAAAGTACATTAATCTGCATGGTATGGCTATATATTATGTGCATATTAGGTAAAGGTACCATGATATTCATCACCTAAATCGAAAAGTAGTGCCTTTTGAGAGCTTCCACGTCGTGCGCTGCGTCAAAAGCTATAATTGCACGAAAATAATGTAGGGTTGAATTGTTTCTCTTTCTGAATAAAAGTCCGTGACAGCATGTCTTGTAAGGATAGGAAACTCACATCAATAATTATTAACTTTCAAGTTTAGATAACATTATTTACGAAACTGTTTTAACCGATATGGTGTTTCATCATATCGCCATACAAAGTCCGCTACTGAACAAAGGCCTCCCCCATAGATTTCCACAACTGTGTCATCATATTCGGGGGAATTTGCCAGTACTCGCCACGCTTGGCAGGTGGGTTAGTGAGCGAAAGGGACGCTGCTGCCATCCCTCTGGTTTAGAGTCCCTTAGTCGCCTTTTACGACATCCACGGGAGGAAATGGAGTGGTGCTAAATACTTAATCCGAACACCACACGGAGTATCATATCAAAGAAACTACTTTCACAAAAGAAGCAGCAACTGAATCGGAAATGTCTCATATCTCAGTTGTGTGTTCTAGATGCGGCTCCCCTCGGGCCTACGCGGGCCTGCGCATCGTGCACTGGTACAACTGGACGGAGCGCGCCATGTGCGGCGCGCAACGGAACTACATGGTAAGGGGGCATTTTGAACCTATGGGTAACTTGTCCTGCAAGCAAACACTTAACGCACTGATTATGATCATACTGCCGTCTTGGTCACCGGCATGGAAGACTTCGCTTGCCTAACTTACCTATACCCACCATTGACGGTCATCAGATCAGTAGCACCTCAATAACACCCCGCTTTGTGGTGTCTAGGGATTGACTGATTTATGGTCATTTTGCACTGACAATGTTTGACGCCGTTGCCCCTACCTGGGTGCGTCCTTGACCACATATATTTTGCTACGTTTTACCATGCCGATGTTCACCACCAACTATTCGAAAATGTCCAAATGTCGTGACAAACTACCGTGACCAGTATAGCCTACGATGGACAATCGATTTTCTGTTAGAAAATTATTTATTTCTATACATATTATATACTTTACCAATTTATACGTCAGGGTCTTATACTCGTATTTAAGCTAGCTTGGGTTTGCATATGCAATCAAACCTTTGCAAATAAATTATAAAACATATTCAGACGTCTATAGTTTCTTCTAAAGATACGGCTTGCTTTTTTTTTTATGGGACAAGCCCGCCACACATTCCCAACCACTGCAACTCCTGTAATCCAGGATCTACAATGGCGACCACCGAAAAGAACACCGACCAATGAAGGTCGGTGTGTCCCAGAGAAATGAAGAACTGTCTTGGAACCCGCAACGAAATTAATCAGAAAAGAAAATGGAGGAGTAGGAAAGAATATACGTTCCACTTCCCTCCGTAGCAAGCAGGAGACAGAGAAAATACTATAGGCCATAGGCACAATAATTGGGAGTGTACAACTAGGATAAGCCTAGTTGCCAAGCACCACGGATACAAAAATGTTTATAAATATTTAATTACGGGTCCTATGTTGTGAGCTATTGTGACTGATTCCAATAGTAGGTATGGCAAAAACGCCTGAACGCACGGAAATTCGTCCTTGTTGCAACAAGGTCTGTATAGTAAACAACTCCGGATGTAACTTGCAAGCTGTCAAACATAATATTGCGTTCATCTTGCCAAAGAATACACTCCCACAGAACATGATGTGCAGACTGTTCATATTCACAGTCCGGTGTTGAACATTTGCAGAATGGTGAGACAACAAGCTTGAAGCTAAATAATTTACTCTTAAAGTTACCATGACCGGTGAGAAATTGAGCCACGCAATGATCGACTTCCAACCATGCACTTGCCAGCCGCTCACGAACGGATGGAAAGAACTGGTATAAGTGACGGCCCTTAATAGATGTGTCCCACCTGCTTTGCCATTCGGCCAAGAGTTCTTCCCAAACACCAGCCTGTGGTTTAAACAATCTGCAGATCCTAACACGATCGCGTTGTAGTAGAAATTCCGCGTCCATGTTTTCTCGCGTCGAGTAGTACATGGCAGCACGTCGCTGTATCTCAAGATCGACTGGCAAAACACCTGCCAGCACAGGCAGAGCTTCAGTACTTACTGTCCTATATGCCTTGCACAAGAATATCAACGCTAAGCGCTGGCTTTGGAGCAGTTTACGTCGTACCGCGCCGATAGTAGCCCTATCGGCCCATACAGGTGAACCATAGCATATACAACCCAAGTAAGTAGCCGCGTACTCCTTTCTTTTAACGGTAATATTATTGAATTTAATGCTTGGTGATGCCTTAAGATTGCCTTTTAAAATTAGTTGAAAGGTTTTTTGCGGTGCAAACATTAAGCGGTTCCGTTCGCCCCACCTAGATATTAAAAGTAAACAAGTATCCGCCAATTTTTCAAGGCCCGCTCTTGTACTTGACTGAATAAGCAGAAGGCCGTCGTCTGCGTAACCAGTCAATGAACAGCCGTACGGCAAAGGAATCGCCATAAAATCATCGAATCCTATGTTCCATAGATAAGGACCGAGAACGGATCCTTAAGGACATCCCATCGTCAGTTCCTTCGACACAGCATGATGACCTAGTTTAAGTTTTACAGATCCGTTTGCGAAATATGAGTAAATGAGCTTGTAGATGTTTTTAAAGCAACCACGAGCTTTCATTTTAAGTAGTAGCATAGGCCACCACGCGTTGTCGAAGGCACCAGAGATATCAAGGAATATGCCTATTACATACTTATGTTCTGATGAGTTTACTATTTTCCTGACAGAGATTGCTGCGTCAATAGTAGATTTTCCTATTGTGAAGCCGAATTGGTTGTTATGAAATTTCGGTCCATCTGGCAGCAAACGTGGAACTATTAGGCGCTCGAGAAGTTTACCTAAAGATGGTAGTAAAGTTATAGGGCGGTACGATTTAGGATCGTCCGGGGGCTTGTCACCGCTTTTTGGTATTGTGCGTATAAAACCGGAACGCCATATACGAGGGAAAATGCCTTCAGCAATACAGCGCCTAAGAACGGTCAATATAGAGTCACCGGATGTTTTACAAGCTTCTTTAATCATTCTATTCGATATTTTATCTTCCCCAGATGCTTTATTAATTGGCAGTTTATTAACAATGTTTATGAATTCGTCAGTGGATGGAAGGTCGGACGCTGGGGATACCGGTGGCTCAGCAGCCCACGATCTGATCTGTTGATGATACACGTTATGTTTTTCAGGTAGATCATCAGGTATAAGACTATTGAGAAGAGCCTCCGTGGTCTCTTCAATACCAGTGGTATACATATTGTTAATTTTAATGTTTCGAATATAAGCAAGATCGACTGATCTGTTGGCTTTAAACTCATGGTACAGAGGAGACCACGGACCCTCTCTATCGAGTGTTGCTACTATTTTGTGTAACAGATTACCCTTCGATTTTGCTACCGCGGCTCTATAACTAGATCTGGCTATTCTGAATTTATTTAATGTTACAGTGAATGTATCTCCCGTGACTTGTTGTTTTTTAAGTTTATTTAGTTTTTTGCGCGCTTTGCGAAAACGTTTACGTTCTTCAGTTAAGTAGCTATTCCACCAATCACATCTACGAGTATTGGTTATTGATCCGCGACCTACGGCGACATCAGCACACTATGTAAATGTGTCTGACATTATTTCAGCACTTTCTTCTGCTGACAGCCCATCACGAGTGAAGTCTTTAGCATGAGACGCAAAAAGTGAACTAAAGAAATCCCAGTTCGCCCCTTTAGATTTGTATCTAAAACTTGACGGCTTGCTTTGTTAAAGGAGTTTTTTATTCAAAATGAAGCTATCGCAACTCGTTTTATACCTCTCAAATGGCTAAATCTGCGGGTGGCGAGACCCAACAGTATATATAATATTTTTAATTGTCTGGCATTGAGCCCGTCAATGAGTTAAGTAAGCTTCCTAAACTTGTGGTCATGTTCATAACGGACCGTCATAAACGTCACATAAATTAAGTGGTTTTTGGAATACCCCCACCAGCCTACGTCACATTTTGGATCGGCCCCTCCACTTCCTATGTGACGTCACAATCTTCCGTATTTAATACTTGTGCGAGCCAAAGAGAAATCAAATTTCGTGGTCCCTGCGTGAAATATTGAGGTTATTATTATTCCCACAGTTAAAATGATAACTTGCGCTACGTCAAACGATGTGACGACACAATGGCGTAAACCCCTCTCTCTCTCCCTGTCCCATTTTGCCACGCTTGTTTCACCCCCTCCTGTTAAATGTGACGTAATGTATAGACAACCCCTAATTCGAGGACATTGTTTTGACTAAAAACTATAACACTATTGTTGCAGTTAGAACCATCAACTGAAGACGGCTCAGGAAGATTCAGTTCTCTTACGCTAATCTTAGGTGCCTGCATCATCGTGACGTTGCTCATAGCAATAGCTTTATCGGTGTACCTAATAAAAACCAGGAAGAAGTACCGGGTACGTCGCGCGGCGATGAAGAGGAAGCGACAAAGTGCCACCGACATCAGCAACGGAAATAAGGACCAGTTTACTACTTTGAATACAAGCAAAGTGTGAAGTGGAGAAAAACATTTCAGCTGTGTATGATCTTGATGTATAACTGTAACAATTAGCCTTGTGTTAAAAAAGTGTCCCATTAATAATTCAAAAACAAATCTATGTTGAACAAAATTGTAATCGTGCTGGCAAGATACTACACTGCGCTCCTCACCTCTAGACATTCTTAAGTCTCTTATGTCCAGTAATTTCCAGTAGCTACAGTGCCCTGATGAGGGGGGGGGGGGGTATTTGGAATCGTGTACACGCAGAGGTGTGGGGGGGTACAGCTGGCCACCCTGGCCTTGCCCTTTGATGTGCAATATACCTAATTGTGATTTGTGTGATTTGACGAAAATAGTCGAAATACAATACTATTTATGCACCTGTGTGTGTGACAGCGAAAGTAAACGCACACGCATGCTTATTGTTTAGCTTATGAAAGAAGTCCCTGGACACGGCGTTATAAGTCTTGCCTACAGGCAACCTCAGGTATTATAAACTACACGCACATCCACGCAAATCAATAAATAATCTTTCTTGCACATCTCTAGCAGCATCTTGACGTGCTACGTCAATATGGCCGCCCTGTCAAGTGTCAAATTTAGTTCCGATAACTGCCGTGGGACTTCTGGTGTCACTAAAGACCCTACTCAAAGCCCTGCCTGCAGCGCCCTACATGCACTATCTCTGCCGGATTGTACAATGTAAATGTTTGCAGAGCTGATAAATATCGATAAATAGAGGTGTAGGCCCCTTAAGAGTGCAGTTGTTGTTAGCTTAAATATTAAAGGATAAAAAATTAAGCGACCATGTATTTGAGGATTATTTATCGGTCAGTCGAAAAGCGTGCTAGTGTTGGCTGTTTGTGTTTCCTACATGTGCCATAACATAATGAACGGGTTCGTGTAATAGGCCAAAGACAAATATAATTTGTAGATGTTTAAGAAAAATGGTTTTTCATACATAATTTATCAATAAATACACCGAGGTAGGTATTCAGTGGTAACTTTTCACCACGAATCAGTCATCAGTCCGAATAAGTTGAGTCAATTGATATCGTACTTACATATCTTTAGGCAGCCTTACTGAGCACCGCACAGAGTGCAAAGTTGCCTACAACCTTTACGAACGTTAGTCAGATCAGGAGACTCGAATTAGTAAAAAATATCACCAATATATCCATTTATTTTCTAATACTAGCGTCGATCCAGAACAGCTCGTCTCCCTGTCATAATATTATGATAGAGTGGTAGGTGTCTGTGTCCGCAGTGCCTGCCTCGCGCTCGGTCATTGTACGAAACGGGTGCACATATGTATTTGAATAGATATAAATTTATTATTGCGAGTTTTTTATTAATAGGAAAACATGTTTTTATTATTAATAGGATAGGATCAGTACTATACCGTATTGGAGTGTTGAAGGAGATTAGATAGACTTTCTGTTAAGTTGTTTAGGTAGATAATCGTTATACTCCATTTTTATGGGAAAGTCATTTTTATACGTATATATTAAATTTAATACATAATTTAACTAACCGAACAAAAGTACCGTTGAATCTAGAATATTAACAGTCCTTGTAACGAGATATGGGCTCTTAGTTTTTTTTTTCTTTTTTTTAACTTTGTCCCACACTAGGATTTCTCCTATGTCGTGGGTGCGTTTACAGACATGAATTCCACATACAATACACCCAGGCCCGGAACAACTAGCTGCAGATCATCCAAATATTTGTTCCGTACGGGAATCGAACCCTCGACCCGGAGCGCAACAGCCGACTGTATCAGACACTACACCAACCGTGTGTTTGTCCACACGCTGTGACATTCAAACGGATTGAAGTGTGCCTCTGTCCTAAAATTACGTTCACCCACACAGGGACAAAACTCAAGTTTCGTTATATGGACTATATATGCCACATTTACAATTTGAATATTAAAAGTATTGTACATTACGATAGCTTTATTCCATGTTTATGTTATTTAAAAAAACAAAATTTTGTTCATTTAGAAATACTATTGTAAATAGTTGTAAGTTTTATATTGACTAATGAAATTGGTATATTTGTAGGTACATTCATTTAGCCATCGTTGTTTTATTTTTTAGTTCTATGTGCAGTCTGGACATCACACATAATTGTCGTATGGAATACAAATAACTAATAAATAAGATCATTTTGACACACACACGGTTTCCGTATAAAGGCGACGCATACACGGCGACCTCTACATTTGTATGTACCATTCTGCCATGCCATACATCATTCGGGTCATCAAACTGCGACCCAATGGCCGTGTGTGGCCCGAATCGAAGATCAGTGCGGCCCGTGCCCATCAGGCGTATTCTGGAAGATCCAACTAGCAGTTCAAATGTAATAAAAAAAAAGATACATATACTGCACAAAAAAAGTATACATCACAAGTCGCATTACTTTACGATTTAGATTCATGAACAAACCTGTATTTTTACATACTTAAAAAATACAGTTTTGTTCATATACATTAGACATTCGTCATGCGATTGAACACATTAAATTTATATCGGTAAATAAATAATAATATTGGGACCTATATGCGGCCCGAGCTCCCCACCCTACATGGTCAGTACCTACTGACTTTTGACTAGAAAAGTTTGACGAACACTGCCAACTATAACATTCCTGTAGTTAATGCTAAGTAATATGGGGTTGAGCTTTGAGCTGTTAAGTGGTTCATCATCATCACTATCATATCACCAGAGCGTCTGTCCATCTCGTCATCGCCGTCCCACGCTGCGTTGTCTCCACTCGAGAACTTTTCCGCTCTAACGGCCATCAGTTCTATGAACTATGTACCCTGTCCATCAAACGGTAGCCTGACCCAGGAATATCACTTAATACTTTGTAGGTACTGTGGCCTACCCGTACAGAAATCGTGTATGTGTTGAAAAGTTTCATAAAGTATTAATAACTTGTAAAACAATAGGCAATTAAGTTGTACAAAAAGATTTAATAAAATATTTATATTAAATACAGTCGTTTCACAATCTGAAGGGGTTGATGATAATCCTTAACGTTCCCGGTCCATTCCATCTGCCCTTGAGTAAAGAGTTCCAGTACAAATAAGGTAACAATCGCTTGTTTATTTGAAAGATTATCCGACTTTCTTTAGACTGGAAACAAATATTGAAATAATGGGTCCAATGAAACCGAATAACACGAACAACCTTTGTCAGCAGTCAGTAAACTCTGTTCATAGTTAATTTATCATTTTAGCCAAAGGAGTCCACTGCTGAACTAAGGCCTCCCCCATAGATTTCCACAAATGTGTCACCATCTTGAGGGAAATTTGCCAGTACTCACCACGTTTGGCAAGTGGGTTGGTGAGCGCAGTATGGCTACTTTCCACAGAAGTTTAACGTGTTGCTGGGAAGTTTGTTGCGCCGTTTCTTCTCCCCAGCTTAAACACTAGGAAGCGGTGAAGGGTGGGCTTATATGGGTGCTGTCTTATGTTGACGTTCAAAAAGAACTATTTTATAGTCTATTTTGAATAAAAGATTTTGACTTTGACTTTGAAGGGACACTGCTGCCCATTCTTCTGGTTTAGCGTCCCTTAGTCGCCGTTTGCATCCACGGAGGAGGTAGGAGTGATGTCTTAATACGGTCACCACACGGAATATGACAGTGGTGCTATATTCTAAATCCGGACCTCACACGGAGCAGGACGGTGGCTCTGTTAGGGATGAAATTTGCGATAGTTTTCATCACTACTAAACTTTTGGGTTGGGTGTTATCATCATTATCGTATCGGCCAAAAACGTCCACTGCTAAATAAATACCTCCCATATCCCATACTCTCCATAGACTTCCACAACTGTGTCATAATTTTGGGGGAATTTGCCAGTACTCGCCACGCTTGGCACGCGGGTTAGTGAGCGAAAGGGACGCTATTGCCATCCCTCTGGTTTACGAGTCCCATAGTCGCCTTTTACGACATCCGCGGGGTGAGGTTGAGTGGTGCTGTATTCTTAATCCGGACGCCTCACAGGCTTACGGTATTGTTTTGCTGGAAGGGAATTGGAATTTTCCGCCCCCCATTTAGGTCGCAATTTAATCTGTCTGATATAAATGCTAAAGTTTCTATCTGAATGTGGCTGATCTGATTCAGAATAAAGTTTATGTAGGCCGCACAGCTACCGATGTGGAATTCGCACGTTGCTTCGCCAATGCCAAAATAAATTTGAGAATATAATTTTAAGTTCTGGATGAAGATGATTAAAAAGGGCACAGTAAGTAATGAAACAAGGTAACAAAACGTACGAGTCAATTAAAAAGGACACTCCGTGTGTTGCGTTTTCTAAAAAAGAACGCTTACCTGATCAAACGGTAAAGTTTCCCAGACCGTTTTTTCGTACAGGAACTCAGCGAGTATACCTCTTTTGTAGGAGGTGATGAGAGGACAGGCACCGTACCCATTGTACTGTGCCGACAGAATCTTCCCGGCCATCGCGTCGGTAAGGTTACGTTCCACCACGTAGCTTTGCGGAGCTGACAATATAATAGAATTCCTAATTTAAGATGTTATTATCGAAACTACTCTTTTAAGCATCGTCTAAACGAGCGCCAGTCACGGGTCCGATTCCCGCACGGAACAAATATTTGTATGATGTGCAGGTAGTTGTTCCGGGTCTGGGTGTATTGTGTGTGGAATTTATGTCTGTAAACGCACCAACGATACAGGAGAAATCCTAGTGTGGGTAAGTATTATTAAAAAAAAAACCTCGCTGTAAGTCTAAGAAATATTATACCTACGTATCGTATGAACTCACCCACAGCAGCAGCGGTCTTGCTGTTAGGTGTACATGTGCAGTCTCCCAGCCCGAACACGTTGGCGAAGCGCACGTGCTGCAGGGTGTGCTGGTCCACGTAGAGATAGCCCGCCTCGTTTGTTAGCGCCTTGCACATCGCGAGGCAGAGTGGCGGAGACATCGGAGGCGTCACGTGCAGCATTTTGTAGGGGAAGCTTATTGTCTTGAAAATATGGTACTGTTTTTATATATGACATGTAACATCAAACCCACAACAGCTCCAAGGCCGTGTGTTATCCGTGAGGTGTCCGGATTAAGAATAAAGCACCACTCCATACCCTCTAAACCAGAGGGATGGGTAGCAGCGTCCCTTCTGTGAAACGGTATACATACTGCGCCCGTCAACCCGCCAACCAAGCTTGGTGAGTATTAGCAAATACCCCCAAAATGATGACACAGTTGTGGAAATCTATGGGGGATTTTCAGCAGTGAACGTATAAACGGCCGATATGATGATGAGCTCCAAGGCAGTTGAATGGGGATCTTCTCAATAGACGGCTACAAAACAGTTCTATGGAAATAGCTCTCAAACTGCCATAGTCGCTTTTACAACAAGTAGGTACCTACGGCAGGGTGCGGTTTTACTTTTGTATTGGTTTCATTTAGTCTTGTTATGTTTATTTGCCGTGTGGTGCCGGGCTACGAATAGCACCAAACCATCTCATCCCGTGGGTGTCTTAAAAGTCGACTAAGGGATTAGACGGACGATGGGCAGCAGCGTCTTTCGAATACATTAACAACTGAACTGCGATCGCCAACCCACCTGTCAAGCGTGGCGATTATGGCAAAACCCCCCAATGAGCACACAACACACCCATATCAGTCGTTGTGGTGATGTTTGAGGGAGGCCTGTGTCCAGCAGTGGATTTTATTAGGCAAAAATAAAGTCTTGTTATTGCATAGCCATTTTATAGTACCACGTGTAATCGGTACTTGGGCATTTCTTATATTTTTCATGACAATGATGATGTTACAGCTATGATAGTAGTATCACTAAAAGTTGCTATGGAATGGTTTGGTCTCGAATTTATTACATATGGAAATTTCAGGACTCTCTTGCGGTAGTCCAACTCTTATTTGCATACCTAAGCTGCATTTCCTTGTATTATACGACCCCACACATGTTATATTGATATAAAACATTGGAGTGTCTGAAAATTGTGTGGTTGCTAACATTCCAAGTTTGTGTATTAGGCCTTCGTGTTATACTCATCGAAGGCTTGTGCCACATCTAGGAAAATATCTCTAAAGACAAAAAGGAATAAGCGACAAGATTGTGAAATTGAATTATCGTTAGAATCTTCTAGATTTTTCTGTTCTGACTTCAAATCGATTGAACGAAACTTGTCGGTTATCTCCTTTTACCTTTCAAGCGTCGATATATAATATGGCACAATTCAATTTCTTCTAGCGCTCTTTCATAAATATTTATGATTCTGATATAGGACTTTTCTACCCGAAACAAACTGTCGTCTATAAATGATAATTTTATGTTACCATGAGTTTATCCTGCAAACACCATACACGGTGAAATACCAAGTCTAATGTGTTGCAGGGTGCGGCAGTATGTGCATGGCTTGGTGATCAAAACATATAACCTGACTAAATAAAGCTACTTACCTCGCCCTTGCTGCCCATGAACACAGCTGATCTAGGCGTGACCTCGACCAGATCGGCACAGTAGTTTGGCACTATTTGTCGGCTTAGCGTGAACGTCCTGAGAGCCAACGCATACTTCGGTACGCCGAATAAAGATTCGGCACCAGTGTTGTACGTTATGCTGGTCTTTTCAATGGTCCCGTTCTGAAATGTTTATTTTGCATAATTACCAAATTTGCCGTGTTGTGCCGGCTCAGAATACCACCACCTCATTTACTCCCGGGGGTGTCGTAAAAGTCGACTAAGGGATTAGCCGGAGGATGGACAGCAGTGTCCTTCGAGTACATTAACAACTCAACTGCGATCGCCAACCCGTCTGCCAAGCGTGGCGATTATGGCAAAACCCTCCAATGAGCCCACAACACACCCATATTGATCGTTGTGGTGATCTTTGGGGGAGGCCTGTGTCCAGCAGTGGACTTCATTCGGCCGAAATGAGATGACCAAATTATTCATTATGATACACTTAATACTCTACGAAAGTCAGATTAGTCTGACTTTGATTTTTAACAGACCAAACATAATAAGCGACCCAATCGTAGAAGGCGGAGGATGAAATTTCACAAGTATTGCGATAACGCAATGCTGGATGTCATGTAGACAATTACACTGCGTAACACGATGTCGGTACCAGAAACACTGATTGCTATTATAGTTTTCTATTATAGTATGTCAGCAGTGGGTGTGTCTTTCGATTCGATTTTATGAGTGTGTGTCTTTCGTTTCTATCACGGTCATACTTGTTTTTAAGGTACATACCGATAACCTTTTTTTAAACGACTCTCATATTGTCCATATTATATATATATATATATAGATTTTTTAATACATTACATATTTCTGGGTTACATTTACTTGCATTCTTTAAGTATTTGTCTGCAGCGTCACGAAATGTAATTAATTTGCAATTGGCATAATATTATTTAAACCTTCAACGCTTTTGGTAGAATGTTTCATGTAATTCAGGAAAACGATTCGTTTTAGGATAAACATGGACCCGGGCATAAGCAACTAAGCCGAATGCGGTTGGTAGATTACTTGCCAATACAAACTACCTTAAGGTAACGATTTAATTTGTTTTTTTACAACTAAGCAAAAAAGTGTTATGTCCTTAGAATATAGATATATTCTAAGAACATAACAATTAATTTTATGTCCTACAAACTAACCCTCCTCCAATAGTCGTGAGCTAGGAACATTATTTTCATAGCCGCACCAGAGCACTTCCCGCCGATCACCGGGAACGTGAACAAGGCATGTCCTCCATTAAACTGCTGTATTATACTCCAGGTCTTGGTGCAGTAGACGGGTGAGTAGATGGTTGAGACGGTACTTTGTGGGTTCTCCAAAGCCTCCTGTAGGCCGATGACCTGAGAATATTAGGAATAATGAAATAGAAGCTATGGGTATTTCTCGGTGGAAATAGGCAGCTTTTTACCGACTTCAAAAAGATACCTCCTGTATGTACACCGATTACTCCGAGATTTGTAGACCGATTTGAGCAATTCTTTTTTTAACTGGTGTCGACTGCTTTCGAATTCGTCCCATATATATTTGATTGGGTAGTTTTTTAACCAGCTTCAATAAACAGATTAATTTGACTGCGCTTATCTAGACGATGTCTTAATAGTTTCGATTCCTCTGAGATCAGAGAACCGATTTGAGTCATTCTTATTTTTAGTGTTCAATACTGATAACAAATTGGAAAAAGTCCTTACATTTATTTACACTAAAAAGAAACAAATAAAACTTTTTAACTAAAAAATACCGACTTCAAAAACCCTACACGATAAAAATATTATAACCACTGAAAAGGAAAAAAATACTTTATTTATGAAGCCGGGCGGGACCATGTATACCCCAACTATGGTTCATGCAGACCAACGAGAAGTTATATTCTATACCTGGCCCCACCCGACTTCATAAATAAAGTTTTTTAATATTTTTATCGTGTAGGGTTTTTGAAGTCGGTATTTTTTTAGTTAAAAAGTTTTATAACAGATATCGTTAATTGTGATTCATCATTTCGGCCGAATGAAGTCCACTGCTGGACACAGGCCTCCCCCAAAGATCACCACAACCACCGATATGGATGTGTTGTGGGCTCATTGGGGGGTTTTGCCATAATCGCCACGCTTGGCAGGCGGGTTGGCGATCGCAGTTGAGTTGTTAATGTACTCGAAGGACGCTGCTGCCCATCCTCTGGCTAATCCCTTAGTCGACTTTTACGACACCCATGGAAGGAGATGGGGTGGTGGCATTCTGAGCCGGCACCACACGGCAGTGATTATGTAGGGGAAATTTTCAGACATTGAGAAATGACGTTCAGTAGTGGAAATCCAGTTCCCTGAAAGCATCGTTAACCTTAGGAATAAGGGAAACGGGGTGGTGATGATAGGAAGGAAGTTTAGTACCTACAGCTACTCTTTATCATTACCATAACATACCATACCAGCAATAACTTGAGACTGATTTGACACGTAAGCCAGTTATGGTGAAATGATTTCAATCAATATTACCGGATTACTATTGAGGAAAAGCGGATTTTTTACATTGCCTATTGGATTCAAATATATATTTAAGAACTAACATCAATGTCCTGGAATAGCTCTTATGAGTAGGTACTCAAAGCAGCTTTTTTAAAACGATGCACCACTAGGATTTCTCCTGTGTCGTGGGAGCGTTTACAGACATAAATTTCACACACAATACATCCAGACCCGGAACATCTATCTGCAGATCATACGAATATTTGTTCCGTGCGGGAATCGAACCCGCTACCCGGAACGCAGCAGCCGACTGTATCAGCCACTGCACCAACCGTATACTTGCAGCAATTTTATTATTTTTGGAAAACGTTTGTTATCAAAATTTAAAGCATGACCTGGCTGTACCATTCGTAGATTCGTTTCTACGCAAAAAATATTTTCCCCATGACAACAGTAAAGTGGGTTCTGGAACTATGCATGCCCCTGGAAATATCCTCATCCATAGTCTCCATCTCGTCGTCGGAGTGTGCCGAGGTCGGAACGTATACCTGAATGACCTTCAACGAATACCGTTTGGTTATTCTGAGCATAAGGTACACTACCCTAGTCGACACACTCTCGATCTTAACCACGTTGTTCACGAGGGACTTGTGGACGACCAACCCAACACCTCCCAGAGACTGCTCGCCTTCCAGGAAATAGAGCAAGTTGCCGGATTTGAGTATCATCGTGTCCTGCCTCGCTCTTCGGACCTCAGACAATCGCTCAGTATCCCACCGCAACCTGCTCAGTTCTTCCTCAAGTTCCTCGATCTTCTCGTCAGTTCGCAGTGAGCGCGTGTTATATGTTGCCAAGTACTGGCGTCGTCGGTTGTGGTAGCCGGGTTTCTGCCAGGGAAATACTTTAGCACCCCCCGCCCCACCGTTACCATGACCGCTACCGTACTCAGGAATAGCAGGGCCACCGGGGACTAAGGGCTGAAGGTGTTGTGTGTTCATTTGGAGAGTTTTACCATAATCACTTCGCTAGCCATGCGGGTTGGCGATCGCAGTTGGGTTGTAAATGTACTCGAAAGACGCTACTGCCCATCCTCCGGCTGTTCCCATATTCGCCTTTTACGACACCTACGGGATGAAATGGGGAGGTGGTCTTTTTAACCGGCAACACACGGCATTATAATATTAACTAGTGGTCGCCCTATGGTCGAAATTAGACCGTAATTCATTCATTTCTTTGAACATAATATTATGTCTTAAGATACATAAATTTTTACTTTATGTACTTCTTCTCCACATGAATTTTAACTATGCCAAATCTCACACTCCTCCTTGTGCTTGAAAAGGGGTAGAATTTTTTTCTTCACGAATTATAATTTATAGATAATTACTTTATCATAATCATTTTTGATACCGACAGCGACGACCATGAACTCATAGTATATTTTGTCGCCGTTCCGGGTTAACACCAGGTTCTTGCAAGGGTCGAATTCTTCGGCACTGTCTTGGAGCCACGTGACGCTTCGGGGAAGGATCTCAGAGAGCGGCCTGTGCGACTGCTTCATCTTCTTTATACCTGCTGCGACCAATGTGAAGGCGGGCTGGTAGTAGTGTATCTGGGAAAGCAATATTAAGCAGACATTAACCATGATTATTGCCGTAAAGGGCGATTAAGGGACTCTAAACCAGAGGGGCAGCAGCGTCTTGTCTGTTTAACAACAGCTCACCGACCCACCTGCGGGGTCGCCCCGGGTTTGGTCCAACTTAAGCGATGGGATTAATGGGGCGAGCTTGGGGGCGCCTAACCAAATTTGGAGAGTAGATAATTTCACTTTGGAACGTAAGTTTGCTCGCAAAGATTATATACTATTAAAGTAATTAACTAAATTTGGTCTGCCGATGATTATTTTGTCGGATATTTTATCCTTTGCACACAGACTTGTATTCTGTAGATCATCATCAAATTTAATAAAGGTGTGCGACACGACGGTGTACGAGTTACACAATAAGTACCGGAAAGCATCAATGTATGAAATGTTCATTAATAGTAAGTTTTACTTGTGACGGTTCCAGCATTATTAGACAGTTCTTCTTCATCCTGCGGGCAAAGCGCCATGCGACGCTGCAGCCACCGGTGCCGCCGCCCACCACTAGCAGGTTGCATCTGGTACAGGATATAAGTTGGATGTTAGTCTAATTTCAGTTAGACCATCTCAGCTCTAACGTAATGAGGATACAGGGGATTATCTGATTTCCTGATATGAGCCGAATCTTGTGCACTGCCGTACATCACATCGAAGGACGTCCACTGCTAAACATCAACATCCCCCATAAATTTCCCCAATTGTAGCATTATTTCGGGAGGAATTTACCAGTACTCACCACGCTTGGTAGGCGGGTTGATGACTGCAGTATATGGCAATCGTTACAAAGAGTTGCTGAGTGCCCATCTCTCTGGTTGGAGTCCCTCAATCGTCTTTTAGGACATCTACGGGAGGAAAACAGTGATAGATAGATAGTGCCTAGTAGTTGAACGCTGGCCTACCATATAGGGTATGAGTTCGATCCCAGCCTGCACCTCCAACTCTTAGGATTCATGTACGGATCAGAATTTGATTATATTGTGTTAACGGTGAAAGAAAACATCGTGAGGAAACCTGCACACCTGAATGGGCTCCAAAATGTTCTCAATAGTGCAGTCCAGTCCGCCAAGCCATTCTAGGCCAGCGTGGTGGACTAAGGCCTAACCTTTGTGAGAAAAGGCCCATGCCCAGCAGTGGGGCAGTAATGGGCTGATATATGTACGGGAGGCAATGGAGTGGTGCTACATTATTAACGTGAAGGCTGCCCTAATTCAGAGCAGATAGATAATGTATATCGTATATAGACGAGTAACAACGCCAATCGAAACTGACTATGCGATTGTCTCAGAGATCCCTATAAAAACGGGATGGAATATCGCTAGGACTAGAAAAATCTAAGCCATTGTAATTACTTGACTATCGGCCGAATACTCAAACGCCATTTAGCGTTAAGTCCCCGCTTAAACAATTTGAGCCGCCCGGTTTTGTACCAAAAACCGGTTTCTCGTCAACTTAACGTTAAATGGCGTTTGAGTATTCGGCCATTAATCTATTTGTTTTCGAATTGAGTGCTACTTACTTGTACGTTTTCTTAGAAGTACATTTCGACCGGACCACAGGTTTAGTGTACGGAGCGAGCCGATTGAAGACCAGACTCATTGGTTATATTTGAATTATAAAGCTTTTGAAAAATAAATTATTTCACCATTTTCACTAGATGATTTAATATTTTGTACTGAGTAGCCAACTAGATATTGGGTTGTAGAGATAAATATATCTATAGATATACAAAGGAATAAAAAACGTACTAATAGGGGAATTTCAATCGTACAACCATGCCCGTACGTGTATTATAATATCTGTGCCCGTACTGTTTGAAGCACCGGGTCACAAGTGTGAAGTCCCTGACTGGGCAGGACGTCCATTTTACAAATATGCGATTTTGATTTATAAGCACCTTTCTTATACTGGCAGATACTTCTAAAACGAAATTGCACGTGCAAAGAGGGACCCCTCTTTTTTACCAGACTTGTGACTTAATTTTGTGGATGACAAAAATTTATCATGTGGATAAATAGCGATAGAGCTGAGGTTATTGTGCCCCACAAGGAATTATTTTTATTGGTCCTTGCCATATCGGCAAAGGAAACTTTTTCGGCGGCATGGTGCAGTTATCTTGGAAAGTGTTTTCTGAAATTTTCAAAGCAATCTTCTCGAGAAAGAGGTCTCGTTTCTCTCTCAATGCGTGATAAGAGTTTTGGACTTTGCCAATGGTCAGAGGTCGACCAAGGTATCTTGCCCGATCCAGAGCAGGAACCTTCATGGTTCCGGGAGGTGATGTCATCGATTTGCGATGCATTCTTGCCCCGGGTAATGGAGCATAATGTGGTAGTGGCGTTGGCTGTCAATCTTGATATAGTCAACGCCTTCAACTCCATCCCCTGGGGCGTCATAAAGGGCGCTAGACCATCATCTATGCCCCCATACCTGCAAGGCATCATTGGGGCCTCTCGATCTCGCCTGATCGATAAGCACCTATACATGAAGTACTCGGGGCTCATTCTGCAGTTGCTGGGGCACCTGCTGCCGCCTATTCTCGGGGGACCGAGTCAGAAATTTCGCAGCCTCAGCTCCTGTCACTCTATAATTTACGGAAATAGGAACTATAAAATGATCGAAGATATTAAATAGAATTAGTTAAATTTTGATTAAAAGACGTAATTAAGTTAAAATGATTTTTTTTTATACAGTCAAATATTGTCATATAATCAAATATCATCATCATAGCCAAAGGCTGTCGACTGCTGAACAAAAGCCTCTCCATAAATTCCACAACGACAGGTATCACATGCCGCCCGCATCCAACGACTCCAGCGACCTTCACCAGTTCTTCTTTCCATCTCGTTGGAGGCCGTCCCACCGGCCGTCCATTAATTAAACCTATTTTTAATTTATTTTAGTCAATAAAATATGCAATTTTAATTGTAATTCTAATCTTTTTTATTTTTACCTGTGATATGTTATAAGTTTATAACACAAAAATAATGTCTATTTTTGAGTTATAACATGTCTATATTTCTGTTGAAATTATTTTTTATCTGGGGCGGCCCTACCTTCGTCCAGGCAGGTACATGCAAAACCGATTGCAGCGCCACTTACCTGGTCCAAATGGGAATCTAAACCATCCAGGGACCCACTCAAGGATACGGGAAAAAAACATCAACATCGGTCCAGCCGTTTAGGAGGAGTTCAGTAACATACACACGTACAGATAGGAATAAATGAAAAGGGTGACTATTTATTTTGCCATAAGTGCCATAAATGTATGTGTATGTGTAATGTGTGTAATAAAACCATGGCCAGCAGTCTCGACATATATAACGATACCATCCCCAACTCGTTCTCGTTTCAGCCAAATAAAGTCCACTGCTGGACACAAGCCTCCCCCAAAGTTTGCCACAACGACCGGTCTTGATGTGTTGTGTGCTCATTGGGGGTTTTGCCATAATCGCCACGCTTGGCAGGCGCGTTGGCGATCGCAGTTGAGCTGTTAATATGCTCGAAGGACGCTGCTGCCCATCCTCTGTTTAATCCCATAGTCGCCTTACGACACCCGCGAGATGAAATGGGTTGGTGCTATTCGTAACCGGCACTACATCACATCTACCGATAGCTAAATATAGACGAAAAAATTCGGTTGCCGTAACGATGTTTACATAGAATGAAAGTCTCTACAGCTGAGATACCGAGCAAAACCGTTAATTATCTTGATATCTTGTTTTAATGCCTAATATTAGAGCACAGATACAGAAACCATCTAGACTTTTTCTTTAAAACTTTTTTTTGAACTTGTAAATAAATTTTACAGTTTCTAAGAACTATTAATTTAATTGATTAAATATGTAAGGAAATAAAAGTCGACTTCTTTGCAACACAAGTCATAAAAGTTTGCGGAAAAGTTTGTTAAGTTACCGATAGTTTTGACCGTAAACTACCAATTATCGTTAGAACTTTGCGACCGATTTTCGTCGTAAAGCGATCGCTATCTATGTCGAGACTGCAGGCCCTGATCGCCACTCTTTCACTGAACGCTAAAGATACGCACGTACTATAGAAAGTACGATTTCTCAGAAAAAAGGGGCTACCCAATGAAACTCGAACAATATTAATAAAAAATTGTATAACATTTTAATAACAACAATATAACTGATGTATATAGCTCATTATTTACATACAAACGTTTATTACATAAACGAATCCTAACAGACAATTTAACCTGAATATAATTAAACATAACAATCTGACTTAATTAATATCACTATGCTTATAAAATAAATATAAACGCAGGAAAAAAATATAAATACAACAAAAAACTTTTTCAATAAACCTTCTTTTTACATGATATTCTACACTCCCAAAACATTGCGATTGCATTTCTTTCAATATGTATGTACAATAAGTTTATTATTTGAGTAAACTGTAATTGCATTAATACAAAAAAAACATTGTTCAAACCAATTTTGTAAAATATTGTTACGCCACGCCATCCAGTAATTAATAGCGGATCGTGCCACCTGATGCCTATTAGCGGTACTCCAGCGTGTAGTAACTTCCAGAATGTTCGAGATTGTTCAACTAGGGCATGTGGCGCTGTCTAGTGTTTAGTAGTAGTACCACATAGCCCAGAAATTTCTAGTAAGGGAGTATTCTGGAAAGTTCTACACAGTAGTCGGTTGGTCGGCCCATATCTATAGCGGTCACGAAGGAAGGATAAGAACAAAACATACCTATTGAACTAAAATGAGATATTAACAAAAAAAAATTGGCTCAAACTAGTTTCGAGTTTAGACAACGCATCTGTAGAGGTGCAAAAATATCGCGATTGTCGACACATTCGCGATAAATGCAGTGCGTCACGTTAGAAGGCGCGACGCCAAATCGCAAGCTGATATAACTGTTACTTAAAGGTTTGCCAGAGGGTGTCTCGTCGTACAACGTCAATATTGATGTGATATACACAAGTTTAAAACGAAACCCCTTTAGATTCCACTACCCACATATTTTAAATATGGTTGAACAAAGTTGTTAAACGGTTAATGTTTCTCATATCATACTTATTTGTTTCTAAAAGCTTAGTGTTTAGAAAAATAAGCACATAATATTTATATAATTCTCCAAGGTTGAGTATTATTTTATATATGGTTAATTTTCCATTCAATTATCAAGATTATTGGTTTTCTGAGTACAAAATAATCTGCTGTAAAAAGGCCGCCCCCCAGGCACTTCTCAGGGCGGATTGTAAAGAATCCCCCCAAGTCTCACTGTTCGCTGTGCTACGCACACGGCGGCACGTGACCACGTGCGCGCCACCGTCTTCCCGGGGGTCACTCGGTATGAGCACGCAGACTCCCCGATCTGCGCGCCCATGACCCCCGAGGCCCCCCACCATGAACTGAAGGCAGGGGGTCTCAGGTGTGTTGGACCTGGGTGCATGCCCTAAAATCCAGAGATCCCGGACTTCGCTATGCAGTTACTTATATTGTATTATCATTTAGTTGTCTTTTCAAATTATATTATTATTTTTATCAAAACGCTTAACAAGGCTATTAATTTCTTTAAGATCAGCAACTGTGGCCAGATAAAAAAGAGATAAGCCACCCAAATATATTATTATGTATAGTAGCAACATATCAATCATAATAAAATAATTACTGGTAATTATAACTTACCACTTAAAACAAACTTTATTAGTACAAAATACCAGGAACCTCAGCCTTATCCATAACAATATAATGTTTACTCTGATCACCGGTTATTTTATTACTTTAATATTCTTATTTGCAGCGCAGCGTAACTGGATTGATATATCCAAGATTGGCGTTGAAATCTAGCTACCACAATAGTTCTCGAATGTTTTTATTTTGAAGTCATTTTTACCCTGTCGTATATTATGACTATCATCCAAGTTTATGTATCTTTCCCATACATTTTAACAGTGATGGCATCCAAAATTCTTTTTATGACATTTGAAATTTACTACCTTTTCATTATATTATACAGATAAACTGGTTCATTCTTCCTTATTCTTTCACTCTTATATTCCTCCATATCTTACCTCACGTTACACACTATTAAAAGAGTATTACTAACGGACCAGTAAATATAGCCTGACCAATATAGCTGTAACGCGCCTTAGGTATGCGCGGGGAGGTAGGGAGTGGGAACAGAAGAGACAAAATGACAAAACGGAGCGGCTGCTCCCCGACTCCCACCCGCCTCGCTGGTCGCATACCTAAGGCGCAGTACAGTGGTATTGGTCAGGCTATAGTAAATATGTGCGTACTATACGTGCTGTTACGAATATATTTTCCTCTTACTAAAGAATCATATGTGAACGATGCAAAGCGACGCAATCGATAATAGTTACATTTTATTCGTATCAAAACTCTTGGCTACCACTTGATATCGCATCGCGTGCCGTCGCTTCAACGCTCACTCAGGTTAGTAGATTAGGGTGCTTGCACCAAAGTAGCGTTTAATTTCGTAGAACTGTTGTTTTTTTATTTTTTTATTCTTTATCTGCTTATTGTAAGGTGAAATGCTATGTTTGGACTCATTTCCTGAAGGGGTTTAAAAATTTCCTCGCGAACTCGGGACCGTGGTAGTATCCTTTGAGCATGATGTGCCAGTATATGAACGGGAACAAATTTTTCTTCATGTAGAACGCTATCTTGCTCTCTTTTGCCTGAAATAAAAATATTTATATTTTATAATGGGAAAACAAAGATTAAACGCTTATTTACAAGGGGTACCAAAGTAAACGGCAAACATTACATTGCCAAAAACGAGCATAGCGATGAATAGCAATCGAATCACGATCTACTGACAATCGAATAACACTGATTGTAATCGAATAACGAAAGAATCTAATTATTAGATTGATATAGAAACAGTCGCCCACGGCAAATTCAGACAAGTTCGAATCACCTAGCAGGGGTGCAATTCTCTAAGCTCAAACATCCATACATCCTTGAATACAAATCCCTCAAAGATCACCACAACGACCGATATGGGTGTGTTGTATGCTCATTGGGGAGTTTTGCCATAATCGCCACGCTTGGCAAGCGGGTTGGCGATCGCAGTCGAGTTGTTAATGTACTCGAATGACGCTGCTGCCTATCCTCCGGTTAATCCTTTAGTCGCCTTTTACGACACCCACGGAATGAGATGGGTTGTTGCTATTCATAGCTGCACCACACGGCAGTAGGTTATGGTTCCCGGAAAATAATATTCCATCCCTCTCCACTCTCATGGGTGTCGTATAAACGATCAAGGGTTGTTAACAAGAGGATGGGCAGCAGCATCCTCCTCTTTATAACAACATACTGAGATCACCAATCTGGCTGTTGAGCATGGTGATTATAACACCACTCAACGTAATTTATTTTATTTCACATAAACTAGATATTGTCACTTATGAAACGTCAGAATCCAAGAGGCACGGTTCCAAATAGTTGACCCTGTGGAGAAGAGCCGGCAAGAAAATACATGGAAATTCTTTTAAAATAATTGAAATTGCAATGTTGATTGATACAAATGATTGTAAAACATATACCGAGAAAAAAGGAATTAATGTGTATGTATGGTGGATCATAACACAATAATATAATAATAATTCATTTGCCGTTGCAGTTAACGGCCGACCAGTCCCAACAGACGGCACCCGTTCACGAGCATGACGCATGCATCAGCATCGCTTAGCCCAACGATATTGTAGGGAACCGAGCGACCCGATACACAACGCCACTGCCAGCTAGATATTTTAGTGAGCAAGACAGACCAATACAGCCAGGTAAAAGACACAATTAATATAAGTACTAAACACATAACACATGGCTACATGATGCTCACACATTTAGTTTTGTATAAATAATATAATTTAATGTCACAAGATTTTTTTTTTGTTTTTTTAATCATTGCCCCACACTAGGATTACTTCTGTGTCGTGGGTGCATTTTACAGACATGAATTCCACACATAATACACCCAGACCCGGAACAACTACCTGCAGATCATACAAATATTTGTTCCGTGTGGGAATCGAACCCACGACCCAGAGGGCAGCAGCCGACTGTATCAGCCACTGCACCAACCAGTTTAGCTCAGTGTAGTGATCGTTGGGAGTATTCAGCAGTGAACTTGTACGGGCTGGGCTGAACTGTGTTTGTGTGTGTATACATATATAGTCACCTGATCGAAGGGCATTGTTTCTCTGACGACCCCGTCGTAGAGGAACTCGGCGAGTATACACGTGTTGTATGACGTCAGCAGGGGACACGCCCCGTAACCGTCATATTTCTCCTTCGGGTTTTCTTTCTGCATCGTGCTCAGGAGGTTGTGTTCCAACACGTAGCATTGTTTCGCTGTTAAATTTAAGATGATTAAATTTAATATAATTTATTAATTATTGATAATTAAACTTGAACAACTCTGACACAAGGTTTAGGCCACTAACCACATCATCATTTCGGCCGAATGAATTCCACTGCTGGACACAGGCCTCCCCCTAAGATCACCACAAAAACCGATATCGATGTGTGTGTGTGTGTGCTTATGGGGAACAAGGAGTGGTGTTCCTCCATAGAAAAGGGAGGATCCTCCAGCCAGGCGGATGGTATGCCTGGCGGACCGAAGCCCAACGGTTGATATTCGACGACTGTATATATGCTGCGTTGCGCGAATACTTTAATAGCGTGACTTAGGATTCTTTGACGTCATCGGAGAGTTGCATTTATTAGTCAAGTAGATGTCGTTGTAAGCTGTAGTTGTATTGCTGGCGATGTAGGTGTCGCCACATGCTCATTGGGGGGGTCTTGCTATAATCTCCACGCTTGGCCGTCGGTTGAGTTGATAATGTACTCGAAGGACGCTGCTGCCCATCCTTCGGCCAATCCCATAGTCCCCACCCACGAGACGAG
The DNA here is from genome assembly GCA_947459985.1 of Diloba caeruleocephala. Classification (NCBI taxonomy): domain Eukaryota; kingdom Metazoa; phylum Arthropoda; class Insecta; order Lepidoptera; family Noctuidae; genus Diloba; species Diloba caeruleocephala. The sequence goes on from OX381613.1 coordinate 5,137,118, forward strand.
ATGGGACTAACCACAAAATAAGAAAACGAAACGCATCCTTAAGTATGTATTGTATGAGAAGGAAGATCTTTAGCGATTAGATGAAAATAACAGACTATTATTATTGCGTGTGGTGTCCGGTTTAAGAATATAGCACCACTCCACACGTGGATTTCGTAAAAGCCGACTAAGGGACTCTAAACCAGAGGGATAGGCAGCAACGTCCCTTCTGTAGAACAGTAGCCATACTGCGGTCACCAACCCAACTGCTAAGCGTGGTGAGTATTGGCAAATTCCCCCCAAAATGAGGACAAACTTGTGACAATGAGGACAAACTTGTGGAAATCTATGGGAGAGGCCTTTGTTCAGCAGGATACCCTTTGGCTGATATGATGATGATAATGAAACGTACGTTAATGATAATGTGGGGTTTCAAGGTAATTAGCAGATACATTAAATATGTCTTACCGATAGCAGCAGCAGTTTTGCTGTTAGGCGTATCGATGCAGTCTCCTATACCGAAAATATTGGGAAACTGTTGGTTTTGCAGCGTGTACTTGTCCACTTTAAGTAAGCCTTGCTCGTCGGCGAGGCTCGAGTTCTTGCGCAGAAATTCTGGCGTCTGCATAGGGGGCGCTATGTGCAACATGCTGTATGGCATCGTGATGTCCTTTAGAAAAAGATATTTGTTTTAAAGGTTACGTAATGTGAAATGATGTTCTAAATAAGTTACTAGAAGGTTATCCAAATAGTTTTCTTCAAGCAGGGAACGTACTAACAAGGGAAGGGCACGAGTTGGGAAATTCAGTTCGTTCAGGTTCAGGTATTCTCTTAAACACTTCTTCAATCACTGCCACGTTGGCCAAGCGAGGTGTTTCTCAATATTCCGATGGCAGGCCGTAACAGCCACGAAGTGCAGATAGTTGTTCCAGGTCTGAATGTGTGTGTATGTAAGATTTATGTCTGTAATCTGTTCCCACGACACAAAAGAAACACTAGTGTTGTGTCCATCAATTTCAGTAAAATGATGACAAACACAGGTCGGCGCGTTGAACTTGTAATGCCGCAGTGACATGAGATGTTTGCACGCACATCAGCGCTGCATTTAGTCCTACACTATGGTCATGCTGAGTAGTTGACTGTCACCGGCTGGTGGCTGCCATGTGCTGTTGACCACCATCCTGTGGGACATGATGTTCTAAGAAAAGTGCTATTAATTACTCCTAACCGTAGTAGTACACCGTTCTCAGGGGTCGCACGTGCGCAGATTCGGGAGTCTGCGTGTTCATACCAAGCGACCCCCGGGAAGACGGCGGCGCGCACATAATTACGTGCCGCTGTGTGCGCAGCATGCACAGCGAGGCTTGAGGGGATCCTTCACAATCCTCACCGAGAAGTGCCTGGTTTCCTATGCTAGAGGGAATGTCCGCTTTACAGTCATCCCCTCCGAGATGTGCCTAAAGGCGTGGCATCATGGGCGGCTCTAGTGTGATCTTAGGAGGACCTGGAGCTCCCTTTTCGGTGCCGAAGATGACCGCTCCAGTGGTTTTAGCCGGTAGGAGTCCGGCATGCCCCTTCGCCTTTCCCCGGGGCGAAGGAAGGTCATTTCATTCCACAGGGGTCCAACAAAAAAAAGTTTTGTAATACACCCACAGCTTGTCTTTATAATATATACCTGTAACTGTACTATAACCTGCTTTCATGTGTTCCCGAGTTGTGGTATGTGTGGTGATTTTAAACTTATTGAAAATTATTTTATACTTTTTAGTTCGGTAATCTACAAAAGCGTGCTTTATTAGATAAAAAAAATTTTTATTCATGTAAACCATATACAGGCACTTATGAATCGTCGAGACTTTAATTGCCGCGTTCCAAGATGTGGATTTCCTATGGAGAAGAACGGGCAAGAAACTCCATGGTTACTCTTTTTAAATCATATTTTATTTATTAGTTTTTTGAACTATTATTTATTATTTAACTCTGTACCTTGCTCATATCATTTTTGTTGTAGAAAACAGCTTCTCTCCTGTCGTGCCTGACCTCCTTGAGCACGGTCGTGTAGTTCACGCAAATGTTCTTCCGTTTCACCACCTTCAACAACTCGTCGGCATATTTCTTGATTCCGAAGATCACCGGTAAGCAGGTGTTGTAGATTATGTTCGTATTTGAGCGGACATTTGTCTGAAAACATAGAAGTGCAGATGAAATATATATCTCCCCTTTCCAGGCGCCTAAAGGATTACAATGAAAAGTTCCGATAATACACACAGCGTTGTATTTTTCAAGTGTAAGACATGGTAATCCATCTGACCTATAAGTCATACTGGGGAGGGATACTGATATAAATTAGATCGGATGGAAATATAAATATAACTACCTTCCGTATCTAACTGCTAGTAACAAGTATCAGAAATAACAACAGTAACGGTCGCGAAATGTGCTCTCTGAAACACGGAGCGGTCAAGATCTGATAAGAATAGCCATCGATTCAAGATAAGTCAAAGTATTTATTGCTTACTAAGTGTACAGATAGATCGCAGCAGGTGTGGCTTATCTTCGCAGATCCTTCCAAAATGTTAGACATGGTAAAGACAGACGGCAATAGCAATGGATACAACAGGACATTTGCCAGTTTATATGGTGAAAAATAATCAGTCAATGGAATGAAAAGGTCTAAAGGCTCGCTATAAGGCACTATGGCAGGACCTTGGGGCATGCCGCCGGCGCGGCGGTAATCTAACCCGGTGAGAGTACCTCACAAACGAATGCCTATATTGGTCTATTAATGGCGGCAATACGGCGCGGCGGGGCAATCCCGCGCGGCAAAAGATATTGGTCGATAAGCTTAACAAAGTACATCTAACGGCCGAAATTAATAATCAAACTAATCCAAAATCTCTAGATTTAAGATTTTGAAATTCATTTGTTATCATTGTCATTGTGTGTTACGGTCACATTTAACACAAAAAACAGACACACCCTTAATCCGAAATCAAAAGATTTTGGATTGATGATTAATTTCAGCCGTGAAATGATCTCAATCAGCTGTCAAAGATCGAATCTTCAATCGTAACGGAATATAGTCGAAGGATATGAACGTTTTTCACTTCGTTTATCAATTCATATACACTGGTATGATAAAATGATAAATCAGGAGAGCTTTTTTTAATATTCATTTTAAATAATGTATTGCCATTCAATGCACGAGCACAAGTGTTTTGACTCACACAATAGGAATTGTGTGAGTCAAAATATGCACGCATGCTTAATATGCACGTATTCTATTGTTGAACAAGTGACGATTACATCACAGTTTTAGTTGATCGATAAGATTGAAATCAGTAAAGAGCAGAAGCTTGTAAATGTATGATAACCAGAGCCGAATGTAGGCGAGAATCATATAGACTCGTCTATTACGATTTTACAATAGATTTAGAGATTTAGAATTGCGAAGTTGATGTATACAACATTAATATGGTACTTGAATTTCACATTGCTCATGGGTGGCCGATGGGCCGGTAAAGTTCTCGAGTGGCGATCGCGTACCGAAAGACGCAGTGTGGGCAGACCCTCCACGTGGTGGACCAATGACCCGGTGAAGGTGGCGGGAAACCGCTGGATAGAATAGCGCAGGGCCTGTCGTTGTGGAGATCTTTGGGGGATGCCTATGTCCAGCAGTGGACGTCTTTCGGCTGAGATGGCGACGGTGATCATGACTTCAATTTAACAATTCTGAACGTTACATTCGAGCCCTCAGATTTGCACACTAACGCCTGAAATTAATAACCAATCTGATCTAAAACCGTTTGATTTTAAGATTTTGAACTTAATCTGTTCTTGTGTTAAGATCACACTTAAAACAAAAATACAAAGGTTTCGGATTGAATTGATTATTAAATTCGACCGTTAATGGTGAAAAATTGACCCAATGGTTGAGCTCGGGTCGAGCCTTCGCTAATCTAATATTTGTATGGCCTACAGATGCCTGTTTAGTTTATAATCAAAATCTTGGTGTTTGTGCATATGCATTGTGTCTAACAGCATTGATGTCAAATCTTTAATACGGTTGTACTCAATCTGCATACGCGCTGTTAGTAACGAAATTAAAATCAATCCATTTCAATCGATTATTCAGTAACTAGGTCCTAACAGATACTTTTACACGTCATATTGAAACAACGGAGGGCATTTCGCTACATCACAACCTCTGGGAAGAAATGCCGAAATAAACTCAGGGCTCCCATACAATTATTCCTACGTCGCAGCTTTCTTGTAAAAATCGTTTAATTCAATTAACTCTAGCTATATTAAATAAATACAAATTATGGTCAGTTAATGACATTTCTAACAATATTGCGAGCAATTTTAAGTATTACCTCTCAAATGTCAATAATTGTGAGCGCCGAAACACAATAGATTTTTAATTATGTCTGGCATTGTGACAGTTAATGAGATAATGATTCAGCTATTTCGAGTATCTACTCTTGGAGAAATTGTGGAGCGAGTTTTTTTTTTACTATAATGCCGAATCTGTGTACTGGCAGAACACGGCCCCTTTGGCGCTGTAACTGATCGCTTGGCTTCATGTTGTGGGTTCAATCCCCGGAGGGCTAAGTCTAACCTTCCTACAAAAATCCTGATAAGTATCATATTGGGCTAAAATAATATGACTGTAATCCGAAAGTTTTTTTAACTAATGAAGATGATTGAGTTTTCACTATGGTAACTACCAGAATTTTGGGTCCAAATCTGAAATAAATATCAATCCACCCAAAACATAACATATTTTCGTAGGGAGGCAATATATACATATTTAATTGGTCTGGGTTTGGGTGTCTATGCATGTGAAATTTGTCTGGTAACCGTTTCCTATATGGAGAAATCCTAATGTGGGACAATATTTTTACGTATGCACTTATTACGGTCGAAATTAATAATAATCAATCTAATCTGAAATCCAAAGATTTTGGATTAGATTGATTATTAATTTCGGCCACTCCCGAATATTAGTTGCCAATGAATGATGTAAAATAAATACTATCGTTGGTATTGCGATGTGATTTTTTTAACAATGAGTGTGACAATTATGATTGGTGAGCCAAATGTTTGTAATAACTCCATAACAACCACAAATCCATTGTTACATAACGATATACCAGAGAAATAAAAATGAGAAATTATTGCAAAGAATAACAGCAAAGTATTGTATGCAAAGGAGTTCTCGAGTGGAGACCGCGCACCGGAAAAACAACGAGGTGGACAGACGACGGTAAACGGTAGTAAATAAGGTTCCATTGCAAAATTCTAAAGTTTGATTCTAACCCCAACGCCATACAAATAATGTAATAAATAATTGTAAAAAAAAACTAAAAACACATGCTTTTGTGGATAACCGAACTAAAAAGTAGAAAATAATTTTCAATAAGTTTAAAATAACAATCTATCTTTGCAATAGTTGCCACGCTTGGCAGGCGGGTTAGCGACCACAGTTGAGTTGTAATTAATGTATTCGAAGGACGCTGCTGCCCACCCTACGGCAAATTTTATAATCGCCTTTTACGACACCCACAGGACGAGATGAGGTGGTGCTATTTTTAGCCGACACCTCGACTATAACAATTATCATATAAGAGATAATTCTGGCAAATTGGCATTTATTTATCAATCCCAAGACTAATTAATAAGTAATAACATACCTTTGTAAAATATGAATCTGCTAAGTACGCGATTTTCTGCGGCGCTCCGGGACACTTGATCATCGTGTTGGGGTAAGTGAATATCACGTTGCCTCCCTTGACCTGCTTCATGTCGCTCCACGTCTTCTCGCAATATTGCGGCGCAAATATTGATGATACGCCGCTTTTCTCGTCTTTCAACGCCTCGTGGAGACCTGGCACCTTTACAACAAAGTAATAGATTCAGAGATGTTGAAGGAGTTTGGAGATCAGTTGGACTGAAAAGAAAACAAATGAGGAAGTATCACTAATGGACCATAGAGAACAGAAGGGCAAAGATGATTGAAGATAGTTATGGTGGTAGAACTCTTACTGCAAGAGGCCGGCTAGATAGGTACCAACCCCGGGAAGACGGCGGCGCACATGTGTTCACGTGCCGCCGTATGCGCAGCACAGCACACAGCGAGGCTGGGGGGGGGGCTCCTTTACAATCCTCCCCGAGAAGTACCTGGGGGGCGACCTTCTTACAGTCGCCTTCCCTCCGTTAGAGAGGGTGACCACTTTACAGTAATCCTCTCCGAGATGTGCCTATAAGCGTAGCATCAATGGGTGGTTCTAGTGTGATCTTACGAGGACCTGGAGCCCCCCTTGGGTGCCGAAGATGACCGCTCCAGTGGTTTTAGCCGGTAGCTAGAGTTGTCAAAATGTCAATCAGAAGGCAGAGGATACAATGCAGTGGCGAGTGTTCACAGACAAGAATTTGCTTTTAAAAAAATAATAGGTTATAGAATTAGTAAGGTTTGGCTGTGTTCTCAGACCCTGAGGGCAGCAGCCGGTGCTGGAGGGGCGCGCAGAGCGAGTAAATTCACCATTTATGTGTTAGTGATGTGATAATTGTACACGTGATGTCGATATCGACAGTAGAAATCTGGAGCATAAACTATTATATTTATGTAGCGACATACAGTAAAATAAGTGTATAAATATATTGGGGTGTATAGTGACTTATAAGGTAAACTAAGTAACGGAGAAATAAGTTATGGGGAAATTGGTAGTTAGAACTTATTTGTAACCTAATTTATTACACAAAATAGTCATTACTTACACACACACACCAGTCCATAAACTTCTACCGCAGAACGTGGGCCTCCAAATGATCCCTACAATGACCGGTCATAGAGGCATATATTATGCTACAATCGCCACGCTTGGCACGCGGATTGGTGATCGCATGTCGTTAATTAGCACACGGGATGATGCTGCTGCCTATGCTCTTGATATCAAGCCTTTATCGCTTTTAACTACTCTTGGTAGAGAATCTATTCATTGCCGGGAAACACACACAACCGTTACTTCATCATCATCATATCAGACCACTTCTGATCAAAGGCCTCCCCCATAGGTTTCCACAGCGAGGGGTTACATGCCGCCCGCATCCAACGAATCCCAGCGACCTTCACCAGGTTGTCTGTCTACCTCGTTGGAGGTCGTCCCACGCTGCGTTTTCCGGTGCGTGGTCTCCTCTATAGAACCTTTTTAACCCAAAGGCCATTTTTACGTGCAATGTGCCCCGCCTATTGCCTATTCAGTTTACTAATCCTTTCAGCTATGTCGACAACTTTAGTTCTTCTACGGATCTCCTCATTTCTGATCCGATCTCGTAGAGAAATACCAAGCATAGCTCGTTACTTTAGCGTTACTTACCGCAGCATAATTATTGTTTAATCCAACAGCTATGATGAGATACTCGTAGTTAATGGTGTGCCCTTCCCTCGTCTTCACCTTGCTGTCTTGAGGCAGGACACTGTCCGCGTAGTCCTGTATCCATTTCGCTTTTTTGGGCAGGACGCTCGCTTCCAGTCGACGAGTTTCTTCGAGAGTGGAAACTCCTGCACCCACCAGCGTCCATAGTGGCTGGTAGTAATGTTCCTGGGGACATAGCATATTAAAAGACTTAAGATGAGCTTGGGATGGTTTCCTACATTGATAAACCTAGTTAAGGGTTTGGTTGGACTCTTACGCCCGTATTACAGATCGAGAATCAAAACTCAAGTAAAACTTGAGTCGAGATTACATCAAGTGAATATAAATGCTGGACCTATCACTTAGGGTTCATATTTGATTGACGCAATCTCGACTCAAATTCGAGTTCAAAGTTATAATTGGATTTTATAAAATTAGTTTGTAGTAAAATCTTGTTTAATTAAATTACTTTACTTCATCTTTTTCATTATTATTTTACTTCATCTATTTCACATTGGCAGTATATTATTCTCACATAACTTTATTCTACTATATTGCAATGTATGTAACATTTTAAAAGTGTCTATGGAGTTTCTTCTCCATAGGAACAACTTCTTGAAACCGTGCAACTACATTCTGACTATTCATAAGCGCCCGTAAGTGGTTTTTATGAATAAAAATCTTTTGAATTTGATAGTCTTTATTTTAAACGAAAAATACTGAATTGACGCATACGAATTTACGATACAAGCAAGTTCGCGCGCGTTTTTGTATGCAGCGAATCCCACCCCAGTCTGATACTGACCATTGTCAGCGAAAATAAGTACGTAGCCGTAATATAATTTGATCATTGTTGTAGTTCGTCGCGTAAAAATACCGGGGTGAGAGGGGAATGCGGGGTCGGTGCTCGATTTGAGATTAATTGTTTACCGCGGCCTCACCTGAAGAAGCGAGACCTTAAACCTCCGGACCAGCACGACGCCATTATTGACAGTGTTTTTTTTTATTGTTTTTTACTTTAAAAGACGTTGTCCCACACTAGGATTTCTCCTGTGTCGTGGGTGCGTTTACAAACACAAATTCCACACACACTACACCCAGACTCGGTGCGCAGTAGCCGACTGTATCAGCCACTGCACCAAACGTGCCGTCTTGCCGTTATCAAAATAAAATTATTGGTTCCAAGGTTGTATAAGAGCTATGACCGCTCCTCGCAGACTTGCTCGAGCAGGCCCGTAACAAGCCAGTAAACGGACATGTCCCTAAATAAACTCAACTAAATCCGGCTCAGAATGCCACCACCCCATTTCCTCCCGTGGGTGTCGTAAAAGTCGACTAAGGGATTAGCTGGAGGATGGGCAGCAGCGTCCTTCGAGTATATTAATAACTCAACTGCGATCGCCAACCCGCCTGCCAAGCATGGCGATTATGGCAAAACCCCCCAATGTGTTCACAACACATCCATATCGGTGGTTGTGGTGATCTTTGGGGGAGGCCTGTGTCCAGCAGTGGACTTCATTCGGCCGAAATGATGAAATCCAGCTCTTTAGATCTTTTTAGATCTTCCGCAAGCAGTGCCCTCTCATTCTTTCTCCGATTTAGGTGTACCATACTTGAGCTCACTGCGAGAGACCCAAAAAGTTATGACTGATAATCCAATGATTCTAGCAGTTGTGTAAAGTAAACGGTAAGTCCGCAGTGTATGGTTTCTAGGTAAAGAAGATAGTACTGGACATCGCTTGATGAATGCTCAATTGATGGCAGATCGGTTTGGTGTAAAAGCACACAATGATCGACGTTGAACTACCCCATCTCATCCCGTGGGTATCTCAATTCAAAGTCTACCATGTAAAAAGGTCGCCCCCCAGGCAGTTCTCGGGAAGGATTGTAAAGGATCTCCTCAAGCCTCGCTGTGCGCTGTGCTACGCACACGGTGGCACGTGACCACATGCGCGCCAGCACCTTCCCGGGGGAGAACACATTCCCGTCCTGTATAGTTTTGACAGAAATAGAGCCAACCATCTCGCGCCCGTGTAAGATTTATTAATTTTAATGGGTCTAAAACTACAGGTACTTTGTACTATATGCAATGAGTCGCATCTCTTTAAAAATCCTACACTGATAATGTTTTATAAATAACACGCGTTTTAAGTGTATAACTCATCGGCAACGTAATCGAATTACAATCAAACAATTGTGTTTTGATAACAAAAACTCATAGGCATCTAGGTAGGTATGTACAGACAACATAAAAATGTAATGGCAGTTCAAGGTTCCAAAAGTGAATGAAAACATTTATTGCGGACAAGCCCGCCGCTCACTCATCTGTCTATGAAGCTGGGTGTGTCCCAGGCAATGATATTATACCATAGATATGTTACGTCCATATTAAATGGCGCGCAAAAGTCAGTCTCGCTGTGTGTAGGTATAAAGCTATAAAACACGGTGTGTGCTGTAAGAGAAGATACATAAACTACGAGAATAAAAGAGATCTAAAATGACAATACGTTCTGGATGTCTTTGTCGCACCTATGATAGAATATATGTGTTGTCTCTTTCCTTTCCTTGGCCTATGTTTTGTTCGAGAATATTATTCTATCGATATTTTGAATAGTATTTTATATAGTTTGTTACTCGCATGTGGTATGAGAACCCTTGTTCTTTATTTATTTTTACTTGATAATTTCTGCATTTTATATACGCACGACGGCATTGTTATTACTTAATTAATAAAACAATACAGATTGTGACAGTGTGTGCTCGTTGTCCTGTCTTGGGCGAACTGATTGCGAGGTGCTACAATTGGGGGAGTTTTGGCTCTCACATTTGACGCGCATGTAACATATCTGCTCCTTTTATTATGTAATATCATTGGTCCCAGGGCAATGAATAACTGTCCTCAACGAGATTAATTAGAAAAGAAAAAGGTGTAGTAAGGAAGATTTGTTCCATTTCCCACCGTAGCAAGCAGGAGACAGAACAGAAAAAGTTTTACAAAGAAAAAGTTTTACAAACCATTGGCGTAATCTTGAGTGGGAGAGCTTAGCTTTAGTCATCGGTTGACTTGAGCTCGTAAATGGGCTGGTTCGACCGGGGAAGTATCACACCATCACAGAATACTGCGTGAAATAGCAAGACAAGCATTCCTAATTCTTATTATTATTATATGCTTGAGAGCGAAAAAACCTTTTTCGTACCTTACTTGGCTCTAGGACTATAACAGAATCTTTTGGCAATCTTCTTGCAAATTTAGCGGCCATTGTACATCCTCCTGAACCCCCACCAACCACCAGCAGTTTACATCTGTAACAATAGTGTTGATGAACATACAACATTATTCTTAACTAATACGAAACCTGAAAATAGTTTGTTCAGAATCAGTAATAGAATCGATTGCATTCGTTTTTAAACCGTCTTTTATTTGTCCCAATAATAAGTAGAAAATGTTTCAAGTTCGACACCGAGACCAGACTGTGTCACACACTTAAATACGCAAGTCAGCTGATAGCCAGCGGTATCGCGTCAGTAAATTGCAGCAGCGAGCAAGCAGCAAGTTTCCCAAGTTTCGAACGAATCGAAGGCTTTCTCATAGTCCACAAACGCTAAGCATAGTGGCTGATTATACTCCTCCGTCTTCTGTATAATCTGCCGCAGCGTATGAATGTGGTCTATAGTACTACACTTATGATAAATAGGTATGCATTTTGCATTTCAATTAAAGCTAGAGTATTAGTTCTCATTTCGCTATGCAGTCAGTATCTTTGTTGATAAATTGACGTATATAGTTTGTTCTACAAACACCGGGCTTTTTGGTGAGTGGTTAATTAATAATTTAAAAAAATATGACGGCCTCTTAATAAGTCATATTTTTTTAACGTATTCGAAAAATATTGCTATGTACACTTATGATAAATAGGTATGCATTTTGCATTTCAATTAAAGCTAGAGTATTAGTTCTCATTTCGCTATGCAGTCAGTATCTTTGTTGATAAATTGACGTATGTAGTTTGTTGTACAAACACCGGGCTTTTTGGTGAGTGGTTAATTAATAATAAATAAATGTGACGGCCTCAGAATAAGTCATATTTTTTTAACGTATTCGAAAAATATTGCTATGTATGGGTTTGTGTTGTGTGCTCATTGGGGTATTTTGCCATAGTCGCCACGCTTGACAGGCGGTTTCGCGATCGCAGTTGAATTATAAATATAGAGACTCCAAGAACACTGCTGCCCAACCTGTGGCTAATCCCATAGTGATTTGACGACACCGATGGGATGAGATGGAATGGTGCTATTTTTGAATTTGCTTTCATATAGGCCCTAATAGGCTCTACGAAAAGTCAACAGTTCAGAGCACGGTAAGTCGGTCCTATGAAGAAGAGCCGGCAAGAAACTTTTTAGCATATGCATACATGGAAAGAATGAATTACATCGCGTATATTATACATAGATTCTTGATTTTATCATTTGAAATACTTTGCAGAGTTCGTATGTTTTATTATAATGCCTATAATCGTGGAAAAAAACTAGAAAGGGAATTTTTCATTACGAGATGCTTAAAAATCTGTGTCAAGGTAGAGATTTGTCGATATTTCGGAAAATTTTGTACTACTGTAAACCCGTAAGATTTTGCTGAACATATACTGTTTTTTTGGTAGGCATTGACCCAAGCTCTCACCCCCTGCAGTATGTCGTGCTATTTACTGGACACCCTGTATATATTACAGCCTTTGTTCTGCAGTGGACGTCCTTTGGCTGATGTGATGATGATGATATTACACTAAGACACAAAATGTATAGTTTAAAGTACCTACTTAGCTGCTGCATTCGGTTTAGCTATAAATCGATCTGTTGACTAGCTTGAGCTTTTTGAATAGCTTGTAATAGCTCTATAATTTATTTCATTACAGATTTAATTTCAAAAAAATCTCCTGTGAAAATGTCTCCCTAACACTACTTATTTTCGGTTGTATTGTCGGTACATGGTTTAAAAACTATAGCAATCAGAGAGGATTGAGTTATCCTGAACAAACTAAAGTTGTATACATATAATAAAAATCTATTCATGTACACCAATTACGAATAATCAGACTTTAGTAACCACGTTCCGAGGTGTAATTTCCTATGGAGAAGAACGAGCAAGAACTTCATAGTTACTTTTTTTAAATAAAACTATTATACATTATTCATGACACATTGTTCACTAAATGTCCGTGTATTGTCCGGATTAACAATATTGTGCTATTCCATCTCCTCCCGTGGATATCGTGAAATGTGTCTAAGGACCTCTAAACTAGAGAAATGGGCAGCAGCGTCCCTCTGTGGAACAGCGGCCAATCTGCGCTCACCAACGCGCCTGCCGCTGACGCTGCCCTGATGCTGCTACATCTGAGCACACTTCTTGGTAGATATACATGAGTAAATAAGCACGATTAAATATAAGCTTTTTCAATAATATAAACTACCTTCAAAGGTGAAAATTGTGTCGACTATGTGCGCGATGGAGTGTAGTATTGTGGACTGTAATGTTAAACTTTATTGAGTATAACCAATGATATTATATATTAAAAGAAGTAGATATGTTACATGCGTGCCAAACGTACGAACCAGAACTCCCCCAATTGTAGCACTTCGCAATCAGTTCGTCCAAGACAACGAGCACATACTGTCACAATCTGTATTGTTTTATTAACTAAGTAATAACAATGCCTTCGTGCGTATAGCAAATGCACAAACTCTATCAAGCCAAAATAAATAAAGAACAAGGGATCTCATACCACACGTGAGTAACAAACTCTATAAAATATTTTACTAAAAATACTATTCTAATAATCTATAGAATAGTATTCTCGAACAAAACACAGGCCAAGCAAAAAAAGAGACAACACATATATTCTATCACAGGTGCGACAAAGACATCGAGTACACGTGTTGTCATTTTAGATAGCTATCTCTTTTACTCTCGTAGTTTTTGTATCTTCTTTCTTACAGCATAGGTTATATAAAAACTATGTCAAATCTATTATTATATTAAATAAACTATGTCCTTTCGTACGAGGGCTTTATAATGTATACCAAGTTCCACAGGATAGAAGCGCTGCGTGCTGAAACACAGGCTATAAACCTAGTTCGGCGGCAGATGCTAATATACAAATACAATTGTACTATTATTAAGCTTCCATATAAGTAGCTCATAGAAAATTGTGTAACATGTTTTTTCTTGGCTAAATAAATAAAAAAAAAAAAAAAAAAAAAGGTGTGTAGTTTTATAGTTTTATACTTACATACAGCGAGACTTAGTTTTGCGCGCCATTTAATATGGACGTAACATATCTATGGTATAATATCATTGAGTATAACCAAAACCCTCAGTTTCATTCAATCCATCAAGCAGTATCACCCTGGCGGCATATTCATTATCATGCAACCTACCACTGGGACAGTCTCTGTGTGAGCATCTTACACGGTGCAAACCGTAGTGAGTACTGGCAAATTACGACAAAAATTACGACATACGGCCTACAACTGCTCGTTTACGGGAGAGGCCTTTGTTCAGCAGTGGACATCTTTCGGCCGATGATGATGTTCACCAAATGAAGGTTAGGTGAGGACAAAGTAGGAGAAGAGACTAAAATTCTAAGAAGTCTCCACTAATATAGATATAGAAGTATTGCATTGATATTATAGTATACGCTGCATTACACCAGTGCCAAGTCCAAGAACAAAACAACAAACATATATTTATATGCTGCATGATGAGAATAACGTTCGAAATGTGCAAAGTACATGCACTGCCATGTATTTGAAGTGAAAACTTCTTTTAGCGCGGTACGCATATTTTTAGATGAGATAAAACCTCTGGACTCGCGACACCGTTACGAGACGTAGCTATAGTGTGTGCATATATGCATGTACATATAGCAGACCGCGAACGCGTCTAGATAAATAAAAACAAGTTTTCACTTCTGTCGGCACTCCCGGAGTGCAACCCGTATTTTTTTATATTTTATTATTTACTAGCAGCCTGTCTTCAGTTCGTATAGGTAGAAAGTTGTTTAGTGGTTTGCGGTGGGCGTTACGTAGGGATCGGTGCTATTTACCTACTTATCGTACGTTATCGTAGTATTGGTATGTTCGCGAGACGGTGAGATAGAGGGAGGCTACAACCTCTCTCCCAATCCGCTACAAACGATCTGGGGACCGAAGGAGACGGGCAGTCAACACCCTGTTCAGGCCTCGGTAATCGTAGCCCGTGACTTGAGAGCCGTCACTCGATCGCCAAAGGTCGCAGCGCGTTTGTGTTGATCGTAGAAAAATAACTCCTTTCGCCCCTCCAACAACACAGGGTCTGCTTCAAGCGAACCGGGGGCATGCCGAGGTACGGACGAATGCGAGAGGCTCACGTGATCCCGGCACAATGTGCTTTGGGGGAATCAGAGGAAGCCTCCCGTGTAGCGCAAATTGTTCCACCAATCACAAAATTCGAACCGAGCTCGGTGCATCCCGGACAGTACTAATAAGTAACCCAATACGTTAACTGACCGACTTATTCATCAGCGGTGGTAGGGTGGTAGGTGCAAGGGCCCGCCTGGCCTTCGAGCACCCTCCCACGGGAGCCGGACGCCAAGCATCTTGCTGCGTTTCGTCGGTGCGTGAAAATGCCAGTCTTTGGACAGTACACAAACCTGCGTGCAAGCAGCCACACAAAAAAACCTTATCTGCCGCTTATCAGAAGTTGACCTGTACCAATTATCTATTCTCTGCCAGTAAACAAGTCCGGAAATATCAGTCATTGTGTTGACCTACTCAAGTTGTTGCTTTTGTGCTGAGCTACTCTGCTGTATCAACGGTATACAGAAGATTTTAAGAGACCGACAACCAGCCGACTCAGAAACCTCAGAAAGCCGACCGTTCCATTGTTTCAACCTCGCTTGTTTTTACTCCTTGGTGACGAGACGAGCTTGATTTCGCCTGTTGGTAAGCCTCGTGCCTGTCTATAATAATTGTAATGCTACCCAGTACTAGTCTTGCGTAGCACCAGACTGCGCTCGTCGCCTTGAGAGTTATTTAGCCTTTTATGCCCAGCAATTTCACTAGCTTAGCTACACAGTGCCCGTCTAACTGGAACACAGTAATGTCAAAAGTTAAAACACTACTACTTAGTGGCTAATATCTGGCACTGGGGTGGTACGTGCCTAGCCGGCCTCTTGCACTTGCAATAAGAGACCTTTTTTTTTTATTTGGTGCCCAGTGGAAATTCTTCATGAACTTAAGAAGGGGTATGCCGGACTCCTACCGGCTAAAACCACTGGAGCGGTCATCTTCGGCACCTAAGGGAGGCTCCAGGTCCTCGTATGATCACACTAGAGCCGCCCACTGGTGCCACGCCTATTGGCACATCTCGGAGAGGGTGACTGTAAAGCGGTCACCCCCCCCAGGGGGATTGTAAAGGATCCCCCAAAGCGTCCCACGGCAACGCGTGACCACATGCGTGCTACCGTCTTCTATTGGGTCGCTCGGTATGGGCACGCAGATTCCCCAATCTACGCACCCGCGAACCCAGAGGTCCCCCACCTTATAGCAATGGCAGGGGTTTTCAGGCGTATCGGAATTAGGCGCCAGGGCGGTTGTTACCCCGGCGCCGTCTCCTTCTTCTTCGAGCGGGATCGGCCCTCTCCCGATCCCGCTCTGCGGTCTCCTTCTGGAGCATGACGCTCTCACAGAAGGAGACCACTGCATTCCAGTTTTCGTGCTCTGCCAACATAGCCGACACTACTGCTGGCAGAGAGAGATCTTGCCCGATCCGATCGACCAGGATCCGCCGCTCGGTGGCCCTGCAATAAGAGACCTACCACAAGTGTGACATCACTGACGAGTGCAGAATTTATCTGCATGGCAGTGACAGGAGCCACCGGCGGTCTGATTACCTAAGTCGCAGACGATTTGGAACAGGCGTAAATTGCTCCAACGTCGCTGTCAAACATCAATTTGGTATTACCTATTTGCTGATAGCGACGCATGCATCAGCATCTCTTAACTCAACCATATTGTAGGGGACCGTCGTTGGGTAGGAAGACATTTTAGTGAGCATGACAGACCAATACAGCCCGGCAAGACAATCAATATAAGTACTAAAAATAACATTAATGGACACATGGTGCTCACAAATTTACAGTTTTGTATGAATATTATAATTTAATTTAATATTAAAAAATAATAACAACATCTAACAATGTTTATTTATAAATGAATAGAATTTGAATAGGCAAACTATTTAGATGTATAAATCTGTAGATTAAGCTTTACTTTAGTGCATGTATAAATTACAGGAAAAGAAAAAGAAAATTGCATTTATATTTATTTAGTATCAAGCATATGGCACAATTGGGTTACAGCTGAAAACCAGCATTAGGTGGTCAATAATAATGTATTGGTTTTAAAGATTTAAATCGTCTACATGTTAAATAAATACATTTTATCATTTCAAACCCAACGCCTATCATTATTATTATATAATTGAAACATATACATAACCATTTAATTTAATGCTATTATCTGTAAATTCAAAGATTATTGCATTAAAGTCATTTGTGCAAGTTTGATAACCACCTATTGTGATTAGATTGGAAAAATAGTACCAATTTTTCCATTCCTGTTGCATAGACATAATAACATGTATATTTATTAACAACATTACTCACGAGTATGTGGCATTATTTGTAGATGAAACTGAAAATCTTCTGCATAAGCCCGGAGTAGTAACCGCGGTAAGCTTTTGAATAATATTCATATTTCACACAAACTGCAAACCACACGACAAACTCCTAGCTCTGTCGCTAGTACATAAACGATGATTTCCCTCGCAGTTGTTAAGTAATAGCGGAGACTGTGTTAGGTACGGATTTATGTGCAATCAAGTTAATTTGTTGATATTAGAATTTAGATGATTGACGTAACCTTCTGTTAATCTGTGGTCGACTGGTCAAGACACACACAGAGACATAGGGACGATCGATATTCATCGATGTTCGATCAACATCGATGTTAAGCGGAAAAACATCGATGTTAACTCCTTTAAAACGTCGATACATCGATGGTACGACAATAATATGGGAACATCGATATTTTCATATTCCATTACAGTCAAATTCCAATAAGTACTCACCCAATAAGTAGCCGTTTCCCCTCAATTTTCACCTCCACTATGAGCTACGCTTTCACTTACCCAATGCTAAACATATGTATTTTCATACGTGTGTAACAGCGCATGCGTTATATAAAGCTTACTATTCAAAGGAGAAGGGTCGTTTTGTAAGCGAGTACTAGTCGGAATTCGCCAGTAGCTAACTTATAAAAAAATTGGAAGAAATTGACGGCACGGTTGGTGCACTGGCTGATACATTCGGCTGCTGCGCACCGGGTCGTGGGTTCGATTCCCGCACGGAACAAATGTTTGTACGATCTGCAGGTAGTTGTACCGGGTCTGGGTGTATTGTGTGTGGAATTTGTGTTTGTAAACGACACAGGAGAAATACCAATGTGGGGCAACGTTTAAAAAAAAATCTTTTTGTGCTCTGCAGCGACTTCGACAGCTTTGGTAATGTTTTTTCTATAGCTGGTCAACAGCTGTATCAACAAAGAAACAGTAAAAAAGGAAATTTTCTGCTAATTATTTTTTTTGCAGTTTCAAATACATTGTTAAACAGTTTAGATAAACATCGATGTTTAGCAGGAAAACATTGTTCTTACATCGATGTTAATTCCTCCAAAACATCGTACAACAATGATATAAGAGGAATATCGGAACATCAATATATCCATAATCTACTACATTCGAATTTCAATAAGTACTCACCCAATAAGTACCCACTTCCCCTCAACTTTCATCACATCTAAAGAGGATGCCAAATGGAATTCGACTGTAGAAATAAATAATGAAAAAATAAAAATGAAAAAGAAAATAGAAAAAAATTATGTGGTGTTAGCATCAAAACAATATTGCCATCCATTTGCGTTAAATTGACAAGATAAAAAAGCTTGACAAACCAACGACGTTGCGCTGTTGATCGTTTAGTTCGTGGGGTACCAACCCCACAGCTTCCACAATGGCCGTTAACTTGTCATTATCGACCAAAGTTTTTGGACGACCACGGGGTTCATTTTTCAGAACGAAATTTTCAGAATGCAAGCGGGTAACCCATTAATGGGTTGTGCGTTCGTTTGTAGTGTTCGCTTCGTAAGCGTCGTTGATATTATATGCCGGTTGTGCCACGTTGCTGGCACGATGGTACTCATATTCTTATACTCGAATTTTCAACGTATCTATGATGACGAAAAAGATTCAAACGTGATGTAAACATAATTAAATTCTAAATCCTTTACATATATGACATATACCTTTACTCCTACAGTCTTTAGCGACATTTCCTTAATAGTCGTCGTTGTTGCTAATTCTATAAATTTATAATAATTCATACCCATTAACTGTCACCCAAACATAATTAAAAATCTATTGTGTCTCGCGGCTGCCGGCAATAAACAGGTTAGAAGTATAACAACAGATGTATAGGCGCTCAAGCGCAGCGCAAATCAAAAACAATGTAGTACGAGACTAGCTAAACTAACCAGTTTAGATAAACATCGATGTAGAATTCCATATCATCAGTTTCTTTGTTGTACAGATGTTGACAATTTTTTATTATTGGAACGAAGTTCCTTACGGCAGGCTTGGAGGGGATAGGGATTTTGCTGCGCGACCGAACTGAAAAAAATGTGATAGTAAAACCGTAAGAAAAAATCCGTGGAAAAAAGTGCGTGGAATAAAACCGTTAAATGAGACGTGCGCAGGCGCGACAGTCGCATACACAAGCGAGTAGTGTATAAGTGTCGATTCTACATTAGCCGAAGGAACTTCGTTCCTACCTGGTGTCCCACGACACCACATAATTTTTTTCTATTTTCTTTTTCATTTTTATTTTTTCATTATTTATTTCTACAGTCGAATTCCATTTGGCATCCTCTTTAGATGTGATGAAAGTTGAGGGGAAGTGGGTACTTATTGGGTGAGTACTTATTGAAATTCGAATGTAGTAGATTATGGATATATTGATGTTCCGATATTCCTCTTATATCATTGTTGTACGATGTTTTGGAGGAATTAACATCGATGTAAGAACAATGTTTTCCTGCTAAACATCGATGTTTATCTAAACTGTTTAACAATGTATTTGAAACTGCAAAAAAAATAATTAGCAGAAAATTTCCTTTTTTACTGTTTCTTTGTTGATACAGCTGTTGACCAGCTATAGAAAAAACATTACCAAAGCTGTCGAAGTCGCTGCAGAGCACAAAAAGATTTTTTTTTAAACGTTGCCCCACATTGGTATTTCTCCTGTGTCGTTTACAAACACAAATTCCACACACAATACACCCAGACCCGGTACAACTACCTGCAGATCGTACAAACATTTGTTCCGTGCGGGAATCGAACCCACGACCCGGTGCGCAGCAGCCGAATGTATCAGCCAGTGCACCAACCGTGCCGTCAATTTCTTCCAATTTTTTTATAAGTTAGCTACTGGCGAATTCCGACTAGTACTCGCTTACAAAACGACCCTTCTCCTTTGAATAGTAAGCTTTATATAACGCATGCGCTGTTACACACGTATGAAAATACATATGTTTAGCATTGGGTAAGTGAAAGCGTAGCTCATAGTGGAGGTGAAAATTGAGGGGAAACGGCTACTTATTGGGTGAGTACTTATTGGAATTTGACTGTAATGGAATATGAAAATATCGATGTTCCCATATTATTGTCGTACCATCGATGTATCGACGTTTTAAAGGAGTTAACATCGATGTTTTTCCGCTTAACATCGATGTTGATCGAACATCGATGAATATCGATCGTCCCTATGTCTCTGTGTGTGTCTTGACCAGTCGACCACAGATTAACAGAAGGTTACGTCAATCATCTAAATTCTAATATCAACAAATTAACTTGATTGCACATAAATCCGTACCTAACACAGTCTCCGCTATTACTTAACAACTGCGAGGGAAATCATCGTTTATGTACTAGCGACAGAGCTAGGAGTTTGTCGTGTGGTTTGCAGTTTGTGTGAAATATGAATATTATTCAAAAGCTTACCGCGGTTACTACTCCGGGCTTATGCAGAAGATTTTCAGTTTCATCTACAAATAATGCCACATACTCGTGAGTAATGTTGTTAATAAATATACATGTTATTATGTCTATGCAACAGGAATGGAAAAATTGGTACTATTTTTCCAATCTAATCACAATAGGTGGTTATCAAACTTGCACAAATGACTTTAATGCAATAATCTTTGAATTTACAGATAATAGCATTAAATTAAATGGTTATGTATATGTTTCAATTATATAATAATAATGATAGGCGTTGGGTTTGAAATGATAAAATGTATTTATTTAACATGTAGACGATTTAAATCTTTAAAACCAATACATTATTATTGACCACCTAATGCTGGTTTTCAGCTGTAACCCAATTGTGCCATATGCTTGATACTAAATAAATATAAATGCAATTTTCTTTTTCTTTTCCTGTAATTTATACATGCACTAAAGTAAAGCTTAATCTACAGATTTATACATCTAAATAGTTTGCCTATTCAAATTCTATTCATTTATAAATAAACATTGTTAGATGTTGTTATTATTTTTTAATATTAAATTAAATTATAATATTCATACAAAACTGTAAATTTGTGAGCACCATGTGTCCATTAATGTTATTTTTAGTACTTATATTGATTGTCTTGCCGGGCTGTATTGGTCTGTCATGCTCACTAAAATGTCTTCCTACCCAACGACGGTCCCCTACAATATGGTTGAGTTAAGAGATGCTGATGCATGCGTCGCTATCAGCAAATAGGTAATACCAAATTGATGTTTGACAGCGACGTTGGAGCAATTTACGCCTGTTCCAAATCGTCTGCGACTTAGGTAATCAGACCGCCGGTGGCTCCTGTCACTGCCATGCAGATAAATTCTGCACTCGTCAGTGATGTCACACTTGTGGTAGGTCTCTTATTGCAGGGCCACCGAGCGGCGGATCCTGGTCGATCGGATCGGGCAAGATCTCTCTCTGCCAGCAGTAGTGTCGGCTATGTTGGCAGAGCACGAAAACTGGAATGCAGTGGTCTCCTTCTGTGAGAGCGTCATGCTCCAGAAGGAGACCGCAGAGCGGGATCGGGAGAGGGCCGATCCCGCTCGAAGAAGAAGGAGACGGCGCCGGGGTAACAACCGCCCTGGCGCCTAATTCCGATACGCCTGAAAACCCCTGCCATTGCTATAAGGTGGGGGACCTCTGGGTTCGCGGGTGCGTAGATTGGGGAATCTGCGTGCCCATACCGAGCGACCCAATAGAAGACGGTAGCACGCATGTGGTCACGCGTTGCCGTGGGACGCTTTGGGGGATCCTTTACAATCCCCCTGGGGGGGGTGACCGCTTTACAGTCACCCTCTCCGAGATGTGCCAATAGGCGTGGCACCAGTGGGCGGAAAAATGAACCCCGTGGTCGTCCAAAAACTTTGGTCGATAATGACAAGTTAACGGCCATTGTGGAAGCTGATGACACTCAATCTGCGGCTGAATTAGCAGCAGCTTTCGATGTTAGCATCAAAACAATATTGCCATCCATTTGCGTTAAATTGACAAGATAAAAAAGCTTGACAAACCAACGACGTTGCGCTGTTGATCGTTTAGTTCGTGGGGTACCAACCCCACGAACTAAACGATCAACAGCGCAACGTCGAACCTCGCACATTTGCAACCAACTTTGATCAATCGCTCGTCACCACTGCTCCTGCACGACAACGCGCGGTCCATACTGCACAAAAGACGGTCTCCAAGCGACAAGAGCTGGATTTGGAAGCTCTCCGTCGTCCGCCGTACTCACCAGACCTTGCGCCTACAGACTTCTGTTTTTTCCAGAATTTGGACAACTTTTCGACGGGCAAAAA
This sequence comes from Diloba caeruleocephala, assembly GCA_947459985.1. NCBI lineage: Eukaryota > Metazoa > Arthropoda > Insecta > Lepidoptera > Noctuidae > Diloba > Diloba caeruleocephala. Next base: position 5,159,525 of record OX381613.1, read on the forward strand.
TTCAATACCTGAGAGGCAAGGCAGAGTACAAAATGCCTTTAAAGAATTTGTCGCCGCCCGTCCATCTGCAAACATGCATCAGTTACATGTGTGATTATTTTGATTAAATAAATAAAAAAGATAGAAAATAAATTACTAGGTTACTTTATTTCGTACAAAACGTCAATTTTATAGGTAAAGAGAGACCTAATATAAAGGAAAATAGCAGACAAGGACATTGTTCAACCATGAACATCTGTGCCATGGCACAAATAAACAACCACGACCCAAAATCACAATTACAACTAACCTACTAGAATATTTGCTGCAACGGCATATGATATATTTATAAAATATTAGGTTTTCCGTGGTTCTGCGTCAGCATACCAACTGTGATTCTGCAACACCGCAGCGTCAGCACAATACATGAACGGCACACTAGTAAATAAGCGTAGATGTGTACATAGTTTAAGATTAATATATAAGATGTTATTAATGTTAAATAAATCAGTCATTACGTTGAATCCGACTTTGACTCATTACCCGTCCACCACCTCTCACTGCGGCCAAGACACCTTTAGCCGTCAGTACGATCGGTCTTGTGAGCCTGCTTGACCGGCAGTGAGAAAACCATTTCCACACACCCAGATCCCGCCCACCTTCCGCCTGTTACCTTAGGTCTCCTGGTAACAGGTTTCCCTGCCTTCAAAACTACAAGATAGTAGGGCTAGGGACTTAGGGACTGTAGGGTATAACTAGGGATTTAGGGTATGGTAGTAAGTTAGATAGGGAGTATTAGGTTTAATTACGTACGGGACGTTGGTTAATAAAGTTGGCCCTCGCCCGTACATTTGGTCCTTCGAGCCTTCGAGCATTTGAATTCGCGGTCCTCTTGTCCCCGTAGGTATGACTGACTGACACTTTGACGTACATCAGGCTAGCGTATCCAACAAGCGCTAGTGTTGTTGTATGTTAAAAGACTGACCAACTTAGTTGCTTTTCGTGCGGTAGCGAATCGGGTACCGGTCTCCCACAAGCGGGTCGCCCCGGTATTTTAGAAGTCGCATATACCGTATCGAGGATTTAGAGCGCAACTAAGTTTCTTATATTTTATCTCATATTTATTATAGTTAGTTAGGGTTATAGGAGTAGTAAGATCATGATGGAGATACAGGAAATTAATGAAGTCATAAGAAGTCAAGAAGCCAGTTTCAAGGAGATTAATCAAATATTCACGAACATCAGAAAAGATTCTGCGTCAAGAAAAACACTGAAGTACATCTCAGAGAGAAGATTTCGACTGACGGAAATTTTTACTATAACCTCCAACAATCACGCACGTCTGGAAGACCAAGAAGTACTGAACAACCATAAGTACATTACTTCGGATTACTTCGGCTCCATTAAGGACCTCTACACGGAGGCTATGGAGTACTTAGAAAAGTGTGAAACAAAATTACAAATAATACACCAGCTTTATGAACCAGAAGGCATAGAACACCAAGAACAAGTTGTTAACTCAGCAAGAATTAATCTGCAATTATATCGCATCAACTACATAAAGAAAAATTTACAAAAAGCAGCGCTATCTATGGATGAAGATAAACCACTTTCGCATTATTCCACATTATTAGAAACGATACAAAAACAGTGGCAAAAGGTTGAAGAAACTCATTTTAATATTTTGGACGACGAAGCAATTATCGAAGAATCTTATTTTAAAGATAAAATGTTTGACACTCTACGACTAGAATACGATTGCATAACTGACCAACTATGTGACAAACTACAGTCAACAACCGGGAACCATAGCTCATCCGTGAAACTACCAAAAATTATTATACCATCATTCACGGGAAGTTACGAGTCATGGAATTCCTTTTATGATTTATTCTTGAAAATAATACATGAGGATAAAAAGCTGACGGCCACAGAAAAAATGCAGTATTTAAAAACACACATACGAGGTGACGCCGCTAAATTGATTAGGCATTTGACAGTCTGTGATGCTAATTATACAACCGCATGGACACTATTAGAAAACAGATACAAAAACGAGAGAATAATTATTACTAAGCATATCGACAATATTTTAAATATACCGAAAATTCAAAAGGGATGTGCAGAAAATTTAAGAGATTTGCATGATACCGTAAACGAGAACCTTGAGGCATTGAAAAACCAAAGAATTGACATTTCTACATGGGATCCCATTTTGACCAGGATACTGAGTAGAATATGGGACTCGGAAACTGAAGAAAAATATGAACATCAATTAAAGGAACCAAACAAGCCCCAAGCATTATCAGAAATGATGAACTTCTTGGAAAAACGATTTAAGTGCTTAGAAAGTAACAACTATTTTAAAAAAGAAATCTCTAATAACAAGCCACGCCAGGAATTATCACTAGTAGCGAAAAATCAATCGGTAAAATATACTTGCTGGTTATGTCACAATAAAGAACACAATATATATCAATGCATGCGATTTAAAACGTTGTCAGCACAACAACGCATTAAGGAGGTTAATGAAAATCGTATATGCAGAAATTGTTTAATGCATGATATATCGAAAACATGTTAAAATAATATTAAAGTATTAAAAATATTATAAAATATTAAAGTATGCGAATATTGCGGAAAACAAGGTCATCATTCGTTGTTACATATTGACAGTCAAAACATGACACAGTGTTACAATTTTAACTCGAAAAATTACAACACTATGCGTGGGAAAAATAGCAATTCCGTACCCTCGTCTAGCAGTAAACCTGTGACGAAAACTAGGTCCAACACGTCTACTACTAACAGAACTGATACAACAAAAACAGCGCTGCTGGCGACAGCCCTAGTGCAAGCAACCGCTATAGATGGAACATCGCATCTACTAAGAGTTTTATGTGATCAAGGTTCAGAAGCATCGTTTTGCACAGAAGAAGTGGCCCAGCTACTGTCATACCCTCGCAGCAAAAAACAAACCGAAATAATCGGGATTGCTGACGAGAAACCTAAGACATCGAACTACTGTATCGATGTCAAACTACAACCACGATTTCCTAGTGAATACAAGCTACCAGTCACGCTTATTATTCTACCAAAACTAACTGGTTCCTTACCAAAGAGAACCTTACAACAATTACAAGCAAACTGCTTAGAAAATAGACTAATTGCAGATCCTACATACTACAAACGAGGCCCAATAGATATAATATTGGGTACTCAAGAATACAGCAACTTATTACTAAACGGGTTACAAAAGATTCAAGACGGAGTTATCGCTCAAAATACTAAATTTGGGTGGATTTTATCCGGAACTTGCAGTAACTCTACTACTAATAACAGAAAAATTATTAGTATGACAACTCAAACTAACAAAATACTACAATTAAACAAATTTTAGGAACTAGATTAGAGTTCCTAAGAAGTACAGTCACCAATGACGAACAAACTACTGTAAGAAATCCAAACGGAACTTACACAAAGGGAACCCCTTTCAAAAATTCCGACAGGGATTATGGGAATTCCCGCAAAATATACAACTACTACTACTAATACTACACTACAACAACTACTAATACTACAAGAAAAAAAACTACATTCCTCACCAGCCAGTGATCAATAAAGATTCACTGACTAACAAGTTACGAGTTGTATTTGATGCGTCAAACAAGTCGAACTCACATATAAGCGTAAACGACAGTATGTTTACAGACTCAATTTTTGAGAAAGATTTATCGTCCATATTTTTACGTTGACGGAATTAATATAAAATAGTTTTTATAGCGGTCATAGAGAAAATGACCCGGTTTTAATATTATTATTAAATATATATCGATTCTAATTACATAAGTATAGTTAAATTTTGATTTGAATCATGAAGTTGTTGTTTTCAAAGTTGTTTACAAAATCATCACCATTTTATTTTGTTTACCTGGGGCGGTGAAGAACATGCAATTAAACAAAAATTGCATTGTTAACATACTTGCTGCCTAAAGATCAATACCTACAGATTACATCATCCTACTCAAAACAAAGAGACTTCTCCTTAAATACATACGTATCCACTAGTAATAAGATCTTAAATATATCGAAAGAAGAAGCAATAGTTAGCTCACGCGACCTTCTCCAACAATTAATTAATAACGAAACAACATTACGAGACAGATTTAAATTACACTGTTTGGAAACAAATTAGCTTACATACCTATTTAATTAGTTTATATCATCAATAATTATGTTAATAATACTTTTTTACTTATTATGTGTTATGGTCCAAAGATGGTGAAATACATCGGAACAGCAGAACTAACGCCGAACAACCGTCTTCAGAACGTGCCACAAATCAACATACCAGACCACGAACTATTGCAAAGAACAACATCGACACCCAACCAATCCAACATTCGACGCATCATCCAGGGAGAACTTCAACCAACAAATCGCCTGTCAGGATCAGCAAGACAAATGAATTATACCAACTGGAGCCCATTCCTGAGAGGCGCCAAAATGTTCAACCATGAACATCTGTGCCATGGCACAAATAAACAACCACGACCCAAAATCACAATTACAACTAACCTACTAGAATATTTGCTGCAACGGCATATGATATATTTATAAAATATTAGGTTTTCCGTGGTTCTGCGTCAGCATACCAACTGTGATTCTGCAACACCGCAGCGTCAGCACAATACATGAACGGCACACTAGTAAATAAGCGTAGATGTGTACATAGTTTAAGATTAATATATAAGATGTTATTAATGTTAAATAAATCAGTCATTACGTTGAATCCGACTTTGACTCATTACCCGTCCACCACCTCTCACTGCGGCCAAGACACCTTTAGCCGTCAGTACGATCGGTCTTGTGAGCCTGCTTGACCGGCAGTGAGAAAACCATTTCCACACACCCAGATCCCGCCCACCTTCCGCCTGTTACCTTAGGTCTCCTGGTAACAGGTTTCCCTGCCTTCAAAACTACAAGATAGTAGGGCTAGGGACTTAGGGACTGTAGGGTATAACTAGGGATTTAGGGTGTGGTAGTAAGTTAGATAGGGAGTATTAGGTTTAATTACGTACGGGACGTTGGTTAATATACGTTGGCCCTCGCCCGTACAGACATCAAAAGTTACTATCAGAGATTGATGATTGAACTTATTATTTAATTATGTTTGAAAATTCATATATTATTAGTTTATAAAATTTAAAAAAAATTGTCGTCAGTTTGACAGTCCTAAAAGTCGTCAGAAGTCACTAAAAATTTTTTACCCGCTAAAACCAGAACTCTATCAGCTAAAAGTTAAAAAAAGGTAGTTCTAGCGACAAAGTCGCTATAACGGCAACTGTAGACAGAGTAGAACACTCTGTTTTCGACGGCAACATTGGAAATTATTGATTCCAGCCAGCTTCTGAACAAACAATTAAAAATCAATGTTAGGTATGCAATAGTGTTGCTTAAAAATCGACTATCGATCTATCGATAGGACTACCCCTAAAACATTCATACTATTGATTGGCCTATCGATAGTAACGATATTATCAATAGTATCGATACTATCGTTTTTTTTCCATATTGAATAATAGTATCGATAGTATCGATAGTTGAATACAATAGTATCAATACTATCGATTGTATCGATAGTAGTTACGACCCAGTTCGATAGTATCGACGCTATCGATACTATTGACAATTTGGGGTTATATAATACTATCGATTGACTATCGATAGCCTATTGATTTTTAAGCAACACTAGTATGCAAGACACAGGCCGGCTGATAATATTAAAATGATTAATTTTACACAAAATCGATTATTATGCTTTTTATCTGAGATACCCATTATTTTAATCGGTTTTAAAATAATAATTGAGTTATTTTTAATCAATTATTTTTACACCCTAGTATGTTTTTGTGGTGTCAAACAAAATGTCAAATATTTCATTCAAAACAAAAAATGGCGGACGAAGATGAGATTGACATTTTAGGAGATTTCTCTTTTAATTCTTGTTTTGCTCAAAATAACCAAGGAATGTAAGTAAAAGTATTATTACAATTTATTGAGTGGTTAATTTTTATTGACAAAGTTATTTATTCTTGTTACGCAACAGTTCTGCGGTAATGTTTACAATCTTTTGTTGACACAAATTCTCAATTCAAAACAATAATCTGGTCCGACGGTGTTATTTGCGCATCAGGTATATAAGAATTATTTCGAAGTTATAGTTAGGATTTAACATATTTTCAATAAAGATGTAGGTATTATTAATATGACGTTTTAATTAAAATTTCATCATATTGTATACGCTTATTGGCTGTCTTCAGTCCTTCGTGCTCCAACCGAGAGGATACAGTGCATCCACAGTGGCTCCTCGACTCCACCGAGACGAACTGGTACGATAAACAAAGTAATAGGTGAGTTCCACACTAAATTACATTCAACAATCAAGTTGAACAGTTTATGTATGGCTCAAAAATGACAAATTCTCATAAATACTATAACTTGGTTGTGACTAGGCAAAAAATGTAAACAATTTTAAAGTGAAGTCCAATAATTCATACAAATATGATGTTCTTGCTATTTATCCATTACATTATTATTAGCATGTCCATGGTCCAATTACAAGATAACAAGACAAAATCCAGACTTATTGGCTTGCTTGTCGCCACAAATGCCAACTGCCTCTGACATGGCTTATAAACACTTTGCTTTTACTTCATTTTTGAATAATGTTGCCCCACACTAGGATTTCTCCTATTTTGTGGCATTTACAGACACAAATTCCACACAATGCTGATGTGTAATCATTCAACATCAAACATTGTTTTATATTTGTATCTCAAAATGATAACACTATACAAAACACTACTAATATAGAAAATAATGTGATAGTAAATGTTTATTAAACTTATTGAAAACATATTTAAGGTTTAAAGAAGGTTCTCCACGAAAGCTTTATGGTAATAGTTCATCAGGCCAGCAATACAGTGACATCTACACAGCATGGAGCCCTACAGAGAGGAATGTTCTGGCTAAAGAAATGGTGAGTTAATAAAATGCTATAGATAAATAAAGGATGCAGTTAGTCCAGTGTAGTGCATTTTGTTGACACAGTTGGTCTCAGCATATATTGTACTTGTTTAAAACCTAATAGGTATAGAAGGAAGAAAGAAAGAAAATTGATTTATTGGCACAGAAAACAACTTGCATTGAATACGCTAAACCTAAAATATTAAGATCTAAGTACCTGTATATTAAGTGCTGTAGGTACTATAATACAATAATATATATATATATACTACTGTAATATATTTACTAAAATAGGATATAAAAACAATCATAATCCAAATAAAATATGTTCTACCATAAAATTCTTTGACAAAATTATAAAATACCTACACTAATGTATCGGATCGTATATTGTGTCCAGGCTGAGATCCATTGACCGTTAACAATGCACGCCGTAGCTGTGGCAACGAGGTTCCCACTCAGCATGATGCTGTGTTGTAATGTGAGCTACATCACAGTGCTGGTTTTCAGTGTTAACCCCTATTATAATATCACTATTATAAGTTTATATATTACTGCTATGTGCAATATTATATAAGATTTAGGTGAAATGATAACTGTTATCTAAGATCTGTTTAAGCACATCTTTATTAAATTGGACGGGTCACCACACAAGATCGCATCTTTTATGTAATCTCTATTGGTGAGTGCATTAGCCACAACAATTCTCAAAATCATACTAAGAAAACAGGTCAAAATTGTTCAGATAAATGTGATTTTTACAAGTGAGATTGAGGGCTTCCCTGGGTAGGATAATTAGTCCATTCTCATTTCTTAAATAAATCATGAATATTGCATTAGTTGATGATAAATAAAATACCTCTGCTTTTAACTTTATAAAATTGTAATCACTCTTGGTAATTAATAAATTTATTTTACTTTACAGGCTAAGTATGGAAGAAATGTACGAAGAATATCACAAACATTGAAAACCAAGACTGAAGCAGAAATACAAGCTCTAATTGAAGCTGAATATGGGGTCAACTTAGATACACCGTCATTTGGTCTTGACAAACCTGAGGACCATGAAGATGTACCAGCAGTTGTTCAGGAGGAAATTGTTACTGACGATATGACTAATATGAACAATGTGCTAAACATGATGACAACTGGGGCACCCACAATAACTTTACCAAAGAAACAATTCAGGAAAAATAGAACAAATTCAAAAAGTTTACTCAGGCCTGGTGTATTGTTGGATAAAAAGCCTGATTTAATAGCAATAAACCCAGCTGAAATATTATATGAAGATGACCTTATAATAGGGTCAACGGAATCTATTGGGTCTGATTTAGACTTGACTGATATGGTTTCTAAAAACATAGTGAAATATCAGGCAAAAGTTAAATCTGAGAAAAAGATTGGTAATCATAGAAGGAAAGTGTCGAGAACATATGATAAAGTTGGGACTAAGCATAGAAGTAAGGAGATCATGAAATCACCACAGCAAAGCAGGCAGAGGAAAGACTCAAGTTTGTCAGAGGATAGTGTGAAGAGCCCCAAGATGCAAATAGTGTTGGGTTCTGGACAAGCTTTACCAGTATCTGAAGGGGAGCAAGTGGTCAGTTGATTTTTATTTAATTTAAAAGAAATTTTAATTTCTTTTCATTACATAAAATTTTAACATATAAATGTATTTCATACATACTTGCCCCATCTTTTGGTCATCCTCTGACTCCTTCTTAACTGGCTTCCAGCTTCTATTTGTTTGCACCAACTTTATTTTAGAACATAAACATTATTTTTATTTCTTTAGATAAAAATCGAAAAGAAGAACGATTCGGAACCAGAGAGTGACATAGAAATAGATGTAGATAGCGACAGTGAAGGCAGCACTAATAAGGCTAAACCCGAGGATGAGCACAGTAAAGATACAACTGATGAGGCACCTATAGCTGTGCCGCTCAGCAAGTTCGAGCCTATGCCAAAACGATACAAGAAGATCAACCTGGTTAGAAATTTTCTACTTATTTATTCATTTCCAAATTTTCTACTAACAGAAATAAGAAGCAAGTTAATCGTATCTTGAGCCCCCTTGCCTTATAGATGACTAGCTGTAACCCGCGGTTACATGCGCTGTTTAATTAAAAAGTTCGGCTCATCTCGGTAATGCTCGGTTCAAGTCGGGCGGCCGCCCTCAGCCCCCGACCCACTGCGTTGCATCGCCCGCCCGCGCTATTACTTCGTTTTCTTTATCGTTCTTTCTGACTTTTTTCTTTTTGCTCGGCTTCTAAGGGTCGTAGCGTGATGTTAGCCTTAACCTTCCTAAAGAATTGGGCTATCAAATGCAATAATAATTTTTCAATACTGACGGGTAGTTCCAGTGATTAGCGCGTTCAAACAAAATCTTCAGCTTATTAGTATAGACTAACTTTTGCCCGCGGCTTGGCCCGCTTGGAATTTGGAAGTCTACATCGTGTTCTTGAAAACATGCTGTAATGACTTGCGCTTTTGTAGAGGGATCTTGATATATCTCCGAATGACACGACCCATAAGCCTGCCGCATATTGCATCGAGCCCAGCCAGCCGCGTGCCAGACCGTGCGCTATAATCTTTTGTTTCGAAACGCTTCCCACATGGCACTGGGTGTCGTCATCAATAAATGTATGTTGCGGTGGCGGGGTGTTGCACCAACCGCACCTGGGACAATCTCCCACAAATGACGAACATGACGTGGAGGGGCATATACTTCTACTGGAGCCATTTTCAAATACGCCTTTGTAGTTTTCACCGCGTTCACTGGCGCCGTAATATTCGTAGCTACCCCATGTGGCGTTTCTTTCTTGCTACCTTCTTCGGAGATCCCCTTCTCGGCACGGGTTCAATGTGCAACAGGTGATGGTGCCATCTTCTGCAAGTCTTGCATGGTAGTCTTCTACAAATTTCTTTCCTCTGCCTCCCTTGTAGGCACTTGAAGCAGATGCGGCTTTTCTTAACTATATCCCATGGATCTTGTACTGATGTCTTCTGGAACTGTGGGCACTCTAACAGAAAATGTTCGCCTTGACAATGCGGACATGTCTGTTTCCTCTGTTTTGCTTCGTGTTCTTTCGTAGAGTGTGTTTCATGCCGATAGGTCCGCTTGAAGCCACTCTTCTCTTCAATTGTTGCAAAGGCCCCACACTTATCAGCTTCTTGGTCCAGGAACTTGCAGACTAGTGACAAGTCTGAGAACTCGCCGTCCACTGTTGCCGATGTGAAGTCATACCAACGGAACTTGAGAATCGATGGTAACTTATCTATAATTTGCCTCACTATCTCTGGAGATTGTAGGTATTGAGGTTTCTTCAATCCCTTAATGGCCGCTACGCTGATGTTAACTTGACTGGCGAAAATACATTTATCCTTCGGGCTATCGCTTATCTTGTGGAGCACCTTCACTTTTTCTAACTCCGCTAATACCAGAATTTCGACCGTAGTGCTTTTATTTCCCGAATTATGTTCAGGCTTGATCGCTGGCAGCTCTTCTAGTGGCTGCTGACTTCGTATTTCGGGTTTGTCAGCGTCCACCTCTTCAATTATCGACGTTTGAATCCACTTCTGAACTTGTGCTGTTCTTTCTTCTTGATCTTGCTGATATTCATATACCGAGTCCTCATCTTCATACTGTGCCAGCTCCAATCTGTCGCGAGCTAGTTTCATTGCTGCCTCCGTTTTTTCCAATTCTAGGCCAGTTCCTCCCTGGCTACTAGTTCACGTCTTCTGGCCGAAGAACTCGTGGTCTTCATCGATCTGGCTCGACGTCTGACTCTGACTGTCCCCACCGGTATTGTTGTCATAGCTGACTTTTCTACCTTACTTGCCGATGCTTCTTCTGGACGCTTCAGATCTGTCGTCTTCTTCTGCACAGCTTCTTGTGTTGAGGCCCTTGATGCGGTCGTAGTCGCAGTAATTTCGGTCGTACCCGTCGTTGTGGTACGTGGAGGTTCTTCTGTAGACGTTGTTCCTGATGTCTCTTCTGTGTTGGCTGTTCCCGAAGATGTTGCTGCTGACGACACTCCCTCAGATCTGCTCCCACCGGTAGGTTGTTCCGCTGTCGACGCTAGCTGCAGGAATGCGTCTTTCTGTGACCTGGTCACGGGCATCTTCTTTCCTTATTATAGCAGGATCCGGCTCGAAGGACCCACTGTTTCGGTGGCGGGGTGTTGCACCAACCGCACCTGGGACTATCTCCCACTAATGACGAACGTGACGTGGAGAGGGACGTTGGGGTGTACTAGGTACTCCCAAGACCCTGGTGTGCACTGGTGACGTCCGTCCCTGCGCACCTGCCTTGCGCAATGAGCCGCCACGGAGAGAGACGATAGGGAAACTTCCAAATAAAATGCAGAAGACTTCAGTAAAAGTTCCTCAGGGTTCGACTTCCTTACTTTTCCATTACATGGAACTTGCTACTTGCGCCTAACTGACTGATGATTAACTTAACGACATGACCTTGATGAATTGACTGACCGATTACTGATGACTGACGACTGATGCTGGTTTCCAAAAGGCTCGGATTTATATAGTTTTTTATCCAATCCGAATTCGACCAATCAGAGACCACTAACATTAACACGAAATTCGCGCGTTATATCTACAATTTTGTACTATCGTCAAACCCTTCAATGCTCATTTATTTATATAAAACCTTACTTATATACTATATACATAGCATCAATACATGTGCCGTGTCGTACATTATAACATTACATAAGAATATTCATATTCAAGCACATACATAACAAGTTCCTAGTACATTAACTGTCATTTACTCTACCAAATTCACACTTGCTGCACTGCTTGTATAAAATATAACTTAAAACCATCTTTATTTATTATTTAACCTTACTATAACTTAATTTAAGAAATTTACTTATTTATTTATTATTTTAAAACACAAAAAATACATCCTTATATACTAAAAACGTATGTAAGTGGGCATGCTATTCTTACCAGCAGCGTTATAACCTGTTTATTAGGTATCATTTCGTGTTTTTATATTCATATCTCAGGAATCACTAACAGACTGCTGTTGGACACAGGGATCCCCCAAAGATTGCCACGACTGTTCTGGGAGTGTTGTATGCGCAAAAGGGGCTTTGACATCATCGCTATGCTTGACAGGTGGGTTGGCGATCGCAGTTGAAATGTTAATGTACTCGAAGGACGCTGCTGCCCTTCCTCCGGCTAATCCAATAGTCGCCTTTTACGACACCCACGATATGAGTCGGTTTGGTGTTATTCGTGGCCAGCACCACACGGCCTTATAAACTTTTAGGTGTTATTTTTTTAATATTTAAAATGTTTAGGATGGTGGTGGCGGCTATACTATTATGCACACTGAAGCGGGTGACTTGTATGCGGTGGGTGCCGAGCCGAGGCGAGAACGAGCGCCGCGCAAGCAACCCGTGCAACTGTTGCACTGTCGTGTTTATAATGCTGAGAAACCGGTAAGTGGCACAATAAATCATTAATATTAATATATTATGGTTTCCGTCATTTAATGACTAATCTTTACAGGGCATTCATGTACACGCGGCTACATATCAAGCTATACAAAACCAGCATAAGCTGATCTCGCATTGTATAGGCTTTCGGTATGACAAGAGATCAGTGTAAACTAGTTTTGTATAGCTCGATGTGTAGCCGTGTGTACTACACATCTTACAAGGAGCTTTTTAAACGATATCCAACAGGGACCCACCTAGGATCGAACGTGTGAAGAAATCTAATTGCTTAACCTCTGTGCCAACCGGCTATTGAATTGGTCTATCCACTTGAGAAAAAACGGAGCAAAATTCTTGTAGTAAATTTCAAAATGACCGCAAATAGTGTTTCGGTAAAGATGCAAAAGACAGGAAACTTTGTTTAATACAGTGAAGTGGTTTAATAAATATGAGGACTAAATCATTCGGAGTTCGTCTTTTGTCTCATTTTATAGTTAATTTATACAGATGGTTCAATCCACGATGACCCGCCCCGCTCTTTGTCCAAATCGCTTACAGTGCAAGTGTGCGATGTACTGCTAGAGTGTGAGTTCTATCGTTACGCACCGCATTTGGGCGGAGTTTGATAGTACTCACCACGCTTGGTAGGTGGGTTGGTGAGCTCAGAATGACTGCTATTCCACAGAAGTGACGCTGCTGCCCATCCCTCTGGTTTAGAGTCCCTTACTCACCATTTACGACATCCACGTGAGGAGATGAAGTGGTGCCATATTCTTAATCTGGATACCACACGAGCGTCCTAGAAGTTTACATGTGATTCAATTGGCACTCAGTTTAAACAAATTAAACTATTGATCCTTTTTTTTGCATATACTCAGGCGCCATTTGATGTCCGCGTGCACTTGTCCACCCTGCTGCTGATGGACGGGCACGCGCACACGTCCCGCGCTGAAGTGATGGGCCTGCTCGGCGGCTCCGTGGGAGGGGCAGGCCGCACGGCCGTCACCGTGACAGCCTACCGGCCCGCTGTGGCCGCTGCTGGTAGTACACACTGTGATATGGATCCCGGTAAGGTCACACTTTCTATTTAAATGTTTACTGGTAATTGGTATCACTGCAGTGCCAGATATTCGCCGCCAAGCAGTTGTCTTAAAACTTTAAACATTACTGTCTTCCGTTTAGAAGGGCACCGTAGCTAGTGAATCGTGTAATCAGTCGAGTCGAGTAATCACTCGAGGTGACGAGCGCAGTGTGGTGCCACGTAGGTCTAGACCTGGGTAGTATTACAATTGTTATGGGCTGGCGTGCCGCTTACCACGAGCCAATGGACGTGCTCCTCCTGTCTCCACGTTGTATAAAAAAACATATATTTATTATGAAACGATCCTCCATACACATCTCATTCTATAAACGAACTTGCCTTCTTTGTTGGAAACTACATCTCCGATGAATTATTCATCGTATAAGAAGTATAAAGGGCGTAGATTATTAGTAAAATAATAATTCATAGAATATTCAGTACTTTTTACCCGAGCTTCTGTCACATCTTGGTCTCTCGCAGGTATGCGATAGTGGGGGTGGACAGCTAGCTACAAAATTCACTGGACGCTCTCTTACCCTGTCTTGCTCAAGATGAAATAGCATCAAATTTACCGCACGACGCGACGATTCATTGGCGTATCTAGAATACTACGTGGCATTATTATCACTAACCCGCCTGTCAAGCGTGGTGAGTACTGGCAAATTCCCCCCAATATGATGACACAGTTGTGGAAATCTATGGGGGAGGCCTTTGTTCAGCAGTGGACGTTGTATGGCCGATGTGATGATTATTATTTTGAAATGAAACTGCAAGAAAGGCTCTTATCATCTGAAAAGAATACATGTTTTCGATACTTCCTTAGCATACACTAATCTTCAGGAGTTTCGACGAGCTAAACTAGATCTTAGGTCATAAATTTTTCCACCAATGCCTTATTCCTTATGCTACATCGAACTATTGTATCAGTGTCCCAGTCCCGAGCGGCGGAGTCCCTCCGCTGCATCGGCACATTAGTATGCGGCTGGCACCACTCGCACCCCCGGTTCCCGGCCGCACCGTCGGCACAGGACCTGCTGTCACAGCGCGGGTTGCAGACCGCCCTGGAGTGGGCCCACGTGCCCTTCCTCGGGTTTATCACATCCCAGCACTGGCCCACAGGGAGAACAGCATCTCAATACCGGTGAGCAACTGTTATTTATTTATGGATGGTATTTAAACGAGTGACTGTAAATCCAAATTAAAGGTACGGTTGGCGCAGTGGCTTACCACGCTACGTGTCGCGGGCTCGATCCCCGCGCGAAATTTATCTAAAGTAGGTTGACGACGAGAAATACTGAGCGAGCCTACTAAAAACATTTCAAGTCTTAACTTGTTTCTAATATTACCGTGTTGGGCAAAACGGATAGGTTTTCGACGGCAATCAGAGGTGTTGACGTCTACTCCCATCAAAGCTGAGCAGGCATTAATATTTGAGAAGGCCAATATTAAGAAGACTCAGATTTCTGCATTAGCAGGTCCCAGCAAATCTAAAACTAAAAGATCCTCAGTCAAACAACAAACCAAAATCCCGAATTCAGATTTTTACTGTTTAGTGTGCGCTGGCAAGTACACTGAACCACCAGCGAAAGATTGGATTTAGTGTAATCAGTGCAAAAGTGGGGCGCATGAAGACACTTCATATGTAGGAGTTGCCATGACAGGACACTATTTCTGTGATGAATGCGAAGACTGATCTAAACTAATTCAATATATCCTTTTTGCCCTTGGGGCGTATCCGTTTTGCCCAACCCCTCCGGGCAAAACGAATAATGTATACTTTGTGTAAATGCTCATAATTATTACAGAAATTGTTTAAGTTTTTTAATTTTAATAATAATTTTCCAAAGATGATGAAACACAGTACAAATTAAAAGTAAAAGGAGTTCTATTGATTATCAGATTGTGGTTTTATTTACTCTATTCCTTAACATATGCGTCTTGCCCGGGCTTCCCCTACAAATATATGCTCTGTGCGGGCATCGAAACCGCAACACGTGGCTCGGAAAGTCAATTGCTGTGCCACTGCGCCCACTGCGCCCACCGTGTATTCGTTTGTTAAATTTATTTTGACCACAAAATGAATCTACAACAGAATACGCGACATTACACAAAAATATGGAGAACATGACTGAAAATATCGATGATATCATGCCTGTATCTTTCGCACTGGCGTCACTACTCTAATATAAGAAAACAATTATAAGGTTCCACATGTTATATTCTAGTTGCATCCGAGTTGAAGACAGCGACTTGGCAGAGCTTCCCACTGGCTTCCAATTCAGTGTGAAACTAATTCCAGACTTAGCACCAGAAAATCTACAGAGCTTCCTCGAAGAGTTGCGTAACGTGATGGTAGATAATATCATTAGGAACGAGTACAGTGTCGACTTGCCGAAGGAGATTTGTACACAAGCTGGGATCACGTATTTAGAAAAAGTAAGTGGATAACATTATTACAACTATTATAAAAAATCGATTAATTTGACATTACTGGAACATTATAATAAAACACTTTTAAACGGATTCTATCGCGTATATTTTAGGTTTTTGTTTTTCCTGACGTTTCGAACACTTTGCAGGGTTCGTGGTCGCAAGATGACTAACATCAAGACACTGAGTGATTACTGCGTGCATCGAAATAATTTTTGATTATAATGGTACGGTAGATAAAATAAAATAACTTTTTAAAATCTGTAACGACGCCTGTCACCTTAGTCATCCTGCGACCACGAACCCTGAAAAGTGTTCGAAACGTCAGGAAAAACAAAAACCTAAAATATACGCGATAGAATCCGTTTAAAAGTGTTTTATTATAATGTGTAATACTCGCGAAAACCTAAGACATTATTATATTACTGGAACATAAAAGGCTTTCGTGAAAAAATGTGCATATATTGAACTATGAGAATTTATGACATATAGAAGTGCTTACATTACTGATATACCTGTATATCTTAAGAAACATGATGTAAAATTGTTTAGGGATTGTTAAAAATATGGTAGGGTACTACATAATGAGGTTTATAAATGTAATTAGTTCTCCTTGAAATGTATTTCAGTGTGATATCTGGATTAAAAATATAGCACCACTCCATCTCTTCCCATGGATGTCGTAAAAGGTGGATAAGGGACTCCTAACCAGATGGATGGGCAGCAGCGTCCCTTCTGTGGAAAAGTAGCCATACTGCACTCACCAACCCACCTGCCAACTGTGGTGAGTATTGGCAAACACCCCCCAAAATTACGACATCATTGTGGAAATATATGGGGGAGACCTTTGTTCAGCAGTGGACTTATAAATAGCTGATATGATGATGACGATGAAATGTATTTTGCCATAAATTTGGTGGATGTTTCAAAAAGAAAATTCTACACCTGATATGGGAATTTATTCTCAGTATTTTAATTGGCAAGTTCTGCGTTTGAACATATGAGAATACATATGCTGTTGATATCAAAAACTGTTAAACATCTATGTTCACATTCGCCGTCGAGGAATAAATAACTTTGAACTTTGAGCGTTCATTTCCAGTCAATTGCCTGTCGAAAGCAGTCAGTTTATATGAAAAATAACAGCGTATTATATATTAAATACCCCCCAAAATGACGAAACAATTGGAAGTCTATGGGGGAGGCCTTAGTTCAGCAGTGGACATATAAATGGCTGATATCATGATAAGCTTATGTCTTCCAACTAACTTGCATTGGTGCTGAGGGCTGGAAATAGAGCTCATATTACAGCAGATTAAGTAAATTTATTTAATTAAAGCATGGAAGACTTACAGCTAAACAAATCTAAAATAACACAAAATTAGTAAAAGGAAAGCCAATAACCAGTCTTCGCTTATAGAAATGAAGTAAAAATTTAAATTTAAGCGTGAGAGAGTAGGCACCGATACGCTAAATATAGGAATGTACAAATCATCTGCCTATTTGAAATAGTCAAGGCTTAAGCACCTCCTTGCCGATGACACACTAGTTACAAGGGGGTCGATATCGCGCTGCTTACACAAACCATTAAAAGTTTTGCTTGCTCGCAAGACCCAACTGTTCTGCCTGTAATTTGATGAAGCATTTGGTACACGTATGGGTTTGAAACGAATTGATTTGGATGGAACATTAAAGTAAACATATTACAACACTATTTTTTTCCACAGTGCATATCGAGTGCATCGCATCACATGCGCTCGGCTGGGTACGATGATGACGACCCGTTCGTCAAACAACTAATACAAGGAGTAAGGGATATCTTCAGATAGGTACCAACATGAACATGTCGTGGTTTTGACTTTGTTACTATGTATATAGTTTGATTGTATGGAGTTTAGTGAGAAATGTCAGACTTGATGGCGGACAGAAAACAGGGGGGGCGTTCAACTATTACGTAAGCAGGGTTAGGTGGTGAGGGTGCAGTATTATCTTACCTTTGCTGACTAAAGGAGCTGTGAAAATGTTTTGAAAATAATATCTATACAAATAAATAAAATTGAAGTGTCTGTTTGTAATGTCAAAATAACAGCTTTTTACTAAATGCATATAAAAGTATATGTGGTACATATAACAAAAAATACATTTAATTTTTTTTTGTCTGTCTGTCTGTCTGTTTGTTCCGGGTAATCTCCGAAACGGCTGGACCGATTTAGACGGGAGTTTCACTGGCAGATAGCTGATGTTATAAGGAATAACTTAGGCTACTTTTATTTTAAAAAATAATTAGGGTCCGCGCAAAATAAATAAAACCCTTGAAATCCAATATATATTCTATATCAAGTGTCTGTCGAAGTACCCTATTTAAATTAAACGCGGGTGAAACCGCGGGTCCCAGCTAGTATATTATAAAAATCAGTAGAACAATTCTTACTATGATTATACCGAATTTAATTCATCATCATATGTGACTAAGGACGTCCACTGTTGAAAAAAGGCCGCATTTCATTGCATATTTATTTTTAGAAGCAAACGAGTCATCCGTGAATTCGTCTTAACTCTACCCTAATAAGTATATAAGTTTATAAAATTCTTAGGATTTATTATTTGGGGGGATTCATAATTTTACATTTCTTTTACATAGGGCTTAATGCAGCCGGCACGAATGCGACGAAAGCACCAATCCCGTGGGTGTCGTAAAAGGCGACTAAGGGATTAGCTGGAGAATGGGCGGCAGCGTCCTTCGAATACATTCACAACTCAACTGCGATCGCCAACCCCGCCTGTCAAGCGTGGCGATTATGGCAAAACCCCCCAATGAGTACACAACACACCGATGTCGGTCGTTGTGGTGGTCTTTGAGGGAGGCCTGTGTCCAGCAGTGGACTTTATTCGGCCGAAATGATGAAAAAATGACGAGGACCTCAAACTTTTAGTTGGCTTACGTAATACTTCGACGCACCTACAGGAGATTGTTGAACTCTGTCGCGACTCAAGTATTAGTTATTGTATTACCTACTTATATAGTAATAATTTTGTCCACTATATACTATGTGTAAAATGTTGTGGATATAACTTCGTAAAACTAAATCTAGTTAGTGACAGTTTTTACAATAAATGAAAGATTTAATTAATGTTACGACTCGAAAGTGATATGTTGTGATTTTCAGTCTTTCTAATTTCATTGGTGACAATACTTGCTGTCCTGAAGTAGACGGAGAAACTTATAACATGTTCTGTCTGACGCCGAGCAAAAATTATAAGATATGTGATATGTGACTATTAGTGTAGTATTAAATATGTCTTTACTATACGTTTCAATGAATTATGATATTCTCCACGTTATAAAAACATTTCTTTATAAGCCAATAGTTTATAATAATAATAATAATTTCGGCCGAATGAAGTCCACTGCTGGACACAGGCCTCCCCCAAAGATCACCACAACCACCGATATGGATGTGTTGTGGGCTCATTGGGGGGGATTTGCCATAATCGCCACGCTTGGTAGGCGGGTT
This sequence comes from Diloba caeruleocephala, assembly GCA_947459985.1. Taxonomy (NCBI): domain Eukaryota; kingdom Metazoa; phylum Arthropoda; class Insecta; order Lepidoptera; family Noctuidae; genus Diloba; species Diloba caeruleocephala. The sequence goes on from OX381613.1 coordinate 5,179,027, forward strand.
GGCGATCGCAGTTGAGTTGTTAATGTACTCGAAGGACGCTGCTGCCCATCCTCCGGCTAATCCCTTTTTGTCGACTTTTACGACACCCATGGGAGGAGATGGGGTGGTGGCATTCTGAGCCGCCAATAGTTTAGTTCTTTTAAAAATAAGGTGGTTCGTAGTAACTTAAAGTTAATTGGAATAGCATTATAAATACGGCCACACATGACAAAGGAGCTTTTTTTTTCTTTGGCGCTCGCGGTAAGACTATTCTATCCGGATTTGTAGTGATGTGAAATATAAACATTATAATTGTAAAAGAGAGACTATTTATTTTATGTTCTCGGCCTAAGGCGTTGGGTGTTAGCTAGTCAGCAAATTTTGGCAACAAGGTTTGCGTTGTGCCTTATATTTAGGAACTTCATCGACATCTTGGTGTCATTAACAGTATTTTGTTTGTTTGTAAGTGGTTGCAAAATAGATTGGGTAAATTCCGGACGTGAAACAATTTGTATATCTCTCAATCGTTAAGTACATACTATAATCCTTGTATATTTGTATTAAAACATTGTTTCGTAACGGTAAGTCCAAAAATCAAGTGCTATCTCTGATTTACACATATTATTAGATGGATAAGCTTTTCTGTAAATTTTGTAGAAAGAATACGAAAATATAAGTCTTATCACAACTTATGGCTAATTCATTACGTAAGAATCTCTCTTTCTTCAGCTTAATTTGAGTATGGCATCGCAGCATGGCGTCAAATAATATTCATCTTTCAATCATTATAACGGTCCTCCGATGAGCATTGAGTAGTCTCCTTCTTTGACTCCAAAAAAAGAAATTTCTATTTTGGAGGCAAAAAAGGAGAGAGGAAATGACAATAATAATTCTACTGTGTTCGACGTATACTATGTGTTAATGACTCGCGATGACGCTCTAGAGCATTCGTCTGATACAGTGGTTGGCAACCTGCGGGCCGCATGCGGTCCGTGCAGTCATCTCGGTGTGATCCGACTGTAAATGCGAATAAGAATGTACTACAGCGAGTCATTTGAAGATTTAAAAACATTTGTATAGATAATGGCCGAATACTGAAACGCCATTTAATATTTGAATCCCGCTTAACCAAATGAGACGCCCGTTTTCGGTGGGAAGGCGGGTGTCTCAAATCTTTAAGTAGCGTTTCAATATTCGGCCGGAAGACACCCACCCCTTATTGATCTCCACGTAGTACTCTTATTACAAAAGGCTTCATGGTCTCATGTTTTCTCTCCATTGTTATTACTTCATAGTAATTAATATCAGTAAAATACCTGCTGTGGACTGCGACAGGCTGAGTAATACGTTACTTTATAAATTTATATAAATAAAATTGTACAGCACCCACCTTGTGCTGCACAAGCTTAAATACTGACTTGTGAAATATCGTAGTTTCCAACAGTGTAATATTATATCACATTTATGTTTAAATGTATATATTGTAAGTAGATATTGTGATTGATAAGACAATAAATCGCTTCCATATATATTTGGTATCGTGTTTTTGTTTGATGTCCGGATTGAGAATACAGCACCACTCCATCTCCTCCGTGTATGTCGTAAAAGGCGATTAAGGGACTCTGAACCAAAATGATGGGCAGCAGCGTCCCATCTGTGGAACAGCAGCCATACCGCGGTCACCAACCCGCCTGCCAAGTGTAGTGAGTATTGGTATTGGTTCCCCCCCAAAATGATGACACAGGGCATATAACTGGTCGTTGTGGAAATCTATGGGGGAGGCCTTTGTTCAACAGTGGACGCCCTTAGACGATGTTTTTTCTTACGGGTGTGATCATCCTCTGTAATGAAACCGGTATTTAGTTAAGCTTACCCAGGAAACGGCTCCGACATAAAGGAAACGAATCTAATTTATGAACCATATCCTATAATAGTTAAATCAAAATCAAAAGCATATGGCACAGTTCCAGTTTATTCTTTAAATGTTACATGTGCTAGATAAAAAAATAATACAGTCCGATTAGTGAAATTCTTTTTTTTTTTTTACTAGTAACCATTGGCCGTTGACGAGCAGCGGCCGTGTGTCGTATCGTTGTTGAAATTAATACTTAGGTTCATTACAAATAGTTTACTTTCACATTCGTACACTCTAAATTGGAAAACATTATATTTTTTACAATTTTAACAAGCATTTTAACCGACATAGTTTTGAGCCCTTGGCGTCATATCCGTATGTCTCGAGTCGATAGGTTTGTTATTTTATGTTGAATTCGTAACCTTTGAAATCGACAAGGGTATCGACTTCGACACGCACTGAACATTGCCTCTGTTGGACCTTTTTGGTAGTACAAAGGTACTTACACATCGCAAGTGCCTTGTATAATATAATTTAAAAACGATATAGTAATTCATCTATTTATACAGTCATATTGTCTAGCGGCCGGGCGTGGCGCGGTCACTGTTTATATTACTGGGCATTATAAAAATGTACTGCGTATCAAACACAAAATATAAAGATTATCTTTAAGTAAAGCACTGATTTACTGCATTTAGGGGTAATATACACGTACTTATAGCTTTAGACAAATTGGCAAGTTTGCGAACTTACAGATAAATGGAAAACACACTGGCAGTGATAAAAATATATTAAATAAACACAAAATTCTAAATTTGAGCGACGGCTAATAACCGATGAATTTGGCATTTTGTTAAATTTAGTTTATTGCAATCTGTCTTTAAGAATTATGATATGATATCGTGATATTTTGTGTCTGATTATTCACATCACAACGCAACCTTAGGCAATAAATAAAAAAATGATTTGTTTAATTAAATTAATAAAAAATAAAGAGTTCGAAACGATCGTAGCGTTACTTCTATATTTACAATGTGTTAACTTACAACTAATTAGAAGCATCAACTATGAATTTTTTATCAACATTGAAGGCACATGATTCCGCACCCGATTCTCGTCATATATGTGCACTAACTTAAGGTGCACCCTCCGCTGGCAACATTCCTCTGTACTTTTATTTTACATGGCAACACTGCAAGTTATGTCATTTGTCAAAACTTTGTAAAAAACGTTGAATGGGTAAACAAATTAAATGTATTATTCCAATGTGGGATAATTCTGATCATAGTCTTTACCTACGTGTATTTCTGAGCGTGCAACAAGGTTTGACAAACAATATAAGTTGTATTGTTGGTACATAATGGACCGGACGTGACGTGCTAACTTACACAATATTATACAATATGCGAAATAAGTACTGGGATGGAACTATTTGTGTTGCACGAAACTGGTTCAGAAAATTATTTTTTGTACAAATTTTAATAGATATCACTAAAGGACACCGACCATCTCCTATACATCGTTGAGCGCAAAACTTAATTAAGTATTACAAGTTCTAAATGTGTGTCATTTGTTGAAATCTACACCTTGGAGCATGGCAACTAATCTAAAGCAAATAAATGGTTTTACATGAATAAAACATATTTTTATCATTAAACAAAATATCAGCTATAAGCTGCCACCTTAGTTTTAGTTTGATGGACAGTGGCATTCATGGATTTGAATTTACGATTTGATAATGTCACAGATTGCTGTTGCTTGTTATTGCTTTAAATAACACAATCTGTAACATAGCTAATCGTAGATTCAATTCCATAACCGATACGTCAGATTCCGTGAGGCAACCATGACTTGCTTGTAAACACAAAACAACTTCTTCTCTTACATTTATGGCTTCTGTTAGTATCTTCCATAATTTCGCCAATGTCAAGAATAAGGCAACGTTGTACGATGTTCAGATTAATCAATCTTTATATATTCATAAAATATATCTTAAAAATGATATAATCTACAAAAATATGTCGACGTCTTGCAATTGTTTTTCAATCGAACATAATGTTATGTGTGAAATTATATCAGTCACAATAAAACTAAGGAAGTGTTTATTTCAGAAGACTGTCATATTGATTTTAAAATGACATTTAAGTCTGGTACAATGTCTTTTAAGCCATTTGACTGCGCAGTGCATCACAAAACGTCGAAACAAAAAAAAACCTATATTTAGCCACTGTAAATCTGAGTTCTTTTGTGACTGTAATGGTTTATCATAACAAAGTATATTTCGCACTATTTATTATTCGTGCAACGCGTGGGCCCATAAATGGATGGGTATCCTTTGTATATACATATTGGAAAATAATATTAATCCGAACAATTAGTTTCATGCAACGCAAACGTAGACTAGTTAATATAGTTATAAGTTGACTTAGGGAAACTCAGTCTGGCAATGATATAATAGCAAAGTACTTTGGCTCCGTCATTTATACAGCTGCACTTCAAGTTACTGGCAATGGAACTGGGAAGAGTAAGAGAGATAATAAAGGAGGATTAGCTAGCGTTTGATAAGCCGAATAACATATATTATATTCAGATTAAATACTAGTTATCAGACAAAAGTTAATTGTTATATCTAGAGAACAGAACAGAACAGACTATGTACTGAAAAGTGCAACTATGTAGAAGACTGAGCTCGGCTAAGACCGGTCGCAATACAGAATAAACATATATTTATTCTTACAAACTATTTCGCTAATTAGTTCTATTCACAGCTGCGGAACGGAAATTATTTATATAAAACATGTCTCCACTTAGTGCAGTAATTCATTACATTGATATTTGATTGAGATCCCGTTGTGCACACGATTGTTTTGTCAATAATTTTGAATTGAACCGCAAACTGGTAGAAAACTTGCTGGTGACTGGCATAATTATATGTAAATTTTTCTATAGTTAACATAGTAACAATTATCAACAAAATATATCGATTCGATGAATCGAAAAGACGCGTTATTTTGCATATAAGTGTACTTTTAAAAGTAATTGTACTTCGTCATTAATAATAAATAAGAGGGGAGCCGATCACCGGCATTTTTTGTACCTGTTCGGTAATATTTCATACTCCCGTCACAAATTACGAATCCCCAATTTCAACGAAACTATATTTTATATTAAACAGAACACGTCATATTATATCTAAAATATTAATTTAAAAATATAAAAACTAAGCAGTCATTCATGTAACACTAGGAATATAAAAAAAATGTTTGCATACCGTCATTCCGTGATTTAAAAAAATATCGTACAATAGTAAGCGTACTCAACTAGCTCGTAGTAAAAAAAATAATTAAAATTAATTAAAAAAAGCTTAAAGTGTCAATGAGGAACAGAATTTATACAATGTCGCGCAGTTATATCTATTACGATTACACTTATCGTAATGGTTTTAAATAAATAAATTATTTAATCTATAGCCACCCTGTCATCGCTGTACAGTTTTTGAATTTAACCTTATTCTCATTATAACAAAATCAATAATATCACTCGCTCACGTATAAAAATAATATATAAACCCTCACTGGCGTGAGCGCAGTGAGACAGGGCGACAGCTGGGGCCGTTACACACTGATGCGGTAACTCAAATCCGACCACACTGGTGGACCAAAAGCATTCATAAAACTGTCATACATTAGAGTAAAATTTCGTTCTAGTCGCCGTTCTACACAGTATTTTTATGTGGTTTTTTTTTTGTACCGTATAGATTGCGCATTATGTCCACGTTTTCTCGGTATTTCACACTAAGAAACAATATTGTGCATCTTACATCTCGGTAAACCTGGTACACTTAATGTTTTATAAAGCTGTAATGTGCATTATCAATGCTTGATACAGTCTTCAAGTCGCGATTGTCAAAAAAAAAATAACCTCATTTGTCGTTATTATAATGAAGAACACAATGATGCGTTATTTGACCAAACAATGTAAAAACAGTTTATTTTTTTAATCTTTCTTTGACTGGCTAGACTGGCCACCCAAAACAATCCACTTGATAGCTTGCTCTGTACAGCTGACAGATGTGTGGTCGATGGTCACATCGCTCAGTGTCCGACAGCTTACAGAAGGGTCTGTAGTGTGAGGTGCCCCTTACTCAATGCTTTTGACTCGCGCCATGACTTTGCCCTCGAACATGGGCAGCGTCTCCGAGTCGCTGCTCACCTCCTCTTGGATCACCGTATCTAGATCCGTGCAGTTCGTCTTGAAGAAGTATCTGGAACCAAGATAGTACATTTTAGGTTTTGGCTGTATTGACCAATTTCAGGCTAATCTATAATTTTGACATAGCATATGTATTAATCATATTGCGGGAATATGTGTACTTAAAGCTAGTAATACTAATATATTTACGGCTAGCTAGGACCCGCGGTTTCACCCGCGTTTAATTTAAAAGAAATTTAGTGTACTTCGACATAGACACTTCACATAGAATATATATATATTGGATTTCAAGGGATTTTTTTGCGCGGTACCCTAATTATTTTACTAAAATATAAGTAGCCTAAGTTATTCCTTATAACATCAGCTATCTGCCAGTGAAAGTCCCGAAGAAATTGAATTTTAATCAAATATTGTTCCGATGCAAACAGTAATCATTCAGTGTCTTGATATTTTTCAGTGTGGTATGAAGATAGGGGCTTTATTATTTTAATAACAGGGTTCCAAACTGGTGATAACTGCCAGAAGAGGTAATTGGCAGACACCACCAGTTTGGAAGCACCCAAGACAGCTAGATATATCTTGAAAATTTGTCTAGCTGTCTTGGGAATATATCTGAAGAGCAATTAATTGGATAATTAACATTATTGGAAGTTGTGGAAAACGTCAAGACGATGCGCCTGTTTCATTCCTCAAGCAGCAGTGAAATCGACCAGACAGTTAACGGCCGAAATTAATAACCAATCTAATCTGAAATATTCAAATTTAAGATTTTGAAATTCATCCATTGTTGTATTACGATCACATTTAACACAAAAAAACAAACATCCGTTATCCGAAATCCAAAGATTTTGGATTAGATCGATTATTAATTTCGGTCGTAAGTATTCTTCTAATATTGTATAATAAAGATATCAGCTCACCTATAATTACCCTTACGGGGGAGGTACTCCTTGAAGGTCTTGAGAGTGAGCGGCGATGCGGGCACCTTGAACCGGTAGGGCACGTTCTCGTCCAGGAAGGTCACCACCACGACCGTGTGCGCCTCGCTGGCGCCGCCACTCGTGCTGCTCGACTTACTGCCGCTACCGCTGTGCGGGGAAATACCTCGTTTTATATACATTAAGTATTTGACTTAAAGATTTAAAGAACTCAGGGGGTTGAGGGTAAAGTTAGCTAAAATAAATGGTAATAATAATGCCGTAGATTTATGATTTAGTAAAGTACAAAATTATTTTGCGTCATATTGAATGATAAGCACCAAGAAACCCGTGATGCGAAGTCCTACGAACGATTTGTACAAAACTGTCTTTTGATGAACTATTGATAGCGAGATGGCCAAATATTTCAATCGTAAAAAAGGTTGTTGGGCAGTATCACTGATGCAGAAGTACGAAGTGTAGATCTGTAGTCATAAATTTGTTCATTTAGTGCAGTCACTATGTACTAGTAAAGCATGAATGGAAGTAAAACGAAAATATAAAAAAAAAATTACCTAGTAGATTGAGCTTGATGACAAATATTTTTGGTATTGAATATTTGAATAATGTCTTTTTTTTCATAAACTTATAGCGAGGATTATTTCTCTATCTTTGATACAAAATACAAGTTATCACAGATATAATTTCACAACTTATTTTTTTTAATTTTTCGTGAAATCAGCCAAAGGCGATCCATTGCTGAATAAAGGCCTTCTCTACAGTCTTGGTGTCGTCATTTTCGGCATCTTCGTGGGATGAATTATTAACATAAAACTGTTAAATACAGTTTTCATTTTTTTGTTGGGATCTCATATACGTTTCTGGGAAATGTGGTTGCTTAACCGGTAATTTCTGGGCGAAGCCAAGAGGCCTCCAGCCAGGCTTAAAAATAATATTAAAACTAAGCAACTTGCGCTAAGGGTGCCCCCTGTGGGTCACGGACCTCGGCTTAGGGCGTTGCTGGGGATAACAAGCTATTGTTTTGGGGACAGCTGGATCGGTATTATTTATGTGTTAGGGGCATTTAAAACTACAGACTTGGCATGGGCCGGCGCGGGCAAGAGACGCGAGGGAGAAGTAGTAACTTGAACGGGAAGATGACGCGGCGAGTTTTCAGTAACATTGGTGATGGGTATACGTACCGCGCGCGGGGCTGCAGCTTGTCGCGGCGGCGCAGCTCGTCGCGGCGCAGCTCGTCGCGCTCGGCCGAGGCGGCGCGGCCCTCGGCCATCCACAGCAGGATGCGCGGCTCCGCGCCCGCCTCGCTCGCCACCGACACGCCGCTGTCCGTCAACTCCGTCACCGTCTTCTTGGAGAACGACCTGGCGCCAGACGGTAGCAATTGCAGTCAATGTTACAGTTTGAAACCGTGCCGACCGATCGATACGGAATATTCGACAACGTTTTATAATAAATCTTGCTACACTAATTTTGTCAATCACGCAAAACGATCAATTTGCCAGATTAAAGAGCGGTTGCAGTGGTCACGCCTTAGATGTATGACCCATACCCAAACCCTTCCATGCCTCAAAGGGTTTACCACGTTAAACATCGATCCTAGTTATCATACCTACGAGTCTCGCTCAGCATTGTAGACAACTTCGAAAAAACAAAACACAAGGATGATTCAGTTGGACCGAGTAGAGATTAGAAACACCACAACGCTCGAAGCTAAAAATCTTTAACCAGTGCGCCCTGTCTAATTCTGAAAAGCCTATCATGTTTCAATAAATGGCTGCTGGAACAGATAGTAAATGGCGTGGTTGTTATCAGAGTTAAAACATTTACACTTACTGCTGCGATTTCTGCGATCGAGAAAATTGTCTTAGAATTCACAACAGGTCAATACACGTATTAGTTTGAGAAAGAAACAAAAGCATTTTGCTTTAATTTCTCGTAGTAGACTTTGGGTTTGGTCCATCCATCATGTCAGCTTAAGGACATCCTGCGTGCTGGAATAAAGGTCACTTCCATAGATTTCCTCAATTGTGTCGTCATTATAGGGGCATTGTCCAGTACATAAAGTAAACTGTCCTTGTTTTAATATTTATGATATTGTTGAAATTAATTATGCCTTTACCGAATTTCATGACCTGTTGACATTGTTCTATAAATTATGCTTTCCTGCCATCAAAGTAAAAAACTACATAAAACCTGGTAAACTGAAATGGATTTCAAAGGGCCTAAAGATAAGTTGCAAACATAAAAGGAGTCTTAAATACAAATATTATCATCATAGAACTAGTAAGAATAAAATAGCATTTAAAGCTTATTCGAATATATTAAAAAAATGCATAAATAATCTGCAATCAACAAGTAACTTAATACACATAACTAACTCTAATAACAAATGTAAAGCTACCTGGGAAGTTGTAAAACGAAGCATGGGTAACGAACTCCCAAAAGTGTACATAGATAAAATTGTTACCGACAATACTACAGCTTCATCTGGATTGGTGATAGCAAATATATTTAACAATTTTTTTATTGATATGGATCTAAATAAACCAGTTATTGCAAAAAATTACTACCCTAATTCGTATATTAATAATAATCATCATAGTATATTTATAGAACCCACGAATTCCATAGAAGTATTTAACGTAATAAAGTCACTGAGAAACACAAAATCATCAGGTTATGATAACATTACCACGGATCTCATAAAACTTATATTACAATATATAGCACAACCGCTATCTCACATTATTAATATTTCGTTGGAACAAGGTTGTTTCCCGGATAAGCTGAAGCTGTCAACAATAAAACCTTTGCATAAAAAGGGCCTTAAGACTGATAAAAACAATAACAGGCCCATAGCACTGATACCCATAATTTCAAAAATATTTGAAAAGATTATGTACCAGAGGGTGATCAATTTCGTTGAAAAATATAGCGTGCTATCAAAGGCACAATGTGGGTTTAGGAAAGGAAAATCAACGTTACTAGCTACATTTAACTTGGTAAAATCGGTTATAAATAATATTAATTCAAAAATACCAACTTCTGTCCTCTTTTTAGATTTAAGTAAAGCTTTTGATTTTGTTGACCACTCTATATTACTAAATAAATTGGAAAAATATGGATAAGAGGTGTAGCTCTGAAATGGTTTCAATCATATTTATGGGATAGAAAACAGATCACTAGAATTACTAAATTTAATGATGTTACAAATACTCTTGATATATTTGATTCTGACACTAGAAATAATAATTATGGTACCTCAGGGCAGTATTTTAAGGCCACTGCTATTTCTCATTTATATTAATGATCTCCCCAAATGAGTGTGTCAACATGACTGTATTTTATTTGCAGATGACACATCAGTAGTCATAAAATGTAACAATGAAGAAACGTATGAAACAAATATAAATAATACACTACGGAACATAATTAAATGGCTAGATTTAAACTATTTAAAAATTAATATAGGCAAAACTAAAATAATAAATTTCAAAACACAGAAAAGTATATTTAACCATTTAAACACCAAGTATGATAATCAACAAGTTGATCAGACACACAGTACTACATTTGTAGGTATTGTGATCGATGAGCACATGAGATGGAAAGAACATATTGACAATGTCTGTAAAAAAATTGACAAGTTTGTGTTTGCACTAAAGAAAGTCGAAGAGACGACTTCTAGACAAGCCTCGTTAATGGTGTACCATGCTTACGTTTTATCAATAATAAGATATGGTATGGTTGTTTGGGGATACTCACCAGAAATACTGCGGCTCTTTATAGCCCAGATGAGATGTGTTCGTGCAATATTTAAAATAAGATGGTCTGAATCTTGCAGACCACTATTCAAATCACAAAACCTCTTAACCGTACTTAGTATATATATTTATGAGGTAGCCAAATTTGTGAGGCAGCATATTAAATTATTTGAAAATAAAAATAACACGAACAAGCGCAAAGTTACTCATGCATATTTAAAATTACCAGTACCAAGACTAGAAATGTTTAGACATAGCTGCGTATACATGGCCCCGCTTGTGTAAACTCATAGCCGAATCATATACTCGATCTACCTTACAATAAATTTTGTATTTCTCTACGTCAATGGCTGGTGCAAGAGAGTTTTTACTCAATTAGCGGATTCCTTAAAATATACTCTTCTCAATCATATCACTTTAGAAATGCGTCATAATTGTTACTGATTGTTTTTCACAAAGACATTTATATGACTACAAATTGAAGTTTCTGCACTATGAGTTATAATAATATATGTACTTACCTAACTATTAAGCTTGCTCCTACTGCAAATGTCATACATGGACACACACTAATTTTAATATTTCTCTTTTAATGCTTATAACGATTTTATTATTGATAATGTTATTGACATGTGCTCTGATTTTAATTGTTTTATGATTTTGATGAACTATTATTATGATTGTCATATTTTAAATTTAATTTTAGTACCTGTAGTTAATATTGTTATACTTACATTTCAATTTGCATGCTATTTTATCATGGCAAAATGTGTTTGCTCTATACTAGAATGTACTATCTTATTACCACATTTTATGCAAAGAATAAATGAATTGAATTGACCACGAGAAAATCTTAGATGTTTAGCATAGCAGAAAATTTGTAAATAGGCATAAAAGATGTCGACATACCTGCGCGTGAGTGAATGCGGGTGATGCAAGGAATCAGGCGGCGCATCGTAGTGGCCGGAGTCGGCCGACAGCGCGGAGGGAGCACGGCGGGGGGCGTGCGGGGCGTGTGCGTGGGGCGCGTGGGCCCCGTGGGGGGCGTGGACCCCGTGGAGGCCGTGCGCGGGGCGCGCTCGGGTGCGGCGCGCCGGCGGCGGGGACGCGCCCGGCGTGCGCTCGGACCACACGCGCGACACGTGCTGGTCTGCACACCACACCCGCCCGTTACATACTATCTTACAAGTGACTCACGCTCGTCAGCACATAAACGGCCACCACTAAACTTAGGTCTCCCATTCACATCAGTCAAAATGTGGTCGTCACTTCCGAATAAAGGCGTCTCCCATAGTTTCACAACTACCGGTTATATACCGTGTGTCGTCATTTTGAGGGGAACTTAAGCGGGTTGGTAGACGCAGTTGGGCCACTGTTCCATAGAAGGGGCGTTTCTGCCCATCCCTGTGGTTTAGAATCCCTTAGTCACCTATTGGATGAAAATGGTATACTCTTAATCTAGACCACACGGTCTTCCATTACCCACAATAAATATTCATGAAAGACTTTACCATAATCACTTAGCACGCGGATTGTACACGATCAGAGAATGTTTTCGATACAAAAAACACACTGAATACATTTTACGTCATCTAAAACTAAGAGAAGTGACCTAATCTTTACAGGAACCCATACCGATCAAAGATTTAAATCGTTTAAGCCTTTAACAACAAAATCCGTGGCATCTTATTAAGACGTGTGCGTAGATTACTCACACAAGTTTACTGTAAAACTATTTTCAATAACATTAATACGCAGTACACTGTCGATGACTTGCGACGTCACGCGTAACAATAGCCGTCGTACTGCGTCGATAAGTGGAAAACATACTTTACTTTTTTAAAAACGTTGCCCCACAGGAGGATTTCTCCTGTGTCGTGGGTGCGTTTTTCAGACATAAATTCCACACAAAACATGTAGTTGAGACAGCGAATTATCGTTGTAATCTTGACGAAGTACGAATCTATCTTTGTCACTGTCTTTCACATAAGTATTTCAATACGTTTTTTGTCTACCGCTATTGTGAGCGTCCGTGATGAGAATAAGCAAACATTGTATTATAATTAATTGAGACATTTATCTAAACATTTAAACCATTACCTGTATTAATAACTTACAATTGAAACATGCTGCCTTTATCTTTAAAAGTATTTTTGGTGTGGTTTTTACCTTTGTTGAACACGCACATCGCCTTTTTTGATTATTTTCGTATTAACTAAGGCTAAGTACTTAAACGAGTACACGATTGAGTCTGAAGTCAAATTCACTCTTTCACTCATTTCAATAATAACATATCTGAAGCGTTGTAAAGTAGATATGGACGGGGCTATCTAACGATTAGAGATCAGACAAATTATATGGATACGCTCAAAGACAATTTACACGAGGTCATTATTGTAAAAATCCACTAAGCCGGAACATTACGGCATTTACAAATTAATAAAGCATTCATCATTTCACCATTTACACGTAGGCCAGAATCAGAGTCAGTTTATTCTGTAAATCGTTGTTTTCGTAGTGATGTCTTAGGTTTTCGCAAGTATTACACATAATTAAATGTGTATTCGGTCGCTAAAATGGAAACGTGCTTCTTTCTAGGGAAGGCACGTATTTACGCAACCAGGTTTTTACACCAGGTATTTACTTTCAAGTACGCGCACCAGGTGCCGACCCGTAAGACTCGAAAGACTTTAAAGTATTTTACTCGGCTGCTCGCTCGCTACGCGCTCGTTCGATGTAAGTATTTTTGTGTAAACGCGGTTGTACTCCTTATTTACAATGAAGCATGGATCAATTTCCTATGCAAGTATTTTTAAGATCAGGGCTTGCAAGTATTTTTTTGTGAACGCGGTTGTGCTCTTTATTTGTATTAGGGTACGGATCAATTTCCTATGCAAGTATTTTTACGTTCAGGGCTAGCAAGTATTTTTTTGTGAACGCGGTTGTGCTCTTTATTTATATTACGGCACGGATCAATTTCCTATGCAAGTATTTTTACGTTCAAGGCTTGGAAGTATATTTCTTACATACGCTATTGATCAATTTCCTATGCAAGTATTTTTACGTTCAGGGCTTTCAAGTATTTTTTTGTGAACGCGGTTGTGCTCTTTATTTATATTAGGGCACGGATCAATTTCCTATGCAAGTATGTTAATGTTCCAGGCTTGGAAGTATTAGATTTTATGAATTCGTGAATTTAATCCTTATTACTATTACATTACGGATTACTTTTCTATGCAGAAGCAAAATACTTGGAAGTATTTCGAACCCTGGGTTTTGGCGCTGGTATCTTAAGGTGGACGTACTTGGAAACCCTGGTACTCGATTTTACGAGTACGACCCATGCCTACTTCTTTCAAACCACTAGTGGATTGGTTTACTGGCTAGGACGTTCACACAACGATACGCACAAGCGAACCCACTGCGCTAGTGCCATCACTAAACATACAGAACAGTTTTAAAATTTAAAACCGTTCTAATCGAATCGAGTAGTTGGTCAGTGGAAAGTACAAGACATTGATCTCAGGTCTTCAGGATTTATGTTGTGTGCTCTTTGAAGGGTTTTGCCATAATCACCATGCTTAGCTAGCGGGTCGGCGATCCCAGTTTAGTTGTAAATGTACTCAAAGGACGCAATGCCCATCATCATTTCGGCCGAATGAAGTCCACTGCCGGACACAGGCCTCTCCCAAAGATCACCACAACGACCGATATGGGTGTGTTGTGGGCTCATTGGGGGGATTTGCCATAATCGCCACGCTTGGCAGACGGGTTGGCGATCGCAGTTGAGTTGTTAATGTACTCGAAGGACGCTGCTGCCCATTCTCCGGCTAATCCCTTAGTCGACTTTTACGACATCCACGGGAGGAGATGGGGTGGTGGTATTCTGAGCCGGCACCACACACTAGACTGTCTATTCACATAAAGCCAATAATGGATTGGCTTAATGCATTGTCTTAATAATTGGCCTTGAGTAACTGCAGCATTAATGTTGATTGAAAATATCTACTACAACATACTCATTAAAACAGAATCAATGGTACCGTCTTATGTAAATCGAAATAGTGAATGCGTGTACACTGACCGAGAATATCTTGATCGTTGTCGTCATCAAGCTGCAACTTCTCGCGAATGGCTGCCGCCACCAGTTGCGGAGGTAACACTTGACTCGAAGCCTCCTCGCCGTCACCCTGCAAACAAACAAAATCATTATAATCATCATCATATCAGGTACAGACTATTTTTATTTATACAACGCCAGCTGTCCGCCCCAGCTTCGCATAGGAAGGTACATGCAAATCCGATTGCAGCGCCACCTACCGGGTCCAATTGTGAATCTAAACCATCCAGGGACCCACTCAAACATACACAAAAAAAGTCAAGTTTTTTTTCAAGTTTTTTTTTTTTTCACAAAATAGCCGTCTAGCCGTTTAGGAGGAGTTCAGTGACACGCGTACAAATGTTACGTTATAATTTTTGCCTAGATTCTGAGTCTTTTGGCCGTATAATTTACCTAAAAATAATTTAGTGTTGCCAGTTTATTGCACTTAGGTGGTTTTGGTGAATCTTAAAAATATTGTGTTAATTTTATTGGTGCAAAAATGAATGATTTTCTTTCTTTCTTTTCCAGAAGAATTATATATATATACATGATATTGTGACAATACAAGCAAGTCATTTGCTTGGTGGTAAGAGTCAGGCCTGCCCATAACAACTGTAATGTTACCCAGGACTAATCCTGCGAGGCACGACACTGCGCTCGTCACCTTGAGACATTAGTTATGAGTCTCTTATGCCTAGTAGTACTGCTGAACAAAGACCTCCCCCATAAAAGACCGGTCACATGCCGTGGGTCGTCGTTTTGAGAGGAGTTTGTCGGTACTCACTACGCTTGGCAGGCAGGTTAGCGTAGACTGTTCGCTCTGGTTTATAGTCCCTTCGTAGCCTTTTACAACATCCATGGGAGGAGTTCCAAGTGGTGCTATATTCATCCGTACACCACACCGACAACAAACAATAAGTAACATGATCTATAAAATAAATATCAAGTCATCATTTCGGCCGAATGAAGTCCACTGCTGGACACGGGCCTCCCCCACAGATCACCACAACGACCAATATGGGTGTTTGGGGGGTTTTTCCATAATCGCCACGCTTGGCAGACGGTTTGGCGATCGCAGTTAAGTTGTTAATGTACTCGAAGGACGCTGCTGCCCATCCTCCGGCTAATCCCTTAGTCGACTTTTACGACACCCACGGGAGGAGATGGGGTGGTGGTATTCTAAGCCGGCACCACACGGCATAAATATAAATGTAAATATAAAGTACAACCGCACAAATAAAATATGAAATATGGGTAGTCGGTTCGTGCGATATGATATTCGTACTCACCTCGGCGAGACGCCTCTCGAGTCTCTCCTTGGCCTCCTGGTCTCGTCTCACTCGCTCCAGCTTCTCTATCAGCAGGGGCGCGAACTCCGCTGGCGGTAAAACGCGGAGCTGCTCCGACTGCATACGCTGCGTGCGCGGGATCATCTGAACGACAAACGAATAGTTAACGAAAATTAGCGTATTTTTTACATTCTACTTGACACACACGATAATACAACGACTACGCGTAAGCAGATAGAACTGATCTATTTACTCAGGGTCCTGACCTTGACCTTAGTCAGGGGATAAAACGACTCTTACAAAAATTACGCTAAAGGTGCACGCTGATTATAAAAACCCCCATTCACGTGTTTGACGACGACCACAGACCGGTTTACCGCCCTCGCCGGCGAGGATGCCCGGCTCACCGACGTCGCGGTGGCAGGGGCGGGTCATTCGGAGGTCATTGTTGCTACCAGGTCTCTACTGCATCCCACTGTTTGAATACACACCCTGCATCCAAATTATGGATGCAGTAGGCATTGCAGTCTGCCCCCCTCCCCCCCTCTCCCGGATCCAAGAATTAAATGTCCCTTAAAAAAACATATGAAATAATACGGCTCCAGCTGTCCCCAAAATTATAGCTTGTAACCCTCAGCAACGCCCTAAGCCTTGGCTTATTACGAACCTTGGTTCGTGTCCCGTAAATTTCCCTATTGTTTCCTATAGAAGCCTATATGTCAACTACACAACTCTACTTAACACCACGTTCAATTATTAGATATGTGGTACGAGCCGTAATCCCAAGCAGCGGATTTGTAAAGTGATAATAAAAGTCAACACATTGAGTACGTGCCTTATCACCATTTATATTGATATAATTATTATTTACCCTTCCAATATGTACCTTTGAATTAATTGATTGATACCTATTTATTATAGAATTCACAATATGATTGTATTCAAGTTTTGAACTTTGTTTTCATTTAAACAGGGAATCAATATTAACTCGGTATTGCTATTCGATAACTTGGCGCCCACTCCCCAATAAGCAACAACACACCCAGTCTGGTTGTTGTGGCGATCTTTAGGGGAGGCTTTCTTTCTGCAGTAATAAGGTTCCTTATTCGGCTGAAATAATGATAACGATGAACGTGGCGTAAGAAAAATAACAAAAGGTAAATATATTATTTCTGGAATAACTCCAGGAATTTTTTTAGTGCACCTAAGTTGGCAAACAAGCATACGCCCGCCTGATGGAAAGCGGTTACCTATGAACACCACCAGGCCAAACTCGCGCGTTGCCGACCCTGTAAAAATCTATCCACGAGGGATACAATATATTCTTTGAAGGTGTAACTGCCATAAATTGAGTTAATCAAATGTCGTCTGATGCAAGCAACTGTTATCCTTATCACATCAGCTAAGAATCAGTTACTGCTTAACACCATGGGCTTCTTTCGTTCTTTTCGTGTGGTTGGTGGCCAACCTTGTGCTAGATTTGTTCAAGCCGCCCAAAGACCTGCGACTTGGCTTGATGGCGACGACTTTACTTTTTGTCTAAAGCAAGAACTCAGTTCAATCTCAAATACCACTATGCGCTCACCCTTTTATCACTGAGTGCCGCCTCAGAACAGGGGTTCATAGAAGGATACAATGAACAGTTGTGCAACAACCTTCACGCTAGCAGAACGGATGGGATCCCAGTGTATTGCAGTGTTTAGTTGAAAATACTCTAAATCCAAACGTGCGATGCTCTCACCATGGCAGTATCCTGTTCCTTGTTGATGACAGCGTGGCGGTCGAGCCCGTGCAGGCGCGGCCGGTGCCGGGACTCGCGGGATTCGCGAACACCCCGCACCGACATGCCGTCGCTGGAGGAATGAAAATGCGGCTTATACATGATGTGTGCGACAGAGATAGATAGCGATATCGATGGGGACGTAGTCCAGAGATTGTTTTAATGATTTAAACATTGGCACTTTATTTATAATTACTAGGTTCAGGTTTGTGATGATAGTGTTTATAATTTTTTTTTTAAAAATCACAATTAGTTCGCTTTTCAATGTCATTGCATCGTTTCTGTGAACCGAGTTCATTATATTGTCCTCAAAATAACACTCGACTCTTTGAATCTCACGGTAAGTTTGTTATTTTGATCACCTGTCTGGTGCAAGTTAATGCGTATCACACGGATGGAGTCAAAATGATAAATTAGTTGCTATAAAATTAAGCAGTTCTAAAGCTCAAAGGTAGTAAAGTACATACGATAAAGTAATATATGGTACACTTACTTGGTCATGCTTCATAATTACTCCATTATTATCTGAAAATGATATCTAGAACATTGGAATTTCGTACATAGCCCGTTGCAATTTATAAAGTTTTATGATGTCTACAGTGAAAGAAATATTGTTATACTCAGTTTATCTGTGGTAATTGTTTTACAGCTTTATCTGCTCTTATTAAAACAAGTACTAAGTTTTTTCTTTCTGGTAAGACCAGATAATCCGTCTTACTTTAACGTGTCGTACTATAAGGAAAATGATTGCTGACCTTCCGAGGCAGAATCTACGGGTACGAAGTCAAAATAAATGGCACCTTAGCCAAAATGTCGGGATTCCTAGATAAAATACCTAGATTCTGAGTCAAAATATAAGATATTTTATTTAACATCGCCTCAAATGTCTAGATAGATTGATGAATTTCAGAGCAAAACTTGCGGAGTCAAAGCTTCCGGCTTCTGAGTCAAAATGTATTCTGGCTTCCGAAATGATATAGCCGGCTTGTGAAAAATGACAAGCTTTTAAGTCAAAACATTGCCACTGAGGCAGTTGTTTAAAAAAAGTCTGGATTCTTTCCTTCTAATCTTTTATTTGAATACACTACACAAAGTTCCAATGTTCTAAGCAACAAATAATATTGAATAAATATGTACTCACGGTCACTCACTGCGACCGGAAAGCGACTTGACGTTGCCGTCGGTACAGCCACTGCTGAGCCTGGCGCTCTCGGAGTAACCAAGAGGTGGGCAGTGGTCAGCAAAGTCACGTTATGTACACGCTAACACTACATATGTACTCACACACTGCTGCCAGAGAGCGACACAGCGTCGCTGTCGGTGCGGCCGCTGCTGAGGCTGGCGCGCTCAGAGTCCTGCCGCGAGGCGGGGCAGTAGCCCGCGTACGACACGTGCGCACTGTACACCGATCGCTTGCGGTGCCTGCCGTGCCACCGCACACATACGGGACCACGTGGGAACGGGAACACGTAGGATGTAGGAAATTTGCAAAAGGAGGGTAGGAAGACGGCACAATGGAGGATTCGTCGACAAATTCGTCGATTGTCAAATAACAAAATCAATTTCGGTCAAAATTAAATTTTAGTTTTTAGTTGTAAATCAGTAAATATTGTTAGGGTTTTTTCATAGAAGAGGATGAGAGGAAAATGGTAGGAATGAATCATATGTAAGGTGGCAAGACAGAGCGTTTAGCGTGTAATGCGGCGAGGGCAGCGAGCATGCAGGCGCGGGACAAAACATGGGGGCAAACAATACACGGGTACGTCAGTCAAGCTAACGGGGAGCGAAATAAAATCATTAAATAAGGCTAAGTGCTGGATTCGCTCATGCAATGCCAGGGACACACTTCATGAAACCTTACGAATAAGGGGGGGTTGTTGAATCACCTTTGAAGACACATCAGCGTCAATGCAAAGACAATGATGAGTAATTGCTCGTATTTAAATTTTATCAAAAAGATTCTATCATGCTTTTGAACAACCCACCCTTTGTCGAACTTTGATACGTCAGCGTTAGAAACTGTTCGTTTGATAACAAAATAGTAGTGAAACTAAATTTTGTCGAGATCAAAACTAAACTAGGCAAAAATCTATTCAGCTAATAGTAATACAATTTTGTACTCCTAAATACAATAATTTCAAAAATACTAATACATCTTAGTTATAGTGACAATAATTTAAAAAAAACACTACTTTTACGGTGACTAAAATACAAAACAAAAACTTGCATTAAAATTTCGACCAAAAATATGAACATGAAAGTCATAATCAAATGAAAGTTTGTGTTTAAACTATACACAATATATGACATATCTAATTCTATTCACAACGTTTACAAAATATATAGACAATAAAGCGGGATACTCACGGCGCGACGTCGGAGTGCAGTCGACGCGACTGAGTAGCGAGTAACGCATCGTGCGTCAGTCGCGTGGAAGGTGCGACACCAGTACCTAGTTCTTCGCCTTCATGGAGGGTGGCCAGACCACTTGCAGCAGCCTGATGAAGAATAGGACTCTTAAAAATTGAATTATCTTCGTGTAAACTGACCCCCCATACGGATAAAGCTCATATAGCCGAGTGATGTTATGACGTGAGTGTGTTACCATAGCGAACACTAAAGCCACATACGAGTATTCCACTAAACGTTGCGATGAATGTCTTGCAATAGACTATACCCGAGAACCGACTGTTTATGGAGATATTGGAGGTCATAGTTTTAGGTTAGACATTATTTTTATGTTATTGCAAACTTTTTTAAATGAAATGATCATTTATTCAGAATAGACTAAAACCATTAATTCATCTTACAAAGTTGACAACGTTGTCCCGAACAAGCCGGTTTCCGAAAAGGTTTCAGTACCATAGACCACATCCATACGCTGCGGCAGGTTATACAGAAGAAACATGATGACAAATTATAACGATAATTAAATGTAAATGTCAAAAATGTACGTTAATTAGATGTCACAAATACAAAAAGTGTATTAATAAGAAGTAAAAAAGAATGTATAAATCAAATGTAAAAAACAGTATAAATCCAAAGTCAATGATAAGTGTACAAAATAAAAGTCGTTACATGACGTCATTTACGTCAAAAATGTACGTTAATTTAATTTCAAATATGTCATAAATACAAAAGTGTAGAAATAAGAAGTAAAAAAGAATGTATAAATCATATGTAAAAAACAGTATAAATCCAAAGTCAATGATAAGTGTACAAAATAAAAGTCGTTACATGACGTCATTTACGTCAAAAATGTACGTTAATTTAATTTCAAATATGTCACAAATACAAAAGTGTAGAAATAAGAAGTAAAAAAGAATGTATAAATCATATGTAAAAAAACAGTATAAATCCAAAGTCAATGCAAAGTGTACAAAATAAAAAACCTTACATGACGTCATTTGTAAAAAAAGCTGTGTTGACTGTACCTATCCAGCAGCTTTTTTATCATCAAGACTAAATCAATTTTATCATCCAGACTAAATAAAGTTTATTCTAAATAAATATCATTCTCCACATCCCCGTCCCGTACAACACAGCCAGTAGCGTGCATTAATGACGCGCTACAAAAAACAGCAGACTAGATATTAAATCTATACAAATGATCACCACAACGTCCGGTATGGGCTTAAGTTGTGTGCTCATTGCCATAATCGGCACGCTTGGCAGAAAGGTTTGCGATCGCAGTTGAGTTATAAATATACTCGAAGGACGCTGCTGCCCATCCTCCGGCTAATCCCATAGTCACCTTTTACGACACTCACAGAATGAGATGGGGTGGTGGTAGTCTTAGCCAGCACCACACGGCCTTTTTGTTTGTTTTCTTTCGACTTATAACGCTTAAATCCAATAAACCATATAAACAATTAAACAGTTTCCTATTCAATTCCATTTTCCAAGCCACATCCCACTGACCTCTTTGGCAGGTTGCGGCGGCGAAGCGTCTGGCGACGACAGCGGTTGCGTGGCGGCGCTAACATACGACACGTACGCGTCCGAGCGTAGGAACGACTGATACGTCGTCTCGGTTATCGCACGCGTCACCTGCGACAAAATAATGCGATTGGAAAGTCGAATATTGAACAGGTTTCTTCGTGAAGTGTTTACGGTTGGCTATAATGACTCATTCAAAAACATGTAAATCCTGCCTTACTTTTTTTAGTGTAAATATTATATTTTGCGGGTTTAAAACTCTTTAACCAAATTTCTAAACAACAAATATTTAAATATTAAGCAAACATATATTTATTAATTAAATATTATGGTCCATTTTTTTTTTTTTTCTTAAAATATACCTCTTGCTCCATATTGTCGAAAATAGTCTTCTCGATATTGGATCCATCCTTGAGGCTCTGCTTCACTTGCAGCTTTATCTCCTCCGGCATCGCTAGCTGAGACTTGCGCAGGAATCTACATGACAGACAATATTTCAACAGTTAAGTATGTTTTTTTGCTGAATAATACAAATAGGGGAGCAGATACAGCATGGAATTGAAAAATTTTTTTGTAGCTAGTCTCTCAGCATAAGCGCTGGCAAAGACTGTTGTGATACTGAAAAAAGTAAGCGCCTTTTGGTCACATATTAAACACGCATACTTTTTGACGGCACGTTTAGCGCAGTGGCTTATTAGCTTAGCTTACTGCGCTACGTGCTGCAGGTTCAATTCCGCATGGAACAAATATTTTTATGAAGAAAAGATAGTTCTTTCGGGTTTGGGTATTCCCACGTCACTGAAGAAATCCTAGAAACATTGTGTTCACAGACATGTCAACAAAATCATATCTAGTCTATACAAAAACAAAATATAGAGATTCTCGCCTGATCTTTCCGAGAAATGTAGCTGCTTAACCGGGCGATTTCTGGCGGAGTCAAAAGAGGCCTCCAGCCAGATTACAAAAATGCGAACTGGGCTGTAGATAACTCACTTGTATATCGCAGAGACGACCTGCCGTATCTTGGAGGAGTCACACTCCTGCCGTAGGCCCTGCACAGCGAAGTAGAAGTTGAGCCGGTCCACGTGCAGCCCTCCCGCCCCGCCGACGTACTTGCGGAACAAGCGTACGCCCTCCGCGTCCTAACAATATCAACCAAAATCATCCATGAATGTGCTGAAAGTGGACCTCACCACAGTGGATCTAGAAGGACATTGTCATAATCCTGTATTCATGTACAACATTCATATTAAAGTGTTACAGAGCCAGTGAGTCAGTGATGAGCGTAAATATATTTTTCTAGTGAGTTTTGTTGAGCGCCCGTTAATAAGTAAAAAAATGAATCATCAAAAGAACGAATGTAAGATGATTCATTATTTTGATGATTGACGATGACAGCGTAACAGAGTCAGTTAGTGCGTCAGTGAGTCAATGATGAGCGTAAATATATATTTTGAAGCTATAACAAAGACTTTATTTTAATATACACTCATGTATCAATTATTTCTTAGTGTCACAGAGTCAGTGAATCAGTGATGAGCGTAAATATATTTTACTAGTGAGATATAAAGTTAAATAAAGATTCATGGTAGGGCGCGACTGAGTCAGTGATGAACTTAAATACATATTTCAATATATAATAAGCATAAATAAATGTTTGACGGAGTAGACTTGCAGCAATATTAACTATTAAAACCAGTTCTCCAGACACGATTTTTTTAACTTTGCCAATCAGACCAGAACATCAGTAAGGTGGTTACCTCGAGCAACTCGTGCAGACTGCGTGCCCAGCGCATGTAGGGCGGCGAGGCGGGCGAGCGCGCCGAACTGCCGGACGAGCCTTCCGTCTGCTCGCGCCACGCCATGCTGACCCTAATACAAGGCACATAGTTACTTGAATAAGTAAATAATAGTCTGTGACGAATTTTAGCATAGGCAGTTGAGGCACCCGTATTCCCGATAATGTAGGGAGTTCTCGACCATAAAATAGTAAAACAATTAGAAAAAAGTGAGAACCATAAACGAGACTCACTTGGACAGATGTGGTTGTGTGAACACATATTTGGATTGAGATTTGCTCTTCTCCTCCCCAGAAGCCGGCGGCAGTGACGACCTGTCGGCAAGCTTGTGGTCCCAACCTACACGCATAAGAGAACAACTTACAATACTAACAATAATTGATGCAAATATAGGCACCAAAACATAAGAGCCCTTGGTTCTAAGATACAAATGGAGCCACTGAATGTGTCAGACTCTATTAAGAAATTTGCATTGATAAATATGACTTATGTATAACATACAAATAAGCTCTTGTTTCTAAGATACAAATAAGGGGAATTAATGAGAGTGTCTACTATGGAATTTGCACTGATAAATATGAATTTAGTAACATATTGTGGAAAATTCTTGTGAATGACTATCATTCCATATCAAAGAACCATAATCTCTTAAAAGTGCCCTTGCTTGGAAGCGAAATAATTCCATGCGAGGATCCTGATTGAGATGCAATAACTGTTATCAAAATGTGATATTTCTCATTCCATGTGTGGAAATATTTCACAAGACAAAGCCAGTAAAAGGGCCAGGTTTAGTACAAGGGTATTTAAGTGTTACCTTGCGGGTGGCCGCCTATAGGAGTGTGGCTCATGGCGCACAGGCCCTTCTCCCACCCGCGCGCTGCATGGCGAGACACCACCTGCACAGCATAAAAATAAGTTAAATAAAAAAACCTGCAATTCAGATTCATTATTTCTAAGGAAATTTATGAAGACGGTACAAGGGTTTAATCAACATGAAATAGTCATCGAGGAAGCTAACCTTTTATACTAATATTTACACAAAAAAGAACTACTAAATCAAGAAAGGGCAACTTTGATTGTATTTTCAAATCCTGGAAATAATCCTAATTGTTTTTAATATTGAGCAGTTTATTTGCATCGTCAATTTATTCCTTATGGCTTCATAATTCCAGTTTACCTTCAGAGAATATTTTTCTGAAAAATATGCTTTACCAAGTCGTTTCACACCCATTTTTATTAAGGTTTTAAAAGTCTTTACTTGGGATTATAATAATTACTTAAATAACCACCACATATACTAGCATACGCCTATATTAGCATCAAGAGCTAACAAAAAACTAAATGAATACACCCAAGCGTCCCGTTCGTACATAAAAATGTTGGCTATGAAAAAAGAACTGCGCACCAAGCCACGTAAAAATCAATATGGCAAACAATAAGGATCATATCCAGTATATTTAGTTTGTATAAGTAGGAAAGGGAGAGCTAATAAAAAATGAGACAGCGTACCAAAGTCAAGAGTCTCCGTCATCGATCGGTGTTGAGAATGAAACATCAAATCTGAGCGTAACGTGCTATAGAAACTTATTGTGAAAACCTTACCAATACAATTAATCCACTTATGATGAATAAAATATCATATTTCATAACTCTATAAAATTATAATATTGCCCACAACTTAGAGAACACTTAAAAGAATAATTTCTATTAAATAATTTCTAAATGGTTGTATAAAAAAGGGACAGATGATAATAAGAACATGTCAAAACAAATTAAATCATAACTTCATAGTTCAGCAAGCAAGTTATTAATAAAAAAAATACATAATAGGGTCACAAAAACACATAAAAGAGACCTTACCATGTTCATTGTGCTTAAACAAACAATACAATTCTGTACCACACTGTTTACAGAAATATTTCTGAATATTAAATATTGTTATTAATAATTTTTATTGTGAACAAGTATATTTTTAATAACAGCACAACTGCACCACGCTATCGCAGAGGTCCGTGTGAAAGCTCCAAAGGCAGAGGCTGACTGTTCAACACAATAGGGTATGGATTAATCTCATACCCTTTTATTTTGTATAGTGGTTGTACTTGAGATATGGTTTATTATAAATATGAAATCAATAATCGACTATAAAATGCAGCTTTATTGATAAATGGGTATGCAGTAGTTTATGTATGTTACAATTATTCAACAGATTATTTAATTATCCTACTTGCCTTTATTGTTCAATTATATTGGCATTTTTTAAAGTATGGGGTAGGTTTAATATTGTATGGTTGAAAGTCATCTATTTTTATGAAGTATTTGAGTTCATTAGAACTCAAAAACAAAAATGTTTCATGATTGGTCATGATGCATGCGTGTTACAAAGCGTCACATTATACCAAATTCAACAAATTTTCATTACACATGACGAGCATAAACACAGGAAACAAGTTGTAAACAAAGGCCGCAGCTCATAAATGTAACGTCGTGGTAACAATTACAAGGTGTTAAATATTCCAATAAAGTATTAGACACAATTAAAGACCTTCCTTTAATCTAATGCCTAATCATCACAGACAGTATTCATGGGAATAAATACAATTTATGCCGAAATACCATGCCGAACCGCGGAAGGGCCGTATTTATAGAACGATAATGAGTGAAAACTTACATGAAGACAAATTATGTAACTTAACACGGTAGTTTTGAATGTTTTTCTTCAAAAGATTAGAGAAGATATTAATTGAAACTTTGCGAAATAAATAATAAATTAACTTGAATCGGTTCTGTATACAACAGCGAGTTTGACGTTTGTTTGACAACCAGCCATGACAGACAGCTGAAGTCCAACGCCATCTTTCGACTTTGCATTGAGCAAGACAAATGAGCGCAAACGTTCATTCATTTGCATGTTACGCCAAAAAGTGTCACTAGATGTCGTTACTCGTTGCTAAAGTATAAAGCGCGGCAAAAATAAACTTAGATACTGAAAATAATACCTATATTCTAACATTATATTTTTTGTTATGGGATATTTTTGGATAGTAATTATGCAACAGTTTGTAATAGATACCTGTGTAGCAGCTTAACGCCGCTGCATTTCTGTGTCTTTTGTCAATCTATTTGTTTCGTATTATCTGTAACAATGAAAAAGTATGGTTAAAACAAAAAATCAATGCATGCTTGAATGCATAACATGATAAACAAACACCACTATACATAATACAGATTGGATTTACAATGACAAGTAAAGAACAAATCCTCTACCTTCGTAGTGAGTTGCGTAGAGTTACGTAGGTGTATCGCGGCATCAAGATATTCACCTTTTGAAGGCAAATTAATTTGGGGATTCCAACTCGATTTACAGATGAAATGAATAGATAGATATCAAAGACGTTTCTCTAAGTGTAGCTCTGATATTTGATTTCACGAAGATCAGACGCCAAAATTGATTTGTCAAAATCTTGTATAATTGACTGTAAGTTGCTGGGACGTCAAATGATTAACCTCAGTTATACCAGGAGGTATCAAAAAGTAGTGAGAATGGGATAGGATATAATGACAATTGATAACTTAATATATTTTTCTACATAGTTTCCGAGTCTCTTTACACACCGAGTCCAGCGCTTTTCCAAGGCTTCAATCCACGGCATGCGACACCTCGTTATCGTCTTCGTACCTGTTTCCCCTTAAGTAGTTTTTCAATTTGGGGAACAGATAAAAATCGCTAGCCGCCAGATCTGGAGAATAAGGGGGGTGGTCAACCAATTCGAAGCCAGCTTGCTGAATGGCAGCCGTCGCAACTGCCGACCTGTGCGTGGGTGCGTTGTCGTGATGAAACAGCACGCCCCATCGAAGTTTCCCTCTCCTTTTCTCTTTGATGGCATTCCTCAACTTGGGAATTAAAGCTGCATAATATTGGCCTGTAATAGTGGTTCGATGCTCCAGGTAATCAATCAACAATATCCTTTCTGAGTCCCAAAATATTGAGGCCATGTAACCTTGCCAGCCGATGCCACGACACGAAACTTCTTCGGGGTCGGTGATGATGGCCGTTTCCATTGCGAAGATTGCTGTTTTATCTCGGGATCAAAAAGATGGACCCATGTTTCGTCCATTGTTACGAAACGAGACAAAAATTTTAATTTCAGTTTCAGAATCTTCTTGAAACTTGTCCAACAATATCTTCGAAATGTCAAGTCGATTTTGTTTCTCACTGTCGGTTAACATTCTCGGCACCCATCTTGCAGAGACTTTTCTCATATTCAAAGATTGTTTCAATATGGATTGAATACTTCCATATGAAATGCTCGTTTCTTGAATGAAGTATCGGATGGTAACTCTTCGATCGCTCAATACAATTTTCTCGACTTTCGCAACATTTTCTTGTGTGACTGACGTCGATGGACGGCCGCATCGATGTTCGTCTTCCGTGCTGGTTCTCCCTACTCGAAATTGAGAAGCCCACCTTGCGACAGTGGAATACGGCGGAGCAGACTCTCCTAATGTTGCCTCCAAATCGCAATGAATCTCTTGCGTCGCTAACTTTTTTTAAACAGAGGTATTTAATAACGGCTGTATCTGAGCTATGCCTGCTAGTTTTTTTGAAAAACGTTGCCCCACACTAGGATTTCTCCTGTGTCGTGGGTGCGTTTACAGACATGAATTCCTGCAGATCATACAAATATTTGTTCCGTGCGGGAATCGAACCCACGACCCGGAGCGCAGCAGCCGACTGTATCAGCCACTGCACCAACCGTTTTTTTCTTACCATGGAGTAAGTCGTTCTCACTACTTTTTGATCCCTCCTAGTATGAAACTGCTGACTGAGACTGATTGTAGGCCATGCATGATTAACAAAGGCAAAGACAAAAGGATACAATTCACAATCCTAAACA
Organism: Diloba caeruleocephala; assembly: GCA_947459985.1. Lineage (NCBI taxonomy): Eukaryota > Metazoa > Arthropoda > Insecta > Lepidoptera > Noctuidae > Diloba > Diloba caeruleocephala. The sequence goes on from OX381613.1 coordinate 5,207,582, forward strand.
GCAACAGCAAGGACTGCTAATTATTACTATATCGACATAAACTAGAGGGGATGACCGCTTTACAGTCATCCCCTCTGAGATGTGCCTAAAGACGTGGCAGCGTGGGTGCTCTCGTGTGATCTTACGAGGACCTGGAGCCCCCCATCGGTGCTGAAGATGACCGTCCTAGTGGTTTTAGTCGGTAGGAGTCCGGTAACCCTTCGCCCTTCTCGGGGCGAAGGAAGTTCATGTAGTATTTCCAATGGACATGAATATTAGAGAACATAATTTCTATCGACTAGAATACATAACATGCAGGTAAAAAAAGGGGCTTCCGTCAAAGAGGCCTCAAGAAAAATAATAAAACATGTTTTCACGTTATAATTGACACATCTATAAACCAAAAAAGTAACACGTTGAACCAACTTATTAGCGTAAACATTTAAATTGTGGTCTAAACATATTTTGATACTAAAATGTTTACTCCCGTGATAATTATTATGCTTTATACTCTTGATTGATCTTGTATCGATACCGCCAAAACATCCCTATAACTTCATTAGCTGAAGCGATTAATCGACTATCGATGTCGATAAAGGCACGCCCCCAAAGCGTCATTAGCCGAGAGCACGCACTAAGCGACTCTTTGATGTGCGCAAACTTTTCGTTTCCCTTTGATTGGCATAATGGAACTGCGTTGTTATTACACTAATTGAATTTTCGCAAAGTCCGAGCCGTATTACTGAAACGGATTTAGTAACATGTTGTTTGTACCTGTCTGCGTTCCTAGGGGCTTTTAATTCATTTGAGGCTCGATCATTTATGCTTAGTTTAATCGTTATGTTTTGAATTCAAGTTTGTATTTAATAATAATAAAAATATATGACAATAATATTATAATGGTTAATGTATTGAAAGGGTGGCGTTTTACCCTTAGAAAGGGTAATAATAATAACAAAACATCGAAATATTCTGAGTCAAATTATTGTTTAGAAAAAAAAACGGTTACACATTTTTCTACGATGCGCAGTTTTATTACATTATTAAATAACTGATTAGTTATGATTATTTTTATCATATTTGTGAGAGAGTATATATTTTATTCTATGGCTATATTATAATTTTTGTAACACAATTATTGTTGGCGACGAACAATAAATGTGATTATGATTGTACATCAGTAATCAAATTGTGAATAGCGAACAATGAGTGCGATAGTGACTATATATACAGTGATCGAACTAGAATCATGCCAGGGGTAAAATCAATAAGGACATTGTCTATAATTGTTTTAATTTTAAAGTTAAGTGAATCATAGTCTGTTTTAGTTAGGTTGTATTTCGAATATTTGTTTCATAGTGTATAATCAGTCAAATGTTTGAATTGTGTAAATAAATTAGTAACATACGTAAAGATCAAAAAACCGGGTAAGTGGATATGTTGTTAAAATCAATAGTGAATATGTAATTTCAGTATAACTTATAAAGTCCGACTCAAAACCTTGGATGATCTAATCATATATTAAGTTTTATCTATAAAAAACCTAGTTTTTATAAAATAGATTTGTATAAATACATAAATCAAGTCGTTCTGCATACCTAACAAACATCACTTAGTAAATTAACACTATTTATAATTATGTGAAATGAAAAAATGTGATATATTGATAATAAAAAATGCGTACAAATTATGTAATAAACGAGTGGCTCTCGTGCCAGTAAAGATCTTTTATGGCTAAGCGACCGCGATCTGTGTAATAAGTGTTAGCGATTTTCGTAGGTACAACGTACAGTCAAACCGCACTTTGCGGCGGAAAAGATATAGTATATAACATACCCAAATTTAAGACATCTTTTGCACAAAAATTTCACCGCTATCTCGATCCTAGCCTATACAACAAAGTAAGTAGAAGCTTAAAATTAAAAATCTTAATTAACATACATATATGCAAAAAAATTATAGATAAATTCTTAAAATCATTAGATTACAATAACACTGAAAATCTCCTGAAAAACTTGATATAAATAAGTGGGCACATAAATAACACAATGCAACAGACATTATTATGCAAATGAACACAAACAGATAATTACCCCACACACACGTACCCATACGAAAATGGCACACATTGTACACACTGCGCATATGATATCGCCAAAGTCGTTTTTTTTATTTTTTTACTTCTACTGTTAAATATTACAAATTGATCTGTTTACATGGACTTGTCAGAATTTGTTGTTCTATGGACGAGGAAGACTATCCGCTCGTGATAGTTTTTTTACTAGTACGCCAATGCCTAGAGCCATGTATATAATTGACTTTACTAAACGCCAATGCAACATAGTTGTTACCAATTTTTCATATAATCTATCATGGTTGTCAAAGATTTGTTTATATTAAGTAAATCTTGTATAGTTGTCTCTTGTTTACGCAATAAATAACTTATATATTATAAATAACTTATATACATTAACCTCAAGTTCCCGGAAATAAACCTATAACTACTTTACAAGGAGTTCCTTTTGAAGATCCCTACAATTATCTATCATAAAAGGCACGATGGGGTTGACGTATTTGCTTAAATAAAAACCCCTAAACAATAAAAGAAAAATGTTATCATAGCTTACTAGAACGTGGACATACTTTTTAACCTAATTTCACTACTGTTTCAATGAATAAAGACAAAATTCTCTATGAAGTGAAGTTAAAAGGGAAAATACGACTGTATGATTGGTTTTACAAGGCAGCAAGATCAAAGGCTCAGTAGTCCTTTCATTTTGGGCCGCCATTCGCGGATTACATTAAAAAACAGAGAAAGAAAATGTAAAAGTTAATTATAGGTATTTAAGTGAAACAGTTACAGATAAAAGAATCACTGATTACAAGGTAAGGCCTAAATAAATCCTTTGCAGAGGTTTTGCTTTTTTGGCGCTAAGGAAACGTATTAATAGGGCTTGTATAAAATTACTTACGCCCAAAGAAATCTCTTTCCTTTGCAAGTTGTTCCAAGTCTGTTTCGTGTGTTATGTACTCCAATATTTTATATATAATGTATCTGCACACTTATTTTATTTATGATGAGCTAATTTTATAATCTCGAATCATCATATCAGCCATAGTACGTCCACTGGTGAACAAAGGCCTCCACCTTAGATTTCCTCAACGAACGGTTACAAACCGCCCTCATCGTTGGATGAGAATAGAATACTCCCAGCGACCTTCACCAGGTCGTCTGTCCATTGCCGCTTCAGTTTACTAATCCTTTCAGCTATGTCGGCAACTTTAGTTCTCCTACGGATTTCCTCATTTCTGATTCGATCTCGTAGAGAAATACCAAGCATAGCTTTCTCCATAGCTCGCCGAGTGACCTTGAGCTTTCTTATGAGGCCCACAGTGTGTGACCACGTCTCTGTTCTATATATCATCACTGGTAACACACACTGGTTAAAGACTTTCATCTTGAGGCATTGCGGTATTGTTGACGAAAAGACATTGCGAAGTTTCCCAAACGCTGTCCAACCGAGTCGGATTCGACGAAAATCCGGAATCTCGAAAATGCTGAATTATGTTTTTAAGATGTCAGGCACTTGTCCCCCACATGAGTATGACTAGAACATAATAACTAGGTTCCCGCGTAGCAATATAGTACTTATCTAGTACTATTAATTATCAGAATCGATCCCGTAATGTCCGAGATTACTACCATATGTAATTTTCTAGGTAAAAGAAAATGAGACAACAGAGTTGGTTGTTTTTAAGCTTGCTCTTAAAATTTACGATGGCCCTGTTCACAAATCTCGCTCAATATCTCATATCCACTCCGTATACACGACGTATCACTAAAAAGCTTGCATAAAATGGTTTGAAATAGTCCCAAAGACCCAATACATCAATCATAGTAACTAGCGGTAACTAGAGATCAAAATGATAAGGGTACTGATTCATCGTATTAGCGTTCACTCATCAAAGGGGCTTGGCCACTTTGATCGGGCTGCTTCCTGAGAAAATCCTTTGGCACTAAACAACACACTAATCAATCGGGAGGGGTACACCGTATATCCAATCGGAAAAGGCATTAAGGGCAATAGTTCCAGCTTGTGGTAAACTGTTTGCGAGCGAGGCTGGGAGGTGTGGAGGCCCAGTGGGGGGATGTTCTCGCCGCACATCAAAGGCGGGCCGAGACAAAGCTTGAGGAGCCTTTTAACTTTATTTAGCGGAGTGGTAAGTTTAGCCGGTCGCGAATCGCGCAGGTTAAAGAGTAACACACTCACTTTGAGCCGGGCCGTGGGGGGCGCGGTAGGGTTGGCCCGTGATTTTCTATGAAAACTCCGATACAACATGCGGATGTGGTTAGTTCTAGATCTGGGCATAAATTACTAGTGTCAATAATTCTGTTTATCTTTTAATATGGTGTTACTGAGCTGTGTGCGTGAGCTTTTAGTGTCCGTTTTTATTATTAATAATAATCATAATAGAACCAACTCGTTTAATAAGGCTGACATTTAAAAAAGTCATGCTGCGTCCTATTCGCTATGCCTTACAACTTACTTTATTTCGCATGCTAAACAATCCTTACTGATAGGCACGTTAAACGACAAAGAAAATCCGGCATCAAATGTATACATCAAATAATTAAAAAAGCAATTAAACTTAGATGGTTAGTATCGAGCGACCGGTTTGTCGTAGGTCGCGGTTCGTTGTCAACCCTGCGCGTGGGTGGGGGTATCAAACGGGCCGCTAATGCCGCCCGCACCGCACCGCGGCGACGCTTTGTCGGCGCCCTTTGACTCTCCGATGATACCACGCACCACCTAAACCTGCAACTCTTTGGATACGACAATGTGGGGAGTTGCGATTTGTCACACCTTCTTTGACGTTGATTGTCGGGTTGAGCACTGGGTCCGAGTGTTGTTTAAGCGTGACCAATATGGATACAACAGATTTGATTTCATAGACCTTTTTTCTGGTATGGCAGTTACTTCTCGAGTACGATATTGCAGATTGACTCTAGCCTACCTATAAACATTTCCGTGTGGTGCCGGCTAAGAATACCACCAATCCGTCTCATCCCGTGGGTGTCGTAAAAGGCGACTATGCGATCAGCCGGAGCAGCTTCCTTCGAGTACATTTACAATTCAAGTGCGATCATCAGCCCACCTGCCAAGTGTGGCTATTTAGGCAAGACCCCCCAGAGCACACAACACAAACAGCTCGGTGTGGCAATATTTGGGAGAGGCCTATGTCCAGCAGTGGACGTTTTTCGGCTGAAATGGTGATGGTGATAACCTATAAACATATCATCATATCACGTTTTCACAAAAGAGAATTTGATGATGATCGCGATCTTAGCATTTTTATCGTCAGTAACTTACGAGTACATCCTTGTAGTTCTCAGTATGTACTCAGCCTTAAATCAATTGAGTTTATAACTAATATCTGAAGACGATTTAAAATGAAATAGGTAGAATGAATTTCAAGCGCTCGTTTCAGTTTCCTAATGGAACGTTATTTTAATTAAAGTGAAAAATGTAATTCCTTTTGTATTCAGTTTTAAATTGGTTCTGTAAATATAAAGTACCTGTACAACTTGATCTTTTCGACAGATACGGCAAAGAAAAACGTACCCTATCTAACGACGATACCATTATGATATAAACATAAGTCCATAACAGCCGCTTCTAAACTATAGCGATGTTTGGCCTGTCAAGAGTGAGATAACGGTATGCGCTAAAAAGAGATCAAACTACCATACATTAAATATTCTGTACAGCTATTCATTTGCCTGATATCCAAATGCCATAGTCATTTCTTTTAACCGTTGTGAGCTGAGTGTTAAAAATCATCTGCGAGACGTTGACCAGCAGCTCCGTAATAACAAAGAGTCTAAGTTTGGTCTTAAGTCAATCTAGTTAGCAGCTAGACCGAGAATAATCATTGATTGGCGATGCATATCGCAAGGGGGACGCAGATAAACGTCGTGGGAGCAGCTGTGTGGTCGCTATCACACATGATTCATGCGAGGTACCTACTCGCTTATAGTAGAGGAGGCGGCTAAAAGGAGGTGTTTGAGCGTGGTCAGTTTGTGGTCGGTTGTGTGACTGGTGCAGATTTATTTAAATGAGACTTTTTAATGATAAGTGGAACAAGTTGTATCTAATATTATCAATGAATCTATGCAAAATTGCGTGTGGTGTTAGGACTAATATTACAACACCACTCCATCCCATCCCGTGGGTTCGTAAAAGATAACTAAGGGACTCTATACTCTATCTATCTAATCTAAAATCTAAACGACTCCTTTCTATGAATCAGTACATACTGTGTTCACCAACCCGCCTGCCAAGCGTGGTGTACATAGAGTATATCATATATTTTTTTTAATCAGCCAGTCAGCCATGAGAGATCAGCTATCTGGCAATGAAAGTCCCGTTAAAATCGGTCCAGCCGTTTTGGAGATTAGCAGGAACATTTTTTATATGTACCGTATATACTTTCATATGCATTTAGTAAAAATCAGATTTTTTGACATTACAAACAGACATCTCAGTTTTATTTATTTTATAGAAAATTGGTGTGTGCTTCGGCTCGTTGGATGTTGCACGTAAGGAATTGTGGATGTTGAGCGTAGGTTAATTGTTACTTCCGAGCGACCCCCGAGAAGACGGCGGTGCGCACGTGGTCACGTGCCGCCGTGTGCGCAGCACAGCGCAAAGCGAGGCTTGGGAGGATCCTTTACAATCCTACCCGAGAAGTGCCTGGGGGGCGACCTTTTTACAGTCGCTTTCCCACCGCTAAAGGAAGTGACCGCTTTACAGTTATCCCCTCCGTGATGTGCCTAAGGGCGTGGCACCAATGGGCGGCTCTAGTGTGATCTTACGAGGACCTGGAGTCCTCATTCCGTGCCGAAGATGACCGCTCCAGTGGTTTTAGCCGGTAGGAGTCGGGCATACCCCTTCGCCCTTCCCCTGGCCGAAGGAAGGTCATGAAGAATTTCCACTGGGCACCAATAAAAATAAAAAGGTTATTTGTTACTTTACACCGTTCATGCTGAACAGGATATTAACACAGAACCTTTAATTAACAAAATCCACCCGTAAAGCAGATCACCTAAAGTACTGAGTTGATAAATCTGATCATTAAGTGCAGATACAGCGGCCACAACGCCTACGTTGATTACCATAAGCCGGCACAAAGCGAAGTGAGCACCCTTTGACGAATTAGCATCCACTGACATTACCCTATGTCCGGCCCTTTGACGCTGCCGCGAGCTTTGTTAGACGATTAAATAAGCAATCGATTTTTAAAAGATTAAGAATTTTGACAAAGTGAAACACAATGCTATGCGGGTGTGGAGCTCAGCGTTAGCTGCTTGTCACATGGCAAACTGTATTCGGCTCTCTCATCATTTCAGCCGAAAAACATCCACTGCTGGACAGACGCCTCCCCGAAAGATTGCTACAACGACCGGTGTGGGTTTGTGTTGTGTGCTCATTGGGGGTTTTGCCATAATCGCCACGCTTGGCAGGCGGGTTGGCGATCGCAGTTGTGTCATAATTGTACTCGAAGGACGCTGCTGCCCATCCTCGAGCTAATCCCATAGTCACCTTTCACGAGACCCACGGGATGAGACGGGGTGGTGGTATTCTTGGTAGGCGCCACACATGCTTTAGCAAATATAAAAACCAATACTTTTCTATACCTCCCTACAGCGGATATTGTTTACCAAGGAAGCTGTTATTACGAGAGATTTTAAAATAATACTTTACTAACGGCCGAATACTGAAACGCCATTTAATATTAAGTCCCGTATTAACTATTTGAGCCGCCCGGTTTCCTACCGAAAACGGGTTTCTCGTATAGTTAAAGCGGGACTTGATATTAGTGCAGTGGCTGATACAGTCGGCTGCCGCGCTCCAAGTCGCGGGTCCGATTCCCGCACGGAATAAATATTTGTATAACTGCATGTAATTGTTCCGGGTCTGGGTGTGTTGTGTGGAATTTGTGTCTGCAAACGCACCCACGACACAGGAGAAATCGTCGCTATATATTCCTCTTGTCACGTGCCAAGCCCTGTCACAGCTAGTAAACTATATTTGAGTAATATTCATGGTTAAAAGTAAATTTTTACTTGAGGATTACTGCGGCATTCGCTGGTGACTTAATGAGCGGACGTAGGGCATTATGATAAGGAAATTTTAAGGTGACGTTGCGTTTGCGGACATGACAGCTAGATAAAAACCTGACGCGTGCGAGTTGAACTCGCGCGGAGAGGGTTCCGTACGATGAATATGTTATCTTTAGGTACGAGAAGTGAAGGATGCCTGGCCTAGTAACGGCGAACGAATAGTAGCAATAATTTATCCGAAGAACAAACTTATTGAAAACCATGTTCTCCCATACATTCCAACCGCAAATGTTAGTTCATTGACTTTTCTTATAGGTTTTCCTGTAGGTAATCTACAAATTTTTGTTTATTTTTTTTAAAAACATTGCCCCACACTAGGAATTCTCCTGTGTCGTGGGTGCGTTTACAGACATAAATTCCACACACAATACACCCAGACCCGGAACAACTACCTGCAGATCATACAAATATTTGTTCCGTGCAGGAATCGAACCCGCGACCCGGAGCGCAGCAGCCGACTGTGTCAGCCACTGCACCAACCGTGCCGTCAATTAAATAAATAAAAACAAAGTTTGTTTTTCATGATTGTAAGTAGCTCTGTAGTTTCGGAGATAAGGAGAGGGGGAGGGGAGGATTTTCTTAAATAACTTTAATGCTATTTATTTTAAAATTATTAAATAAATATATTTGAGACTCTCACAACAAGCCCTTCTATTTAATATGTTATACGGTACAATTTTCAAAACTTTAATCTTAATTTTTCTATATAACCCCCAAAAGTGACCCCCATTTTCAAAATTCATTTATTTACTTTACACGTCCGTGTTTGGGCCACAGAAATCCATACGTTTACTATATCTCAACTTAATCGGTCCAGTAGATTCGGAGCAAATTGGCTGAGACAGATGGACGGATAGGCACACACTCATGTACCTATAAGGGTTTCGCTGATTTTGCCTTCGGTCGTTCGGAACCCTAATAAGAGAAGATGTTAAAAGATAACACAGAAATACCAGATTGTTCTCTGTATCTACTAGTGGTAGGTCTCTTATTGCAAGAGGCCGGCTAGGTAGGTATCACCGTCGGGGGAGCGGTCTAATGCAGAAAAGCGTACAACTCACCCCCGGCTAGAGTTAAGAAGAAGGACACGGTGGGGTTTTAGCCGGTTTGATCCCGGCATGCCCCTCCGCCCTTCCCAAGGCGGAGGAAGTACACCAAAAAGGTATGTATCACCCCTTACAAGGACCTGAAGCCCTCCTTCGGTGCCGAAGATGACCGCACCAGTGGTTTTAGCCGGTAGGAGTTCGGCATGCCCCTTCACCCTTCCCCGGAGAGGATGAAGTTCATGTAGAATTTTCACTGGACACCAATAAAAAATAACGTAGGTACCACCCCTGTGCCAAACATTCACCGCTAAGCAGTAGTGTTTAAACTTTAGACATTACTGCGCTCCGGTTAGAAGGGCACTGTAGCTAGTGAAATTACTGGGCATGAGAGACTCAATAACTTTACATGTCGAGTTGACGAGGGCAGTATGATGCCTTGCTGGACTAGTGGAACTACCACGCGAATGAGCAGCTCGTCTCGCCACCAAGTCGTAAAAAAAATGTTTTGCACTGGGCTCAAGTTCCAACAAAATCGTAACACTTTCTGGTTAGAGCAAGGGAATAATCTCGCCGATACGAACGTGACCACGTTTTGTTCAATTGCTTGTCTGTATAATAAACTGGTCGCTATCAACAAACGTCCGAGCAGGTGGCAAAAGTGAAACCGCATCAATCAAGCTCCACAGTTTTGATTAACTCCGCAGCTGTAAGTTACAGACGGACGAATTTAATCTCGAACGAGCTTTACGACACCAAGAAAAGCACTAAATGTGTAGAATAAAAAATATACAAGAATACAACACAAGATTAGTCAAAATGGCCATACACTATACAAGATTATATAGATTAACCAAAACAAACAAGTATTGCTTAGGGAATTGTGTCCGATTCTATACCAAAACGAATTATAGATCTTACTGACGGGAAGTTTAAAACATACATTAAACCAATTCTAATAAATAAAACTTTTTAACAACAAAAATACCGACTTTAAAATCTCTACACGACATAAAAATATTAAAATCACTGAAAAGGAAAAAAAAACTTTATAAAGTCGGGCGGGGCCTGGTATGCCCCAACCATGGTTCATGCAGACCAACGAGAAGTTATATTTTATACCTGGCCTATATATTTATTTTTTATTGGTGCCCAGTGAAAATTCTTCATGAACTTCCTTCGCCCCAGGGAAGGGCGAAGGGGTATGCCAAACTCCTACCGGCTAAAACCACTGGGGCGGTCATCTTCGGCACCTAAGGGCGGCTCCAGGTCCTCGTATGATCACACTAGAGCCGCGCCCTATACCACCTACACCAAAGATGTTCAAAAATGTCCTTCACTTGTAAAATAGTTGAACGTAAGTGTTGTACGAATTTTAAATAGATGCGTATCACGTAAAGTGAATCAGCGGAGGAGTAATATCATTACTGATAGGCACTTTGTAATGAGAATAGTATTTTGTACGCGAGACCTGCATACGTAAGGTAATTTCCTTAGTTCATTATAGCAGGAAGGTAATGAAGTCTCCCTTCTATATGATACAAAATAGTCAGTCCTAATTATGTTCAAGATAATAAGCTTACAAGCATCAGTATTGTTAGAAATGTTGTTCAAGCAACGTTAGCCTATGGGGGTGAGCAGAAAGCAGATCAATCTACTTTTTTATGCGTCTCACACCTATTTTTTTATGGTCCCACCATTGGAACTTCTAAATGAACTTCCTCCGCCCCGGGGAAGGACGAAGGGGCATGCGGGACTCCTACCAGCTAAAACCACTAGGATAGCCATGTTTGGCACCTTTGGGGCTCCAGGTCCTCGTATGATAACACTAGAGCCACCCACAGGTACCACGCCTATAGACGCATCTCAGAGAGGGTGACTGTAAAGCGGTCAGCCCCCGCCGCGGGGGCGATTGTAGAGGATCCCCCGAAGTGTCCGTGTGCGCTGTGCTATGCTACGTTATTTTATTAACACGATACCTTGGCTTTCTCCTGTATCGCACAAATCTCACACGCGCAAATAGCCAGACTCAAAACGGCTGTCTGTGGATCATACAAATATTTGTTCCATGCGGGGATCGACCCGCAACACGTAATCGCTTAGCCACTAGTCACTACGTCAACCGTGCCGTCAATGGATTATGTTCCGTAATCTCGTCCTCATTTAGTACTATGTAGTTTGCACCTTGCACAACTCACTGCATCACAATTTTAAAGATGAACACTTTCATCAAAAATTTTAATATAGTCTGTGGTTCCTACGCGCTCTTTCGCTATCTGTAATGTACATGTCATTGTACTTTTTTGTGCCGCTCGCTGTATACGCAACTCAAGAAAATCTTCCAATTATCCTCCTTTTTCTTCAAAAATGGGGAAACACTGGCGGAGGAGTAAGGATGAGGCAATAGAAAAGCTAAATAATCGATTGTGGGAGCCCAAAAAAAGCGGGAGTCTACACGACCGTACCGGTAAGTTACTAACTACATGTTTCACAGGATATGGATCCGCAGTGCCACAGCAATATACACTATATGCACGTAAATCTAAACGACACCACCAATAGAGCTTTCACGAGAGGTCAGCCGGTGGGGGTTATTCGTTTACAAGGAAGAAGACAGGTCAACGGTGACAAGTTTATAGTGCCTTATTTTAAAAATAAACGACACCACCAATAGAGCTTTCACGAGAGGTCAGCCGGTGAGTTATTCGTTTACAAGGAAGAAAACAGGTCATCAGTGCCTTAATTTAAAAATAAACGACACCACCAATAGAGCTTTCACGAGAGGTCAGCCGGTGAGAAGTTTATAGTGCCTTATTTTAAAAATAAACGACACCACCAATAGAGCTTTCACGAGAGGTCAGCCGGTGAGTTATTCGTTTACAAGGACGAAGACAGGTCAACAGTGCCTTAATTTAAAAATAAACGACACCACCAATAGAGCTTTCACGAGAGGTCAGCCGGTCGTGTATTCGTTTACAAGCATGAACTCGAGGTCAACCGTGACAAGTTTAAAACGACACCACCAATAGAGCTTTCACGAGAGGTAAGCCGGTGCAGTATTCGTTTACAAGCGAAGAACGAGGGAGCTTCCACGAGGGGCTAGCCAGTTAAGTATCTTTTATTAGCAAGATAAAACGCTGTTTGATGCATCCTTAGAGCTTTCACGAGGGGTTAGCCTTGGATTTGCAGTCAGGAGCCTAGATGATTACGAAGACCTCTTCAGTCGTAGCCGAGGTAGTTTACCACACGGACAAGGACAATGTTTTTCATTACATGAGCGGAGCTGATGCAGTCAAGCTCTAATGAACCAGGTGCAAACACCTTTCCGTCACCTATCATAAGTGGCTACAAATATAGTGTCTCACCTAGTGATGAAATCAGATAAAAGAAAGGACCCCCTCCTTTCTTTTATCTGATTTCATCACTTGCAGGCTTGCAAAAATAGTGCTCACCTCTGAGATAATTCAGTAGGAATAACACGCAATATACAAAAAAAAAAAAAAAAACGTCTAATCATGCAGAATGGCCTTAAGATCTAGATCCACTATAATCAAGAAACATGGCCCTATAAATAAAGCATACAAGCATTTATGGAAAAGTCAAATCAATGCTATTATGAGACACTTAGTACTATCTCAACCCTTGAAAAGATTTTCAACAACATGATTGTACACAATGAGATGAAAACCACATTTCGCAATCAGTGATTCAACTGGATTGCTATGCAACTTATTGTATGAAGTTATAGCCTGCACATCATTGATAAATTGATATCAGAGAAGCCTGCAATCTCATAATACCTGTTTGGGAACAAACTATAGGATAAAGTAAATACCATTAAAGCTGTTCAAAATCTGGGTGAGAATGAAAGAATACTCCCAGTGAAGGTAAGTAGCTATCAAAATCCCCTAAAACTTGAAACTAAAAGGGGGGAGTACAACAGCTATAAATGTCTTTCCAAGCGGGCAAAACCATGTCGAGTCCAACAACATATGCGAATAAATTGCTGGTGGTTTTCGTGATATTCTGGCGGAGACACCACTATCCCTGTTGCTGAGGCCCTAGCCTGGATCCTGATCAATGATGAATAAGGTACATACCAATCAACTGAAATACTTTTCCTACTACTGCGATACTAGGTATCACTAAAAGTCCTACCATACACAAATGGTTTAAAGGTTATACTATACCTTTCACTAATGTTCCTGTACAAACTACTGCTCCATTAAATAACCAGGTTACTCAGAAACTGAGTAAATTTTTATCAAAATGAGAAAAGATTTAAAAAATTGTTGCAACAAATTTTTTGTAAGATTTAAAAAAATGCATATTGTACTGTCAATAAGGGATTCTGATAGGAAACACTCATGTTCCCTATTTCCAGATTATTTGTATGAATTTACATGCCATCCCTTCAGGCTTAGTACAGCACCATATGATTTTACCTAGATCATGAAACTGCTAATTTTTACATGAGATCATTGCATCGGTTATCAATAATAATTCTTGTCTTGCTGACTCCTATGAAAAGTGTAAACTAAATGTGTCCACCAACCAAAATTTCTTAGAAAATCTTGGTGTTTTCATATCAAAGAAAATATGCCTAAATGCTAAACAAAAATAGCAGAATTTGGGACCCATATTAGATTCCATGCAATTTTTTCTATCTTGCTCTCCCAGAAGAAGATAATATTTTATTTCTAAATTCTAGAGAAACCATAAACGGGTGCAAAATAATAATTATCTCAACCAAAAGGTGTCGTTGTTTCAACATAGCTTAACATTGTGCATGGCCCAGCTATAGAATACATTTGACTTTATACCTACAAATGTCATGGAAAAATCTTACAACAGTAGCCCTGAAAAAGTAATAGTGCAATCTTATGTATATAGGATACATTTGCACATACTTAAATGGTGGCCTCCTATATTGAAAGGAATTAAAACTAAATGAATTTACCTACACTTATAAGCACAGAAACCAGTTGCTTTTGAAATAAAACAAGGTAATATTTCACTTGGAATAGATTTGAACCATAACCTATATTAATAAGATATGGGCACACACTTCAATGGCAAAGAAGCTGTGGTAGTTTTGTAGTGGTTTGATCATATTATATGTGTAGAATGCCATTGCTAATAAAGAATGAAAGTGTTTCATTCGGAAATTGAAATGGAACTATGTGGCCGTAGCCTTTGAACCACTTATAGCTAATCTTGGTGAACGATAGAATGATGTTTGCAAATGGATGTATTGCTAATTGCATCAACTATGTATCATGGGTTCCTGACCTAGATACACCATAGATGCCTCTACTCTTGAATGGCATGGGACATTCTTCTGTGTTCCCTCCATTTGCACTCATAGTAGATTTTTATTTTTTCGGAAAATAAAAACAGAGCATTGTAATTATATATATATATGGGTGTATAGTAAGATATATATGTGTGTGTGTATATATATATATATATATATATATATATATATATACATATATATCTATAATAAAAACTAAAAGATGTGTATATACATATATTATTCTGCGACCTAGAATATAAAAAAAAAAAAAAAAGATGTCTATATACATACAATATACTGCGACCTAGTCGTGACTTACTGTCGTATCCTTCCAGGGAATCACAATCCTTTACACAGGATTCTAACACTGATTGCCACCACATTTTCAGGAGAGCGCGTTTCTAAGAAGTATACCATCCTCTTCAACGGACAAAATGTTAGCTTCGTTATAGAACAAAACAGGATGGCAATATTAATCTGCAATAATCAGTGAATCCCCAACTGTAAAAGTTATGATGTGCATCCCCTGGTTATATTATTCTTAGCATCGAAGTTTAATTAATAATTAAAGGTTTTCCTATAGCTCACTCAACACTGAGGTCAACAAATTTGTTTTTTTTCCTCTCCTCCTACACTTAGGATCGCACTTGAGTAGAGATGAGAGAAGAACAAAGTTCTTTAAGCAAATATTTAAAGGTAGGGCAACAAACCCTAAGTATTATGTTGTACCTATGTGACTTTAACATTAAGAATAATTATTGTTGAATATGTTTCCCAATGCAAGCCTGTGTGGAATTACCCAAACACGGGACCAAACCTTGTTGCTGATTTGTATAGATAAAATTACCGTTAAAGTAGATAATATCAACATAAAAATTACAAAATGGTAAAAACATCATCTTAAAACAACATCTTACCTTTTGTCTTACCATTGATCTTAACCATTTTTAATACTAGCATTTCTTACCAATTATTTTAAAGATAATTGCCATTAATATTTGTCCTGCAACAACCTTACTTTGTTATTTAGATGTTAATAAAATAAAGGACGAACTGTAATACATAATTATTACATTAAGGAAGCCTTATTACGGCGCCTCCACCGCATCTATTAAGCAGATGGTTGAAGTAAGTTTTAACTAATAATGGATTGGATCCTAGTAAATCTACAGCATACTACACAAAAGCAAGAAACGCCTCAACTTGGCTTGGTTTTGCAAGAGGCCAAATGTTTATTTATGATCCCAATGGCTCAAGCTATGTGTTCTATATGGATATTTCTTAAATAAATAATAAACACAAACTAAAATAAGAACCAACTTATGTGATGAATAGGTATTATAAGTACACCATATAATCATATAAATTAGAAATGCAAAGAATTGCACTTTTGGGAGTACGGCAGTGCTTCCGCCAAGTTTATTTTTATATGAATAATGCGAAACGTATTTATTTATACCTGTTCATCTACTACGAGTCTTAGAGGACACAAGACTGAGGTTCATAAATAATTATAATAAATTGTAATAATGTTTATTAACGAATAAACAAGGTTGATTATTAACACAACTTTCTTCTTTGAACATCTACATAGTACTAAATGAGGACGAGATTACGGAACATAATTACAAAGATCGGACTAACTTACCTAGTGACGTCCGATCCTCAATTATGTGAAGTAATCTCGTCCTCATCGAGTCCCAACCCATCCCAAATAAATCTAGAATTCTATAAAATTGCAATCTAGATCCCTGCTGAAAGTTGTGTTCTTATGCTTTGAATTAATGACATGTACATTACAGATAGCGAAAGAGCGCGTAGGAACCACAGACTATATTAAAATTTTTGATGAAAGTGTTCATCTTTAAAATTGTGATGCAGTGAGTTGTGCAAGGTGCAAACTACATAGTACTAAATGAGGACGAGATTACTTCACATAATTGAGGATCGGACGTCACTAGGTAAGTTAGTCCGATCTTTGTAATTATAACTACCAAACTCAAAGCCGAACGCTCCCAAAACATAAATACAGTGATCTGACGGAGCCATATAACCAGGGAATTTCTTCATCCATACAAGTGATGGCTGATGTGTGGAGAATTCAGAGTATTGGTAATTGCGGTCATGATAAAATGATTCTACCTAAGCCGAATCGGTAACACATTCATCGTATAAATTTTTATGACATTTTCACAGAAAGATTGTCGGTATTTGTTAGGTTTCGGCATATCTGTTCAATCATTCAATATTCCAATACTCGCAAAAATGCAGTTACTTCACAAGAGCCGAGCCTGCGGACAGATTCATGCATAAGCTGAATGGCCAGTCCAATATGACGCAAATTCCATGTTGCGGAGAGCGCATTCGACCGCAGCGAGCCGCTACCGTCTGCAGCGGATATGTCGCGGTCGCCCGACCGAAAGTTTTGCGGCACGCATCTTCGGCCACTGACCACCGGTACACCGGTATCGATATAATAAATTCTATTTTCGTAAATATTCCGCTTATTCCGACCACCCGAATATTTGGCAGAATCTTGGCATTCTGAAAATTCGGTTGGTGGAGCGAATTTTAAAAGCTTTTCGTTATTTTAGACAAAACAACGGTAAATTAGTGAAGTGATAAATTTGTCTGTACGGGGAAAATACACGTCTTTGAGGCAGTTAAATTTCTTTTGATCTCAATATGGCCCTTGTAGGTGTTAATTTGAAATAAAATAATAAGTGTTTATTATAACTGTAAATTGATACATTAGTTTGAAATTCGCTCTGATCTGCGAATGAAATTAAATCCAAAATGGGGTTACTCAAAAGGAGAACAAAACCGGCATAACGTTACTCTTTTTTTACGTTTACTTTTTCGTTACGTTTACTCTCAAAATCGGTTAAAGGTACAAGCATGATGTAAAGCAATTTTTATTAGTTGTACATTAAGCCTTTATATTAGGTGCGAGCCAGGGTTTGAACTCGGACCCAGTAAGGAAGACAAGCGTTCGAAGCTATCCCTGCTTGGGTATAAAATATTTTTATATAATTATAGTTAATGTTTATTTATATATAAAATAACGTAAAATATTTTACTGAAGTAATTATAAAATTCAACATCCATGCGTCAATTTCTAGCTCTTTTTTTATTACAACATGTTTTTTGTTCCAATTAAAAGCACACAAAAAATAACTATATAGTTTTAATCAAACTTTAATCTATCCAAAAAAATCCTATTCCGTTCAACTTTACTTGTACTGGAAAAATCGTTTGTATCAGGCGAAAGTTTAAAAATTGATTTTAAATCACTCCAAATTGTATTATCCTTTCTTAATTAGGAGAAAATACATAAATGAGCTACGAAAATGCGAGTATTTTTTGCATTTAAGTTTACAAATCATATAGAATTAACATCACTGTCAAAAACAATTAAAATAATAAATTTCAAAAACATGCTTGATTGAGTTTATAAAAAAATATCGTCCAACGATATTTACATCCGCCATATTATCGATCGAATTTGTTTGGTTCATTGTACCTGGAAAGTGCAGGAAAAAATCAAGTGCACCTCAAGGGTTAAAATAAGAAACACAAATAAATTGCCAAGTTACTACCAAGGCGCCAATATTGCTAGGATTCTTTACACAATATTAGCAATGCGGAGAATCGATCTTGAAGTATCTCATTGACCTGTTCTAGCACTAGCATTTAACAAGCGAGGAGCATTTACAAAAATCCTTCGGTATTCAAATGTCGCCAACTGCCCACTGCCACTTAACAACACCAATTTGTACATTGCCTACACCTTAAGGAAATTGACCAGTACCCTTCTTATTCTATTGTCTTCTTATTCTCACAAATACTTTTCGTTTTCGCCAGAAAGATTCTGGACTTCACGTTTTACGACCGAAAGTTCAAACTGAATTGGCATTGGTATACAAATGATGGGTAAAGTCACGTGTCGCGCCATAGGTACGCCAAAATCCGATAGAGAACTATTCGTGCGAAATGTCTTATGAAATGAAGGATAAATTCTCGCGGGGGAATTGAATAAAGTTCTAGCAGGAACGGAAATTGGGGTGTGAATTGCATAAAGCGTGTTAGCGTACTAAGCAATGCCTTTGTAAATCATATTGAAAATGTTAAAGTATAGAGCTGTTGGTCTTTGAAACCAGAACTTAGTCTTGATTGACTCAGCGTTGACCAGTGCGTGGTTTAATCACTGCGCAATGGCAACATTGCTGAGTCCGTTCTTTTTACTACACAATATTTGTTGAACTAATTATTAACCTTTATCTTTACCTTGATACAAAAATGTTATCTACTTATATCAAAATTGAGAGTACAATGTTGGTTTCAATCAACGAAATGGTTCATTGAGTGGAAATATGGACCACAACGCGTCAAAGTAGGAGAAGGTGCGGCTGGTGGCCTCCGGGCCACTTCGATGCCGCGTACGTCACAGCTTGTGTGGGTGATCCTAAAAAACCATAGCGCATTGTGGTCCATTTTTTCACTGTTTCGTGTCTAAGTCTAAAACCTAAGGATATAAGCTAAAGAGGGATAAGAGTACAAAAGGCTAAGCCTATCGCGTACAAATTTTTATTTTAAACGGAAACAATCACAGCATAAAAGCAATATACGAGACAGACCCACCTGACATTTCCTTTATCTTCTCTCTTTCAATGCCCCACTCAATCAACCTAACATACCTCACTCCTTCACTATTCATGCAAAAAGCATGTCTGCACAGGATTCGTACATAATTTACGAAACAGATTGGTTCGTCCCGTTGTCCCAGAGCGCGACAAAAGCTAGGCCCGCCCGAGGGCGATACCTCCACTCAATAGCATTGTTTTTCCGATTACAGGCCTGATTAAACTGTCTGGAACGTCTCAGGTGCGTCGGTTCAGTCCCCAAGATTGGATAGGGAAATTTGAGACTGAGGCGACTAGAGATACCACGACCACCAAAAACACAATATATGTTCAGCAAAATCTTACGGATTTACAGTAGTAAAGTTAAAGTTAAGCGATAAGAAAATTGTACTGTGAAAATTTAAATAAAAATTGTATTTCTTGAAAATATTTTAGTTTAGTGTTTTTTTGTTAGGTATTGACCCAAGCTCTCACCCCCTGCAGTATGTCGTGCTATTTACTGGACATCCTGTATACACCGAAAATTGTGGAGAAATGCTTCACGTGGTCAATTATTGAGCGTTGAGGTATAGATTATGAGTAATTGTTTTTAGAAAATTTACGCGCGGTGCCCGGATGAAGAATATAGCACCACTCCATCTCCTCCCAAATATGTCGTAAAAGGCGACTAAAGGACTAAACCAGAGGGATGAGCAGCAGTGCCTCTTCCATAGAACAGTTGCCATACTGCGCTCACCAACGTGCCTGTCAAGCGTGGTGAGTACTGGCAAATTTCCCCAAAATGACGACACAATTGTGGAAATCTATGGAGAAGGATTTTGTTCAGTAGCGACTTTCGCTGATATGATGATGATAAAATTATATCCAATTTCCAACGAAGAAAACCCACCCCGAGAGATGAGAAGAGGCGAGTGCAAGGAAGAAGAATATAAATATAAAATTGTCTCAATTTCTACTAAATCATGCCTCGCTTCCTATGTGACTTCCTTTAGGCAAACCGCACCTGCCTACACTAGCAGGTTCGCAATCACCCTTGGAATAGGGCACCCCGTTCCTCGGGCTGCATAATGGACGTGCCCAAGCCTTAATCTCGTGTGAACAATAGTGCCGTCTGGCCGCGACGTTTTGCATACAATGACTATTCGCGGCCGTCCCGGGAAAATGCAGCTGCTTCAATAGAGAAAGGGCTTTTCAGACGGAACGTCTCTAATTTAAACCTCAACGTCAATTACGCCAGTATTATTTTGAGACAATTTATGAACAAAATGTTATTTTTTGCTGCTTTAAATACAGAACAAAATTATAAATCTTTAAAACTTTAATGGACATAGGTATAAACCTCAGCTCTTGTTTCGCCCAAAACACACCGTTAAAATTTCCAATTTCGTCAATAACTATTGAACTACGATAAAACTGCGGTACGTCAAAGGACAGGTTATCCGACAGTACACGGTACAATTTTTTTTGCGACCACAAAGCTGATTCAGTTTTTATCGGAACGTCAGTGAAACGGACATGTTCGATGGACGAGCCGCACCGTGGGACAGGCGGTCAGGCCGCGTCTCCCTGCGGTCCGATATGTATTGGAAATTGGAGACATGACGGCCAGAACGACGAATAACGACTTTCTGGATTCCGTTATACCTTAATTGTATGCATACATTTTTGACAAATTTATAACTTCGTCATCATCGTCATTTCAGCCGTAGTACGTCCAGTGCTGAACGGCCTCCCCAATAGATAGATACACACAGCGAGCAGTTGCATGACGCTCGCAAGCAACGGCTCCCATCGATCTTCACCTGAGGGCCAATTCTCGTAATTAATTTACACTGTGACTGAAACTTGACCGAACTGAGATTAAATTATGAATTGAACGAAAAAATGGTATTCTGCTACTCTTAAAGTTCAGTCGAATTTCAGTATATAATCTCATTTCAATCTCAGTTTTGACGTTTATTCCATGACAATTCGAAATGTTAGCAAAATACCGTTTTGACTTCGATCAACTTTCGATCCATTTTCGATCTCATCACAGTGTAAGTTCACGTTTGACTTTGTTTGTTAATTTAGGAGAATACCATTGTGACATTTATGCCACTGAGACTAGATCGGATCTATATTTTGAACATTTTTAAATTACGAGAATTGGCCCTCAGGTCGTCCGTTTATCTCGTTACAGCGATCGGCTCCCACGCTGCTATTTGTAGTTTACTAGTCAACAATAATAAATCAATTCCCATAGAATATGTCATTTCATGCATTTAGTACTTATGAAACGAATGTTGTACTCTCCGAATAAGCTGTTATTAAAGTTGGAAAAGCTATTACTGAAAACGGCTTCGTGCCTTACAATAAGTACTTACACCAATAATTTAAGCCAACTTCACTTTAAAATAGAAAACAATGATTACATGGCCCTAACCACGGCATGGAAATACAGGAGGTTACAGAAGAAATTTTGTACCGTAGTATAATTTACTAGCTTCGGGGGAATCCTTTACAATTCCCCCCAGTAGTGCCTGGGGAGGGCAGCCTTTTTACTACCGACCGCTTTACAGTCATCCCCTCCGAGACTTGCCTAAAGGAGCCGTATCATGGGCGGCTATAGTGTGATGTTACAAGGACCGGGAGCCCCCCTTTGGTGCCGAAGATGACCGCTCCAGTGGTTTTAGCCGGTAGGAGTCCGGCATACCCTTTTGCCCTTCCCGGGGCGAAGGAAGTTCATGATGAATTTCCACTGGAGACCAATAAAAAAGGTATAATTTACTCGTCAAAATCTCCTACTTACTCAATGCAGGCACAAACATCAAGAACATCATTAATACATCAAACAATTTAAAACAAAAACATTTTGCCCAAAACACAAAACATCATTATTCAGATACCAAAAACGTACCAAATGAAATGAGAACAGTGGTTAACTAAGCCAATTGTGGTCTAATTGTGAATTTCAATTCATCCATCGCATTTATGCATAAGAGGATCCGTATAAGTAAGAAAAGGAGAGAAAATACAGACAGATTTCTTATTTCGACAGTCTCCGGCACCCGTGAACAGCCCTCAGCGGTATGGATGATTGGATTGATGAATAAAAGATTCGTCAATTTGTGTAATAGCTCCATGGTGGATTATGCAGTAGTCAATTTAATTGTTCCGACTGATCGGGAAGCGATGGAATTCCACGTGAGATACTTTAATTAATGAATTTGTTAATATCTGTGGATTGGTAAATGGGAGATTGCATTGGCACGATATGTGTGATAAGTAAGCGAAAGCTAAATTGTGGGGCTGAATTATTGGTCGTTGTGGAAATCAGCGGGGAAGGGCCTGTGCCAGTAGTGTACATCATACTAGATATGATGATGATGATGAGAACTAAATTTAAAGTTATAAGTTATTCCTACAGGATATTATCTCACTTCAGTACTTTTTATTCTGTAACTGTCATTTAGTCATGTAGCTCGCATGTAGCAAGCATATTTGTCTTTAAAGTGTAAATGCATTTTCTATTACTTGAAAATAAAATCTATCTTATACCCTTAAACACCCAATTTCCATGTTTTAAATGATTAAGTTAGTAACTAAAGTTACGCTGTATAGCCGTGTGGTGCCGACTCAGAATGCCACCACCCCATCTCCTCCCATCATCATTTCGGCCGAATGAAGTCCACTGCTGGACACAGGCCTCCCCCAAAGATCACCACAACGACCGATATGGGTGTGTTGTATGCTCATTGGGGGGCTTTGCCATAGTCGCCACGCTTGGCAGACGGGTTGGGTTGTAAACCACCAATATCATCAGTTTGTCGTTTGGAGTCCGGATTAAGTAAAGCACTACTCCATCTGCCGTAGATGTAAAAGGCGACTAAGGAAATCTAAGCCAAAGGGATGTGCAGCAGCGTGCCTTCTGTGAAACAGCAGCCATTCTGCGCTCACCAACCCGCCTGCCAAGCGAGGTGAGAACTGGCAAATTCCCCTCACAATGATGACAAACTTGTGGTAATCTATGGGGGAGGCCATTGTTCGGCAGTGAACGTCCTTGGGCTAACATGAAACAGTTTGATTGTTTTTGATACATAAAAAGAAATGTTTTATTTTGACTGATAAGTTGGCTAAACTGTTTTCAGTTTTAGTTGCTAATAGAAAAAATATTTTTCTTTTAAACTTTTGTGTAGTATTATTAGAGTGTATACTGAAACGTGTCGCTTCAAAAGAGCGGCAATTTAATAAAATCTTCAGCTGTCAACATCGAATTTCACAGAAAAACTCGTCTTGATTCGTGATGTTGCGACTGCCACGGGCTTGCAGCGCGTCTGGCATGTTTGTGGACGCGCACGTCGACGGTTTCCATACTACGTAAGCGGAGCGCCGCCACGCTCTGCAGAGTCCGCGCTAACGAGCAGGAACAGTCGCTTTAGTAGGCACTGCAACAGCCTGCACTTAAGATGCACTTATGTGTGTATACCTACTCACATAGCAAATAAGGTAAGGTAAATCTTATACTAAATAACTCTTGTCTCTTGTTTCTTTCAAATTTGTACTTGATTGTTGTGTAACTTTATGGACCGTTAAGGACTGAATTAAATGATTTATTATTATTATTTAAATTTACAGATTTTATGATAACTGGTACTGGGTAGTAACCAATACTATTATAAAAATTAAAAATGTTATTCCTGCTCATTAAAGATATTTAAAAAAACACTAAATAGTCGCCCGAATACGTAACCTCAAAGTGACATTTCTAAATGTTACCATACTAATACTTTCGAAAATACCAAATGGCACGATTCATTAGATAGACTATCGTTTTGTCCAAAGTGCAAAGAACAACTGGATGATGTTCTTTCTTACTTTTTATCCAAATGTTTTTTATACTACAGCAAAAGATTTTAACCGATCTCCATATTTGCCCCGGTTTATCATAAACAGAATTTTCCTCGCGCTACAATTGCGAGTGGCACTGTCTGTTGCACGAAAGGGGTGAGGTGTATCCGAGCACATAATTGTAATTGACTATGGATAATAAATGTGCGTAAAATGCTTTATTTTTCACAGAATTGTATTTTATACATGTAAATTTTTATGAAGTCTTAAATCTATCAGTCTGTTGTCCGGATTAAAAATATAGCACCACTCCATCTCCTCCCGTGGAGGTCGTAAAAGGGAACTAAGGGATTCTAAACAAGACGGATGGGCAGCAGCGTCCATTCTGTGAAACAGTAGCCATTCTGCGCTCAACAACTTGTCTGCCAAGCGTGGTGAATACTGGTGAATTCCCGCCAATATGATGACACAGTTGTGGAAATCTATGTGAGAGGCCTTTGTTCAGTACAAAGAAAGAAAGAACTATATTTATTTGCCACAAACAGAGACACATAAAATAATACCGAAAACTTAATCTATACAAATAAATAAAATTGAAGTGTCTGTTTGTAATGTCAAAATAACAGCTTTTTACTTAATGCATATGAAAGTATATACGGTACCTCTAACAAAAAACTATTTTTAAATGTTTTGTCTGTCTGTCTGTTTGTTCCGGGTAATCTCCGAAACGGCTAGACCGATTTTGACGGGACTTTCACTGTCAGATAGCTGATGTTATGAGGAATAACTTAGGCTACTTTTATTTTAGAAAAATAATTAGGGTTACGCGCAAAAAAAAAAAAACCCTTGAAGTCCAAAACCGCGGGTCCCAGCTAGTATTAAATAAAAAAGTGTAAAACAAATAAAATCTAAGCATTGGTATTACACATTGTGTCTCGAGTTTGCGCTAAAGCAGTAACCAGCTCAGCATAAGCTGGACGAATAATGCCCGACGCTGGCTTTCAGCTGGACCGATATACAGTGAAGGACGGATGCCAAACAGATACAAATACATAGATAAATTATTATACTCGTAATCTATAAAGACACGTTATACTTAAATTACTGCTACAGTAATAAAAAAGAGTTAAAGATTGTAGTTAAATCAGCTATTGATATTAGTATTTGTATTGTCTTCGCCGTTTTCATTTGATTGATGTAGTAGTGGACGTTGTATGGCCGATATGATGATGAAATCTAATAGGTAAATAGGGTTCCCGTACCTGATTATTAAAAATCAGAATCCTTATAGTTGTAACGGCCGAAATTAATAATCATTCTAATCCAAAATCTTTGGACTTCGGACTAAGGATTTGTCTGTTTTTTTGTGTTAAATGTGATCGTAACACGAAAACGGATGAATGGCAATCTAATGTAATCTAAAGATTTTGGATTGGATTGCTTATTAATTTCAGCCGTTAATGTCTTAATGCTGTATTGTAAACGACTTGGAATGGTATAAGATTTAATCCCGGATTGAACGAGACACTGTTTATTTGTTTCTATTTTATATCCTTTAAAATTCTATTGAATATTTCAGAACTATGTAATATACTTACTAACTAATAAAATAGATTTTAAAAAGATGTCATCATCATCATCATTTCGGTCAAATAAAGTCCACTGGTGTACACAGGCCTCCCCCAAAGATCACCACAACGACCGATATGAGTGTGCTGTGGGCTCATCGAGGGGTATTGCCATAATCGCCACGCTTGGCAGACGGGATGGCGGTCGCAGTTGAGTTGTGAATGTACTCGAAGGACGCTGTTGCCCATCCTCCGGCTAATCCCTTAGTCAACTTTTACGACACCCACGAGAGGAGATGGAAAAAAGATGTGTGTTCAAACTTGTTTTGTGCTTTTCCACAGTCAGGTTTTAGTTGATTTTATTCAAATTATTTTGGGGTTAGAGATCATTGCTGGAAAAGCATTTTAGTCAAATTGATTGAACTTAGAAATTAAAAAGATAATGGTAGTAGTAGGGTAGCCTTATTTTTATTTCAAGAAAAGATTCCCAAAATATATTATCTTGGAGCCTAGTGAGCGTACAAAGCATCACGCAGATATTAATAAAGGTTTATTTTTATTTATAATCCTAGGTATTTTTTGTACCGGGGGGGTGACCGCTTCACAGTCACCCTCTCCGAGATGTGCCTATAGGCGTGGCACCAGTGGGCGGCACTAGTGTGATCATACGAGGACCTGGAGCCTCTCTTAGGTGCCGAAGATGACCGCTCCAGTGGTTTTAGTCGGTAGGAGTCGGAGCCGAATGAAGTTCATGCAGAATTTCCACAACGCACCAATAAAAAAAATTAAAAAATGTATTTGTGTAACTATTTCGTGCTTAGAGTTTTTTCAGTTTGTGCATACCTCGTATTCCATCAGTTTTTTTCATATCTGATCATTGAGCAACAACTCTTATACTTTCATATAGAAAGAAAGAACATTTGTACATTTTAGTACTATTTCATTTTTCTTTATTTTTATGTTTCTGTGTGTGCATAAATTATAACATAAATAAAAATAAATAAATAAAGAAAGAAAGAACGAAAGAAAATATATTGGTTTATTTTGAATCCTCATTCACACACACGTTGCACATTTTATATAAGTAGAGCAAATCACCCTCATATCGAACTTACTAAACATGTAATTTACTAAACTGTTTAACTATTGCATAGAACATGAGAGTAATTGTGCAGTTTTATTTGCAGCATCCTGGACAGTAAGTTATAGCATTCAGGGTAAACTATCGTAACTGATATTATACAACATACTAACAATGTTAGAAGCGGTTTAGTAGCAAATGTGTTCTGTACCAACTTTCTCACTTTCGCCAATACTCCACTTAGCAGAAACTCAATTCCGTTCCACATCCCTCACTATAGTGATTAGTGGCTGGCTAGCGGTTAGAAATAAAATTAACCGATCCCAAATATATGGTAATAAACACGGTATTCTACTAACGTTTTGATCTGATGTAGGTAATAAAATTGGTATTCTCGTCCTTCATCGTCAAAAGTGAATGTGAAATGAGACTAGATTGAGATCACCCGGACCGTGACCGGACTGAACTTTAAGACAGCTCACTAACCCGCTTGCAGCGTGGTGAGTATTGGCAAATACCGTCCAAAATGATGACAGAGTTGTGGAATCTATGGGGGAAGGCCTTTGTTCAGCAGTGGACGTATAAATGGCCGATATGATGAAGATGATGAATGTGTAGTCTCCGATAGCAAGGGCGGATCCAGATCCGGATCCCCCCCAAACTCTTGGGATGCAGTTGACGTTAGACCCAAGTAGTAGCAACATAGATCTCTGAAAATCTTGACATCAGACCCCCCCTTATTAAAGTCCTGGATCCGCCTCTGTTGATAGGCTACACTACCTATTCCTTTGAAATGAAATTCGATAGTTCAGGCAAAAAATATTTACTGTCTAAAAGCTGGAGTAAAAAAATAGCATAATGAACTCGGAGGTGAAATTGATATCGACTGAGAACGCACAACATTCGACGCGAACTAAATCTCAATAGTAAAATATACGCATGTATCGCGTAAAAGTGCTGACTTCAGAAATTTACGGTTGCACCGTACTTAAAATTAATGAGGCCCTCTGATTTCCGATCAATGTGAAATATTGCTTTTGAGTTAGCTAAAGTCATCATTTCGGCCGAATGAAGCTGGACACAGGCCTCCCCCAAAGATCACCACAACGACCGATATGGGTGTGTTGGGGGTCATCCTCATCCTCATTGGGGGGTCTTGCCATAATCGCCACGCTTGGCAGACGGGTTGGCGATCGCAGTTGAGTTGTTATTGTATTCGATGGACGCTGCTGCCCATCCTCCGGTTAATCCCTTAGTCGACTTTTACGACACCCACGGGATGAAATGGGGTGGTGGCATTCTGAGCCGGCACCACACGGTTAGCTGAAGTAACACAATTTAAATCTAAAACTCCCGCAATAAGTTCATAAATCATTCAAGTACACTACAAATTAACCAACCATTTAAGCACAACAATTAAGGACCTGCACACCCTTTTATTTTCACTCCCCAATCCGTAAAAACGAATAAAACAAGTAATAAAATACCCTGCAATTAAATAGAAGGTACTTGATATACATAGTATAGGTAGATCCTGGGGGCCACCCGCCGCGCGGCCCGACAGATCTGCGGATGACATTAATGACATTCACGGAGGGACGTTCATTGTCAAACGCATCCACTCTATAGATATGACTGCGTTTGTACCGTCAGCAACTACGTTTTTATGAAAGGCAATTAAATATTTTTTGACTACTATACTCAGTATCCTGAAATTAAAAAAGACGGACATACGAACTGTTTTTTGTCGCTAGTTTATCATAATCATTATCATATCAGCCAGCGGCCGTCCAATACTGAACAAAGGCCTCCCCCATAGACTCGACATTTTTGTCATTTTGGAGGGAATCTGCCAGTACTCACCAGGCTTGGATGGCGGAGTAGCGAGCACAGTATGGCTACTGTTCCCCAGAAGAGACGCTGCAGCCCATCCTTCCGGTTAAGAATCCCTTAGATGCTTTTTACGACATCCCCGGGATGAGATGGAGTGGTGCTATATTCTTAATCCGGACAGCACAGAAAACGGTCTCTAGTTAACCAACTATACTCGTATATTCAATAAAAGTTAGTATTGGGCACGAGTCCATGTATTTTTGCTTTCTTGAGACTTGTTAAAGGCGTTTGTACCGTCAGCAAGTACATGCGTTTATTAAAGCTAATTAAATATTTGCAGATTTATAAGCGAGTTTAGAAGCCTAAATTAAAAAAGAAAGCGCGGTTGCGACACCTATCGATAAACGAACGCTTTTGTGTCTCTAGTTAGCCTACATTTTTATAAAGAAAGTTAGTATCTGGCAGGGGTCCATGTTTTTGGTATCTCGAAAGTTGTTATTGTACCTACTGATGTTTGTTGCTCCATACAAAATATTTACTATGAAAGATTAGTCATTGTTAAACACGTCAAGTCTATTGATATTACCGCGTGTCATGTACCTGCATCAGGTACACAGTTTACTCTTTTAAAATCGCTACTATGCAGCCAGAAATTAATAGAGCGAAACAGTAAACGCAGCCTTCAAAATTGCCGTCTCCATCAAACGGGCGCTTAGCATACATTTATTGGTAAACATTGCAGCAACCGATATCAAATATACAGACAATTTTTTTTTTAAAGTTTTATTGCCGTTCACTTTGTGTCAGGGACTGAATAACCGAAAAATATCGGTATTTTTATAAAGCGGTAGGTACTCGTCAGACCCTTATAACAACCGTAGGTACCGAAATATGAGTCTACATTTGTATAAATGTACAGAAATATTTCCGTACCGGTATATTAACAGTTATGACTTAAGGTTAAATATACAATACGCCATGTGGTGCCGGCTAAGAATACCACCACCCCATCTCATCCCTTGGGTGTCGGAAAAGGTGATGGGATTAGCCGAAGGATTGGCAGCAGCGTCCTTCGAGTACAATTATAACACAACTGCTATCGCCGACCTCTCTGCTAAGCGTGGAGATTATAGAAAATCCCCCCAATGAGCACATAATCTTTGGGGGATGCTTCTGTCCAGCAGTGGACGTTTTTCGGCTGAAATGAAGATAATGGTGATTGATTTAAGTACCCGTACTTATAGTGAAGTCGGTTTTTAGGTCTTAGATGGTGTTTAAACGAACATTATACATATATTTCTATACACTATTGCGACTATCAAAGCTAAAATGCACAAATTCAGCCGGAATAATAACAAAATTGTAATAAAAACAGCGAGCGGTAAATTTGTTATTAGGTGAAAAATATTCAATCCGCGGCAACCCTTCCCTCCCGCACCCTGCCTGTGGAGTGTTTTCGGTACTAAAATTGTAAAGCGATTAATTATAGGTACGTAGGTACCTCAGGTTCAGATTTTGATATCTTTTTGTACCGGTATGATAGCGGTGGTTTGAACCGGTATTGTCTACCGCTTGCCGTCCCTGCTTTGTGTGCGACTACTGCTTGGCTAGTGTCAGTGTAGTCACTGTTATAATCAATCCCATCCAAAATCTTTCTATTTTAAATCTAATAACTTTAGATTAGATTGATTATTAATGTCTTGATTGCGTTGATCAAAATACGCTCGTTTGTAAATTGGGTCACTACGGAATTCGTGGACCAGCTCTCGACCTTGTATTATCATACCTTTCCAAACGACAGCTAAAAGTAGGTATAAATGGTATAACATCATCAGGGTCTCTAATAAAAATGGGCGTGCCACAGGGCTCAATTTTGGGCCCCTTTCTGTTCTTAGCCTATATTAATGATCTGCCTTATATGATTCAGCATTATGTAATACAATTTTATTTGCTGATGACACTTCGCTTATTTTTAATATAAACAGGAAAGACAATGAAGTTGTTCATGTCAATGAGAGTTTAATCTCTCTGTCTAAATGGTTTACTGCAAATAATCTCTTATTAAATGCAAATAAAACAAAAAGTTTAAAATTTTCGTTGCCAAATGTACCTCAAGTCGGATTAGAAATAATTTTCGAAGGCAACAATCTTGAGATTGTACGTGAAACCGTATTTCTAGGTATAACCATTGATTATAAACTACAATGGGGTGCTCATATAAAGGCTTTATCAAGTAAGTTAGTTCTGCTGCATTTGCAGTTAGGAAAATTAGGCATCTAACTGACGTAGCTACTGCCAGACTTGTATATTTTGCGTATTTCCACAGTATAATGTCATATGGCATTTATGCTTATATTATGCTGTAGGGAGCAGCAGCTGGTGTAGATTCAATATTTATATTACTGAAGCGAGCCATCCGCGCAATATATAATATGAGCCCTCGCGAATCACTTAGAGACCTCTTTAAATATATCAATGTACTAACAATGCCTTCTCTTTAAATTTTTGAAAATATTATGTTTGTCCGTAAAAACTTACTAATGTTTAAAGTAAAAAGTGACATTAATTGTATAAATACCAGAAATAGACATAAAATAGTAGTACCTAAATTTAGATTGTCCAAAACCAACAAGTCGTTCTTAGGTCGCTGCGTTCGGTTTTATAATAAGATACCAAAAGAAATTACTGATCTGACAGTCGGGAAGTTTAAATCGCACGTCAAATCAATTCTTATAAAAAAAGCATATTATAGGATTAAAGACGTTGACGTTGTTGACGATAGGGACATATGGCGTTAGCCCTTTTCTGTACATGTGGCTTCCCTTTTTTTTCAAATCAAACCGGCTAAAACCCCACGGTGTCCTTCTTCTTACCTCTAGCCGGGGGTGACATGTGGCTTCCCTGGAAACCTAATATATCTGAAGTGATATTTGCATTGTATAGCTGCCATATTTATCTTTTATATATAGATGACTAATTTAAATACTTTGTAACGAACAGATTTGTAAAAGACGTAAAAAAAATGACAAAAAAGACCTAACCCTGAGTTTCTTTCAGCATTTCTTCTCAGAGGTTGTCATGTAGCGAAATGCCCTCCGTTGTTTCAATATGACGTGTAAAAGTGTCTGTTAGGACCTATTTACTGAATAAATGATTCTATTCTATTCTATTTCAGCCGTTCGTCACTAAATCACCACACTTGGTAGCCACATCTGTGATCGCAGCATGTTGTTATCGGCTCACTGGAGGATGCCCATAGCCTTGATATCAACCATTAGTCGCCTTATACGGCATCCTCGGATCATCATCATCATCATTTAAGCCGAAAGACGTCCACTGCTGAACATAGGCCTCCCCTAAAGAACGCCACAACGACCGGTTCTGCTCTACCCGCATCCAGCGGATTCTCGCAACCTTCACCAGGTCGTCGGTCCATCTCGTGGGGGGTCTGCCCACGCTGCGTCTCATGGTACGCGGTCGCCACTCGAAAACTGCCCCATCAGCCATCCGTTCTACGAGCAATGTGCCCAGCCCACTGCCACTTAAGGTTCGCCAATCTTGTGCGTCCACAGAGATGTAGTATATAATTTGCCAGGAATAACACAGGACTGTGTGACAATGAATCAATTTCATTTTTATAAGCCAGCCTAAGATAAACCTGTCGAAGTTTGCACGAAATAATCCATAAAGGTATTTTTATCATTATCTTATTTTCATCTTTTCAAGGAGCTTCACAACATATTTTTCAACAATAGTGTCTCTAGTCCGGGGGGCGACGTGCCAGATTACACTATTGTTACCTCTCTGAGAATGGACGCAACTCTTTTGTACAGGAAAATTGCTATTATGTTATCTTTGTGAAATGATATGGTGGACCTGCTTGAGGCTGGAATTGGAATTACACGGGTTTTTGTTGAAATGAGTGATAAAACATTGTGTTGTTTGAACATGTCATTATAACTGCACTAAATTATTTAAAAAAGATTGGCGTAAGAACAAAATGTAAAGAGGGAAAAAGGCTTAGGGTCATTATAGTATTACGTTGCAGTAAATAAGTTGTTTTAGGAACTACAGGGTTCATTGGAATTCACATGATTAATTAAGAATAACTATTATTACATTATAGTTATTTTTATCAGACTCTGGCTTGTGATTTTTTACGGTATGTATGTATGAAAGAAGAAAGAAAAGCGATTTATTACCACAATTAAACTAAAATCAACACTAAGCTTGCAATAAAAATATGGATGAATAAGGTGACAGGCGTCGTTACAAGTTTTAAAAAGTTATTTTGTTTTATCTACCCTCAGAGGCATTTTTTTTGTTGTTCCGGTGGAAATACATCATGTAGTTTCTCCAGCCCGTGGAAGGGGGAGGGGTATTACCGGCTAAAACCACCGGAGTGGTCATCTTCGGCACCGAAGGGTGGCTCCAGGAACTTCAATAATCTCCATCTAGAGCCACCCATAGGTGCCACGCCTTTGGCCCTCAGACTACTGAATGAGGCGGTATTTTTAGTTTAGGACATAGTAATAACATTAAATATACCGTTAAGGTACAATTATTTAGAATAGTAATAATAATGCGACGGTATCCATATTCATTTAAAATAAGTACGATCCTATTGTCTGCATCTGCTACCATTGTTAGATCTGTTTTTGAATATAGTCCACGTTCAAAGTGAATTTCTTTTACTTCTATCGTTGATTCTATTGTCGTAATTGTAGTAGCTATTTGACCCGGCTTTGAATGGCATAAATCGGTTGCAATACCAATCAGTTTAGCTATCTAAAATCTGTGCAGGACAGCCAAATATAATTATAAAATGACAGCGTGTTAAGGAACAATAATATCAAATAAATAAGTGACTTACAAGTGATAGTAAATTTACTACGTAAGATAGCGATAAGTTTTAGAGTTAGCCTAGTTTAAGTGTGTTAAGACCATATATTTGTTATTATTTTGCCCTAACTATTATGTTATCTTGTTAGTTATAGTCTGAACATTAATTTAAAGATATTTAGAGACTTGTCACTTGTAAAGAATAATAATTATAGTTGATTTATTGTGTAACAATGTGTAATTTACGTGTATTTTTAATAGTTTTATGCGATTATTATTTACATATATTAAGTTTACCTTTTTTTTAAATAGATTAAGGGTATAGCCTATCACATTCTGCACATGTATACATAAATAAGTTAGGACGTTGAACCATATAATAAAAGATACGACCGTTTTTATTAATCACTCATAGTAAAAATCAGCGTAAATTGAACGCCAAATCGAGGCTAGAAATTGCGGCCCTCGTGAAGGTAAAGCTTCAGGGTAGTTAAGCGACCGCGATTTCTTAGTAGTTAAGTTATACATTTTCTACAAATCTGCTATTACTACCTGCAAATGTAAAGTGAGAACATGAACATTAGGAACAAAAGAAATTGTGTTTGAATTTTCCTCCAAATCCAGCAACATTACACAAAATCCATCCTGCACAATAGGCCAGCCAGAAACTAAAAGATGGTCAATCTATTGTTTTTATAAAATTATTATATTATTTGAGAAAAAAACAAAACCGACTTGAATTAAACAAAATTATTATATCTACGAGTGTAAGTCTGTACCTGTATAAGAATGGTACTGTAACGTACTCGGAATCTTTGGGTGGCGTGCTCAAGACTTTATAATGATAATACTTTTAACTTGATAGACAATGATATTATAAATTAAAAGAAGTAGGTAGATATGTTACATGCGCGCCAAAAGTAAGAACCAATCTTCCCCAATTATAGCACCTCGCAATCAGTTCGCCCGAGACAGGACAACGAGCACACACTGTCACAATCTGTATTGTTTTATTAATTAAGTAATAACAATGCCTGCGTGCGTATAGAAAATGCACAAACTATCAAGCAAAAATGAATAAAGACCGAGGGATCTCATACCACACGTGAGTAACAAACTATATAAAATATTTGAATAAAAATACTATTCAAATTATCTGTATTCTCGAAGAAAACACAGGCCAAGCAAAGAAAAGAGACAATACATGTATTATATGACAGGTGTGACAAAGACATCGAGTACACGTGTTGTTATTTTAGATAAATATCTTTTTTACTCTCGGTAGTTTTTGTATCTTCTTTCTGTAAGATAGGTGTGCAGTTTTATAGTTGCATACCTACATACAGCGAGACTTTTGCGCGTCATTTAATATGGACGTAACATATCTAAGGTATAATATCATTGTTGATAGATATATTTATTTACTCTTCTTAATACAGAAGTACACAACCACCCCGTCCAATCATTTTTATAATAATTGAATCTTCGCGCGACATTAGTGCATTTGACAACCATTCAGCCGTACCATTTTTAAAAGTTACTCTTATTTAAAAAATGATGTAATTATATGTTTTCTTCTGATGGCAAACAACCATTACTTACCTTAATTTTTTGTATACTAGATCCATCCCATAAGTAAGCACTTATGGGACTTACTCTCACTGGGGTAAAGTAAAGCTACTTTACCCCAGTGAGAGTCATAGAAATCTGTATTGTAGTTTCTGAAAATAAAATGCGCACATACAAACATATGGGTAAACAGAAATCAAACCCTTCCAATTTATGAAGTCGGTTAAAAATTAAAGAATGCCTTGTCTGTGTCTGTAGAGGCACGCTGTCTTCCTTATTCATCACCCATCTGTTTCGCTGGGCGCAAATTAAAGTTTAGTGATAATTGTTTATAAATATTGACATCTTTAATTTGTAAAGTGACATCTACGAGGGCGGTACTGAAAATTTCGGGAATCAAGGAAGTGACACAACATTACTATTTAAAAATGTATTTATTGCTTTTCGAAGTATTCTCCGCGAAATTTGACACATTTTTCCATACGATGGAACCAATCATTGAAGCAACCATTCCATTCGGAAGTTGGGGTCTCCAAAATGGCCGTTTTGTAGGCGTCCACAGCTTCTTTAGGTGATGAAAATCTCTGTCCACGCAATTTATTCTTTATTTTAGGGAAAGTATAGAAATCATTAGGGCTTAGGTCGGGGCTGTAC
The DNA here is from genome assembly GCA_947459985.1 of Diloba caeruleocephala. Taxonomy (NCBI): domain Eukaryota; kingdom Metazoa; phylum Arthropoda; class Insecta; order Lepidoptera; family Noctuidae; genus Diloba; species Diloba caeruleocephala. Next base: position 5,243,108 of record OX381613.1, read on the forward strand.
GGCGGGTGGTCTAATAATTCTATGTTTTCTTGCTCTAAAAACTCTTTTGTTCTGTGCGCGGTGTGAGAACTCGCATTGTCGTGATGGAGGATGATGCGGCGGTTGCAGTTCTCTCTACGGAGTTCAGAAACGACCTGTGGCAAACAAATGCTAGCATACCATTCTGCATTAACCGTTCTTTGTCCCTCAAGAGGAATAGTCTTAACATGGCCGGTTTTGGAGACAAACGTGGCCACCATTTTTTTTGCAACACTCCGTGAACGAACAATTTTTGTTGGCTTTAACTCATTTTCGAACACCCAAACTCGTGACTGGTTTTTTGTTTCGGGTTCGTACGCATATATCCAGGATTCGTCACCTGATACGGTGTTGTATACAGCATTTGAGGATCCTGCGTGGAATCTTTCGAGAGTTCTGATGCACCAAGTAACGCGAGCCGCTTTTTGCTCTTCACATAGCAAATGCGGTATCCATCGGGAAAACAACTTTTTTACACCTAAATGTTCATGCAGGATTATTTGTATTTGACTCATGCCAATGTCTAAAGTTGCCTGAATTTCGCGGTATGTCACATGTCGATCTTCCTCAATCAGCTTACGCACAGCATCAACGTTTTCTTGAGTGACTGCAGTTTTTGGACGACCTTGACGAGGATCATCACTGAGCTTGACACGTCCACGTTGAAATTCAGCAAACCAGCGATAAATTGTGGTTTTGGATGGGGCTTCATCACCAAATGCAGAAATCATCCGGTCAACACACTGTTTTTGTGTTAAACCACTTCGAAAGTCATAATAAATCATCGCTCTTGAATTTTCTCGAGTCAATTCCATTTTCTCAACGACTAAACAAGTTTGACAAAACCTTGTGACAAGCCCGTGAATCTTTTTTTAAATAAATAAATGGTATTCGATTTGTAAAACCAAGGAGATTTCAATTCTACATTTAATTAGAGCGCAGCAGTTATTTAGAGCGCGTCCTCGTAATAAAACGTTAAAACAGTTTCAATTTGTGCTCAAATACCAGCTTTATTAAATAAATATATAATACAATAATAAATATACATATATTCAAATTACAACTTGTCAATACCAATACAATAAGTGTATGTCTGTGAATTCAAAATAAACACCAAAAAAGTGAAAGCTGCAATTTATATGACGCCAAAAAAAATTGCCAATTTTAGATTTTTTTTCTATCTGTCTGTCTGAAAGTTTGCCTCGAACAGTTTCCGAAATGGCCCACCAGTATTCATTGCAAACTTTAGGGATTCAAACAGGAATTTTTACTAAAATTTATATTCCAATTCTATATTTATAAGATATAAATATAATTTACGCCTTCAGCGGACGGGTAACCGCTAGTTTTTTAATAAACGCGATCCCTGTAACATACTGATTGACCCCTTGAAAATATTTTGTTTGTAAGAACTTATATCTATATCATTTCGGCCGAATACAGTCCACTGCTGGACACAGGCCTCCCTCAAAGATCACCACAACGACCGATATCAGTGTGTTGTGTGCTCATTGGGCGGTTTTGCCATAATCACCACGCTTGGCAGGCGGGTTGGCGATCGCAGTTGAGTTGTTAATGTATTCGTAGGACGCTGTTGCCTATCCTCCGTCTAATCCCTTAGTCGCCTTTACGAAACCCACGGGATGAGATGGGTTGGTGCTATTCGTAGCCGGCACCACACGGTTCAATATATATCTATATGGTCATGTAATATTTTTCCCATTAAAAGATTTTAATGTGACAGGAACAGTGGAAATATTCCATTCCCGATACTTTTAGTGCAGCCTATGTACTATCTCATCATTATCATCATCATTTCAGCCGAAAAAACGTCCACTGCTGGACAGGAGCCTCCCCCAGATAGCCACAATGACCGGTATGGGTTTGTGTTGTGTGCTCATTGGGGGGTTATGTCATAATTGCTACGCTTTTTCGAGGTTGGCGATCGCAGTCGAGTTATAAATATACTCGAAGGATGCTGCTGCCCGTCCTCCAGCTAATCCCATGGTCGCCTTTTGGTTTTTTGGTGGATGTCGTAACCCACGGAATGAGATGGGCTGGTGGTATTCTTAGCCCTCACACGGCATTCTATCTACTCTCTAACGCTGACATATAAATACTATAAACATTTGTTAAAAAAGTACATATTTTTGTTAAAATTAGTATAGCTCTGTGACATTCAGTGCAATTTGTATTAATAGTTAATACAATAATTTATGAATACATAAATTAATACAGTAAATGTCGTATATCATGTATTTATATAATTTATTTTACATTTAGCTTCAGGCCATCGGTAGGTACTCAGCTTTTCTCTTCCTTCCACTAAAAGTAGTGAAACCTTATTTGCCTCTCGCATTTCTAACAAAATCATTCCATTCCAATTTAGAAGAAGCGTATTTCCATCTCTGGATACATTTGTTTCATAGTGGTTCTCCTAATAACTTAGACGTAAGAATAAGAAGTGCATGTTAGATTTCCATATCGGCTCATATGATTGTGTGTGTGTGTGTGATGTGTCATGATTGCGTTTCCGCTGGAGAACGCTCTATGCGAAGTGTTGACGCAAATTCGATTTTCATGGCTCCATCTTATATCAAACCTTGTACCTAGTGCTGTATTAAAATACTTATAAACCATAGACGCTATGGTATTATATACAGCATTTTGTTTTGGCATAATAATGACAAATTGTAGGGAATTGGTGTACCTAATAGGAAGGACATCAGCTATCAAACATTTTACTTTGATTAAAACCACATATCATTTTTTTTTAAACATTGCCCCGCTCTAGGATTTCTCCTGTGTCGTGGATGCGTTTACAGACATGAATTCCACATACAATACACCCAGACCCGGAACAACTACCTGCAGATCATTGCAGATCAAATATTTGTTCCGTGCGGGAATCGAACCCACGACCCGAAGCGCAGCAGCCGACTGTATCAGCCACTGCACCAACCACTCATAATTATTTGGTTCGGTGTGGTGTCCGGATTAAGAATATAGAACCAACCTATCTCCTCCCGTGGATGTCTAAAAAGGCGCCTAAGATAAAACCAGAGGGATGAGCAGCAGCATCCCTTCTGTGATACGCTGTACCTGTAGGTTTTTTGTACACACACAGGCATTTATCTATTTATGAAATCAAGGATTGTATTCGAATAGCAATACTTGCAGGTTTTGCGCAAAAAATATAGCATTGTATTAATATATTTCAACTTTGATCTACTTTGAGACGCATGAAATCTATGTAAAACTATGTCTACATGTCTCTCTCTATATAAGTTTTCATTTAAAACGTAAGATTTTAATCAAAAATATATTGTAATCCTATAGCAAGCAGTATTGGAATATTAAACTGAAATAACTTACACGATGAAATGGAATACGAACAACTTTTATATGACGAAAATAATATTTTGCATTTATTGCATTTGAGAACAAAAAGCTGTGTGGTGCCGGCTACGAATAGCACCATCCCATCTCATCCCGAGGGTGTCGTAAAAGGCGACTATGGGTTTAGCCGGAGGATGGGCAGCAGCGTCCTTCGAGTACATTAACAACTCAACTGCGATCGCCAACGCGCCTGCAAGCGTGGCGATTATGGCAAAACCCCCCAACGAGCACACAACACACCCATATCTGTAGTAGTTGTAGTCCAGCAGTGGAATATATTCGGCCGAAATGATGAAATAATGAGAACAAAAAGCAACTTTAAATTAAACAGAGTATAAACACACCAGTTCGTAACATGTTGAAAGCATGTAACCACTTATAAATGTAACATCTATGTACACATGAATGCAATAAACTTCCGCTGCTGAACGTGGGCCTCCCAATGAGCTCTCATAGGAGTTATTATCATAATCACCACGCTTGGCAGGCAGATTGTTGATTGCAGTATGTTGTACACGGAAGGATGTTGCTGCCCATCCTCTTGATATCAACTTTTAGACGCCTTTTACTATACCCATTGGTGAAGGCGGATGGTATAGTACTTACCGGGAAACACACTGCATAAAAAAATGGTTAATTAATTATAAAACTTTCAATTTTTTTTTGTCCAAATCAATTTTTCGATCATTATAATAATAACATTTACTTTATTTCAGATATAAATAATCCACGATTTGTTAACCTATAATAACCTATTTAAAATTAAACAATCTATAATTATTGTTATTTTTGTTGGGCTTCTCGCATACATTTCTAGGAAATGTGGTTGCTTAACCGGTCATTTCTGGCGAAGCCAAAAGAGGCATCCAGCCAGCAATCTATAATATATATAATAACATTAATAACCTATTTAATATTATACATAGGTGTCCTAGTTGCCATAAGCACGGCGTTCTAATGGCAAACCACGGGACAATCAATTATATGCGTTCGATTTTAATTTCAGATTTCTATCCTAGAATCATGCAAGCCCTTGAGTTTGGTAACCCTCTAAACACCGCATGTCAGTTTCCAGCCGGGAACAATACGACTACCTACAACAAATCTAGTTTAATTCATACATATTTTTCATTTACAAATTCAATTCGGATAATGAGGTTATAAATTCAGTACCAAAAGAGTGTGCCAGAATTTGTAGCCAAGTCTGCAATCATTACAAGACTTCAATACCTTACTTGTCATAACAACTGTACTTGCTTAAATATATCCCGGACAAACCGAACGAGACAGACAGACTGGCCGCGACACATTGCCAACCCATTCAATAACAATAAAAGTCGCGTCGCTCAGAGAAATCTATTACCGCTTTATTCAATTTGTTTTTTATCACAAGCATTTATTTATAGCGTAAGTAATGCGTCGCCGGCGCCAGCGCTAAATACAAAGCTATTTGTAGAGACAATACGTATAAGGACGTCACATAGACATCCACAATACTCAAAGAAGGCACTGTTGGCGCAGTGGCTAAGCGATTGACCTTCTGCGCTACGAGTCGCGCGTTCGAACCCCGCACGGAACAAATATTTGCATGGTCACAGGAGAAATACTTATGTGGATCAAAGTTTAAAAAAAAAACTATTGGTATTGTATGTACAGGTATTTATGGTTACGCCAGTAAAAACATCTGGAAATGTGCTAAAGGTCTAATGCTCTGGACTGGTTTCATAATTAGAATTTGTGAATAAGTTTAGTTAGGATCGTTGCTCAACGTTCCACGTGAGTCCCGACTTAGGGTTGATATTAAGAGGATTTTTTATATCTACCCTTGGTCGCCTTTTACGACACCTATCGGTAGTGACCGATGGTATACATCTTCCCGAAAAAACCACACTGCATTAAAAATTGGTTAATCAATATTATATCTTCAAATATTTTTATATGTCCAATCGGAACTTTCGAATATTAATTTTCGTACGATTTTCGTTTCGGGTTTTTATACCAGAATCATGCAATGCAAGCCATTGAGTTTGGTAACCCTCTACACACCGAATCGAATGTCACACCGCATGTCAGTTTGCAGCCAGAGACAAAAAACTTAGTCTGGACTTAAATAAATCGCCAGTTACCCTCATAACTCTTGTTGCTAATGAAGTGTGCTAAATAAGTCAAGCGCTTAACTTGCAGACAAATTGGTATTTTAAACGGATTTATATTATGTTATTATTGGCCGGTGTAAAGTACTTTTTAGTGAGAATTAATAAATGTTTGAAATTGGAATCGGCTAATGAAACATTATAGAATATATATTTTATATTACATATAGTTATTAGTGTTATTGCGGATGTCTCGCTAAAAAGAAAACAAAATAAACGCAAATCATTGTAATTAGTAGCCATTTTGCTAACCCATACATCATCATCATATCAGTTGAAGGAAGTCCACTGCTGAGCAAAGACCTTTCCCATAGATTTCCACATGAGCTGTAAAGAGAGATATGCTTGGTATTTCTCTACGAAATCGAATCAGGAATTAAGAGATCTGTAGAACAACTAAAGTTGCCGACATAGGTCAAAGGGTTAGTAAGCGGAAGTGGCAATGGGCGGGTCACATTGCTCGTAGAACTTATGGCCGTTGAGGCAAAAGCTCTAGTCTCTACTCGTGCCGCGAACAAGGCCTGCCCCTTAGATTTTCACAACGAGCGGTTACATGCCACTTTATCCAACGACTCCCAGCTACTTTCACCAGGTCGTCTGTCCATCTCGTTGGAGGTCGTCCCACGCTGCGTTTTCTGGTGCGCGGTCTCCATTCGAGAACCTTTTTACCCCAACGGCCATCAGTTCTACGAGCTATGTGCCCCGCCCATTGCCACTTCAGTTTACTAATCCTTTCAGCTATGTCGACAACTTTAGTTCTTCTACGGATCTCCTCATTTCTGATTCGATCTCGTAGAAAAATACTCAGCATAGCTCTCTCCATAGCTCGCTGAGTGACCTTGAGCTTTCTTATGAAGCCCATTGTGAGTGACCACGTCTCTGTCCCATATGTCATCACAGGTAACACACACTGGTTAAAGACTCGTCTTGAGGCATTGCGGTATTGTTGACGAAAAGACGTTGCGAAGTTTCCCTAACGCTGCCCAGCCGAGACGGATTCGCCGATTGACCTGTTTCTCGAAGTTGGACCTAATTAACTCTTACACTATTTATTTGTCATACAATTGCATATTACTTGTAACAAATATCGCATCGTCATAAATGTAAAGGCTAGATAATATCAGAATGGTTCAATTCTCACTTGAGCCATTTTGTAATTATGCTGTTAAAGTTATTAGAAACAGAGGTTAAGTAAACAGAACAAGTGGCCACTCACTTGTCAATCGTTTCTTAACGTTCGTAAGTAATAATTTATTAATGTGACATCGCCAAAGCTTGCTGAAGAGGTATTAGAGAAAATGAAAAGTATGAGGACGAAATTAAATGAGGAGCAATTTATTAAACATTGAGATAAGTCGTTGTCCCAGCTGCAGAGCGAATGGTTAGAATTGTAGATGAAATGAAAAAAATATGTAATTCTGTTACCGACGCGACGCCCCGATTTCGATTGTCTCCGGATTGAATAAAATAAAATGGCATGACTGCGACAATTTGCTGGTACATTTATTACCTTATTATCGGTTTAGAATACATTAAAATGTCGGTGCATTTCAATCTGAATTTTCATGTAAGAGATCCGAAAAATGCATAATTAATTTATTACGTCATGGCCGTTTCAGTTAAAATAAACTGGCGATCTCTTGCCCCCCTCAAAATACTCTCCAGCTGTCAATCCTACTCCTGGCAGGAGAAGAAATGCATATATCATGAATGTTACCTCAGTGCGAGTGGCTGAACTGTTCATAATTAATGTTATTAATAACTCCAAGAAAACTCATTGAAATTTCTTAAGTATTGAAAGCACAAATGTCAACAAAGCGTCGCTGTACAGGTCCGCAGCGGAGCGCTTAAAGCGGCTGCTATATTTTCCAGCGGTTAATCGGCATCCAGGTGGTGAACGTCTGTTGGCGCACTCCACGGACTAGCGTACCGTTACACAACAGCACTCTGCTTTCACGTCTCCCTTCCACGGGCATTATACCTCTAATGTCACTTAATTTGCCGTCTAGGGCCTCCTCACGTGAATGCAGCCTACGAGAGCCGGTTTAATATAAAAATTCGCTATTTTACTGCCTCGAAGCGAGATTTAACGTTAAACTGTTGCCTCTTTTGAGAGTAAACGTGTAGAAGTAATGGGATTACGGGATCGGTAGTTTTGGACTCGAAAAGGTAATTAAATTATTGTATGTAAAAATATTGGGTTCACGGGTGTTCGGTGGTTTGCTAGTTCCAACGGATAGGTTTTTACATCGAGAGGTGCTTCAGTTCAATCGAAGTCTTTTTAAATGTATTTTCTGTTTTTATTCCTATTTACACGATTGTTCAAAGTGCCCACTTAATCATAAGTTAAGGGAAACGTTTTCCAGTGCTTTTCAACAAACAGCTAGATATTGTTTTTCAATCATCACTGAGTAATAAAAATGAACTTTGACTTTATCATAATACATATATAAAATATTTTTAATTGCATAGTATTTTACATAATATAGAAAGAAAGAAAGAAAGAAAGAAAGAAAAACGTTTATTCTTAAACACACACAGTCATCCAGAAATTGTAATTATTAATACAAACTTTAGAGGACGGAACAATACTCGTGACACACCACGCCAAGTGACATGTTATGGAGAGAAAAAGAATCAAAATTTCGTATTTGGGATCGCCTTATTTGTGTATATGTGGGATGACGTTGTATGTCACCAGTGAGTCACCAGGATTTTGAAGGTTAACTGTGTGACGCCAGAAAAGGCCGCTATCTCAGCTATAAGCTGCAACAAAACAATGTTGCAGCGCTGGTCTTCCGATAGGGCCCAAAGTGAAGCCACGCACAGCTACATATAATATACATATAATATATAAGAATAATATGAACTATCTGTGTAGTGTGCGGATTAAGTATATAGCACCACTCCATCTCCTCTCGTGGATGTTGTAAAAGGCGACTAATGGACGCTAAACCAAAAGGATGGGAAGCAGCGTCACACTGCGCTCACCACCCCGCCTGCCAAGCGTGGTGAGTATTAACATATACCCCCCCAAAATGACGATACAATTGTAGAAACAAATCTATGGGGGCGGCCTTTGTTCAACAGTGTACGTATAAACGGCCGATATGTTAAAAAAATTGTATTCTACCGAGTTGTTTAAACAGTGTTTTACTCTAAATATTGTGATATGGTCATAATTATCAAATTTAATTTTATATGATATCAATGAACATAAACTGGAAACTGTATTTAGTTTTTTATTATTTTGCAGAAATTTGGTGTCGAAGCCTTATCGACTGCAGTCTAATGACAACAACCGCGACCGATGATTTTACTACATGCCTTGCGAAGCACGGAGACGCTCAGTTCAAATACCACTTTGCGATCACCCATCCATAGACTGACCGCGCTAAGCGTTGCTAAACCTCGCTAATCGTTTACCGGTCAGTGAATGCAACTGTCTATGGCAGTGACAAACAATTGGTTCGATTTAATTAAAAGCTTAGTTAAGACTAAAAGCTTAATTTTATTTATGATTTCAGTCTTCTTAATTTTAATAGTTGATGATGAAAAGTAGCCAATATAATAAAAATACGTCAAGACCGAGGCTCATTTTAAACCACTTTTCACTAGTCTCAATTATCAAACTTTTTTTCAACGACACTTGGATCGCGAAATTTGACGTGTAGTCGTCGGCATCCGATCCCATCGATTTATGAGAATACGTTGAAATCAACGTTATGGAACGATTAGAGTATCTGAATACGCTTCGACGACAATCCGATCGAACGACTTTAAAATCTATGATGTTCTAGGTCGATCGATGGATGTGAATACGAAAAGGGTTTTAACTACTTATGGACGAAATTTAAAATCAATCTAATCCAAAATCTTTAGATTTTAGATTTTGAAATTCATCCGTTGTTGTGTGTTACGATCACATTTAACACAAAAAAACAGACAAATCCGTAATCCGAAATTTTGGATTAGATCGATTATTAATTTCGGCTGAAGTCGCTGCGATTTCGTTACGGTTTTAATACGTCAATCGGGCTACTGATCGTTGGTACTTATTTTTACTATTGTCACCTAAACCAAACACATTTGTGAAATTTAAGCCTAATCGAGTGATGCGAAAAGTGTTAATCGATCGTAAGATTAAAATCCTTAGTTAGTTTTAGTAAGCAGTAAATCTTAACAAAATCGTTTAATTCAGTGTATCAGCCTGTCGGCTCGTGAACACGTATATACTGAACACATATAACTAGATCAAAACGTCGAGTTTAGTCAAAATGTTATTGTGATAATCTGTGCGCAAATAGACCCGATACTTTCTTAAGACAATTTATTATTCAATTAGCGAAAGTTTAAGAAGCACTGACTTATCATTTAATATTAACAATGGAAAGCAATGACTTATAGAAAAATGACAGATGTATCATTGTTACCAAAAGCACCGAGTCAGCAACACGCGCTACGCCGCACTCACGTTCGTACAACCTTATCGTTTTACACATAAAGTTGAAAGTTTAACGTAACGCAATACTTCATTGTACTTTATCACAAAAGCGAAATAACTCGTTATTATGTCGTTAACGAAATAAATCCGTAGTGTACCAAATTGCCGACGCGGCGGATTACTTATAGGACGTATAAAATAAATTGGAAGCCGTAGGTTAAGCCATACTTTACAGCCATGCTTGCAACCTACCGGTTCGAATATCGCCATTGTTTGCAATTATTGGAAATTGACGTTGTTTCCAAATTAAATACTTTAAGTAATGGGTCTCCTTTCACCTCCTGCACTCAGATACTGACAAGTGACACTATAGAATTGATTACTAAATAAATATTTAATGAACGATTGCGATTATTTGGAAGCAAGTTTTTTAATGCCGGAAAAATAATAATCAAGTCGGCTTCTTATTTTGTCTCCTTAGTCAGTATCAGTTGCAACTAGTATTTCTTCATTTATTTTTTATTAATAGATATACCCGGACCAAACATAAATGCTGCTTGAATCAGGTCGTTACAGACAAATACGTACTTATGGTATTGTAAAATAAATGCTATTGCATTTTAATGTTAACAATGTTTTCCACGACAAGCAATACGGCTTCACCAAGAGTCGCCATAATACATCTGAAGCAGGTATCACATTAATCGAGCATATCTTCGATGCTATGGGAGGACCTCACGATGCGATTGGTATCTTGTGACCTTTCAAAAGCTTATGATAGAGTAGACCCTGACACGCTTCTGTTAAAATTAGACCCATCATGCCATTATTGACGGCACGGTTGGTGCAGTGGCTGATGCATTCGGCTGCTGCGCACCGGGTCGTGGGTTCGATTCCCGCACGGAACAAATATGTGTATGATCTGCAGGTAGTTATTCCGGATCTGGGCGTATTGTGTGTGGAATTTGTGTCTGTAAACGCACCCACGACACAGGAGAAATCCTAGTGTGGGGCAACGGTGTTTAAAATAAAAAAAATATATTATATTATTTGTAAGTGAATAATACTATAATTATAACACAACTATAATATTTGTACGCTTCATGGCAAAACTTAGATGGGTAAATACTTTTATAATTTTTATACCAAAGCTTGTACCTAAGTTTACAAATAATCTAATTCTACAAAAAAAAATGCCTTTCGGGATTAGCCATAAGTCCTTAAATACATACTTCAAAACAGTCCACAAAAAGTTAAAATTAATGGGGATAAATCATCTAGCTCAAAGTAATAATGGGCGTGCCCCAGGGTTCGACAGTTGGTCCGTTCTTATTTTTAGTCTAATATATTAATTATTGTCCTTTGCAAATGTGACTAGGGTGTGACTATTCCCTGATAGTTATGGTGCTTTTATCTACATATTACTATTTTTAACCTAATCCTGATTTCCTCTCAGAAGTGTTCACGTAGTTGAATGCCGTCCGTTGTTTTAATATCACGTGTAGAAGTGCGTGTTCGGATATGACCTAATTATTAAATAAGCGATTCTATTCTATCATCAATAAGTGCAAATTCACTTTACTCTTACTATCACAATAAGATTGTATAATTACGATTGGGATGCAAATAATCTTACCTTTAAATCTTAGCTGAATGGTGCCGTATATGAGGAGAATATCATCCTGTAACAAAAAGAAATAAGTTTAATGACACTGTCAAATTGTATGCCTAAAATTCTAAAATTCTCATATGTCGTGGGTACACTTTACAGGTATAAATCTCACATGCACAAACTATCAAGACCTGAAACAACTATCTGTAGATCATACAAATATTTTTTGCGTTGCGGGGTCGAACCCGCGATACGTAGCGCAGAAACTCAATCGCTTAGCCACTGCGCCGACTAATATAATATATACTACTAAGTTAATATTGAAGAGGAATTGCATAAAATTAGCAAACTGGTTGTGTTTGTTTATTACTCATGTTCTCAAAGGAAACGAGAACGTCCCTATTATTTAGCACAACACTTCCGTAACAAGATACAAAAAACGCGAGTAAATTTATAAAAATAAAAAATAAAAGTTCTTTCATAAACTATTATTATCGGAAAAATCTTCGAGGTATAAAATGTAACAACTAAAGTATGTCGGTAATAGTATGACATTTTATTTTGAAGTAGCTATATTGTTTATATTCTGTAAAGACTACACCACGCTTCGCTACTTGTGGGTGTCGTTAAAGGCAACCAATTCCTTAGTTATTTATTGAGCTTGGTTTATTCCGCCGCAGGACGTAGGTAGTAGACTCGGAGGAACGTCATCAAGTTTTATTATTGTATACACTTCGTTCTACTAATGGTGACTACGTCACTCACTGAGGCTGTTGCTGAAGATCAGCGCTGTTGGCTCGTTCTGATGCCACAGCATTACGCTCAGCTACGACCTAAGTTTTACGCAGATGCGACGTACTATTCTCACTTTTCCAGTTATAGCAAATCCGTACTTTATTCTTAGACATTGGTAATTTCTGGTTGTGAACCACAGACAAGAAAATGCTCATTAATCAGTGTTGCTAGAACGTGTATACTTTTGTTGATAACGTATAGATTAAAATACGATAGATTTAAGCGTTTAGTTATTATGTAATACAGTGTGTAGATTTAAGCGTTTAGTTAAAGTCAAAGTCAAATAAGGAGAAGACAGTCTAAACTTCTCAAAAATTCTATACTATACAAGCCTAATTGTCTAAGATATTATTATAAGTGTAGATGCGTTGCCTGCGCTCTACGATGGTCACATGAAAACAAGGTAATTGCCCGAAGTTCAATTTCAATTCCCGAAGCTCTTGACGTGAATCATAAGTGTAATTCAGCAACAAATCGCGAAAAAATTAGGCCATCCTGTGTTTATAGACGACGCACGAAATATACTGCAAGTGTGAGAAAAACGACGTTTTATTTCATAAATAAATAAACGCGTAACGTAAATCGATATTGTAAATCAAAATTGCATTTTGTTTTATTTTCTACTAACTACTAGTGTCCCGCGGTTTCACCCGCAGGTTAATTTAGAAGAAATCGGATTGGACGGCATGGGTTTTTTTTTTCGCGGAACTTTAATGCTTTTTCTAAAATATAAGTAGCTTAAGTTACGCCTTAGGCATACCATCAGCTATCGGCCAGTGAAAGTCCCGTCAAAATCGGTCTAGCCGATTCGGAGATTAGCCGGAACCAACAGACAACCAAAAAAAATAAAGATTGCTATTTTGGTATAAGTACCGTATATAATTTTATATGCATTTTGTAAAAAGCTGTTATTTTGACGTTACAAACAGACAGTTCATTTTATTTATTTGTATAGATTACGAAGTCTAACGGCGGCCGGCGCGCCGTCTTTTACTGCAATGTAGTTCGCGTATGGCTCGTCAATTTTTAAAATGTCATTGCCTAATTGTTGTGTTCGTTACAGTTTACGATTAAATTGTCATGGAAGCACTAAGCTGAATAAACCCAGAAGAACCGTGATACCTAAGCGTGAAATCCCAATTCGAATCCATGCACTGGTTCTGGAGGAGAGTAGCAACTACTCGAAAACCGACTTCTCTCTCTACTTAGAAGTCGTCAAAAGAAATCCAAAACCACAACAATATGGCTTTTTCTTTTACAAATTCGTCACTAAAAGAGCAATTATTCAAACACGTGACAAGTCTCACTGACAACCGATCAATATTTTATTTAGTAATTGAAACCCACACGGTGGAAGCCGTACAACAGTCGTTGAAAAACGTTAAAAAGATAAAATTTCTGTTTTTGTACAGAGCCGAAAACTTGCTAAATAGGATTTCCTTCTTATAGGCATCTGTTACTCATAGATCGTCGCCAGTTATTCAATCACGTGACAAATCTCACTGACAACCGATCAATATTTTAGTTAGTAATCGGAACACGGTGGTAGCCGTACAACAGTCGTTTAAAAAACGTTAAAACGATAAAATTCCTGTTTTTGTACAGAGCCGAAAAACATAATAGGATTTCCCTCTAATATTCATTTGCACTCATATTCATCCGTTCGGATTCTAACTGCTTTCGGCCGAATACTCAAACGCCATTTAACGTTAAGTCCCCGCTTTTACTATTCGTGAAACCGGTTCTTGGTAAAAAACCGGGCGCCTCAAATTGTTTAAGCGGGAACTTAACGTTAAATGGCGTTTGAGTATTCGGCCGTTTGCTAGGTTCTATTAAGTGTGTGTTAAAAGTATGAGACGCGTTCAAGCTAAGCAGCAACGTCTACTTGTACTTTTTAATTCACATAGCAATCCACTGGTACGCGGCGTGACACCACTGATCCCCCGCCTTTCGCTTTGATCTACCCGTAAAAGTATTGCTAATGTCAAGCTTGGACCACCTTATATTCATAGACATGTACCTATAGAAGAACTTTTCGTGTACACGGTATTCTCTTCTTTCTTTCTTTCCGTATGAAAAGAAATACAGCACTATTCTATTTCCTTGAAACCTTCTTTCAGAATTATTCAAGCCGCCCAAAGGCCTCCACTTAACATAAGGACTGCCGTCTAATGACAATAACTAGGACCGACGATTTAATGTGCACTCCGAAGCACGGAGACGCTCAGTTTAAAATTAAATACCACTATGCGGTCACCCATCCACAGACTGACTGCGCCAAGCGTTGCTTACCTTACCGGTTGTTTACCTATCAGTGAGTGCAACTGGATATACGCCCGTCTCCTTAGAATAATAACATCTAGACGGATAGACGGCACACGCAATGCGTAACCATTTGAACGGTAACGTATATGACAGGATTCGCAGGGCAACCGCTGGTGTCCTTAAAAATAATTGTGACGATTAGTGATGTGACGAAAATGGCAAGCAAGTGTGTGACAGCGAATAGTAAACTAGTAGTAGTAAATATCTTGCTTACACACACTTGAATAGTGTTCAGAGGGCCAAATCTCGGTAATTTAAAAATGTTTAAAATTTTGTTCCGATCTAGTCACAAACCTGCGCGACACGACGTTAATGAAAGAAGAAAGAAAGAAACCAGTTTTATTTTGGCCTCACATCAGTAATTACAGATGATGTACAGAAAAAATACATGATAAAGCAACCTACGCGAAGCCAAAAAAGGCCCCTATCGCAGCATAACGCCTGCGACATTAAAAAAAAAACGCCGCGACCCTGTTTTTCAAATAGGACCGAATGTGACAGATGTGATACTAAATATTTATATATACGAGGCAAATAATATTTACAATGTTTTATATAATTATGTTTAGGTACTGCAGAATAAACAAATTAACTGTTAATATATTACTTATCAGACACGGAATTATTTTATCATCACACAATGTGAACTTATAAAATCGCATCTTCGTCAACATTCAGTCAATAGTGTAATATAATTTCGAAAATTGGCTCCGGTCAAGCGTTTGCGTCAGCGGTCCGGAAGAGTCCTTTTAGGTGTTATTTTATGTAGCTATCATCATGAGCTTATAAATGAGGACGTTAATAAAGAGGAGACATTGCCATAATCATCACTCAATCGGACTGGGAAACACATTGTGGTAATAAGCGCACAGAACTATGCTGCTGCCTATCTTTCTGGAGGTATAACTTAGGAGACTATTACGACATACGCGGAGAGAGATGATGGAAATTGAGAAACGCATGCTTACAACAAATTGTAAAGCTGGCCATGTTAGCAGACCGGCACCCTAATCAGCTGAAAACAGCAGTCGCGACAGCAGCTATCGCGCAGCCAAGGATCCACCGGTGCAGTTTTTAGTTCATTGATCGTCTGACATAGTGTGCGTCAGAGATCTTCGCCTGTCAATCGCTATCGGCAAATACGTAATACCAAAATGACGATTACAGCAGCGTCTGCGTCTATCGCATACTGTCTGCGACATACGTAATTAGCCCGGAAGGAGGATTGAGAGGTCCAAGCTTTTGGACCAAACAGATTAAAGATGGCACGGTTGGTGCAGTGGTTGATACAGTCGCCTGCTGCGCTCTGGGTCGTCGTGGGTTCGATTCCCGCACGGAACAAATATTTGTATGATCTGCAGGTAATTGTTCCGGGTCAAATTCCACACACAATACACCCAGTATTGTGTGTGGAATTTGTGTCAGTAAACGCACCCACGAGCCCCACGACACAGGAAAATCGTAGTGTGGGGCAACGTTTAAAAAGAAACAAAAAAAAAAACAAGTGTCGTATAATTTATAACCATGTATGCAGTGGATGATAATCAGCTAATGCTTATGGCTGTTGTCGTGATATTTGTTGTGAGCTAGAGATGCGCGCCACAGGTCAACAAGAGTTCAATCGTTTCCTGTTGTTGGTCTTATTTCTTTATGTATGTACACACATGATAATTCATACGTATATAGGATAGAAGAGTGCAAATGCATTGCTTATTGCTTTAAGAAATCTCTTTCGCCAGACCTGGCAGAAGAGTTTTGAGACAAGTAATATAGACACGGTGTGTAAAGGCTATACGATACTTATATATTAATGTACACAAATACAAACATAGTAATAAACCTACATACTAATATATAAGTACATAAACATATATGAATACATACATTAGACATTCTTTTTATACTTGATTAACATTGCTTTTATTTATCGTTATTGTAGACTATTACATAAAGCCAAAATGTTATAGCCGTTGGATTACACTAAATACGCGTCTTGCGACTGCATATTAAAATGATTTACTTAACGTCATGCATTTATTCAACCCATCTCATCCCTTAGGTGTCGTAAAAGGCGACTATGGGATTAGCCGGAGGATGGGCAGCAGCGTCCTTCGAGCACATTAACAACTCAGCTGCGATCACCAACCCGCCTGCCAAGCGTGGCGATTATGGCAAAACCCCCCAATGAGCACACAACACACCCATATCGGTCGTTGTGGTGATCTTTGGGCGAGGCCTGTGTCCAGCAGTGGACTTTGTTCGGCCGAAATGATTTCTTCATCCTCCTCCTTCCTATTAAAATCACATGGTGGATTTCTTTCTTTCTTTCTTTCTTTCAATTAATTTGTTTGTGTGTGTATGTTTTCTTGGTAAAGAAAACATCAAGACTGTATAGAATGGTTCAGATTTAAATTGAACTAGATACCTACATCGTCCTGTTGTTAAAGTTATTGATACCATCACAGCGAGACACGGTTGAAACATCGATCGAATAATTAAGATTAAACAAAATCTAGTCCATTTGCGAAGATCGACAGACTTTATTTGTTTCATACCAAGATGTAGATTTCCTATGGACAACGGGCAAGAAACTTTGACGGCATGGTTGGTGCAGTGGCTTTTTTGTTATTGGTGTCCAGTGAAAATTCTTCATGGAACTTCCTTCACCCCGGGGAAGGGCGAAGGGGTATGCCGGAACTTCTACCGGCTAAAACCACTGAAGCGGTCATCTTCGGCACCGAAGGGGGGCTCTAGGTCCTCGTAAGATCACACTTGGTGCTGTGGCTGACATAGTCGGCTGCTGCGTTCCGGGTCGTGGGGTCGATTCCCGCACGGAACAAATATTTGTATGATCTGCAGGTAGTTGTTCCGGGTCTGGGTGTATTGTATGTGGAATTCATGTCTGTAAACGCACCCACGACACAGGAGAAATCCTAGTGAGGGGCAACGTTAACGTTAACAAAAAAAAAGTAAAAAAAAGAACTCCGTGGCTAGGGACTCCTTTTTAACTCATAATATTATGTAACAATATACATGACTACATTGTTCCCGAAATGAAGATTATGTGAGGACGTGATGTCCAAAGAGAAAAAGGCTAAACTTGTTAAAAGTCTAAACTGAAATCTGATCGCAACATTTAATCATCATTTCGGCCGAATGAAGTCCACTGCTGGACACAGGCCTCCCTCAAGGATCACCACAACCACCGATATGGATGTGTTGTGGGCTCATTGGGGGGCTTTGCCATAATCGCCACGCTTGGCAGACGGGTTGGCGATCGCAGTTGAGTTGTTAATGTACTCGAAGGACGCTGCTGCCCATCCTCCGGCTAATCCCTTAGTCGACTTTTACGACACCCATGGGAAGAGATGGGGTGGTGGCATTCTGAGCCGGCACCACACGGTTATTTACTTATTTAACAACATTTAATAAGATTTTTTATTTGCTTGTTTGCCATTAAATATTAACAATGTTCCACACAACCCTAGCACTACCAAGGAATATGTACAGTATAAACCTAACAATTTAAATCATCAGCTTCGGATGGTTAAAAAGGAATCTATACAAATAATAACAGCTTTTTACTAAATGCATATGAAAGTATATACGGTGCTTACAGCAAAATAACAGTTTTTATTTTATTTGTCTGTCTGTCTGTCTGTTTGTTCCGGGTAATCTCCGAAACGGCTAGACCGATTTTGACGGGACTGACTGTCAGATACCTGATGTTATGAGGAATAACTTAGGCTACTTTTATTTTAGAAAAATAATTAGGGTTCCGCGCAAAAAATATAAAACCCTTGAAATCCACTATATATATTCTATGGCAAGTGTCTATGTCGAAGTACTCTAAATTTCTTTTAAATTAAACGCGGGTGAAACCGCCGGTCCCAGCTAGTATACAATAAATTCCTAAGGTATGTAACGCGCACGGCGATGGCTCTGTGGCTCTCACACGCCAGCGTCATAAACCTGTGTAATGTAGATACTTCGACCGCCAGCATTTTACGAGCATCCACACCTCATCGATTTTCTCTGGTGTGTCCTAAAAGTATTGACACTGATTAAAAAGTAATTTGACCGTATCCGGTGTGTAAATTAATAGACGGCCAATTCTCGTAATTAAAAAGTTCAAAATATAGTTCCGATCTAGTCTTAATGCCGTAAATGTACCTACGCTCCTAAACTAACAAACAACGTCAAATGTGAACTAGAAAACCGTACGACGTTGCCGACATATTTTTGTAGATATTTTTAATTTTAGAGAAATATTTTATGAATATTTATAGATTGAATAATCTGAAAATCGTACAACGTTGCCTTATACTTGACATTAGCGAAATTGTGAAAGATACTCTAACAGCAGCCATAATCTAAGAGAAGAAGAAGAAATGTGAAATATAATTATAATGAGATCGAAAATGGATCGAAATCAAAACAGTATTCTGCTGACATTGTAAACTGACACACGTACTAAAATTGTCTTTAAATAATAATCGAGAAAATTTAAATTGAAATGAGACTAGATTGAAATTATACCGAAATCCAACTGCACTTTAAGATGAGCACAATACCAATATTTTGTCAATTAATAATTTCATATCAGTTCGGTCAATTTTCAGTCATAGTGTAAATTAATTACGGTATTTGGCCCGCAGGCCTCAAATCGACAGCTTCACTAGCGTTTTATTAAACGAAGAATTAATAGAAATGTAATTGCGTAATTAGGTATTACCTTGATTAACTCGTAATAAAGCGAAGTAGAAAACCGCTTCACGAAAAATGTTTCAAATCAACCAAATGAGTAATCTTCATAGAACACTCGCATAAGCTCGCCTAGAAGCCGGTGGCCCTCGTATATGAACCCAGATTATATAAATTATAGAGTGGCGTTATACAAAATGTTACCGTAGCTGAACCAATATACACAGCGAAGCTGTTTCTTCATAAAACCTATGTGAACCAATAAACTAGTCAAAAACATACTGAAACAAAAAAATTGTTAATCTAAACAGTGACACAGAGCAACATTTTATTTTTAAATTTTGCTGTAGGACCCAGTAAGTGACAATCAGCTAATGGTGGTAGATGATCCCAGCATTATTTGCAATGCCATCGAGTCGCACCGACGCGACGGCCAACAATCTGTGGAGCGCGTTCCACCAGGCTCACCCATTCCTTTCATAGTTATAGTCAAGTACTAATGTTATGCAGCTGTAGTAGAATCTGAGATAAATACGGGTGTTGTTGTCTTTAATTAAACAAAAAGGTATTATGAAATTGCTGGGTAATCTGAACAATACTACTAAGAAATGTCATCAAATCATCTTCATCTCATATCTTCATCATATATAATCCGGACACAAAACGGATACCGGACTATACTATACTATATAAGATAAGATAAGCTGCAGCTGCAGCGTCCTTTCTGTGGAACAGTAGCCATTCTGCGCTCACCAACCTAGCTTGGCAGGCAAGCGTGGTGAGTACTGGCAAATTTCCCCCCAATATGATGACACAGTTGTGGAAATATGGGGGAGGCCTTTGTTCAGCAGTGGACGTATAAATGGCCGATATGATGATGATGAAGTGTCTGTTTGTAATGTCAAAGTAACAGCTTTTTACTGCAAAAGCATATGAAAGTATATACGGTACCTACTACAAAGATACATTTAATTTTTTATTTTGTCTGTCTGTCTTTCTCTCTGTTTGTTCCAGCTAATCGCTGAAACGGCTGGACCGAATTTGACGGGACTTTCACTAGTAGATAGCCGTTCACTAGTAGATAGCCGATGTTATAAGGAATAACTTAGGCTTAGTAGCCTTCAGAAAAATAATTAGGGTTCCGCGCAAATAATTAAAACCCATGAAATCCAATATATATATATATATATATATACTCTTAGTCAACTGTCTATGCCATGCTATGTAATAATCCGATTTCTTTTAAATTAAACGGCGGGTGAAACCGCAGGTCCCAGCTAGTGGTCTCTATAGCCAATCTGCGGCGAGAATAATTAATAATATCCACCGTAATATTACATAATAAGAATAAGAAGCAAAACTGTGACGTGGAGATGTAATCTGATTGTTAACTGTGTAGTGTTCTGAACGGAGCTTTACTTACACGACAAAACTTCTTAAGAGGCTTTACCAAGAACATTATAGGAAAGCCTTTATTCTAACAGAAAAATAATGTGTTAATAGTAATGCATTAAGATCTAAGTAGTGACTGTTAGATATGATTCTGGGTAGTAAACTTGGACCTTATAAGATCACAAACGCTTTACCTGTGCTATGCTGTGTGGTGCCGGCTACGAATAGCACCAACTCATCTCATCCCTTGGGTGTCGTAAAAGGCGACAATGGAATTATGTCGTCATTAACAACTTAACTGCGATGCCAACCCGCCTGCCAAGCGTGGCGATTATGGTAAAACACCCCAATGAGCACACAACACACCCATATCGGTCGTTGTGGTGATCTTTGGGAAGGCCTGTGTCCAGCAGTGGACCGTATTCGGCCGAAATGATGTTGATTTAGGCACCTGAATCTAAATGCCGTTTTCATTTGTATATGTAGTTATACTACGTTAATTGTGTTCAACTGTAGAGTTATCTTTTTGTAAGGATTTGAAATTTCAAACCAGAATTATAAAAATATAAAATTACATCAAATATTTGCAACGTGTCGTTTATCAGGCATCAAACGTATAGGCGGGAAGCGGCGCTGGCGCCGGCGGGCCGAGGCGGCCGCGTGGGCTGCGCGCACGCAGCCAAAGCAAAAAGCCGCCCGGACACTGCGCTGCGGCATTCCTTATCCAAACCGGTCCTCGTTCAATGGAAGCCGATTGTATAACTCACACAAACTAAACCAAACCTTAACTATACTTCAACTAGAGTTCAAATTCTGTTAAGTTGATAAAACTGTATAGCAGATGCGAGAAAATTATAATCATATTACAGGAGTAATAGAAGGCAAAAAGTTGAATGATGGTACGAACGCAGAATATCAAATGGAGGTTATAGCTCGACGTATTAAATCACAGACAAGTTGTTGGATGCATTATAAATGAAAGGGAGAGCTATGATAAATGCGAAATCGTTGTAACTGTGATATCAAGGACTTCGAGGGCTTGACCGGTATTTGATATGAATTACCTTCATGGGTTTTACGCTCTGCAGACAATGGAATACAATTTCTTCCCTATGGACCGAGTTGAAGAGGCTCGTAGTATTTATAAACAAATATAAGATGGTTGAACGATGGCATGGTGGTAGGCCAAAGGTCGTAATAAAAAAAAATTGGGCTCATTATTATGTATAAGTTGGTTTTATAAGAACTCTGGTTGCATATGGTTGTCTGGAAGAGATCGCCGAAATCCGATAAGACCGGCAATAGTACCTTTTCTTTTATATGGGCAAAACTATTGCAATAATGAGGACTTATTATTATTATAATGTTCCTGGAAGTCCCATTTTGTAATGAGAGCTGCAATAACTAACTGGGACCTTACCCGCCGTATTTTAAAAGAAATTAGATTATTTATAAATAATTTAGAGTACTTCGGCATAGACACTTGACATAGAGTATTCTTTATTGCACACAATATTTACAGATTAAAACAATACTAAAGAAAAGTTGATGTACATAGGCGAGCTTAACTCAATATTGAGTTCTCTTACAGCAAACCTTTGAGTGATAATGTTAATATGATATTATATATATTGGATTTAACGGGTTTTCATTTTTTTGCGCGGATCCCTATTGTTTTAAATAAATTAAAGTAGCCTAAGTTATTCCTTATAAGTTATAACATTAGCTATCTGCCAGTGAAAGTCCCGTAGACATCGGTCCAGCCGTTTTGGAGATTAGCGGCAACAAACAGACAGACAGACAAAAAAATTAACATTGATTTTTGTGTACCCGTATATACTTTCATGTGCATTTAGGATGAAGCTTTGCAAACAGAGACGTCAATTGTATCTATTTGTATAGATGACAAATTTAATGAGCCACCAGTGTGCCACTCTCCTCTCAACTTCAGAAACAAACCTCGTTCCATTTTATTTTCTTACCTAAATGTTCTAAGCGGTACATCATACAGAGGATTCAAAAGAATAAACTAAAACCAAGACGCAGGTTTATCCTAAAATAACGAGGCAGATTAAATAACGAAGACTAAACAATACACTATAGTTCAATTAAAGGGGAGCCCTGGCAAACATTGAAACGAGTGACGTCATACAGGGACAGCTTTTTTAGGTAGGCGGCAGCACACGACCCAGCGCCCTTACATCTTTGGAGTATTAGATTTCACACTTTATTTGGTTAGTAATAAAGTTCGAAATTCGAAATTCTAATAACGAATCTATTGGTATTGGCGTCGGCAAGATCCCAGTTCGTGGAAGCGGGACCGTGGCCATAAACTCTTGCGCACAATGCCAACACCCCTGCGTCCCGCGATAACTTGTGTTGGACTTCGAAATTCCAAACTGATTTTTTTTTAGAACTCACCTTGTTTAATAAGGTTTCGCCGACGAGTTATCGGCTTTGTAAGGCAGTGTTAACATTAGGAAGTTTTCATTTTATCACCGTTAGTGTGAGAGTGATGGGGTTTACTGATTACAAACCTGTTGGCCCATTAAGAAACTGATATGGTGGTCTATCTATTATATGTACTTCGGTTGGTATAGCGCAGCATTTAGAATAGAAACTACAAAATATTCTATTTCAATTTTATCGAAATCTATGTAAGTAATGTAGAATAACTTATAGGTATAAAATGCATGTAACTGAAAAACAAGAAATATTGTATGAGGTTACAAGAATATTAAAAATTTTCCCGTGTTCACGGAGTAATATTTCATTTTCATCATTTCGGCCGAATTAAGTCCAATGCTGGACACAGTCCTCCCCCAAAGATCTTCACAACGATCGATATGGCTGTTTTGTGGGCTCATTGGGGGGTTTTGCCATAATCGCCACGCTTGGCAGACGGGTTGGCGATCGCAGTAGATTTGTTAATGTACTCGAAGGACGCCGCTGCCTATCCTCCGGCTAATCCCTTAGTCGACTTTTACGACACCCACGGGCGGAAATGGGGTGGTGGTATTTTGAGCCGGCACCACACGGCACGAGTAATGTTTGCTTTCCCATTATTAGCAAAATGTCTACAGAGAACGTTACGAAACACTAAAAAAGGATATTTCCAAGAAATAACAGAATTGCCAGCATTGTGCTGAGCAATTCGAGTTTTGCACAACTTTACAACTTTGTTTTTAAGGCTTCGGAACTTTGAGAAACCTATCCGGTGCTCTTGCGTATGATATTTCAACATTTTACTTTCGGTCTATTGTTGGCTGTATTTAAGATTTCACAATCTACAAATGAAAACATTCATATTGTACATAATTATAGAGTTATATTTGCAAAATTCATTATGGAAATCTAAAATAATTACTATCTTCAAATGATATTACAACCCGTTCACTTCTAAAGTCCATCAAGGAAACTTAGTGTTG
The DNA here is from genome assembly GCA_947459985.1 of Diloba caeruleocephala. Lineage (NCBI taxonomy): Eukaryota > Metazoa > Arthropoda > Insecta > Lepidoptera > Noctuidae > Diloba > Diloba caeruleocephala. The sequence goes on from OX381613.1 coordinate 5,267,378, forward strand.
TTTAATTAAAGGGATTGACAACACGGGTACGTACAAACATGCCCATGCGATTAAAGTTTCCTTACAGTTGAGCCGCGGAAGTGTGTGCCAGCCTTGCGGGAGTTACAACTTGATAGGACATTCCGTATTAATTAACTAAATAAGTCTGGTAAAGCGGAGCGAGTTTGAAACAGACGGCGGCGTTGGCGACTTGCGAGTTGTCAGTCGCGTGTCAATAAGACAGCCAGAGACACGGCGGATTTAAGTATGAGGCCGGGGGCGGCGGGTCGGGCGGCGCCACCCCAGTGTGTGGTTTCCTTTTGATGTCATCTTCGCGCAAACTTTGCTACGGATCGGCTTTGAGATAGAGAGACGGAGAGTGACTAATTTGGCCCAGCATTTGATCTCGAGAACTCCAATGTGTGCGTCCCGCTCGCACCCGCCTCCCGCCACCGCCGCCGCCGGGAAGCTCTTTGCAAAATTTTGCTTTGATCGCAAAGTTAAATTATATGGGAATTGAGCATTAAATGGATACACATGTGAGACGAGGACGCGAGCCGGGCGCGCCGAGCGGTCGTCTCTGGACGCTCCTCGCAACAGGAACGGAAGGACGACTGCGACGGACGCTCGGACGGCACTCGCGATACAGCCAAAATAAAACAGCCGCCGTTTGACGATTACGGCATTACATAAATAATGAGCGAGGAGTCACTTTCAAAGTTATACATTTGTGAGTGCGGCGCTTGTATTTAACTCCGCCTAATTTGCCGCGAGTACGCAGTACCTTTGAGAGCTTCGTTTTTACTAGTTTACGAAACAGATATTTGCGCCCGCCTTTCCTTTGATACGGCACTTTATAGAGCATTTTACACGAGTTTCTTTTGAGGCCATTCAGACGGTGAGTAACGAAAGGCTGTCTTTGATAAACACGTGCGAGGACTCTTCAGTACTTATTAGGGGTGCTCTCTTTGAAAGTGCTTCTTGTGAAATCTATTTGAAACGTTCACAATATCAAAGCGGGCCCGATGAAAGCTGCGCTAATTAAACTGTCACTAATAAAATTATGAGAAAAATTGAATCTACGAGTGTTTTGTTCAAGATAAAAGGCACCGTGTACTTTTGATATTAGATTACTTTTAAGAATGCATACCTCTTCATTAATGTGTTGACTTAGTTAGCATTGGAATAGACAGCGCGGCGTTCACTTTGAGAGTGGCCTTGTGTTTTAGACTAGAAGACATAATCTCATATCAATTCAGTGTAGTCTGGATAGTCTTGTGAGGGCGAAGACCTAATAGAAGGTTATTAATGTTGGATCACACTCTTGTGTAAGTCAAAGACGAGTCCGCAAAGTGGCGCCTTTGTGCGCGACGCCGACATCGGCGGGTGGTGTGCGCCGGGAAACGCTCTGTGTTTCTAGTCGCTCCGCGCGACAACTCTTTGTGTAGCGGCGCCTTTACAATATACGGAACACAACGCGTACAGTTCACAAACATCGTCATTAAAACAAATCCTATCTGAACACACATTATGTCGTTTATTAATTGTTTTTGAAAAGACGTTGTTTGTGATTAGCGTCTCCTTAGCGCTGGGAGTTTTCGCATAGCTCTATAGGCTAAATATGCAATAATATATCAAAATAAAACTTAATAAGGATGTATTATCAAAGTAACAAAATATCTAAAACCCGACCACCGTAGGTAAATTGTAATCCCTACGTAAAAATAACACGCGTATGACACATTCCTAACGTCAATGACCCGATTTACATCAAAGACGTTCGATAGTCTTTGATGTTTAAATCGAGAAACGTCTTTAACTAGTGCCCTTGTCATGTTAATAGTGGGTGGTGCTTTAGTCAGAGGCAACTTTGTGCGGCCTCTTAGCGACAGAACTTGCCACAAAGGACCGATGCAACCCCCCGCGCCGAAACAACAGATGAAAAACCAACAACCACGCAAACAATGCCACTAACCAACTTGTTACACTATTAAACAACCCCTTCATTATTCGTTTGAATACTTCAAACAGTATTTCAATCCTCATTAATGATAAGGTTTCATGCTAAAAACGAATATTTGATAACTCAAAACCCTTTGACACTAAACAAAGTTAAGGAGTGGTAGAGACAACTTTAAATATATTATACGGTTCAAATTGCCTTTAAGCCATTACACGATTATTAAGTTCGCAAACACAAAGGTCGACAGCGATATTTATTAGACAAGTATGTGAGCGCTAGATATTAAAAGTTTCATAAATATCAAAGCAATAGTAGTACAAAAAGAAAAAATATAATCAAATCTCGAAATATAGTCGCTTCTAAGAAACACTCGAAATCAAAGAGACACCTAATTTATAAATTGCAATTACACCGGCAGCAGGAGTTCGGCGGGCACAGAAAAAAAATTACAGAGAGCAGATTACGAACACTAAATTTAATTACAAAGCGAACTCGAATATTACAAATTGGAGAGGATAAACGCGACAAAGTAAAAAACACATCCAAAAGGAAACTCGTAGCATTGATATAAACGAAATTTAAATTAAGTACAAAGGGAAAGAAGATGAAAAAATCCTTTCATTGAAAGCTCTCACCCCCGGAGTCAGAGGGCCGGGCGGCTACATCAAAGACACCTACCTCCCGTCTCTAGCCTTATCTGTGCGAAACCGAGTTTGGAAATTAGCACACAGCGATCCTTTTTCTGAGTCTCGTCTGCGGCTCAAAGACGCCGCGTGCGCACCCTTTCAGCCGCTTTTAGCATTACGCTTTCATGAAGGGTTTTTTGTATAATTTGTCTTTGGACAGACGGTAACGCGATAATGTAGCAGCTAATGACATATTTTATTTAAGTCTGAATCGCCGGCTTCGCTTTATTCGTAGGCTTAATAAACATGCTAAGTGTTGCTTCAATGAACTTTCAGAGACACGTCATTTAGTTTGTCAGGATCGTGTTGTCTGCGTGGTTTTGAGGGATGTTCTATTTTTAAACCATTATGTGGCGCTTTCAAAATGTTCTTGCTATGCTTTTGTAAGCTTTAAGGTAAAACTATTGTTGAAGTTGGATGATTCGATACAAAATTATGACAATATTATATTTTAAATCTGACTACTGTTCATTAACTCGTGTATCTCTCCTCTAAAGTAGAATCTTAAATGGAAGCGAACATATATGTATTAGTATGGCATGTTCAGGTACTTGTAAGCCGTGTTTTTAAAGGAACATGGTAGCTGCCTTTAGATTATTCGCCTCGTTTTTTTACTATTACTAAGTCTTATGTTGCAAGAGGCCGGGTAGCTACATACTACCCCAGAGCCAGCTGTTCTGCCGCTAAGTAGTAGTGCTTAAACTTTAGACATTACCTACTGTGCTCTCGTATAAAGGGTAGCTAGTGAAATTACTGGGCATAAGAGTCTAACGGCCGAATATACGAGAAACCCGTTTTCGGTAGGAAACCGGGCGGCTCAAATAGTTAAAGCGGGACTTACAATTAAGTAGCGTTTCAGTATTCGGATGTTAATAACTTAATATCGCGGGATGACGAGCGCAGTGAGGTAGGTACCACGCTGGTCTAGTACTGGGTAGCATTAGTATTGTTATGGGCAGGCGTGACGATTACCACCGGGCGAATGGCTGGCCCATTTCGTCACTACTTTGAATTTTTTTTTAAAACTACGTTTACTCTTTAGTTATTAAATTACATACTATATATTCATAAATCTATGTGTAGGTACGTATTCACAAACATATTTTCCTTGCATAGGTAATGTTTGATGCCGATAGTCCGGTTTATTGTTCATCATCTTTTTTTAATTCTATAAAATGAAGACTTTGTCAGAGCTCGCACTCAAGACGCGTTGATGTCTTTTCTTTAGAACGTGCCCTCGCGTAAGTATTGTATCAAAGAATGTGTCCGTACCAAGATAGTTATGTATATTTGTAAACATTAATGGTTGTACGAACTATACTGTAATAGTAGCACTTAATATATATTGAAACAAAGCAGTTTAGAATCAATTATGCAGCAACCAATAAGTACTTTCAAAAGTTCATAAACAACTCTACAACTCTGAATACAACTATATTAATACCAGCACAATACATCTAAATGAACAAAACATCAAAAGTGCCACTAAAGCGAGCGCAACTAGGTACAATAAATCCATACAATATACACTACAGTAACAACACAATATTGTCGGAACGAGGACTAAAGCAGAACGAACAGCAGGAACAATAGACTCATTCAAATAATAATTTAAAAATAACGACTAAGCTCTGACAAAAAAACTTGCCCACCACCAACCGAAGAGGGATGCCGACACAGCACACTCGATATGTCACCCTTTGTTAGTTCATTAGTTCAGAAAAGTTTAATATAACTACCTGTACATAAGTTTAAAATCCATATAGTTTATGGTACAATCCAATAATGTTTAAGCGCTAAACACTGACACTAAGTACACATTATACTATAGAAAATTCTTATAGTAACCACTGATAATATTTAAGAAGTTAAAGTGAAGACACGACGTAAAGTAAAAAGTTGACACAGTTTCGAAGTACGCGATCGTAGCGCGGAAAATTCTTAAAGAGCGACAAAACTCTGCATTTCCCGCGGCTGCCGACAAGCAACTGTCAGAATTCGGCACAAAGCATTGCGCGCGCCGCACGTGGCCTTAATATTGGGCGGAGCCAGGCCAATCTGAGCCCTGTGATTGGACTATCAGGCCCTTTGATCAGCCGCCGGCAACTAACTACATCGCTTTGCGCCTTAATCTCGGTAGTAACGTCCTTTTAAAACAGGTAATTTTATTACAAAAATGTGGATTCTTTTTATGGTCAGTCGAGCAAGCGCTGTGGGCTTACAAAGGACCTCTCTGGCCCGGCCGGATGATATTTTCCACATGCATGCCACGGCTGGCGATGAATGCAATCACAATACCAAATTACCGGGTCAGTTACGGTCAAAGGAGGCATCATAGCCATTTGCAAATTCAACACATCTTTGAAAATCAGCAATAGATCAAACATGACGCGAAAAGAAGACTAGTTTAAAAAGATACAAACTACAGTATACATAATTAGCATTCTAATTGAAAAATTACTTCGCTTGCGTTCAAAAGAACATCAAAGTTTCATAGCAACAAGTACCTATATTACAGGAAGGTTGATTCGTGTTTTGAAGTATAATTCAATTCGTTTGGCATCCAAGTTAGTGCGTAGGATGTTTGGACTCGCCAAATTATGTCTTAACAACATCTGAGGAAAGCAGCAAAACAAGAAAACCTTATTGCGACATATTTATTATTAGCATTCGTAAGTAAATAAACATCAGGAAATGAAGTTTCCCTGATGCATCGTCGGCATATGAAGAGCCTCAGGCTGGAATGTGTTATCGTGTTGCTAGAGATTGCAGCAGTTGCCGACTTCCACGACGCAATAGTTTGCCGATGCACTGCGATCGCTGATATTAATAAAGATCGCGCGTGTGTGCCGCGCCGGGCTGCACCCGCGGCGCCGACTCGTCTCGCCCTGCATTATTACTCAGCTCCCGACACACTCGCCCACAGCCGCACACCAACGCACACAGCCGCTCGCCCGCGCCCCACATATAATGTCAAAGGGTGAGCGCGCCGCCTCACAAAGCGTAAGTGCAACCACTAAAAGCCAATCCTAAGTTTTATTGATACACATTGTATTGCGACAAAGTCTCCGTCGGCCGGGCCCGCCTCACCCCACGCGCCGTACAAAGACAATATCGCGACGTCAAAGGAGAGGCGTCCCGCGGCCGGGAGGCGCCCGACCCCACCCGCCGCCGCCTAAAGGAAATGAAAAATTAAATTGTCAACACATTTAATATCTGCGAAAACGTGCACAGCGCTGCCTTTGAACGCGCCTCCTTTGCGGAACCTCCGCGGCTCCGGCTTTAAGTATTAAAATTTCAGTCATAAAATTGAAATTCTGTTTAAGTTTAATTAGATGTCGCTGGCGAAGTTCGAAGTCGCATTAGATCAGTAGCGTTAATGAGGCCCGCGGTGAGCACACGTCACAGGTGCGAGTGCGCGGCGCTGGGGGAGGGAAAGTGGTGTGGCGATGCGGGGGGAGAGCGGCGCCCCCTCGCGTTTGATCGACGCCGCCGCTTTGACAATTATTAAAATTTGCCTCGTACCTCTCGGGCCTCATCTTTTTCCGTCGCCTCGATTACGCTACGGGTTTGTCTCATTAGGGCTTTTGTATGGTATCGCGGGCTCCCCTTTGATGTGAGCGCGGAGGCGCGGGGCGGCCGCGGTCCACCTGCACTTTTATTGTTCCCGCCCAGCCTCGAATTTGCACGCTCCACTTTGAGTTGTCTCTTTGCGATTAAACCGTCCGCCGCTCTTTGACCTCTGAACATAGGAACGATAACATGTCAGCCGGTGTAGCTCAGTGAAACCACCAATGTATGCGTTACGTGTGCCTGTTTGTATGTACATTGTGGAGTAACGAGTTATAAGTAAAATGAATGTGACAGTTTGTCAGGTCAGCCACAAAGTCGTTAATGTATCGTCAAAGTGGCATGGTGGCAGTATCAGCCGTGTTTGTTGGGGCGGGTCAGGACTGCGCCGAACACTCCGTTTTGAACACTCGACACCCCTTTATTACTTCTGTTCTCTTTGAACGCGCGCTATCATCATCAAGCATACGGTTCGAATATTCTTTTATACAATGACAATTTGATGCCCTTTATACGTTTAATTGGCGCCCAACGTGGGACACAAAGGGTAAATGCAACCGTTTTTAATGAAAGACAAATGGAAATAAAACGTATGAAGATATGATTGATACTATTATTATAGACTGTTTCTAAATAGAAACAATAGCAAATACGATGAAGAAAATGATAAATGATGGGTTTCGATAGGTATGATAAAGGTGGACACAGGATAGCACAAGGACGGACATATTGAATACCTATCCTATCGCAGATTGTCACGTGCCACACCATACTGGTGTACTTGACCAAATCAATCAACTGACTTTTTTTAAGCAAATTATCACAGAGATCTTTAAAATGGATAACCCTTACGAAGGTTCTAATCAAGACGTTCCCAGGAAACAGAAAAAATTCAGCTACTGCCCTGCAAAAAAAGATCGGATGACCACGAACTTCTGCAAAAACTGCAATAAAGCGATTTTCACTCAATTTTCTATGTGTTATCGTTGTTCCATGTAGGCTATTTTTAAAATATCTACTTTTATTCTAAAATAGATTATATCTATTATTTGATTAAGAGAAAACTAAGACTGCTACTTAAGGTCGTTCTGCGTTGCTCCAGTGTGATCATACGAAGACCTGGAGCCTCCCTTACGTGCCGAAGATAACCGCTCCAGTGGTTTTAGCCGGTAGGAGTCCGGCATACCCCTTCGTCCTTCCCCGGGGCGAAGGAAGTTCATGAAGAATTTCCACTGGGCGCCAATAAAAAAATAAATAAAAAAAAGGTCGTTCTGCGTCATAAATAAAGATGATTAAATTAAAATGGATGTTTTAATCCATCGTACAATTTACCAATGGTTAGTGATAATGTTACTCGAAATACTATAAAACTAATGACTAAGTTTTTTTTATTGATACCGTCAACACAAGCCCTTTCATTTGATATGTTACACGGTATAGTTTGCAAAACTTTGATTTTTATTTTCTATTTTACTCTCCAAATGTGACCCCCAATTATTATTATTCAAAATTCATTTATGTATGTTACACGTCTGTATAAATTTGGTCACATAAATTCATATGTATACCAAATTTTAACTGATCTGTCCAGTAGATTCGTGCAAATTGGCTATGACAGTCACGACTGAGTCTATAAGGGTTCCGATTTTTCGTTCTGACGTACGGAATCTAAAACTATTAGATCCGCTTCAACTAAATATAGATATTAAAAAAACTGCTACAAATGTTTTCTTAGGTGTAACAGTAGAATATAACATAACAAAGGCAAATTGCTGTCAGCAATTGCATGTATGCGGTAATCGGTGGCATTTATTCGACTGTTTTAGGAACAAAATATGATTATCAAAATGCAAATTTTCTTTCAGTAAATTACGATCGACTTTTACGACACCCGCGGGAGGAGATGGGGTGGTGGCATTCTGAGCCGGTACCACACGGCAACTTAATACAACAACATGTACATGTAAAACATGTAAAAATCTTTCGTCCTACTTAATATCTATGTATGTCTCCAATATGCTATGTTTCTTTCTCAATTATTATTAAGTATATACCTGTTAATATGATGTCGTAATTGCACGTGGGATCAACTATATGCCCTATCAGATAACCAGCGCTGCAGCATATGCTGAGATAGGGTCCTTTTTTGGCCTCGTACAGCATTTCTGTGCCGTGTGGTGCCGGCTCTTCTGAGAATACCACCACCCCACATCCTCCCATGGGTGTCGTAAAAGTCGACTAAGGGATAAGCCGGAGGATGGGCAGCAGCGTCCTTCGATCGCCAACCCGTCTGCCAAGCGTGGCGATTATGGCAAAGCCCCCCAATGAGCCCACAACACACCCATATCGGTCATTGCGGTGATCTTTGGGAGAGGCCCGTGTCCAGCAGTGGACTTCATTCGGCCGAAATGATGACAGCATTTCTGTAGTCATAGGTATATATATTTTAGTTTGTTAAGTTTGTACTGACATTTTGTACAAGTCCAAAAATAAAAGCTTCATTATTTCTTTATTTCATGTTTGCAAATAGCTAAAAAAACATATACGGTGTGCAATAAAAATCATCCTTCAATCACACCACTAAACCCCACGCATACTAAATTCTGAAACGATAAATCGGCGGGTCCGAATCGTCCAATTGGCGTCGTCGGTGGTTGTAGCCACGAGTCAAAGTTAACACGAGGGGCGCGAGGAGACAAAGCGCTTTGTTGTGCCGAACACAAGCAGCCTTTCATCTTGCGCCGTCCGCATCCTTCAGCGACCGAAATGACGCTATAGGGCTGTCACAAGCCGGACACTGACCAACTTGCCTTTTTTATCTTCGTTATCTACGTTTTTTTTTTAAATAAGCTGCTGTGTTAAGCTTCTTGAGTCCGTTAAAAACAAACTTTGTAGAATACTAGTACGATAAAGAAAGATATCGAGCTTTACGTCGTTAGACCGGAATTTCAGAGTGATGAGTCAGAATCCTTGAACTTAGATAAATAATTGATCTCGTGTTTTATGTGAATTTCGTTGATCCTCTCCCTTCATAATTTGTGTTAAAGTAAACTCACACATTTAATTATTTAAAACAGAAAATAAAGCAACAGCGTGTAAAATAAAAGATGGTAAATAAATATGATATTATGTACAAAATGTCCTCGTCAACCCTATCTAGTGCATTCCGTTTGATGTAAAAGAGTATCCTTTAAGCGAGACGCTTTTCTTGCTATCAACTTGTCCGTAAATTTAATATAAATGGGTGAATAAACTTCTTTTGTACTTAATAAAATAAGAAATTACACATACAGAAACCTAGCTACTTAATATTTATGATTGTCGTATGTGAATTAATCAATTTAATTTAGTTGAAAGAAAAAACCAATATCATGCCAATATTTTGTGGTAAAATAGGGAAATATACGCTTTGAAAATAAATATGGAGATTATATGTTCCCCCGTGTTACCTAAACCTGCTAAATTTATCGATTCTGATTCAAAGAAATTTTTTTCTGTTATCGTCGGCGTTTCACAGATATTTCAAATTATATATTTTAATGGTAGGCCCATTAAAATATATAATTTGGCTCATTTAACGTAAGTTTATGAATGTTTGACCGCAAGATTGGGGCCGTGGCTAACTTATTGGCTTGCTGAGCTACGTGCCACGGGTTCAATCCCCGCACAAATGTTTTTATGATCTTCAGATAGTTGTTTCGGGTGTTTGTGCATGTGAGATTTGTCTGTAAACTGCATCTACGACATTGGACCAATGCCAGTGTTGGACATCCATAAACAAGTCATGCTGGCCCGGAGGTCTACAGACTCGCTTGTCAAACGCTGGGTTGCAGGTTGACCTGTAGCAATCTGACCCTTTCAATGTCATTTCTTAGTTAACCTAAGACTCCACTGACTTTAACAGTGAAGGAAACCTGGAACAATTGGTCTGGCCGCCTGCCGGTTAAAATAACCACGGAGGCAGTCTTCCGGACATACGGAGGGGTTCCGAGATATGACGTAGAACGCACTGGTGTTCACAGTAGGGGCTGTGTTCTTCCTATACCAAGAATGTCCTACATATTAAAGCATGTAAAATAATTTTAAAAAAAACAGCCGTGTGGTGCCGGTTACGATGAACACTAACATATCTCATCCCGTGGGTGTCGTATGGGATTAGACGGAGGATGGACAGCAGCGTCCTTCAAGTACATTAACAACTCAACTGCGATCGCCTACACGCCTGCCAAGCGTGGCGATTATGGCAAAACTCCCCAATGAGTACACAACACACCAATATCGATCGGTGTGGCGATCTTTGGGGAGGTCTGTGTCCAGCAGTGGACTTTATTCGGCCGAAACGATGATGAAATGATGAAAATTCATTCTTGCAGCCTGGATTTTTCAAAAAGGCAGTAACAGCCTAGTGGTTGAACGCTTACCTTCCATACAGGAGGGTCTGAGTTCAATCCCGGCCCGCATCTCTAACATTTCAGATTCATATTATCACTTGCGTTAACGGTGAAGGAAAATACGTGAGGAAACCTGCACACAGAGGGCTCCAAAATGTTCTAAATGGTGTGTGTAGTCCGCCAACCCGTACTAGGCCAGCGTGGTGGACTAAAACCTAAACTTTATCATCGTGAGAAAAGGCCCGTGCCCAGCAGTGGGAGATTAATGGGCTGATTATCTATCTATTCTCTATTATTGTTCATCCAATTATTTTACCGTGTGGTGCCGGCTACGAATAGCACCAACCCATCTCATCCCGTGGGTTTCGTAAAAGGCGACTAAGGGATTAGCCGGAGGATGGACATCAGTGTCCTTCGAATACATTAACAACTCAACTGCGATCGCCAATCCGCCTGCCAAGCGTCGCGATTATGGCAAAACCCCTCAATGAGCATACAACACACCGATATCGGTCGTTGTGGTGATCTTTGAGGGAGGCCTGTGTTCAGCAGTGGACTTCATTCGGCCGAAATGAAATGAATATTTTTTTTACTATGTTTAATACACTTTGGATCCTTCTCTCTTCTCGCTTCGTAAAACGCGACTATGTCAAGATTATGAGCAATAGGATCCTCGTCCGCGGCAATAACAACATACTCTGACCAACATACTTGACATAACTGACCAACTCGTTTGTTTGCCAAATGTAGTGATTATAGCAATATTCCTTATTATGACTGAGCATTGTAGCGGTATATACACGAGGCTTACCTAGACATGCGCGGCAGTAAACGTTCATGGGCTGACGTCATATTGTGATAATTTGTTTTATTAAATTAAATTTTAATATATGATAAATCTCTATAACTATTATTGCATTAATTTTAATAGTTTTATTTATTAATTGTCGTAAAATCTTAATTTAATAATGCTTACTCTAATATAATTACTTAAGTTTATTATATTCTTAAATACTTCTATAATTAAATTGTAATAAATTGATATTTTTAATTAATATAATAGTTTTAGTAATAGTAGAATATACTGTTATCTGTAAGTACTTACCTACTGTTGTCATTATTGGCAAGGCATAGCACACTACCTAATCATTTAAGACCTTTGTATGTAAATACCCATGTTTCACAAATAAATAATCTATTCTATTATATTCTATTCTAAAAATATGTTGTTTATAAAAACTAGTTCTTATTAGTTTTTTTTTTTAAACTATAATTTTGCTTTAATTCTTAGAGAAAAAATATAATTAAACCTCACCTCCATCACCTATAAATACATACTTAAATTCAGTATAACGCTTTTTTTTAAATGTTTGGTCAGAATCAAAAACATTTATTTGTGATTCAAAGGTAACAAATAGGTCTTAGTTAAATAAAAAAAACCGGACAAGTGCGAGTTGCACTCGCTTGGAGAGGGTTCCGAAATTGCTGAATATGTTAACTATTGTTGAAATCGGTCTTGTACCAATAACTTATACAAAGAACAAACTTAGCATCGTAGTTGATAAACAAGTTTTCCCATATATTCCAACCGCAAACCTAAGTTTGTGTGCACAATATTGAAAGATTTACTTTGTTATTTTAAGACCATATACTTGTTATGTTATTATGTATGTAATCTACAGGTAAAGAGCTATTATCAATATTTTTATATAATATTTAAAAAAAAATTAAGGCTCTGTAGTTTCGGAGATAAGGGTTGGGAATGGTCAGTTTTCATCTATTTTCTTAAATAACTTTAAAACTATGTATTAAAATTATAAAATCAATACATTTGAAGCCCTTACCACAAGTCCTTCCATTTCATATGTTACACGGTATAGTTGGCAAAACTTTATTCTTTAATTTTCTATTTTACCCCCCAAAAGTGACCCCCATATTCAAAATGATTTACGTTTGGGTCGCAGAAATCCATACGTGTACCGAATTTCAACTTAATCAGTCTAGTAGATTCGGAGTACATTGGCTGTGACAGACAGGCAGACAGACAGACACACGAGTGATCCTATATGGGTTACGGCCGTTTTTTCCTTCGGACGTTCGGAACCCTAATAAATGGAGTTCACTCTGCTGATCAGCCTCATGAACATACAAATTTCATAAAACATAAATAAGTTATAATATCCATAAATATGTCTGCAAAATTTCAAGTCAATCAGACATCTGGAAATGGGTGAAAATTTAATAGAACCATTCCATAGCATTCATACAGACAGGTCAAGCGTATAAAAAGTAAAGAGCTGTCTAATTCCACAACCTTCGATTTGTTCATTTAACTGCAAAAATTCAATCATTATGATCAATACTGCTCGCACAGTGTAATAAATGTCATTGATGACAATAAATAGTATTTCATAACACCATATACGATTCATCACAAAACAATTTAATACGTTTCCCTTAAGCAGCGGCTAAGAAATAAGAATACCACAGTAAAACACACACTGAATTGAATTGTCCCCGCGATATTTGTTCCGTCTTGACGGCGAGGCGACTCAGATTGAAATAGTAATTTGGGCGGGCCGCACTCAACTCAGCTAAGTCAATTCAGCAAGGAATGCGACCGCGCCGATAGCAGTCGCAAATGTTGAGGATAGGACTTAACGATCCCACGATAACTGGTTCTTTATATTTAACAGGATTGCCTTTTATCGAGCAGTTGTTATTTATTTACCACCTACATGCTTGCCGTGTGGTGTCGGCTACGAATAGCACCAACCCATCTCATCCCGTGGGTGTCGTAAAAGGCGACTAAGGGATTCGACGGAGGATTGGCAGCAGCGTCCTTCGAATACATTAACTCAACTGCGATCGCCTACCCGCCTGCCAAGTGTGGCGATTATGGCAAAACCCCCCAATGAGCACACAACACACCGATATTGGTCGTTGTGGTGGTCTTTGAGGGAGGCCTGTGTCCAGCAGTGGACTTTATTTGGCCGAAATGATGATTATTGGAAAATGATCTTATAATATGGATGATTATTCTTTTTTAAATTACGGTCTGCAACTGTAGGGAAATTCCACAGCAGTGTAAGCTAAGCTTTAGTGAAGTATCGCGATACGGGAATCATGCCAGTCATTATTTAAAAAAATCGCATTTTAACTCTGCCCTGTATGTCTATATTTAGCATGCAACAAGGTCTGTTAAGTTATATCCTTACCTATTTAAAACGGCTAAGGGTGTTTTTAAGGTAGCAGCGTCCCTTCTGTGTCTTCTTCTTACCAACCCGTTTGCTAAGCGTGGTGAGTAATGGCATCCCATCCGTCAAGTGTATATGAGGACCTAATTACCGAATCTAATCTAACGGCCGAATGAAGTCCACTGCTGGACACAGGCCTCCCCCAAAGATCACCACAACGACCGATATGGATGTGATGTGGGCTCATTGAGGGGTTTTGCCATAATCGCCACGCTTGGCAGGCGGGTTGGCGATCGCAGTTGAGTTGTTAATGTACTCGAAGGACGCTGCTGCCCATCCTCCGGCCAATCCCATAGTCGACTTTTACGACACCCACGGGAGGAGATGGGGTTTCTATTGCTTGTCATATTACACTCATCATATCAGCCGAAGGACGTCCACTGCTCAACTAAGGCCTCCCCCATAGATATCCATAAGGACCGGTGGCATACCGCCCATATCGAACGACCACCAGCGACCTTCACCAGATCGTCCGTCCATCACCATCTCGTTGGAGGTCGTCCCACGCTGCGTTTTCCAGTGCGTGAGTCTCCAGCCTTTTTACCCCAACGGCCATCAGTTCTACCAGTAATGTGCCCCGCCCATTGCCACTTCAGTTTTTCCTTTCAGCTATGTCGGCAATTTTAGTTCTTATATTGCAGTCCTTTAATTTCCCACATCAACCCCGTTTCTTCCACTTCAATTGTATACGAAAATTAAGTATATTAATACCAACTCCAAAAATACTATTCCACCATGCTTTAATCTCTTCAGTGCATTTTTCTATCCATCAGGCAGATGTTGCTGGAGGATTGAATAGGCAATGCACGATGTGATAAATTCGGTTTGGGGCGGAGGCGAGACGGCTCGGCTCGCTCGCCTACAATCTACATAATGCAGCAAGCGGGCCGGTAGACATCCTCACCTAAATTGCATTGTTGTGTTCATCCCGTGATTTCAAGTGCTTGAAGATACGTATTTTTAACGTAGAATATCCGGTGGAAATAGTGGAGGTTGGATTCAGCTGCATTTTTTACTAGAGCAGATTTTATCATTTTCAACGCATAATATTTGGTTACTAGAGCTTATTTAAATAAACAATAAGCTATTCATTTTAACATGTAAGTAAATCAAATTTAATTATAGTATTGACAACAAAAATTCAGAAGCAATGTGTCTTTAGCCCTTAAAATAAAATAAATCTAATCAAACTACATTAATACTTGCCGTGTGGTACCAGCTACGAATCGCACCAAGCCATCTCAACCCTTGGGTGTCGTAAAAGATGACTATGGGATTATGTCGGAGGATGAGCAGCAACGTCCTTCGAGTACATTAACAACTCAACTGCGATCGCGAACCCGCCTGCCGAGAGTGGCGATTATGGCAAAACCCCCAATGAGCACACAACACACACGGTCGTTGCGGAGAGCTTTGGGGGAGGCTTGTCCAGCAGTGGACTTTATTCGGATGAAATGGTGGTGTACATAAATGCTATGTTATTTATAAGTGGTGATAAAAAAATTCGATCAGCGCATGAAGTCTAATGTTAGTTTCAATGGCTAGTAATACGGTGACATAACGCGGTCAGTGGTGAAAACGTTTGACATCATCATCATATCATCCATAGGACGTCCACTGCTGAACAAAGGTGTACATAGATTTTGACAATTGTGTCGTCATTTTGGGGGGATTTGCCAGTACCTACCCACCACGCTTGGCAGGCGGGTGAGCGCAGAATGGCTACGGTTCCACAGAAGAGACGCTGCCGGCCATACCTCCGATTTAGAGTCGCTTAGTTGCCTTTTATAACATCCACGGCAAGAGATAGAGTGGTGCTATATTCTTAATCCGGACACTACACGGATGACGTAAACAAAATTAATTAACTATCATCAGCAAGCCACTTAATTGGTACTATTTTTAATTTTTTCTCGCTGATGTACTCTTTATACAAGAACATGATTGCAGCTCTAACGGATATTGAAATAAATTAAGTACTAAATTAATTTCAACGCTCATAAACATAGCCTACATATTTAGATTACACAAAGAACTTGTCAAAGGCCTAATTATGTTTATACAGTGACGATTCTCCAGTGGATATTATGAAAGTTATTGAAGACCGGCTCGAGTGCTGAACTGGCAGGTATGATGAGCCAAAACTAATCCAACTTTGTCTAGTAGCGCCAGGTGGGCGTCGTAATCAAAAGGAGATACAGAACATTTACTGATACATTTACAACTCAGAAATAGGAAATAATGAGAAGTGGTACGGGAGCGTAACTGCGCCACCGCGACATGCACAATCCGGGCCATTCGGAAAAAAATGCGGTTTTATAACATCAGTAGAGTTTCGATCGCGAAGTGAAACTTTGTTAAAGTGTCGTGTTGTTCGGGGATAACGTGCAAAAACCGAAGAGAAAATAATAACTTTATCAAGGAAGCAATAATTTACAATATGCAAGTGAAAGAATTTTCTTGTACTCGCATATAAAAATAAAAAAAATGTTTTCTTTATTATGTTACATTTGGATTGATGGAGCAACATCATCATCATCATTTCGCCCGAATGGAGTCCACTGCTGAACTCAGGCCCCCTCAAAGATCACCAGAATGACCGATGTCGGTGTGTTGTGTGCTCATTGAGGGGTTTTGCCATAATCGCCACGCTTGGCAGGCGGGTTGGCGATCGCAGTTGAACTGTTAATGTATTCGAAGGACGCTGCCGCCCATCCTCCGGCTAATCTCTTAGTCGCCTTTTACGACACCCACGGGATGAGATGGGTTGGTGCTATTCTTAGCCGGCACCACACAACCCAATTGCCCATTGATGGTGCAGAACGACATTATTATTTTTATACAAAAAACAATGCTTCTTAATAATATGAGTAGCCAATTATAATGTTGTGTTTATTAAGTTTTCATTGGACGAGAACTTGTAACTGTGTGCATTAGTGTGCTTTTATGAAGAATGGTAGGGGAAGTCTGGATTTCTAGGCTCGCATACATTTTGAACTGCATAGCAAATCTCCTTTCTTCCAATATCTTTGATTTACAACTATAAAAGATAGGCACTAAGGATTTATACAATCAAAGAAACATTGGTGAAAAAAATGGAACTTAAAATCGGAACAGTTGAGAAATATATTTTTGTTTTAAATTCTTCCTCAACATCATATCAGGCAACGACGTTACACGTTGACAATCGTCCACTGTTTAACAAAGGCCTCCCCAAGACCAGGTTCTGAACCTACAACCTTGTACTTGAGAGCAAGCCCGTAAATCTCCAAACACCACAAACCACTAATTGTTTTCCAAAAATATTTGGTTTTCGTCATGGTTTTAATATTCACATATGATATAATATATGTGCATTATAGCGAAATGTCCGTGTGGTGTCGTTAAGAATACAGCGCCACTCCATCTCCGCCCATGGATGTCGTAAAAGGCGTCTAAGGCAGTCTAAACCGAAGGGATAGGCAGCAGCGTCCCTCCTGTGGAACAGCATCATTCTGCGCTCACCAATCCACTTGCCAAGCGTGGTGAGTATTGGCAAATTCCCCACAAAGTGACGACACAGTTGTGGAATCCTCCTCCGCATCACCGGCTTTTGTTCAGCAGTGGACGTCCTTTGGCTGATATGATGATGACGATAGCGAATGAAGTGATGAGCTCTGAATTTAGTAATTTGGAAAGCCAATGACATCAAAAGTGCCTACAAAGTACACACACGGTTTTCTTAAATAATACTTATAAAAAAGTTCAAAGAAGGCAACATGAAAAGAAATACATCAAAAGAAAAACTGGGAAGTTCCACCGGCTGTCGAAGACGAGTCCTAAGTACTTCATTGTCGATTCGACGCCGATGCGAACGGCTCCCACGACAATGTGGGATCGCGAGTGTGGCGCGCGCCGGGGCCCATGAAAACACAGAGCCTCCAACTTGGTGAGAGCTACCTCGAGACTGAATCACCGGATTCTTGCAGCGGCTAGAGTAGCCCCGATGGGTGCACCGTCACCATCGCGTCAATAGCCGACAGCCAGTATGCCTTACAGTCCGCTGACGGAAGCCATACTGGCTGCCGGCCAGGACGAGACCAAGTCGCGACAGGTGCTCAATGAGTTTTCGGGTAATTATTCTTTCGAATAGCTTCGAATCCTCGTCGTCGTCATTAGGCAAATAGGACGGTACGTAGCCTTAAGGAGACTCCTTGGGCCTTCCTTCTTTCGTCAGCAGAACCAATTCGGCCTTCTTTCCCGCCTGATGGGAACACGCTTCGACGAAGGCAGCTGGTGAACAGCCGCCTTATGCGGTTTCCAAGAGACTGCAGTGCATAGTTGCATACACCAAATGCGGCCCGGAATTCCGTCCGGACCCGGTGCAGTGCAGTGAGCCTTTAGGCGACCAATGGCTCGGCCCAACTCCCCTTCCAAAACCTCCAACTCCTCGGCCCAGTACGAGGCAGTGAGGGTTGGCGAGCGATCTGCGGCACCTAAGCACCAGGGCCCCGGCTTAGATGCCGAAGCTAAGCTCCAGGTCCTTGTATGATCACACTAGAGCCACCCACTGATGCCACGCCTATAGGCACATCTCGGAGAGGGCAGCCGGCCTATATATAATAATCCGTGTGGTGTCCGGATTAGGAATATAGCACCACTCCATCCCCTCCCGTGGATGTCGTAAAAGGCGACTAAGGGAATCTAAACCAGAGGGATGGGCAGCAGCGTCCCTTTTGTGAACTGGTAGCCATACTGCGCTCACCAACCCGCCTGCCAAGCGTGGTGAGTATTGGCAAATACCCCCCGAAATGATGGCACAGTTGTGGAATCTATGGGGGAGGCCTTTGTTCAGCAGTGGACGTATAAATGGCTGATATGATGATGATGATATGATGACCACCAGTGTCCTAGCTATACAATGTCTCCGAATTAAAAGAGTTAGTCCTTGGATTTTCTTACATCTAGGTACTCATATGACTTCAGCATTTTCGGCCAATATAATACAGTACTCATTCATAGACATTAAAAACCATGCAAAGAGGAAGCCGACACCAATTCCTCATACCACTTCCATTTCATAGACGGGCCGAGTCAAAAGGCTCACTTAACCTTAGCGAAACTCAATAACTTTCACTTTAAATAATAAATTCCCCTTTGAAGCACGCCGACGCCGAACAACTGATTCAGGGTTGCCATAATTTTGTGAGCTTAATTGGATTATAATCATAAACGTGTAATTAATGCGATATTTCAACGTGAATTTTCAGAACAGAAATATATAGAATTTACCGATTTATGATTGTATTCTGAGCCCCGGAAACCTTGTAAAACTGTATTATTTGGATATCGTTATCTTTATGTATATAATTCTACTGTACGTTTGTATGTCACTGAACTCCTCCTAAACGGCTGGACCGATTGTGATGAAATTTTTGTGTATGGTGTAGTGGGTCCCTGGGTGGTTTAGATTCACAATTGGACCCGGTAGGTGGCGCCTGTGCGAAGCTGGGGCGGGCAGCTAGTCAATTATATATCATTTGTTTGCGAATTAAAAGCAAAAAAACACCGGAATGATCAAAAATGCACAAAATACATAATTTGGTACATTGTCCATTTGACAAGAAATATCTATCGTAGTTTCCAAGAACAGTATTAAACCCTGAAGCAACAAAATTGTTGTTACCGGATTAGTGGAATCCTTTTAATACAGAGAACTGTTATGAAACGTTGACAATGCGGCATTCAGCCTTTATTAATTACTTCGTTTTTATCCTTCACAAGTAGTGCTTGATTTGCTCTGACTTCATTGTTAGGGTTACGTCTCTTTGAGTCACCTTTAAACATGCTTTCATATTTTACTCCGAAATAACCGTTGCATTTTATACATATGCCCTGAATAGCTCAGAGACAAAATGTATTAAAACATACAAAGTTTTAAGTCGTCAAAGATAACTCATTAGGCACTCTACACACCAAACGACGGAGGCACCTATAAAAAATTCAGCAGGTCCTTACATAAAGGAGTGAACATTCTCATTTATATCTCCCTTTGAACTTCAGGCTTTTTCTTTTAAGGCATATATACACGAAACGACTTTCCAGACGACTTTACTGAAAATAATTTTGGCTTAAAGCTGAATACATGACTGAGATGCTATTATGAGTAAACGGAAATAGTGAATGGCAAGGATTTTAAACGAAATTCTTA
This sequence comes from Diloba caeruleocephala, assembly GCA_947459985.1. Taxonomy (NCBI): domain Eukaryota; kingdom Metazoa; phylum Arthropoda; class Insecta; order Lepidoptera; family Noctuidae; genus Diloba; species Diloba caeruleocephala. The sequence continues at coordinate 5,287,414 of OX381613.1, forward strand.
GCTGCAACTTTTCAAGAATGCATAGAGAAACCTGTAACTGTTAACTTGTATCAATCTTTGTAAATATGAAAACTTTTGTGCTGCAAACCTCCAAACGCGGTAATTTACTGTTAAATCTATAAAATCTCAAATTATACAAGGATCTTAACAAAACGTCGTTGATGTGCGCGTCGTGTCGTGGAGTTGAGAGCGGATCGTGTTGCGACTTTGTAATTAAATCATTCCTTCGTATTAAATCGGTCTCCTTTGATACCTATCGCCTGTATTGAGCCGTCGAGTGCCCTCCACCCGTGACGCCCGACCTCGGCTTTCATCATTTTTTTTATTAAAATCTCCTAAGAGTAATGGGTTGAGGGAGGTAGGACTCCTTTAAAAATCCCATTCCGATAACTCAAGTTCGGAAAACAATTTGAAAATTGGAAAACATTTACGAGTGAAATATTTCACACGGAATGTAACTCGACTATGTTGATGCTAATTTAACGAGGGGTGGGGTTAAGGCGTGTTGGTAGTTTTATTTTTATCTAATTACAAAAATCCAAATTCGTTTTTATTACTAGGCTTGCCGTGTGGTGCCGGCTCAGAATACCACCACCCCATCTCCTCCCGTGGGTGTCGTAAAAGTCGACTAAGGGATTAGCCGGAGGATGGGCAGCAGCGTCCTTCGAGTACATTAACAAATCAACTGCGATCGCCAACCCGTCTGCCAAGCGTGGCGATTATGGCAAAACCCCCGGGTGTGTTGTGGGCTCATTTGTGGGGTTTTGCCATAATCGCCACGCTTGGCAGACGGGTTGGCGATCGCAGTTGAGCTGTTAATGTGCTCGAAGGACGCTGCTGCCCATCCTCCGGCTAATCCCTTAGTCGACTTTTACGACACCCACGGGAGGAGATGGGGTGGTGGTATTCTGAGCCGTGTGGTACCGGCTCAGAATACCACAACCCCACATGTGCTTTAAATATGTAAAATAACTAACCACAACGTTCTGCACAATTTCTGTTTTTACCTTGTACAGTGTTAGTATTATGTAGGTAAGGATGTTTAGTAGGGCTAATGGAGTGGAACGCTTAATTTGTGTTGTGGCTTGGCCGGTTTGTTCATAATTAGTTTAATATTCGGCGGGCGGGCGGGACGGTGTGGCGCGTCGCGCGGACGTAACGGGCGTCCGCCCCGCGCAACGTCGCGGACGCAAAGATCGAATTAGCTAAAATTGCATTGTCAACGGGAAACCACAATGTTGTTAAATCTGATTTTAGATAGTGACTAGCTGGGACCCGCAGTTTCACCCGCTGTTTAATTTAAATAATTCGGATTATCTATACAGATTATAAATCATTTAGAGTACTTCGGCATAGACATGTGTCATAAGAATATTGGATTTCATGGGTTTTAATTATTTTGCGCGGAACACTAATTATTTTACAAAAAAAAAAGTAGCCTTAGTTATTTCTTATAATATCAGCTATCTGCCAGTGAAACTCCCGTGGAAATCCCGTAAAATTCAGCCGTTTCGGAGATTAACGGGAACAAACAGACAGATAAAAAAAATAGATTGTTTTTTTTTGCTGTGGGTACCGTATATACTTTTATATGCATTTAGTAAAAAGCTGTTATTTTGACATTACAAATAGACACTTCAGTTTTATTTATTTGTATAGATTATGAGAGTTAACTTTGTACTGTTAAGGATAGTTTGTATTAAAGATTTTGAACTCATTTAGGGTTTTAGGATTTAGGGTTCTTATTCATTGAATAAGAACCCTAAATCTCGTGAAAGTCTAATCACATTTTAGTTCTGTTTAGCCTTACCAGATGAGAGGTTTAGAGTCCGCTAAAATCAAAACAACTATAGACATTACAAACGGTTCAAGACTTACAGTATTCTCATAAGACGAGAAATATTAAAATTGTAGAAAAAACTACGACAATCAAAAGTATAGAGACACCCAATGGATGTTACGCATCGGTTCAGGCTTCGGCGTCTCATTCTGATCTTGTGGCAAACAAAGAGCGGCGTCAAAGGCTCTGTGTGAAAAGGAATCCAGTGATAGAGGCAGTCAACAATGGGCCAGATAACGGAGACACAACAAGTGTTGCGCTGAAGCGTTTGTAAAAACAAAGTTATCAGAATTCATTAAAACTATGCGGATAATAAATAATCTGATAATCCAAAGCGGGGGGCTCCAGGTCCTCGTAAGATCACACTAGAGCCGCCCATTGGTGCCACGCCTTTAGGCACATCTCAGTAGGGATGACTGTAATGCGGTCACCCCCTCAAGCGGAGGGAAGGCAAGGCAGCTGTAAAAAGGTCGCCCCCCCGGGCACTTCTCGGGGAGAAATGTAAAGGATGTCCGGGTTAGAAGGACACTGTAGCTAGGGAAATTACTGGACAAAAGAGACTTAAGAAGTAATGTCTCAAGGTCACCAGCCTAGTGTGGTGCCACGCAGTCGCAGACTAGTCCTGGGCAGAATTACAATTGTTATGAGCAGGCATGACACCAGACACCAGACGAATCACTTGGTCGTCTCTTCATTGTGTTGGTAAAAAAACTTATTTTCTCAATCAAATTGGTACTCAATCTTCAGTCAATACGACACAATTTTTTATTGGTTCAAACTCGCTGTCGCGTATGTGACGCGCGGTCGCGTGCTGTCGCGACGCGGTGAGGTGGGCTTCCGGCGTCGCTTTGTGCCACATTGATACAGCGCCGCCGATAAATATTGTGGTGAGCTTTGAACAAAGTCGCGCACACTCAACTCTTTATATGTATTACTAAGAGATATCGTCTAAATCTTTATAATAATATCATCATAACTTCAGCATCATATCGGCGATTTATACGTCCACTGCTGAACAAAGGCCTCCCCCATAGATTTCCACAACTGTATCATCATTTTGGGGGGAATATGCCAATACTCAGTACGCTTGGCAGGCGGGTTGGGGAGCGCAGCATGGCTACCGTTTCCAGAAGGGATGCTGCTGGCCATCCCTCTGGTTTAGATTCCCTTAGCCGCCTTTTACGACATCCACGGGATGAGATGGAGTGGTGCTATATTCTTAATCGGACACCACACAATATCACTAAATGATAACGTACACTACGAAATGTGTAGTTAGTTTTGTATGTACAACATGCGAGTAAGATCATTGGTCCCAATGGAAATTCATCATGAACTTCCTGACATGCCGGATTCCTACCAGCTAAAACCACTGGGGCGGTCATCTTCGGCACCTAAGGGGGGCGGCTCCAGGGCCTCGTATGATCACACTAGAGCCGCCCACTGGTGCCACGCCTATAGGCACATCTCGGGGAGATTGTAAAGGATCCCCCCGAAGCCTGTGTTGTGGCGCATGATTCTCACGGACGTTAATTCTGTTTGCAACTATCAACAATGTAATGTAACATTTTTCATTATTTTAAGTCTTTGAGTTTCTTGCCGGTTCTTCTCCAAAGAACCAACTTCTTGGAAAATAAGGTAAAAATGGTTTACATAGTTCACCATCATGATTTCAGACGAATAAAGTCCACATTGAATGAGAGAGGCATGTATCAGCTCGCTGTGGAAATCTAAGGGGAATGCCTTTATTCGCAGTGGACGTCCTTTGGCTGATATGATTGATTGATTGATTGAAAGTCCACAACTGGAAATAGGCCTCCCCAAAGATCGACCGGTCTGGTGTGGTGTGCACATTGGGGGGTTTTGCCATATTCACCGCGCCTGGCAGACGGGTTGGTGATCGCAGTTGAGTTGTTAATGTACTCGAAGACGCTGCTGCCCATCCTCGGCAAATCCCACAGTCGCCTTTTACGACACCCACGGGATGAGATGGGTTGGTACTATACGTAGCCGGCACTACGTGATATAGGAAGTTGCACTACATAAAAATAACTTTTAAAATGTTATAATAAGGAATGTGCTTACAAGTTAGCAAGTCTCACTCCTTGTACCTATATAAAAGTTAAATATACAGGATGTCCAGTAAATAGCACGACATACTGCAGGGGGTGAGAGCTTGGGTCAATACCTACCAAAAAAACACAGTATATGTTCAGCAAAATCTTACGGATTTACGGTAGTACAAAAACACCCCCTGCAGTATGTCGTGCTATTTACTGGACACCCTGTATAGCCTTATCCGATACAGTTCCACATTTCCACATTCGCATGTATCGAGATCGAGTGTAGTCAAAGTTGTATCAATGTGGCGGCTCCTCGGCTCGACCCCAACTCAAATATCATAAGTCTTCGTCTGAGCGGTCGCTTTGCCCCGGCCCCCGCTCTGCAAACATCTGTCGACAATCGTGATCTACTACGAGCCTTTGACGAGACCACAGATTGCGGCACGGGGACGAACTTAGTTTGTGTCATAAACTCATTTTTGCTGTCATATCTGTGTGTTATACTTTGGGGTTATAAGGACTGTTTTATGTTTGGATTAGCGTACCTACTTCATTTTCATAAGGTAGTGGTTATTGAATTAGATCGTGGTGTTCTTCTTCTCCTGAATGGTTTAATATTATAACACAAACACATATATTCTGCACTTCTACTTGGTTTTTTATTTTTTTCTTGTTACTATGTTTTATTTTACCTTAGTTATTTAAAAACTTACCGTATGGTGCCGGCTCAGAATACCACCACCCCATCTCTTCCCTTGGGTGTCGTAAAAGTCCACTAAGGGATTAGCCGGAGGATGGACAGCAGCGTCTTTCGAGTACATTAACAACTCAACTGCGATCGCCAACCCGTCTGCCAAGCGTGGCGATTATAACAAAACCCCCCATGAGCCCACAACACACCCATATAGGTCGTTGTGGTGATCCTTGGGGAATGCCTGTGTCCAGCAGTGGACTTCATTCGGCTGAAATGATGATGTTTTATTTTATCTTAGTTATTTAAAAGTTGTATAAACAACATGATATATTTCAAGCTTAAAACAGTAATGTTTTTAAATATGTATAGATATATCACTAGACGCTTGTTACTTTATGTCGGTGGGGCACGGGTGTCTATAACACAGGATTTTCCTAGCGTTGTCTACGCTAACTACTAACTGCTACACTTGAAATAAACATTATCGCTATAGTATTGTCCGGCAAGTTAAATCAAGTCTATATAGTCAAAAGTACAAAATAAAAACATAGTATAATATTTTTTTGTTTTACATTTAGTTTAGTAATTGCATCCAAAGATCCTCCTCAAGCTAGAGGGCTTGGCCTTTACCGGGAAATGCAAATACCTGTCTTGTTTTTTAACACCTATTGTTTTGGGAACTCAAATTTCGAACGCTCACAAAAATTCATCGTTCGGGAATGCAGAATTCACAAGTAATTTCGTTTTGTGAGAATATTCCGTATTATAATATAAATAATAGTGGTCGCCCGGAGGCCGAAATTCACCGTGATGCAATTTTTTTTTTTAGATACATTTTACTTTCTGTTCTCCTCCTCCATACGAACTTTAAATATATATACCAAATCCCACACCCCTCCGTGCGCGCAATGTACTTAAAAAAGGGGTACAAAGGTTTTTCTACACGTATTAATATACAGATAATTAGATTTATTTTATCTTCCTTCTATTCGAGATTCTAATGATTCTAATGTATCGATTTAAAATGAATTACTACAGTAAAATATGTTTATAAAACTCGTATATACCCGTTAATTATTCAACGCATGTCAAAGAAATAGTCAAACAAGTTAAATTGATTAAAAATGTTTTCAAAGACAAAAGAGCTAAGAGAAAAAGGAGATTCCATCCCACACGAGTTCTTGAGCACATGTTGATTAGTTGGCACGTGCAATCACATAGCGGGTAAGGTCAGCAAAATGCGATGGAACAGGGCTTTCACAAATTCGAAGTGGTTTAATGTTACGCCTACGCCAAAACATTTATTTTGTTATATGGCTTCGAAAGCCATGCCTGTCGACCTGCCATAAATGCGTAAGTGTTGAGAGTATGGACGCCTGCGCTTAGTTTAATGGCAATGTGTGATGCGCATGTCTGTTTTTAGGATGATTGATTTTAGGCGCTCTCTCGTCCATGTTCTTGTACACTGTCACATGTTATTTTTTTTTTATGTAGGGCTTCTCACAGTCTTCCCAAGGGGGATATATCTGCTTAACCGGGCAAATTGGCGAAGCATTAAGTAGCGTCCAGCCTAGCTTTTGTTTACATTTAAGTAACTGCACCGAGGGCGTCCCCTGCGGGATACGGACCTCGGCTCAGGGAGTTACTGGGACAGTAATGATCATAAGGGACTGCTGGATCAATGATTAATTGGGGTTTAAAGGGATCTTTTATTACTACTCGTTTTCTCGGCACGTGCCGGCGCGAGCAAGGGTCGGGGGGGGCGACTTTAACGTTAATCGGGTGGTCGCGAATTTAGGCTTCCGCGACAGCGTAGAAGTGGGCCCCGGCGGCGGGGTCGATATGTCGGTTTGTTGTCACATATGTTATTAAATCACTTGTTTATATTAAATAGTTCTATCCTCCAAATTCTCTTCGTTATTATTTCATCAGTAAGGATAAGACTTAGTAACCTATGAGAGGTCTAAATCGTCTTCTAAGCGTAACCCAATGGGTCGGTTAGCCTGGGATACTTAATAGCGCCTAAAATTATTTCAGCAGCATATTAAGATACCAGTTTTACCCTCGTAAAAACTCTTACTGTCACGGTACACATCAATATAATTTCCAACAAAATCTCTTTTTCAAAAAGAGTGGTACATCGAAAATAACGAATGGCAGCCCTGTGTGGAGTGGCAAGCGGACCGCGCTGCCGACCGTACCGCGGCGCCTTTGTGTCTCCGCTTTGATCTCGCACGAGTCGCCGCCTTACACCAGCTTTGATTGATTTCACGTTTTGTTAATTACATTAACACTGGCCGTAAATAGTGACATATATTTTGCGAGAGCCAATCGAGCTGGAAATAATTAGTTCGCCAAAAGCAAGGTGCGTTTGTAGAGTCGGCATAGCATGGCAATAATTCATTGGCGGTTTTGCGAAACGTTATGCAACATGCCTCTGTATCACGCCTACGTTACTGGTATAATGAGAATTGATGCATTGAGAACAGTATATCTATTTTGAGAGTTAATTTACTCTTTATAATATTTATGAGCTTTTATAATTCCGAATTCAGGTCTTGTCAGGAAAAGCACATCATCGTTTTCATCATTTCGGCCGAATGAAGTCCACTGCTGGACACAGGCCTCCCCCAAAGATCACCACAACCACCGATGTGGATGTGTTGTGGGCTTATTGGGGGGTTTTGCCATAATCGCCACGCTTGGCAGGCGGGTTGGCGATCGCAGTTAAGTTGTTAATGTACTCGAAGGACGCTGCTGCCCATCCTCCGGCTAATCCCTTAGTCGACTTTTACGACACCCATGGGAGGAGATGGGTTGGTGGCATTCTGAGCCGGCACCACACGGCAGGAAAAGCGCAAGAAAATAAAATTGAGACTCGTAATCATAAAATATGCAGTCAAAACATAAATTAATTCTAAAAATCTTGTTTTTAAGTTGTCACAGTGCAATATAATTTTACAAGGAAAACAACTTTCTGTACTAGAGTGGTAAAAAACAAAGCTTTAGTTAATAACTAAGCAATGCTGCTTTTAATGATATTACTAGGGCTGCAGCAAAGGCTAGATGTTCTGTCGCGTTGTCGCACGAGATGGCTCTAACGCTCAAACGTTGCGAGTCGCTAATGAGACCGCGTTGTTGCTCGCCGCAAGTGCCGACGGAGGCACGTGCCGCGTTTAGATTTTTTGGCACTTACATAACACATATGTGGTGCAGGATTGGAACTTAATGTAAAGGAATATAAAAGTTTAAGTTTTCAAGTGTATGATTACTTTGGGGTAGGAACACATACCCAGAGGTTAAGCACATATTTTGTCGCTTCAAACTCGATAAACCTGATGTTACCAAGTGCTTATAATTATTACCAATGTTACAGATTCGTTTCATTGTTTAATATTATAATTTATAACCCAAAATTGACGCCACCGTTGGTGCAGTGGCTGATACAGCCGGCTGCTGCGCACCAGGTCGTGGGTTTGATTCCCACACGGAACAAATATTTTTACGATCTGCAGGTAACTGTTCCGGGTCTGGGTGTATTGTGTGTGGAATTTGTGTTTGTAAACGCACCCACGACACAGCGGGGCAACGAATAAACAAAAATATATATTTAAAGATACGAATTACACAATTTACAATATTTATCTCTCCACTTTTCCAATTTATGGTTTCTCATTTACTGAAGCTTTTCATATGGAAATACACTTTTTATACTTAAGTCCTGAGATTTCACTAGTTGACTGGTATCCAAATTTATTCGGTGATTTGTTTTAAACTTAATTCAAAACACCAATGCATAATTATGGTTAGTTATTTTCACCAAGTACATATTCAAATAAACACATCGTTTGTAATACAGATGACATAGCTCAGAGGATCTATGTAAGGTTTAATTAAATGTGAAAGCTAGGTTGTTTAGGTTTCCACTTAATTTTCTTTAATCATATATTTTCCTTCTACCAAAACTGCAAAAGCCGATATACCAAATCAGTCGTCTCCTACACTAAATCGATTTTAAAAATAAAACTACGAATTACGTAAGCGCCTCGGTATAATTGGTGTGAAGCGCATCGGTCACGCCGTGAGGTGCGAAACGTCATGCACCCATGAAATTGTACAAATAAATAGCGGTAAAGATAATAAATTACAGGGAAATTGCTAATGATGAGCGGCGCGGGGGCTGCGGGCGGTGCATTAAGCCGGCGGCAAACATCAAAGGGCCCTTTGACCGAGCCGACACTCCCACACCCTCCCCGCCCCACGACTTTCACGAGAGCTACGAACCGCAAGTCAGATAAATCTACAGTAAATTAATTTGGTTTTGTAACTTTGTGCTTTAATTCAAATGTATCCTAATAATTGCCGTGTGGTGCCGGCTCAGAATACCACCTCCCCATCTCCTCCCGTGGGTGTCGTAAAAGTCGACTAAGGGATTAGCCGGAGGATGGGCAGCAGCATCCTTCGAGTACATTAACAACTCAACTGCGGTCGCCAACCCGTCTGCCAAGCGTGGCGATTATGGCAAAGCCCCCCCAATGAGCCCACAACACATCCATATGTGTGTGTCCAGCAGTGGACTTCATCCGGCCGAAATGATGATGATCGTAATAAAAAGAAAAACACCGAGGAACAATGAGAAATTCGCGTTTATTGCAATTTAAGGGATGTATAATTTTACAAAATGATTGACCGACGACGTGCGTGAGAGCTGCAGGGACAGATTGGAGGCGGATGTTAGAGTTCTTGGGACAGAACTATGTCCAGTCCAATGAATGCGATAATTGAGTTAAGAGTAATTTTACCAGACATGTATAGTGCAGAAAATGTTAAGTTCTTCTGACCATCATAGAGTAGGAAGTATAAATAAATGATAAATAAGTGTAATAAGTAAAATAAGTGCTCAAGACTTCGGCATAATGTAATCAATGCATAGTTCGCCAGATCGTGGTTCTGCCGCGACCTGTGGATACTTCACTTCTATTTGTGGGGCGCCTTACCCGCTCACACGGTAGGTACGTGAGACGGCGATCTTACAATGAAAGATATTTCATCCCATCTTACAACATAAGACAACCTGATCTTGGCAAATGGATGGATGATCGCAGTATGTTATTGGCGCAAAAGATGTCGCAGCTGTTCCATCCTCTTAAGCATTCCCTAATCGCTATTTACGACACCCGCGTGCAGAGGGGCTGGCCTATTCTTCACCAAAAGCCACCTTTACAACACAGTCAAAGAACGTCCGCTGCTGAATAAAGGCGTCCCTCATAGATTGCTATAATTGTCGTAATTTTGGGGGGAATTCGCCAATACTCACCACGCTTGACAGGCGGGTTCTGCGACTGTTCCGCAAAAGAGACTCTGCTGCCCATCCCTCCGGTTTAAAGTTCCAGTCACCTTTTACGACATCTACGAGAAATAGAGCGGTCCTTTATTCCTTAATCCGGACACAACACTTCATCATTTCGGCCGAGTGAAGTCCACTGCTGGACACAGGCCTCCCCCAAAGATCACCACAACCACCGATACGGATTTGTTCTCGCTCATTGGGGGGTTTTGCCATAATCGCCACGCTTGGCAGGCGGGTTGGCGATCGCAGTTGAGTTGTTAATGTACTCGAAGGACAGCTGCCCATTCTCCGGCTAATCCCTTAGTCGACTTTTACGACACCCATGGGAGGAGAAGGGGTGGTGGCATTCTGAGCCGGCACCACACGGCCAACACATTAAATCGTTTACAGTTACTGTTGCTCTTTTTAAAATATTTGTATCTTGTCCTACTGCGCCATGCCTGCAGTACGCGCACGACCCATAACACACCGGGAGCTACTAACACTAGAACGCGATGTTCCCGAGCTACTGTTATCAATTAATCAAACCATAGATTCGTCTCACTTCTGTTTTTAGAACGCTTCCTGCGATCGCTTTTGACACTTTTTTCTTAAGATGTTTGTAACGGCTCGCATAAGTTGGATAAAAAATGTTTAGATTTTGTTGTTGGAGTGTTATTATGACGTAAACATGAACCCACGCAAATTGCCTCGGCAGTCGCGAATCGATAAGATGGTGAACCATCGAAGACTTTTTCTATTTTTAGATCTCAGGCTCAATCACTTATATACAGCCACATACATATTTCAGTACCATAACTTGGTTTTAATAAATATTCGAAGATATTTTATAGCCTTATCTTTGATTACATACACATACCAAGTTTTTTTTTTGGTTCAGGTAGAGTTTAAACGTCGAGTTCGGACTCTGTTTTTCTTGACAAAGGCCTCCAGGTATCTAGAAAGCTCTATCCAATGCAGCAGTTATAATCCATGTTTTCTGCTATTGCGACTATCGCTGTTCCTACCGTTTGAGTGACTGCACTCCTTGCCAAAAATACAATAAAGCACGTTTATTTAATGTACTCGTAATGTTATCAATTTCATCATAAGTGAAATTTATTTCTAACATCATTCGTCACGGCATAAAATATATATTCAGATTAAATCTTCCATTAGCTGTTGTAAAGCAAAATAACAGAAACAACAGCAAAAAGAAACCGATAAATTTATCAAACTAATAGAGTTCGTGTTTAATCTCATTGAACTCATCATTCGGCTTTTGCCACACATCACACAGATCAAAGAAAAAACAATATTCTTAGATCTACTGCAATATAATTTTGCATTTCTTAAGTCACGGAGTCTTAACGCTTTCGTCGCTCGTAGCTCGCTGTGCGCCAATGGGCGGCGCGGCGTGCCTCGCATCAATGCCAACTTGTGAACTTCAAACTTCTGTACGTGTGAAGTGTCGATATATCTTCCTTTCCGCGAGTTTTGTGACATTTCTCAAGCTCTCATTAATAGATCCGAGTTTCTATCAAAGGCGAAACGTTGCGTCACACCAAATATTCATGCCAAATTATAAAATGTAGCACAACTTTGCTACTTTGATTGATCTTGTTTATTACTAACATCTACTTTTACACGCTTGTTTCTGCGGAAGATACAAGCTATAGCAATAGCAATATATCAAAAGCAGATTGTTACATTTTCAAAGTTCCTTTCATTTTACAATATCTTTTAAAACCGATGTTCAATTACAAAGCTCTTAGCGGTAACTCTCCTGCTATTCGCGGTTCTACGACAATTTATCCTTCAATTTGTACGACATTATCGAATCGTTAAAGGTAGATTCAGGATAAAAACTCTTAGGAGTTTCTTGCCGGTTCTTCTACATAGTGCCAACGACCTGGAACCGTGCATCTATCTGAATTCTACTATTCGTAAGCATCAGCAATTGGTTTAAATCAGGGATTCCCAAAGTGGTCGATCGGTTATCGATATCGGTCAAAAAACCGATTTGGGTGGTAGACGAGGTTTAAAAATCGCCCCCTATTAATTAACACAAGTTCTTATATGAAACTTTCAAGATACTGTATAAGTTGTTTTACGTGTACCAACTTGTTATGAGAATGACTAATATTTTGGTAGGAATAGGAGGGTTAGTAATTGGTAAGTATTTTGTATCAATAGGAAAAAACTAGAGATCGGATTATTAAAGTAATTTGGCTATGGGGGTCAGAGGTATCAGTTCATTTTGGAAAAGGGGTCTCTTGCCCAAAACAGTTTGGGAAACCCTTGTTTAAATGAGTAAAAACAAAATGGAGGACTGTGATCTGAATGACATAAGATTAAACCTAGTAGTGTTTGCTGTACCTTTTATAAATTACAAACGTTTTCCGATTACGAAACCTTGCGATTTATATGAATGCACCCTCAATCATTCCTTACCTTCGGCTGTCTACTAAGAGTATAGTACTTCAAACATTCCTCAATTCGGTATTCCTCCAACCGGGCAATAAAGAAATTTCCGCGTACGTTTGCATTCCATGATTCTATTTCCGTCGGAGTTGTCGAAAACTGTCTAGTTGAGGTGCGAGTAACTACGTTGGTGCGGTGACCGGCACTCCAGGGTATCGTTACCGCGTCGGGCGGCGCTGGCGGCCCATACACTGCGAGGGTGCGATAACGAGCCACTACAAGCCCGCGGCCTCGCGTTAAGCGCACTGATTCCACTGCCACCGTGTCATAGGCGAACTTAGTACACCTCTTTTGCTTTTCATCCGACCGTAAATGTTACTACTAGAGTAGTAAAGAATCTAATACACAAAAGAAAATAAATTCTGTTGCGATGATGGAAAGCAGCTCATGAAAAAATAAAGGTTGATTAAACAATATAGCAATAGTATCGGAACAATAGCCAATAGCCGTGTGGTGCCGGCTTAGAATACCACCACCCCATCTCATCCCGTGGGTGTCGTATAAAGCGAGTAGAGGATTTTTGTTTTAAAAGAAACGTTGCACCACACTAGGATTTCTCCAGTGTCGTGGGTGCGTTTAAAGACATAAATTCCACACACAATACTGGGTGTATTGTGTGTGGATACCTGGAACAACTACCTGCAGATCATACAAATATTTATTCCGCGTGGGAATCGAACCCACGACCCGGAGCGGAGCAGCCGGCTGTATGAGCCACTGCAACAACTATGCCGTCGATTAGCCGGAGGATGGGCAGCAGCATCCTTCGATTACATTTAATAACTCAACTGCGATCGCCATTATGGCGATGGTAGCAATAACCCGCTAATGAGCACACAACACAAACCCAAAATACCGGTCGTTGTGGCAAACTTTGGGGGAGGCTTCTGTCCAGCAGTGGACGTTTTTAAGCTGAAATGATGATCGGAACAATATAGTGTAAAAAACCACACTGATTTCACGCTGTAATCATGTCAAAGGCGTTTGAGCAAAAATATCTTCAGAATTCACATAAAATTCTACGAAAACAATATGGAGAACGAGTATAGTGTTGGCGGACGTTCATAAGTTTTAATTCGTTGATTGCCACCGGCACTTAAATTCCCTGATCTGAAAACCCGATTCATTAATTCAATTAGATTAACAAAGGAATGTTCAAAGGACTAAACTTTTGACTTTGATCGTCCATTGCAGCTAATTGGGAAACGTTATTTGTCAAAGCTGATTCAGTTAATGAGGCGTTGTGTAACTGGCATCGGGCATGTCGCTCCGTCGCCGTCTGTCAGACACTACTATCATATAACGGAGACCTACTACACATGTTAGTGAAAAATAGTTTCTATTTACATTTCACTTGAACGTTTTTTATTGTTATTTCATTTGCAAGCGTTTTGTGGAGTTAATGACATTATAAACTTGTGAACTATGAAACCATACATGAAACGTTACGATTAACACTTCCCGAAGCAATCTGGATGATCATCAATAACATTATTTCAATTCATCATCATCATTTCGGCCGAATAAAGTCCACTGCTGGACACAGGCCTCCCCCAAAGATCACCACAACGATCGATATGGGCGTGTTGTGGGCTCATTGGAGGGTTTTGCCATAATCGCCACGCTTGGCAGACGCAGTTGGCGACCGCAGTTGAGTTGTTAATGTATTCGAAGGACGCTGCTGCCCATCCTCCAGCTAATCCCTTAGCCGAGTTTTACGACACCCACGGAAGGTAATGGGGTGGTGGTATTCTGAGCCGGAACCACACGGAAAATTTAATTTTAAATTATTTTAATTAGCTGGTGTCTATTCCTTTAGATCTCGAGCTGTCCACGATCTTCCTTAACCGCCTTTCTTACATGATCCACAACGCCTACGCAAGACTACACATTTAAGCATGTCATATTTGTTTTTTGTACTATGCATGAAATGCACAAACACCCAGAAAGCCGAAACAACTACGTGCAGATCATACAATCTCTAAATAGTGTCCGATAGCACCACTCCATCTCCTCCCGTAGATGTCGTAACAAGCGTCTAAGGGACTCTTAAGCCGAAGCGATGGGCTCTAGCATCCCTTCTGTGGAGCAGTAACCATACTGCGCTCACCAATCCATCTGGCACGCGTGGTGAGCGCTGGCAAGTTCCCACCAAAATGACGACACACTTGCACACTTATACAATTCTGCCGGAACGCCTCTCAGCAAAAGAAACCAGCCCACTTTTCAGGTGAAACCGTATGTACTGATCCTCATGCTGTGACATCGCTGCCTGCGCCCTCGGGAATCCCTTAATTCACACATTTATTAACCTGAAGGAAAGCAGTTTACAAGTAACAACAGTAACGGAATTACTTTATCAATGGTATTTAATTAGCTCTTTATACGAATGCTTATAAATAAGTCCTTGAGACTGACTGAGACTTCGACGGCACGGTTGGTGCAGTAGCTGATACAGTCGGCTGCTGCGCAGCGGGTCGTGGGTTCGATTCCTGCACGAAACAAATATTTGTACGATTTGCAGGTAGTTTTTCCTGGTCTAGGTGTATTGTGTGTGGAATTTGTGTTTTTAAACGCACCCGCACAGGAGAAATCCTAGTGTGGGGCAACGTTTTATAAAAAAAAAGAAAAAACACAATACCCTTTTTTGCTAAAGATAAAATTTAAAAAAAATTCATTAGGATAAGTTTTGACTGCGTCACGTTTACGTAACACACTTGGACCCGTAAGCGCTTGCGCAGAATGTTCAAAATATCTCTATCTTTTGACGACTGCATGCAACTATGAACATAGTTCAACTGCCAAACTCCAAATACGAGTGTGTTACTTCACTAGGGGCCGGATACGGATGGTAGCAAAAGTTAAAAGATTTCATTATAAGACTTTCAGCTATTATGGCTTTTATATTTTTCTCTGCAACTTCGTACTTAATTAAATAACAATCCGAAACCTCGGATATTTTTTTATTTGCAGCTATCTGCAACAAAGGCACGCAGCTCCTTATTGGACACGGGCGTACTGCAGATACAAACATCCTCGAGCTGTAATGCTGTGTAATTGGCGTGTTCAGTCCGAGACGCTGCTGTTTAGAACACTCCCGACTGAGAGCTATCGGCCACTGCGCGTCAATTGTCTTGCAATTACTGCACATTGTTAGAGGAAAAGGCATTTCTGAAATAATTGTTGTCTCATTGAAGTGCAATGAGCTTTGAAAAATGCAGGTGGTACTCGTAGATCTATCGTAATTCATATCTTTTCAACGGTAAGTAAGGTCCAATATTCTTAATGCCACTTGGAAAATTTTGGAGTCATCTTAATTTCTAGAAATTAATAATTAGTGTGATTACAGAAAACGCGGTTCATCTTATAGCTCTTTAAACGAATATGAGGGCTACTCGATTCCCTGCCCTGTTTTAAAACTACCATGCGTTTACACGGTATAATCAGTGACAGGCTCTTCAAAAGCTAAATGTTGTACCAGATATCCGGTATTAATTTTGACATACAAATGTTGCCCAACAACAATACGTTTCTGTTTCCAGTTACGTCCGTCTAGTGTTTCTATTATCTGACCCTTACACACATTCATGTGTAGGTACAACAAACGCATCCAACGGACGTCTCAGTTCAATATCAACGGTACACAAGCGGAGCAGAGGGCCGTCTGTCGACGCAACTGTCTACGCCTCAAGTGACACTAGACATCGGTAGCTCAAAGGCGAGTGTTTGCCCCTTTGTCTTACCGGGCAATTAGTGCAGTCCGTTCATTTAATTCTATCGGTCGATTAGCAACGGAGCCAGGTGGCCATTAATTGTTCGCCGCCAATTTGCGTACGGTCCCTGGTTGGGCGCCAGTTACGGCGACGCACAAAGTGGACCAGATAGCGCGGCTATTCGATTTGATATTACGTGCTCATACCGAGATGAAAATTTCGTATACGGGACATCTATAGAGCTGCTGTTCAGTTTTAATTTATGTTATTATTTTGTTGCTGCTAGTTACTGTTACTTATCATTTTACTATATTTTTTAGGGTTCCGTAGCCAAATGTCAAACAGCAACCCTTAAAATGTCGTCCTGTCCGTATTTCGGTCCGTCCGCATGTCAGTCCGTTCGTATATCGGTCCGTCCTTATGTGGGCCCGTCCATATGTCGGATAGGTAGGTCATTAGATAGGTCTTGAAAAATGATATCCAGGTTTGACAGCGACTTTTTTATTTAAGGCAATAAATTTGTGAAGTATGCGCATCTGAATTCGTAGAAAAGTACCCATTCTAGAAAATTGAGAAAAAGATGACGTGGTAGAATTTAAAATATACTTTCAACAAAAATAGGTTTAAATAAGATAAGTTATAGTAATGTCTTTATGGTTTAAGAACTTTATTTTTCATAAGATTATACAAACACTTCACACGAGAAACTTAAAAACTAAAGGTAAAAAATACAGATGAGCGCTAGCTATCAACAAGTTAGATCAATGTCGGTAGATCTCAAATATTTTATTCACCAAGCGTAGTGCAAAAGGACGGCTTATACCACAAACGACTGTTAAACATACAGTTAATGATTATTAAGTTTGGTGATTAATGTTTATTACATTATTTATATTTTAGTCTTTTAAACAAACAAAGCTGTGTGGTGCCGGCTACGAATAGCACCAACCCATCTCATTCCTTGGGTGTCGTAAAAGGCGACTATGGGATAAGCCGGAGGATGGGCAGCAGGGTCCTTCGAGTACATTAACAACTCAACTGCGATCGCCAGCCCGCCTGCAGCGTGGCGATTATGGCAAAACCCCCCAACGAGCACACAACACACCCATATCGGTCGTTGTAGTGATCTTTGGGGGAGGCCTGTGTCCAGCAGTGGATTTTATTTGGCCGAAATGATGCTGATGACAAACAAACTATTTATATTTTAGTCTTTTAACACTTTTAAACGGACTACATCTTCATATAATCACATATAATCCGTTTAACAGTGTTTTATTATATTTATGTAGTTTTTGAGATATTTTAGAAAGATACTTTCGGTTACACGTTATTTTTATTAAATGTATTGTTTTGTAATTGTTTCTTGTTTTTCTTTTTAAAAAACGTTGCCCCACACTAGGAGTTCTCCTGTGCGTTTACAGACATAAATTCCACACACAATACACCCAGACCGCTTGTTGTGGTGATCTTTGGGCGAGGTGCCCAGCAGTGGACTTTATTTCCTTTACAATGACCCCAACGGGATGAAACCATGTGCCTATAGGCCTTTCCTATTGTTTTTACTACATGAAATGAGTTTGCTAACGATTTCTTATAAAAAAGCACTGCTGAGTGAAATCTCTAATTCCGAATTATTTTTACTACTTTTCACTGTGCATTCAGAAGTGAGTTTGCTAGTGAGTTCTTATTCATCACTGCAGTTTTCTATTATAAGTAATATCTATCTATCTATTTGATAGATGACGGATGAGAATAAAATAGAATAAAATCTATTTCAGCTCACAGTTACGAACTGCAAGATCCTTTCAAATCACGTCTCGCTCCGATATTTATCTTTGCCATAAAAAAAAGTTGGAAACTTGGTGGATCAGGCCCCGTGGCCCGCATGAGGACTTTTACTAACTTCTATGTTACAAGATTGGATGAAATCATTGGACTGGACACCGATTGCACGAACTTGTCCTTATCTGTGTATATTCAGGACTGAATACTATTTATGTTTGTTTTTTTAGTAAAGCGCATGTGTGAGATATTTTTACGTTGTGTTTATTTCGTGCGTGACTTGTGAATAATCAGAATATATTTCTTAGTGAATCGAAACTGGTTCTTACTGGTGGCAGGTCTCTAACTGCAAGAGGCCGGGTAGGAAGGTACCATAGCCATACCAAGCGACCCCCGCGAAGACGGTGGCGCGGACGTGGTCACGTGCCACAGCGCACAGCGAGGCTTGGGGGAAACCTTTACAATCCTCCCCGAGAAGTGCCTGGGGGGCGACCTTTTTACAGTCGCGTTCTCTATGCTAGAAGGTGACCGCTCTACAGTCATACGCTCCGAAATGTGCCTAAGGGCGTGGTATCATGGGCGGCTCTACTGCGGTTTTACGAGGACCTGGAGCCCTCTTTCTGTGCCGAAGATGACCGCTTTAGTGGTTTTAGCCGGTAGGAGTCTGACATGCCCCTTCGCCCTTCCCGGGGGCGAAGGAAGTTCATGACGAATTTCCACTGGGGACCAATAAAAAAAAGAGTAGGTACCACCGCAGTACCAGTTATTCTGCTGCTAACTCTTTAGCCATTACTGTGCTCCGGTTAGAAGGGAAAACTGTGCTAGCATAGTGGTTGAACTCTTGCCTTCTATACAGGAGGATCAGAATTCGAACTAGCCCCCGTACCTCTGATTGTTCAGATTGCTGCGCGGATCATAATTTTATTATAAGTATCTTGCGTTAACAGGGAATGAAAAAGCGTGATCAACATGCACACGTGATAGGGCTCCAAAATGTTCTCAATGCTGTTTAGTCCGCCAACCCGCACTAGACCAGTGTAGTGGACTAAAGCCTAACCTTTCTCGCCGTGAGAAAAGGCCCGTGCCCAGCAGTGGGGCAGTAATGTGCTGATTAAGTATGTAATTACAGAGGGGGGGACTTGACACTTACCAGCAGGCGAATGCCTTGCTGGTACGTTGTTGTGTAAGTCGTTCAAAAACAAATGACGTTGTTACGCCGAAAAACAAAACTAGCAATTATTTTTGAAAATGCATCACT
Source organism: Diloba caeruleocephala (assembly GCA_947459985.1). Taxonomy (NCBI): domain Eukaryota; kingdom Metazoa; phylum Arthropoda; class Insecta; order Lepidoptera; family Noctuidae; genus Diloba; species Diloba caeruleocephala. The sequence goes on from OX381613.1 coordinate 5,306,577, forward strand.
ATATTTGTTTATGTACACAAAATTTCGACTTCGAATGGTAAAAACGAACAGACTTCAAATATCGAACAAACACTAGATTTTACGTCCTCGACAGCTCAGACAACCAAAAAGGACCATTTAATACTTCTTACTCACTTTGAGTCCACTACTTCTCGTTGGCGAGTCAGTAAAGGGCAGTAAGTCTCACTTCTGCGACAAAGCGATTGTCCTCGGTTCAGACAATTACTGAAAGGTCGCAACTGCCTTCTACGCTGACTTAAGTAGAATTAACTGAAGTACTCTTTTTTCAAAGGAATCTTCCTACATTATATATTTTCCCGCAAACTCCTATTTAATATACTTCCCTTTTACAGCTCGCTCCAGATTAGTTTATTTCGGAGAAATCCTTTATGTCACAAAGAGAAACGTAAGCAAAACAGTGACAAAAGTAGGTACAGACGAATTAAGGACATTGGAATTTAAAAATGTACTTTATTTGTATATTATGTATTTGTACAATGTACGTAATTAAATGATGACAATTATTGTGGAAATTTATAGGGGGGCCTTTATTCAGCCGTGAAAAAGATTTCTGATTGAAGGTCTGTGCATGTGTACCTAGGCTTAATTTAACTTCTGCCTTATCCTTTGATTAAAAAAAATTATGGTCTCAGTGAAGACCAGGTTTATCTATGGTTGTGGAGTTCGGGCTACTTTCGTTCCGCATATCTCAAAATCTTGCCATATCATGGATTAGGTAAAGATCAAAATCTTCATCATCATATTAGGCGAAGGACGTCCACTGCTGAACAAAGGCCTCCCCATAGATTTCCACAATGAGCGGTTACATGCCGCCCGCATCCAACAATCAAAACCAAAACTGATTATTTTTTATTGGCATATATGTGACACAATGGTTGTGCCGTGCACATGTCAAGACGTAAAGTAGCTTGGCAGGCGGGTTGGTGAGCGCAGAATGGGTAATGTTCCACAGAAAGGATAGCTGTTGGTATGGTTCAGAGTCACATAACCGCCTTTTACAGCATCCACGGGAGATGTTAGTGGTGCTATATTCTTAATCCGGATACCACACGGAATCTTAAGTATTTTATGTTATGTAGGTATAGAACCTTCTTCGGCACCTAATTACCATACGCCTGAAACCCCCTGCCGTTGCTATAAGGCGGGGGACCTCTGGGCTCGCAGGTGCGTAGATTGGGGAATCTGCATGCCCACACCGAGCGACCCAAGAGAATACGGTAGCACGCATGTGGTCACGCGCTGCCGTGGGACGCAAAAGTCATGTCAAATGCCTATGTCGTGCCCATCCCAATATCAGTTGGGAGCTCTGTTCTCGAATTTGTTGAGGAGTATGTCTACCTGGGACAAACAGTCCAGTTAGGTAGGTCCAACATCGAGAAAGAGGTCAATCGTCGAATCCGACTCGGCTGGGCAGCGTTTGGGAAACTTCGCAACATCTTTTCGTCAACAATACCGCAATGCCTCAAGACGCAAGTCTTTAACCAGTGATGACATATGGAACAGAGACGTGGTCACTCACAATGGGCCTCATAAGAAAGCTCATGGTCACTCTGAGTGATGTGTATGCTTGGTATTTCTCTACGAGATCGAACCAGAAATGAGGAGATCCGTAGAAGAACTAAAGTTGTCGACATAGCTGAAAGGATTAGTAAAATGAAGTGGCAATGGGCAGGGCTGCTGGGGCAAAAAGGTTCTCGAATGGAGACCGCGCACCGGAAAACGCAACGTGGGACGACCTCCAACGAGGTGGACAGACGACCTGGTGAAGGTCGCTGGGAGTCTTTGGATGAGGGCGGCATGTAACCGCTCGTCGTGGAAATCTAAGGGGGAGGCCTTTGTTTAGCAGTGGACGTCTTGTGGCTGATATGATGGGGCACATAGCTCGTAGAACTGATGGCCGCTGGGGCAAAAATGTTCTCGAGTGGAGACCGCGCACCGAAAAACGCAGCGTGGGACGACCTCCAACGAGGCGGACGAGGATCGTTGGATGAGGGCGGCATGTAACCGCTTGTTGTGAAAATCAAAGGGGAGGTCTTTGTTCAGCAGTGGACGTCCTGTGGATGTGGCTGATATTATGATGATGATGAAGAAACTAACACTCCACGCTGATGTGATCATCCGCGTCCATATAGGTAATTAAAATGTCATGCGAGTTTATTTTTGTCGAGTCAAATTAAGGGGAGATAAAAATCGACTAAAATCGTAATATCTCATTTTTCGTGCGCGAGCATCAAAGCGGCGGTTGCGTCGTTGTTCCGCGGGACGGCGGTATTAGCGCACTGTCGCATCTTCAGAGGACGGCGAGATCAAAGGATAGGTACACAGTAACCGCTCCCATTGATGTCGCGCACAAAGGGAATTGATTGTTGCAAACCTGCTTTTTTTTTAAGACTACATATTGATGACACATTCTGTTTTTATTTTTGTTTAACGCTGGTTTTTACTTTCGTCTGATGTTACACATATAGATACATTTCAGAGATCCTTCAAAATCTTCGTTTGTATTTGTATATTGATTAATGATCGATTCGGAACGGCTTCGGCCGGTTTTGGCGCCAAAATGTATATAAGTTGTACTTTCGTTTTCGAGGGTGTACTTATTTTAGATACAAATAGAGAAAAAAAGAGAAAATTAGTTGAAATATATTAAGTTAAATAAGATATTGTTGTCAAAACTGCTTTAACAACAACTTCAATGGCAAAAGCCAAAATATATATTTGTTGTAAAAACAAATAAATGCCATTTATTTAATATGCATTATTATAGCGAATGTAATTTAACATTAATAAACAATTGAGAAGAACTGAAATTTTATGATTTAATCTAAATAAAAATTGTAATAATAATTTGTAATATTATCAGAGAAACTTGACCTGACCTGATTCTGAATGGAAGTTCAATTAGCTGGCACCTAAATACTAACAATAATAAGGTTGAATTATTAATGAGATATGAACATCATAAGAAGTTCAAATTTTGTGTAATCATAATAAAAATATGAATGTTTAAATGAGACATAATTAGGTCAGCAACCCAATTAAAATAATTTGTGTTAACAATTATATAAAAAATACATAAAAACTTAATTAGTAATGTTATTAATCCTACCTAATACCTACTTTGTCAGTGGGGCAGGAATAGAAGTGTAAACATAACATTATTATGAATAAATGTGAATGATAGTACCATTTTATTCAATATATCCATTTAAGGGAAAGGTCTTCTTATAGAGGTATTTTAATCCTTTATGCTGGTAACATGACTCAAGTTTTAATACTAAGTTTTAAAATAAATTCAATTCAATTCAATTTATTTATTTGCTGATCACATGTTATAAATTTGATTACAATTATGGATGTCAGGTGCTCTATGATCTACCCTGTAGGCATACAAATCTGTAGACAGTTTAAAAATCAGTATGGTAAAAAGTATACCCCTGCCCATCAAAATAAGATTATTGCTTCTTCTATTATTTATGATATCAAAAAAAATGCTAGTAACCTTCATGTCTAAAATGTCTCAAATGAGGTTTGTAAAATAGACTATTAATGAAAGTTAAAAACTAACATGTAAATATCGAAATTATCCATGTTTATCTAGAGCTGTGTATTTCATGCAGAACAAACCCCATACACATGTAGAATATATGAGGTCAGTAGGTAACTAGGTGGCCACTTTACAAGTTTGTAAACAAAAACTTTTTCTAAGGGTCATACCAGTGTGAAATAACCACAACCATGTTCTATTCCATTTACAATAACAAAACTTGTGTAAGTGTCTTCCATACAACCTAAGACAAGATCCTAACCTTACAGTGAATTATTTATAACTATTACCTACCTGTGTGTACTTGAAATTGTAACAAAAATACTAATTGGGGCTAATCGTCAATTGTTGGGGCGTAATATTTCACGTTAGCATCGAAAGAGTTAATTTTAGAAGTGGTAATAATGAAATAAGCATCAGTTTCTTACCTCGTTGACACCTGAACTCCAAAGTGATCCGAGAGTTCGTTACAACTTCACACACAAAACTTTTAACTTTTGAGGTACAGTATTTACACCATATATTATAAAGACACTACGAGTTTATTTATTTCGAGTCTCTCAACTTACAAACAACCTGTAAACAACATTTTCACGTAGAAAACAAAAAATATTCACACGCTTGACATCGCTTTCGCCATGGTGTTGATGCACATTGGCGCGCTCTTGCGGCTTGTCTCGGTACTATAAACATCACGTTCCGTTCTACACAAAACAATTTAAGGAGTGCCATGCCCAATGCCATACATCAAAATGTTTCTTTCTCAATAATATTAAAAGCATGAGTCCACCAACTATCTGCAAAATAGGCAATAGAATATTAGGACTCCTACTACTCCCAATAACATTATTGTGATTGGGATTAACAACACAACGAGAATAAACCAATATAAAATAACTACTGTAACAGTTAAAAACAGCCAGCATGATAAAATGTTTACGTATTTTCATTAATTTAATAGCAATGACTACGTATTCAACACAACCACTTGACGGCGCGTACATGCCACAAGGCACAAACGCACGCCAAGCATAAACGTTATGGCTTATGGAGCTAATATAGACTGTGAGCCAGATTATAAAAAGGTACTCTGTGCTGTGAGCTTATAAAATACCGAGGTACGTGTTCATCACTTCAGTGCCGACCAGAAGTTAGATCTCTAAGACATCTGACTATAAAAAGATGGTATAACTTTTCATCGGTAAGTATTAACTATTTGTAACGATTGAATGATTATGAAAAGTAATATGCGATTGCAGGGCTTAAGGCGATGCAAACATACGCCTTGAATTCAATTCAAATTTGAAAGATCCAAACGCATTTGATATCAGCAAAAATGGCTCGATTTTGATGCCGGCCGATTGCCATATTCAAAAAAGAAGAAGAAGAAGAACATACTTTCCTTTTCTCTCATTAGATAATCGTCAATACTTCTCTCTCTCTTTCTACTAAAGAGTGCGGGCACTTCTAAACGAAAGTAGATATTGATATATTTATCGATAAAAATTCTTATATTATTTTATAAATAGAGAACATAATTCTTATTCTTATTTAAGATTTCCAAAGATCCCAGAACTAAAAGAAAAGTAGTCTAACAACATACAGCGTTGTTTGTTCCTGACATTTCACAGCTGATTGCTAATTGCTAAAAGAACCATCACGTCTATAATTCAACTCGAAGTGGGAAAAAAATTGTACGCCGATTTCGCCACATTCCACACCGAAAATCTGTATAAATACGGAGAAATATATGGCAACGCTGATTTCACCTAAAGTATCGTACAGAGTATTTTCATAACATCGAACAAAATGTTTTGCCGTGTGGTGCCGGCTCAGAATGCCACCACCCCATCTCCTCCCATGGGTGTCGTAAAAGTCGACTAAGGGTTTGGCCGGAGGATGGGCAGCAGCGTCCTTCGAGTACATTAACAACTCAACTGCGATCGCCAACCCGCGCCAAGCGTGGCGATTATGGCAAAACCCCCCAATGAGCCCACAACACATCCATATCGGTCGTTGTGATGGTATTTGGGGGAGGCCTGTGTCCAGCAGTGGACTTCATTCGGCCGAAATGATGAACAAAATGTTTGCGATATCTAATCGGAACGGGTACTATGATTTAATTTCTCACTTGAAAAATTCCCTATACGCGACAAACACTCGCGGTCGTCCCACCTATTCAAGCTTCGCACGTGATCAACTTAAAATCGAGTAACGATGGATGAATTTTTTTTTGATTATAGCAAAACCCCCCAATGAGCCCACAACACACCCATATCGGTCGTTGTAATGGTATGGGGGAGGCCTGTGTCCATCAGTGGACTTCATTCGGCCGAAATGTCAGCATCTATTGCAATAGACCATATAATTTGAGTTTCCATCTCATACAAGTTCTACACCTCCGAGGACAATCCGAGACCGAATTTTTATAGTGCAGCCACGGAGAATCACCGGTAAGTGTCCCATTACATTTTAAATTTCTCTAAAGGGCCTCTGCGTGTTGGACCCATGTCCGTAAGCCTATCAAAAGACAGGCGGGCTGATTAGCTAAAAACAGCAACAGCAGACGCGATAGCAGCTGTCGCGCAGCCAAGGATCCGTCGGTGGCAAAGCGGCAAAAAATTGGTATTACGTAAGGCATCGCCCGCCTGTCGCTATTGTAGAAGATGCATAGTTACTAGCGCCGGTAGCCACTAGTGGAACTAAAAAGAATGAACGTTTTTAATTCATTGATTGTCCGGCAGAGGCGCGTCAGAGATCTTCGGCTGTTTAGTCGCTATCAGCGAATAGGTAATCCCAAATTGACGTTTGACAGCGGCGTTGGAGCAATTTACGCCTGTTGCAAAGCGTCTGCGACTTAGGTAATCAACCCGCGGGTTCCCCCTAACCGGGGATATATACCCGTGACGAGTTGAGATACACCTTGTTCTTAATATGTCACGTACTCCTATATAAAGCAGATACCTAACTTAGTCTGTTGTTACACGCCGACTCCATACGTGTTCAGAAGCAAATGTTTCAAATAAATAATACTCAAACAAAATTCTTAGATTTCAGCACCTCACGTGGCCGGGATTATCCGTGTGGTCTGCGGATTAAGAGTATGGAACCACTCTAAGTCCTCTCACAGATGTCGTAAAAGGCGACTAAAGGAACTCTAAACCAAAGGGATGGGGAGCAGTGTCCTTTTTGTGGGACAGTAGTCATTCTGCGCTGACCAAGCCGCCTGCCAAGCGTGGTAAGTACTGGCAATTTTACCCCTAAATGACGACACATGGCAACCGCGCCCGTATTAGCTAAAAACAGCGACAGCAGACGCGACAGCAGCTGTCGCGCAGCTAAGGATTCCCAGTGGAGAAGAGCTTGAAATTGAAAGCCCAGGATGCAATTTTTAGTTCATTGATCGTCCAACAGACTGTGCGTCAGCGATCGTCGCCTGCTTAATCGCTATCGTCAAATACGTAATACCAAAATGACGTTTAAGAACGGCGTCTGCGTGATATACGCCTGTCGCAAAGCGGCTGCGACTTACATAATCAGCCCGCCGGTCGTCTTAAGGGGGAGGCTTTTGTTCAGCAATGGATGTTTTTTTGGTTGATATGATGATGATAAGTGGGGGCAATAAAATCTGAAACTCGGACTTTAATAAATGCGAGGTGTTGTTTCTAGTAGAAATAAGACCAAAATTTATTAAAAATTCTTTATTTTTATCAATAAAAGTAGACAAACATAGAATCAAATATATCAATTAGACTGGAAATACGCGTAACACACCACGCTGACGTTATTAACGTCAACACATTTATTACAGGACATCTTATTCAAATTTAATATCTATAAACACAAATACACCATGATAAAATGCATTTTAACGAAAAAACACTAACATATTTTCCATTACAATTGTTTTATATTGAGCAGGTACAAAACAGCAAACAAAAATCATTCAAATTAAAACTAAAAATAAAACATGCCAGCGACGATGCGCCTCACTAAAAACTACAAAAATGACTAAAGCAGCATGACTGTTCCTTATAACGCTACATTAATAAATTAACTATTCAATCGTAGAGAAAAATCAAGTCAATGAGGTAATTTCTTACACAAGGAACCTTACATTTTGAAAATAGCTTACAGATACGCACTACTAAAATGTTTACGCTAGTAGTGGGTAAATAAATATTTTTAAGAATAATAAGCATAGGTCAGTGATGTAGGTTACAATAATTTAACATATAAATTAATTTGGTTCGATCACCTAATGTACAAGTAGTTAATATATTACTTTTTCTTTCCTAAATAACTAAATGATGATATATGGTAAAAATGTGATCTATCAATATTTGAACTTCAGGAAAGTATGGTGAACTTAACAGATTAATATACTATTTCCAAGATGCTCATTATTTGCATTATTAAACTTTTAATAACATATAAAACATTCATGCTTAGTAGTGTTGAGTAGGACACGATTTAAAAATGAGTTTGTAAGAGTAGCCTCTTTTTTGTACTGCACCAGTACAATGTCCCACTTCAAATGAGGCGAGGCGTCATGACGTGATGACGCCTCGCCTCATTTGCAGCTTCATGAAGCTTGGCGGTACATTTGAAAGAACGAGTATTTCATGTACTGTTGCTGTATTTGTACTGCCCTGTCTTACAAAGTGTGATTGAGGTAATACTTAAAGCAAAGTAATAAAAAGCGATTGATTTTAGACGAATGACGATTGTATCGACGTTTCTACTTATTAGCCACTGTAGCATTATTGTGCAACCGACTTATTTGTAAAACATGATTTTGATTTAAAATAACCTAATACACAGACATAAACAAGCAAAACAAATAGGTATTTAACAGACATTCATGAAATCATATTTTTCTAAAACTGTCGCGTCTCGTACTTTGTACTAGTACATTTGTAATAGAGTGAATAAAAGCATCATGTTGTCTCTTGCAGTCACGATAATGTCCGTTGAATAAAAAGACGTGCTTTTGAAGCATGTGCCTCATTCTCTCTGTCTCTCACTCTACAGTTCACATGCGAAGAGTAAAGTAACGCGACATAAAATTTGAAGTGGTACATGTTATAATGTTGAGCCGCTCTTACAATATTGTGTCATGTACGGGACAAATGTACTGCCTCTTGTATGTCCTACTCAACACTAATGCTTAGGGTAACATCACATAGTGTCTAATATTATTGAAATACATTTTTCTCTGATTTTATCTGCTGTTCTACTGTGTGGTGCCAGATAAGAGTATCACCGCCCAATCTCTTCCCGCGGGTGTCACAAAAGTCGACTATGGAATTAGCCGAAGGATGGGCAACCGCGTTCTTCGAATACATTTACAAGTCTCAACTACGATCGCCAACCCGCCTGCCAAACGTAGCGAATATGGACCCATGAATATATCCCCCATACCCAACATAAACCCACTGGTCGTTATGGCAATCTCTGATGGAAAAATCCCCCATACCCAACATAAACCCACTGGTCGTTATGGCAATCTCTGTACAGCAGTGGACGTTTTTCGGCAGAAATTATGATGAAGCCTTGTCATCGGAAATTACCGATATAGTTAAATGTTTAAAACAGTGTCATATAGTTGATCTACTATAAATATTTATACATAAATTGTAATTGACCAATTACAGGGTGCAATGAACTTTGCCCTACTAGAAATATGAAAATATTACTTGTGATTTACTATGCAAACATTAACAGGGCTTATATTATATAGTATTTTTACTGTAACATGTAATTGATGTGCGATGATACTATTGTCTAAGAACTAGCGTAGTATTCATGATGTAAATTTAATTATAAGAAATAACAAGATTCATAAAACTATAATTAAGGCAACTTGCTAAAGCTGTCTGTGTCTAAATCTACAATATCTCTACCAGCATGGGTCAGCCTCTTCAAACATAGCGACCGGCGAAAGCTAGTCAAAACTGCTATATTGTCTAGTCTTTGAAGGAAGGTCATCAATAAGGCTGCGGTCGCAATTGAACTCCATTTTAGTTTTTGTAATACCTTTAAGAATTCGCCTGTGATCTCATTGGTGCAGACTTATTCATAGATTCCTGGTACTTGTCGGTGCGATGCCAGCCTTACTTAGTACATTGGTCTATTATACGGTAAATAAAATTTTGCTTATCAAACACAAACCTAACATTGTTAGTGAAGCATATTAGAATATTCTGCGCTTCAATGATACGATTCTGATATAAATGATTTTGAATTAGTGTGTAATAGCATCGTTGTACGTTGATCTACGTTAATCAAGTTCGGCTTGCTCAATAGTATAATGCACGCAACGAGACATTTGTGAGAGGTAATACTAAAAAGGGGCGGGGTTTTTCAACCGCCCTTTGGCTGGTTGGTCCAAATCCAGATCAAACCGGTTCACACAACGCAAAGCTTGACTAGTTGCGAGGCCGATATCTGTGTATATTTTACCATGTCCGATTACTGCTCTTTCGCTCTCAGGCGCTCATTTTGTTCAGTCCTTTTATGAAGTTGGTCATATCATATTCCTCTTCGTACTGCTTGTCGTCCCAGAGGTCGGGTAGGGTTTCAATAACCGACTTTATTCCAGATGGGCCGGCTTGCTGCTGCTGTTGTGATTGCGACGCACAGTTACTACTTGATAAGTTGAATAAGTCTAGCAACTGGTCAGTGCCCATAGTTTCCATTGCAGCGTTTTCGCTGCTTATGACAGTGTTCGCCGTTTGTAATTTGAACTTTTGTAACCTGTGAAAGAAATGAAGGTATAAGACGAGTGTGTAAGTAATGACCGGAATAATGTATTTGCAAATTTTCTTATATTCGTGACCTGGTCTGGTCACTAGTATTCAGAGTAAAACATAACCAATGGGACTCTTCAAATCAGGCAGCAAATGTTCTGCATAAATCAATATTACTTGCTATCGTAAAACAATGCTTATCGATGCGCGCACGATTCAAATATGTTTAAACTTAACGAGAAAACTCGTCACTTTAGTATTTTATGTAGCTGACCACTAGAGTTGTTTCAAAAGAAGGAAATTTAGTCGAGTACCAAAACGAATTGGCTATAGCATAGTACGACTAATAAATGTAAAATCGACGGCTGATGCAACTCGGCCTTGATTTGGGTTTCCTAGTTGTTTACAATTATTTATTATATGTGTATGTACGTCTATTTAGTACATTTATATATATATATATATATATATATATATATATATATATATATAACTAGTGCTGTGGCTAAATACACGTAATTACAAGACGATTTTGATTCGGTTTAATAAAAACATGCGCGTATATGAATACAATGATACGTAAAAATTACAAAACGATCGGTAAAGAAGTTCAGATTTGTGATTTTGAACAAACCAACATTACATTTTTATATGTATAGATTAGTCTCATGATTTAATAAAAAATGCGCGTATGTAAGTCCTACGATGTGTAAAAGTTTCAAAACGATCGGTAAAGAACTTTAGATTTACGATTTTGAACAAACAAACTTTACATTTTTGTATATATAGACGAGTCTCCTGATTTAATGAAAACATGTGCGTATGTGAATACAACGTTTTGTAAAAATTTCCAAACGATCGGTAAAGAACTTTAGGAGATTTCCGATTTTGAACAAACGAACATAGTTTACACATATATTTGTAACGTTTACTGTGTGTAAATAAATGCCACCGTATCTATATACCTCTCACTCTTATTTTGTTGGTGCTTGGGCTTTGCTGTCTCTACATCACCCAAAGGTAGGAAAGGAAGGCATTAAAACCATCATTGTACACACGGCTAAACATCAAGCTATACAAAACCAGTATAAGCTGATCTCGCATTGTATAGGCTTTCGGTATGATAAGCTATCCGCGTAAACTGGATACCTATAGCCTATATATAGTGTGTACACTATTGTACATTAAGGATAAATAAATAAAATCATTAACGCACCCCATAATCTTCTCCTCGAGCGTGTCCCGGGTGATGAGGCGGTACACGTTGACTACCTTCTTCTGCCCGATGCGGTGCGCGCGGTCCATCGCCTGCAGGTCCTTCATGGGGTTCCAGTCATGCTCCACAAAGATCACCGTGTCCGCGCCCGTCAGGTTCAAGCCGAGGCCGCCCACCTGAGGTTATGGGGAATAATGATGTTGAAAGTGGTTGTAGCCACGAACCCGGAACGTGTCTACAGTTTTCGTTGGGTATGGGATTTTGCACGTTTTATTGACATTAGACTTTATTCGTAAGGGTAGAAAGATCACTTTCGGTACTGAACCATCTGGCGATCTCATGCCTTTATGCGGCGGCACACTTCAATCCAGTCAATAGAATCAAATCAAATCAGGGCCTAATAGGTTTTTAAGAAAAGTCAAAAAGATATGACAATCTTGATTAGTACACTGTAGTGGCGAAGATTACTTATTTTCAGAAGGTAAGCTGCTCGTAATGCCTCAAGACTCAACCAACATTTATGATTGCACTCAACAAGTTAGCAAAAGCAACATAAACAATGAAATGAAAGAAGATCGCTGCATAGTATGGAGTAAGTTTACTTCCTTTACTATATGGGCGGATATGCCCAGATTTGTCAGCATATGATACCATTTAAAGCTACTAGGCATTATTACTTTGCGGGATTTGAACATAAAGTGTGGGTTTAAAAGTATAAAAAGTCACAGCTCTATACATTAACCAATTCTTAAGGAAAGTCGATGGATATCGGGTTATATTGACTTTTCGCCACTACATTTTGACAAGGTATATGAAAACAGTCGTAAATAGATTTTTCGTGCCGCTTCGGAAAGTACTATTCCACTAATAATATACTTCATTAATTCAATATTCATACCGCAGTAGTTAGCAGCAGGAGATCAATGGACACATCGTTGTTGAACCTTGTCACGATCGCATGCCTCTGATGCGGCGGGACACTTCCGTCCAGCCGCAGGTACGTCACCGCCGGCAGGTGGCGCTTTAGTAGATCATGTTCTACTATGTCGAGCATCTTCTTGAGCTGACAAAAGATGAGCGCGCGATGCTGAGAAACGACCGCCTCGGGTTCTACGTCAGACGCCGGGGTGCCGATGCCGCAGTCGAGAAGCAGTTGTCTGAGGAAATACATGAGTTATGGAAAGTGCGTGGAAGTGCAGCTTATAAAGTTTTGTATCTCTTCATCACAGGAAATTATATTGTGCGTAGTTCAGAGAATAAACTTTTTCGAGACCGAATAATTCAACTCATTAGTGCTGAAGCACTACTTGAATATACATTTTCATTTATATTTTCTGAATGTCAAGTCGTGCAATGCTGTATATTGGATAATGAAAACCCATCGCCGCCGTATACTGTATGACTCCTCTTAGTCTACTTGTATAGCCTGGGTGGGATCAGCAGGTTCTAGAGTGATCTTACGAGGACCTGGAGCCCCCCTTCGGTGCCGAAGATGACCGCTGCAGTGGTTTTAGCCGGTAGGAGTCCGGCATACCCCTTCGCCCTTCCCCGAGGCGAAGGAAGTTCCATGTAGAATTTCCACTGGACACCAATAAAAAAAAGGATGGGATCAGCAGCTAACGCAATGATGATTTCTTGACAGTTTAAAAGCCTTGATGTAGCTATATTCAAGAGAGACTTGAAACCTCACAGTCTACGCACCGTCACACAGTATACCTTCCGCCAAACTTCTAGTTCCCTCTGAAGTTGCTGTAATCTGCGCAATTACACTGCTCGTGCTGCCGCGTTCACCCCAGAACGCCTTGTTTTTGTCATTGCGACGCTACTCGAAGCCACTACAGAGGGAACTAAAAGTTTGTCGCAACGTATTGGACGGCACGGTTGGTGCAGTGGCTGATACAGTCGCCTGCAGCGCTCCGGGTCGTGGGTTCGATTCCCACACGGAACAAATATTTGTATGATCTGCAGGTATTTGTTTCGGGTCTGGGTGTATTGTATGTGGAATTCATGTCTGTAAACGCACCCACGACACAGGAGAAACCCTAGTGTGGGGCAATGTTTAAAAAAAGTCAATATTTATGTGGGGCAGTAGCAGGAAGTAATAAGAATGGAGTGCCCATACGTGTATTTAACGCAAATAATAAATTAATGCATATTATAAGACGCGACAGGGACTATAGCTTTCATGAAGCGATGGCTGTTGCGTCATACCGTTGGCCGGTAAGACAGCCTTGAAGTAGAAGTCAATTATCGATTGCCGAAAATTTACGACAGTTCCAAACGGAAAACTGCTTGAAACGATATCAGGATAAGACGCACTGCTCAAGAGCATTCCATCTTATTCTAATTACTTGGGCGGTAGCGTCTCCGCAACGAGAAGGCCAGCTCTGTCATTCACTAAGCCAGTGAGTACAGACTTTTGTTACTCTGTGCGCTCTACCCATGTCACTGCAGAAGGAGGTCGCAAAGCGGGATCGGGAGAGGGCCGATCCCACTCGGAGGAGGAGGACATGGAGCCGGGTTAACAACCGTCGCGGCGCCCGTGTCCAACACGCCTGAGCCCCCTGTCTTCTTTATATGGCTTTATAGTGGAAATCTGCGTGCTCATACCGAGCGACCCCCGGGATTACAGCAGTGTGCATGTGGCCATTTACCGCTGCGTGCGCAGCACAGTGCATAGTGAGGCTTCGGGGGTATTTTATGCAATCCCCTCGAGAGACGCCTGGGGGGGTGGCCTCTTTACAGTCACCTTCCCTCAGCTAGAGGGGATGGGTGGCTCTAGGTAGAGATTATTAGAGTTCCTGGAGCCTCCCTTCGGTGCCGAAGATGACCACTCCGGTGGTTTTAGGCGGTAGGAATCCGGCACGCCCCTTCGCCCTTTCCCGGGGCGAAGGAAGTACATGAGGTATTTCCACAGGATCAATATAAAAAAAAGGTAATAAATAGTGAGAAGTACTGACTTGAGTGCGGGCAGCTTGGCCGAGTGGGATATGTCGTCGAGCGAGGACTGCTGCTGGACCAGCATCTGCGCAATTTTGCGCAGCGCCGGGTGCTCCGCCGACAGCACCAGCTTCGGGTGGTTGCACACGTTCTGCAGGTAGTGCAGCGCCTGGGGAGAAGCCAACTATTTAGGCAATATATTGACAGATTTGTGCGTGTGACAAGATCAAAGACGTCGAACAATTATATATAACCAATATTAAAATTAAAAAATATACTGATACTAACCGAGAATATACTTTACAGCAATCATTTCATTCTAATATAATTAGCGTTTTAAACTTCCCGATTGTACACATATCTAGTTTAAGCTGATCTCTCATAAGGAATGTCCATACAATACGACACTCACTATTATCCGTGTGGTGTCCGGATGAATAATATAGCACCACTCCATCTCCTCCCGTGGATGTCGTAAAAGGCGACTAAGGGATTCTAAATCAGAGGGATGGGCAGCAGCGTCCCTTCTTTAGAACATTAGCCATACTGCGCTTACCAACATGCCTGCCAAGCGAGCTGAGTACTGCCAAATTCCCCCAAAAATGATGACACAATTGTTGGAATCTATGGGGGGGCCTTTGTTCAGCAGCCATAAGACATCATCATGGCTGATATGATTATGATAACAATCTTGCATAACCATAGGTACGAGTTTGGCGTTCCTGAAGTTCCAGCTGATTGTTGTGGTTGGTAATGAGTAGAATAAGGCTGCGTTGCAACAAGGGTTACATTATTGTTTTCGTCAAAGTTAATTTTTTAACTATCTACAGTTGCACCATCATGTAAAATTTAAAAGTTAAAGTTATCGTAAATGATATTTTTACTTAAACTGTATTTTTTTAACATACCGTATAGGTTAGAATTGTATAGCGGTAGACACACAAACCGTATATAACCATAACCATAGCCCATCAGCCTGACGTCATTTTAACCATGGCACAAGCACAAGCACACAGTTAATAGCACAAGCCTTATTTCGCTTAACCGGAGATTTGACGGATGGTGAGGCATTGGTTATCGTTATAGTTACTTGGTGCAATGCAGCCTGATATTTGATAACTTCTTACGCGAAATAGTCGCGAATTTGGACGTTTTTGAAATTGCAATGATATTGATAGGCTTTCATGCTTTTTTTCATCGACATATAGAATTCCAGAACAAAACCATCGTAATCATAAATAAACTAAATCAATAGCGTATAGTGACTGATACACGGGAGACCTTGAATCATAGAAGCGTTTAATTTGTATTTCTGTTATGTGCTTTGTACTTTGTCCTAAAACACTTGATATAAAAATGAAGATTGTGAAAACAAAAAAATATCATTATTTATATAAGTACATTTAGATTTTCAATGTTGCTTATTTTAATTAATTGTTTCAAAATATAAATATTTCTGTTAACACATGCGTCTCATGCAATATGCATACGCGTTATTTGCTGAACTGTGGGGTTCGGAAGCCTTTATAGAATAAAAGAAATGGCCGTACTTGGAACACGTGCGTGTGGTGCGAGGTGATGCCGTGCGGCATGTGTTCCTTGGAGAGGTCCTCGTACAGCTGCCGCTGCATCGGGCTCAGCTCGCAGTAGTAGTCTTGAGTTATCTTTGGAGGCAGCTCCTTTAGAACGTCCTCCTTTACCCGACGCAGCAGGAATGGTAATACCTGGATAACGAACGATTAAGTAGTAAAAAATATTAATTCGAAACTAATTCTGGCATGATTCACTGAAACCTCCATATGTTTCAGTTTATCTGCACCCTCCTTAAATGACTAGGTCTATGCGGCATAGTCTGACTCAGGCTTTTTTATTTTATTTTTTATTGGTTTCCAGTCGTCAACTCAACTTCCTACATGAACTTCCTTCGCCCCGGGGAAGGGCGAAGGGGTATCATTCATCATCATTTCGGCCGAATGAAGTCCACTGCTGAACACAGGCCTCCACCAAACATCACCACAACGACCGATATGAGTGTGTTGTGGCCTCATTGGGGGTTTTGCCATAATCGCCACGCTTGGCAGACGGGTTGGCGATCGCAGTTGAGTTGTTAATGTACTCGAAGGACGCTGCTGCCCATCCTCCGGCTAATCCCTTAGTCGACTTTTACGACACCCACGGGAGGAGATGGGGTGGTGGTATTCTGAGCCGGCTAAAACCACTGGAGCAGCAGTCATCTTTGGCACCGAAGGGGGGCTCCAGGTCCTCGTAAGATCACACTAGAGCAGTCCGACTCAGCCTATCGATACTACGACTATCGTAGAAAAAGTTGAACAAAGATTTGTTATTTTATACATCTAGCGGCGCAGTGGTAAGAACGGCACTATAAAAGGTCGCGACGTCCCGTTCGGCCACCCTCGTAGTCTTATGGCTCGCTCCGTTTAGCCTCCTCGAATCGACGCTCCACTTGTATGAACCGGTATTTCGACGTAAATTGTATAAATGTATATATTTTAATCGATCTCTTCGTGCGTATTTTTAGAAAATTATTTTATACTAGCTGGGACCAACGGTTTCACCCGCGTGTAATTTAAAAGAAATTTAGAGTACTTCGGCATAGACACTTGACATAGAATACATATATTGGATTTCAAGGGTTTTATTTTTTTGCGCGGAACCCTAACTATTTTTCTAAAATAAAAGTAGCCTAAGTTATTCCTTAAACAAACAGTCCCGTCATAATCGGTCCAGCCGTTTTGGAGATTACCCGGAACAAACAGACAGACAGACAGACAAAAAATTTAAAAAATGTTTTTTTAGTTATAGGTACCGTATATACTTTCATATGCATTAAGTAAAAAGCTGTTATTTTTACATTACAGAAAGAGACTTCAATTTTATTTATTTGTATAGATAACTATTATTTTATTAGCAAGTATAAATTTTTTAATGTTTCACATCTTACAGGCGTCCAATGAATTCTCGCCTTTGTTTTTATTATTATTGCCATTACCTGTCGATGCAAGGCTTCACAGGCAAGTGCTCCGGCCTGCAGTTGATGCGGTGTAGCCTTCGCGTCTCTTGCGGCTAGGATGGGTCTAGAGTACCGCGCTGTGAACTGTCGTTCTGTGCCCAGCAATCCGGGCATCAGGAAGTCGAATAACGACCACAGCTCCAGTACATTGTTCTGTATCAGAATGAAATACATATTTAATAAAAAGTCACTTTTCGTATACATGTATTTACTTTATTCTTTCTGTGAAAAGGAGAATACACATGAGCCCGTGATCGTCCACGATTATCAATCCGCCTGGCAAGCGTGGTAATTATGGTCCCCCCTATGACCGTTCATTGTAGTGATCACTGACTGGGAAGCCCATGTTTAGCTGTGGAGGTTTATGGGCTGAAGTCACGCGTGTCTCTGCGCGCGTGGGTGTGTATTTTTGTACGTGTGCAGGCGTTGCGTGCGTATGTGTAAATGGGTGTGTTTGCGCACTCACCCGCACACTCACTCACCCACACTCAACACACACCCACACTCAACACACAGGTGAGTGAGTTTGTGCGTATAAATTTAATCCCTAAAATACATTACGAGTGATCTGGAATCTAATAACCTGTATTGGTGTGCCTGACAGTATCAGCCGATGATTGGCAACGACTTGCTTGATAGCCTTGAAGACCTTAGTCTTGCCGTTCTTAATGACGTGCCCTTCATCCAATATGCAGTAGTTCCACTTAATGCTGCTGAAGAATTCAATGTCCTTCCGCACGATGTCGTATGACGCAACGATGAAATTGTAGTGTTTCACGTGGTGACGTAAACGTTCACGTTCATACGGTATGCCCACATACTGGAGAGGTTTCAGGAACTTAGAGGGTATAAATTTGTTTACTTCGAATACCCAATGGCCTGGAATTTAAAGAAAAATAATACATATATATTAAGTTATAGGTAAAAACATGAATAGCGTGTTGTATCCCAATTAAAAATATAGCACCAATCCATCTCCTCTCTTGGATGTCGTATAGGCAAAATTTAATCAAAATTTCCATATTTATAAAATATTTCTCAAAAATTAAAAAAATCTATAAAAATATGACGGCAACGTCGTGCGGTACAATTGTTTTTTCTAAATTTAAATTGTCGTATATAATTATGTTTCTGACGCTGTCGCCGAATCGGAACGATTCTAAGCTCAAAGGAGGTATAATGCGGGACATGTCACATGCAGAGCATATGCCGATATTTTGAAAATCGTATTTGGGAGCGGGATTAAATACGCTCAGGATGGTTTGATCATTAGCGGACCGGGAGCTTATAATCACCGGTTGGCAGTTAGTACGTAAGAGCTGATGATAAATTACCAGTGAGAGTAGGGGGGCACACGACGAGCGATGGCAGCGCGGGTGCCTTCTGTTTCGTTTGCTCCCAGTGCGAGCCGGCGACCACGACGATGGACTGCAGTGTTTTACCCAAACCCATGTCATCGCATAATACTCCGTGCAACTTGTATTCGTACAGGAAACGCAGCCAGTTCACTCCAGCCTGTGAGGATCATATAAAATTAAGATTCAAACAAAAATATCTTGCCACGTGCGCAGCTCGGGCAGGCAAAGGTCGCTTACAGACGGATGGCTCTTCATAGGGGAGAGACTCCTTTCCGACCCTTGTTTGTAGCAAAACTTAATCTAATTTAAGCTGTGGTCCGTCTGATGATGGGGCGCGCCTTAAGCTAAGGTTATGGCTGTTCATCGTACAGAGACCTCTTTCCCGCCCTTGTTTGTAGCAAAAACTTAAACTAATTTAAGCTGTGGCCCGTCTGATGATGGGGCGCGCCTTAAGCTAAGGTTGCTTAGTATTATTTTTATACTCAGTTGGAGATCTTTGAGTCCTCAGCATTTTTGTCTGGTTTATTAAACGGAACTATACAAAACAATACAAATATAGTCAAATTTTTCCAACACATAATAAAACAATATAAAGTTAAATATAAATATAGGTTTTACAAGTTTATGTTGTGGAGATATTAGCCTGTATTAGGAATGCCTGTGTTACAAGTCCACAGACCACTACCTACCTAAATTTGCTATAGGTCTCAAGAAATGCGCCTTGCGTGCAGCAATATTTTTGATAAAAATAAGAAAAAAAAGGATAAAAAGTTAACTATGGATAAAGCCCAACGAAGACGACAAAGAGCCATCTGTAACAACCCAGACTAGTAATATTTTCGGGAATAATGAACTAGTTCGGAGCAAGTGTGTGATCCCACCTGTTGATAGGTCCTCAGTTCGGCAGATACGGGCACGGGGATCTGGTAGTCTGGGATGGTAGCGGGGTTGAACAGCTGCTGCAGGAACTGCTGGTCGCTGCGGCGGCGCTGGCGCAGCTCGGGCGACAGGCCGGGCGGCTCGGCCGCGGAGCCGTCCAGCGGCATGAGCTGGATCAGCGACGCGAAGCAGCGCGTCGACATCACGCGCACGGCCGCGCAGTGGTCGCTCATGCGCCCTGCAACCACACACGACTGGACTGAACATCTACATTACTCGAGATTTTATACTGAGAGGTTGATCAAACTATTACTGTTAATAAGACTTGATCAAAAATATAGTAAACACTTTTATATTTTTTATTATTTTCCAGTGAAAATTCGTCATGAACTTTCTTCGCCCCGGGGAAAGGCGAAGGGGTATGCCTACTCCTCCGGCTCCGACTCCTACCGGCTAAACTAGTGCAGCGGTCATATTC
This sequence comes from Diloba caeruleocephala, assembly GCA_947459985.1. Classification (NCBI taxonomy): domain Eukaryota; kingdom Metazoa; phylum Arthropoda; class Insecta; order Lepidoptera; family Noctuidae; genus Diloba; species Diloba caeruleocephala. Next base: position 5,326,799 of record OX381613.1, read on the forward strand.
GGCACTGTAGGGAGGTCCAGGGAAGACGGTGGTGCGCACGTGGTCACGTGCCGCCGTGTGCGCTGCACAGCGCAAAGCGAGGCTTGGGGGGATCCTTTACAATCCTCCCCGAGAAGTGCCGGAGGGGGTGAACTTTTTACAGTCGCCTTCCCTCCGCTAGAGGGGGTGACCGCTTTACAGTCATACCTTCCGTGATGTGCCTAAAGGCGTGGCACCAATGGGCGGCTCTAGTGTGATCTTACGAGGACCTGGAGCCTCCCTTCGGTGCCGAAGATGACCGCTCCAGTGGTTTTAGCCGGTAGGAGTCCGGCATACCCCTTCGCCCTTCCCCGGGGTGAAGGAAGTTCCATGTAGAATTTCCACTGGACATCAATAAAAAAAAGGGAGGTCCAGGTCCTCGTAAGAGCACACAAGAGCCGCCCATTGATGCTACGCCTTTAGGCACATCTCGGAGTGGATGAATGTAAAGCGGTCACTCCCTCTAGCAGAGGGAAGGCGAGGATAGTAAAACATCCCCCCAAGCCTAGCTGTTCGTTGTGCTGCGCACACGGCGGCAAGTCCCGTTTTGGCTTCGATCAACTTTCGATCTCATCATATTCATCTATTTATTTCCCAAATTTACAATACATTTCGATAATAACACAGTTGAGTATAGTAAAAATGTTCGAGTCAACAACATTTTCTGCACCTCTGCTTTAGCTTCACGAAGCGGTGTCTTGGACAGGTTACAGATTTTGTTAATTCGGTTTTATACGAACGTTTTCATGTATGCACAGAAACGCTCTGCGTAAACAGTATTAAATGAGAGAAAAAAAAAAAAAAATATAGTCTTCTAACACTGAGAAGTTTCATTGTATAGGAGATTAGTTGGGAACCGGAAAGGTTTTTTATCAAGTCTTAAGCACTGCTCACTGGGCTCATTCCAAATTTATTAGTAAGTTGAGGCAGCACCGCACCAGGCATGTAACATGCTTACCTAGTAAAGGTACAACTAGTAGCACGATATAAGGAACGATTTGTAGCTGCATCGCTTCCACGACGCGTGCCAATGCTTCGGCGGCGCCGCATCGGACGCAGTCGCTGCGTACGTCACTCAGTGCGGGAAGTAACTGCAACAAACATAATATTAAAACATTGTCAAGCTTTGTAAAAGAGAGACTTGTGTTAGTTTGCGTTGAGAATAGGAGCTTAAAAACGAATTGAACTCGAGTGGGGAGGGGTCGATCCGTAGAAGAACTAAAGCTGCCCATAGCTGAAATTAGTAAACGGAGGCGGCAATGGGCGGGGCACATTGCTCGTAGAACTGATGGCTGTTGGGGCAAAAAGGTTCTCGAATGGAGACCGCGCATCGGAAAACGCAGCGTGGGACGAGTGAACGAGGTGAACAGACGACCTGGTGAAATTCGCTGGGAGTCTGTTGGCGACGAATATAAGTGAATGTGTGATTAAAACATAAACAATGGGAATTTAAGTGATTGTAAATAAAAACACTAACTATAGTAATTGTGAAAGTGCTTCAAACAACGAAAATCTAACTTTATTATCTAAATCGTATTTATGTTGATTTCTTGTTATTATCTTGTATCTTTGATCGCTAAAACTGTTTGAATTAGGCCCATCGCAGAGAACAACTTTAAAAGCCATATATTATATACATTGATAGCTATCGCCATGTTTGTAATGTTGTTTTACGAAATCCTATGTTTCGTGATAGTTTATAAAGTAAAATCGTAGTTCAGTTATATTTAATCAACATTTACCTAAATTGAACATAATGCTTGTGTATTTAAGCATATAAAAAGTAAGTTCTTATGTAAATTGTAATATTTCTAACATTATATATGATCAGATATGTGTTGTTATCATAATGAAAATTGTCAAACAATTTGTAAAGTTTTTAATCAAAAACAAAGGCTGTCGCCACGGTACAGATTGCGAGTAGCTAAGCGAACGTCAAACGTAGGACGATATTGGTGTTTACATAGTTATTTCTCTGTTTACTAAGTTCCTTGCAATACTTCTATAGTGAAAAGTGTGGTTTCATTTAAACTGATCCCCTACAGTCGTTGAATGAGAGCGGCATGTACCCGCTCGTTGTGGAAATCTAAGGGGGAGGCTTTGTTCAGCAGCGGACTTCTTGTGGCTGATATGATGATGGGGACGGGTACGTACGATGATTATCACGCTTTTTCTCTGATCTGAATCCGACACAAGCTTGTTTATAGTAACTAAAAAGTATGTATGGTACCGGATTGGAGACGTAAATTGCTGAATATATTCTGAATATATTATTGACTATTGTTGAATTCTGTCTTGTATCAATAATTTATGCTAAGAACAAACTTAACATTGTAGTTGAAAAACATGTTCTCTCATACATTCTAACTGCAGATGTACGTTTGTACGCACAATATTGAAAGATTTGCCATGTTATGTTAAGGCCATAGACATCTTATAGGTTTTTCTGTAATCTATAAGCAAAGAACTAATTTCTGAATTTTTTCAAGATTTTAAAGGCTCAGTAGTTTCAGACATATATAATGGTAAATTTTCATATATTGTCATCAATGGGTCACAACAAGTCTTTCCATTTCATATGTTACACGGTGTTGTTTGCAAAACTTTAGTCTTTGATTTTCTAATTTACCGCCCAAAAGTGACCTCCACATTCAAAATTCATTTATTTACGTCGCGGAAATTCATATGTGTATAAAATTTCAACTTAATCGGTTCAGAAATTCGGAGCAAATTGGCTATGACAGACACACGAGTTTATGGGATAGTAAAAGGGTTCCGCCTTTCGACAGCTTCCTCCTCGGCGCTGGCACTCACGTCGTGCACCGCGGCCCGCATGACGGGCGGGTGGGCTGCGCGGCACATGGCCGCCAGTGCGCGCGCCGCCATGTGGCGCAGCGCCGTGTACGTGCTGCGGGCCAGCGCCGCGGCGGCCCGGGCCGCTCCCTCCAGCCGCGGCCGCACGCGCTCGTCCAGGGCGCCGCACACGGCCTCGAACACTTGCAGGCGCGAGATTATCTCGTCGGCCGCACTTGCTTCTTGTTGCTCCAACTCTGCACAAAAATAATATCATCATTTCATCATTTCGGCCGAATGAAGTCCACTGCTGGACACAGGCCTCCCCCAAAGATCACCACAACCACCGATATGGATGTGTTGTGGGCTCATTGGGGGGTTTTGCCATAATCGCCACGCTTGGCAGGCGGGTTGGCGATCGCAGTTGAGTTGTTAATGTACTCGAAGGGCGCTGCTGCCCATCCTCCGGCTAATCCCTTAGTCGACTTTTACGACACCCATGGGAGGAGATGGGGTGGTGGCATTCTGAGCCGGCACCACACGGCATAAAAATAATATATCGTCAAATAATACTACAAATTTAAACGATAAACAATAAATAGTAAATACTATGATTCATATAAAAATGTAACTCACCACTATCAGTCATAACTCTCTCGAGCGGTTCGGTGATGAACTCCCATAATTTAGGCAACTTCTCAGGTAACTCGTCTCCAAAATTTCTTGCCAGACTTGTCAAAGCCAGCGTAGCGCCACGTCTTTGGACTCTTAGTAACTTTCGTGCCTATTGAAAAAATACGTCGGTATAAATATGGCTCACAAATTATTTTGATTAACTCGACAGTAGAAACTGCAAGCGTTGAGAAAATCAGCACAATAAGAAAATGTTTCCCGCATACATTTTGATTTATTCTCTGGATTAGGAAGCTCACCCTAATACCTATGAAACCGCAGCTGTGCAAAATTCAGATGTTTGCTCAACACTTAGCGAGAACGATTCTTCATACAACTTCACTTTCAACCTCAATCGCAAAACCAACAACTGTTTTAGAAAGTAAGTCGTCGTTATAAAACCTTGACCCATTAACGACCAAAATCTCATGAAATTTTGTTTATCTTTGAGCATTATTCTCTATAAGAGTGACAAAGAACTCATTAATACAAACGATTTTGCCTTGCCAAATCAACGTTCTTTCAATTCATGTGACCAGAATGTAAATTTTATACTTCAGAAAAAGCAATATATTTATATATACAATATATAAGTAAACACTAAACACATAATTTCTCTAGAAGGTATGAAATGTTATAATTCTAATCTTCTAATGGCTGCGGGGGCGAGACGGAGACCGTAGTTTAATCGTCCCTGCCATAAAGCTAGGCTTAACAAGCAAACTGCGTATGTGGCTTGGACCACGACCACGACCCGTACCCGTGCAAACCGTCAACATTTGGGAGGTGAGCGATATTTGGGAACAATTCGATTCAACGCCATCGCTCACCATCCTACCACTAACTGGTGTACCCGGGCACAGAGCACAAGATTCCCGCGAATCCTTGACAACGTCATAACCGGCATAGGCACCGGAAATGCCTCTCCAGCCGGGACGCTCTGCGCCTCCGACTCCGATATGGAGTAGGTTGTCGACTCCACACACGAACATAGTCATTTTTTTTAGGGTCCATATTTAATCCCACTAGTATGGGGGAAATATTATATTGCTGTGTGGTGCCGGCTCAGAATACCACCACCCCATCTCCTCCCGTGGGTGTCGTAAAAGTCTACTAAGGGATTAGCCGGAGCATGGGCAGCAGCCTCTTTCGAGTACATTAAGAAGTCAACTGCGATCGCACCCTTTGGCAGGCGGTGATTATGGCAAAACCCGTCAGTAAGCACACTGGTAGTGTCAATCTATGGGGGAGGCATGTGTCCAGCAGTGGACTTAATTCGACTGAAATGATGATGCGTCCATAAACTGTTTAGTGTTCCGATTTTTTGTTTTTCTCTCTTTATTCTACTGTTAACCCTATAAAGATACATAAATGGCAATAATTATTGGCACGACTCACCTCATCTTCGTGTGGCAACAGCTGGTCCAGTGCGAGCGCGGTAGCTACGGTAGGTGGGCGTCCTCGCCGTGGAGCTGTTTGCTCTGCACAGCGCTGCTGCTCCCACAACGTCAAGATGCCTTTGTGCTTGTCCACTACAAAGGCAAACATCTACATTGAAAAACAGTTTAAGCATGTCGATTGTTTGCTTTGTTATGAGATGTGTGATGAAGTAGATTCCTGAATCTATTTCTCCTAAAAACGAATTTACACACATTGTAAGAGACACGCGTCAGGACGAACTCTTTTTCTTTGGATGATTACTATCACAACTTACAGGGACTCGGCAAGATATATAAGTAGAAGTGAAGTTACTATCAATGACTGCAAAATAACTACTGTCTCAGGCTGTCGCGGCAATCTATACAGTACTTATACCGGAGTCAAAGTTCTTCCTTACACTAGGTGCTCCATTTATTCTTATATTTACCGGTCTTATAGAGGGAGTGAACACCTTAAAGGCTTGGCGCCAAAGGGGTGGCTCTAGATGGAGATTTATCGGGTCCTGGAGCGCCCCTTCCATGCTGAAGATGACCACTCCGGTGACTGTAGACGGTAGGAATCTGATATCTTAGAGGGGATGACCGCTTTGCAGTCATTCCCTCCGAGATGTGCCTAAAGGCGTGGCATCATAGGCGGCTCTAGTGTGGTCTTACGAGGACCTGTGGTTTTAGCCGGTAGGAGTCTGGCATAACCCTTTGCCCTTCCCCAGGGCGAAGGAAGTTCATGTAGAATTTCCACAGGACACCAATAAAAATAAACGGAATCTGACATGCCTCTCCACCCTTCCCAGAGGGGTAGGAAGAACATGACGTATTTCTAAATTTGCAAGAGGCCGACTAGGTAGTTACCATCCCAGCGCCAAATATTCACCGCAAAGCAGTATAGCCTTTAATCTTTACACATCACTGTTCTAATTAGAAGGGCACTGTAACTAGTGAAATTACTGGACAAAACTGACTAACAACTAATTCTCACGGCGTCAAGCGCAGTGGAGTACCATGCAGGACCAGTCTTGGGTAGCAGTGCAATTGTTATGGGGAGGCATGACGCTTGCCACATGGCGCATGACTTGCTCGTTTTACCACAATGTTGTATAAAAAACACCAAATCCATGACAAAAATAGGTGAACACACACACACATCAAGCTATACGTAACCAGTTTACGCTGAACTCTCGTGATACCGAAAGCCTATACAATGCGAGATCAGCTTATACTGGTTTTTATAGCTTGATGTGTAGCCATGTGTACACATCAAAAAGCAATACCTGTGCCTTCGACTAATGTAAATTTTATACTTATATTATTTGGCATATCAATACATGTAAGGGATGCTGTTATAATAAAATATACATACAAGCTGGCGAATTAGGTATCTGGTCTCCTTTGCCCTCAGGTCCACTGTCTCCACTACCAGAGTCACCGTTCGCGTCCTCTGCAGTCTCTAGGGAAACCCTTGGCGTGTATTCAGGATCACACCTTGAAAGGTTAAATCAAAGTTAGCATTATACATCATTACGTTTAATTACCGTGTGGTGCCGGCTCAGAATACCACCACCCCATCTCCTCCCGTGGGTGTCGTAAAAGTCGACTAAGGGATTAGCCGGAGGATGGGCAGCAGCGTGCTTCGAGTACATTAACAACTCAATCGCGATCGCCAACCCGTATGCCAAGCGTGGCGGTTATGGCAAAACCCCCGATTACCCCACAACACCAACCCATATCGGACGCAGTGGTGATCTTTGGGGGGAGGCCTCTATCCAGCAGTGGACTTCATTCAGCCGAAATAATGACGTTTAATTCGCATTTCGTTTGTAACCCAAAATTTATGCTAATTTTTCAGACATTTTGTATCTGATTTCGTTTGTTTTTCTAATCGATCGAGTCACCTCTATTTTTTTCTTAAATGTACTTTCAATATTGTTGTTAATAGATCGAAAACGAATTAAGCATTTAATATATAAACATATATAACCATTTTTCTTCGGAGGGTACACTTCTTTCATTGAATACAACTATCTTTCACGTAAGTTCACCCACCTGAGAAAAGCCTTCAGATTAACAAGCACTTTGTTGTTCGGACAGGGGTCTCTATTCACAAGCTGTGCTAGTAACGCTGAGAGGGCGTCAGCAGAGTTCTGCTGCAGTTCCTCTGAGGACTCCTTTTTGATGCTTTCCATTAGCGGCCGCACCACTGGGTTCAGTTTCTCGGGTAACGAGTGTAAATTTGCACACGCGCCAGCTAGCGCCGCTTGGACACTGGAAATAAACGATTATTGATTAAATATATTTGTGTTAGCACTAACCAACCCATGTCATTCCGTGCGTGTCGTAAAAGTTACCATCGGATTAGCCGAAGGATAGGTAGCAGTGTCCTTTGCGTACATTTACAACTCAACTGAACTGTGCAGATATGGCAAAAACCCTCCCAATGAGCACACAACACACCCAGGCCGGTCGTTGTGGCGATCTTTGGGGGAGAACTGTGTTCAACACTGAACTTTATTCAGCTGAAATTATGTTGATCTGTGAGGTCAGTAAAAGGTGACAAGAGATGCTGTCACCAAGACAGGTGCCAGCATCCTCCTGCGCTCTATTAGAACAGACTGCAAACACCAAGCTTTTTATCAAGGGTAGTGATTCTGGTATTACTTACGTCTGCTACTATTACAGAACGAGAATCAAAACTTAAGTAAAACTTGAGTCTAGATTGCGTTAATGAAATATAGACCTTACGTATTAGATCCAGCATTTATATTCTATTAAAGCAATCTCGACTCAAGTTCTGCTTGAGTCTTGATTCTCGATCTGTAATACGGGCCTAAGTTTAACATTTTCAGGCTGGTGTTACAATGACTTGAGAACAAATTCCTCATAATTAAATATATTAAAAATATAGTTCCGATTCAGTCTCAGTATCGTAAATGTCACAAATGGTATTCTCGTAAACTAACAAACAACGTCAAACGTGAACTTATATTGTGATGATTTCGAAAATGGGTCGAAAATTGATCGAACCCAAATTGGTATTCTGCTAATTATTTGAACTGATAACGGTACTAAAGTTGGCCATCAAAAATGACACTTAAAAGAGGCTGGATTGAGATCATACTCATAATTGAAATCCGACTTAACTTTAAAAGGAACAGAATATCACTTTTTGTCAATTAATAATTTAATGTGAGTTCGGTCAACTTTCAGTCATGGTGTAAAATAATTACGAGAATTTGCCCTCAGATATAATAAACGATGACACTAGGATTTTGTGTGTGTAGGGTAGTCTACAGATTTTTCCCGATTTATAGAGTTAACATCATCATCATCAACAGCCCATAGAAGTCCACTGCTGGACTGCTGGTTGGGATTAAGACATCTTATCATTATTTTAGTTAATTGAATGGCATCATTAGAATAGTGACCGAAACTTACAAAAAGCGCCAAAAATTGCATTCATCTACAAACATGGTGTGTTTGACGAGAAGTTTATACCACTCTGTAATATTTTATTACTGAGAACTTCAACAAAACACAAAATACTTGCTTAAATAAAACTTATAATGTTCACTATTATCTTAGACGAAAGAGGCCGATCTTTACGCATTTCCTTTAAATAGAAATATAATTGACAGTGGCTACACACAAAACTACAAAATATTCGAAGCCAAGCCATCGGTAATGACGATAATAAAAACTAATACTTACGAGACGTTCAACGACCCCTGTTCAATCGTGCACAGATTGACGGCTGACTGCAAACTTTTGCGTCTCTCCTCCAACGTTTGAGCCACCCGTTTGGATTTCATCGCCGCGACCATTGGCTGGGATATACTTGTTAAATATCCTACCTGAAAAAATTGTCAAGCTTATTTTCTTACATCTGCAAATACCATGTGGTTACCAGCAATTAGGCCATACCATCTCCACGGTGGGACTATAGGAAACGTGACTCAGGGACTATGTCAAGCGGATAGGTACAGCTTCTTCTTGTCAACTGCTAACGACTTGCTGCAAACAACAATAGTGCCAAGTGTGTTGACTGGGGCACTGCCTATGATTATTCATTGTAGGACACAAGGAGGCCCGTCCGTCTACAGCAGACGTTTATGCGGACATTGATGGGCACCAAATAGAGTCTTCAATCTTCTGTGTGGTGGCCAGATTAAGAACATAGCACCACTCCTGCCATCTCCTCCCGTGGTAGTCGTAAAAGGGACCAGGGGGATTGCCAGCAGCGTCCTTTCTGTGGAATAGTTGCCATACTGCGCTCACCAAGCTGTCTGCCTAGTGTGATGAATACTGGCAAATTTCCCCCAAAATTATGACATAATTGTGAAATCTATGGGGGAGGCCTTTGTTCAGCAGTGGACATCCTTTGGCTGATATGATGATGATGATAAGCAGCGTCTTATCTTTTCTTTAGCAGTGTAATGCACTCAGGATTTCAGAGCAAGATAACGCTATACGGAAAAAGCCAGCGAACATATATATATTTCTACTTATAGCATATTACCAGTTACCTGTTCTAGCCTCAATATATTGCTTAGTTCTTCACCATCCACGGGCAGTTTGTAATGTTTCATCATTGCATGTAAATCACGAGCCTCCTGCAGTATTCTGAAAATATAATTCATTATTATTATAAATAGTTGCCAAGTATTATTCATAAGGAAAGTGAGTTTTATAAGATATTTGATATTAATCTATCTATCTAACGGCCGAATGAAGTCCACTGCTGGACACAGGCCTCCCCCAAAGATCACCACAACGACCGATATGGATGTGATGTGTGCTCATTGGGGGGTTTTGCCATAATCGCCACGCTTGGCAGGCGGGTTGGCGATCGCAGTTGAGTTGTTAATGTACTCGAAGGACGCTGCTGCCCATCCTCCGGCCAATCCCTTAGTCGACTTTTACGACACCCACGGGAGGAGATGGGGTGGTGGCATTCTGAGCCGGCACCACACGGCGAGATATTTATCTATACCAATATAATAAAATTGAAGTATCTGTCTGTGATTTCTAAATAGATAGTAAAATCTACGTGGTAACTGCTACTTAAAGGATGGCTAATCATAAATGACCGTTTATAGAATTTTGTCTATCTGTTTGAAATTTTGTCTTGAATAGGCTCCGAACTAGCTCTACGGGTTTCAAGGAACATTTTTAGAATTGAAACAGGAATTTTAGCTAAAATATACGCGTATGTTCCATTTTGATATCATTCAGAACTTGGCATCTATTTCCTCTATACCTGTTCTCTTTCATGTCCAAATTAAGAATATAGCACCACTCCCTCTCCTCAGGTGGATGTCATAAAGGCGATAATTGGACTCTTCACAAGAAGGATGGGCAGAAGCGTTCTTTCTGTGGAACAGCAGCCATTCTGCGCTCACCAAACCACCTGCCAAGCATGCTGGGTACTGGCCAAGTCCCCCCAAAATGACGACGTACGGCATGAAACTAGTCGTTATGGAAATCTATGCGGGACGCCTTTTTTCAGCAGTGGAGCTGTTTACGATTTGATGATATATGTGTTTTAGTAATGTTGTGTTTCATCATCGTCAACATCATTTCAGCTGAATATAGTCCACTGCTGGCCACAGCCTTCCTTAAGTTTGCCACAATGACCGGTCTGGCCGTGTTGTGTGCTCATTGGGGGGTTTCGCCGTAATCGTAAAAACGCCGTAATAAATAGCCACACGGCGAATGTTGTGTTTATCACTCACCTATTACAATTGAGCGCGACCTCGTCGTAATAGAGGGCTTGATTCAGCGCAGTATGTAGTGTATTTGTTAGAAGCGGCGGCGCCAACCTTGATATCGGGCTTTGATCTTCACCATTTTCTTCAGTCTGAGCCTCCTGCGTGTTAAAACCATGGATATAACTTTTTATTTATATCATCAAGTATTAACATCAGGTATTCAAGCGACTTCGGGCGAACGAACCTACATTACAATGAGTTTAAATAACGAAAGAAAGACTTTTTACAAGGAAATTGTTACGTGTCTAGATATCCACATGCACAACTTTATTTTTGTTGGTCTTCTCGCATACATTTCTGGGGAATGTAGCTTTTATTTATTACATTTTATTACACGCGACGCAAAGTATTTATATGGCAACCACATTTGTTAATTCCTGCGCGCTCATATGCTGTTGGTCTTCAATACGTATACACATTATACTTTCGATTTACTGTGACATCAATATAACCAGTGATATTAAATACAAAATTATTCAATCTGAACACTAGTATTATGTACTCTCCTGTACCCCTAGTACGAGTTTCTTTTTACAATCGAAACGTAATAGTAAGCAATGCGTTTATCCGGTTCGGCGCTGCGATTGGCCCGCTCCAAACTCCGCAACCAATCGGAGCGATGATCGCGGTAAAAGTGCAGTTTACTATTACGTTACGATTGTAAAAAGAAAGTCGTACTAGGGGTTTTGATCGGCCTGGTAAAAGACGATGTTGTAGTAAGTATGAAAGCTAAATCCTTACCTTATGCTCAACATCGCCGTTGGTATTGTGTATGCTGGGCGGGAACATGTTGAGTGTGACAGACTGCCGGGCCCACGACGACACCACCAGGCTTGCGACCAGCCGCTGCAACGCACTGCCTGAGCGCAGGTACACTACCATCACCTGGGATCATCAGAAAAAGGTTATTAAAGTTTTTATGCGTAGAAAATTACAATGAGTTCACACCAAGGCTTTTAGAATGACACTATGTCAAATATTGAACTTACCGAATTTGTAAAAGGCTTCTGAGGACAAAATAAGCTATGAGCGAGTAGATTCGAGTAAATACTCCTCGGCCTAATGAGTATATATCCGATTCTACTATCCGATACTCGTAAAGTACAAATCTGATTCCAGTGTAACACAGATAAAGCTTTGACACGATGCTGTCAAAGTGCGTGCCATCTTGTCTTAAAAACTACGCGCATGTCTCCACCGTGGTCTAAGAAGTTAGCAACCCAGGGATACTTGTGATTCATTGACAGAATAATATGTAAGACGCAACGTTTTTTTTTTAATGTTAATAATGTAATGTGTACCTTAACATAGCAGTCCATAGGGCTCTCATCTTCAGCTTTGTAATCTATACCAGGTGCAGGCTGGACCAAATAGCAGGACAGGTATCCTGTGAAAATATAACAAAAAATATAATCGTGTTGTTTTTTTTATATATTTCATGTATGGGTGAAAACACATAACTAATCGAATTCGAAGCTGCAGCTGCTGGTCCCTGACTTATAATACTATTGCTTGATGGCGATTACTTAGCTGGAAAATATATCTATTAACGTTACATTCACAATGATACTAAACATTTCGCTTTAAGCGAACATCGACACAGGACGACGACGAGTAAGTCATTCAAAATCGATGAGAAACTTGTCAAGTTTGCCATCTCTTTGTAACGTGTGACACAAAGAGATTCTTCTCACTGGTTGACTTCTTTTTTCTGTTGGCCGCGGAGTCTCCCTCTGCGTACCGTCCTATTTGCTTGCTTGACGTGTCTTCTAAGCTATTCGAGAGAATAATAGGTCGAAGGCTCGTTGAGCCTGTCGCGGGTTGGCCCCGACTTCGCCGACAGCCAATATGGCTTCCGGAAGCAGCGGTCCTCTCTTGACGCGATTCTTTGCGTTCGAACGCTGTCGGAACAGGCAGTGGTCCCGGCGGGGTGGGGTGGCATTGGCTGTCCGTCTTGAAATTGTCAACGCCTTCAACTTCATCCCGTGGGACGTGATTAGGGGGGCACTAGCCCATCATCGGTCGCCCGCGTACCTGCAAGTTATCTGCGCGATAGACACATTTGTTACATGGGCAGGGACGGTAGCGTTAAGTGGAGGAAAATTATGTGCGGCGTTCCACAGGGGTCAGTCCTCGGCCCCTTTTCTTACGGAACCTCACCTATGACGCGGTCTTGCGTCTCATTCTCCCCGCTGGCGTCACAGCTTAGTTTGTGACACTGACGACACTCTTGTGTTGGCCAGTGGGGAGTCCTTCAAGGGTAACATTCCGGCTTGCCGAGCATGCGGTGGAATAGTCGTGGCCCTAAATCCACGCACTGGGTTTACGACGAGCGCCTCACAAAACCGAGGCATCCGCACTATGGTTCCATCAACTGCCACGAAGCAGGAAGCCACCCAATTCGTGGATACGCGTAGGTGACGCACAAATCAGGGTGGGCCGGGGCTCACCCTGAACAGTCGCTAGAGCTGCGAGGAGCACTTCGAGGGTCTTGTCCCCCGGGTCGAAAGGTAAGTGGGTGCCTTGCACCGGCTACTGCCCAATCTCGGGGGACTGAGGAAAGCAGTTCGCCGCCTCTACGAGGGAGTCGTGATATCCTGGCGTAGATCGATGCGTGCGTTTGAGACGGCAGGTTCAGCGGCGTGGACTCGGGCTGTGGCGCGAGCGGCCCATGCTGCCGCGGTAAGCGCAAAAGTGCGTCGTTGAGACCGTCTTGCCACTCTTCGGAGCCTGGCTCTAAAGGAACGAGCGCATCACATTCCGCCTGACACAGATTTTCACCAGACACGGTTGTGGGCGCAAAGTCACGGCACAATGCCTCCACTGTGGAGGCGATCAGGATACCGCACACCACACATTCGGAGAGTGCCTTGCGTAGGCTGCCGAGCGGCTGATCCGGATCGATCGGATCGGGCAATGTCTCTCTTTAAGAGCGTCATGCTCCAGAAGGAGGTCGAGCGGGATCAGGAGAGGGCCGATCCCGCTCGGAGGAGCACACGGAGCCGGGGTAACAACCGCTGCGGCGCCCGTGTTCAACACGCCTAAGCCGGGGTGTCGTCTTTATATGGTGGAGGGCCTTGAGGGTTGCGAGCGTGCCTGTTAGGAAATCTGCGTGCTCATACAGAGACCGGACCGGATCCCCGGGAAGACGGCGGTGTGCATGTGGTTACGCGCCACCGTGTGCGCAGCACAGCGCATAATGAGGCTTCGGGCAATCCTTTAGAATTCTCCAGAGAGGCGCCTTATTGCCTTTTTACAGTCGCCTTCCCTCCGCTAGAGGGGTGTGACCGCTTTACAGTCATCCCCACCGAGATGTGCCTAAAGGCATGGCATCAATGGGTGGCTCTAGATGGAGATTAATCGAGTTCCTGGAGCCTCCCTTCGATGCCGAAATGACCACTCCGGTGGTTTTAACCGGTAGAAGTTCGGCATACCCCTCCGCCCTTCCCTAGGGCGGAGGAAGTGCATGATGTATTTTCAACGTAAATATAAAAAAATAAGGTATCCTTAGTTACGATAACTGGTGAATATATGATTTTATTGTATTCTATGACACTGAAGATCTCGAGACTCGTGTTACCAAGTATGTGGGCCGCGAGGCAGCGCGCCCGCGGCACGTTGCGGTCGCGGGTGGCGCAGGGCTGCGACTCGGAGCCGCCCACGAACCACTTCTGGCTGGGCCGCAGCTCCGCCGGCACGCCGCCCTCCGGCTGCGAGCTCGTGCGCGTGCGACGCTCCTGCACCGAACCAAACGGATCGTTTGGATAACATTATTTTAAAAGAAACGACTTCAAATAAACACAATTATTATATGCATAAATCTATATAATAAGAATAGTTCTTTAGTGGTTTAGTGGTTCCGTACGTCCGAATGGAAAACGGCGGATCCCTTATAGGGTCACTCGTGTGTCTGTCTATCCGTCTGTCACAGCCGATTTGCTCTGGGGTCCATTAACTTGTTTGGTACACATATGAATTTCTGCGACCGAAACAAGAACAACGTACATGATGATGATTTTGAATATGGGGGTTACTTTTAAGGGGCAAGTTACAAAATTAAAGAAAAATGTTTTGCAAGCTGTACCATGCAATATATCAAATAAAAGGGCTTGTTAAAACATGCATAAATATAGGGAATCAGATAACTTTCCTTTTTAGAAGTCAGTTGAAAAGGAGCAACAGATTCAAGTCAATATAAAGTATAGTAAGTAAGTAGGTAGCTCACACAACAGTGATTATCTCGTTAACAATTTCATAAGCGATTACACTGTTGAGGAAACGTTTGAGCTTACCTTTGTAGGTGGATGTATTAACAGCAGAGGCTCTACGGGCAACCGAGCGGGCTGCATCGCCAAACATAGCCATGTGGCCAACATAGGACACGCGGCTAACAGTATCACTCCTAACGATGCGTACTTTAGAAAGTTCTCCCATACCTAAAACCATACAAGATAATAGAATAGTTATTAACTTTGCCCTATACTAGGATTACTCCCGTGTACAAGGTATGCCATGAGTACAGTTTAACACCCACACTCGCCACAATTGTCTGTAGATCATACAAACATTTGTTCCGTGCGGGGATCAAACCCGCGACACGTAGCGCAGCAAGCGATAATTCCACCACTGCGCCAACCGTGCCGTTTGCATTATTATGATAATAGTCTGCGCTATTTTACTTTTTGATGTGTAACATGTTTCCTCTCGCTTTCCTGCAATCTGTGGGAGTGATTTCGTGAAAGGGGACGGAAGTGTGTAACAGGAAGCCAGGGAAGATTTAAAAATAGAATCATATTATAACACTTTTCCTCTAACAAAATAATGTTATAATATTTTTTTCCTATTACAATACAGAGCAAACCTTACCAAGGATATTCCATCAATACGCATATTTTATAGCATTACAAAAAAGTATTGATTCCAATTATTACATCTCTGTGGCAGCTCCTGCTTTAGAGTAAGGTTAAGTAAGTTAAGTTAAATGAAAAAAGAAATCGATATAATTATGTCGTGTCGATATTTAACAGTGTCGATATATATTGAGAAAGATATTGATATTTTTGCCCAAAGCGATATGGCAATAATATCTAAATGTACTTAATTATCTAAATATACTCTCAAAATATAATAAATGCAACGAATCAAAGTGGATACTAAACAGCGTTAAAAAAGAAAACTAATTTTATACCTATTCAGATACTCAAAAAAGAAATCGATAATCGATATATCAAGATTTAAACATATAGACAAAAAATATCGATTATTCTAAATGAAAAAATATCGATATTTCGATATATTCAATTATATTAACCAAGCCTACTATAGCACATGTGTGGTGATATGCTGAGTTTTGGTGTCATTCATAAATTTTGTTGTACTGAATTTCGATATTTTATTGGTAATAAGCAACATGCTTATTACCAAGGTGAGATGTCAGATGTTACATATCATATGCGACTACTATAAGTCTCGCTCATATTTTTTTCACGTCTATTGTCCTGTCTTCCTCATCTAATTATCAGTCTATAATATTGGTGTATCTATCAAAAACACCTTACTACTAACCTGCACAGCGATCTCTTGTATCTCATGAACATGCTCGAACAGCACCCTTTGGTATATATGCCTCATCGCATCCTGCAGCAACTCGGGCGTCCAGCTCAAGCACTGGTCGTGATTAACTCCGTTGGTGACGTCATTGTTCCCATTGCTGTCCGTCCCGTTCTTGGCCTGGTGGCTGGTGACTAGAGGTCTTGTGAGGGTACGTAGAGTTTGGAGCGTGGCTTTACGAACGGAGCTGGTCGAGTGGTCGAGGTATGGCCAAAGGCGGGGTAGGACATCGGCTAAGTCGATTGGGCTGTGAAAGAATATTTAATAGTTATCATCACATTACAACCACCACCACCACCACTACCATCATCATCATCATCACCATTATCACCATCATATCTTCCACTGCTGAACAACGGCCTCCCCATAAACGATCGGTTTCATGCAGTGTGTCGGATTTTGGGGAGAATTTGCTCTCCACGCTTGGCAGGCGGGTTGGTGAGCGCAAAATGGCTACTGTTCTACAGAAGGGATGCTGCTGCCCATCCATCTGGTTAAGAGTCTCTTATTCGCTTTTTATGACATCTATTCAACCCATTCACTTTATGGTGCTTTATTATTAATCCGGATACCACACGGACGCCTAATGTAGCAGTAATAATGTGCAGCTTTGGTTGAGCATCAAGTATTGGATTGAGTATGGGCGTCTCTAGGTTCAAGCTAGAAATCAGAATCAGAAATCAGAATCAAATCAGTCTATATAAAGTTGACGACAAAAAATATCAGACTAGGCCTAGGACGTTCTTGGGGGTCGCGAGCGCGCCAAGGGAATTCTGCGTGCTCATACCGAGCGACCCCCGGTAAGACGACGGTGTGCATGTGGTCACATACACACAGTAGCACAGCGCATAGCGAGGCTTCGGGGGCATTCTTTACAATCCCCCCGAAAGATTACTGGGGGGTGGCCTCTTTACAGACGCCTTCTCTACGTTAGAGGGGGTGACCGTTTTATAGTCATCCCCTCCAAAATGTGCCTAAAGACGTGACACCAATGGGTTGCTCTAGGTGGAGATCATTCGAGTTCCTCGAGGCTCCCTTCGGTGCCGAAGATGACCACTCCGGTGGTTTTAGCCGGTAGGAGCCCACCCTTCACTGGGGCGGAGGAATTACATGATGTATTTCCACCGGATCAATAAAAAACGTGAATTTATATTCTGTATGTAATTATGGATCGAACGTTGATCGAAGCCAAAACGGTATTCTGCTAACGCGTTGAACTGACATAGGTATGAAAATTTTCACGAAACAGACGTCAAAATTGAAAGGAGACTGAATTCAGGTCATTCTAAAATCAGAGGGTTTAGAATGGAATTTTGACGTGTAGTAATGTAACCGTATCGCTAATTTTGTTGAGTATGAGATGAGATTTGGAATTGATAATACGCGTTTCGCACATATTTTGTATTTAAATTGAAGACTTTATCCATACCTATGTATGACATGTATGTATATGTTTGTCGTATAAATTTAAACGAAAATGCTACAACATATAGTTTAAAATGAGCAGAAAGGTATTTTGTCAACTGATAATTTAATTTCACTTCAGTCAGTTTTCAGACATAGTGTAAGTTAATAATAATAAGCACAGTGGAAATATGTATACAGTGATTAGACTCTTTTGATGTTGCGCGAAACGCCGGCAACGTATGAATAGAACCTAGACCATACTATTACCAAACTGTGCTATGGTCGATTGGTAGGCGGCTGCGACGCGCCCCACCCCCGTCCCCCCGCACGATGGACTGAACTATTGTAGATTTAAGACTAAGAATCTATAGACGGATAGTATTAAGCATAAACAGAAAATCTATAAGTACATTTTACGAGCACATACGTAATGTCATATGAAAGAAAGAGATGTCTATAGAGCATTGGTTACAGCAAAATAATCAAATGGTACCGTTTCGTACTAAAGGAACAATCCACTTTCTGTTAAAACTGTCAGCATCGTGTGTTAACCAGATGGTTTCAGGTAAATAAAGCTGTAGGCGCGCAACGCTTCAAGACGTGCGCGAACGGTTAGTGCTTTCTTTTTTGATCACACGTAATGCTTGCATTAGGATGACAGGTCTGTACATGGGCCTGGGGGGGTGACCGCTTTACAGTCACCCTCTCCGAGATGTGCCAATAGGCGTGGCACCAGTGGGTGGCTCTAGTGTGATCATACGAGGACTTGGAGCCTCCCTTAGGTGCCGAAGATGACCGCTCCAGTGGTTTTAGCCGGTAGGAGTCCGGCATACCCCTTCGTCCTTCCCCGGGGCGAAGGAAGTTCATGACGAATTTCCACTGGGCATCAATAAAAAAAAAGGTTTTTATATGGGCCCCGAGGGGGTGACCGCTTTACAGACACCCTCTCAGAGATGTGCCTATAGGCGTGGCACCAGTGTGCGGCTCTAATGTAATCATACGTGGACCTGGAGCCTCCCTTAGGTGTCGAAGATGACCGCTCCAGTAGGTTTTAGCCTGGTTTTAGCCGGCAGGAGTCCCGAGGCGAAGGAAGTTCATGAAGAATTTCCACTGGGCACCAATAAATAGTGCGTAGGTAATACTATATGTTTGGTGTGATAAGTAATAAGGAAGCGCGCCTCACTGCAGCAGGCTGGCGGGCTCGGGCAGCGCCAGCAGCGCGGCCAGCAGCGCCATGTAGGCGTTGGCGGGCGCGGCCAGGTCGTCCTGCGCGGCCAGCAGGCGCCACAGGCGCGCCACCACGGGGCGCACGGCGGGCGCCCGGCGCGCGCCCAGCGCCGCGGCCGCCGGCGCCAGCGCGCCCGCCGCCACGGCCGACACATCCTCGGCGCCGTCGCCCAGCCCGCGCATCAGGTGTTCCAGCGCGCCGCTCGAGCACGCCACCTCCTGCGGCCGCGACGGGTCAAACTCATTTTGAGATCATTAACAAACTTAATATAAAATTAAATGAAACGATCGATAGAAGCATTCTTATTTATTTATTTAAACTTTTATGTACATTGAGTATACATAAGGCGGACTTAATGCCATGAGGCATTCTCTACCAGTCAACCTTTGGGTTAAACATGTCACTAATGTTAAAAAAGACTGAATTAAAAATAGGAATACATACATATACTAATATAAAAATAGATACTATATTATATTACATAATTATAAATAGTTAAATAGAATACATAAAAATATCTGATATAAATATTAACTCTAATGACGAAGACAAAACGGATTAGGATTGTAACAATTTCAGGAAGTATTGACGCACTTTACGTTTAAACGCGAATTTATTTGGAGCTTTCTTTATATCAAGAGGAAGCGCATTCCAGAGTTTTATTATTCTTCATCGGTCACGTGCGGCGCATTTAATACGGAAATCTCCGTCAAATCCGCAGCCGCGCGGTTGCGCGCGTAATCGGCGGCGTCACGCAATCCGACTCGTAAGAAGACGTCGAGCTGTTTTAGAACGAAGTTCTTTTATGAAACTTTGAGTAAATTGCCAGAAATCGTCACGTAAGGGAAAAGCGTTATACCCCCTCCAGGTGACCTTTCCCTCTCTTTCTCTCTGTCTTTTTTAATATATATGGTAGACAACATTTCCCTCTCTTTCTATTATATACGGTAGGCGACTTCCATCTCTCTCTTTGTCTCACTCTATTCCAGGGGTTCCCAACCTTTTTTTGTCTACTGCCCACTTTAAGAATAAATAATTTTTTAACGCCCCCCTTTTTAAACATACTTAAAAACCGCTAAGTACTTATAACTGATTATTGAAACGCAAATTTATAGTATTCGGACAGACTCTGTCCGAATACTATAAATTTAAAAAGGAAACTAAAGAAATGTACAATTCGGATTATTTAACAAAAACTTGTTAAAACATAATTGCCCGCGGTCTTTTATATCGAACCGAGTTTGAACTATATCTTAATTAATGTTAGTTGATGTTCACAAGATGTAGTCGAGAGTCGAGAGCTCAGTCGGTGTCTAAGAGTCTTCCTAGCTAGGTAGATGAAATTATAAATCGACCCCAAAGCCCTACACAATGCCCCCTTTTTTTCTGGGTCTCTTACCGCCCCCCTTGAGGCCTGCAGCGCCCACAAGGGGGCGTTATCGCCCACGTTGGGAAAGACTGCTCTATTCTATACGGTTCTGTGTGGGGGTGCGTGCGATTGTCGTGATTCGAACAACAAGCACTGTGCGCGGGCAACTGTATCACCTTAATTCTAAACAAGTACACATATAATTTCAACATATTTTTTGTTCTTTTTTTAACACACACGGTCGTCTCTTCCGTCTAGACCTTAAAAGGCCTTGGCTTTCTTAAGCAGTGCAGGGCACGCCGGTATAGCGGCGGTAAGGCACTTTATAAGGGAATTGCTAGAGAGATGACACGGTGCCCTCAAGTTCCAGACGACGCAGATACTCTCGAACCATGGATGTTTCGGAAATTATCTGTGTCAAATAGGCAATGAAGAGACACCTGGTTGTCATCACATGTCATGGCATGGCATGTCATGTCGCAGCACATGTTGGAGAAGTGCACAGCTTGGGTAACGCAGCACCGTCATCCCTCGCTTCCACCCTGAACCACAGCTACCCCACGGGTAGTCCATCGTCCGGAACGAGAGCGCGTGGGATGACGTCTCCTCCTTTTGTGAGGAGGTGATTCAAGCAAAGGAGACGGCACAGCGGGGACGCGAGGAGACTGATCCCCACCGCAGAAAACGCATCGGGCCCGGGCGCCTGAGGAGGGCGCTGAACGATCTCCGGCCACCACGAGTGGCGGCCTGCGCGGGACGAACTAAAGGCATTCCATCGCACGAACAGATCTGTTTGGGCGACGGACTGCCAGAGACGCACGGACACGGGGCCCGTCAAACAGTGACCTGCCGATACCTGCCGGGGATGCGGTCTAATGCTGAAAGGTGAACACCTCACGGTCACGCTGGAGTTAAGTGGAAGGACACCGTGGGGTTTTATCCAGTAAGAGTTCGGCATCCACCATTCCCAAGGCGGAGGAAGTTTATGGACATGATGAAGGCAGTATATTTTTGTGCGTGTAAATTTTTTATCTGGAGACTTAATAATAATAATCATTTAAAAACATAGTTGCCATAAAATATTGTTACTAACCTGTCTAGCAGCCAACAAGTACTTGAAGCCCAACAATGCACCATGCCTGGCCTCCCACTGCGGATGCGTAGACAACGACGCCAACAGTTCCGCCACAAGTCGCACTCGCGACGCAGCGAGCTGCGCAAGCGCAACGCCTAACGTCTGTGCGCATGTTTCTCTTACTGGCGCTACAACCTAAAATTAACCACAAATCAAATTATAGATATTAATTATAAACCTGGGCGTTTAGGTTCTCCGGCAGCTCGATTGGACCAATATTGGACTTCTTACAGAAGTAAATACCAGATTTATTGGAAGGAGTGCACTGAACATTTATGGCAGCTTGTGGTATCAACAAGATTGCTGCCCAACGTATTATGGTCTCACAGTACGAGAGTCAATCGACAATACCTCGATAGGTGGATTGGGCGGGGTGGTATAATTTCGTGGCCAGCCCGTACACCGGACTTAAAATCTATGGAGATTTCTTTTACTGGGGTACGATAAAGGAAAAAGTGTACTCTAAACCTATTCAAGATTTAGACGAGCTGCGCCATAGAATTGCAGAAGACGCTGAACACATCATTTTGTTATTCATCATGATTTTTAAAGAGATGTAGAGCTTGCATTGCAGCTGAAGACAAACAGGTCGAACATTTGTTGTCAAACCTTGTTAATCTGATTTAATAAAAATAATAACTAAAGAAATCCAACAACTGAATTTTATTTCAAACGCACCTAAAACTAATAAATTACCTTTTTTCCCCAATTAAGAAGTAGCAATTAAACAATTGACATTTAATGTCATACTATTTTGAAATCCAGACTAAACGCGCCATCTTTCAAAGCTACTTGGCAAAATTATCTAGTACATTTTTTTACAGTATAGTCGGTTAAAGGTATGTAACATTTTGCATTCAATGTTGGGTAAAATCTTACATTTTATTTAAAATTGAGGCAGTTCTGTTTTCACAATTTACTGTAATTTCGAAAATAGAAGGGTTATTCGTTGTCACATCACAGAAAAAAAACTGAAGAAAAGTTAATTTTTGTAGTCACACGACGTAAAAGAGTTTTATTTTAAAAATTATTTGTGAATCCTTATAATTTGAAAAGTACTTGACCAAGTTTCTTTTACATATTGTTCTAATAACAGTCACGACTTGGCCTATTGCCCGTTTCCGACTTGACTTTGATTTCTAGGACAACCTGTATAAAAATATACTTAAAATCTGTGTTTTTTTCTTATTGGTTATAGTATATACTAGTTATCGTAGCCTGTTTTGTTTAGAATTATACCTAGAATATGCATCGTATGTTTTAAATTACCTGATCGGAAACAAAGTCTCCGAAGCGGTCTAACGCAAGGACGCACAGCAGCCTAAGTGCCATGTCCTCAAGCCACTCCTGGTGGGCCTGCTCCATCTGAAGATACAAAACAAAAAAAAAATTGTCTGTTAAAGAAAACAAAACATATCTAACGAATAAATGGTTTTATTTCAATTTCGTGTCTTTTAACCTTCACAGTTGCTACTGTGCTGAGATCTCACCTCCTCAGTGGTCATGTTCCCGTCATGTCCCGCAGAATTGACGATCTTAGCCCGCAACAGCTCCCGGAGCGCGCTGGCTGCACCATGCCTCGCTTCCCAGGCCGCGCTGAACAGTTGCGTCTGTAACGCCCCCGCCCACGCCTCCAATGGCCAGCGCGTGGACTCGCCCCATGCCCCGGAACAGTCTGGCACTGGAGCTGTGCTCTCGACTGGTAAACAAATGTATAAGGTTAGACGTATACCTTCGCTCTTACATAAAACAATATAGAAAGAAAGAAAGCATTTATTCAGCGAGAGACGTCACAACCAATAACATACATAGATTTTTTTTATCAAAATGTTGATTTGTGTTGCGCTAAATGGTTCAGCATGTGCGAGGCAGGCGCCTGGCGCTGGTTTTCAGCTAAACCCTCTAGTGACTCATATAAGCGAAACAACGTTCATATTTATTTCAAGTTATACTTATATATCATATATTATAAACAACAACACAACCAACCCGTCTGCCAAGCGTGGTGAGTACTGGCAAATTCCCCCCAAAATGACTACACACTTGTGGATATCCACGGGGAAGGCCTTTATTCAGTAGTGGACTTACGGTAGCTGATATGATGAACAACATAACTATATAAAATATAAAAATGTATATAATATTATTAACAAACAACACAACTACATAAACAGGCCAAAAAAATTTCGTTTCAGCCGAATAAAGTCCAATGACGTACATAAGCTTCTCCCAAAGATCACCACTACGTCTGATCTGGGTGTGTTGTGGTCATCGGCGGGTTGGCGATCACAGTTGAGTTGTTAATGTACTCGAAGGACGCTGCTGCCCATCCTCCGATTAATCCTATAGTCGCCTTTTACAACACTCACGGGATGAAATGGGTTGGTGCTATTCGTAGCCGGCACCACACGGCATCGTAACCGGCACCACAGGGCATAATTGCGTGTAAAATGAAGAATAAAGCATTTTAAATCGCTCATCATTCATCATCATCATTTCGGCCGAATGAATTCCACTGCTGGACACAGGCCTCCCCCAAAGATCACCACAACGACCGATACGGCTGTGCTGTGGGCTCAATGGGGGGTTTTGCCATAATCGCCACGCTTGGCAGACGGGTTGGCGATCGCAGTTGAGTTGTTAATGTATTCGAAGGACGCTGCTGCCCATCCTCCGGCTAATTCCTTAGTCGACTTTTACGACACCCACGGGAGGAGATGGGGTGGTGGTATTCTGAGCCGGCACCACACGGCAATTAAATTAAATTAAATCGCTCAACGTCCCTAGATTACTTGCTGGAAGTAAAAATACATGCACGTAATACATTTAATGCAGAAATTACTCAAATTATATTAGTTAAATAGAAGGATCAGATGCAACATTTTAAGTCGCAGTTAACAGTTAATAGGTACTAATGAATTGAGTAGGCGTAACCAATATAAACTAGGTCGCCAGATCACGGGAGCAATTTAAGGTACAATCGGACTTCAGACAGAACTGCTCGTGTGACTAATCAAAGAGATAAAGGGGACAGTTGCATATTGTGTGATAAATGTCATACCGAGTCAATGAAAATGTATTCCAACATAAATTGTATTTATTAAGATAACTTACATTTCTACTTAACAAATGATTGTATTTGCTGATACACATCATGAAGAAGGTAAAGATAATATACATGGCTTCTTATCTTTTGGGAAAAGGTCTAATCTTTTTATTATTAATAAAAATAAAAGATTAAGAAGATAAAAAGTGAGGTTTATCGACTTTTAAACATACAATTTATATGGTTCCGTAGTCAAACACACACTTTACATTGTTTTGTGTCGTCCGTCTCTACGTTTTGTCGCGTGTCGTCTTACGAAAATAAAATGGTTTTTTAATACAAAATGTTGCCCCGCACTAGGATTTCTCGGTCGTGGGTGCGTTTACAGACACAAATTCCACACACAATATACCCAGACCCAGAACAACTACCTGCAGATAAATATGAGCTAGTAGATAAATATTGCTTAGCCGGACCGGCGAAGCAAAAATAGCCTCCAGCCTGGAGATACTCGCGTTTTCATCCGCGTATTTAAAACATTGTGGGAACCTACTAACTTACTAATAACTATGTTCTATTACTTCTTTCTTTCACAATCTACTTATTTGCCTTTTACTTTGTCGCGGAGTGCCTCCCTCCCGTGTTTTCTTCCGGGTAGCTCTTGTGGGAGGTTTTATCCACCGCAGCAAAGTAACGGAGTTTAGTTGATGTATATTGTTGGTCAGTTCTCATGGTCATTTAACTTCATGCTGATGTTTTAAATTTTGAAAAAAGAAAAATATGGCCTACTTAATAATTATTAAAGCTAGTTAAATATATAGCAGACTATTTGAAAGAACGACAGCTATGTGTCGAACCACTGGCGTTAAGCGATCTCAATCGAATGATCAAAATATGAAGAACGATTCGACACCACATACTAAATTCGAATTTTGATTTGAATATAGTAAAGAATGAAACATGAGGGGGCCAGTGATGGAGATAGAAGGTCATCCTCATGAAAGAGGTTGATTGAAATGAAGGACGACTTCGTCACAACTTGAATCTGTGTAGCCATTTGAACGCAATTGGGAGAGAAACATCCAAATATTCACACTCAAACTGACACACACACCAGCCCGTGAACTTCCACTGTTGAACATTTGCATCCCAATGATTACTATGATAAGTATATGATATACATAGGGAATATTGCCATAATCATCAAGCTTGGCAGGCAGATTAGTGATCGCTGAACGTTATTAGCACGAAGAAGGACGCTACCGCCGATCCTCTTGATATCAAATCTTAAGTCACGCGGTGGTTCTATGCCGGGAATATAAATAAATCATTACATTAATCATTCTACATAAATAGTAATGTGTGTTTATTAGGCACCTAACAGGCTGTGTCCAGCTGTCCCCCCACCTGGGTACGCCCATGTATTGATTATTGTACACCGTTATATACATGTGGAACCAGAGGGCTAATTCTCGTAACTAAACACGTTCAAAATTTTGTTCCGATCCAGTCTCAATGTCACAAATAGTATTCTCCTAAACTAACAAATAACGTCAAGCGTGAACTTACACTGTGATGAGATCGAATATGGATCAACAGTTGATCAAAGCCATAACGGTATTCTGCTAACATTTTGAACCGACACAGATACTAAAATTTTAGTTAAATAAAAGACTAGACTGAGACCACACTGAAATGCGACTGAACTAAAAAGTTCATAATTCAATCTCAGTTCGGTCAACATTCAGTCATAGTGTAAATTAACTACGAGAATTGACCCACTGTACCCCTAGTACGAGTTTCTTTTCACAGTCGAAACGTAATAGTTAACTACACGTATGCCATGTTCGGCGCTGTGATTGGCCCGCTCAAACTCTTCAACCAATCGGAGCGCCGAACGCGGTGAACGTGTAGTTTACTATTATGTTTCGATTGTAAAAAGAAACTCGTACTAGGGGTACTGATGTACGTTACTGCAAAGGTTTCATTCACAGTGGCCATTTCATTTATCAACAGCAAGTACATGTTATCATCATAACGTGTGGTGCCTGCTAAGAATACCACCAACCCATTTCAACCCGTGGGGTCGTAAGAGGCGACTATGGGATTAACCGGAGGATTGGCAGCAGCATCCTTCGAGTACATTTATAACTCAACTGCGAACGCTAACCCGTCAAGCCAAGCGTGGCGATTATGGCAAAAACCCCCAATGAGAACACAACACGTACCCATACTGGTCGTTGTGGCAATCTTTGAGGAGGCTTCTAGGCTTTAGGCTGAAATGATGATGAAGTGCTTGATGTTGATAAATGAAATGGCCGGCGAATGAAGGCGTGGCGCCACCAATTAACCTTCACAGTAGCGTTTGCATTACTTAATCAGCTACTCGCGTTCCCTGTTTACAAATAGAGAATTGTAAAACAGTTTTGTTGCGAGGTGATAATGATGACATGGCTATCTACCAACCACACCCCATCCATTCTATTTCGTAGAATGCGAGGGAGGGACAAGCAAATTGCAAATTGTTTATATTGTGAGATCACCAAATACATCTTAAGAGGCATACTATTTTTTAGATAATATCACCATCTTAAGTATTTGATTGCAATTCCCAAAGAGCATAAAACCACTTGAGAGCCGATGAGTCTTCTAGGCCCACAATTCACTACAGCGGGCCGGGGAGACTAAGAAAAATCCGCGACTGTAATTGGCTTATGCAACAATGTCACCGAAAAGGCACCGCCCGATGGCGCCCTTACCTCTCAATACCGATAAAGTCGACTATATACTATGACCGTCATAATAAGTTATACCTTCACTCTTGCCTGTCAATTGCCGGCAGCCGGCGATATACAATAGATTTTTAATTGTGTCTGGCTTTGTAACAGTTATGAGATAGTATACAGTCGACGAAATAAATATGAATATATTTGTAAAAAAATACATTATTAGGTATTATTATAAGACCGTGGGTCTACGATCAGACACGCTCCCTCCGTCAGAGCGCGAAGACGCGCCTCTAGGGGCGTTGGAGAGGCTGAGGAGGCTAGCTCGGCGGCGCGCACTTGGAAAGTGGCGGCACCGCCTGCGGATGCAGTACGCTACCAAGCGCGTCGTGGAGGCCGTCCTGCCGCTCTTTGGAGCCTGGCTCAGAAGGCGCAAGCGCGTCACCTACCGCCTGACGCAGGTGCTCACCGGGCACGGTTGTTTCGGTGCGTACCTGCACAGGATTAGACGTGAGGCCACGGCACAATGCCACCATTGTGAAAGCGACCAAGACACCGCGCAGCACACGCTCGAGGCGTGCCCCGCGTGGGCCGCCGAACGGCGGATCCTGGTCGATCAGATCGGGCAAGATCTCTCTCTGCCAGCAGTAGTGTCGGCTATGTTGGCAGAGCACGAAAACTGGAATGCAGTGGTCTCCTTCTGTGAGAGCGCCATGGTCCAGAAGGAGACCGCAGAGCGGGATCGGGAGAGGGCCGACCCCGCTCGCAGAAGGAGGAGACGGCGCCGGGGTAACAACCGCCCTGGCGCCTAATTCCCACACGCCTGAAACCCCCTGCCGTTGCTGTGAGGCAGGGGACCTCTGGGTTCGCGGGTGCGTAGATTGGGGAATCTGCGTGCCCACACCGAGCGACCCAAGAGAAGACGGTAGCACGCATGTGGTCACGCGCTGCCGTGGGACGCTTTGGGGGATCCTTTAAAATCCCCCTCAGGGATGTGCCTATAGGCGTGGATCAAGTGGGCGGCTCTAGTGTGATCATACGAGGACCTGGAGTCTCCCTTAGGTGCCGAAGATAACCGCTCCAGTGGTTTTAGCCGGTAGGAGTCCGGCATACCCCTTCGCCCTTCCCCGGGGCGAAGGAAGTTCATGAAGAATTTCCACTGGGCACCAATAAAAAAAAAGGTATTATTATTGGACACTATGAAGAATTGTATAGAAAAAGATTAGTATTTTTGATGTAGTAAAAATATAATGTAAAATAAAACATCACACATACCATAAACACTTTTCAATTACCTAATCTAGTTTTCAATATAAAAGAAGAGTGTCTTATCACTTATGTAACCACAAACTAATTAATTTTATTACATTTAACTAAAGTCTACGATAATAACTCCACAGACGTTTTTAAAATTAAATCGGCTAGCGTCCATCTCATGTCCAAGTGTTGGTGTGGCCAAGACCCTTTTTCTCGGAACAGGCAGGGGTATGAAGTTATCAGTAGAAATTAATACCGGAATACTAAGTCAACGCAATCAAAAGCCAACGATGTAAAGAAAGAAAGAAAGAAAGAAAATAAATTTATTTGACACAGACAACGTGGTACACATTAACTGAATTTAAAAAAAAACAATAAAAACAAAGAAATCATTTTTGTGTGCCCCACAGCTGTATGTATGTATACTCGCAAACACACTCATCAAAATCTATAGGGTATATCCCGTTGACCTACAATAATGAAATTAAGCAAGGAGCACGGTCTCAGAGCACAAGTAAAGAACAAATCCGAAGATTGTTATTTTTTTTGTTATATTACAAAAACATATTGCGGTTATAAAGATACAGTTGCAGGTGGAGCGTCAACTGTGATGTAAGACCGATGTATGGCAGAACTTTTTCTTCTGCAAAGTTAAGTTTGTCCTTCAATCCGACTTACATTTTCGTTAGAGCAATGGTTGGTGCTGCATCGTCATCATATCAGCCAAAAGACGCTCACTGCAGAAAAATGGCCTCCCCCATAAATTTCCACAACGTCCAGTCACATGTCGCCCTCATCCAACGACTCCCAGCGAGCTACACTGGGTCGTCCGTACATTCTAAATATTATCATGCAATTTACTAAACAGTATTGGCTATTGCGTTATGTATATTTTGAAGCTAATACGAACGTCATTATCAATAATTTTGGGATTACATATCAATTATTTTTTATTGGATCTGGTTTTGATTGATAATATTGATATATAGCATTGATACCACGACCGGTCAACTTCGGGGCTGGGAGTTCAGTTCCGTAATCATAAAGGTCAAAATCCTCTCGATTCGACAAAAGCTTATCTGTAAATATTCCCTGAAATCAAATCTGTGTGCCGTGTGGTGCCGGCTCAGAATGCCACCACCCCATTTCATCCCGTGAGTGTCGTAAAAGTCGACTAAGGGATTAACCGGAGGATGGGCAGCAGCGTCCTTCGAGTACATTAACTACTCAACTACGATCGCCAACCCGTCTGCCAAGCGTGGCGATTATGTCAAGACCCCCCAATGAGCACACAACACACCCATATGGGTCGTTGTGGTGATCTTTGGGGGAGGCCTGTGTCCAGCAGTGGACTTCATTCAGCCGAAATGATGATACCCACCAGAGTGACACCCGAAGAGTAATTATATTGAAGATTAGATACTCACAAATGAATTCATCAGGTTGTTCCAACTTGATTTTCTTCTTGTCAGGTTCGACAGGTGGCGTGGGCGGCGCGGACGGCCCATCTTCACTGCAGTCGCGTGATTTTTGTTTACTGAAGGCTAAGCGCGCCTTGCGCTTGGCCAGATTTATCTCCCGGGAGCTTAGCTGTTTGGAAGATATCACTATCTCTTGTACAGGTCTCTGTGAAGCAAATACAAATACATATTCCTCACTCTCTTGTTCCTAAAGGAGCAAGATTTTTGAGTATTCCTATAACCCCAATTTAAGCATACAACTGCAAAGATAATTAATATTTGAACCGGAGTTTTAGTTCATCATATATATCCATCCAGGCCATACATCGTCCACTATTGAACAAAGGCCCCCCCATTAGATTTCCACAAATATGTCATCATATTGGGGGGAATTTTCCAGTAGGTACTCACCACGCTTGGCAGGCGGGTTTGTGGTGGTCGCAGAATGGTTACCGTTCCACAGAAGGGTGGCTGCTGCCCAACCCTCTGGTTTAGAGTCCCTTAGTCGGCTTTTAGAACATCCACGGGATGAGATGGAGTGGTGCTATATTCTTAATCCGGACAGTGTTAGTTAACATTTTTAAATTCCAGCAACTCATAAATTTTTCTTAAAATCAGCACTAATTATTGAAAATATGACACAAAATCGCCAAAAAACCAAAAAATTCAGTTTGATCCGATCGCTACCAAACTTCACAGGATCACCCGCTGGGCTGATCTGAAGATTGCCTAAAATAGTTATGTCTTAGATTTTATTACACATTATAATAAAACACTTTTAAACGGATTCTATCGCGTATATTTTAGATTTTTGATTTTCCTGATGTTTCGAATACTTTGCAGCATTTAGTCATCCTGCGACCACGAATGCTGCAAAGTATTCGAAACGTCAGGAAAATCAAAAATATACGCGATAGAATCCGTTTAAAAGTGTTTGATTGCCTAAAAATTTCTTCAAAATCGGTCAAGCCATTTTGGACTCCATAGGGAGCATACATACACATGTCGATTTTATATACATTGTGTAGATAGACCAAAAATGTTTTAACGTCACCATAATATAAATGTCTCTGTCTGTTATTTAATTTAAAATTTCAATGATCATCTTACCCTGATTGTTTCAGTCTTGTTCAACACGGGTTTAACGGGGCACAAGTCCTCGTTGGTGTACATGGAGTTGAGGTCGACCCCAAGGTTGGCGGCCACGTCGAGCCCCAGCCGAGCGTTCAACTGCTGTCGTTGTTTCGCCAGACGCTCCTTTGAGTCTAAAAAATAAAGATTCAACAACAATTAGCATAGGAAACAAACTGGCCACAGGTAGCAGGAGCTGAAACAAAGATGCGTGATCTTGTAGGAAACTGGTTTCAATAATTATATCGGAACCTAAAAAATGGTAAATTTTATATCAACGAGACACTTAGTATGCAATAGCGATCGTGTTTATTGAAAATAAGTGCTGATTTCCATTTTTTATTTTATCGTCATCATCATCATCATATCAGCCAAAGGACGTCCCCATAGATTTCCACAACGAGCGGTCATATGCCGCATGCATCCCACGACTCCTAGCGACCTTGACCAGGTTGTCTGTCTACCTCGTTGGAAGTCGTCCCACGCTGCGTTTTCCGGTTCGCGGTCTCCACCATCAGTTCTACGAGCAATGTGCCCCACCCATTGCCACTTCAGTTCACTAAGGATTAGCCGGTATGTCGGTAACTTTAGTTATTCTACGGATCTCCTCATTTATGATTCGATCTTTTAGAGAAATACCAAGTATAGCTGGCTTCATAGCTCGCTGAGTGCCCTTATTAATTATTTTATGCAATAATTAATTTAATTTATTCTTAACTAAAGTTACTATTTCAGTACAAACAAAAAATCTTTGTCACAATTGCGTTTCGGAAATAAAATGGTTTTTATAGATAGTTCTCCAATGGCAACTTCGTTTATTAATTATAATAACAAAATATGGAAAGCATTGTTCATTAATAAACGCGATCTCTATACCATTTTGATCTTTGAAATAAAATCAACTATTTTTGTATATTGATTTTCCTTATACGCACTATGTTTATATATTTCATTACCCTACATGGCCTACATAATTGAGTTAGGTATAATCAAAATGTTATTATTATTTAATATCCACGACTTTCTTGTCCTTCCTAAGTTTGTGTAGAAAGGATCTCTATTAGCGATAAAATCGTATATTGTTCATAATATGCATACATTATATTGATGTCGTCTAGGGTGCCGCTGCTGCCGACTGAGCTGGCTCACTCGCTCACTGTAAGTGCCAGTGTGACATGAAGCCGGACTATTTTTCAATGCCACTAAGCCAGGCGTATTGTTCTTTAATTGTGAGCCTAAAGATCATCAAACAACGTAACGCTATCTCACATTCAACGGCTGTAAGCGAGCATTAAGTTTAGTGTGAACAGTCCCTAATGATGTGCAATTAGAATATTCCATTCTATTGTATCACTTATAGTTCCGTATTATAGATCGAGAATCAAGAGAGAATCAAATCGAGATTGCATGAATTGAATATAAATGCTTTAGTGTTCATTTTTGATTAACGCAATCTCGACTCAAGTTTTGATTCTCGAGCTGTATGTAATACGGGCCATGAACTCGTAGCATCAGACCGGACAAAATGACGTCAAAGGCCTGAAAATATTATTGGTGCAAGATCCCTTGTTGCAAGAGTTAAGGACCAGGAAGCATTCATGATGTTACCATCAGGCGAATGACTTGTTCGTTTCATGAATGGGTTCAATAAAAAGGAAAAAAGGCAACGCTGGAAAAAATATTATTCAAGAACGCAACCTGTGGTTAAGCTTACATTGCAAACGTCATATAAAACCTACAATATACATAGTATATAAGATCTAACACAAATAAAACCAAGCCGGTTAATATATTATTTCTTGTTTATATATACCTGTCTGGTGACGTACATGATTCACACGAGGAAAACACTCATACCGGTAATGCAATGCGATAGATGCATTCCAACATATTAGGTTTAAGATATCTTTATTTCTCAAAAAGAATTAATAGAAGATTTAGAAGAAAACATATCACTATTACCATCATTTTAGTCCTTGAAAATCGACTGCTGCAAGGTCATAACGATCGGTCGTGACGGAATAATGGGAATATTGCCATCATTACGTTTGGCATCCGGATTAGTGAACGAAGTAGGCTCGTCACTACCACAAAAAATAATGCCGACATCATTCATTACATTCACCGCAACCCCGGCTGGTCTCGGCCCGCGACTTGATCTGATGGGTCACTTGCCCCGGCCCAGTGCGGCCTGGTAAGCCACACATCCCTCTTAGAGACGCGTGCATAGAACACAGCGGGCCGCCGTTTTGGGCCTGCTTTAAGTTTGTTGCCGATAGTAGCTCATCATGAAGGTCGGATATCGGCCAGCGCCCTCCGGCGCTCGATTTTAGCGAAGAGAAAGAGAGGTGATTGCCTCCCGCTCCCGCTTCATCCAGCGGTAGACTGACGCTCTCTTCGCCCTCACAGAGACACACATTCACACATAGATTGGAAGTTGTAAGTACGTACCTGCAGCGTTGAGCGGCTCCTCGTCGAGGTCGTATTCGTTCCCCTCCGAGCCCATGAGGTGCGCTCCGTGCTGCAACACCCGCTCGATGTCGAATGTCTCGCATCGCAGGCGACCGCTGTCTTCTGGCTCGCTCTTTTCTTCTGTCCAACAATAGAGATTGACTAAATTAGCGCAGTTAGAAACCGGAAAATCTTCGTTATCATTATAACATTGGTTTGAGAAAGGTTAACTACGAGTATTATATATTCTAGCTATTCTGGATCTAGAAAATTAATATTATTTACTACATTCATACGATAATACTCTTGATATTTTATGTTTCTGTTCCGTCGGCATCTTCTGCACAAACCTTCAGGGCCCCTAGTCTTTATGCCATGTCAAAAATTCCACGCACTGTACGTGATATTACAATATTATATAATAATTTCTATGTCACAATTGCGTTCCGGGCGTGGAATTATTTCACGTGTGACAGCCAGTAAGGATCCAAGTCAATGTGTGATACAAATAAGGCTTGCTCACGGCTACTTTATGTTACTATGTAGTGAATATTTCACGTTCCGCTTCTTTAGATACTCCGCGCGTCGTCTTAAACCCCCCCACCAGTCCTTTGCAATTGGACGTCATATAAGAGTATGGACCATTTAAGTTTGCAACCAACTACTGATTCACAAAGAAGCTTAAGCAAAGTCAACACTAGCTATAAGCATCGTCCTAAGTGTAGTTTGGGGGAGAAGAAAATAACTGCAATCCTGAATCTGGGTAGAGTTGATGGGAACCGAAGTAACGGTCTTATCTGGACCGGACGACGAGCTATCTTAAGGCTGTATAGGGCGGATTACACCAAAGCCTACAAAACAACGCAAGTTTTGGCTCCCTATATGTGTTAAGCGTGTGCCAAGAGTAGAGAAATATTATTATAAACACACTAGCACTTGTTTTCAGCGAACGTGTTTAATTATAATAACTATTTTCTACATTTACTGCTTTGCCAAACGATTGTAATCATTTATTTAAAATTATTGTTACCTATATTTATTTATGT
Organism: Diloba caeruleocephala; assembly: GCA_947459985.1. Taxonomy (NCBI): domain Eukaryota; kingdom Metazoa; phylum Arthropoda; class Insecta; order Lepidoptera; family Noctuidae; genus Diloba; species Diloba caeruleocephala. The sequence continues at coordinate 5,361,349 of OX381613.1, forward strand.
GCATTACGTGATGTCGGAAATCAACATTTCCATATACGTGTGTGTTCATGAAATAATAGGAATTTATTCATCCTTCAAAGTTTTTTAATAACAATACACACACTGTGTGAGACATGGAAATCGAAGTGTAGGCACTAAGATTTCACATACAAGACACTGTCAAAACACGGAATAGAAAAAAGTTGGAAAGGCAATTGTTCCTAATTTGTATTAGAACCAGTGTAGCCGCTTGATCGCCGCCGTAATACCTCCACGACGTCCGCAAACCCGATACGGACAAGCAATAATGCACAAATAAATTACACATCTAACTCGCGGAAAGACACAATTATTATGTATTTCTATACGAAATCTTATTACTTATGGTATATTTTATGGATTGTAAACATAAACGCGTGAGGCGGGGGTCACAGTAAAAGTTTTTAGTAAATCAAAAACAGAATGATACAGGAACGTGTTTATATTTTTATTGTTTTTCGAAGTAGTCTCCAGTCCTTTCTAAGTTTCTTTCACATGCAATGAAACCATTGACTGAAGCAGTGAGCCCACTCTTTGGGGATCTTTTCTACGTTCTTTTCGAACGCATCTTCCATCTTCGGGGTTCATATAAGGAATTCCTCAGAGTTTACCTTTTATTTTGGGAAATAAATAAAAGTTGCAAGGCCAGCAGCAGCATGCACCAGGTCATGACTGTAAGGAGGATAACTCATTAATTTCACACGATCCATAGACAAATTTTCGATTGTTCGTCTGGTGGAGTGAGCTGGAGTGTCGTCGTGACGGAGGAGGATCCTGCTTCTTAGGGGCTGCTGTAGAACATTTTCCAAGACAACCGGTAAACAATCCGAACCGGTACAAAAACATTAAACTAACATATCAATCTGCAGTAACAGTTCTTTTATCTTCCTACCGCAATTGTTGCAAAATGACCCGTCCGGCGAAAGAATTAGGCAATCATCTTTTTCCCTTGACTTCTGCCCTTCTTTACTTTTGTTGGCAAATCTTCGAATGGTAACATCCATTGAACAGATTGTCTCGTAACAATATCCAGCTCTCATCACCTGAAGAGAAGGAGTAGGATGTCCTTCACGCAAATCATCAGTGAGACTTCAACCACGTTTAAACTCATTAAACCAGTCATAAACAGTGGCACGAGATGGGGCTTCATCATGAAATTCCAATCGTCTATCATAATATAGTTTTTGATTAAGACCGCAACGAAAGTCGTTATGAATCATGAGGTGATTATTTTTTTCTAGTCAAATTCATTTCAACGCACGACACGCATTTTGCCGCAAATATGCAAAAACAAATGAGATATGAATTCAACGTACATCTTCAGCTCCCCAAAGAGTTCTTTATTCGAAATTTAAATAACTTTTGCATCGGTAAGTTTTTTTATTGTTCAATTCTAATTCTAAAAACATTCAGTGTGACCCTTGTACGTCTGCGGATCGACTCGCGAGTGGCGGGTTTCCATGCGGAGACCACAAAGGTTCGAAGGAACAAAGATCGGTTCATATAATTCAAGTGACTATAATTTAAATTTTATTTCTGTGGCCCCATGGCTGTGGCAGTCCTAATCACACCAATACGAAAACGTTACAGAAATAGGATAAAACTATAAATATAACATTTAAACTTATGTTTAATTTAAAAAAACATAATATTTCAAGCTTACGAACACATGTTTAATTTGACGTCAAGCATAGATTTAGCGGAAATGATACACATTTATACTATTGCTACATTGGGAACTGGCCGCTGTATGATGTTTCCATTCGACACATATCACGAGTTGCTACATTACATGTGTATGTATTACTTTATAATATATACATTCAGTCAAAAAAGTATCGGGAATGGATGATTTGTTTATGGTTCCAAATTCAAATTTTTGTTTTTATTGTTGTTGTTAGATTGGCACAACTGTGTTCCATTTTGGCGCGGAGTTTGAGTTGCATCTGTTATTTATATTAAATGAAGTGCTGTTTTTAGTTATATCATATCTAGTGTGTATAGCGAATTTCATTATGGACAAAAACACCGAACAAACAGTTTGTCTTAAATTTTGCATCACCAATGTAATTTCGTGTTCGGAGTCACTGAAAATGTTACAGAAGGCTTACGGTGAGTCGACTTTATCAAAAACACGTGCTTATGAGTGGTACAAAGCGTTCAAAAGCGGTCGAGATGTGATGGAAGATTTGCCTCGCTCTGGTAGGCCATCAACGACTGCAACTCACACACGGCCATCATTGTGAACGAATTTTTGACCAAACACTCAACAAATACCATCGAACAACCACCATATTCACCAGATATGGCTCCAGCCGACTTCTTTCTTTTTCTTAAACTCAAATTACCACTTCGTGGCACCCGTTTTCAATCGGTAGAAGATATAAAGGAGAATTCGCGGCGAGAACTGAACCCAATTCCGGAAACAGCGTTTAAAAAATGTTTTGATGATTGGATTATTCGTTGGCGTAAGTGTATCGTTTCTGAAGGAGCATACTTTGAAGATGATAAAATAAATTTGGATGAATAACAAACATTTTGTGTATTATTGATCTTTTCCCGTTACTTTTTTGACAGAGTAGTATGTGTTGTAATATGAATTATGTACCAACTGTGGGTGTACCGCGGCCCTTCAGGGACAGGCATTAATGTTATGTATACATACTTATCTATTAACGCAACTATACTGCTGTTTAACAGCCACGCCCTAAAAGGTCGACTAATGGAAAGGAGTACTGGTTTGATATTGATCTAGAATCGCCTATCTAGTCTCCGCAATCTAGATAATGTGTAGATATGCTCTGTGTATGAATTAGGTGCTTGACTAAGGAGCTGGTTTAAGTTAGTTAGTTTTCTCCGCCAAAAACAATTAAAAAAAAAAGGTTCCGCCGCAGCGCCTGTGCACACGCCAGAGCCCTCCGACTTTATATGGCGGGGGCCTTAGGGGTCGCGAGCGCGCCTTATTTGGGAATCAGCGTGCTTATACCGAGCGACCCCTGGGAAGACGGCGCTGTGCATGTTGTCGCGTGCCGACGTGTGCGCATCACAGCGCATAGCGAGGCTTCGGATGAGTCCTTTACAATCCCCCCGAGAGCTACCTAGAGGGGTGGCCTCTTTGCCACCCCTCTAGGTAGGCTTAGTCATCCCCTCCGAGATGTGCCTAAAGGTGTGGCACCAATGGGTGGCTCTAGATGGAGATAAAATGGGGTTCCCGGAGCCTCCCTTCGGTGCCAAAGATGACCAGTTACTCCTCCACCTTTTCCCGGTACTTCCGTACATGAAGTATTTCCACCGGATCAATAAAATAAAAAAAGGTTATTTCAGGGTTAGCTTTATGCCGTGGATGCATCGCCGTACGTGCACAATTAGGTAATAGTGTACGTGACAGGTAGACCGAACGCGGGCCAACACCTGATGGGCCGCGAAAGTAATACTCACGCATCACTCGCGATCCATCTGAATCATCATCATATCAGCCATTTATATGTCCACTGCAAACATCGGCCTCCCTCTTAGACCTCCACAACTGTGTCGTCATTTTGGGGGCATTTGCCAATACTCACCACGCTTGGCAGGCGGGTTGGTGAGCGCAGTATGGTTACTGTTCCACGGGACGCTGCTGCCCATCCCTCTGGCTTAGCTTCCCTTAGTCGCCTTTTACGACAATCATGGGAGGAGATGGAGTGGTGCTATATTCTTAATCCGGACACCACACACATCTGAATAGGTGGAGTTTAAAAAAATGTCTGCAAGCAGCACACGCTGTCTCCGTGGGCGGCGTGGCATGCGGCAGGCATATACTCCGAAAATAAATTGCGTCTTACAAAAAATCACAAATGTATAACTATAGTAGATATTTTGGTTGGCCTACACCTCCCGGGTAAGCGGAGGCGTGTGTTTATATCCGGTTAGAAGGTTAGTGTTACCTCGCTCGCATATTTACTGCAGCACCCCGGGCGGGTTTTTGCCCACCACTTGCTCTGCCGGGCCCTCTGTACGACCTGACCATAATCCTCCAGAAAGGGTCCTACTGGTCGGAAGACAGACTGCTACAAGTCCGCCGCCCACCACCAACTAACGCTCTCTTGTAGTGTCAGCTTGTAACTAACTGACAAGACGTTGCTACATTTACCTCATATAAACAGATTGGGTTTCTCAGTACCGGTTATCCCAACCTCATTATCATATCACTGCTGGAAATTGACCTTCCCCAAAGATCGCCACAACGACCGATCTGGGTTTATGTTGTGTGCATATTGAGATGTTTATTTGAAATGAAATATCATTTATTCAAAATAGACAAAAAATAGTTATTTTTGAACGTCAACATTATACAAAACAGTTTCCAAAAAACGCATACCCTTCGCTGCTATCTAGTGTAGCTCGAAAGAAGCGGCGAAACTAACTCCGCAACACGACTCCGTCTATCATTTAATTTTAATTACTATATTATATATATTTATTTATTGCTTTATATAAAATAAAATTTTAAAATAAATCATTACGAGCTATAGTATGCTACATATCACAGCATACGTCTTTATACATACGAATAAAGAATAAAACACACAGGCACTACCAACAATATTATAAAATAATTGTAGACCTATACATAAAACAGTCATTAAGAGCTTGTCCGCGGACATGTGCAATAGAATAATGTAATCTATTTCGGTAGTTCCGAGGTCACTACGCATGTGTAACTAAGACCGAAGCCTTACTTCCGTTAACGTAAAACGATAGATATTAGAATGGGTGCCCGATGTTGATCAACGAATTTGAACATTGACGGCTACTTCTCCATTTATGTATTGTTAAAGTAAGCAGTCGCAACCAACCTATCGTCATAAGCAGCCCGAAAATGTCCACATAACATAAACCTCGAGGGTTAATTCTTGTAATTAAAAATGTTCAAAATATAGTTAGTTCCGATTTGATCTCAATGTCGTTAATATCACAAATGGTATTCTCCTAAACTAACAAACAATGTCAAACGAAGTTCATATTGTAATGGGATCGAAAATAAGTCGAGAGTTGATCGAAACCCAAACGGTATTCTGCTAACATTTTGAACTAACACAGGTACTAAAATTGTAATTAAATAAACCTCAAAATTGACATTCAAATGAGACTGAATTGAGATCATACTGAAATCAGGCTGAACTTTAAGAGGAGCAGAATACCTATGTTTAGTCAGTTCATATTTTAATCTCAGTGCGGTCAACATTCTGTCGTATTGTAAATTAATTACGAGAATTGGCCCTCTTATCGACTACAGCCAACGGTAATGAAGGAACATTGCCATAATTGTTTCACGGTTGGCAAACTGATTGGCAATCGAATTCGAAATGTAGTTAAGTCGGCACAGGACGCCGCTGTCCATCCTTATGACATGGTAGCCGTACCGTTGCCTTTTACGACACCCAGGAGGGTGTGGTCTATTTTCTTTATCTTTGCCGGTAATTTCCACTGCCACTACAGGGCAAAGGCTTCTTCTCATACAGATAAGTAACGAGTACGGATCACCACGCTAGCTCACCAAGTGTTAACGATTTGGAACCATTAGATCCAGCCCGGTGTTTAATGAGGGAGTAGTCCGGGAACCACCAGGCCATCATCGTCCCGCTCATAGTGTAGTGTTATCATCAAAGTTTTTTTTTTTTTAAATTTGGTGACGAGACTAGCATGTCTTTTGCCTGATGGTAAGCGACATACCTGCCTACAACAATTACAATACCTATACCACCAATACCTGTGGAAATACATTATTTACTTCCTTCGCCCCGGGAAAGGGCGAGGACTCCTACCGACTAAAACCACCGGAGTGGTCATCTTCAGCACCGAAGGGAGGCTCCAGGAACTCGAATAATCTCCTCCATCGCCACGCGTTGGTGCCGCGCCTTTAGGCACATCTCGGAATGGATGACTGTAAAGCGGTCACCCTCTCTAGCGAAGGGAAGGCGACTGTAAAGAGGCCCCCAGGAACCTCTCGCGGGGATTGTAAATTCCCCCCTAGCCTCGCTATACGCTGTGCTGCGCACACTACGGCACGTGACCGCATGCACACCGCCATTTTCCCGGGAGACGCTCGGATAAGCACGCAGTTTTGCAATAATATACCACCAGTTTCTTTGTTTCTTTTTAAAAACGTTGTTCTCCATTTAATCCGCCAGTCACGATACAGGCATGAGTACACATTTAAATATAATTCGTTATCAGTAAAGAGGAAGTAGGTGCACTGACTTATCACTATCATACTGTGGCCTTTTTATTTTCAATTGGAAGCGATATATCCAATTCTCGCTTAAAATTACCCGGTAATAATTAAAATGCCAAATGTTTTTTTTAAGTATTTTAATGCAATGTTTGTGTAGTGGTTTTAAAACTTTTTATGAGAACATCTATAGAGTTATGTGGTAGGTGGGTAGGATACTTACATAATACCTTTATTTTTTATTTTTTTTTATTGGTGCCCAGTGGAAATTCTTCATGAACTTCCTTCGCCCCGGGGAAGGACGAAGGGGTATGCCGGACTCCTACCGGCTAAAACCACTGGAGCGGTCATCTTCGGCACTTAAGGGAGGCTCCAGGTCCTCGTATGATCACACTGGAGCCGCCCACTGGTGCCACGCCTATTGGCACATCTCGGAGAGGGTGACTGTAAAGCGGTCACCACATGCGTGCTACCGTCTTCTCTTGGGTCGCTTGGTGTGGGCACGCAGATTCCCCAATCTACGCACCCGCGAACCCAGAGGGCCCCACCTTATAGCAATGGCAGGGTTTTTCAGGCGTATCGGAGTTAGGCGCCAGGGCGGTTGTTACCCCGGCGCCGTCTCCTTCTTCTTCGAGCGGGATTGGCCCTCTCCCGATCCCGCTCTGCAGTCTCCTTCTGGAGCATGACACTCTCACAGAAGGAGACCACTGCATTCCAGTTTTCATGCTCTGCCAACATAGCCGACACTATTGCTGGCAGAGAGAGATCTTGCCCGATCCGATCGACCAGGATTCGCCGCTCGGCGGCCCACGCAGGGCACGCCTCGAGCGTGTGCTGTGCGGTGTCCTGGTCGCTATCACAATGGTGGCATTGTGCCGTGGCTTCGCGTCCTATCCTGTGCAGGTACGCACCGAAACAACCGTGTCCGGTGAGCACCTGCGTCAGGCGATAGGTGACGCGCTCGCTCCTGCTGAGCCAGGCTCCGAAGACCGGCAGGACTGCCTCGACGACGCGCTTGGTCGCAAATTGCATCCGCAGGCGGTGACGCCACTTTACAAGTGCGCGTCGCCGAGCCAGCCGCCGCAGCCTGTCCAACGCCCCATACCTAGAGATCTATAATTCTCCAAGTTGTCAATGAAGTGGCACAAAATAGACTATTAGGAGATGCACTTCGTATACGAATTTGTACTAGAATACAAAATGTAGCTGCTGGATCAGGATTACTATCGCCGAATTTCTGGAAACTTCTATTTTAAAATCTCTATCCAAAGATTTATTACTTAAAACGAAATATCATGTGCGTCAGTAAAATTTGTTTTATATCGAATTATGAGTAACTGAAGCATTAATACTATTGTTACTAGAGAGTTGTCGAGCTGTTTCATCTCCACAGCTAAAACACTTATGAAGAAGTCAAGGGCGCATAAGTTCTGTTTTTAAATGTTTACGTTCAAAATCACTACATTATTTTCTTTCTAGTATAGTTAGAATAAATGGTTATTTTTATACATAAAGCTTTAATGAACGACACGACAGCTGTGGCACGCCCTAAATCTGGTTAAGTAGACAGCCGAAGGGCTCGTGATAGCCTCCTTTAGTCCATTAGTCCTTAAAGATTCTTCCAGAATTCGAGTGATGAACATAGAAAGTGCGCTCACATCCTAATAGAGACTGTGTGCTATTGAAAAAAAATCAACCCTACCCGGTAGGCGGCCCCGGCCGACTTCATAAATAAAGTTGTTTTTTCCTTTTCAGTGGTTTTAATATTTTTATAACGTGTAGGATTTTTGAAGCCGGTATTTTTTTTGTTATAAAGTTTTATAACATCTCGAGATATGACGAACGTTTTCGGGCAGCAAAGCATAATTATAACCACAGGGATAATTTTAGTATTTTCCCTCTTACTCCCCAAATCAGAGTGTATTGTAATGATTCAAACTGGGTAGACGTAGTGGTATAGGTACGGGAAGGAACTTATGTATGATCTTGGTATTAGGTAATAAACACTAGTTATTTCTATACAAATTAATGTATATAGAAGATAATACAATTCGCTTTTTCTACAATCGACAACCGTGCTGACGGAATTCATTCTCTTCTCTTATTTTCTCTGTCGAAATGTTCTCATATAATTATTTCAAATAATGTTTTTTATTCATGTGGCTAGGATGTTTCTCCCAAAGAGTTTGAACTCTATTATAGTATAGTTTTGTTACTATCTGCGTAGATGGAGGAGTACAAATTCAGAACGTACCATCGATAAAATATTATTTAGCTGTCTGTTTAGTCATCACTTCTTTTGCCCAAACTGAAGAAAAAACTAAAATACAACCGTCATTGTCTCTATAATCTCCAATAAAAAATAATTGAAAGCGTGGTGGGATCACAATGTTTCCGTTTTAAAACTTTGTTTACCTCCATCTCTTTATTTCTGTGCCCTGAAGTCCTGATTTTACGTTTTCAAACTCGGAATATTACATACAGGATTAAGGCCATCGTTTTGTATTGTAATACGCATGACAGAAGAAGACATATGTACGAGTATATATATATAAATGTATGTTTGTATCATCATCATTTCGGCCGAATGAATAGTAGTCATGGCAGAATCGCTGCAAGAGCTCAGCACAATGCTCGATGATCTCAACAGAGTTTCCCAACAGGTGGGCCTTAAAATGAACATGGACAAGACAAAAGTCATGTCAAATGTCCATGTCGTGCCCACCCCAATATCCGTTGGGAGCTCTGTTCTCGAAGTTGTTGACGAGTATGTCTACCTAGGACAAACTGTCCAGTTAGGTAGGTCCAACTTCGAGAAAGAGGTCAATCGTCGAATCCGACTCGACTGGGCAGCGTTCGGGAAACTTCGCAACGTCTTTTCGTCAACAATACCGCAATGCCTCAAGACGCAAGTCTTTAACCAGTGTGTGTTACCAGTGATGACATATGGAACAGAGACGTGGTCACTCACAATGGGCCTCATAAGAAAGCTCAAGGTCACTCAGCGAGCTATGGAGAGAGCTATGCTTGGTATTTCTCTACGAGATCGAATCAGAAATGAGGAGATCCGTAGAAGAACTAAAGTTGTCGACATAGCTGAAAGGATTAGTAAACTGAAGTGGCAATGGGCAGGGCACATTGCTCGTAGAACTGATGGCCGTTGGGGCACAAAGGTTCTCGAATGGAGACCGCGCACCGGAAAACGCAGCGTGGGACGACCTCCAACGAGGTGGACAGACGATCTGGTGAAGGTCGCTGGGAGTCGTTGGATGAGAGCGGCATGTGACCGCCTCCCCCAAAGATCACCACAACCACCGATATGGATGTGTTGTGGGCTCATTGGGGGGTTTTGCCATAATTGCCACGCTGGGCAGGCGGGTTGGCGATCGCAGTTGAGTTGTTAATGTAATCGAAGGACGCTGCTGCCCATCCTCCGGCTAATCCCTTAGTCGACTTTTACGACACCCATGGGAAGAGATGGGGTGGTGGCATTCTGAGCCGGCACCACACGCTAGCTGTTTGTATGTATGTCCTTTATAGAATCGTAAACTATGCATTTGATCATGTCATGATCTTCAGCAAAGTGTTGTGCATGAGCCCACAAAGGTTTCTGAGTTGCCACTATCATTCCAATGAATATTTGTGTAATGTCTTTCCTTCAAATGTATTTTTAGTAAGCAGCGTAGCAACGCGCGCAGTGTAGGTACAGCTAGTTAGCAATAAAATTGTAATTGTTCACAAGTAAAGTTTTATTAGAACAATATGATGTAATATTAATGATGTGAGAAAGGGGACGTAAAATATTTAGCTAATGGTGATAAGGATACTGAGCTACATTGAAAACATATCTTGTTTTCAGTCAGAAAGGAATTGACGACGAAGATGCAAGACACATTCGCCTTGAAGGGCATTAATTAGGGAAGATCTCATTGCACCTGTAATAATGCGAAGGCATTAGGATTGAATTTTTTCCAATTTAATTAATGCTATTTTGTTACATGGCTCTAAAATAAAAGAGCCATAGTCCAGATGGCTGCGCACAATGGCATTATATAGAATGTTTTGAGAAAAGAGATGAGAACCCCAGCGTACTTCAGACAAAGCTCTCGTGACATTTACACTTTTTTCGCATTTATTATATATATATTGTAAATGATGTAAACCAGATAATTTAACTGTCGGGAATGATAACTAAAAAATTTTACTCTGCCCTGGGATTGAAAAGTCTCCATTAGCTACAGAGAGACTTAATGGGAGGAGATTTCTCTTGCGTGAAAAAATTACTGCATGACATTTTGAAATCGATAAAGAAAGACCATGGAGCCAATCATTTAAATACCGAAGATCGGTATTCTAATTACGGGAACCAACTGGCACCGATGTAAGCTCATCGAGAATAAGAAACGCCATCCAATATCAAAGTCAATTTGTCATATGACAAACAACCATAATTATTACCACAATTATGACTAAAGAGGTTCATATTTACCTTAAGGCAGAGGTTAGGTACTTATGTACATTGACAAAAACTAATCGTGGATATAGGTGGAATAAAATCCACTCCTCCCCACCAGGGGGGATACGTTGGTAGAGACTAGTGGAATAGCTCGAAAATGACAGAGCGTATTCAGATTAGGTGCTCAAATTCAGACGTAAGTCACTGACCATGATATAAGCTATAACAGATAATTTGGTATATGTGTCACACATAACCGTACTAAGTGAATAATATACAGTAATTGATGATGACCGCTACTGAATAGCTCATTGTGGCAACTACCGGATCATTTGTCAAGAGAATGAACGGTTCAAATAGGTACTTAGTAGCGATAGCAGATATGTTTATACGACTGCAGGCGGATTTATGATCACATAATCGAGAATCTCGAAAGAAAAATGTAAAGCGGCTCAATATTATTAACAAACTTTCTATTGTAAAGTTGGTCATGGTAACTTCTAATTTTGAATACTTACATACTATACTATACTAGAAACACATTCACGACAGTAACAGCCGGTTTCTGAAACGAAAATTATCGCAAATATTACGTAACAAGCTTTTAATCTCGAATTAAGCAAACAAATGTGCAAATCTATTAACTCATTACGTTTCGTAAAACGAGACACAATTAAAAATCTATTGTGTCTACACGGCTGCCGGCAATTGACACGATAACTGTTAACAGTGTGTCAAATCTGTTACTTCTCGTTATTTCTCGTTACCATGCCTAGCAATGCAGAATTGGTTGATTTATTTGGTGTTACTGTTTCTCTTCACCATCCATTTCATTGCACAAACCCTTCGTTTGGTAGTCTTTCATGGTACACACAGCTACATATAGTTTTAATTTCCCGTATAAGCTGATCTCGCATTGTATAGACTTTCGGTACAATGAAAAGTCGGATTATATACTGGATATTTTATAGCTTGATATGTAGCCGTTTAATTATTAGCTAAATAGGTATATGGTGACACTTCCACAAAAGTCTCTTACTGACTTTTGTGGAAGAGTTGAAGTTGTGATTCGAAGATAATGTCTCGAAAAATTATATTTACAGGAAAAGAAAAAAGTAGGCTACTGACAATAGTGACAAAATTAGTATTAAGCTGTTCAAATAATATCTAAATATTAAAAAACTACGTACGTAGTTCTTTTTTTATATTTAGCATTCATGCTGGTATTTCACTAACGTACTTTATAATTATTGAGCTTACCTAAAGTTTTCTCCGACATTTATAAACCTGTTATTCATGTTAATAGCCTTTTAATGAGTAATATTTACTTTGACACTCGATTAATCGGTCAATATTAAGCGATTATAAAACCGCTCGTTGACAATCTGTCGACAGGCGCAAAAGTTTTCCAGAAACCCAAAATTAACTTGACCGGCGGTTAATTGGAGAAACACATTGTTAACAAGCTGTTAATAGATTGTCACATTTGTGTTTCAGAAACTCAAAACAATTAATTAATTCTTAATTTAATAACTAATAAATTTTAATAATTTTTTTTTAAAGAATCAATACTTAATTCGAGATTAACAAGCTTGTAACGTAATTTTTGCAATAATTTTCGTTTCAGAAACCGGCTGTTACTGTCGTAAATGTGTTTCTAGTGTGTAAGTATTTAAAATTAGAAGTTACCATGACCAACTTTACAATAGAAAATTAATTGCTTACACGGACATTGCAAATTGGCAGACTGTCAATCATAATGACGTCTTTTATCATTTGCAGGAGTTTCCACTGATCATCCTTTGTTGCAGTTTATTTATGGAAAGGATATGTAGGTATTATGTTAAGTGACTTTACTAATACGGCATTATCAGTATACATTTAATCTGAATATTCATATAAGTACAGTACCTATGATAATAATGAATGAGTTACTCGTCAAATGTTTTCTCTATGTTAAAGTATTACTTGCGACCTCGGCAGAGGAGTTGCAGGAGATGGTAACTGCTACGAGTGGAGCTCTTGTTAGGAAGGGAATGAAGATAAATGTAAAGAAGACGAAAGTGATAGTGTTTGAAAGAGATGAGGCAGTGACAGACTGCAATATCGTGATTGGAGATGAACAAATTGAACAGGTGAATGAGTTTGTGTATCTGGGTTCAAAGTTTACAAGAGATGGAAAGTGTGAGAGTGATATTGAAAGAAGAGTGAATGCAGGAAACATGGTGAATGGAGCTTTGCACTCCTTTATGAACAGTCGGAAGGTGTCTAACAAGGCTCGTTAGGCTGTGCATGAGGGGGTGTTGGTACCGACACTCATGTACGGAAGTGAAGGTTTCTGGGTATAGCAGAAGAAACATGAAAGCAGAATAAATGCAGTTGAGATGAGAGCGTTAAGAAGTATGATAGGAGTTAAACTGAGTGACAGGATAAGAAATACTGAGATAAGAAAACGTTGTGGTCTGAAAGAAGATGTAGTGACAAAAATTGAGAAAAGTATGCTGAGATGGTTTGGCCATGTCGAGAGAATGAATGAAGAACGATTGACGAAAAAAGTGTATAAGGCGAGTGTGAATGAAAGTGTTGGAAGGGGTAGAGCTAGGCGGACGTTTCGAGACCAAATCAGGGACGTCTTGGAAAAAGGCCAGGTCAAGAGTACCCTAAACCGAAGAGCATGTATGAAGGGAATAATGAAAGTGGACGAAGCGAAACAAGTATGTAAGGATCGTAGCAAGTGGAAAGAAGTGGTCTCTGCCTACCCCTACGGGAGAGAGGCGTGATTATATGTATGTATGTCCAGTACCTATGTTCATTCATCATAGCCAGCCCATTAATGTCTTACTGCCGTGCAGAGGCCTTTACTCACGAAAAAAAGGATCGGCGTTAGCTCATCACGCTGGCCTAGTGCGGGTTGGCGGACTACACACACAATTGAACATTTCGGAGCCGTCTCAGGTGCGCAGGTTTCCTCACGATGTTTTTCTTTCACAGATAACGCAAGTGATAGTCCAATTCTCATCCGCACATGAATCCGAAAAATCTGAGGCGCGGGCCGTAATTGAACTCAGACCCAACCAAACCAGACAGAGTTAATGAATATGACTAAATGAACCATAGTATCATAAAGTGTAATTTACAATCCTCGTCTCCTTGCAATCAGACGTCATGAGCATTGCATTTGGAAGCACGGATGGGTGCTCGCATCTTCATGCTATTTACTTCTGCGGGTATACTCACGCGAAATGTAGTATCGTTTCGCCGACAAGCCAGGCAAGTTTAAAATTAAAGTTGATTTTGTGTAACAATAAGTGTTATTACCACCACTAAGTCCTCGGGCTTTATCCGTAATATTTTGGCTTGGTAATAAAATGCGTCTCATATACATCAGTCCCTTACCTTATAAGGCAGATGACGAATATTTAAGCAGATTACACCATATGGTGGAATATTTGGCTTAGTTAAATGTCATTGCAAAAAGTAAAAAATTACAAATTAATAATAAAAATAAAAGTAAACATAAAATGTATTGAATTCGTTCGTTCCGGCCAAATGAAGTCCACTGTTGGACACAGGCCTCCTCCAAAGATCACCACAACGACCGATATGGGTGTGTTGTGGCCTCATTAGGGGGTTTTGCCATAATCGCCACGCTTGGCAGACGGGTTGGCGATCGCAGTTGAGCTGTTAATGTCCTCGAAGGACGCTGCTGCCCATCCTTCGGCTAATCCCTTAGTCGACTTTTACGACACCCACGGGAGGAGATGGGGGATGGTAGTCTGAGCCGGCACCACACGGCACAATAAATGTTTTTCAATTACATCTTATAATTTGATCAACCGCTGGGAGACCACTTTTAGCTATAAATAGTGTTGTGGACTCATCTCAAGATAAAGTGCAAAAATACCTCGGAACAAGTACCTAGCGGGACGAATTTAACAGGCTATCAAAAAAAAGAAAGCAAGTATTCACCCTCAATAATGAGGCTCAACTACAACAACATTGGTACACACGACTACACATCAAGCTATAAAAATCCAGTTTACCCTGATCTCTCATCATACCGAAAGCCTATACAATGCGAGATCAGTTTATACTGGTTTGTATAGCTTGATGTGTACCTACAAATGTTTGCTAATACAAAGTGTGAGTGTGAGACACCCAGCTGAGTTTTTTGTACAGATATTCCAGTTCCCCATATCTAACGACCCCAAGCAACAGACAGTACCTAAGTGTAGCTTTCGCCTAGACTTAATTTTAATGTTTATTAAGGAACATGGATGGTCGTAAACAGGACTTTTATTAATAATAATTAATTCAAATGTTTTTTTGGATCTGGCATAGAATCTTTAAACGGTAGGAGCTGCTGCGAACAGAATCAGCTACATCTCTTTCATACCTAAGACTGGAATTCATACATAGGCCTAGGTTGCGAGCTTCCACTCGCTCAATCAGCTCCCCCAAAAGGGTTAAGTTTAATGTAGGCAATGAATTTTAAATTATTTTTAGTGGCAAATAGCATATTTCTGTTTTGTTGGGGTTGAGAACTAAGGAGTGGCTTTCAGCCCATTCGACAATCCTGACATAGCCTCCTCCTCCTTTAGTATTTATGTTTAATTAAATAATTACTGACCTTTCTTTGCAGTGAACGGCGTCGGGTGCCATTCCGGCACGTTCGCGAGGATTGCTTCCACTGCCTGCGAAGTAAAGGATATTCAATGAGAATCTTTATTGAAAAATAAAAACATTATATTTTTTTATTTGGTAAACATAATAATATGGACTCGACTCTTCGCATGTCACCTCTAAGTTGGATATTTTCTTAGATCTATCTCTGACTGTATAATAATGATTATAACGTGCATCGTGGGCTCAACTGTATACATTCAATGGAGTTTCTGGTTTTATACAATGATGACCATCGTCTTCCTCACTATACCTCCTATTCCTCATTACACGAAATAAGAACAGAGCACTCTAAAATCTAAATCATGACATTATATTATATTTGCTAATATTATAATATTTATTATGATGAAACCCGTGACAACCAACCAACGCCAACCAAGTTAAGAATATGAAATGCCTACATAAAACTGTTTCTGTTCTACTTTAAAACATATTTATTACATGTTATTTCTCACTCATTATAGTTATTAAGTTAATATTACGTTTCCTCCGTCCGTATGTCACTGCAAGGGTGCCAACTGAAAATTAGCGCTGGGCACCGAACGCCCAGCAAATGCTGAGTTGGTAACCCTTTCGGCATGATCATACTGACGGTACGTTTGTCTTTATTCGGCTACTAGCTGGGACCCGCGGTTTAACCCGCGTTTAATTTAAAAGAAATTTAGAGTACTTCGACATAGACACTTGACATAGAATATATATTGGATTTCAGGGGTTTCATTTTTTTTGCGCGGAACCCTAATTATTTTTCTAAAATTAAAGTAGCCTAAGTCCTATTATATCTATTCCTTATAAAATCAGCTATCTGCCAGTGAAAGTTCTGTAAAAATCGGTCCAGCCGTTTCGGAGATTACCCGGAACAAACAGACGGACAGACAGACAAATAAAAATAAAGTATTGTTATATGTACCGTATATACTTTCATATGCATTTAGTAAAAAAACTGTTATTTTGACATTACAAACAGACAATTTTATTTATTTGTATAGATAAAAAATATGTCTGTTGTATTTTCATTTTGTTCTATCAGTTTTATTGTGTGAGATTTTTTTCTTGCTTACTTTCAATTGCAAACACGGTGACTACATTTTTCTGGTACAACATTGTAACATTGTGACCAGACTAGCATAGTCAATTAGTCATTCCCCTGGTGGTAAGCTTCACGCCTGCCCTTAACAATTGTTATGCTACCCAGGACTAGTGCTGTGACTCGGGGGTCGCGGGCGCGCAGATTGGGGAGTCTGCGTGCTCACACCGAGCGACCCCCGGGAGGACGGTGGCGCGCACGTGGTCACGTGCCGCCGTGTGCGCAGCACAGCGCAAAGCGAGGCTTGGAGGGATCCTTTACAATCCTCCCCGAGAGGTGCCTGGGGGGGCGACCTTTTTACAGCCCCCTCCCCTTCGCTAGAGGGGGTGACCGCTTTACAGTCACCATCTCCGAGATGTGCCTATAGACTTAGCACCAGTGCCACTCTAGCGTGATCATACCAGGTCCTGGAGCCCCCCTTAGGTGCCATAGATGACCGCCGCAGTGGTTTTAGCCGGTAAGGCATGCCCTTTCGCTCTACCCCAGGTCAGAGGAAGTTCATAAAGAATTTCGACTGAGACAAATAAAAAAAAAGGATTGTAGGTATTTTTTGTAACAAAGTAGTCATAGTCATTTGTGTTATAACTGTGATAAAAACGTAATTAAATTCATTCTCACAGTCGATAAAAATTTAATTAAAATTAATTTTTAACGCATTTAAATCTATGGTATCATTAAAAAAACATCAGCATATATGTTATATGAACATCATATTTGTTCAGCGGTAGTCGTCTTTTGGCTGATATCATCCAAATCCAACGTCCACTGGAGAACAAAGCCCTCCCCCATAAACCGCCCGTTAAATACCGTGTGTCGTCATATGGGGGGAATTTTCCGGTACTCACCACGCTTGGCAGGCGGGTTGTGAGCGTAGAATGTTCCGATACCTCTGGCTTAGGCACTTGGTTAGTCTTTTACGACATCCACGGGAAAAGATAAAAATCACCTGGTCAATAATAAACGGATACGTTGTTAGCTTTACATTTTATCCGCACGCGTAGAGTAACTTTCCGCTCCAATGAGTTAATTATAGTAGATGAATAAATAATCCGACAGACTCACGAAACAAGGTTAATAGAATATAATGACTATTGCAACATAATATTCAGATCATTAAACTTGACTAAATATCATGTTACAATATACCCTTTTATCTTAAAATACAATCTGGTCAATAAATATGCTTCTAGAATGGAATGGAATCATTTATTTAGTAATTAAGTCCTAACGGACGCGTCATAGTGGTACAACCTAAGATGTTTTTATAAGTTTCATTGGGTACAACGGACATGACAACCTCCGAGAACAATTGCCGAAAGAAACTCTGTGCCTGGGCCTAAGTCTTTTCTGGGTACTTTCTTTTAATTTTTGTCTTTTGCTAATCTCTCATAGGCTCTTCACAAATTATTTAAAATTTATGGAAACCATTTATATTGATAAAATAGAAAACTTATTTTTTATCAATATAAAAAGTTTTCAACGTCGTCATATCTCAGCCAAAGGACGTCCACTGCTGAACAAAGGCATCCCCTATATATTTCCACAGAAGTCGCCATCATCCAACGACTCCCTTTCTTATGAGGCACATAGTGAGTGACCACGTCTCTGTTCCATATGTCATCACTGGTAACACACACTCGTTAAAGACTTTCGTCTTGAGGCATTGCAATATTGTTGACGAAAAGACGTTGCGAAGTTTCCCGCACGCTGCCCAGTCGAGACGGATTCGACGAATTCTCTTTTTCAAAGATGGACCCGACCCACCCAAATATATTGGAAGGAAGGAGATATGCCATGTAGTATAAATTGTATGCGAGTCTATAAATCCAGTTTTCCCCTACCATTCTTCATAAAAACACAGTAAAGCGCAAAGTTACAAGTTGTCATCCAATGAACTTTAATAAACACAACATTATAATTGGCTACTCCTACTAACTCACACACCCACGACTTTGTAGGGCGAATCATGCCGAGTGTAGGTACGGACTGCAACACAGCGGTCGTACCACGTACGCGTAAGTTTATTGGGAGGATCATTCGCTGTTCTATTCACTACGTTTGTTATTCACCGATTGCTAGTTAAAAGTGGTAGATAAGAAGCATTGTATTTTGTATAAAAATAATAATGTCGTTCTGTTCCATCAATCCAAATGTAACAATGTGTCTCGGCTTTCATATTTGGGACCAAGTGATTAATGGGGGCATTATTTACAATGCCAGGGTGGTATCAGTTATGAGACATCAAGCCATATAGCCATTAATAACTGTTAAAAGTTCATTATTTATCACAGTATCCGGTGATAATGAACTAAATGAATATTGCTAGGCTAACTAAACGTGATTCTTGCGCAATTTTATAATATAATTTATTTAGTTTAGGTACATTTGGCAGTAACAAACATTTATGAAATGTATTTTTTATTTTAGGTCAGTTCAACTTCAGTATTTGCCAAGCATTTTCTATTTATAAGATGAAGATCTCTGAAATTTTTATTGGTCTCTAGTGGTAATTCTACATGAACTTCCTTCGCCCCGGGGAAGGGCGAAGGGGTATGACTCCTACCGGCTAAAACCACTGGAGTGGTCATCTTCGGCACCGAAGGGAGGCTCCAGTTCCTTGTAAGATCACACTAGAGCCGCCCATTGGTACCGTGCCTTTAGGCACATCACGGGCGGGATGACTGTAAAGCGGTCACCCCCTCTAGTGAAGAGAAAGCGACTGTAACAAGGTCGCCCCCCCCGCACTTCTCGGGGAGGCGCACAGCGAGGCTTCTGAGGGATCCTTTACAATCCCCCAAGAATCTTGGACTTTTCAACACGTGGCCCTGTTGAATGGGGCACATACAATTTTCCGAAATCATTTCCAAGATCCCATTGAAACCTCCACGCAACCTGTACATCAAGCAGCTGAATATTTTGCGCATCATCGCGTAAAAGTCGTCTGTGTGTGCTTCAGCAAACATACCTGATGCACTAACAGAAGCGTGGAAGCCTGAATAGGGCCATGAAAATGTTATGTATTGGGCAAGTAGGACGTTGTAGGCACGCTGGTTGTATGATGTCCATATGCTGACCGCGTAAACGCATTGGCAGCAAGCCGTAAACGGGGTGATCTTACCTACGAATCAGCATACCACCATGTACCGCCAACGCCCTAAGTTCATTTTCAATATCAGTACCGTCAGTTTCATTTTCAGTGAGATAGTGTCCTGTTTAAGGGTCGTACCTGGCCTACTACTATCGGCTTTAAACAACAGTGGTAGACTCTTGTTTTGATTATAAACCAAGCCATTCACATCCGCATAGTCCTCAGAAACCCGCATAAGCTTCCTCAGATTGAAGGGGCGAGCAGCACCATGTCATCTGCATAGCTAATATTATTCATAGATATGCCATTTACGTAGCATCCCACATGCATGTTCATTTAGTTCATTTATATACAGGTTAAAGAGGGCGGGTGAGGACAATCTCTTCTGCCTTACGCCACACTCCAGTCTGTAATTTTCCGATTGCTTGTCAGCCCTAAGATAGTTGACCTGGTTGCTGTACCAATACTCAAAAAAGGATATAAGTTGACTGGGCATTTTTGTGGCCTTCAGTTTATCCTATAGTATGTTATAGGACACCATATCAAAGGCCTTTGATAAGTCCAAAAAAACAAGCGTAGACGGGTGTTTGTCTGTTAGTGTACTACCGGTTGCCGGTAAGCACACGCTTAACGGCTAGAATAGCACTCTCATTGGATAGGCCAGCCCGGAATATGAACTGAACATCAGTCTAGTTTAATTGTTCATTAGCAAACCGTTCAGCACCTTTACGGGCGCCGTGGCCAATAATATGGGCATGTAGTTATTTCTACTAGCAACATCACCAGTCTTCTTCTTGATAATTGGTACAACAACCGTCTCCATTAGGTTGTGCGGGAGATAGCCGTGAACAAGCCCAGGACCCTCGGCAAGTGAACACCTGGGTGTGGCAAGTGTTCAATGCTTAAAAAATCGTGTCCTGGACTCTTCCTTCTAGACATGTTCCTAATAACCCTATTTACCTCTTTGGCAGAAACGTACGGATTTCTATTTATCTGCTTACAAACTGATGATGTCTTATCCGGAACGGGCAGTGGAGTTTGAACTCTAGTGTTCCGTAAACATTTTAGCAGTCTCTCCGGTGTCACTGATATTGTCAATGCTAACAGGTTGACAAGGCCGTGGGTTCGTAGTGGCAGTAGCTTTCCAGAACTTCTTAAAATCTTGAGATGAATGGTGAGATGCTATCGCATCCATCTTAATTTGTTCTTAATTTCTTCGTCGAGAAAATATTGTTTCGAGTCTAACAATATTTTGTGGCTATCATCAAAACAAGTGTTATCATAACACTCATAAAATGATTCAGTTAAGTACATGTTCCTGAACTTAGAATTACAATAATCATGATATTTATTTGTTCAACATTTCTCAAACACCAGTTTATTTTATTTATTAGAACATTGTTATATGTATTTTTTGGCCTCACTGTAGGTACTGAGACTACACTTTACAATCATCGGTAAATGATCTGACCAATATACGCGTGTAAAACCTTAATGTCTACAACAGACTGATATGCCGCTTCATTAGCGACACAATGGTCCAACCATCTTTTACAACTATGGGTAATCTACATTTTGAAAAGCGCAACTAAGTTTGGCCATTTATAAATTGCCTGTAAATGAATAAAAAACCGATGACTACGGTCAATAAATGGATTCCAACGAGGAATTACTCAGCTTACTTCTACAAACACAATTACAAAAACGAAATAAGGAGAAGGGAATGAAATAGGACGATGTTGTACTTTTTGGATACGAAGTTCCACATGAAAGTCATTTTTAGATTGTGACAAATTGTGCTATGTGTGCGTTAGCTATACTTTCGGCTTTGTGATAAATGATGACTCAACGCGAAGCGAAAACACTTTCGTATCTTTCGATACACACGGCTACATATCAAGCTACATATTTCCAGTACACGGTGATCTGTCATTACACAGAAAGTGTATACAAAGCGAGATCAGCTTATACTGGAACGTATACCTAGATATGCAGCCGTGTTTACAAAACGCGAGTCGCGGTCGCGCGCCTCACACGTTCGGAGAACGCGCACGCTCGGGAAGCGCTTGTCTGGGGGAGGCTTTAGCGTGTCTTGGTATTTATTGTATTCCAAAATATCAATGAACAAAAGAACAATTTGTTTATTAAAACTGTTGAATATAAATGATTTATAAAAGTAAGTCTGATGATACAGAATCATTCGTTATTCTGTTGATTCTCAGTGCAATGCCCTAAAGTAAATTGAACTCATTTTATGTAAACGACCAGAGCGCAACGTTTTATCTAGTGTTTACAATGTGAATGGAAAGGTTCAAGGCATCGCGTTGATAATACATTCATGGCTAGAACAAACCGGCAGCTTCTCGTATCTCTAAACAATAACTAAGGTCACGGTTTATGAATGAGTAAGTATTTCAAACATTGGTTATGTGGTTTTAGGGTATGTTCAGACGTGCCACAAAACTGTATGAAAATATGTAGTTCCATTCACACAGGTACGATAATTTGCAGTTGCGTTCATCAGCTACCGAACGTGAGGTCTATATGGACGACAACGCGGCCACAAAGGCTACCACCACTCATGGCACTCGCGTGCAAGCGGCTGATCTAATCACATCGCGACCGCACACTTTTGCGTTCCCTTCCCAGTCCCACACGTATTTTGTGGCTGCTAAAACGCAACTTCTAGCTGTCGCAGCGACACCCTAGCCACTGCCCGACAACATTTTCGCCGCTGTGGCGTGGTGTGGTTGTGTGGCAAGTTTGAACAGAGCCTTAATCTCAGCAGTCAGTCAGTCAGTCACTAAGATATAATGTTAAAATCGATGGCAAGCTTGGCGCATTGGCTGTCTGCGCTTGGATCGTGGGGTCGATCCACGCAAGGAATTTGTATGACCTATAGGCAGTTGTTCCAGGTCTGGGTAGGTACTTGTGCATGTAAATTCTACCGTGGGCACAGGAGATATACTAGTGAGGGATATCATTTAAAAATAAAAACATATATCTATCATACACTCAGATATGTAGATATCTGTATGAAAATCTACAAAAAAGCTGATAACATACTGATAAAGAAGATAAGTGTGGAAATGTGAATGCATCCATGCAGTTCATCCTACAATCTATTGTCAAAGGTTTAACAACAGTATTGTGTTGAAATAGAAACGTAAAACCTGATTTTTGCCTTCGATAGCTACATCGGCGTTTATTACATTTTCAAACGTGCTTAAAACAAGTGTTCATGATATTACCAAAGTTTTACTATCTACTCCATACAATAGCCTTGATACTGACAGCCTTCAGCAATTCAATTACAGGTATAAGGCAGCTCGGGATATAATAAGCCCCGGACACCTGTCATGTATAACCTACGCGGATGCCGAGTGTGTGGAGTTAGGGGTCTTACTAACAGGGGCGGATTTAAACGTAGGCTCGCGAGGTCCGGGCCTGTGGCGGAACAAGAGTGATTCTCGATAGTATCTATACAAATAAATAAAATTGAAGTGTCTGTTTGTAATGTCAAAATAACAGCTTTTTACTAAATGCATATGGAAGTATGTATATTACATATAACAAATACACTACTTTTTACTTTTTGTCTGTCTGTCTGTCTGTCTGTCCGTCTATCTGTCTGTCTGTCTGTCTGTCTGTCTGTTTGTTCCGGGTAATCTCCGAAACGGCTGGACCGATTTTGACGGGACCTTCACTGGCAGATAGCTGATGTTATAAGGAATAACTTAGGCTACTTTTATTTTAGAAAAATAATTAGGGTTCCGCGCAAAAAAAAGAAACCCTTGAAATCCAATATATATATTCTATGTCGAAGTACTCTAAATATCTATTAAATTAAACGCGGGTGAAACCGCGGGTCCCAGCTAGTATGAAATAAAACTTATCGCGATGTGTTCAAGGTGAGACTACACACACAACACAACACACATTCTGCACAACAAGAAGCAAAAGTTTAGCCAATCAAAGATCGATTACGACAATGCCTGGAGAGTTACAAACCTGCATAGCTTGAAAGAAATCCTGTCACAGCCAATGTCAGATAATTATAATAATGTCTTTATGGAATGGATTACGCGATTCGTCTCATTAAAACACTTCCTAACGTTTAACAATTTCCATAACATCCTGCGACCACGAACCCTGCATAATGTTCGAAACGATAGGAAAAACAAAATAGAAAAAATATATATATATATATACGAAATGTAAATCCATTAAAAAGTGATTTATTATAGTCAGATAATTATTTCTAGTTCCTTTTCTAAATGTATAAGTTCTTTTGGTATGAAGTGAAGTCTCGAATCTAGCATATCGATAGCACAAAGCAGGCTGTAGCCCATGTAGATTAATAAGCAAATTTCATGCATCGGCGAATTCTAGGCACATACAAACTCGGCTTGTAGATTAATACCATATACGTCACGTTGCCTCAAAAGTCCGAAGACTGATCTATATCAAGTCGTTAAGACAGTGTGCAGATTTTAAAATATTAATAAAAATGGCATATCTTGCGCTCTGTCAGTCCGTCATCAGTTATTGCATCCCGGTATGGGGTGGCGCCGCTAGAACTAAGTTGCTTGGGCTGGAACGAACACAGAGTTGTCCTAAAGGTAATGCTTGGCCGGTTACGTAGATTTCCTACTACCGAACTATATGTAGAGCTCTTACTGTGAGGCAGCTCATTGTGCTCGTTTTTTATTTTTTTATTCGCGCCCTGTGGAAATGATTCATGAACTTCCTTCGCCCCGGGGAAGGGCGAAGGGGCATGCCGGACTCCTACCGGCTAAAACTACTGAAGCGGTCATCCTCGGCACCCAAGGGAGACTCCAGGTCCTCGCATGATCGCACTAGATCCGCCCACTGGTGCCACGCCTATAGGCACATCTCGGAGAGGGGTAAAGTGGTCACAAAGGTTTTTAAATCAATAAAGTTATTATTATTATTTGAATCAATAAAATACCGCAATCGCTGAAAACAATGTAGCCAATTACACACCAAGCAATGCGTCGGCGCAGAGATGAAGCATGAATACAAATCAACTTGTGAATTGTGCTTCTTTACATTCATTTCTCAAGACGAACCTCCTTTATAAAAATAAGATGAAGAATGTCGTCATACCAGATTGCCACAGTATTTGGTTGCACAAATACGTGGACTGGTTAATTCACTACCCTTACTTTGTTGCGACATAGTTGCGTAAAAAGTGTCTCAAAAAATCTAATCAAATTTTTGGATCATATAATGTTCCATGATTTCAGCCGAAAAAAGACCACAGCTGGACACAAGGGTTCCCCAAAGATTACCACAGCGACCGGCCTGGGAGTGTTGTGTGCTCATTGGGGAGTTTTGCCATAATCACCACAGTTGGCAGACGGGTTTGCGATCGCAGTTGAGTTAAAATGTACTCGAAGGACGCTATTGCCTAACCTCCGGTTAATCCCATAGTTGCCTTTTAAGACACCCACGGGATGAGATGGGTCGGTGCTATTCATAACCGGCACCATATAATTTTCACTGCCTTTTAATATGGACCCAAAACCTTAAATCTCCATGACTTTCTTCTTTAAGTACAGGTTTCCAGGTGAGTCTTGTGATAAATCCACTATGCATTTCCATAATCTTATAAAACTATTGATTACGTGGGTGATATAGAAATATACCGTCTCATCGGATTTTGTGCTCATACATTTCTGGTTACTATAAAAACATCTCAAATATCTAGGAAAATCATGAGAAATTAACAACAACATTGTAGGTCAGCATCGTGAATAAGTTTACAGCCGCTTCCTAGATTTAGACGTACTTTGAACCGACCAACGTACCAAGTTGCTCACAATGGATTTATGTATCCAAATATTATCTGTCTATTATTTAATTCTATCTTTGTTCACGCTATTTACATAGTGCGTCTTAGTAAAGTTTAGGGTTCCTATAACCAAAACAATGCCGTGTGGTGCCGGCTCAGAATGCCACCACCCCATCTCCTCCCATGGGTGTCGTAAAAGTCGACTAAGGGATTAGCCGAAGGATGGGCAGCAGCGCCCTGCGAGTACATTAACAACTCAACTGCGATCGCCAACCCGCCTGCCAAGCGTGGCGATTATGGCAAAACCCCCCAATGAGCCCACAACACATCCATATCGGTGGTTGCGGTGATCTTTGGGGGAGGCCTGTGTCCAGCAGTGGACTTCATTCGGCCGAAATGATGAACCAAAACAATCATTCTAAGGGTATTTCAATAGATGCTAGATGTTATAGACTTTAGTGTCCCAAGTTCTTTCTGCGTCAAATTTTATTAGTATCTAAGTTACACTCGGCGCCTCGGGAATGAAATGTTTGTATGCAATGAAATATGCTCGTGTAGTGTGGCGGAAACAACCATTAAGCTAGCCGACCTGCGTCCTGATTAGCTAAAAATTAGCTAAAAACAGCGCCAGCAGATGCGACACCAGCTACCGCGCAACCAAGGATCCACCGGTGGAAATTGAAAAGTGAAATTTAAAGGCGAGGATGTAATTTCAGTTCATTGATCGTCCGACAGAGTGAGCGTCGGAGATCTTAGTCTGTTTAAACGATATCGGCAAATACGTAATACCTTTGACAGCGGCGTCTGCGCGATTTACGCCTGTGGCAAACCGTCTGCGGCGTACGTAATCAGCCCGCGGGTGGTAAGTATACATTTTTATTTCAACTTTAATACATATATTCTCTTCTTGGTCTTCAATTGTATGAAGTCTTTTTAACGCAATAGCGACCTCGTTTATATTAAAACTTCTAACGCACGTACTTTAATACATTTACTTTGAATTTTTTAGGGATAAAAATCAACCTTCATGCTAATCCAGGATACATACTCCCTCTGTACCTAAATTAATTCAAATCCATTCAGCCATTACGATCGTAGTTGTATTCTTGTTATTTATTTCTAATTTCTAATAATTTTTGACGGCACGGTTGGTGCAGTGACTGATACAGTCGACTGCTGCGCTCCGGGTCGTGCGTTCGATTCCCGCACGGAACCAATATTTGTATGATCTGCAGGTAGTTGTTCCGGGTCTGAGTGTATTGTATGTGGAATTAATGTCTAACCCACGACACAGGAGAAACCGTGGTGTGGAGCAACGTTTTAAAAAATAAAAATAAATTACCTGTGCGGCGGCTACTCTGGTCTCCCAGGCGGGCGATCGTAGATGCGTCATCAGCCTGCCCAGCAGCCGGTGCAGTTCTTCAGGGTGGGCCTTCTGCACCTCACCGAGCTGCCTGGCGGCGGCGCGCCGGGTCGCCTGTCCCGCGCCCGCCT
Organism: Diloba caeruleocephala; assembly: GCA_947459985.1. Classification (NCBI taxonomy): domain Eukaryota; kingdom Metazoa; phylum Arthropoda; class Insecta; order Lepidoptera; family Noctuidae; genus Diloba; species Diloba caeruleocephala. The sequence goes on from OX381613.1 coordinate 5,388,210, forward strand.
CCAGAAGGACGAACAGACGATCTAACCTGGTATGACAATACTTCATGATCATATATGTCTTTTTTACTACAGCACACCAGCCTTACCATCCATAGAATCACAACTTCAGAACGTCTCCAGCACCGAAGACGAGATAATTGTAATGACATTTTGAGACAACATGCTAAAACTAACTTTATCTTTATCAAGAAAAGAATCATATACCATATGCAAATGTAAGAATTTTCGTGTATTTGTCGATAAAAAATATTAAAAATATTGTTTTCTTTATTATGTTACATTTGGATTGATGGAGCAGAAAGACATAACTATGTTGTACAAAATACAAAGCTTCTCATCTACCACTTTTAGCTAGCAATCAGTGAATAATAAACGCAATTAATAGAACAGCGAATGGTACTCCCAATAAACTCACGTGTTGCGTGGTACGGCCGCTGTGTGCAGTCGGTACGTTCGGCATAATTGACTGTCTACAAAGTCGTGGGTGTGTTTTAGTATGAGTAGCCAATTATAATATTGTGTTTATTCAGTTCATTGTATGAGAACTTGTAATGTGTGCATTAGTGTGTTTTTATGAAGAATAGTAGGGGGAAATTGGATCTCTAGGCATGGGTACATTTTGAATTATGTACATGGCATATCTCTTTTCTTCCAATATTTCGTCTATCCTAACGCTATTTTAAATAAAAACAATAATTAGTTTCACATAAAACTGCAATGTAAATAAAAAGTAAACAGTTGTTGTTTCGCTACAGTTTCACGGATGAGGTCATCGCTCGCAGTAGCATAATAGTATCATATCATCATATCGGCCAAACAACGTCTACTACTGAACAAAGGCCTCATCCATAGATTTCCACAACTGTGTCATCATATTGGGGGGAATTTGCCAGTACTCACCACGCTTGGCAGGCGGGTTGGTGAGCGCAGAATGGCTACTGTTCCACAGAAAGGACGCTGCCCATCCCTATGGTTTAGAATCCCTTAGACGCCTTTTACGACCTCCACGGGAGGAGATGGAGTGGTGCTGTATTCTTAATCCGGACACCACACGAATAGCATATCATAGTACAATAATTACGTAGCATTTGATCGCGTTGATTACGATACATTGCGTGCTCAAAAATGACAAAAACTGTAACCTATTATTTCCGAGATAAATGGCTTTCCTATTTTTATTATAGGCTTAAGTGTAAACTCATCCCAATAGTTTTCGGTCCGTTGTCACTTACAGCCTGTATAATATACGCCCCGCGGCCCTACATCACTCCGTGCACACAGAGTTGCCAGAGTAAGCAATTTCGAGCTACGAAATTGTGCGACATGGACTCAAGAAGGCTGGGGTAGAGTATTGTTCTCCGATGAAGCTAGGGTACCTCTGTGGTGAGGATCGACGTCGGCGAGTGCAACAAAGACCAGGGAACGCTTTGCAGATGTGTGTTTTGAACAAATCACTCCTTATGTTGGGGGCTCCGTTATATTTTGGGCACCGACTAATTCGCTGGACCTTACGATGTCTCCAAAATTTTTGAAAATGTCACATTTAATGCACACCGGTACATATTGGCGGTCCTAGACAATTCGATTTTTATGGATGATACTGCTCGCGCCCACTTTCTATTGACTCGGAAGCCTATATTCAATAGGTCACGATCCGTCGTTTGGATGGCCAGATAGAAGTCGGGACCTCAATCCAATAGAGCACATCTAGCATGTTATGAAGCGATGAGCAGCATCAGTGCAGCCCGCTCCGCAAAACATCAGGGAGCTGAAGAATGTCATTGCCGCGAAGCGTACTCCACAAGAAACCATTAGGAATACCCTCGATAGCATGCCCAGACGAATGCAAGTAGTTATTGCAGCAAGAAGGGGGGGCACAATCAATATGACAGTTTTACATAGAGCTTCTGGTTGTATGGACTTTGACACCATTTTTCATTGATTCAATACAAATTTAACAACTAAATTGACAAAACTACTCTCTGCTTATTAATTTATAAGATTCTGAGGATACAGCCCACTTAAAATAAACAAATTAACTGAACTTAATATTGTAATAGGTTATTTGCTTAGGTGTCAATATTTTTTGCTAAATATTTTATATTACGAAGAAGTAGAATGTTACATGCGCGCCAAAAGAAGAGAGAATTCCCAAAATTGTGGCACCTCGCAATCTGTTCGCCTAGATAGCTATCTCTTTTACTCCTGTAGTTTTTCTATCTTCTTTCTTACACATAGGTGCGCTATTTGATATGGACATATCTTTGATATGATTATTGGTTCAAGGGTTTCCAAATTACCTCCCACAGAATAAACAAACAAACATTTTCTTATGGTAATATAAATATAAAAGTATAGATAAAGATTGTCCCTTTTAACAATTCAAGTAGAATCTAGCATCAAGGTAAAAAAAGGTAAAAACAGCAGGTATGTTCAGTTATATTGTTTCGTTCAGTGTAATAGGTATCAATTACCGGTAATCTAATCAGCCGGGCAAATTGGAAACAACTGCCCCCAATGTTTTATTGGCTCTGTAAATGTGTGTGATCGTAAAATATTGCTGTAAAACATTGAATTGCATAAGAAATAGTCCGCTTTCATACAATAACAGGTATTAAGTTATGTAACGTATGAAACATACGGGGCTATACTAACACAGTAATTGCTATAAGAGAACTTGGTTTAAAGTACTAAGTGCGCCTGCTCGTTGAGAGTTGCGAATCATAATTGATAGCATCTCACATAGCGAAATGCGCAAATTTGAATGCCAAGCTTAGTATTAAATTTGCATAATACGAGTCTCTACCGTAGCTACCGAACGTATTAAAATGAGATGGTAAAACGAGTTACCGATGAGAGAACGCATTGCATTTGTAGACAGACGCTGTTAATGGAAATCTTCCCGAGAACTTATGAAATCACAGTACAGTTACTTTCAACGACGATTAATTCGAGTCGTCCGTAAATAGCCACAAGTCGGTGCGGTGAGATGGACAGCGATCGCGACTTTCGATTTTATATTATATTCACATAATAACGTTTGATATACTCATATGCAGGCGGAATTCATTCAGATCTTCTTACAACAAACGAAATAAAATGGTAATAGTATCGGTGGAAAACAACAAAATAAATTTAAATTGCAAAGGTCACGCATTACGGACACAAGTGGCGACAAAAACTTGATTCTTAATTTCAACAACATTCCATATTGTTTTTATGTATGTCGCCAAGGTAGCGTTGCCTTGTGAATTTTGTGACGTCCGGGGAGATAACCAATTGTCTCTTAAGGTTATTAAAACTTAGCCCTTAAAATATTGGAAGCATAATTTATTACTAATGAGACTATTTTCAAACACACATATATTTATTAAAATTTTGATAGCTATGATAGAGCTTCTATGATATGCCTTAAAACAACTTTTGAAATCTAGGTAACTAACAATGTTACATTTTCTACTTCGTTGAATTTATTTATCGTCATTCGTAAATGTTAGTTTTACGATCATTCGGCGAATGCAAACTTCATAAACTAAAACACGGCACGAATTGCACTTTAACAACTGATACGTCGTTTTCAGGACTTTCAAGGTTCGTCATGAATTATTTATTCATCACGATACTGGTAGTAGGTATCTTATTGCAAGAGGCTCGCTAAGTAGACCTACTTAGCGCGTTAGATATTCGCCGCTAAGCAGTAGTAGTGTTTTAAACTAGACCAGGGCTTCCCGAAATATTTTGGGTAAGAGACCACTGTTCCAAAATGAACCGATACCTCAGACCATAGCCTCAAATTACTTTAAAAATCCTATCTCTAGTTTTTTTCCTATTGATACACAATACTTACCAATTCCTAACCCTCCTTCCTACTAAAATATTAGTCATTCTTATAACAAGTTGGTACACGCAACACAACATAAACAGTATCTCGAAAGTTTCATATAAGAACTTGTGTTAATTAATAGAGGCCGATTTTTAGACTTCGTCGACCACCAAAATCAGTTTTCGTTTATGTCAACCTCTGGGAAACCGAACGAACCACTTTGGGAATCCCTGCTTTAGACATTACCGTGCTCCGGTTAGAAGGGTACTGTAACTAGTGAAATTACTGGGCATAAGAGACAAAATAACTTCACGTCCTCTAGGTGAAGAGCGCAGTGCGATGCCGCGCAGGAGTAGTCCTGGTCCACCACGCGAATGACTGCTCGTCTCGTGACCAAGTTGAACGAACAAAACAATAAAAAAATACAGGACAAATAAGATTAACTTACCGAGACGTCATTTTCAATGTCTTGATCAACCCAATTTAAAATTCTGCTCCTGAAACAAACAAACAAGTTTTAAGTCACAAGCTATGAAAAAGCAACACGTTAACGTTGTGTCGTTACGCACGATGTTTGCTCCATTGAATAATCTAGACTATTCTAAACATCAGCGAGTAGTACATTTGAGAGATGGGCTATCTATCCGGGGGGCGTACGGCCACAAAAATATATACAGTACCTACTCGATAACAAACGAATCTGTCTAGACCTGCAGTGTTATTCTGAAAGAACTCAGTAGCAAACTCACTCGTGAATTCACTGTGAAAAGTAGTAAAAGCAATACGAAATTAGATATTTTACTTAGGATTCAGAAATGAGCTTGCTAGTGAAGCAAACTCATAAGAATCCGAAGTAAAAAGTAGCAAAAACAAGACAATATTAAAGATTCCACTGCGGATTTAGAAGTGAGTTGTAAGAACTCACTTCGAATAGCCATGCTGTTACAAGAAACGGTGGCTAGTTATTAAAGAGTTCAAATAGTATCAATTACCTATACATCTATCGCCGTGTGATGCCGGCAAGAATACCACCACCCGTCTCATCCCGCGGGTGTCGTAAAAGGCAACTTTGGGATTATCCGGAGGATTGGCATGCGGGCATGGTGACGTTTATAACCAAACTGCGATCGTCAACCCGTCTGCCAAGCGTGGCGATTATGGCAATACCCGACAACACAAACCAATACCGGTCGTTGTGGCAATCTTTGTGGGCGGCTTCTGTCCAGCAGTGGACGTTTTTCAGCTGTAAATATGATGATACGTCTATGTATTTGGGTGCACATAATAAGAAGCTTGATAATAAAATAATTCCGTGTAGTGTCTAGATTAAGAATATAGTACCACTCCAACTCCTCCTGTGGATGTCGTAAAATGCGACTAAGGGGCTCTAACTGAAACAATAGCCATACTGCGCTCAACAACCCGCCTACCCTGTGAGGCACTGGCAAATTCCCCCCAAAATGATGACACGTCCATGGGAAGACCTTAGTTCACCAGTGAACTTGTTTCAGCTGACGTGATGATGAATAATAAGCTTAGTAATGGCTAGTTTTTATATGCCGAATGGCAGCCGTACCGCGTAACGCGTGAGTTTATTAGGAGTACCATTCGCTCTTCTGTTCACTGCGTTTGTTATTCACAGATTGCTAGTTAAAAGTGGTAGATAAGAAGCATTGTATACAGTACAAAAATATTAAAATAAAGAAAACAATTATTTTAAATTTATTCTTTTCATAGTAAAATACAAGAAAATTCCTTCACTTGCACATTGTATATGATTTCTTCCTTGATAAAATTATTATTTTCGCTTTGGTTTTTGCATGTTATCGCCGAACAACACGACACTTTAACAAAGTTTCACTTACGCGATTGAATCTCAACTGATGTTATAAAACGACCATTTTTTTCCGAATGGCCCGGATTGTGCATGTCGCGGTTACGCCCCCGTACCACTTACACTCCTTATTTCCTATTTCTGTGGCTGAGCCCTTCAAATTGCAATGAGTAAACCAGTCATTAATTATAACGTACTCTATCTCATGCAATCGAGTTGTTTACTTACGTATTATAATTTTTTATTTTATCAACTGTCCTACTCTTCTACTAGTTTTTATCATACCACTCCTTTCCTTTTCGCCCTCGTTTAAAAATAAAGTCCACATTTGTTTAGCTCTCATGTTGTGATGTCGTATAATAGTATTGTTATTAAAACTGGAGAGATTGTCGTTAAAACCCATTATACATAATTATGAATAATCTTTCGGTGTGGTGTGCAGATTAAGGATATAGCACCATTCCATATACTTCCATGCATACAGTCGTAAAAGACTTGCAAAGGACAGAAATTAATAATCAATCTAATCCAAAATATTTAGAACTTCGTTATCGTAATAAGATCACACTTGACATAAAAAACCAGACAAATCAAAACCACAAATTAACAAAAAAAGGATTAGATCGATTATTACACACCAACCCGCCTGCCAAGTGAGTATAACTGGCAAATTCCCCCCAAAATGGCAACACAATTGTGGAAATCTAAGGGGGAGGCCATTGTTCAGCAGTGCATTTCCTATGGCTGATATAATGATAATCTTTTGAAGAGATCTTCGTTTACCTACATTAAACCTCACTTTACGATTAACAAACTTCCAGCCAATCTTATCTTTATGAGTGTATGCCAAAATTATTTTTCGTAGCTATATGAATTTTTTTACTATTACAGAAATCAGCGCAATCGTACATAATACATAATCAGCCCAGTACTGCCCCACTGCAGGGCACGGGCCTTTTGCCACAATGAGAAAGGTTTAGGCCTTAGCCCACCACGCTGGCCTAGTGCGGGTTGGCGGACTACACATACCTTTGATATCATTTTTTGGAGCCCTCTCAGGTGTGCAGGTTTCCTCATGATGTTTTCCTTCACCGTTAACGCAAATGATAATCAAATTCTGATCGGCATTGAATCGGAAAAGTCAGAGAGGCGGGCCGGGATCAAACTCGGACCCTCCTGTATGGAAGGCGAGCGTTCAACCACTAGGCTATCACTGCAAGGGGGGTGATCGCTTTACAGTCACCCTCTCCGAGATGTGCCTATAGGCGTGGCCCCATTGGGCGGCTCTAGTGTGATCATACGAGGACCTGGAGCCTTCCTTAGGTACCGAAAATGACCGCTCCAGTGATTTTAGCCGGTAGGAGTCCGGCATAAGGTCATAAAGAATTTCCACTGGGCACCAATAAAAAATAAAAAAGGCTATCACTGCAGCGCAATCGTTGTTGATCTCGAATCAGGCAATTGACGATATCAAGTGAGATGAATGGCTGGTTTGTACCAAAAAGATTCCACAGATTAGGTATCTATTCCAAAAATGTCAACATGATTTGGGGTCGTGTTATCGTCGCTTGCTAACGCTGTATTTGGCCTACTTATGTGTTTTAGATATTTATCGTCACTGTTATCGCCTTTAAAACCGAAAAACCTGTTTATAAAAGGTTTGTTTTGTGTGTGTATTATTTTATTATAATAGTGGAACTTTATTTCTAACCACAGCAAAATACATAGGTATGACATTAATAACTAAAATAATAATAATAGTTTAAAAAAACTAAAAAAACACGCTAGGTTGTGCTGAACTGAGTGCCAGAAAGAGCAAGTCTGGAACTGCACGCATGCGTAATTCGCGCACTAGCTCTGTCTCTCTTACTCGCATGCAAAGGATGCGGAAAGAAATTAATTAATCCTGGCGAATCTAATTAGGATAATCGGATATTTTGATCGGATTATTGCATTGTCATCGACCTTTGACAGGTGTGCAAAGCTTGAATCAAATCTGATCGTTCAAAGTAGGGCAAAATCGAGCTCAAAGGAGTCGGTTACAAACAAACAAACATACATACATACATACAGGTGAAGCTAATAAAAGCGTGTTAAAAACAAATCGTATACATTACACTGTGTCATGTGCGGATGAAGAATATATCTAGCCCGTGGATGGTAAACAGCACCAAGGGACTGTAAACCATAGGGATGGGCACTTTCTATAGAACAGCAGCCATTCTGCGCTCACCAACCCACCTGCCAAGCGTGCTGGGTGCTGGCTAAGTCCCCCCAAAATTACGACATACGGCATTTAACCGGTCGTTCAGGAAATCTATGCCTATGTATATGTTTAAGCCTTTGTGCAGCAGTGGACGTCTTTGGGCTGATGTATTGCGATGATGATGAAAATAACATTGACATTCACAAAATGTTGCCGTGTGGCTATGAATAGTACCAACCCATTTCATTCCGTGGGTGTCGTAAAAGGCGACTATGGGATTAACCGGAGGATGGGCAGCATCGCTCTTCGAGAAATTAACAACTCAACCGCGGTCGCCAACCCGCCTGCCACGCGAGGCGATTATGGCAAAACCCCCCAATGAGCACACACCACACCCAGACCGATCGTTGTGGCGATCTTTGGAGGAGGCTTGTGTCCAGCAGTGGACTTTATTCGGCTGAAACGATGACGACGATTCACTAAATTAAACAGTCTCAACTTGACACATAAGTAAAATAGCTTTTCACTTGGTTCGCCCAATGTTTGTGAAAAGCACACATAACATTCTGAGAAATGTTTTGAGGATCCCTTCGGTGCTGCCGCTGAACCTGCCTCCAGAGTTCTTAAAAGTTATGGTTGTAGAGTTTATTCTGAATACGAAACAAGAACACGATGCTACATGCATAAAACTACTTTGATGTTGTAACATCCCATCTTTATCACGCTTCTATCAGCTTCACTTGTACTTGTAACTATGTAAATGTAAACAACTCTTTGAAGTCGATTTTAACCTACTTCTAACTGTCGTATCGATTTGAAACTTTGCAACTATATTTAATCTGAATGACAATACAAAAATCTGGTACCATCGCACTGATCTGACGAATTCTAAAACGTCAAGTGTCAAAGTAAAACCAAGATATGAAAAATTGACAATAAATTTTGATGAATTGGCAATATTGGGTGTATCAAACCCATAACATCCACATTTTATTAGAACAGTGAGTTTATTGTTATATCAAGATGTTGTCTGCGGTAAAAGGGCCTGATAAAGTTATATCAACGTATTCGTTACAACTTAAAACGTAAGAGTATTCATCAACTTTAACAAGAGGAAACAACTTGATAGAATCCGATATACGAAGAACAAGAAAATGGAGCAAAATCTCTTGGCATAGTTGATAAAAGAGCAAAATTGGACTTCAGGGGTGGAAGGCTTGGTGACCTGAGATACAATGTCCCCCACAATAAATTAGTATAAAACTATAACTTTTTCATTACTGTGTTGAGAAAATAAATAATTAAATTAAGATGGAGCCAGGAGGTGGATAGTGGAAATCTTCAAGGGCTACTAGTAAACTCCTGGAGTTTGAGATTATTTAGTTGTGATGAGTCCCATTCATTACGGCGGCATTTTGACGGCACGGTTGGTGAAGTGGCTGATACAGTCGACTGCTGCGCCCCGGGTCGTGGGTTCGATTCCCGCACGGAACAAATATTTGTATGATCTGCAGATAGTTGTTCCGGGTCTGGGTGTATTGTGTGTGAAATTTGTGTCTGTAAACGCACCCACGACACAGGAGAAATCCTAGTGAGGGGCAATGTTTTTAAAAAAAGATAAAAAATTACACTTGGTGACGAGGGTTTGATAATGGAGCCGGGAAGTAGAATTTTTTAAACTTTATAATTTATTTTAATACTAGCTGGGACCCGCGGTTTCACCCGCGTTTAATTTAAAGGAAATTTAGAGTACTTCGACATATACACTTGACATAGAATATATATATTGGATTTCAAGCGTTTTATTTTTTATGCGCGGAACCCTAATTATTTTTCTAAAATAAAAGTAGCCTAAGTTATTCCTTATGACATCAGCTATCTGCCAGTGAAAGTCCCATCAAAATTCGTTCAGCCGTTTCGGAGATACCCGGAACAAATTTATCTTCTTTTTGATGTTAAATGTCAGAATTAAAATATTGTAACTGAAAGATTGTGAGGTCTGACCATATTCAGTATTATTAGTATTATAACCGTGCCGTCACCTTTGGAATGTAGACAACTCCCTACATTCCAAATATGTATTTAATATCTAAAAAAGTATTATCCTAACCACCTTCCTGGATACTACAAAATCGTACTCGGATGTTTACATACCTTTGAACGAAATTAAAAAAGGTCTTGGTCATCTATACGTCTATACAAATAAATAAAATTGAAGTGTCGGTTTGACATGTCAAAATAACAGCTTTTTACTAAATGTATATGAAGGTATATACGGTACATATATTTTTTTTTTGTATTTCTGACTGTCTGTTTATTCCGGGTAATCTCCGAAACGGCTGGACCGATTTTACCAGGACTTTCACTGGCAGATAGCTGATGTTATAAGCAATAACTTAGGTTACTTTTATATAAACTTGACTATTCATGAGTGCCTGCATATGGTTTTACATGAATAAAAATATTTTTATCTTATAAGAAAAATAAAAAGAATGATATCCAATATACCTATCTATATACTCAAATAATCAAATATCCGATTTCTTTTAAATTAAACAGCGGGTGAAACCGCGGGGCACAGCTACTACATAATATTATAACATTTATGATTTAACTCAACATAAATAGGTGTATACATAAAGCTTGATGTCCTTTAAGTGACCCTTTTCCCTATGGTCACACACACATGCACAGGTTAATCACGCTTTAAATCAATTATCTGTTTAAATACAATCGGCCAAGTGCACGTCGGACCAATAGCTTGTATTCGAAAATATTCCACGCCTCAAAAACTACACAACACACGCAACCTATCTTACTTAAAACCGATTTTCGTTGGAAGTGCTTTTAAATTCTACCACCTTAATATTTTTTCGTATTTTACGCCCCATACAGAAAGTTAGAAGTACACACAATAACAAATATTTAAGGACTTTAGACGCGCATATCCCACAAACAAGCAACTTTTTGAATCTTCCATCTCATTTCTGAAGACATATCCACTGCGTGCGCGACATATGTGTTACCAAGTCTCTGAGTAAAATGGTTATGACATACGTACGCACAGAGCTCTACTAAGTGACAGATGGGACCCAACTACTCAATATCAGTCGTCTCCTCCTCCAAAAATTGGTCATGATTTTCTGAATATCTGCTTACATCCCCAGTTCTGTACCCTCTGGTACTGATATATCTCAATATATTTGCCTATGGTATAGAATAGAACTATTTATTCAGGAATTAGAACCTAACAGCCGTGACCACCAACTGGCTGCTCCGGTGCGTTTGTTCTCGAGAACCTGGGGAGCTGAAGATGACCGCCTAGGTGATTGTAGTCGTAAGAGTCCGGCCATACCTCTCTGGCCTTCCCCGGAGCAGAGGAAATTCATGAAGGAATTGTACTGCGGTGGAAAAAGAACAAGAGGGACCAACAGACACTTTGAAACGCGTCACACGCTATATTGAAATGACGGAGGGAGACTATTCACATCCCAGTCTTCGGGGAAAGTAAATAATTGCAAAGTCTGAATGTAAAGGACAGATATCTACTGATGTAACCTCCTCTACCTCCAGAATACAATTACATCCTGATATGTAAGTACTGTAATAGACCGCTCATCATGTGGGCAATGTCTAGACAATCTTATATTAATCTTTTCACAATATAAACCTTGCCTAAATTAGGCAGTTATAGCCGTAAACTGTGTTATGTAAATGTGATTATTTGTCATCAGAGTACCAACTTCCATAACAGATGGCTCACATAAATATAATAAAATTATCGTAAATACGTGACACTTAAACTGAATGGTACTTACGGGCTTGTTATCGTACATTTAACTATGTTTATTAATGATCTCATAAATGTATTCGTGAAGAGTTAGACATTAATATATTTTTATAATTTATTGTGTATAATCCTGATACAGATGTCACAAATGGTATTCTCCAAACTAACAAACAACGTCAAACGTGGACTTACACTGTGATGAGATCGAAAATGGATCGAAAGTTGATCGAAGTCAAAACGGTATTCTGCTAACATTTCGAACTGTCACAGGTACACTATAATTGTCGTTAAATGTCAAAATTGAGATTGAAATGAGACTAGATTGAAATCAGGCCGAAATCCGACTAAACTTTAAGAGTAGCAGAATACCATTTTTTGTCAATTCATAATTTATTCTCAGATCGGTCAGTTCATCAGTCAAAGTGTAAATTTATTAAATTACTAGATTTTGCTCTGTTTAGAAACCTAAAATCACCCACTCAGATGAATGCGAACAAAATCTTCAAATAACTACTACGCATTAACGTAACATATTGTTAAAAGCAAATTTAATACTGGATTCTCGTGAGGCGTTGACCGTCTAACCTAGAACAAAGTCACTTTCTGTGACATTATTGGCCCACGTGAGCGCACGTCTTTGATATTGAATGTCAATCCTATACATTATAAAGACCAACCAGAAAATGAATTGGCCTAGTCAAAAAAAGGACTGTTTATATGTACGCACCTTAGAAGATAATATACTTCTTTGATGAGCCTAATATTTTGATACACTCCGCATGTCGATAATTTACGTAAGTAAGAAAAACTATAAAAGAAAGTATTATTAAATACAAATATACAATTAATAAAGGTTTATCATTATTTATATCAGTAACAATAAATACAGTAATCATAATCGTAGGTAGAATCATTCAATAACCTAGATCTATGTGATTTTTTAAGCGTTGCCTTATATACTTATAAGTATATAAGGTCTTATTTTAATAATCCACGATATTTTGCATGGTGCCTCAGTAAATGCTTAAGATGATGTACCGAACACAAAAAAAACTCACGGTAAAAATTCACTTCTTTCTTTTGTGTGATGTCGCTACCGTGCGCCGTCTGTTGTGTTTAACGTTACAGACTATCTATATCAGTCAACCAGCCCCGTCCGCCATTGCCTTACTAGTGCATGTGAATATTTTCACAACTAAGAGAACTAGGAAGTAATGAAATAAATGATTTAATAAAATATTTTTTTAAACAGCAAATTTACTAGTTTTTTTTTACCTACATTATCTTCATCGTTTACCATAGCGCCATGCAAAATATCGTGGACTATTAAATTAAGACCTTGTATAAGTAAGTAATAAGACTTACGACAAGAAATAAGGATGTTTCTAACATCAACTTTATGAAGTTTAACATAGTCTTATACACTCAGTATATAAGGTTATAAGTTGTGTATTCATTTTACTTCTAAATTCTTATGTATGAATGTCATAGTTTTTGTTTTATATAAAAATATACATAGGAAATACAGAACATTTAATTTTCTAAACACATAAAATATTGATATATGTCACAGCCATTATATTGTTGTACATACATAATGTATTATGCGCCGCAATATGCGGATAGATAGATGGTCATACACAGATCTCTAATATAAATTGTTCACATAAAGTTTGATATAGCATATAAATAGATTTAATCACAAACCATGTATTTTTTATAGGGGATTATTTCTAGAATAAAGTTTTAATTGGACACGGTTTAGTGGCTCCCGTCAAGGTCCATACACGTCGTACTTAGGCTTTTGCATTTTTATTTTAATAGAATTTGTAGTCATCGACATGGAAACTTGTACATCGTCACAAACAGATGTAAATAGCTAGTAGCCAAGCCTATTTGGTATATAAAATCAAGCTTAATATCAACTCTTGCGCCACAATACCTTTGAGTTTGATATTGTTTTGTTCGTTTTTTTTTATAACCGTTGCCCCACCCTGCTCTTTCTCCTGTGTCGTGGTTGCGTTTACAGACATAAATTCCACACAACATACACCCAGACCCGGAACAACTACCTGCAGATCATACAAATATTTGTTCCGAGCGGGAATCAACCCGGCGACCCGGAGCGCAGCAGTCGGCTGCTGCGCTCCGTCTCAGCCACTGCACCAACCGTGCCGTCGAATATATAAAATAGTCGTCTGCCATAAATACTCTCTTCATTTATCATAATAATTCGCCTTATCATTTCATCACCACCGTCATCAGAACCTCTCTTCAACACTTTACGCCATATCAAGATTGGTATCAAACAGAAGCATCTCCGTCAGTGTACACATAGTTATGTTCAGAAATGTTAGCGCGCTCGCCGTATATAATAGCATCCAGTGCAGCATCAGTGATTCAGGGCCGGCGGGCTGATTAGCTAAAAACAGCAACAGCAGACGCGATAGCAGCTATCGCGCAGCCAAAGATCCATCGGTGGCAAAGCGTCAAAAAAATTGGTATTACGTAAGGCATCGCCCGCCAGTCGCTATTGTGGAAGAAGCATAGTTACTAGCGCCAGTAGCCACCAGTGGAACTAAAAAGAATGAACGTTTTTAATTCATTGATTGTCCGACAGAGGCGCGTCAGAGATCTTCGCCTGTTTAGTCGCTATCGGCAAATAGGTAATACCGAATTGACGTTGGACAGCGGCGTTGGAGCAATTTACGCCTGTTGCAAAGCGTCTGCGACTTAGGTAATCAGCCCGCCGTTCAGTGCAAACGGAACTGACCACGATATCCTTGTTAGCAAGTCATGGGTAATATTTATTTCTTAAATGAAATGATTCACTCATTCCTATCCTTATATACATATCCTTTAAATCTTTGCATCCTTTCACTCTTTTTTACAAAGGCAATCTTCTTACCGTTTTAATTATTTTGATTCCTTTGATTTATTTTATTGGTTGGTCCGTTTTTGCGAAAAAGTGAGATGACGAGAGCAATATTGTAAATTTAACATGAAAAAAATTAAAATTAAATCAAATAGAAAAAAAATATAGGTGATATAAAAAACGTCCAATTTTGAACTCTAAAATTATAAAGATAAAATATGGGGAACAAGGTGTGATGTTCCTCCATACAAAAGGAAGGATCCTCCAACCAGGCGGGTGGTTATGCCTGGCGGCCGAAGCCCAATGGTTGATGTTGGGCGTCTGTATACATGCAGCGTTGTGCGAATACTTTACATGTGCGATTCAAGATTCTTTGACCCATCGAAGAGTTGCAATTAACGCTCAAGTAGATGTCGCTTTAAGTTATATTATTAAGTTACATGGTGGCGATGCACGTGTCGCCACATAAGACTGTACTGTACTGAATCTGTGAACGCAAAGGAGGTGATTATGCCCTTTCTTGCTCGCACTCGTACATGACTGTATACGACCGTCTCAGTCGCGCCACGTTACAATCCGCCTCATTGAGTCACTCCGCTCAAAGTAGAGGTCGGATTATCGATACT
This sequence comes from Diloba caeruleocephala, assembly GCA_947459985.1. Classification (NCBI taxonomy): domain Eukaryota; kingdom Metazoa; phylum Arthropoda; class Insecta; order Lepidoptera; family Noctuidae; genus Diloba; species Diloba caeruleocephala. Next base: position 5,403,364 of record OX381613.1, read on the forward strand.
ATTTATTTTTTACACTAGAGTGCACGCGTGACGCGCCCCTATTTGGTACGTGAGTGCTTGCTTGGCGGGGCATACGTATCTCAATTTTGATATCGTTTTACGCAGCCAAATTATGTGATAAATAAAACAATAGTTGTAAACGACCTTTATATGTATCAAATGTTCACATGATATATTTCAAATAACTTGATTTCAATAACTTAAATAAAAAATTATCGAAATTAGTTTTAGTTTTTATATTTTGATTTCAAATCAGCCTTAAGTGTTATGAAAAGAAAATAAATATATAAAATAACACAACTAGCACAGTTTTCATTCATTTTGATGACAATCCGGACATATATCATCACCTGATTATCACAACATATAAAAATATTTTAACAAAAAATATAATTCAAAAACCCTACACGATATAAAAATATTAAAACCACTGAAAAGGAAAAAACTTTATTTAGGACGTCAGGCGGGGCCAGGTATCAAATAAAACTTCTCGTTGGTCTGCATGACCTATGGTATGGCATTGACTGATTTTTGAAGTCGGTATTTTTTTTGAAAGTTTTATTCGCTTCTTTTTGGTGTAAAGAAATGTAAGAACCTTTTCCAATTTGCTATCAGTCGCATCGGCCATTTATACGTCCACTGCTGAACAAAGGCCTCCCCCATAGATTCCACAACTGTGTTATCATTTTGGGGGTATTTTCCAATACGCTTGGCAAGCGGGTTGGTGAGCGCAGTATGGCTACCGCTTCACAGAAGGGACGCTGCTGCCCATCCCTCTGGTTTAGATTCCCTTAGTCGCCTTTTACGACACCCACGGGAGGAGATGGAGTGGTGCTATATTCTTAATCCGGACACCACATGGAAAATTGATTGGTCTCAGTATGTAATACTAAAAATAAGAATGACTCAAAACGGTTCTCTGATAAGACATCATCTAGATAAGCGTAGTCAAATTAACCTGTTTATTGAAGCTGGTTAAAAAACTACTTAATTAAATGTGATGAAATATATATGGGACCAACTGGAAAGCAATCTGCACCAGTTAAAAAAAGAATTGCTCAAATCTGTCTACAAGTCTCGGAGTATTCGGTGTACATACATAAAAAGTACGCATCGAATTGAGAACGTCCTCCTTTTTTAAGTCTGTTAAAAAACAAGTATTTTCTAAATTATTTACTTGCTCCGAATATATTCCGCTTTTTTTAATTCGTTTTGTTACATGACAACATTTAACAAAACGACTTCCGTTGATTTAGTGATGTGTAAAAAAGAGTGTGTTAGGATCTGACGCTGTATGTCTAAGTTGGATCATTGTTGTTCATCATGAAATAGCACCACTTCATAAAAAAACTTAAAAAGGTCTGTTCGTATCTTTAAATTAATAATATGTTTTTTGTATTTCAAGTAGTGATGCAACAGAGCTCTGCTTCTGCTTCCGCAATTACGGAAGCTAACGCTTGACGCTATTTCACATCCGTTTCTGCTTGTTTCCGCAACTTTAATAACGGATATTTGATCGGAAGTTATTCGCGGCGGATGAGGCGGGCGAGGTATACAGGCTGTCCAGTAAATAGCACGACATAAGATAAGATTTATTTGATAAAATATGTGTAAGTATTACCTTATTATAATGTATATTAATTAATTAATTAAGTCCAAACATATGTTGCCTAGACAGGCGTACAAATCTACATGAAAAGGCTAAAGATAGGTACTAATTTCAAATACACAATTAAGATTATTAAACCATTGCAAAACATTAATGTGTAATAATAACTTGTCGAAACAATTGCAGAATAATTTAGTACAATGATAGTGAAATATTATAAAAATCAAATGTCAAAACATACACAAAATGAGAAGAAACTAATTTTTGAAATAAATAAAATAATTGGGCCAAACAAAATACGCTCTTCCCCATTAGTGCTGTTTTAGCAGTGTGAATACAGAGCTTACTGTTGTCACGGCGGCTACGATTTACGCCATCTGATAACCGCGGGAAAAGTTGAGGATTACTTTTTACAAATAAAGCCATCTCAAATATATATATAAGGACGGAAGTGTCAGAACTTTATGTTTCAGAAAAAATGGTTTGAATCTGTCAGTTGTTTTTAGACCAAACATAGCTCTAATGCACCGCTTCTGCATTTTAAAAATTATTTCTTTATTCGTAGAGTTGGCCCAAAAAATAACACCGTATCTCAGGGGCGAAGCAACCAATCCATGGTACGCAGCGAGTAAAGCATCTGTACTGACAATCTGAGCGAGTTTGAGCAACGCGTAAGCGGCACCGCTAACCTTTTTGCTGAGCACTTCAATGTGAGCTTTCCAGTTAAGCTGGCTATCAATAATGAGTCCGAGAAATTTTGCGGTATTTACTTCACATATGTTGTTGTCATTATAACTTAGGTTAACTTTGTGCTTAATTGGTAATCTTTGACTGAAGTGCATTACTTGCGTTTTGTTTAAATTAATTTTTAAACATGTTATTATCTATCCAGGAAATAATGGATGTTAGAGAATAATTAATGTCAGTTTCATAAGAGTCAAGATTTTCACAAGTAATGGTCATAGTGCTATCGTCTGCAAAAAGTGTCAAGGGTTGGTTAATTGATTTAGGAAAGTCATTGATATATATTATAAATAAAAGAGGGCCCAGAACACTGCCCTGTGGTACTCCTAATTTTACACCACGCTCTTCAGAATAATGGATTGTCTCTCTATAGTTGTCATTTAATCTTGAAATTGCGGTCACTTGTTGTCTGTTATGTAAATAAGATTCGATAAGTCGTAATATATTGCCCCTAATTCCATAAGCTTCAAGTTTATTAGTTAGTATACCGTGGTCTACATAATCGAATGCTTGTGTCATATCACATTACACAGTAGACACAGGGGTGTTTTTGTCGATATACTGCAGGGGGTGAGAGCTTTGGTCAATACCTACCAAAAAAACAATATATGTTCAGCTAAATCTTACGGATTTACAGTAGTACAAAATTTTCGATAAGAAAATTGTACTGTAAAAATTGTATTTCTTGAAAACATTTTAGTTTTTCATAGAATAAAGACTTATCGATGAGTAAAGTAACTATTCACAAATAATTTGAGGTAAAAAAAAACAAGAAAAGGAATTTTTCATTACGAGCTGCTTAAAAATATGTGTCAAGGTAGAGATTTTTCGATATTTAGGAAAATTGTATTCTTGAAAACATTTTAGTTTTTCATAGAATAAAGACTTATCGATGAGTAAAGTAACTATTCACAAATAATTTGAGGTAAAAAAAAAACAAGAAAAGGAATTTTTCATTACGAGCTGCTTAAAAATATGTGTCAAGGTAGAGATTTTTCGATATTTAGGAAAATTTTGTACTACTGTAAATCCGTAAGATTTTGCTGAACATATATTGTTTTTTTGGTAGGTATTGACCCAAGCTCAGCAGTATGTCGTGCTATTTACTGGACATCCTGTATATGAAGAACACCGGAACGGACTGTTGGTGAAAAAGCGGCCAAATTACTTTTCATAAAATATAACTTACCGCTACTTAATATTGAATATTAATTGAATAAAAAAACATTTTTTTTTAAAAGCTGTATATGTATAATTTCACAGTATTTACAATTCTGTTTCCGGATCCGTTTCTGCTTCCATTAGGACAGATGACACTTCCATTGCATCACTAATTTCAAGCACTCCCATTTTGCCATATCACTATTTATGTAAATGATTTTCGCTATAGTAAATTAATTACAATTTACGTCACTAGTGGCGCTGTCAGCGTTCACAAAGATATTGGGTGTCCATCAAACAGCGTGGCTGTTCTGTACGAACTCACATTCCAACTCACTTCTGAATCCACAGTAAAATTTCTAATTTCGTATTGTTATTATCACTTTTCACTTTTACATTCAGAAGTGAGTTTGCTACTGAGTTACAGTGAGGTACAAAATAGCAATGCTGGATATTGCTATTCTACAGCCGTTTTCGGTAGGAAACCGGGTGGCTCAAATAGTTAAAGCGGGACTTAATATTTATTGGTGTTTCAGCATTCGGCCGTCTAACTCTGTAACATTCAGCCAGAAAAGAAAAGGGGCGTCGACAAGATTAAAGCAGCGGCTCGGGACGTCGGCGAACAGCACAGAATCTAATTTTATATAAATAAACACTACTTTTGCGTCAAAGTATTTCTGACTGCATAGTTTTTGTTGAAATTGCTTTTGAACCATAATTTTAACTCAAAATGAAAGCCAAAATTGGTTTGATTTAAATTTTAATCAAAAGTACCTCACACATTCGACAAGTATAAATGCTTACACCTTGAGAAACATAATAGTATGTCGAATAATAATATCACTGTCGGATCTTTGATCATAGATGTATTATTTATTATACAATCACGGACACTGCTGCCATCGCTGCCGGACCACTGACCGCGCGATTAGAGGCCGCTGCCTAAGAGGCTCTTTAAAATTGGTTCCTGCGTTCTTGGTTCAGTTTTTCCAGGCCATCAACAGTCCGTCAATAACAGTTTTGGGCATAATCGAACTTATCGCATCAATACGAAAGTTAGGATGCAAGTCGTATAGGTATGATCGGATTTGAATTTACGAACATTTACATTAATTGGGTGGTCGCGACGTTAGGCCTCCGGGACGGCGTGGAGGCGGGCCTCGGCGGCGAGGTCGGAATGTCGATATGTTATTTGAATGAGACTGCGCGAGTCTCTTCTTGTGTGCTGTAGTTTCATCAACCGGCGGGTTTTTTACCTAAGTCGCTGACGCTTTGCAACAAGCGTAAATAGCTCCAACGCCGCTGTCAAACGTCAATTTGGTATTACCTATTTGCCGATAGCGACTAAACAGGCGAAGATCTCTGACGCGCCTCTGTCGGACAATCATTGAACTAAACACGTTCATTATTTTTAGTTCCACTGGTGGCTACTGGCGCTAGTAACTATGTATCTTCCACGAGTAGCGACAGACGGCATGTCCTTACGTAATACCAATTTTGACGCTTTGCTATCGCGTCTGCTGTTGCTGTTTGTAGCCAATCAGCCCGCCGGTCGATGAGCGCATGGCTTAGTCGGCGACATGTGCTTATACGTGATAGCCTGTAATTAGCGGACGCTACTACGAGGGGATTGAGGTGACATCGTCCGAGTATTTAAAATTTCTTTTATCCAAGTAGTAGTAGAAGGAATGACAAATTTTCTTAGTGTCTTTTGCTTGATGTTTGGTGTATTTTAAATAGCCATCGTCGCACACAAGCACTCACGCCCCAACGCCCGAAGGCAATTGCTTTTCAATGATATAACAACGTATATATGATTGCATCAATCAAATCTGCCAATACGTATGATAAGGTTGCAAGGTAACTATTGCGATTTACATCAGAAGTGGTTTTGGTAGAGTTGCCAACCGTCCTGTTTTCCCAGGATATGTCCTAGTTTTTGTAGTGTCCTGGGATGTCCTGGACAGTTTTTAAGCAGCGTCCTGGGTTATTAAAGCGGCCTGATAAGGTCATGTATTTTAAAATTCGCGCGCCACTTTTACAATTCTTACGCCGAGGCCTAATGGCTCGCGAGTGTTCGCGTTGCTGTGCTGTTTTAAAACACAGGCGTAACGTGCCACTCAGTGATATCTCTTTCTCTCTACTATTGTCGCACAGTGCTTTCTCTTTCTTCCCTTGCTTGCATTAGACATACAGAGCTATCCAGCCAGCTTACTATTTAGTTGTAATATGTGAATAGTCTACATGAACGTAAACTATTTAAACTTATTCTTGATTATATTATAGTGTTTATTATTGTATTGTATTATTTATTCAGAGAATACAGAATAAAATAGAAAGATACGATTTGTAAATGTGTTACATTTTTAATTTACGATTTTATTAAGGAAAAGTTTTAGCACTCATTTGAATCCTATTTAAAAAGACGACAGCTTAAACGCCTTGTGGCTAACATATTTCAAGCAATGCATTTCCGAGGAACAGTATGCAAAACTACGGAAAGTAGCTGAATATGTATTTAGTATACCGGGTCATAACGCTAATGTGGAGAGTCTTTTCTCTCATAAATTCACAGTGGTCAAAAGAAAGTAATCTATTACTGCCAAAAACAGTAGCTGCAATCATCAAAACTATCTATAATATAGATATGAAGTGTGACCAATTTTAAGACTATTTATTAACGCAACCACAGATACTGAAGGAAATAAGTTCGTAATATTAGAATTAGTTAAATACTATAACTAACCTAAGTTTAAAGAATTTGTTACAAACTAAAGTGTTTGTTTTATATTTTAATAACTCGTTTTCAACTCGTATAATTTTGTTCAAATACTTTTATTAAAAATATGATTATTTTCATTACTTGAAATTCATTTAACCTGTTTTAATACATAATAATTAACTATTGCATCTCTATTACTACGTCCTGTTTTTAAACTGAATTGTCCTGGCTTTTCCAACTTCAAATCCTAGTTTTTTTAATTTGGGCTTGGCAACCTAGGTTTTGGTGACAAGGTGCTGCCTGTAACTATAAATATCAGATTGCACTGACAAAGTGACAAATAATATGCTACCATTAACTGTATTTATTGATGATAAACTAAAGTCCATCGAGATACGGCTCTAGAAGCCGAGACATAATTACTTAAGGTCACCGATAGATAACCATAACTAGAGAGGGACCGGAAATATCCTGCAAGTGAAATGTTACGCCAGCGAGTACGAGGATTGGGCGTGTGTGTGCTCGGGTTAAAATTATTCAATCATTTCGATCGTTCGGGTAGCAGCTCGGTCGTGTGACCTAGGTACTGATACTGATGGGTTCGCTTACCATGCAACCCATTCGATCAACAGATCAGCTGCGGTAGCACTAGCAAACCCAAACAGGTTATATTAATCAACAACTCGCTGAATAGTATTACTATAATACATTAATACTTTATTTTGAACAATTATCAATAAAATATTTATCTGCGTGTAAGTACAGTTTTGGCAGTTTTTGTTAAGTTGAAATACTGTGTCTTAATAACATTAACATACTGTGGCACATGCAACATGACTTCAAATTAAATTTAAAATAAGGGAAATTCTATGATGGCTTACATCATCAGATCTTAGGACTCAGGGCACCACAAAACTATTCGATTTTAGGATCTAATTTTATTACTTTTGTAAATAAACAGCTCATTAGAGTATGTCCGAGAGCAGACCACTCATTTAATAATTCCTTGTTCTAATTATGGCCAGGGGAAATACTTAAATGTCTTTCAGGGTAGGGTACAATACAATATGACCAGAAGAGGACATAAAAATATAATTTAGAACTGATTTCAACTCAACCATAGTCTTACTGAAATTGAATTGAATTTACTGAATTGAATGAATTTCGAATGTCAACATAGTATAATAACACCCAAAAATCCGGGCCACGTGGGTGCAACACCCATCTAGTGGTTGGAAAGCGCACACTTTGCAACTATCAAATGATAAGCATTAAAGGTTACACACCGTATTTGGCATTCATGACATCATATCCCTTTAAAAAACATATGTATATGAATTACTTGGTTGTAAATCATTTTTAAGGTAATATGCTGTATTTGGTACTCATAATAATTCTTAAAAAAGAACATCTGTATGTATGTATTTGGATTTCATCACAATATCAGCATTTGAACATTGACTACTGGACATGGGGCTCCCGATGAGCAGTCACAGAGGATGTTGCTATAATCACCATGCTTGGCAGACAAATTAGAATTTCAGTATGATGTTAGCACCCCATGGAAGATGCTACTAGCCATCCTACCTATATTAACCCCTGGTTGTCTTTTGCATAACCTATGGGATGGGCGAGCTGGTTCATTCTTGCAGGTAGCACACTGATTAGCATGGTGGGAGAAACCTACGTCCAGCAGTAGACCGATATAGTCTGATGATGATGACACTAAATAAAATTAAATAAAACAATTGATGTGAAATAGTTCTGGACAACGCTTGGGAAACATCGCACTGTCTTTTTGTCAACAATGCTGCAATGCCTCAAGACTTTATACAGACTTTAGTCTTTAACCAGTGATAAAATATGGAACAGAGTCGACTCACTATGGGCCTCATAAGAAAGCCCAAGGTCATTCAGCGAGCTATAGAGAGAGAGCCATGCTTGATATTTCTCTACAAGATTGAATCAGAAATGAGGAGATCCATAGATGAACTAGAATTGCCGACATAGCTGAAATGATTAGTAAACTGAAGTGGCAATGGGTGGTGTACATTGCTTGTAGAACTAAATATAAATTACAAGACAAAAAATAATCACAAAGCAAATTGTGATGCAATAAAAATGTAAACATGTGATAAAAATTTCTGACCATATTTAGATAAAATCCAACATGCATAAACATTCCAGAATGTTAGAGTTATAAAATGAATTTGAATGTTACTCAGTGCCAATATAAAAAATAATTAATCTGTAACAGTCAAGTTTTAGTAATGTTTGTTAGCAAGACAAGTATTACAAGGGTTTACCTTTAAATTATAATCATTATTTAGTATGCAACATGGTTCTACCATAATTCTTACTATTGAGCGATAAACTTTAAACTCAAATAAATGATTACCAGTGCCTATTATATTGTATATAGATAAAGGCAATAATTCATGTATTATAGTAATATTATTAAGACAGTTGCTGATTAATAAAATCAAATGCAATTCAAATTGTCAACAACGTTTAGTCAATTTTACATTATTGTTATAAATATTGGGATTTATATGACACAGCCAATTTATATAATATATAGGGCAACAGACCACATTTACAAACAAGTATACTTAACTAACAAATACTGGGCATAAGAGCTTAGCTTAGCTCACCTCAAGGCATTAGCTATTTAGATAGCTAATGCCTTGAGGTGATGAGCACAGTGTGGTCAAAAATTCAACATTGTTTTGTTTTGCAGGTGAACAACTTGATCTTGTCACCACATTCTATGGAAAAAAATAATTTTTCACTGATTGAATATAATTACTCCATAATATACGATATAAAATAATGGTAATTTAGATTTAGGTACTATATAATAACCATTTACAAAATAAACAAATGACATGAAAAGCACAAGAATTTACCTATTGACAGTTATTTGTAAACATACAACAAAATGTTAATAAATCCTTAGAGTAACCTCACCTTTCATTTCCACTTCTGGGCAAACCTGAGATTTTAACTCAACAAACGTTTTGCTTATCATGTGCCAAATATTTTCATTTTAAATTTCAGATGGGATTGTTTTTCATTGCCTGGGGTGAGTAGTTAGTTAAAACTACTTTGAATTCGAATGTGTGTGGCATCTCATCACAAATGCGGAGAATTTAGGTATGGTGCATGTCATGGATACCCTGCTCGTAAATGTCATTAAATTAATACCTACCAACTTTCCCTATCGCTGTCACACAAATAACATGTTAGTCGGAAATCACACGATCATGTAGATCAAAACATCGACGAAGAGAACTGTAACGGTATGGGTATGTACAAAACACAATCCTTTCACGTATGATAACATATGGCTGCGGTAACACAATCATATTGATTAATCCAATTATTGCACTAGCGCTCACATTTAAGACCTCCGAAAGTGACCTTGAATTACCCAAATTAAATCGTGACGAAACCCTCATACGTAGCTAGTTCCCGATTGATTACTTGTGCCATAATTTTTGCTAAACTCTCTTTGAAAATGAACGGATATAATGTTTTTGTTCCTATTTAAACCTTATCCACATATTTTATCACTCACCTTGCGTGACAAGGCAGATATCAGGTCACTGCACCCAAGAATTTCCATATTTTATGCCACACAAAATCACACACGATATCATTTTCGTCAAAATGCACAAACAAAAAAAACCAACGTGACGAGAGGAAGCGCATCGTTCAAGCTTCAAATTTATACTGACAGCCATGCTGCTGATGAGTCCGTCTTTATTGTGGACTAGTCCGCTGATTGGTGGAAACATGGCTGATAGAAAAAACTAATTGCATGTTTCTACCAATCACATGTAAGGATTTAAAAAATTCTTGATCGTTTGCCAAATAATTCAAAAAATTGTTATTTAGTACTATATCTATACAAATGAATAAAATAGAAGTGTCTGTTTGTAATTGTAATGTCAAAATAACAGCTTTTTACTAAGCACATATGAAGGAAAAACCGTACGACGTTGCCGAAGATGCTTATTTTTAGTTTTTTTAAATTTTGAGAAAGATTTAGTAATCTAAGCCCCGTACGACGTCTTATATTTGACATTGGCGAAATGGTGGTAATACTATACAGAAGCCATATTCTAAGAGAAGAAGAAGAAACGCATAATTACGAAAGTTTATACGGTACATATAATCTTTTTGTCTGTCTGTTTGTTCCGGGTAATCTCCGAAACGGCTAGACCGATTTTGACGGGACTTTCACTGGCAGATAGCTGATGTTTTAAGGAATAATTTAGGCTACTTTTATTTTAGAAAAATAATTAGGGTTCCGCGCAAAAAAAATTAAACCTTGGAATCCATGTCGAAGTACTCTAAATTTATTTTAAATTGAACGCGACTGAAACCGCTGTTCCCATCTAGTATTGTAAATATTGTAATAATAACGCAAGGTACTGGTGGTAAGACATCAATTTGGAAGGACTATATTTTTAGGTATAAATTAATATGAAGCTGATTACAAAGAATAACATCATGAATATCAGGTTCATCATTTAAATATTACGTTGTTTCTCGTGGTTTCAAGAATACTTCAATTATTTAATTATTTAAACTCACTTGGTTCGCAGTTTTATTTTCTATTTTTCCAATGAAAAATGTACTCTATGAAGAAAATAATTATCATTTTTCTTCTAACTTCTACATAACGACGGTGTACTAACTAAACGTACTGCCAAGTCTATAGTCATGTCAATTGTCAATGTCAAAATAAGTAAAGTCAACACTAGCAATGCCTATTGCCTTGCTTTCGTACTTGCTTTCGCCATGCTGCGCCACATAAAGTAAAGTAGGTAGGTATGTACTTCGCCAAAACTTCGTAAGTTGCTAAAATAATGGTAATCCCCAAAATTGGAATTTCCCATTAGAAGTGGGTAATAAAGCTTTTTGCGTGAACCGAACCGAAACTATGTATTGGTATCCGATAAAGTGTTTCAAAACTATGTATTTTGAATAACTATTTATTGGACGAGATGCGTATAAGTCTTTATGAAATGATAAACGTTTTCGTGTCGGTTCATGTATTTGCTTCAAAACATGCTATCGACAGAAAACTATGTATTTACGGTAACTATTTATTGGAGGAGATGCGTAAATGATTATGACTGGTAAAATACAAAGATTTGACACGATAAGTAGGTATATTCTAGTTCTAATTTCCAAATATTAATTTATGTTAGTACATTTTTATACTACACTGAAGTAACTACGATTCATACATAAAAGTTATAACAATATTGAGGTAAATTCAATCGATTTATTAATATAAAAAACACATTTAAATTCACTTTATAATGCTTCAATGTGAGTATTCAAAAAATCACCCATTTTTGTTGTCCAAGGACAAGGTCAACTCAACCGATGAATAGAAAACAGTAAAAATTTAAATGCAAAATTGCATTTTCGTATTACGTAATAAGGTCGAAAATGGTTGACTTTCTTTATAACTAAATTAGAAATGCTCTCCGCATTACCTTATTTTTTAGTTCTAAGGTTCAAAATAGCATGTCATTTATTGCCGCAGTTGTTCGCGATCTCCCTGCTTGTTCATGGGATCGGGTTCACTACTTCGGAGAAACTCGGTCGGAGTCACTCGGCTTGTTTCGGTAACTGTTTATCGACGATCCAATCACCAATGCTGTGTGAATAAAGTATTTCGTCCGATAAATAGTTTCTGAAGAGACCACTATATAGTTTTAGGTATTCGACGCGATACATAGTTTCAATAACTGTTTATGGTTTGCAACACACACCGCTATTTCCCATACAAATTGGGATTTTTAAGACTTAGAACTGGCGACCAACTCTTTGAAGATTTAGGATAAAAAAGGAGAGTTTTCATTTGAACATCATTTTAATTTTAATCATCTCTTTGGCTCATTGAATTCCTTTCCTTGCTACGGCAATTAAGAATTAAGGACTAATTGTTTCTTACGAACACGGCAATTTCATTTCACAAACACGGCAATCGCTAATTCGGCGCTGGCAGCACTGCCTAGTACGTCTGTGACCAGTGTTGCCACCTTAGCGATTTTGTCACTAGATCTGGTGACTTTTGACCCCTTTCGGCGATTTATTTCTGTCGTTTAGCGATTTTTGTTTTTAGCGACTTCTAGCGATATTTGAGTCGTCTTCATCTGTCCTAAAAAGTTTCTCAAGAATATTTTATTTTTGAATATTAAATTACTATTTATATTCTTGTTTTGACGTTACAATATAATTATTAAAACCAAACTATGTTATCTACTTTTGCAATTCCGTACTTAGAATTGTTTGATGTAATAAAAAATCTGATTTTTGACTCATTTTAATGTTTGGTACACAATAAAAAGTGGTATCGAGTCACAGCGTTTATTGTTATTACGTAACAATATTTGAACAATGATTTTTCTGGTCCCAAGTTACTTGGGGGTGGCGAAATTAGTGTTATTTATATTGCAAAAGGGTTTTACAGTCGACCGCCTCCTGACACTAACCCTCGTTGGGTATGGTAGTGGTAGTCTGTTGTTTATCCGTCACCTGCGGGCAACTCAATGTGTCTTATAATAATGGTAAACATCGGGTTCCAAACTCCCTTGGTCATCTTCTACGACACCCACGGCATGAGATGGGGTAGTCCTAACCGTGACCGGAGTTACACGGCAATTTGAACATGTACTGTCACTTGAGTTGTCTGTCCAGTACTATAGATACTTCGATAGATGACACTACAATTATGTTTCTAAAAAAAAAATTTTTGGGATTTCTGGTGACTTCCGCTTCGAATTTAGCCCAATCTGGTGACTTTTGGGTGTTCATGACTTTGATTTTTATGAGGTGGCAACACTGTCTGTGACCTCTGCACAGACTGAAAAAAAAAAGGGCGGGAAAGTCGAATTAAAAGGCGCTATTTTTTAAATAAAATAATTTTAATTCATTTCGAGCTATATTAACTAGTTATAGCCCTTATTTTCTAATTCCATGAGTGAATTTAGTAGTGGACTCATGGAGTCCTCTACTTCCGAAACCACTTTAAAGCGGAAGAGTACTTGCATACATGAAGATGAACCGGTTCCCAAGATGTTACCGAAGTTCATAAATACTAAGAGGGGTTTATTCAAAGACATCCTTCCCACCTATGAAGAATTGAACAGAAAAGATTATCCCGTATTACTTTTCCAGGACAACAAAGAAAAAATTGATCTATTTAAAATTAATAAAATTCTTAAGGACTTGGTTCCACTTAACACGTACGTTAAGCCCATTGGTCATTACTATATCAAGATATTCTTTCCAACAAAAAAAGAAGCGAACTCTTTCATTTTGAATAAATCCATTCATAGCAAATATAACTGGTCAGTCAAGATACCTTTCGATCAAATTGAAAGTCAGGGAGTCATCAAGGTTCCTACTGAAATTACCGATACTGAACTTTTGTCGTCTTTGAAATCACCTGGGTGTGAAGTTTTAGGTATCAAGAGATTTAAGAAGAAGCTTCCCGACGGCTCACTTACTTGTCTGCCAACAGTACTGGTAACTTTTTTGAATATTAACAGGCCCAGTCATGTTACTTATGAACATTTATGGTTCGAAGTAAGAGAATATTTTAAACCTTTAGTTCAATGCTTTAACTGTTTCAAATTCAACCACACTAGTGGTTCTTGCAAAAATGCTCAAGTTTGTTCCATCTGTGCAGGTAATCATTTCTATAAAGATTGTTTACAAAAAGATAAAATTAAGTGTAATAACTGCCAAGGACCTCATGTAGCAGTCGCATATGAGTGCCCCCTTAAAGCTTCGAAAGTTGCTGAAATTAAAAATAGAATTTTGGGAGGTACAACATATGCTTCAGCTATTAAAGGCACCAAATCAGTCTTACTTGCATCTAATGAAAAAACATCTAAAAATATCCCTTTGAATTCTAATGTTAATACCAAAACTACTTCACCTCAGAAACGATTTATTATAAGCGATATATTGAACTGTGATTCAACATTAAACGGCATTATAAAAACAATTGTAGATTTGATTTCTAAGAAAGATGGGGCACCAATTACATCCAAGATTATAAAAGAATTGTTAATACACAATTTAAGCAATACATAATCATTTATGGATAAAGTTTTAAAACATTTAAACATAATACACTGGAATTCTAGAAGCATTTCCCCTAAACTTGATGTTTTTAATGACTTTATTGACCTCAGTACTGATAGCATCGACATTATTTCAATTAATGAGACCTGGCTTAGTAACAATAAAAAATTTAAGCTTAAGGGTTATAATATTATCAGGAGAGACTCTGAGCGTCCTCACGGAGGCGTAGCCATTGCAATTAAAAGTTTATATAAATACAGTATTATTGATACCTATTCGGACTACAATTTTCAAAATATTTTGTGTGAAATTGAAATTGGTTCCTTGTACTTGAATATTTTATGTGTATATTGCCCTCCTCCACCTAACGGTAAGTTTCGTATTCATTTGCTGGAAGAAACTTTTAATAAAATAAAAACAGAAATTTTTTTAATCATTGGAGATTTTAATGCTCTTCATCTGTCTTGGGGTGGTAAAAATAATAATAGTAGAGGCAATTTGATTTACAATTTCATGAATGATAAAAACTGCATTTGTATTAATGACCATAATATAACTACTTTAGCTCCTTTCGGACAAGAGGGTAATGTGTTAGATTTAGTTTTTGTTTCTCAATCTCTCAGTTCCAGTTGTGCCTTTTCTATATTAGATGATCCTATGAGTAGTAATCACTATCCTGTTCTTGTCAAAGTCTTCTATCAGACTTCTGAGATATATTTTGCAGATACCCCAAGATGTGTTTCTACTGATGTCCCTGAAATTTCAGAAATAAACTTTAACAAAATTAATTGGCATGTCTTTGCTGATAAGTGCAATACAGCATTATCATCGTTTACTCTAACTAATGATCCTATTGGTGATTATAATAGATTTGTTCAATTATTATATTCAGTATTGTTAACATTCCAAAAAAAGTCTACTGTCCATCTTCGTCAAAAGAGAGTTGTGTGGTGGGATGAAAAGTGTGAGTTAGCAGTTGCGAAAGTACGGTTAGCACTCCAATCTTATAAAAGATATCCTTCATTAGAAAACTATTTGATATATAAACAGTTAGATGCTGAAAAAAAGTTAATTATACTAGAAGCTAAACGTACCAGTTGGCAAAACCTATGTTCATCATTTAGCCGCTTAACTTCCATTAAAATAATTTGGGATAATATACGTAAATTCAAGTTCTCTTGTGCCCAAGGAAGTAAAAGCAATGTCTTCATGCACAATCCAGAATATGCTTCTGCTTTTCTAAATGAAATCACTTCTCCGATTAATAATGCAGACTTTAACCATCTTAACACTTATTTCTCACAGTCTGGTAAAGAGTCATTTTCCTGGTTAATTAAACCATTTTCTTTTGATGAATTTATTGTCTCTCTGCATAATAAAAAGGTTACATCCCCAGGGCCGGATTCTATTCCTTACTCTGTAATACAGAATTTACCAATTAATATTAAAAAGATTTTATTATTAATATATAATACATTATGGTCTACTTGTTCTATCCCAGATAGTTGGAAAATTCAATATGTAACCCCTATTTTAAAGCCCAATAAAGACCCAAACTCTATAAGCTCATATAGACCTATCTCATTAACTTCCTGCTTTTCTAAACATTTTGAAACAATGCTCAAGAATAGACTTGAGTGGCATTTTGAACACCATTGTTTGATACCTCCACTTCAATTTGGTTTTCGTAAAGGTAAAAGCACTCTGCACAATCTCAGCTGCTTAATAGGTGAAATTAAAAATGGATTTCAAGTTAACAAATCTACCTTGGCTGTTTTTTTAGATATCCAAGGTGCATTTGATAATATTGATCAAAATTATTTAATATACACATTATATAAGTTAGGAGTCCCTGGTTTAATTTTGAAATGGATTCACAAATTCCTGAATGGTCGCAATACTTGGATAAAGGTAGGTAGACAACTATATGGACCTAAAAAATCCCATAAAGGTACTCCACAAGGCTCTGTAATCTCACCTTTAATCTTCATACTTAGCCTTATTAATTTTATGTCTAAAATACCTATTCAGGTCAAATATTTATTATATGCTGATGACTTAGTTATTTATTTACAATGTGAGAGTGTTAAAGAAGGGGAACAAACTATGAATAAGGCCCTCCATCACATAGGCTCTATATTAAATAATAAATTGAAGCTTAAAATTAATGTTGATAAAAGTGCTACCATATTTTTCTCAAAAAATGGACCTCATACTCCTCAAATTATCTATGACCATGCAATTATTCCTAATTATGTTTGCTTTAGATATCTTGGTTTGATTTTAGATTCCTGTTTATCTTGGAAACCTCATATTGAATATCTTTGTAGAAAAGCCGAGTTAGGTCTAAATATTATGAAATCATTGGTTGGTCTTAATTGGGGTTCTGATCCCAAAATCCTAAAAATTCTTTATATTAGTACTATTCGTAGTTATTTTGATTATGGCTGCAGCTTTTACTATGATGCTGACAGCTATCTATTAAGAAAATTAGATGTCTTACAGAATAAAGCTCTACGTATAATCTGTGGAGCTATGATGTCTTCGCCTATTAATTCTTTAGAAGTTGAAACTGGAATTGTTCCTCTCACTATTAGAAGATCTTATATCACTGACAAATTTTCTATGAAGTTAATTAGCCTTGATAATGTTATAATCTCTAAATTACTCCATAACTTTGATGTTCCTGACTATAATAATGAAAGTATAAAAGTAGCTATGTCTCTAATTGAATCAATAACATTTCTGAATTTCAACTTCCAAGATATTATATTCTGGTCTAAGCAACATCCTTATTATAATGTTGACTTTGTCTGTACTTATATGAACATTCCTATACATGTAAACAAATTTAATTCCAAAGTTGAATTTTTACAGTTTTTAGACACCAAGAGTAACTTCATAAAAATTTATACTGATGCTTCTAAAACTCCAGAAAGAACTGCTTTTGCCTTTTTTGATCAAATATATAACTATGGTAAAGTCTTCAGATGTAATGACTATATGTCTGTTTTTTCAGCTGAAATGCTTGCTATTTTACATGCTCTTCAATATGTACTTAAAAATTACAATAACTATACTCAATCTCATTTTCTAATATTATCTGATTCAATGAGTGTGGTAAAAGCTCTCTGTAATAAAAATATGAACATGTATTCTCACTATGCAATCTATAAAATAAGAAGTTTGGTTTATGAGCTTTCTTTCAAGGCCCTGTATATTGAATTCTGCTGGGTTCCGAGCCATTCGGGTATACTTGGTAATGAACTAGTTGATAGCCTTGCAAAATCTTCCTATTCTGTAATCTGTAATTGTCCTGTGCCATATACTGATTTGAATAATTATATCAAAGACTTAATGATTAAGCGCTGGGAGATATCGCTTAGCTATACTCGGCAAGTAAAAGGAAAATGGTTAGCAGAAATCACTCACAAACCATCAACGTCTTCTTGGTTTGAAAGAAACAAGATATTCCTTGGTAGACAGTTAATTACCACTATTTGTAGGTTAAGAATTGGACACTGTAAAATACCTTCTCACTTGTACAGATTAAAACTCATCGATAGTAAATCTTGTATATATTGTAATTATGAAAGTTGTGACCTGCAACATTTGTTCTTTGATTGTAAACAATTTTCAGTGCAACGAGTATTGTTGATTTGTCAATGTCAAGACTTGCTAGGGAAATGTGACCTACCTAAAAATATTTATGATTTATTAAAATTTCCTATTTTATATAATTCTATATTTCAATTCATCCAAAGTACAGTTGGATCTGTATGAATTTTAGTTATTATTTGCATAGTTAATAATTTTTGTTGTTGTAAAGATACATAATTTTAAGATAACTTTGTTTATCTTTGTAATTTGCGTTTATAATTTATAAGTGGTAGAGTCATTCTTAACTTTGTTTATAAGTATTTTAGTTATTTATAAGATAAATATTCTGTTACCTTGGATAAGAAACTGTTATGAGTTTGTAAATCTTTTGTTGGGTTGATGGTTCGTCCAATGCCCATAATAAATGAAAAAAAAAAAAAAAAAAAAATCTGCACAGACTTATAAAAAGGTACTCTGTGGCACAGACTGGCCTCTGTGAGTCTGTGGTTAAGTTTTTACTTTTTAGTTTAGCACTTATAAATAGTTATTAAACTCTTTGGTTTAGCAAAACAGTATAAACGTATAAATAAATGTACTCTGTGGCATAAACAGTTCGCTTTGAGGTTACCCAACCCATACCCAGATCAGAAATTTAAAGAATTGTAAAAGGTTATAATGGGCAAGAAGAAAAACAAAAACCAGAATAAAGTGAATTTAGTATTCGATGAGACCAAGAGAAAGTAATATTATATTACGTAAACGAATTGAGCATAATATTTTATGCAATTTACATCTAATGCAATTATTTTTCAGAGATTTCTTATGTGGATTCCGTAAAAGGAAATTAGAAAGAAAGAAAAAGGCGCAGGAAGATATAAAACGTCTTTTAAAAGAGGAAAAGAAACGGATAAAACAGGAGGTATTTTAATATATCCTAAGAAAATAATTTTGCTTAGTTTTCTATAGTAGCAATGGATCAATTGAATTTATCAATAAATATACCTGATAAACTCAAGAGGTACAATAGATCAGGTTACTTTACCTTTGTGATACAAAACAGTAATTAGTTCTAATAACTGTTTACAAACCATAGCAGAGCTTAACGGCCAAATACCGAAACGCTTGTGTAGGGAGTTACATCGTTCAAATAGCAAAAACAGCGTAAGCTTAAAGGATTTTCCACCACCACCAATCCTTTTGTGCTCTGGCTATGTAAAAAATAAATGTTATACTTAATTAGCCAAACATTGGAAAAAAATAGGCAATTTTTAACCAAAATTGAATTTTCTCTCTAAAACAGCTCAATAGTTAGGCATGAATTTTACACCACTAAAATCAGAATAACATCTGTAACAATTCATATTCTTTATTTTCTCATTTATTTTAATGTTTAATGATTAAAGAATACCCTAAAATGTCACAAGCAATGCCTGTGGTGCATGCTTGGAATGCAATACATTGGTGTCTTGATGACTCATGATGGGTAGACTGTATGTTCATTATTTTTACAAAAGCAATCCAAACTTGAACAGCTTTGAATGATTATGAATTAAAGCCTATTGTAAATAGTACAGATATAACAATTATGTTAATAAGTATAGAAATTAAGTTTGTAAATATATGTAAAGGAGTTTATAGTTTCGTTTTGTGTTTTGAACTTATTATAGAGTAAGCCTGGCAATGCCTAAATACAAACATAAATGTAAAGTGAAGTGTGCCTGAGCTGTAAAAAAATATGCTTAACATTATTTCCAAGCTGTTTATTTTCGCTTTTAGTTTACTTTAGTATTTCGCTTGTCAGTACTACATAAAAAAATGTTGAAAGCTAGGTCATCCTAACTAGTTTTGTTACTGATCTGGTAAGCATTTACCTGATCATCATCAGACCTTCAGAATGTATTATGTATAATATCGTAACACATAACTGGTGAAACTCATCATTGTAACTACTTTATTAAAAAATGTATTAGGGCCTCTCGAAGAGCGAATAATAATAGGCAAAGTAATGACAACACTACAACACATCTGTGTTTTGCCTAATCTTTAGATTATTTTGTTGCAGTATGATCGTTTATCGGTTGTTGGCGGTAAAGTAACAAATACTTGTACAGAGACCAAATCATCAATCCTCAATGCCCTTAATATTAATTCCCACTTTAACTATTTGAGCCACCCAGTGGCTTTGTATCGAAAATAGGTTTCTCGAATGGTTAAAGCGGGCTTTAATATTAACTGGCGTTTCATTATTTGGCTGTAAGGCAAGCAGTAGCTTTGTGAGTGGTAACATGGCGAATTACGCCAGTCATACAGGGTATCATCTCTGCCTTGCTTTTATTGACTGGCTGGAGTGGGACCCCATTAGTATTGCAAAGGACTGTATTTAAGAAATAAATATATAAGATTTAAATAATTTAACTTTAATCCTTTGTTCTCTGGGCCAACTAGAGTGAGACTTACCTCAGCTACTTGTATAGATAATATTATGACAAATTTAAAAATAAGAGATAGGAGTCTGATAAGTAGCATTCGTTCAGACCATAAGTGCCAGATTGTTAAACTATAAACCAGTCAAACTTCATACTTTAAAGCTGCCTAATGCCAACCCCAATATAATGTACCGTACCCTTTTTAATGCACACAATGAGCTCCAAAAAGCTTGCAAATTAAATCAATTAATTTTAAAACCTAAATTAATGTTTAGTGTCTGAGCAACTAAGGGTATAAGACACGGTAGGGATATCTTATATGAATAAAGTGACAAAAAGTCCTACATACATAATATTAATTTTCACAGTTACGTTCGAAAATATTCTAAAATGTTTAAAAAGGGTTGTATGCAAGCCAAAGTTATTTATATTAGTGAACAAATAAAAAAGTCTAATAAAAAGGTGATGTCTGGCACACGATTTCCTCCTGCACACTGCGACCCTCTGGCGCTGTCTCAATTTAAGATTTTATGTTTACAAATTGTCATTAATTATGTTATGAACGTAAAAATATCTTGACTGGATTATTTTATGATTTAATATTCAATCATATCGGCCATTTATACGTCCACTGTTGAACAAAGGTTATAGATTCCACAATTGTGTCATCATTTCGGGGGGTATTTGCCAATACTTACCACACTTGGCAGGGGGGATTTAATATTACGACATTAGATTCACTGATGCTTATGGTCTTATATAATTACAGTTTAATATATATGTATCTTTTTATTTCTGTCCATCTGCGATCAGCCTTATAGCTATAATCAGATCTGTTGATTTTCGCAATGTATATTGAGATTTTGCACATTCTGTGATGTGACATCTCTTATTCATACTGAAATTAAACTTCAGAGTTTGGCAAGTTGAGTTCTTTTCACTCGCACTGCTTGCTTGTGTCAAGAAGTGCTGTGGCTAGTTTGTTCTTGTGTCGCTCAAGTCGGTGTTTATAGGCCTCACATGACTTTTTGACTTCATCCTTGACCATTCTAATTTCCAAGTATTCATGTACTTCAGTGTTTTTAATAAACCAGGGTGCATTACATATGACCTTTAGTATGTTATTTTGGGAGCGCTGTAGTATTTCAACATTCGAGTGACTGGCTGAGCCCCAGAGTTCTATGCCATATGTCCACACTGGTTTATTCACAGATTTATAAATTAAGAGTTTGTTTTCCAAGCTTAGTGAAGATTGTCTGCCTATTAACCAAAACAGCTCTCTCATTTTTCGATTTGCTTGTTCTCTTTTGGCTATTATGTGGTCTCTCCAGGTTAGCCTTCTGTCCAAATGCATTCCCAGATATTTAACAGTTGTTTGGTGAGATAGAAGGATCCCGTCAAGTGTGACTGGAGGGCAATCTCCTTTTCTCAATCTGAATGTTATATAAGTCGATTTAGAGCCACTGGCCTTTATTCTCCATTTTTTTTTTTGCCAGGAATTAAATAGATCTAAGTGTTCTTGCAGTTTCTTAGATGCCATGGTGGGGTCGTTGTGACATGAAAGAACTGCAGTGTCATCTGCATATGTTGCTATAGTAACTTTTTCTGAAGTAGGCAGGTCAGCAGTAAAGACTGTATAGAGAATAGGGCCTAGTACAGATCCCTGGGGTACACCAGCCTCAATTGGTCGTAAGGAGGATAGGTACTCTCCCGTTTTAACTTGAAATGTCCGTTGTTGAAGATATGATTTTAGGAGTATGTAAGCTGTGTTTGGCAAGCAGAGTTTAAGTTTGCATAACAGGCCCATGTGCCACACTCTGTCGATGGCCTGCTGCACATCAAGGAACACTGCAGCAATACTCCTTCCTTTCCATTGCTTGTCTGACTGTATGAGCCACGCGGTGTATCTGTTCTATTGTTCCATGTTGGGCGCGGAAGCCAAATTGGTGATCGGGTATTACTTTATTTTCTTCCAGTGTTGGAAGTATCCGCTATAGTAAGAGTTTCTCAAGCAGCTTTGACAGCAGAGGTAGTAAGCTGATTAGTCTGTATGAGGCTACTTCAATAGGGAGACTTTCCCGGTTTTGCAATCATATTTACAATATATGCTTTCCATAGTAGCGGAAAATATTGTAATCGCAATATTGAATTAAATAGGATTGTTAGGAGGATAATTCCTTTTCTTGGTAGCTGTTTTAGTACCTCTGCAGTTATTACGTCAAAGCCAGGTGCTTTTATCATTTTAATGTTTTTAATTATCCTCTACCACGTCCAACGTGCGTAGTTCTGCTCGGAAAAAAGGATCTCCCTCAGATGTTGTAAAAGGCGACTAAGGGACTTAATACTGGAGGAATGGGCAGCAGCATCCCTTTTGTGAAACAATAGGTTAAACAATATTGTTTAGCAGTGGACGTCCTTCGGCTGATATGATGATCATGATGAAGCTTTTTGGATATTTATCGTAAATTAAATTCCTTCATAAAAATATTTTTCGTTTCAGAATAAGGAATCATACAAAAAACTGGTGGTATCAAGTAGACCTATTCCGGATATAGAGCAACTCCTTCAAGAAGAATATGAAGATGAGGATGTTAATGTCAAAATTGTTGAACTCTCATCAGATACCTTACAGAAAAAAGACTTAGTGATAGGAGAGAACAAACCTAAAGAAAAAGTTAAGAAAAATGAGACCAAATGTAAGAAAAATGTGAATCAAAACACAAAATCAATACCTGGGATGGGATCCGATGAGGATAATGTAGAGGAAGAATCTGAAGCAGATGATGATGACAACAAAATAAAAACTAAAAAAGAAATTAAAAGCATGCTTAAAAAACAAGCTACAAAGAAAATACAGAAAAGTAAAGTATTCCAAATGAAAAGCAAATTAGACAGAATTCAGAATAAAAAGAAGTCTATGCAAAAGAAAGGCCACATGAAAGCTAAAGTAGATCCAAGAAAAGACAAATCAAAGAAAAAAGTTGGGAGAAGAAAACACTGACTTAAATTGTATGTGACTTGTTTTTATTAATAATAAATCTTATACCTAACCAGTTCTTTTTTGTACTGCACATAATGAATTACTAGATTTACTCCTAAATAACGACAGCTCCCTTTCGACTACTTTTTAAACTGGATAAGTAATAAATATTCTTACTAAATAAGTTATAAACAAAATGCTATTGACAAAAAAATCGTAGGTTACCTGTTATTTAATGTAAAAAGCGACTATCATAACAAATATACTAGAAATAGACAAAATAGTGGTACCTCTATAAAGATTAACCAAGACAAATAGATATATAGAATTGTGTCTGAGTAAGTCTAACACACGCAATAAAACAATACATACTATTAAAAAACCATATAAAATCGAAAGACTATGTTGGCAATATGGATCTGTGGCATTAATTCTTATCTGGTCATGCGGCTTTCCTGGAAACAGTCGGCTGCTGCGCTCCGGGTCGTAGGTTCGATTCCCGCACGGAACAAAATATTTGTATGATTTGCAGGTAGTTGTTGCGGGTCTGGGTGTCTTGTATATGGAATTCATGTCTATAAACGCACCCACCACACAGGAGAAATCCCAGTGTGAGGCTACGTTTTGAAAATAAAAATTGTCAAATGAATTGTTTACAAAAATAATAGTTTGTAAAGTAATAACTTTATTAAGTATAAATTTACCTAACAATATTTTGTGATTCGTTTTTGTCAAATGACAGGACACCGTTATGACGACAGGCTCAGTAATAAAATCTGTCTTATGAAAAAATACTGACACTTTCCATATAAGCATAAAAAAATGTAATTCTGCAATCAAATATTAATAAATAATCAAACCCTTATTTACAGTTTTGTTTTGATATTGGTAAATAAGGGTAATAAACATAGTTGCTGCATTTAAAACATTATCTTATAAATAATATATACAGGGCCTAATTAATAATATGAATTATATAGGTTAAATAGTCTGAGCCTGGGAGCACCGAGCTTGGTCTGATGCAAACAAAAAGGTTTAGTGACATGCAAACCTGGACTATGAAATAGCCTCCATTTTTTTTCAGGCAATAATCAATGGTATCTAAGACCAGTAATAATATTATAATAAACGAATGAAAAAGAAAATGGTAGTTAACAAACTAAGATATGCAAACTTTAAATCAGTATCACTTTTTAGTAGTTCGTGTTTTTTTCTGTACAACACTGTGACATTCATCATTAACTTTCAATGCTTCCGGTTCATTTGTTACTTTGTTTCTTGGAGATTTTCGCTGTACTGGTGATCTCTTAGGCTTGTTGATATTGTCCATACCATCTTCCTTTTCTGTCCTTGCAAGTAAACTTACAGCTACCTTACTTTTAGTGTTACTAGTGCCATTAGTTGGTTCTTTAAAATCTATGTTTTCATTACTATTTATAGCTAAATGTTTCATCTGACCAACTTTTTTATTTTTAGTAGAACTTTGTTGGTCACCTTTTTTATCACAATCAATATGATCTGTTTCTATATCTTGGTTAATGGCCACTGTCTTTTTGTTTGCTGGCCGCGTATTTCTAGGTTCAGGTTTAATCTTAATGGTAAACTCATCCCTTTTCATTTCAGAATTATGTTTTTCATCTTGAAACAGATTTTTTTCTGATTTTATTTCCTTACTAGGAGTAACTTTTCTTTTGCTGGGCGCTTTTTTCTCAATTTGGTTAATTTCAGAAGACAATTTTTCATTAGTTATCTTTGAATTAGGTCCCTTTTCCTTATTTAATTCTTTACTAGGTGTTACTTTCCTGCTTTTTGGTGGTTTAACTTCATTTTCATTATCAGAATTTTCACGGTTAACTTCTAGTTTTACATTTTTCATAGGTGATTTCTTCGGCGATTTTCTGCCTTTTCCACTAAATGGACAGATATCTCTATTTAAACATTCATGGCACATTGGACCTATGGGTAGACAGATAGTTTGCCCGAAGCCTACTAGGAGGTGATTGACTTCACTCCATAGTTCAAAAGGCAGCCAAGTTTGTAGTGCTTTCCGGGTGTCTTCGGGAGTATTCGCAGTTTTTTTCACCCAACCTATTCTGTTGCTTATTCTATGGACATGGGTGTCTACACCTGTAAAAAACAAATACAACTTTATTAATACCCAAGTTGAACATGATTAAATATTATTTATATAGTTACATCAAAATAGTGATAATATAATGAGATTCATCAATCAGAAGTTTTTAATTAAAGGTTACCAACCAACACACTAGACAATTACCAAACATTCAAGTAAAAAGAATAAATTCTTTATTTTGAACTCACCAATCCCAGTGACCTTATTCCAGGCAACCAGCATGCAGATATGTGCCATCTTAGGTCCCACACCAGTTAACTTGCACAGCTTGTCCACCGAGTCTGGAATGTCTCCATTATACTGCTCCTTTAGAGTCTGGGTTGTTTTCTTGATGTACTTAACTTTGGTCTAAATTGTGAAGAAAGTTCTATTATAATTATAACACAATGCATGGTATCTTTAAATCTTTTTCTCTTCTTTGCATTAATTTCAAACCAAGAACTTTTATTATTCATATGGAGAGAAAAAGACTTAACAAATCAGATATTTTCACACTCACCTTCCAAAATCCAACAGGGTATATCAACTTTCCTAGTTCTTCATCACTCATATTTAGAACATTGTCTACAGTAAGTCCTTTAGCTCTGAGACGCTCCATAGCTGCAAATGTTACCTGGTCCTTAGTCTGACTGGACAGCATCAGTGATATCAGACATTGATATCTGATGACCTGTAAAATATTTAATGAAGACTGAAAAACCAAACTACGACCCGCAGAATAATGGCCCTGGTGCACCACCAATTCATGCCCAGTATCCGGCCTGCCAGTTCATTTTGGTAACATTATAAAATTTGAAGTATATCATAAAATATAATAACCATACGATTTATCAAACAACCAATTAAGGATCAATAACCGGCATTACAAACTAATTAATGAAATAAAAATTATTGGGTGTATCCACAACTTAATACACCATGCGATTCCTGTATCAAAAATCAACAACTATGGATAGTAGGTCTTTAAGACTGGACTTATAGTTTAGGAGTAAATCTAGTAAACCAGTATTTTATTACTTACTCACACACCTATAAGCCCTATAACACATCCTATCTCAGACCTACTCCTCTAATCGCACACCTACTCATCTTATCGCACACACAAAGGGCAATATAGCCATCAAAGCTGATTGCAGATACAATATATATTTATATGTACCCTATATCCAATGTCTTGTATGGAGACATACCACTGTCCTGTGAGTTGCGCTCGCGCGTACTACCTGCATGTGGCATGCATCATTCTCGTTCATGTTAAATACTGGAATTGTTATCAAAAACAAAACTGAAAATATAACTGAAATGTTGGGACTGTAGCTTTCATGATGGGTGATTGTTCCTAAAATTATAATTGAATTATTCAAATGATTGGCTAATCAGTTTGTCTTCTGAAAAGCAGGAGTAGAAATATACATCTTGTGTCGAAATCTCGAATCTAGAAATAAACTGCCACTTGATCATCGCACTGCAACTTGACATGACACATTGCCATAAAAAAATTCAGGGTATGATGGTAATGTGTCCAAACCCATAACCCAGCTACACCTTAATCAACCTAGTACTGGGTACTAGTATGTACAGACATGATTGTTGGTTTTTTTCTTTTTCTGGCAACAAAGCAGACATAATTTCTGAAAAATTATTTGTTCTAAATATTAAAATAAATTTATTAAATTTCTGAATCAATTTACAATAAAATCAAATTTTTACAATGAAGACCATCAATGAAATAAAGCAATATAAGTATAACCAAATAATGAAAGAAATTTATTAACGAAGAAGAGTTTGACATACGCACAAAATGACAGAACAAGAAAAATATATTTGGATTATGTAGAAGAAAATTGTTTGCACACAAGGCCAAAGCATTGTAACAATACTAGCTGCGGAAGGACCCTGGTGACCTGTGTTTAAATAAAAAACCTACTTCAGGCACCATTCTCTCAAAAAGTTAGGTTTTTGTATTTGTGGCACAATACCTTAACCTAGCAGTGTAAGACCTATTTTGAAGAGAAAATAAATGGATTTTATTATTTATTTATTCATTTATAAATAATTATCTAAATGGAAAGTATTATATAATTATAGTTAAGCTTTGCCATCTAAACATAATAAATACTTTTTTACGAGCTTTATGATATACTAATGTAATACCAACAGGTTTTTGCAAACTACCCTCAACTGATAATATGAGAAGATATCAGTTATAAAACTCAAAGATTCTAGATCTCTTCTATTCTTTTACTTACTTCAGGTGCAGCTTTTTCATCCATATTCATGTGGCAGCCCATAGAGTCAACTGGAGCGTCATTGTTTGATCTCATGATTCTCAAATTTACCAGAAACTCTTTCCAATTTGGTGGCTCCCATAATCCTTTTCTTTCCTGCAGACATTATTTTCCCTTTAATCCACAAAAATATAAAGCAGTTTTCAAATCTTAAGTAGCCACTCAATAAGTGATAATGATAAGATTGATATGATAATGCAAATACTGTAATGCTTAAGCACTATGTGCATCATTGAAGCGATAGCAATATAATAAAAGGATTTTAATTTATATTTAAAAGAAAATTATTCATTGTGGTAATAACAAAGGCAAAACTATGGGATGCAGTTGACCTTAGACCTAGTAGAGGGGGGGGGGGGGGGGGGGGGGCAAGATTAAAATCCTGGATCTGCCTAATAAACTGCTGGCCTAGGTGTCATCTTAAGCTGTTCATATTTTAATAGCAACCAGTAACTACGCAGCCTACTTTTTGCTGGCTTATTTTGCATATGAGTTACCTCTTTCACAGAAGAATCTTTCTCAAATTCAATTTTAACGTGCGGTTGCTTCTCAAACCTAAATTTGCTTAGGTCAACTTTACTTGGACTAGACTGGTTTTCTGACGATTCAATTTTTATTTTAATATCCTCAAAATCGTTGTTTTCATTCGCCTCGTTTTCATCACTTAGACCCTTATATAATCCTGCTTTTTTAGTTACATCAATAGTGCAAGGTACTTTTGATTTGGCGCGTGGCATTTTTAAGAAATATAGTAATCTGAAAATTTGATACCGTATTTGATATGCAAAAGATGACTGATGATGATGAACACTAATTCAAAATGCAAAATAAATTTGTAGGTACATATTCAACAAAACTTCGGTTTCTATTCCAAACAATGACAGAAAAACCGCTCGTTATTGTTATGACAGTGGATCTGCCAATCACAGAGTACTTTATAATATACTGAAAATGGTTTATGTTTACAACTCATATTTTAAATAAACCTACTCTGTGAACCGTACGACGTTGCTAACATATTTTTTAGATATTTTTCATTTTTGTGTAATATTTATTGAATCTGTAAAGATTCATTAGTCTAAACACCGTACAACGTTGCCTTATACTTGACATTGGCGAAATTGTGGAAGATACTCTACAGAAGCCATAATCTAAGAGAAGAAGAAAGTGAAGAAACCTACTCTGTGTCTGTGCTCATAACTTAGCTTTACGAGGTTAGGTACTCTGTGGTTATGACATTTCAACATGATGTCATTGGTGATGTGCCAATTTCCGAGTCAAGTTGCAAAAAAACAATTGAACCGTACGACGTTGCCGACATATTTTTTAGATTTTTTCATTTTCCTGAAGTATGTTATTGAATATGTAAAGAGTAATTAATCTTAACACCGTACAACGTTGCCTTATACTTGACATTGGCGAAATTGTGGAAGATACTCTACAGAAGCCATAATCAAAGAGAAGAAGAAGAGTCAAGTTGCAGAGTTTTTTTTTAAGTTGGGCTTCTTACATACACTTCTGGGAAGTGTGGTTGCTTAATTTTGAGCCGGGAGCCTAATTTTGATTACCATCATAGCATGAATTTTTTTATGGCACTGCGTCATGTTAAGTTCCAGTGCGATGATCAAGTGGCAGTTTATTTATAGATATGGACCACACAAGATGTATATTTCTACTCCTGCTATTCAGAAGACGAACTGATTAGCCAATCATTGAAATGAAATCATACATATCAGACATATGAAAGCTTTCTACACACCAAATCTAGAGGCACATTGCCACCATTGTGATAGCAATCTGGATACCATAGCACACGCTCGAGGGGTGCACTGCGTGGGCGGCCGAGCGGCGGATCCTGGTTGATCGGATCGGGCAAGGTCTCCCAGCAGTAGTATCAGGCTGTCAGCTATGTTGGCTGAGCACGAAAACTGGAGTTCGGTGGTCTCCTGTGAGAGCGTCATGCTCCAGAAGGAGACCGCAGAGTGGGATCGGGAGAGGGCTGATCCTGCTCGAAGAAGGGGGAGACGGCGCCGAGGAAACAACTGCCCTGGCGCTTTCTTCTAGTACGCTTGAATCTCCCGACGATATAAGTGGGGGGCCTCTGGGTTCGCAGATTGAGGAATAATAATAATAAAACCCCTCTGGGCAGTCGTTATCTCACCATAGGATAAGGTAATCCTGGAGAGCACATTAAAGCTAGATTTCTTCCTACATTTGACATAAAAAGTATACCATAAGGAGATCTATTAAGAAGCTTACAGAATGCAGGGCAGTTTGTGGTGAGCTGAATGTGAGTGGCGATACTGCGTACCCGAATGCTCCAGAGAGTCGTCTTCGCCTTATCTTCATTGGTCGGTTAGAGTGGAACCCCATGAGTGCCCGAAGGATTTCCAACTTCAGCTTGCCTGAATTGGCCTATTAGAGGGAGGGCCACGCCGAGTCTTAGAGACGCGCGATGTTCAAACCGGTGCCGCACCTCTCGACACCTCAAGCCGCTCACACCGCTGTTGCACCTTGTCGCCTGTAATAGTGGCCATTTAATGGGGCCCATCTTGTGAGTGGCGAGTCACCGTCTGCCACAGAATTTCACTATAAATGTTGAAAGGCAGATGCCGTTTTTAGAAGTATTCAATCCATTTAACATCCATTGCAATAGACCTTATAATTGTAGTTTCCATCTCATACAATAGTTTTATTATAGTTTGCCTAGCTGATATGTCATGTTCCGATCTCGAAACGTGTACAGTAAAAGATCCCATATCATTTTTAGTGTAACAGTATTCGAAATTCTAATCAAATCCGGGTTTTGAATAAAGATTGATACAAGTTCGATGGCGATTTTTTTTCTTGGGATCTATAGATGTATCTAAATCATTAGACGTACACTTTAGATTCCTCAAAAAAAATCGGTAGGGACAAATCTGGACGCTCGTCGTCTACCATTTCCCTCATTCTCGATGAGGGAAATGAGCATGGAACTAGGAATCGCCAAAACGCTTTAGACTACCAGAAAAATGAAAATAAAATGGACTATTTAATCTAATTTAATCTTGACTGGAATTGGAACAATGAAATGAAAATTAAAATGAATTACGGAATTTAGACAACCGCGTGTTTACACCTACGCATAGTAGACAAGCAGATTACAGAATCCTATGAACGCCTCACTCAGAAGTCTTCTTCTTCTTCTTCTCTTAGATTATGGCTTCTGTAGAGTATCTTCCACAATTTTGCCAATTTCAAGTATAAGGCAACGTTGTACGGTGTTTGGATTAATTAATCTTTACATACTCAATAAAATATTTCATAAAAATGAAAAAAATCTAAAAAATATGTCGGCAACATCGTACGTTCAAGAGGCAGTAAGTACTTGTCAGACCCAAAGAGTAAATTTAATATAGGTCACCGTATTCATCTATGGGTCAGACCGCAGAATGTCAGCTGTCAAACGTCAATGTCATTTTGATTTAAAGTGTACTTGTAAGCTGTACGTTTAGTGTTTCTGCAATTTTTAACAAAAATTTTAATATAACAGAATAGGTGGAAAATAATTATAATCTTAATAAAATGGCTGAACTTCTTTTAGACCCTAAAATAAGATTATGGGTATTCCTTCCCATTGTTATTATCACCTTTTTGGTTGGTATTGTAAGACATTATGTGTCGATTATTTTGTCATCCCAGAAGAAGATTGAGCTTCTTCAGGTTCAAGATAGGTAAAAAAATAAAATATTTTCGTATAATGTGAAAAATGACTTTAATAAATTCGATCCATTTCACGCGATAACCCCAAAAAGGCTTTAACAAAGATGTTTCTAGTCCCATTATTTGTATATCTCGTCTCTTTCGACACATCTTTTCGTCTCTTTACATATTAATGTTCTACTTTTGTCTAATAAACAAACATTATACTATTAATGAATACCTTATTTAAAAACGCAATGTTACAATTACAGTATTACTAGTATGTATGTTGTATTTCAGTCAAGTGATGATACGCGCTCGTATGCTGCGGGAGAATGGCAAATATCTGCCGCGGCAGTCGTTCGCAATGCGCCGCCATTGGTTCAACAATGAAGAGACAGGTTATTTCAAAGTTCAGAAGAGAGCTGCCACTTCTCAGGTGTGTGTTAATAAATTAATATTCATAACTATTTTTTACTGAAAATGAATGTAAATGTAAAAGAGATTAAAAAGTCATTTTTATGTACATCTTGCAAGACTTGTTCTGAATACATCCCAGAAATTCCTGTAAAAATTCAGGATTAAAGGTCTTGTTAGTCTAGATATGCCTGATTTAAACAGAATTTACCAATACACAATCAACTATATGGGGGTGCTGTTTATATGAGTATGATATGGTTTGTCTATAATATCATTTTACAAAATCCATTTTATTTATGTCGAACTGGTAATCTGAAAGAACATTTTTAACATATTGACTGTGGGGCAGTAGACACAATTGAAAATCTACTGTACATGATCATCAGGTGACCATGGTGGCATTCAAAGGGCTAAAATATGTAACTTTCTTGTTACTCAGAAATAAAAATAGTGATGAATTTAATTGCAGTTTAAAGAGAAGATCCTGTAAACTTGTGATATAAAATAGTGAGTCATTGTGTAAATTAATTTGATTAAATACTTTTAGAACCCAATGACCGATCCTGGTATGATGACTGACATGCTGAAGGGAAATGTCACCAATGTATTGCCCATGATTGTCATTGGAGGTTGGATCAACTGGATGTTCAGCGGTTTCCTTACTAGTAAGTATGATTTCTAGTAGAGATGTGTTGAGTATAGTCATTTGTGGACTATGAGAAAGCCTTTGATATGATCAAAACCTGGGCGGTGCTGAAATGTCTGCAATGGTGCCACATTGATCATCGATACATCGAAATGTTAAAGTGCTCATACAGATACACCACCATATCAGTTGGAGTGCATGAATAGAGGATGGGAGCGGTTTTGTTGCAGAGAGTTGTGAGGCATAGGGAAGTCATTTCCCTGAAACTTTTTACCGCTTACAGTTCTAAGTCGAAAGAATTTCTATTTTTGTTTGTTAGTATTTCGTTTAATGTATACTAGCGGTCGCCCAATGGTCGAAATCTGACCATAATTTATAATTTCTTTTATACATTATTTTATCTCTGCACTCCTCCTCGATATGAACTTTAACCATGCCCAATCGCACACTCCTCCGTGCGCCCAGTGCGCTTAAAAAGGGGTACAAAGGTTTTTCTTCACGTATTAATATATAGATTATTTCCAACAGCCAAGGTGCCGTTTCCACTGACGCTTCGTTTCAAGCCGATGTTGCAGCGTGGCGTTGAGCTAGCTTACCTTGACGCGTCGTGGGTCTCCTCTGCCTCTTGGTACTTTCTTAACGTGTTTGGTCTACGCACGATCTATGCACTCGTATTAGGAGAAAATAATGGTAAGTTAATTGTCTGGATTAAGAATATAGCACCACTTCATCACCTCCCGCGGATGTCTTAAAAGGTGATTAAGGGACTCTAAACCAGAGGGATGAGCAGCAGCATCCCTTCTTTGGCACAGCAGCCATTATGCGCTCACCAACCCGCTTACGGTCGTTTATGGGCGAGGCTTTTGTTCAGCAGTGGACATCTTTTGGATGTTATGATCGATCTGATACGGGTTTTAAGGAATAGAAAAGTATATAACGGTACAGTACCGTGTTTTGGTTTTATAGTTATAAGTAGTGTACTTTCTTGTGTTTCCTGTATGGGGCCCGGATGAAGGATATAGCACCACTCCATCTCCTCCCATGGATGTCGTAAAAGGCGACTAAGGAACTCTAAACCAGAGGGACAAGCAGCAGTGTCCCTTCTATGGGACAGTAGCCGTACTGCGCTCACCAACCCGCCTGCCAAGTGTGGTGAGTATTGGCAATCTGAATTGTGGGAATCTACAAAGGAGGCCTTTGTTCAGCATTGGACATCCTTTGACAGATATGATGAGGAATTTGATTGATATATTGCTTAATTAGAAGCTCGATTAATTCATATTTCCTGTCTACAGCTGCTGATCAGTCAAAAATAATGCAAGAGCAAATGTCTGGAGCGGCGATGGCAATGCCCCAAGACCCAAAAGCTGCGTTCAAGGCCGAGTGGGAAGCCCTAGAGATCACGGAGCACAAGTGGGCGGTCGCCACTGCCGAGGCAGATGTCCTCAGTACTTTAGACGAACATCAACTTTGAATATTAGTGTAAAATTATTTGTTTATTTCTAGTATAATTTATAATCTATAAGATAGTGTGGTAATTGTGGATATAAATGACTATCTATTTATTGACCATAAGGTAAATTGTTGTTTTATTTAAACCTAATAAAAATCTCTACCCCCAGTTTCTAGAGCCTGATTTCGGAGGGCAATCAGAGCTACTGCCCCGGAGCCCCATCATAGAAATTTCTAAGTAAAATTTACATATCTACTCAGCATTGAAAGTAATTTACTCCGGGGGCTGGATTTTAGTGAAATCATCAATGATTTCTCGTCGTAAAAAGCTCATAAGGTTCCATCCGTTAACGCTATAGTTTAATTTGGTTTATTTCTTAATGTTACTATATCTACATAATATGGTTGTTGAAAGAAATTGATTCAGCTTGCAATCAATTATTGAAACACCTATTTCAAATTCTCGACTCTGTTCGTTCCATCCGGCGCTGCTCATACCAGTACTAGTGATTTCTAAATCAATTTTATTCTAAAGTAATTTCTTATTCGGCATTATTGGTTCGTGGATTCGGCTCTGAGTAAACTATGCTGATATTGAGCCTCATTTGGTTAGACTAAAAGCCTACTCCAAAGTTAGTAAAGGCTGACTCAACCAAAAGCACATGTTTAATCAAGTTATTAAATAACTAAAAAAAACTAGCGTTTATTATTTTCGTATTCATTTCAGCAAACCCTTTCATTTGACACCCATATCATGGTGGTGCATCTAAAAAAATGGTCCGCCATATTGATTTATACAGGGTGGGCCATAAGGGCCATAGGGGTGTTAGCGGTTTCAATATTCAATTAAAAAAGAACTACGAAACATAACAAAAATATATTTGTATTTTTTAAAAGTAGAACCATAGGATTTTTTTAGAACTAAAAATAATGTACAAATTACTTCCCTCGGCTGCTTGGCACTCTTGGAACCGAAGTCGCAAATTTTGGAAAACACGTTGAAAAGTTGTTCTCGGTATTTTGTTACTTTCCTGAATAATATTCCTCTTCAGCTGCTCTAAATTGGTCGGATTATTCTCGTAGACTACCGATTTGAGGTAGGCCCATAGAAAATAATCGCATGGAAAGAGATCGGGCCCACGTGGTGGCCATTCAATATCCCCCCTTTTTGAAATGAGTTTTCCGGGAAAAACATTTTTCAGCAGCTCTATGGATACCCTAGCCGTATGACATGTGGCCCCATCCTGTTGAAACCACATCCTCGAAGTATTGCCTTGAAGTTCTTGCAAAGCTGGCACCAAAAAGTCTGTTATCATGTTGCAATAATTGTTAGCTCTAACCGTCATCGCTTCCCCTCTTTCGTCCTCAAAAAAGTATGGCCCAACAATAACAAGCTTAGGCCTGTGAAGTGGACGTTCATGCAAGCGTCGGGGATTAGTCTCGGACCAGAACCGACAATTTTGCTTGTTCACATGGCCATTAAGGTGAAAATTGGCCTCGTCACTAAAAATTTGCGACTTCGGTTCCAAGAGTGCCAAGCAGCCGAGGGAAGTCATTTGGACAACATTATTATTAGGTCTTAAAAATTCCTGTTTCTACTTTTAAAAAATACAAATATATTATTGTTATGTTTCGTAGTTCTTTTTTTAAATGAATATTGAAACCGCCAACACCCTTATGGCCCAGCCTGTATATAGAATGACGTCACTTAGCTGACCATACATTGTCATTTATTCCTGATCGTACAGATTTCAACTACGGAATATCATCATTATACCAGGCAAAGGTAGTCCATTGCTGAACAAAGGCCTCCTGTATGGCTTTCCAGAATTGTGTCATTTTGGGGGAATTTTCCAGTGCTCACCACGGTTGGTGAGCGCAGTATGGCTGCTGTTCCACCGGAGGGACGCTGCTCCCCATCCTTCTGGTTTGAACCTCTAACGGGCGAATACTGAAACGCCACGTAATATTAAGTCCCGCTTTAACTATTCGGTGTTCGGTAAAACTAGGTTAAAATTACATGGAACTATCGGCCGGATACTCGAAACGCCGTTTAATGTTAAATCCCCGCTTTAACTAGTCGAGAAACCGGTTTTTGGTACAAAACCCGGCTCAAACTGTTTAACCGGGGACTTAACGTTAAATGGCGTTTGAGTATTGGGCCTATAGGGAATAAAGGAAAGATTGCACGGTTGCCCAAACAAAACAATAAACAACGGTTCTGAGCGTACCTACTATTTGGTGTTTTTAAAGAGGTTAAATTAAATACAAACTGCATTCAAAAAAAGTAATTTATTTCAATGCAAAAGTATGATGAACAATATATACAATATGACCTTTCCTGTAACAAACGCATGTTGTTTTGCTTGTTTTCTGTTCGGCTATCGATTGGGTCACTATACTGAATGACTGGTTAAACGAGTGATATAACTTCCATCTGACTAGAGAAAAAAGGAAAAATCTGTAATGTTTATGAAAATATTGGAATCAGATTCGCAAAACGTTTGGGTGACCCTTGCGTGAGCCGTACCCAACTGGCAACCTTCGCGAAAAACTTTATTGTAATCACAGTTAGTAAAATAGTATCAATCGACTTTCCCTTTTCTTTCATAGTCATCCAGGCAAAAAACAAATTTTATAATTAAACTAGGTCTTATTATTTTCATATTCTTAGCAAACTTTCATTTGATATCAAACTTTCATACCATATCATGGGGGTGCTCTGGTCTGCAATCTTTGGGGAGTCCGCCATATTGGATTTAGAATGACGTCACTTAGCTAACCATCGTAGACTCAGTTTACTCTAACCAAGCATTGTCATCCAAACAGAAACGTGTTTTTTTAAAATTCTGTTGCAAGATTTGAAGCATTTAGCAAGGCAAGTTAAATAAAACCTCCAAAAATAAATCAATGAGGTATAATTTTTTATACATGTTTGGAATTAATCGGGAATCAGAGAAGAAAGAATCGTGTACTAAATACGCTCTTTCAATATGTCAATTCTACAATAAAACCTACGCAACAGAAAAAATGTTTTTTTTTACTTTCGAAGTATTCGAATGGGGATCCAAATATGATGTTATCTCAAAATTCACAATTTTTTAAATCAAAAGGTTTAATCTAGGGGTGCATTAACCAGTCATATATCTGAATAAATTAATAGGCCTTTACATCCCTACCAATAAACCCACAAAATAATTAAATATTAGTGTGCTTCTCATAAAATTAAAATGGTTATAAGCCGAGGGGTTTACAAAATAGGACTTGTAACCTCCTGTCAATTGCCGGCAGCCGTATAGACACAAAAGATTTTTATTTGTCTCGTTTTGCAGCAGTTAATGAGTTATACATACGTCGTTCACATTAACAAGGGAATATAAAAAAATAACGCATGATAAAGAAAACAGAAAATTTATCAAAACTATTTAACCAGCCTTTCACAGTAAACCCCAATTGATCTGTGTTTATTTTATTTCTGAATAAAATGGTTATTCGTCCCATGCCACCCATATAAAATGAATGGATTTTATATTGGTCGAAGGTCCCAGGGAACAACGTACGCGAAAATTGAAATAATTTACACAACAAATTAACTTAGACTTAAAAAAGAAAATCTATAAGTTTCATTTCATGTCATTATAAAATGTGTACCTAACTATATTATAGTTAAAAGTAATCCGAATATTAATTGTCTTGTCTTAAAGATAGCACAAACATATTGTAACCAAAATAGGCTCGTTTTACTCTTTTTATGAATAAGGGGAAATGTGTATACGATATTGGAACCAAATTCGCGTTAACCTTTTCAGTCATAATTAATAGTTCATGCGCGACTATCGTATGGGCCGTGGTGCCGGCTACGAATAGCACCAACCCATCTCATTTCGTGGATAGACTAAAATGCAACTATGGGATTAGCCGGAGGATGGGTAGCAGCGTCCTATGAGTACATTAACAACGCAACTGCGATCGCCAGCCCGCCTGCCAAGCGTGGCCATAATGGCAAAACCCCAGTGGGACACCACAACATAGACAGGTCGATGTGGCGATTTTTGGGCGCGGCCTGTGTCCAGCATTAGACATTATTCGACTGAAATGATGATGCGTGACTATTGATGAAAACAGATTTCATAGGAGAAATATTAAACATAACTGAAAAACTAACTATTTTCATACAATATATAGAATAAGATAGTCTTTAAAACCGTTCAAACAATACTAAGTGTTGCATTTACCGCATTAAAATCGCGTAACATGTCGACTTCTCAGATATGTATAAAAAACAGGGGGGACTTTTCAGGATATACAAACCAGTTTTTGCTTAGAAATAAAGCGGCAAAAACTTCAATGGTATGAAAACATCATGATAACTTCCCAGATCATATTCCCAGCGGGCCGAGTGTGAGTTTCTTTTCGTAATCGAAACGTCAACGCGTTTGGTACTCCAATTAGCTAGAGGTTGGAGCGGGCGAATCGCAGCGCCCAACGCGATAAACGCCCCACACGCATTTACGTTTCGAGTACGAAAAGAAACTCACACTTGGCCCTCTGGTAATTTGAGTAGAGTTTATTTTTACAATCGTAAAAAGTAAAATTTTCAACGTAATAGTAAAGTTCACGTTTACCGCTGCGATTGGCCCGCTCCAAACTCTTCAACCAATCGGAGCGCCGAACGCGGTAAATGTGTAGTTTATTATTACGTTTCGATTTTGAAAAGAAACTCGTACTAGGGATACAGTACATTACAACCAATAAATAGTGTCTTTAAATTTAACACACATATATCTGTAAGCCCAAAGTCCAATTAAACAGACGATGCAAGCGCAACAATACTTTACAAATACGTCCTTAACGCACACAGCTTGGTATCGTCCGAACGCAACAAGCAATCAACAACATCCACTGAAAGGTTCAACGACTCATTATCATAATAAATATCGGGACATCGGCTACTTCTTGATCAGCTGCACCACGTCCTCGTCCAGCACGGTGTGGCTGATGCCGACCCGCTGCGGAGAGTACTTGGTGCTGGTGCCCCATACGAGCGCGTACTTCAGCTGCGCCACCAGCGAGCGGTGGATCGCGTGGCACACATGCTCTATCGTCACACCCTGCAATTATTTGCAAACACATATTTTTAGGTTTGTGTCACCTTGTATTGATGGTTTTTTATGTTTGTTTATCCATGAGCATATAATATATGAGAGAGCCATAAGGACCAGATGGCTGAATACCGAAACTCCACTAAATATTAAGTCCCGCTTTAAATATTCGAGGAACCTGTTTTTGGTAGGAAACCGGGCGGCTCAAATAGGTTAAAGCGGGACTTAATATTAAGTGACGTTTCAGTATTTGGCCGAGAGTGGCGTAATTAGTGTTAGTAACAAGGAAAATCTAAGTAAACACCTAATTCTCAAATATCTGTAACTTTAAAAATATAGACCATTAACAACAATTCAATGGTTTCGACTGAATATTGAATAAATGGCAGTTAGGCCACTCTGGCCCTCATGACCTTTGACACTGAATACCAAATTTAAGTGGTTTCTTGGCCTTAAGATCGCCTATATTGTACTATAACAAATCATACAGACCCTTCTCAAAATGAGCCCGTCATCGAAATCTGGGGGCTGGCCAGGCTTCTTGGTGTATACTCGGATGAGTGACAGATACTCCCAGAGTGTATCCAAAAGATAGTCTAAGTTCAGCTTCATATTACAACTGAAACACATAACATTATACATAAACAAATGTTTATTATTATATTGTATCAACTATCATGACAACCAGCCAGAAATTCTTGAGGTATACAAACTATTTACTATGCAATATTTTTTAATTTTAAACATTTAACATGATGTATTATAATATACAAGAACATCATATCAGCCAAAAGACGTGCACTGCTGAACAAAAACCTCCCCGATTAATGACAGATTACATGCTGTGTTGTCATTTTGCCAGTACTCACCACTCTTGGCACACAGGTTGTGGTGTGGTGACTACAGAAAAGGCGCTGCTGCCCATCCATCTGCTTTAGTCTCCTATTACGACTTCCACTGGAAGAGATGTAGTGGTACTATAGTCTTAATCTGCCCTCCACACGAAATATTCGGGTACAGGCGATGTACTACACTTTTTTTTTACATTTGTATTACGTACAAGATATATTTATATGATTGGCAGATAAAAGACTTTATGCAATGGACATCTCAGGCATGTGTAACAGATTATGAGAGTACCAAAACTCAGGCACCCATAGTTCGATTGAATATGTGCTATGGCATCATTTGCTTCAAATTGTAATTTTGAGGATTTTTTCATTTCATTATTTTTCTTAAAAAACGTTGGCCACACTAGGATCTCTCCTGTGTCGTATTGCGTTTACAGACATAAATTATGTACAGTTTATCATACTGAAGAATTCAAGGCACCAACATGTAGCTGCCTGGCTATTGTTCTGTCCCTAGATGGAGATCTATCTTGGACACACACAAGCACACCAGACCACTCTGAACAACTTACACCAATGATGAAGTGTCAAAACTATTAAATTCATACTTAAATAATTGTAAATCTAAAAATAACTCGTATAGTCGGTACAGATAATTATCTGAAGTAACTATTTCTTTTGTCTCCTGTAAAACTAGATTTGCAGATACAGTACCTTGAGCGCTTTGTGACAGTGGGAATCTGTGCAATTATAATTTTTTCGGCCGAATGAAGTCCACTGCTGGACACAGGCGTCCCCCAAAGATCACTACAACCACCGATATGGATGTGTTGTGGGCTCATTGGGGAGCTTTGCCATAATCGCCACGCTTGGCAGGCGGGTTGGCGATCGCAGTTGAGTTGTTAATGTACTCGAAGGACGCTGCTGCCCATCCTCCGGCTAATCCCTTAGTCGACTTTTCGGCATATGTATTGTCGGCATATGCAATTGCATAACGCCAAACAGACCCAATAAATCACT
This sequence comes from Diloba caeruleocephala, assembly GCA_947459985.1. Taxonomy (NCBI): domain Eukaryota; kingdom Metazoa; phylum Arthropoda; class Insecta; order Lepidoptera; family Noctuidae; genus Diloba; species Diloba caeruleocephala. Next base: position 5,444,321 of record OX381613.1, read on the forward strand.
TCCGTGCAGTTAGGCGGGGTAGGTCAGCACTAAAGATCGGTGCCAACTACTTTAGTAACTATTCTTTTATTATACAATTCATTGTCGATATAGTCTTATGCTCACCTAACAACAACAGAGTGAGGCTGCCTTGCTATTCTGTCCACTTCCTGAATAGAGATCTGATCGATCTTGTTGTACACGTAAATGCACGGCAGATACACGCGGTTCGCCAGGATCACGTCGATCAGGTCGTCCGCAGTTGCATCCTCGCGAAATAGCACCTGGAAGTTGCACAAGAATTGAATAAAGTATTTTTTTTTTAAACGTTGCCCCCACTCTACTATCTCCTGTGTCGTGGGTGCGTTTACAGACACAAATTTCACACACAATACACCCAGACCCGGAACAACTACCTGCAGATAATACAAATATTTGTTCCGTGCGGGAGTCGAACCCGCGACCCGGAGCGCAGCATTCGACTTTATCAGCCTGGGCGGCGGCCTTTTTTACAGTTGCCTTCCCTCCGCTAGAGGGGGTGACCGCTTTACAGTCATCCCCTCCGTGATGTGCCTAAAGGCGTGGCACAAATGGGCGGCTCTAGTGTGATCTTACGAGGAAGAAGGTGACCGCTCCAGTGGTTTTAGCCGGTAGGAGTCCGGCATACCCCTTAGCCCTTCCCCAGGGTGAAGGAAGTTCCATGCAGAATTTCCACTGGACACCAATAAAAAAAAAAGGTGATTTTTTTTTTTATATTATAGCAGTACCAGAAGTTTTGCCAAGTGGGGTAGTGTTTAAACTTTAAACTGTATGTTCTGGCCAGTTTGAAAGGCATTATAGCAAGTGAAATTACTGGGCATAAGATACGAGCGCAGTATGACAGGACTTATCCTTTTTTTTATTGGTATGGGCAGGCGTGACGCTTTGGGCGGCTCTAGTGTGATCATACAAGGACCTGGAGCCTCCCTTAGGTGCCGAAGATGACCGCTCCAGTGGTTTTAGCCGGTAGGAGTCCGGCATACCCCTTCGTCCTTCCCCGCAGCGAAGGAAGTTCATGAAGAATTTCCACTGGACACCAATAAAAATAAAAATTAAATAAAAAGGTGTGAAGCTTAACCCCAGGCGAATGTTTTGCACTAATGTAACGAGGTTGTATACAGAAGAAAGATGATCCATTCTGAAGACAAGGCGTATGACTGCGCAATGGAATTTATAGGCTTGTACGAGAACAGGGACTTCCGAGTTTCCGAGGGTATCGTAAAAAACGATAAGAGCGTCAGCATCTTCTTGTGAGCAAATCTATACATCTATACAAATAAATAAAATTGAAGTGTCGGTTTGACATGTCAAAATAACAGCTTTTTACTAAATACATATGAAAGTACAACAACAACAAAATAACTATTTTTAATTTTTTTGTCTGGCTGTCCGGCGGTCTGTATGTCTGTTTGTTCCCGCTAATCTCCGAAACGGCTGGATCGATTTCTACTGAATTTCCGCTGGTAGACAGCTGGCATTATAAGGAATAACTCAGGCTAGTTTTATCTCAGAAATAATATTAGGGTTCCGCGCAAAAAAATTAAAACCCATGAAATCCAATACATATACTCTATGTCAAGTGTCTATGCCGATGCACTCTAAATTATATATATAATAATCCAATTACTTTTAAATTAAACGGCGGGTGAAACCGCGGATCCCAGCTATTTAAAACATATTGCGTTCACAAACCACACATTTGATTCGTGATTATACAAGGAAATTCACTAAAAAGGAAAGGAAAGCTTTTTTTATACTACTCAGAGGTCCGTGTGATGTCCGGATAAAGAATATAGCACCACCCCTTCTCGACTACGGGACTGTAAACCAAAGGGATGGGCAGCAGCATCCCTTCTATCAAACGGCGGCCATTCTGCGCTCTCCAACCCGTGGCGTAAGGCTACTAGCCACTAGGCTATCACTGCTATGGATCGTCGATCGCCGATTGTTATTTAGCTATCCGTCCCATTCTATCTTACAATCGGCAAACGGAACAGCAAACAGCTGATGTGTCACATATTCTTTGAAAGGTCTCTTTTTTTCACTGCAGTGGAAATACTCATGCATCGTCCAACGACCTATGGAGGGGGGCGAAGGTTATGCCATATTGACTTACCACCCAAACGGTCTTTTTCGGCATTAAAGGTGGGCTCCGGGATCTGGGGAACGAACGCTCCAGGGCCACCCATTGGTGCCACGCCTATAGGCATATTTCGGAGGAGGTGACTCTAAAGCTCTCACACTCTCTAGCGGAGGGTACGTGATAGTAAACAGACCGCCCCTGCGCCCCTACAGGATCATCTCGCAGGGTATTGTGAACAATCCCCTTCAATTCCCCCTCGCTGTGGGCGGAATGTGCCCACGTGCGAGCCACCGTCTTCCTGGGTGTCGTTCGGAATGATCCCACGATCTTTGATGGGCTACTTTTCGTAGTTCGTGGACTTTAAATAACGGAATTATAATGTACGGACATGACATATTTTGACAAAATCATGTACATATCTTAATTTTTGCTGACAGCTTTCTGATAGTACTGGAAGTCCTACCTCGGCATTGAATATTTTGTATTCATGCAGAATCAGTTGCACCATCTTCTCGTCAACTTTAGTGAGCTGACACGTCGAGTTGAAAGAGAGACCACCGCCTTTCTTCACCTGGAAACAAAGAAATGATTAAAGTTAAATAAGCAAATAGCTGTTTATTATTGTCTATAACTAATATTATGACGTTGTTTACACCTATTTTAGTTATGTTTTGTCCTTATCTTTCATTAGGACTTTTGGTTTTGGAAAGATAATGACAAACTTTTATAAATAAGACGGTAAGTATATTTATTTATTTATTATACCCTTTATTATACACCAATCGTTAAAGGTAATAAAACCAGTAGTGCTTATAAGTATATTTTAGAGTACAATGGGCGATATATACAATGTATACTACATGATACTGCTGATTATCATTAAACTTTCTCTCAGGCCCGCAACAAACGACTATTGGGAGTATTTGGAGTAGTAAAGGATGTCGTCGGACGAAAACTTCATCATCATCATCATATATCAGCCACAGGACGTCCACTGCTGAACAGGCCTCCCCCTTAGATTTCCACAACGACCGGTTACATGCCACTCTCATCCTAGAACTCCCAGCGACCTTCACCAGAACGTCTGTCCACCTCGTTGGACGAAAACTTAGCATCATTATATCAGCCGAAGGATGTTCAATGGTGAACCCCTCCTGAAGCCTCCCTCATAGATTACCACAACTACCGGTTATACTGGGGCCGGTTGGTTGATAGTGTCTTCGTTGGGGCGAAATTGCCATGGTAATTGGCAGTACTCACTACACTTGGCAGGCGGATTGGTGAACGCAGTATGGCTTCTGTTGCACGAAAGGGACGAACTAAGCATATTTAATTGTTGTTTATCACGTGTGTGTAGTCTGCCAAACCGCACTAGGCCAGGTAGTGGACTAAGGCCTAACCTTTCACATTGTAAGAAAAGACCCATGCCCAACAGTGGTACAGTAATGGGCTGATTATGATGATTCTGAAACTACTTTTGTTCTGGGTTGTTCTGTAAACTATACCCACGACACGGAACACAGGCGCAGCCGCGCTATGATATGATTGTCCGAAATTCTAATATTGCTTGAATTTTTCGTGCTTAATAATATATGTTATTTGAATGAGACAGATTGTATTTTATCTACTTATGATTCATTGTAGCAAATTACCATTCAAGGCAAAAATACTTAATGTTTTTATTTAATTTATTCAGAAATGTATCTACTTTTGTTTGAACTGGTAATTAAAATTTTCGTCAAGGAATGGAGAGGATCTGCATAGTTGTCTGCGCGTACGGATCTGCACGCGTATTGTACTAGGACTCTTGTAGATTTATCATGAAAACTTACTTTAAAATAAATGTTGGGCTTGGGCTTGTTGAGCCTGATGCCTACACTCTCCAACTCTTTTTCCAGCAGTTGTCTATGCACGTACGGCTTAGTGGCGTCCAGCATCATTAGCACCAGGTCAGCAGTTCTCGCTACTGCTATCACCTGAAATTACATTGCACGTATTCAATGGGTGTTTATGAATTCAATTTATGATAGGAATAAACTAAAGAGGAAGAATGGAAAGGTTCGGTAAGAAAATACCTATTGTTTATATGGTCGCAGTGATGGAGTATTCGAAGAGTAAAGGCTTCTCGCATCATCATCCTCATATCAAAGTACGCGTCTGCTGCCTCCCCCATAGATTTCCACAATTACATTGTCCTTTTGGGGTGAATTTGCCATTATTCACCATGCTTGGCAGGGGGGTTGGTAAGCGCGGAATAGCACCTGTTTCACATAAGGGACGCTGCTGCCCATCCCTCTGGTTTACAGTCCCTTAGTCGCTTTTTACAACATCCATGGGAGGAGATGGAGTGGTGCTTTATTCTTGATCTGGACAGATGATGCATCAGCGACAATTAGCTGTGTGTAACAACTTAAGCCATAATTTGTATTGTTAGTAAGCATACGCCACTGGTCGCACGAATTTATTATGTATACTGGTTTAGTGTTTTTCCTCAAGATAGCAATCTTCCGGTGACATTCTCTTCACTCTCGAGACTGCAGTGTTAGTCGTCATCATAGTAAAACGACTAGGCGCGCGAAATATATTTAAAAAGAGATGAATTCAACGAATACTCGTGTAATTTGAATCATGAATATAAGCTTTGTTGTCCACTTTGTATTTTCTACACACTACAACAAAATATCCCAACAAGTTCATATTGATTCTGGACCTTCGGAGTATACGCGCGTATATGTATCACTAACTCGTACCCAGAGTGCGGGTTCCCATAGTGCACAGAGGATCGGGGTCCGTAGTGCGTTTTAGTGTGTATTCGCATTACTCAAATTGATACGAAAACACCACGAAAGTGCCTTATAAAAAATGAGTCCTGAAGTTTATACGAAAATATTACCTGTCGTCCTCTACCCTTGCCCTGGGCAGCACCTTCAATGATACCAGGCAGATCGAGCAGCTGTATATTAGCGCCGCGGTACTCGATCACGCCAGGGATGCATGTTAGCGTCGTGAACTCGTAGCTAGCTGCCTCCGAGTGTGTGTGTGTCAGTGTCGATAGAAGAGTGGACTGGAAAAGAGAGAGAAAAGCTTTAAATCTGCCTTAACTAGTAAGTAGCTTTTTAAGCAATGTATTAGGAGATCCATAGATAATACTAAAATTGCCGACATAGCTGAAAGGACTAGTATAAACTGAAGTGGCCATGGGCATGACACATTGCTTGTAGAACCGATGGCCATTGAAGTAAAAAGATGCTCGAGTGGAGACCGCGCACTGGAAAAGGTATACCAGTATAAGAATACAACACCACTCCCATCTCTTTCCATGGTTGTCGTAAAAGACGACTAAAGGATTCTAAACCCAAAGGTGGGGCAGCAATGTCCCTTCTATGGAACAGTAGCAATACTGCACTCAGCAACCTGCCAGGTATGGCGAGTACTGGCTAGTTCCCCCCAAAATGACGCCATGACTGTGGAAGTCTACGGGGGAGGCCTTTGTTCAGCAGATGTCCTTTGGCTGAAATGATAGATAGATAGTCAACGGCACCATACTCCATCTCCAAAATAAGAATACTTTGAATCCCACCTGAGTCCGTTCTTCTCACTAGATCTTTGCTGATGTGTGATTTTATAAATGAATGCTGATGCAGAATTTCTTGCAGAGGTGCTCACATGCTTTAATTTTAAAGGAAAACCAAACAACTTAACTTTTATAATTACTTAGAAGTTATAGGTCAGTTTACTTTAACTTTATTTTTAATTAATGTAGGAAATATGAAATGAAAGTAGTAAGAAAAAAAGTTGGTTTCAGCACAAAAGATCCACAAGGGTAGCGGCGCATTCGGCGACAGCTGAGCCTGACATATACTATTTAGTTCAAGAATAAATAGTTTAACAAATATCAATATATTGTTGCCAAGGAACCAAAATCAGATAAGAACTGTGATGCAGCGCAGGGGCAGCCACAACATGGGTTCAGAGAGTTTGCTTTCAAAAAATCACATTGTTAGCTGATCCTTACCTTACCCACTGATGGAAAGCCAATGAGAGCGACTCTGGCATCACCAGACTTGAGCACATCAAAACCTTCTCCCTTATCACCTCCTTTCTTGGAAGGCTCTAGCAGTTGCGACCTGTATTTAGCTAGCTTTGCCTTCAGTAATCCCAAGTGGTATTCAGTAGCTGTTGGTAGAAATATCATACAAAATGAGTGCCTGAAATTTAAAGCTCTAACTTCATGTTATATTTTGTTGATCATAATAAATACGAATGTATCACTGCTATTTATGGAACGACGCTTTTTATCATCAATTTATCAAACGGAGGAATCAGCTGCAGACAGAAAATTAAATGTCAAAACATTTATCTAGATGGAAGACCCAAACCAAAACTATGACTTATGCTTAGCTAAACGTAAAAGCTGGTAAAGAACTCCCGTGATTTTACCTTTATTCTTTTGTGTTCTTGCTATTTCCTTTTCAATTTCAGATATTTTTTCTAGAATACCCATATTTGTTCAAATAATTACTACAACAAGTTTACCACGTAACCAATTAACAATTAATATTTTGCTAAGTAATAACACTAAATATCTATAAAATTATGAACATCTCACTATTTATATATATTATTTTTACTATATTTGTTTTGGACAAATTCTTTGATTTATAAGTTTCCAGTAAATAAAGGCCACAATGAAAACTTATTATAGGTTAGGTTCTATTAGGTTGGTCGCGTTCCAGCTCTGTGGCACAGAGTACATTTGCTCTGTGCTGCGTTCCAGCGAAGTATTATTTAGCCAAACCTCAGCATAAAAAAGCTGTCGTTGGACATTTTTGGAATTTTGCATATTGATACATTTTGAATTTTGTTCCAGTCTGCTGGACAACCTCAGAGGAACATTCACCACCTTCCATTATTCTAGAGTAGCCCTACTTAAATAATTTAAAACACATTGACTTCTTCTATTTCCATTAATATTACTAATTTATCTTTTAGTGCGGCATATAACTCGTTGTGGAAATCTGTGGGGGAGACCTTTGTTCGGCAGTGAGCGTCCTTTGGCAAATATGATGATGAGCATAAAATATTGAAGGAGCTTAAATATCTAGATCTATCTAAAGGCAGGAAAAGAAGCAGAACAAGGAAAAGGACTTTCCGCTTATCTTCTCAAGAACACTGTGCCTTTTATCTACAAGCCATTATTTATTGTTTACGATAAATGCATTTCTGAAGGTGTTGTTTCCAAAATAGTGGAAGCATGCGTATATTGTGCTTGTGCCCATCCACAACGGTGGATCCAATCGTAGCGTGGAACACTAGCGTCCCGATTCTATGCTCTCTACCCTGTCGAAACTCTGAAAGGCTAGTGCATAACGAAATATATCTTGTACTCCGCAACATTTTTGTACAACAACAGCATGGTTTCGTCAAACGGCGCTTGAGAAACACCAATCTAGTGATGTTCTCAAGCTATCTGTCTGATAGTGTTGACAGCCGCGTACAAGTGGATGCAGTATATACCGACTTTTGTAGGGCTTTCCAAAAAGTGGACCATGAACTACTACTCTATAAAATAGCGTTCAAATAAATAAAATTGAAGTGTCTGTTTGTAATGTCAAAATAACAGCTTTTTACTTAACGCATATGAAAGTATTTACGGTACCTATAACAAAAAAAACATTTTTAATTTTTTTGTCTGTCTGTCTGTTTGTTCGGGGTAATCTCCGAAACGGCTGGACCGATTTTGACGGGACTTTCACTGGCAGATAGCTGATGTTATAAGGAATAACTTAAGCTACTTTTATTTTAGAAAAAATATTAGGGTTCAGTGCAAAAAAATAAAACCCTTGAAATCCAATATATATATTCTATGTCAAGTGTTTATGTCGAAGTACTCTAAATTTCTTTTAAATTAAACGCGAGTGAAACCGCGGATCCCAGCTAGTTTACCATATAATCAGTTGCTCAGTGTGTACAAGTTCACAACACTATATGTCTATGACACAGGGTTTTCCTAGCGTAGACACTAGCTGCTACACTTGAAATAAACATGTCGCTATATTATTGTCCGGCAAGATAAATCAAGTGTATATAGTCAAAGTAGAAAATACTAATATAAAAAACATATTATTAAAAAAAAAGTGTTATTAATGAGCCCCCTAGGACAGTCCACAAGCGACAGGTGCGTGCAGGTCGGCTTTTTTCAGTGGACACATGTCAGTCTAACTCGGGGCTGCGTTCAACTGTTCACAGAATGCTAGATTCCTACAATAAGACTTTTGAATAGTAATAGCTTATATTCCCCATACAGGTTTAAGGATCTTATACTTAAGGCACTCTCCATATAACATTTTCTATGAATTTCTAAAAAACTTTAATATTTATGAATTATGTTTTTGTCAGATTTTTATTTGTGCTTCTCTACTTTTGTACGACTCTACATCTTTTCACTTATTTTAAATTAACATTTTGAATATAACAGTTATGTAAAAATATATCACCATCATCATCATATCAGCCACAGGACGTCCACTGCTGAACAAAGGCCTCCCCCTTAGATTTCCACAACGAGCGGTCACATTCCATCTCATCCAACGACTCCCAGCGACCTTCACCAGATCATCTGTCTGTCTGTCTGTTTTCCGGGGCGCGGTCTCCACTCGACAACCTTTTTGCCCCAACGGCCATAAGTTCTACGAACTATGTGCCCCACCCATTGCCGTTTCAGTATACTAATCCTTTCAGCTATATCGGCAAGTGACCTTGAGCTTTCTTATGAGGCTCACAGTGAGTGACCACGTCTCTGTTCCATATGTCGTCACTGGTAACACACACTGGTTAAAGACTTTTGTCGGGAGGAGATGGTATGGTAGGTACTATATTCTTAATCTGGTCACCACACGAAAAATACTCCTACCCATATAGGTGGTGGGAGTATTTTCCACATGATCTCCAAAATTCTGAAGCATTGCCAGATACATTTTCGGAAGCAATGGACATGATCAATAGTGATTTTAAACAACTTAGCTAAATGAGCAAGGCAGAAGGACTTAAGGTGAATCGTTCAAAGACCTAGGTAATTGTTGACGGCGCACAGTGGTTCAAAAATCGAGTTGCAATCAGGAATTTTGAAAAATCAGGTTCAATTATCTTTCGATTTGTATATTTTGTATTATTAAGGGATGTAAATCATTGGAAAATAGCTACGTACGATTCATTTAGAAGTCCATACAACCGAGAAAACAATACTTTTGTAGGAAGGAAATGCTTTAGCAGCCATAATTTGGAACTGTTTGGAGCTGTAAAGCTGTGATTGATATGGTGATTGGTGTATTGTCCTATCATATGTGCACACAATGCACTAAGCAAATTTTGTCGAGACTTGCCCATTCACCCGCTACAGGGAAATAAGTTCTAAAATACATATATCTATATAGGGGTTTATGTATTTATTGACAGCACCTTAAATTTATTTAACGTGGAAATCTACATAATTCCTTAAATAAATAAGTTATAAATTTAATAATGGTAAAAAAGTTTGATTTTTTTAGGTTATTGGAATGGTTTTGACAAAAAATAAAAAATTGGACAAGGGCAATTTGAACTCGCGTGGAAAGGGTTCCGATATTGCTGAATATATTGTATTTTTGTTGAATTCGGTCTTGAACCAATAAATTATCCCAAGAATAAACTTAACATCTTTGGTGAAAAACATGTTTTTCCATACATTCAAACCGAAAACGTAAGTTTGTGCGCACAGTATTGAAAGATTAACCATGTTATTTTAAGACCATAGACTTCTTATAGATTTTCCTGTAATCTATAGGTAAAGAGCTATTCTATTTGTATCATTATGTTTTTCAAAAATGTTGTCTCAGTAGTTTTGGAGGCAGGAGGGAGGAATGGTCAGTTTTCATCTATTTTCTTAATCATTTTAAAACTATATATTTTAAAATTATGAAATAAATACATTTGAGACCCGCACAACAAAGAAGGGAAGGGAAATGGTCATATGTTACATGGTACACATACACATTTCATATGTTAAGTGTTTGGGTTGCAGAAATCCATATGTGTACCAAATTTCAAGCTGATCAGTCCAGTAGATTCGGAGCAAATTGGCTGTGACAGACGGACAGAGAGACAGACACACGAATGATCCTATAAGGATTTTTCTTTCGCAAGTTCGGAACCCTAAGAAAGCTATTATTTTATTAAGTAAAATAGTACAATAAATATAATAAAAGAAAAAATTAATAAAACACTTTAAATCACCTCAAGAACGACTGCTATATAACGACAACTAAAAATCTGAAATAAAATAATATATAGAAGTATAAATCTTAAAGAAAATGTGTATTTACATAGCAAAATTATTCGGAGTCAGAATCAGAATAAGACATTAAATAAATGCATTCAGCATGAACTTCCATTTCTATTAAGTAACGATCTTTTTTTCCATGATTAAATTTGTAACTTATTTATTTAAGGCATAGTATAGATTTCCACAGTAAATAAATATAAGGTGCTGACATTAGAAATAAAACTGTGAATTTGCATCCTACAAGTCAAAATAGATAAACAGAGACATGTATTTTAGAACTTATTTGCCCTGTAGTGGGTGAATGGGCAAGTCTCGGCAAAAAATGCTCAGTGTATTATTGCACCTAGGACATGACAATACACCATATCAATCACAGCTTTACAACTGCACACAGTTTCAAAATATGGCAGCTTAAGCATTTGCTTCCATACAAAATAAAAAAAGTGCTTTTGTTGAAAGTAAAGTTAAAGTATTTTTTTCTCGGTGGTTTGGACTGCTAGATGATGTAGGTAGCTATTTTCCACTGATTTACATCCCTCAATAATATAAGATATATAAAACGAAAGATAAAAGTAATTGATTACTTATTCAAAATTCCTATGATGGTATGATATTCTAGAATGGTTTCAAGAACTGACTGGACTCAACTACCCCTGATTCTTTTTGATGGCACTATAATTCCTGTAAATAACAAAGTTAAGAACCTCGGGACTTATATAAACACAAAAACCTGTCCCGGGGACCTCAAATATTTCGCCTTAGCTTTTTATTATTATTTTTTATATAAGATAATTCTAAAAATGTCTTACAGGGCATATAATTTCGAAAGAATCCGTTTCGTTTGACATTGCAAACAAATGAATATGAATCAATGTCATATCGTATCGGTCATATAAACGTCCACTGCTGAACAAAGGCCTCCCCCACAGATTTTCACAACTGTGTCATCATTTTGGGCGGTATTTGCCAATACTCACCAGCACCACGCATGGCAGACGGGGACGTGTTGGTGGAGCGCAATATGGCTACCCTTTTTCAGAAATGGCGCTGCTGCCCATCCCTCTGGCTTAGATTCCCTTAGTCACCTTTTCCGACATCCACAAGTCACCTTTTCCGACATCCACAGGAGGAGATGGAGTGGTGCTTAATATTCTTGATGCGGACACCACGCGGATAATGCGTAATAATAAATCAATGTGTTTAACATATAATATAATTTCTCGTTAGTCTGCATGAACCATAGTTAGGGCCCCGCCCGACTTCATAAATAAAGTGTTTAATATTTTTATATCGTGTAGGGAAGTCGGTATTCTTTTTGTAATAAAAATTGAACTTTTCCTACTTATTTAGGTTAGGAGACAGTCACAACTCACGGATGACGCAGCTGATGTCATAAGAAACACTTAACCAAACTTAATTATATTTATATGAAACCAAATTGAGAGTATTTACACTTAAAAATAAGAGTGACTCAAATCCTACTCAAATCGGTTCTCTAATCCCGGGAGGAATCGAAACTATTAAGACATCATCTAGATAAGCGCAGACAATTAAACCTGTTTATTGAAGCTGGTTACAAAACTACTCAATCAAATGTAATTAAATTTATATCGGAACAAATCGAAAGCATTTTGCGCCTATTCAAAGAATAATTTCTCAAATGAGTCTACAAATCTCGGAGAATGGACACCATACATAAAAAATAACGCATTGAATTGAGAACATCCTCCGTTTTGAAGTGGGTTAAAAACGTTTATAAAAACAGAAAATATATTCCGGTTTTAATTTATCAGTCATATGAATTATTAGCACGTAATAATGGTAGTTCTTTCTGTTTTTCTTAGTAAAAAGTAAAGGATCTATTACTGATATCTCAAAACCCTTCTTTTCTTGTATATTTAAATATAAATGAAATTTTCCGTAGGTAAGTTAGCTAGGTAAGGATGGGGATGCCATATTATTCTTTGGTATTTTTAGTTACAATGAAATTGGAATACCCTATTTTTGTTTCTGCACAACCATCTCGATTACTTGTAACCTTGCATTCAATCTACGGTACCTAGTTATTTAATATAAAATAAGGCAGCATCAGTCACTGTAGTATTAAAATAAAAGTACATATAAATGTTACTTTTGAATTTAGTTCCATATATATTTTTTATTGATGTGTAAGTATTTTCTGCATTATTCACCAGTATGTTTTATCAGGGATAGGGTGACAACAGTTCCGGAAGTTCGTAACTAGTTTGTGTCAAATTCTTATGCAGTTTTTCTTCCTGCAATATAAAAAGGAAAAGGTCGACTATATTGTTATTTGCAAGCGATGTACCTACATTTACATCATAATTTAAATGTGGGTTTAACTGTACATAAATTATAGATAACAAGATATAAGAAGATAACAAATAAGCTATTATGTTTCTAGTTATTTTATAAGAAGCTTCACATGTACAGTGAGTTCCACCGAATCGATAGAAGACTTGGGTCTTTATTACGAAGATGATAGGAATTCACTGATTGCGGTAGCTGAGAAAGGCATGTCAAACTCTTAACATAATAAGTAATATACCAGTAAAACAATGATTTTAACTAGACTATATTTCATGCCAGATTATTTCCGGCTAAAACCCTACATTGTTCTTTCGGATCCCCTACCTATTCGCTAGGGGTTCACTCACGCAATTGCCGCACCTGGATACCTAGATTTGATTAGTTATATGTAGTTCTCATAATTATCTCAGTCATATGGGAGTGTTATTTCCCTAATCGGTAAGCTTTTAAGGTGAACAGTAAAACTATTTAAAATGTTTTTCGAGATTCGATTCTACACAATCATTTATAAAAATTGATATATTCTTTTAAGTAGTTATTGCTGAATCCTGTGTATAATTAAATGTATGATATTTTAATAGAAAACTTGGACGTATATAACGATTTCTACGATGAATTAGACAATAGAATAAGAGTGGAACAATCGATGAATATGGTATTTTTTGGACCGCCAAGTTCTTTCCTGAGAGTCGATCCGGAATCAATTTTACACATATTAACACACTCAAAGAAAGAATTGATACCCATTTCCAGGGCTTTGCTGGCATGGGATATTTTAACTGGTAAGTAATCATTGTGATAAAGATTGCAATCAATAGTAAAGAAAATAATGCAATAGGTATTTTTACCTACTAGTTTCTATTAACCTAGCATCTATCTAATTCTAGCTTTACGTATTACTTACAATTTATTGGGTTTCGTTAATAGTGTAACAATTCTTTAAATACAGACATTGTTTCAGATGGGAAAACAGCAGCTTTCTTACAAGGTCGAGAGTATTTAGCTATCGGATCACTCTTAAACGTAATACCGGAAGAAGATTTGTACTATGTTAATTTCGGGGACCCTTCTGTTCTTAAATATTTTTCAAATAACCATATTAAATTACAGCCTCGTAAGGTTATAAAGAGTTCATAACTTTTTGAATGTATTTAATGTCAAATAATTAGATTTGAAGATTTTTCTACGTTCCGTCTTTTCGAGGCTCATATAAAACTTAACCATGGCATCGTTGCTTCATCCGTAGGTCGATCCATCATTAACAGCCATTTAGCTACGAATCCCTCCAATCTCATTTGAAATCGTAAAATAATAATATTATAGTAACAAGTTTTGTTTTCCAGATTGGTATTTTAGCAGCTGCCTATAGACGTTATTTTGGAGAACAATGGTTTGATAATAGTACATTTATCAACGAACTGGGCTACTTATTATGCGGATTTCCGGCTACAGATTTAGAAAAAATTTCTCCCGCTACCTTCAAGGAACTAAGTCTGGAAACCCTGAGCAAAGCGGGGAAATGTAACTCTATACAAACTAGAGTAATTGTTTATCACACATATTAATTTACCACATAAAAGGAGTTTGTTTTGTTTTTATTGAAAGATGCACTCGTAGTAGTAGTCTACGTAAGCCTTAGCTCAGTTTTTACATAGAGATTTTTTAAAAACATGTTTCATTTCAGACTTTATATTCAATTGCTATCGATCGCCACGCTTATGGTGAGCCATACAAATGGTCATCTCACGAGATAGGCAAACTCAGTGCTTTGTTCGCATGTGAGATTATGCTTAACTTTTGTTGCGTCATTGATTGCCATGCGTACCAACGTAAAATGATGTATTTAATTTAATTTAGGTATACCTGAAGAAGATATAAGTTCAATTAAGTTGGAATCTGTCACAGCCATCAGTCCCGAGGTTATGAATGCAATGAATCAGGAAAAATTGAAGTATTTTACTAAACAACAAATTTTACGGATGAATCCCAAAACTCGACGAATATACATTTTAAGAATGCAGTTAAGAAGTAGTTATGATATGAGTGAAATCGCAAGGCAGAATATGGCCATTACAAATAATATTTTTGTCCTAGAATTCATTTTAACTATTGTCGCCTTAATTATTTATTTCCAGTTCTAAGTTTATTGTTTTTATATGCATTTATTTACATTCTTTGATTGATACTTGTATTACCTAAACATTTTGCAGTACATTATGTAAGCAATAGAAAACTATGAATGAACTATAATTTAATATAGGCAGAAAACAAACGCACGTTCACCTTGTTTGATTCTTAAGACACCTTGTAAACGGAAAGTGAGGTATAAAAATAAAATATATGATACAAATTCAATCTACGAATACAAATTAGAGTATTCTAAAGTACCTAGTTATTTTATTTATATTATTAATTAACTAACAAATTAAGATTTTAATAACATTACACTGAGTTCCGAGTTGCTGATTGTGATGGAAATAATATTGTATTCTTTCCCTATTTGAATTTAAACTGATTTCCTAATCAAAACGTGTCTTTTAATGTGAATGCTTTTACCGCTGTACCCATAGTAGTAAAATTAAATAAAAAAAACTGTGTATAATAATTAATATTGTTAAAATTTATTTATTTCATGACTTTTAATAATTTAAGTAATTTACAATTGAAGGTCGCTGGTAAGAGCTTCCATTTTGTTGATAAATGCGCCATTTTCTTTTGGTGAGAAAATATTGCCGTTCGTTTCTTTTTTTGGGAAATCACGGAGAACGCGATCGCGTCCTAAAATATTTTCGTAAATATTATTATAAGAAAAATATTTATATTGGCTGAAATGCCTCCTGTTAAGCATTATTCGTCTAGTGAAGTGAATCAGTATGAATTATCGTCAAGACTATTATCCCTTACTGAAAATAATACATCTTATACTCTTACACAAATAAATGGCCAAAGGATCTACAGAAAGGCTCCTCATGCATGGAGTGGACCAGAACCTTCAAGGAATTGTGAGGTGAGACCAGATAATTGTAACTATTTGTGATGTCTCTAATTCATGTTTTATAGTAGGTTCTGTCTGTTTAATTTCCAGTTTTTATAATTATCTAAGTAGAATACTTATTAACTGCGTCCATGTTTGTTTGTATGTTGCCGCGCTACATCGGCTAGGGATGCTCTCGGTGCTCTTGTTCAGGAATGATTGCTGTGCCTGTTTTCAGTAAAACAGAGTTTTAATTATAACGACAATCCGCATGCGGTCTAGCTAGTCTAGCGATTTTTGCATACGTTTGTACCAGTTTAGCCTAATGCGGTTTGCAAGTATCAGCACCAATGCCGTCTAGCGGAATACCCCGATTTATCAATCTCATAGGTACTCTCCTCGCATTATGATGATTTTACCCTATTTATATGGACCCATCTGCTATAATAAATAAATCCACGGATACCTGTCATCTCAGTGGCTTGGAGAATATGCTCCGCCTATTATACATATATACAGAAACCTATCCTCGAAGTCCTATAAGTCGTCTAATCGCGGACCTACTCTTATCGCACTTACCTACTCGTCTTATCGCATACCTTAGTTTTTATTGGTCCCCAGTGGAAATTCATTATGAATTTCCTCCGCCCCGGGGAAGGGCGAAGGGGCCGGTCTTCTACCGGTTAAAACCACCGGAGCGGTCATCTTCGGCACCGAAGGGGATTCCAGTGTAGCTATTCTAAACGCGTGAAAACTTTCCGTGTCGCGAACGTGTCCACAAAGACGGCGGTGATCACACGTGCGTTCCACCGTCTTCCCGGGACGCTCGGTATGAGCACGCAGACTCCCCAATCTGTGCGCCTGGGACCCCCCTTCCGCCACATAGCGGGTTAGCGGGGCTAATAACCCACACACCTACTCGTCCAGTCGCACATCTAAAAGCCCAATTCATTAAGTTGAAGTTATATACATCAATAGCCCAACTAATCACACATTTGATTGTCTAATCATACATTTGACTGTAATCACATTTGACTGTCTATCACACATTTATTACCCGCCTAAGGTTGATAACCCGGGTGATAAAAGCGGAGAGTTCTCTGTAAAACATGTAAAAATGTGATTTCGCTTACGGGTGGGACTTTCGACATTTACTCCGCACGTTCTAGTTTTTGGGACCGCCTAATCACACATATCTATGTGCCTTATCCGTTTATCACACAACTGTAACTCGCTTAATCACTTATCTACTGTATTGTTTGGATCATGGATATAGGTTTGGATATGTACTTCGCCTGATTACATAGTAAGTTATAATACAGTTAATTATGGGACCCGTTTTCTAGATTTCTTCAGAGAATACATATGCCATAAGACGTTCAAAATTAAATGTCTTATTGGATAAAATTACGCCTTTTTGTATATAGAAGGTCCATATACGTTTGCTGTAAGATTTTCAACCCTATATAGGTCATTATAATAAAACACTTTTGGAACGGATTACAGCGTATACAGCGTATAACGGATTGTAGCGTATTTAGCATTATTGTTTTTCCTGACCACGACTGCTGTACTGTTCGAAACGTCAGGAAAAAATACTTTAATATACGCGGTGTAATCCGCTTAAAAGTATTTTATTATAATGAGTAATAGTCGCGAAAACCTAGGACATTACTACCTAAATGGGTCCTAAACTAAAGTTCGTGACTGTACTTATTTTGTTGTATCTACGGTTGACACCATGCCGTTATCTCTGGGTGGCAAAGATCTTGAAGAAGTAGGTATCATTATTTCGGTATCTACGCAACCGCCTAGAAGCGGAGATCTCACGAGTTGCGGAAGCTTAGGAGTCTTTCGGTAAACTTCGGTCAAAAGTTTGGGATTGTCGCATGATTTGCAACTATACACTCTGAGATCGCTGTGTATAAAGGCTGTAATCTTAGGGCAAAGCACTGACGTTACTTCTAGCATCGGCGATGACGATTTGATCGCTGACTAAGATATGGTGTCTAGGTATACAGTGATGCATTGAGGTGCTATTAGGCGTCTCGAAACTTTTGACCGAGTGCCAAACAAAGTTCCGAAGCGATCCAAACTGAAAAGTAAACGTAATTCTTGCAACATATTGCGGAAATAATGCCTTCTTGTGTCTATAGAACGTGTATGCCTGTGAGAAAAAACTTCATTTCATGCGTAAATCTATACTGTAAATAAAAATTACAGTAGTTTTATAACACGATCTAAAGGCGGCCGGCGCCACGAGACACGTTACGTCACACGCGTGCGCCATGCAGCTGCTAATGCCACGTAACTAACGGTGTATATTCATCTCTTTCTAACAACCGGTATACCGCATGGTGGCTTACATTGTCTCTCCCTTCCTTCGAGCATTGTTTGAGAACTGTATAGTTAGTGTTATATGTACTAATAGTAGTAGCTATAGTAAGATTTACGCCCTTCTGTAGTGTCATAATGTTTCTTTCTTTCTTTCTATGTTTGTATGTTTATCGATTCCCTCAGATCGGCTATACTACTTGTCGACTATCTATCTTGTTTGGTATCCAATGAAAAATCTTACCTATAATTTTCCGTACATTTGATACGGGTATGACGCCTTTTGAACAACTATCCCTAACGCCAAAATAATTTAAATAAAAATAAGAGTAAAAAACAGAAATCCCGACTACGGAAAAGCACAAAACAAGTTAGGTAATCATTATATAGATAGATTTCTCATAGTCGAAGGCCCGACTGTGATATGCATAGCAAAACAATAACGATTCTCGGCCTTCGACTACGAGAAATCTACGTGGCGCAGGAAAATGATGAAAACGGAGATTTGATCAAATCCCTCCATCATCTACCTGATGATTTCGCTCCCGCCTTGGTCTTCGTGGTTATAATACAGTTAATTGTTTTATCACGGTACAGGGATGTACTCAAACGCCATCTTACAACATGTGACATTCCTCCAACGGTTATGATGAGCGAGCGCCACATATACTAAGTAGGCACAACTCTGTCATGAAGCTGCGGCAAATTTGAAGAACATCGACTACAAGATTTCGATGCAAAACGCCTTCTTAAAGAGAATTGTTCCTAAACATCCTACGCCTTATTTTTGTACCGCCGTAGTAATGCTCATATACTTCCTACGCCCCTTGTTGTTTTTTTGATGTGGGGAAATCCTCTTCCGAGCGGGATCGGTCCTCTCCTGGTCCCGCTTTGCGGTCTTTCAATACACAATGCCTTCCTACAAATATACTAACGACTACTGGCCAGTTTCACTGTGTGCAATTGCAACAGCATCAGACAAAACTTGGCTTCGCCAGCCGCGTCACTTCGCTTATCATCGAAGTTGTCAGCGTTCGCCGTTGACGGAAATCCTCTAAGAGAGGACATTATCGTCACATATAAGATAGTATAACGGTGTTTTTATTCGTGTGAAGCCATTTACAAGCACTTCGTATAGTCGAGACTTTAGTTGCTTGCTAGTTGTTACGTTCCAAGATGTACTTTTAATTCCTATGCAGAAGAACGGGCAAGAATTATCATGATTACTTTTTAAAGTCATAGGTTACAATATTTGACTACATTATTCTCGAAATGAAGGTTATATGAGGACAATAGGTAGTGGGTAACGCTCCGGACGATGGACTGAATCACGGCTGGAAGCGAGAGGTCACCCCTTTCGACCGCCGCGACGATATCACGGCGCTGCGTTGCTCCCCAACGTGGCAAGCTGGCCATGTGCCGCGCCGTGTACTCCAGGCAGTCTCCGCAATTATGACAACCGGGTGTCCAGAGATCACAGCCACCCGGAGGCCTAAAAGGCCGCAAATACTCTTGCCTGATCCATAACAATATTAATTTATTTAATTTTTATGTGGGTATAGTTTAGACATGTATATCTATACACCTATGTAGACATTACAAATGTTCGTTCCATACTGGAAGCGGATTCGAATGTAGCGTGAAGATTATTGCGAAGGCGCCTTACGTCGAAACTTTGCTGATGATGATCACTCATTAAAAACGCGTGATTAAGCGCCTGAGTAAAAATCTCTAACTGACTCAATGTAGGTTGCTTTGTCGAAACCTATCAGGCGGCGGATGGGTGCAGAACGGCGTAAGGGGCGGGAAATTCTGCTCGTTTTGTTCGTGTTAAATACGCGTGATGGCTATTTCGGTGACCAATCCAAAGGAATGCAAGTTTATACATTTTCTACGTCCCATCGTGGGCACAAATCTCCTAATTTATTGAAAAAACTTTATTTTTTGATTTCACAAAAATAATCATGAGGCTGTTTTTACACTCTCAAAGCGGTCTATTTAGGCATTTAAAAGTACCCGTTCCCATTTAATTAGGTACGTTTTTTGTTCTAAATATGTGCAACGATGGCGGGAACGAGGGCAAGATTTTACCTGTTATCGGCCGATAAATAAACACATCGCTTCACCCCATTCGTGTCCCGCTCACCACTCACACCGTTCCCACTCTAGAAGGTGGTTAGTAAACAAATACATGTGTATTGGTGTCACTCAACTTCCACTTCCGGTTCCACTGCGGTCGACAGCTGCGTGTTAACTGCACGAGCAATTCGCGTTTTTCCTTTGTTTTTATTAAAAACGTTGCCCCACACTAGATTTTGATTTGATTGGTTAGGTTGCTCCTGTGTCGTGGGTGCGTTTACAGACATGAATTCCACATACAATACACCCAGACCCGGAACAACTACCTGCAGATCATACAAATATTTGTTCCGTGCGGGAATCGAACCCACAACCCGGAGCACAGCAGCCGACTGTATCAGCCACTGCACCAACCGTGTAGTTGTAGTGCAGTTGTCCCGACTGCAGTAGAATTTCAATAAAACTGCACATCAACTCATTGGATATCCAGCACTATCGTTGATATGTTTATTGCCCCGTCCGCGCAGTTCGATTCGTTGGCATTCACTTGGCTCCGATGCACTCAAGTTAACTGCGGTAGAACTGCATTACAACTGCTGAGTATTCGTGTAGTTTACAGGCAGTCAACTTAATTTCAATAGAACTGTGGGAACAGCTGCCAGCAGTGTTATTCTGTATAAACTCACTTCTGAATCCGCAGTAAAAAGTAATAAAAGCAATACGAAATTACAGATTTCATTGTGGGTTCAGCAGTACTATTCTGTAAGAACTTACTAGCAAATTCACGTCAGAATCCGCAGTGAAATTACTAATATCGTATTGTTTTTGCTACTTTTTACCGTGGATTAATAAGTGAGTCTGCTTCAGTAGTAAACTTATTTCTGAATACGTAGTGTACACACCAATTTCGTATTGTTTTTACTACTTTTAACTGCGGACTCGAAGTGAGTTTGCTGGTGAGATTTTACAGAATAGCACTGCAGAAGTGGGTTTGCTAGTGAAGTAAACTGACTTATGAATCCGCAGTGAAAAGCATTATTATATAGTGAAAGGCATTATCCCCGGGGCGAAGGAAGTTCCATGTAGAATTTCCACTGGACATCAATAAAAAAAAAGGTCTAACTGTTCTGTATAGCGTTGAAGTGGATGAGTCTTTGAGTGGAGAGTGAGATTGTGAGATTGCGAAGTACGGGGTGCCTGTTAGACCGATGACTTGAAGAAGGCCGTTCAGGGAAACTGGAAGCAGAAAGAGAATCGACATCTCAAGTCACTAGTGTCGACTGTGAACAGAATTATATCCGGAAGGATATTACTGCGGGACAGACCGCTAAAATTTACACTATTTACGCAATGTATCACCGTTCAAGAAAGCAAACTCGTATTCTGTATTATAATGTGTATGTCCTACTTGTCATCAGTTATCAGTATTTAACTGTTTTGCTTATCGTCTCACAACTATTAAGTTGAGTTGTACCATTTAAATATAACCGTAACCCAAACCACGGAAAATACTTTTGATTTGACAGATCGATGACCGTAAAGTGCTGGTACAGTTAGTCGTGTTACTCAACTCGCGCATATTAAACCCAGGGTATTTCGTAGGTGTTCATCGGAAGAATTCCTCACGACTGTTTTGAAGATACTCTGGTGCCGTTGTTCCGTCAAGCTGGTGAGCTGTTTGAGTTCCGACTCATGATCAACTTCTCAGGCTGGAATAGGGGGTAAGGAGCCATGGTATATTGGCTGAAGTTAGTAAAAAAAAAAGTTATAATTAAGAAATGTTGTGCGTATAAAATAATTTTCCAGCTTATTTTGTTTACTTGTCATAATTACATAAAATAGAACGTGAATTATGTCTAGGTATGCATTCGCGATGTACACAACTGATGCCGAAGCAAGCAACGCTATTCGGATGTTCAACAACTACATGATAAGACCTTCTTGGCAGTTAGGTGAGCAACTATCCAAAAGAAATAAGCATTAAAATATACATATCTTGCTATTTTAACACTACAATGAAAATTATAAATTGGCTTGAAGGGGTCTGTCCATCCATCAACAACTGCCGCATATTCATATCGCGCATACCGCCGACCACTCCATCAGCGGAGATCGTTCGCCTGTTATACGCGCTGACGGACGAGGTGCAAGAGGTCCGCATTCGTCGGTCTATCGCGTCGTGTGCCGCTATTGTGGAGTATAAATCTCATCGCGGTGCTGCTATGGCAAGGAAGGCCCTTGTTGCGGCTGCCGCTGCCGCTTGGGGCTGTGGAGCTAGACCTGCCGTAGACTGGTCACTGCCGCAGTCGCCGCAGCTTCTCAAGCAATATCGAGAGGTATGTAATAACAGCGCTAGTATATAGAATATTAATGGGTCTTCTCGTATATTTAAGTAGCGTCTGGTGTCACCGGTATGAACAAAGTGCTGTCTGCGGAGCTCTCTCTTGTATTTTAATGTATGCTGTTGTAAAAGGAATGCTTCGTCATATACGTTTTGTTTTCTTATTTGACAAAGGTCGGGCGCTGGTCTCCCGAGCGCGGCGTGGAGCTAACTCGTGCTCCGGAAGAGCCCGCGACTACTTCACCGCCGCCTGCTGCGCCCTCCTACACCCTGGAGCCATGGTCTCAAGCTCGTCGTCTGCGTATGATTCACGAAGCTCAGCGTAGTGCCGCTGCAGCTGCTGAGTACGTATCTTATTGTTACTAGGTTATGCTTATAATATACTTAAACATGCCGTGCGGTGCCGGCTCAGAATACCATCACCCCATCTCCTCCCGTGGGTGTCGTAAAAGTCGACTAAGGGATTAGCCGAAGAATGGGCAGCAGCGCCCTTCGAGTACATTAACAGTTCAACTGCGATCATCGCCAACCCGTCTGCCAAGCGTGGCGATTATGGCAAAACCCACCCAATGCGCCCACAACACACTCATATCGGTCGTTGTGGTGATCTCTGGAGGACGCCTGTGTCCAGCAGTGGACTTCATTTGGCCGAAACGATACTTGAAACATTAAAATGTAGACCAGTTGGGGTTCTCCTTCAGATCAAAATATTTATATCAGACTATGAACGCTGGCAGGCCTACTGCCTCAATCGTATAAACTGCTACAAAGATTGGTTTTGACGAAATATGTAATATTTAGTCTAATTCTCCATAATGATATCTGCTGATTATTTTTAATTCTGCTGCAAGAGATAAATCGTCAATGTTGATAATAACCTCATCGTACCAGGTGGTCAAACCGCATAAACAACGGGATGGAGTCACTGGTGTCGTCAATGACTTCCCTTGGGTTTGGCGGGGGCCTGGGGCTGGCGGGGCGCGAGGCAGGGGTGTGGGCGCCGCCTGGAACGGGGCTAGGGGGGCTGGGAGGACTGGGCGCGCCGCGCATGCCGGCGCCGCCACAGCCTCGCGACTTCAACCCCTGGACGGCACGCCATCCTCTGCAGGAGTTCATAACTCCTGGGAAGGACAGCCAGTGAGTGCACGTGCTGTTTGTTTGCCACCGGGACAGTTCTACAGTCGCATTGATTTAACAGCTTATGAGGAATATAACTGGACCTTGTTTTGCTTGCCGGAATCTGAATTAATATGCCTTTTCCGCGGGAATTTATTATTGTGTGCCTCCTGAGCCCAGTAATAAATACAATACCATTATAATATATTACTAGTATTGCATATAAGTATATATATTACAGTTTTTACGAAACTCACTACGTTATTGTATTTTTTTTATATATTAGCAATATTTTTTCCACTGTCTTTTTATGTACTTGCTTAAATACATTTCAATGCATTTGCTGTATAACTGTCCCGTCGTCAGTTTTCGTTTATTTTTGTTAATGTTGATTAATTTATTGCATGATTATTATGAGTGCGCAATGTTTGTCTCGTTAGCATCGTGCGTTCGACGCGTGGTGTTTGGTGGAGTATGAGAGATAGCATACCTAGGTTACTTTACTATCTACATTTCTATGAATGCTATGAATGCTCGATATGAAGTGCGTTTTCAAAAGAAATTCAATAACATTAAAATCTTTACGTCTTATGTCTATGGGACCGTAGCTGTCGAAGTGATTCAAACTAGAAGTTTACGTTTCGACATTTTATTTATTATAAGATATATTGTGAAAATATGTTAGTGAAATTACGTCTCTGCTTTTGAAAAAACGCACTGTCTTATCTCGCTTTTTGTGTTCACACTGAATTAATTTCAACTTGCACTAGCAGTAATGTTTTGAAATGAACACTTACCGTTCAAGTATTACCCGCATTACAATAGGAATACTTTGGCCTATATGGTTAATCCTGTTTACAAAATAATGCTTCTGTTGAATAATGGAATAAAATCACAGGAAACTAATTTAGCAACCTCTTTTTACATGGTATATAAAAAGCCTGATCAAATCAAATAGCCATTATTAGGATTCTAAATATTATGTAGTCAGTGTCTGATGTCTTGACGATGGAACTTTTAAGTGATAATCAATAGTAATTAGTAATATGGGTAATACATATTATTATGTAAGTATGTTTTAAAATGAATGTGTGTATTTGCCCTTTCAGTTGTATTCTTATAACCAAATGTTTTGTTTTACATTGCACTATGTTTACTGTCTCTTGCACTCCTAGTACGTATATACGTAATAAGAGAGGTAACTATCGATTTTTAATTTTAGACATTAATTTAAACCTAAATGTATTTTAATTAAGAATCCAATTGAATGGCATAATGATTTATGTATTTAAATTTGAAGCTTTTATAAAGGCAGCATCGATATATTTTAAGCATGAGTAGTCTACAATATTATTGTTTTAATGTTATAGATAATATGAATTAAGGGCAACTGCGGGCTGCCACGGCGGCCGCGTTAGGATTATTGCACTACTGGCAATCTGCAATTTTTTGATGTTTTTTCAACGAAATAAATATTCATGTTATTGTACTTTACTATTTCTGTGTATGAATAAGTCTTATTTAAAATCAGGTTTTAAGTAAATCAATTTGGATCTGTTTTCTCAGCAATTAATAAACTCAGCATTATGAAATTATCTACATGCGATTAACAAAATCTTAACATTTTGTAACGAGACGAGACCATATGAATTTATCTCTCGATGTTTTATGAGATTTTTAAATAATATTGCATGCCAGTATTGATTAATAAATTTAAGTATAATGGTTTAATGTCCTTGCTGTTTTATTTCGTTGCTTGCTTTACCTTCCTCTAATTTATGTTGGTCTTAGGTACTTACACTTTGCTTTTTGTCTGCACAGCTTCATAACTTATTGAATAAATCGTTCAATATATGAGCGATCCGTTCTTGATCGAATGGTTTCTTCAATTGCGAGGCTTACTACACGATAAGCTTCAGGCGCGCAGTCGAGCCTTGCATGACACGACCGCTGCTCGCCCACACCGTGGCGCTTCAAGTTTTCCTTCAATGTCACATTAACGTGAAAATGGTCGCTAGCCTCAAACAAAACACGGCGGTCGTGTCGCGCGGATGTCTGCTTGTAAACTATGAGTGTGTTATGTCAGTCGCGTAACTCTTCCCGACAGTAGTGGAACGAGTGTGTTTAGTGTAAAACACAGCTGCTGGCCAAGACATGGCGGTGTGCGACAAGTGGGTCGGCTTGAAGATAGTTGAGTTTGTAAGTAACTTAACATATTGCAAAACTCGTTCGGTGATGCAAATGTGTGTGATTTGGTAACATGGTATTTATTGAACTTGCTCATTATGTGTATTGGTTGTTGTTATGGTTTGTTTAGAAAGTAAGTTCTTTGGTAGTGTGGAGGCTATCTTTAATTTTTATAGGTGCACAATATTACTGGTAAATCAGATTTGTATAGTGTATTATAGTTAATGCCGTCATTAAAATAGATCACTAAAAAAATTCAGCATTTACGAATTCGAACCTGTTACCTTTCGGTATGGATGCCAATTGTTGACAGAAGATATATTGAAATGAACTGCCATCGTTCCATATAGATGTCGTTGGTGAAATGACACATAGTATGGCAATCATCGATAAACAATTTTAAGTTAACGCCGCGCCAGACCTTGTTATGGTTACACAACTTTGTGTAGATAAGTATGCTGAATCAGTCGAAGAGCAAATTCTTTAGAATATTGCATAACTGCATAAAACATTAGTGAACAGAATATTTGCTAACGATAAAAATAATTAATTGCATATGTCACAAAATTGGTAATCACTATTTAGTTACTTAATATTTGTCTTTTGTTGCGAAGGTACTACATGTTTTGGCGAACATTTCACATGTTAGGACAACAATATGTGGAAGGTTGAATAACTTTCAATGTTAACAAGCCGTCTTAAACAGACTGCAAATGGTTAGGGTGTACCTTTTTTTTTTTATTGGGCCCGTGGTAATTCTTCGTGAGCTTGCTCCGCCCTGGGGAAGGGCGAAGAGGCATGCCGGACTCCTACCGGCTAAAACCACTGGGGCGGTCATCTTCGGCACCTAAGGGGGGCTCCAGGACCTCGTATGGTCACACTAGAGCCGCCCGGTTAGAGTGTACCTACGGTCATCTGATCGTCCATAAAGCTTTTATCGCATGCTAATTGGAAGACCAATTATAATAAGTAGGGTGATATCTACTACTCCCAGCGGCATGGGCGCTTGGCGAAGTTATAGTAAATATTTGTTAAAATTTTGCTCTTACCTTTCGTTCAACAGGGTTCCATTCATTATGGAGTGCTGTGACATTGTTTTTAAGCTTTACTTGTATCGGGTCAGTTGAGCGACTAACTTGCGATTTTTTAATTCCATATTGTGAAAAGTTTAATGTTTGGTTACTGATATTTTATGATTTTGAGTTTTTTTTATTAAATATTTAAAGGTACTTACTGTAACTGGAAAAAATGCCCTCAACACCAGCTTGCTGGTACATTAATCGACTAGGGGTTGAAACAACGTTGATCAATGCAGTACGCTTTGAAACAGTACCAGGGGTGCAATTCTTTAAGCTCAAACATCCACACATCCTTGAATAACTGTGATAACCCAATTTGGTAAACACAATGACTGGTACTCATGGCTTACCTTCTTCAACGTGTCTTTGAATAGCTTCAATCATGTCTTAGCGAATACCAAATTGGTTTTATACCATTATTTCAAATCTGTATTTAAGGATGTATGGATGTTTGAGCTTAAGGAATTGCACCCCAGGTCTGGCCGCTACACCTACAGACCAGGTAGTGAAGGAGGTTTATGATACATACCCACCCGGAACGACCGCTTCATTGTCGAATTAAGTAATTTGCTAGTACTCACAACGGTTGTCAGTCGAGCTGGTGAGCTAAATATCGCTACTGTTCCACAGAACGGATACTGCTGCCCATCCCTCTGGTTTAGAGTTCCTTGTCGCCTTATACCACATTCACGGGAGAATCTCGAGAGAAGCGCTATATAAAAAACTAAACAGATTACGCGAGTATATAATATAAATTTTTCTTTTCCCAACTTTACGTATTTGTCTTATTCGTAATCCGTCACCACACGGAATCTGCTGTATTTTATCTCTGGAACATGACAAATGAGCTTTAAGCACATGCCGGTACCTACCCGCAAAGTCGGGGCGGGTAGCTAGTTCATTCATAAAACCAAACAGTAGTAGAGTAGTAGCATATTTTTTTAAAGTTATGCTTCTTTTATGAGAGTAAAATTAGGATCGGTGCGCGCATCCGCACGCGAAAATCCGACAGTACGAGTGAAGTTGACCGTCAAAGATAAAAGTGCATGAAATAAGCTTGAAATGATGATTTATTTTACTGACTAATAATTGATTTAGAATATAATTGATTTAAAATATATTTGACTCGTTTATATGACAGTAAATGTTTTGTTCACTTTTACTTACTGGAATCCTGAAAACAAAACCTTAATTACCTTCTTTAAATCTTATATTATAATTTTAGCCATTTTCCTACTTGCATACGGATTTATTTTTTTATTACCTCAAAATAGTTTTATTGCGGGTACATAAGTACACACTGTATTTTAAATAAAAATATCTACTTTTCCAGATAATCTGAATTCCCGGTACGTGTTTGCCACGATATTTTGTACGCTGTAATTTTTTACTGCGGGAAAAAAGATATATGGTTGACGGCACCAGCAGACAATACAACAATAGACAGCCTTTACGAGTGTCAACTTGTAATACATGAAAAAACATTATAGCTACCCTTATAACTGTTGAAAGAACATTGCTTCAAGTTTAAACGCGCATCGTGATGGGAAACTGAACCGAGAATACGTTGTCTTTTAATATAGGACAATACTTAATAATTCTTTACAAAAATATAAAATCTGCCTAAACGGTAGAGTAAACATCTTGGACATTTCTGGATTATTGGCATCTTCCGCACAGTGCTTGTATATTAAACCTATGACGTCTGTATTCTGACGTCACAGTTCAGCAAGGGCGTAGTAATGTTTTTTTCTGGGAGAAGGATTGCACTAGATTGAAGCTTGTTGTTATATAGGCCGACATGAGGCTATTTTAAATAAGTGATTCAATATAATTCAGGGGTGGGCCAGAAGGAATCTGGGCAGGGCTGGGCCTCACCTGCTCCTCCCCCTCCCCTGCTACAGTTCATCGATCTAAATTGAAACATAAGTTTTCGGACGCAGATTTTTTATTTAAATAAAATATATTATCCAACATATTGTCGTACCGGTTCACCGAGATAAATTTCATTAACTCTAGTTATTTTACAGATTTGTATTTCCCACGAAAATAGCGGTTGTATCAGTTGCGGATCAGCTATAGCAATCAATTCTCGACGTTACTGTAATTACGTGGTAATCACAGTATTCTCCGTCGCTGGTTCAATGTC
This sequence comes from Diloba caeruleocephala, assembly GCA_947459985.1. Taxonomy (NCBI): domain Eukaryota; kingdom Metazoa; phylum Arthropoda; class Insecta; order Lepidoptera; family Noctuidae; genus Diloba; species Diloba caeruleocephala. Next base: position 5,473,332 of record OX381613.1, read on the forward strand.
TAATTATTATACAACCTGATGAATTACCTTGTGCTTGAATTATTGCTATATAAGCGTAGTGTCGCTAATTGTCAGATTGGAATGACAATTGATTTGTAAAATGGTATATGTATTAGTGTGATTAAACATTTCATAAATTATTTAATGTGTGGGAAGATCATCATATCAGCCACAGGACGTCCACAGCTGGATAAAGGTCTTCCCAGTTGACGTCCACAATTGTGGCGTCATTTAGAGGGAAATGTACTAGCACTACCAAGCTGGGTTGCTAAGCTACTACTGATTCACAGGGCAGCACCCACCCCTCTGGTTTACAGTCCATTAGTCATCCTTTACAACATCCACGGGAGGAGATTGTGCTTCGATTGTGATTTGTATTCTTAATCCGGACACCACACGGAAGGGTTTGGGAAGATATTATTAAAAGAAGAGGGGTCACTTCCACTTTTTGGCACAATTCAGCTGTCTCAGAATGAGAGCAGGTTATCCTCGCTCTATATTTTTAGAAACTATAAGTTATGAAGTATTTCAGAGGGTTTCCGAAGTATTTTGAGTGTTTTTCGAGTTGAAAACAAGCTGCCAGCTACATTTCAGCTTCTGCTGTCCGTAAATATGCAGCCTACAGAGAGCGCACAACGCCAGTATCCTCAAACTTCAAGTGATCAGCCCGACGAGATAGCCAGTCAATTTGACAGCCTAACGGCAGCAGTGGCCTTAGTGAACATTAGCCACAAATGACAATCTTTAGGCTATGAATAAGTCGATAATTGATGCCGGGATAACCAAAGATTTAAAATCTTTGGGGATAACGCGCACTCGTCAAATTTTATAATCGTCAACGTGCCTTTAGGATTACATTTCTGGATCTGAAGTCGTCAGCTTAAGTCAATCGCATTTATAATTTTTATATAGAAAGCATTCTTGAACCAGTCAGGCAGTGACGTAGCTGCATCACAGGTGCGTGACACGTCACCTCGGCGCGAGGCGGGGCGGTCACAATCCAAGAATTGAAACTATGATCATAATCAGCCCATCACTGTCTCACTGCGGGGCATGGACCTTTTCCTAACGATGAGAAAGGTTAGGCCTTAGTCCACCACGCTGGCCTAGTGCGGGTTGGCGGACTACACACCATTGAGAACAATTTGGAGCTCTCAGGTGTGCAGGTTTTCCTCACGAGCTCTAGTGTGATCTTACGAGGACCTGGAGCCCCCCTTCGGTGCCGAAGATGACCACTCCAGTGGTTTTAGCGGGTAGGAGTCCGGCATACCCCTTCACCCTTCCCCGGGGTGAAGGAAGTTCCATGTAGAATTTCCACTGGACATCAATAAAAAAAAAAAGGTTTCCTCACGATGTTTTCCTTCACCATTAGCTAACGCAAGTGATAATTCATATTCTGATCTGCATATGGATCCGAAAAGTCGGGTGCGGGCCGGGATCATATTCGTAGGGTTCGATTTAAACTGCTCAACTATATTACCTACAGAAAAATCTACTAATAGATATACGGATTGAAAATAAACAGGTACAATTGGCGGTCTTATCGCCATTCTGTCTGTCGTCTAGACAACCATCTCTCATTCTGCCCTGGTCATCCACACACACACACGCACACTCACCAACCGGTAAACGTCCACTGCTGAACATGGGCCTCCCACTGATCATTCCAATGAACGGTCATATTGCCATAATCACCTCGCTTGGCACGAGGATTGGTGATCGCAGTTTGATGTTATTAGCACACGGGAGGATGCCGCTGACCATCAATTCTTTGTCGCCTTTTACGCCATCTATACGTGGTAGGGAATGGAGAGAGGTGGTCTATTCTTTGCAGAGGACCACACGGAACATGATCCTAACCATGCAGTGATCATGCATCATCATAATTTTTCAAACACGGAAGACTTATAGTTTCGCCATGTCCGTCCGTCTGTCTATGCGACTCTGTTACAACCATTTTACTTGCAGACTGTTGTGCTATAGAGTAGACATTTGCCGTGGTCATTCTTATGACGCCGCCAAAGTTAGAAAATAAAATCTAGAGAAAAATGTTTTTAGGGTACCTTCTTCACACGAGTGGTGTTTTCTTCTCTCTTTCGCGTATCTCATTGTGTAGTGTATCGTTGAATAGATGTTTCAACAATATAAGGGGTTGTCTTAAGTTTTTGATTCAGTGTTCCGTGTACGAAATATAAAGGTTGAAAGTGGTAATTTTTGTTAGTTACGGGCATTGATGTATTTAAGTTACTATACTCAATGGTTACGTGTCCCTCTCCCCTTGGCACTTGAAGACTTACTTTTTTCTTTATTGAAAAAACGATGCACCACAATAGGATTTCTCCTGTGTCGTGGGTACAGTTTACAGACATAAATCTCACATACACAAACACGCAGACCCGAAATAACTATCTGTAGATGATACAAATATTTATATAACTCTGAAGAACTACCTGTAAATCATACAAATATTCATTGAACCTGTGCTGGATTCGAACCCGCGATACTACGTACGTACGCAGAAAGCCTATTCACTTACCGCCAACCGAGCTGAAAAATTGTACCTAACATTTATCTACATGCATTTAGAACGACATTAAAAAAATATTACAATAATAGTGTTTCTGTATTCAACACACATTAACTTGTAGTTACAATAATTAAGCGTCGCAGCTGCGCACGCGCGTCTCCAATGTCGGTCCCACGGTGGACAGCGACGTCACGTGACAATCGCTGAAGGACTGACGCTGCTGCCCGCCCATTGTTGCTGGGACAATAGTGATATTTCCTTTTGGGATGTCCTATACGTGTAGTGTATACAAGGTCTGAGTTTTTAGTCACCGACGCGACATACACGTATCCTTTATTATGTTTTATTTTTAATTAGTATTACTAAAACATAAAAACAAAATAAATCTATACAAATAAATAAAATCCGAGTGTCTGTTTGTAATGTCAAAATAACAGCTTTTTACTAAATCCATATGAAAGTATACATGATACCTACACAAAAAACAATTTTTAAATTTGTTGTCTGTTTTCTGTCTGTCTGTCTGTCTGTTTGTTCCGGGTAATCTCCGAAACGGCTGGACCGATTTTGACGGGACTTTCACTGGCAGATAGCTGATATTATAAGGAATAAGTTAGGCTACTTTTATTTTAGAAAACAAGGTTCCGCGCAAAAAAAATAAAACCCTTGAAATCCAATGTACATATTCTATGTCAAGTGTACTCTAAAGTTCTTTTAAATTCAACGCGGGTGAAACCGCGGGTCCCAGCTGGTCTATAATAAATGTTTTTGTTGGGAGGTTGCGTTTAACATGATCTCTCGACTTGCCCAGTCAAGCATGGATTGTGTTTAGTCAAGTTATGATGCTAAGTAGGGCAAAGCGTAAATAGTTATATCGGTATAAATCAAAGTTATTTTTAACTTATGTATATAGATGTATTGCATGTAGCCAGCGGTAAAGTTGATTTATGCATGTTTTATACAGTTGTATTTGGTTGTACCTATGTTTGTGCGTATGTAGTGGAAAAGTCTGGGCACGAACGATGATGTTTTTGTTTCTTGACTTCAGATTGGAAATAAGTAACTGGTTCCTTCATGATTTGTAGAGGTCGATCCCAAACATTTAATTAATTACTTAGTCCTTGGTGATCGGAGATTGACATATACCCAACATGTGGGATACCCATAACCCAACCCAGTGGATACGGCTGGCGATGAGGGTAATCGATAGTATTGTTTATAGTGTAGAAAGCTATCCCACTATTATTCTGGATCCGTCAATAAATAATGTACGTACCTGTAGAAGAGTTCCGATAAGGTACATAATTATAGATCCTGTAAGTTCAGTGTAGTCAAGTAACTAGGTACATTATTGATTTTTGTGTTCGGTGAGTACCATACGCCTGCAATTATACCTGATTGTACTGTTTATTTTTGAATTCGCGGGTCACCTAAGCTATCACCGTAGCCCATCTAATCTAATCTAAATTATCGGCTATATGTGGGGCTCAGCTGTCGCCGAACGCACCTCAGCCCTTGTGGATCTTTTGTGCTGACCCTAGCCCTCTATTCCGTTGCTACCACATCAAAGAGCTCTTGCAGGTACCCTGCGTTTGTGCCAGCACGGAACTGCGCGTAATCATCACAGGATAAGCTATTACCAGGTGATCGCCGTACGCCTAGCAAGAGTTTCGCTGTCACGCATATGTGTAACATCGATTTTTTTTCACCCCTGCAGAATCTGCATGTATCATCGTGGTCAATTTCATTCTGTGGAGGTGCCGAAGTGCTCGGTGAGTGCACCTAAAAGGTGTCTCACACAGTCTTTTCTCGTTTTGGAGAAAGTCTTGGAGTGGTTAGCGTAGTCCATAAACATCGGCCACACCAGGCTGATGTATTGCCGACCTTTAGGGCATACACTTTTTTGCCGTGTGGTGCCGGCTCAGAATACCACCACCCTATCTCCTTCCGTGGGTATCATATAAGTCGACTAAGGGATTAGCCGGGGGATGGGCAGCATCGTCCGAGTACATTAACAACTCATCGCTAACCCGTCTGCCAAGCGTGGCGATTATGGCAAAACCCCCCAATGAGGCCACAACACACCCATATCGGTCGTTGTTGTGATCTTTGGGGGAGGCCTGTGTTCAGCAGTGGACTTCATTCGCCCGAAATGATGATGATGACACTTTTTCTTCGAAGGCGCGCGCGTTGAATGTCTGCCAAATTTTTGTGGGTTGGTCTCCCGGTATTGTAATTCATTATACGAAACGCAGCAACACTGACGTTGACAACAATGTTGCTGCTAGTCACTTCACGCCGGTATTCTGTGACGTCGTAACTCGCCTGCAGAACCGTGACGATCTAAAATATTGTTTATCGTAAACAGTTAATGTGCGTCGCATGCCTGGTCACAAAGCGAATATCACAAGATGACGAGGCCCGCCTGGCGCTGCTGCTGCAGAAGCTGTCGCGAGAGTGGTCACTCCTCACCTCCGTCACGTGGGACTCCGTCGGCGGAGCCTTTGCTGATGCCATATATGGAGGTAAGTGACGTGACGGCTGTATTGTTGTGTTTTATTTACAATTCCCACCTAGAATTAGGCCGTGAGGTACCCGGCATAATAGGGATGACGTAATAGGCGACTAAGGGGTAGGCAGCAGCGTCGTTCTGTTTGTAAGAATCAACAAACTGCGATCACCGATCCACCTGCCAAGGGTATTGAATATGACATTGTCCTCGATGAAAGATCATTTTAAAGCCCATGAGCTGTGGAATTTTATGTTTGGCAATTCATGATACAAGCGTCTAAACGCTTCTTCGATTCTGCCCTGTTGCACTCGAATCCCCAGTGGTATCGGCCGCCAATTACCGACTCTCCCGTATCAGTAGCGTACGCCGCCCGAGGCAAGTACTGATCGACCCGGACGACAAAATCACCGTAGATCACATGAAGAGACTTGCGCAGTCTCGTTTCCTCAACAGACCGGTATACCGCCCTCACCGTCGAGGATGCGTGCCTCACCGACGTCGCGGAGGCCTGTCGCCGCGACACCAGCCCGTTCAATTAACTTCTCTCCCCCGTCTCTTTCTCGCGCCGGCTCGTGCCGAGCCTGTAGTTTTAAATGCCCCTTAATACATTTTAAATAATACTGATCCAGCTGACCCCAAAACAATAGCTTGTAATCCCCAGTAACGCCCTAAGCCGAGGTCCGCGTTCTGCAGGGGGCGCCCTTAGCGCAAGTTTGCTTAGCATATAATACTAATTTTAACCCTGGCTGGAGGCCCCTTTTGGCTCCGCCAGAAACGACGGTTAAGCAACCTCATTTCCAAGAAAGCCCAATAAAACGTAAAAAACAATACTTCACGGTCATTTTAAGCTTTGAATAAGTAACACAAGCCAAGATGTTTGTATCTCTTTTGTAAATCAATATGTTTGTGCAAAGTTGTAAACAACTTTAATAAATACAAGCTATGTTATCAATTACGTAATATCTATTTATTAAACGTGTACCTACCAGTATTTATCAGGTTCTGTTTGTAGTTTTTATGTAATAGTAGATTCTTGTTGTGTTTTCTGACGGTGTAAATAACATCGATAAAGTGAGATCAACATAAGTAAGTACCTACGGACCAACCCACTGAATTGATATGTTTGTGTGTCAACCGCAGCTGCCGAGCGCGAGGGCTAGTAAAGGTTCGGTTGTAGGTAGACCAGGTAGCGTAACAAATGTGCTTACCCTTCGGGAGCATGACAGAACGTATTCCATTAACTGAGCAATGCATTAATTTTAACATTATTGGTGTTATAGCTGCCACAGCCTTAACAAAGGCACAAAGACAAATATCCAAATACACAAACTTTTATTTATAGTAGCAGTAGTATTCGAATAGTAAGTGTATAGGTTACGTCATAATGCTTTGTTTACATTGTTAGGAAATTCTATAAAAATATATCTATACGTCGTCTACACCTTGCTAGTGGGCTCGGCGAATTATTACGCAAGCGTGCATGTGTTCGCATTCGGACGAGGCCGTTGTAGGTTTATGGTGTCCGTAAATATGTCACTGGAAGACCATGCCGTGTTAATTACATATTACATTTGCCTACAACAAGTTATACTTTTACATCCTGGTTAAGTACACTTTTATCTCCCTGAATTTTTTATGGGTTTTATAGGTACGAAATAGTATAGGTAATTTGGGGCTGTTTGAAGTCATCGTCTTCATCATATCAGCCATAAAGGACGTCCACTCCTGAACAAAGGCCTCTCCAATAGATTTCCAAAACTCTTGGATACATACCGCCCGCATTCAACGACTCCCAGCGGCCTTCACCACGTCTTTCGTCCACCTCGTTGGAGAACATCCCACGCTGCATTTTCCGTTGCGTGTTCTCCACTTGAGAACATTTTTACCTGAACGGCCATCAGTTCTACGAGCAATGTGCCCCGCACATTGCCACTTCAGTTTACTAATCCTTTCAGCTATGTTTAGTTCTTCTACGGATCTCCTGATTTCTGATTCGATCTCGTCGAGAAATACCAAGCATAGCTCTCTCACTCACTCTCATCATATCATCATATCGGCCATTTATACGTCCACTGCTGAACAAAGGCCTCCCCCATTGATTTTTACAACTGTGTCATCATTTTGGGGGGTATTTGCCAATACTCACCACGCTTGGCAGGCGGGTTGGTGAGCGCAGTATGGCTACCGTTTCACAGAAGGGACGCTGCTGCCCATCCCTCTGGTTTAGAATCCCTTAGTCGCCTTTTACGACATCCACGGGAGGAGATGGAGTGGTGCTATATTCTTAATCCGGACACCACACGGACAATCCGGACACCACACCTTACACTCACTCTCACTTTGAAGTATTTCATAATAATAGTGTAATATCAGGTTGTACCAACCTATCCCACTGCAGGGCAAAGGTCTCTCGTTATACAGAGAAGGAATAAAAATTGATCACTACGCTTGCTCATTGCGTGTTGGAGTTTTCAAGCCGTTAGTTCTAGGACCTTACTGATTTTCAGACATGAGATATATACATAACACACAATGGAAACGAAAACTATAAACCTCATCTTCGTACTCAAAGTGCAGGCAATTGGTAAAATACACAGAATATAAAATTAAAGGTATAATAGCTTGGTAAATATGACTGCTTTGACGTTGCCTTTCTAAGTTGGTGATGTTTATAGTTGTTTATGCTATTCCTTATATTGATGGGGAAACAGTCGATGGAGTAACAGGTGACGATAACTAACACAATGAACGAAAACAACGTGTGTCATAGGTAGAATATTTACACACAGGAAGGTATACCTTGTTACGTTTATCTATCTTATGCATAACTGAGAAACCAACTAATTAGGTTGATATGCTTTTCAAAATGGCAATAAAAAGTGAGCGCCTGTACTTATGAACGCGCGTTAAAAGTTATAGATACCTACTTATTTCTTTCATCATCATCATCATCATCATCTATCAGCCAATAGACGTCCACAGCTGAACGACAGGTGTCGTCATTTTGAGGGTAATTTGTCAGTAGTCACCACGCTTGGCAGGCAGGTTGGCGAGCTCAGAATGGCTGCTGTTCCATTAAAAGAAACGTTGCTGCCCATCCTCTGTCCATCCAACTCTGGTTTAGAGTCCTTTAGTCGCCTTTTCCGACATCCACGGGAGTAGACGGAGTAGTGTTAAATTATATTCTTATGCGTCGAATGCCGTCTGTTGGGACTAGTCTGCCAAATGTCGCCATGACAATTTAATCAAAACTCAAAAAAGAATTACAGCCAGGCTTGTTTATTGGACTTTAACAAACTTTAAGTTAATTCTGTATGTAACTATTCACTATGTAATGAGACATTTTATAGTTATTTTAATAGAGTGTCTATGGAGTTTCTTGCCGGTTCTTCCTATGGAACCAACTTGTTGGAACCGCGCAACTACATTCTACATCCGCGAATGGTTTATATGAATAAAAATATTTTGATCTTAAATTTGAACTAGTTTAAACTTTTTTCTCCTACATTGTTTTCACATAAACTTGATTTCTAAAACAATGTGATCATAAATAGGGCCCCTGAGCCCACACACCCCCCTTAATCCGCCTTTGAAAATGGGGAGTCAAATGATTGGTAATTGATATTGTTATTACATCTCAGAGGCTAATTATTCCTGCCTACCCTTCGGAATTTTTATTCGCTTAGCCGCTTATTACGACAACCAGAGCATGAGACGGGCTTGTTCCTTGTTGAGAACAACATATAATTATGTGTTTTAAGTTCGGCTTATTTGTCGACAGGCTACGTCATCATAACCTTCGGCCTGATAGTTGCACGCGTGTTCCAAGAGATACCGAAGGGACGTCGGATCCTAGAGGGATACTTCCTAGGCTTCGGGATGCTGTTCTTTTTGATCCTTGGTATGTAACTGTTATGGAATCGAATAAAAAATAATACAAGGATAGTTGTAAGCGTGTCGCAATGAAAGTAAGTTTTCATTAATGTCTACTTAATGTATATATGATTGAAATTAATATTGGTTAACTAAGTAAAACTTCAAATACAATTGTCTTTTAACATGCAACCTAGATAACTATTACAAAATTGCAGTATAACCAGTTTGGAGTGGAGCTTTAATGTTGAATCGATTAATTGAAAATGAAAGTGTCGTATTAACAGAAATTGCGATATAATAGAACAATTATGTGTATACATTTTTATATTCCTCCATAAGCTCAAAGCTGAGTTTAAGAGTATAATATCTTATGTAATTCACCAGGTGGCTTAGAGCTGGCATCCCTTGATTCCGTACCCACGAGCTTGGTGGTGAACGCGTCAGTCCTCGGCAGTTTCTCGCTGATAGTCGCTGCCTTGTTCCTCATAGACCTCATGGGCCCTAGAATATACACAAGCTCACAAAACTCGCAAACAGACACCGGCATATCATCGCCCAAAACTCAAAAGAAAGTGTCCATAATCTCGTCACCGAACCTTAATGGACATCTGTCGAACACTAATTTAGCTAATGGAAAAGTCAATGGTCAAGCCAATGGACAAGCCAAGAGACATGATCCCCCAGAAAGACCAAAAGACTTAGATTTAGAGAAGAATGTACCAGATAAGGACACAAATAAAGAAGAAATGACGCTCTTTGAACAGTCCAAAAGTAGTTACCCGAAGATAGAAGACACTCTGGAGGAGGATGAATTACAAAAATCGAAGTTCGGATCCATACGTAATGGAATAGAAGCTGGTAATTACGTTCGACTATCTGATCCTTTGTCCATCCCCGACCGATTTCACTACGAACAGGAACTCTCCAAATTCAATGAAAAATATCTCAGAGACTACCTAGATAATTTCGCTGGAAAACTATCCGTAAAAGAGGACTATTTGCCTGAACCACAAACGCCCGTGTTCGCGAAAGTGAAGACAGGACGTTTAAAAGGTTTGTATGACGAAATGTCGCCTAGCTACGAACAAAAGCGGCCGAAATCGCCAACTAAGGCCAAGACCGTACCGTCACCGACTTTGCAGCAGCTCGAAGATTACTTGCGAGGGTCGTCAAGGTCGAAAAGAGCGGATACACCAGCCTTGTTCCCCATGGAACCAATTGAAGAGAAAGATACTACTGACACGGAAGGCAGAGCCTCCGGTACCCCCACAGATCCTGGTTATGTACAGTACACTGCAGGTAGGTGGCCGGACAAGAGAGATCTAAGGACACCGAGACACAGTCCTACGAAGTAGTAAAAAAAGTTATAAATGCAACGACTCGTGATAAACTTGAATGCCATAAGATGGCGGAACAAATTCATTGTCATGTCCTGTATATATTGCCACGATGAACAATGACTGACGAACTCTTAAACCACCTTTAGTGCGGGTGTATATTAAGACAGTTAATATAATAATTAAGTAGGTAATAATTCTTTTTGCATAATTATATTTCGTCATTAAAACGAATAACTCCCATGCGTTTTAATAATTCCCCCCTAATTCAATTACATAAAAATCTGCGTTTTCTCACATCAAAATTGCTAAGTTGATGTTTGAAAACAAAAGAATTAATGATATACCAAGGTAAAGACGTAATTTCATGGCACCTATTGGCTTGTAGGAAGTTCGTTGCTCCAACAACTTAAGTGCAAGATTAGAGTTAATTTTAAAATAATGATCTTGTGACACATACGTATAACACAAAGGTAGGTATGTAGTATTCCAGCTCTTACGTACAATACACATTAATATACGCGGGTCCTAATTACAGTTATCGTTATGTCAGAGTCACACATTTCTACATTAAGTAAAAAAATATTATTTATATCACTGTCAACTATGAAATAAATATGTTGTAATTTAGTTTTTTGTTGCTATTAAACACCGAACCAAGATGGTTTTAGCAAAAACAAGGCGGCGTTAATTTTGAGGTTTTAATGACAGTGGCTTCCAAGAATCTTAATTATAGTTACAGTATTATATCTGAAGTACGAACAAACTTGGCAATGTATCCGTTTTTCTTGCAGTGTACAGCTTAGTTAATTGCTCAGAATGTTGCTACACAGGTACACTGTTTAATGAGTAGTAAGTGCCTAACCAACATTATCAGATCACATTTAGGTCGAGACGTACATTGATAAACCATTGGCGATTGTCAACTATTTAGTAAACATGTATGACATTATATGGCGATGCAGTCGTCTGTCTGCATACATCAAATGTAAATGCACAATACCTTGGAATTATACATCTTCATGTTTGACTACATAAATGGCTGCATTTATAAAATGGTCGTAGTGCCTTTACTTATGTTATGCTCCAGAACTAGTACAAGGGTACTTAAAATACGTCTACAAAACTCCATCTACGCCTACAAAGGAACACGGGCATTCTACTGGATTGCTACCATGAAGTGAGTATTGCCTTAACTGTCACGTTTGGCAAGCGGATAGGTGGGTTTTAGCGCATAAAATAATGGCTTCTATATCCCTAATAACCCTTTAGCCACCTTTTACGACACCCACGGATAGAGAAGTTCCATTCTGGAACCATGACTTTAAAGTAGCCAGTAATAATGTATAATAATAATAACTTTATTGCGGATATTAAAATGGGATCCATAGTGTTAGTATTTCAATTTCTTACAACTATTTACTGATTTATTTACAAAATGAAATCTGTCCTTGGCATCTAGTATACAAGTGAGTATCTAACCAATGCCTAAGAAAAGGATTATCATGTTTATCGACTAATGTTGCCAGGATGCCGTTAGCGCTTCCACGCGTTCTGCTTATCATCGATGCCACTCACCTTCTAATGGTAATAAGCCCCATCAGCATCCTGAAACCATTGTTATATTGAAAATAATGCATCGGTAGAACCAACAAAGAACTGACTGTGGCGAGAGGCACCTCGTTTCGCCTCCAACAGTATTTGTTGATTAAATTTCTATAGATTTGGCGTGACACATATTTTTAGAACCTTGTGATTGAATACTGTTGACGTCTTCATTCAACGAATCTATTTTGCAACGCATCACTTGCGCTAAATGGACGCTTGTCTTCCAAAGTTCGTGTTAATAGAAGGGACCTTACGCGGCGAGTGCATGGTTCATTGAGTGCGTACAGTCAACCATGTTGCAATGAATTAGTAGAGTTAGCTAATGTCAAGGTCGGCCGACTACGGTGGGATGTGAGATTCGGAAGTGCGGTTTTGGTTAAATCTAATTGTTAAGCAAGGTTTGTATGTGTTGCTTGCTTCTGGCTCCATTGTTTCATTATGACTTGTCAAAATGTCTGTTTAGGAGGTCCTGACAGACACTTTTATTTGGTTGAACCATCTCACATGGTTTTGTTGAAAGTTAAATTATAACACCTGCGAACTTTAGAGTAAATTAAATTATTGCTAAAGATACTAATTACTGAACTAGATTATGTAACAACGCAATCCTAAGACGGCTTAGCGAGTTTTTTTAAACAACCTACTTGACGGCACGGTTGGTGCAGTGGCTGATATAGTCGGCTGCTGCGCTCCGGGTCGTGGGTTCGATTCCCGCACGGAACAAATATTTGTATGATCTGCAGGTAGTTGTTCCGGGTCTAGGTGTATTGTATGTGGAATTCATGTCTGTAAACGCACCCACGACACAGGAGCAATCCTACTTACTGGCTATTTTTTTAACTTTGCCGCACAGGCAAAGTTAAAAAAATAGCCAGTTATTTGTCTGGTGGTAAGCGCCATGCCTGCCCATGACAGTTGTAAAGCTACCCCGAACTGGTCCTGCGTGGCACTACACTACGTTCGTTACCTCGAGATATAACTTATTTAGTCTTTAACGCTTCGTAATTTAATTAGCTGCAAGGACATACATACATACAAGGATACACATACATACGACATACTCTATTTGCTTGGCACTTTTTTACACCTGTTGGAAATCCGTTATAGACTTCCTCCGAACCAACTGAATGGTCATCTTCGGCACCCCCTCAGAGGTCCCAGGATCTCGGGAACATCGCAACGGAGCCGCCCGTTGGTGCCACGCCTTCAAACACATCTTGGATGGACTGCGGTGGAACTACCTAGCCACACTTGCAAAATAAGACCAAGGCTACCGTCAGAATATTGAAGTCTAACCATAGACAATGATTCTTTTATTAAAAAGTAGTAAATCAAATGTTTATGCCAAAGCTGAAATTAGAATTTCACTTTTATACACGGAGGGCCTATAATAATATCAACGTGTAGATAACTGTCCTGCTCAAAGGCCTCTTCTCATACACAGAAGGAATTTTTTTCTTCATTTTCTTTGAAGTGTTGAGTAACATTTCATCATCATCATCATTTCGGCCGAATGAAGTCCACTGCTGGACACAGGCCTCCCCCAAAGATCATCACCAACGACCGATATGGGTGTGTTGTGGGCTCATTGGGGGGTTTTGCCATAATCGCCAGCGGAGCCGGCACCACACGGCAAAGCCGGCACCACACGGCAGCTCAGAATACCACCACCTCATCTCCTCCCGTGGGTGTCGTAAAAGTCGACTAAGGGATTAGCCGGAGGATGGGCAGCAGCGTCCTTCGAGTACATTAACAACTCAACTGCGATCGTCAACCCGCCTGCCAAGCGTGGCGATTATGGCAAGACTCCCCAATGAGCCCACAACACATCCATATCGGTCGTTGTGGTGATCTTTGGGGGAGGCCTGTGTCCAGCAGTGGACTTTATTCGGCCGAAATGATGATTCTGAGCCGGCACCACACGGCACGAGTAACATTTGATTATCTTTAAATAATTGGAAACACCGTTTTGTACAAGCACCATATTGCTTTATGACGGAGGGTTTGGCTAGATCTGGGATCCCTAAAATTGTCCCCTGGGAACCGGGAACCCCAAGGGGTCGACATAAACGAAAACTGATTTTGGGGGTTGACGAGGTCTAACAATGAATTATTAATTATTATTTATCCCTATTAATTAACTCAAGTTCTTATTTGAATCTTTTACTAAACGGGTTATAAGAATGACTAATGTTTTAGTAAGAATAGGAGGCTTAGGAATTGGTAAGTATTTTGTAACAATAGGAAAAAACTAGAGACGGGATTTTTAAAGTAATTTGGCTATGGGGGTCAGAGGTATCAGTTCATTTTGGAAAAGGGGTCTCTTGCCCAAACTAGTTTGTGAATCCCTGGGCTCGATCATATACGTGCGCTTTAAGCTTCCTGTGATGGGTGGGTTCACTGTCGTAGGCCAGTAACACTAAGTTGATAAGTCATTGGTCAATATTTTACGAGAACTGAAATGACCCACCTTCTTTGATGGCTTCTGCAACTGATGAGCTGACACAGACGTGTATTGATAAGTTAGTCATAGTTAAAGATAAAATATGTTTACATGTAAAACAGTGAAGCAGTCAGGCTTAAAATAAAATTCTCGCAGTGATATAAAAGTAAAAATAAGGGATGTCCTACGATGTCCCAAGTCCCAATAGGGGACTGTATTTCCGATTTGTTTGTTGTCGGTCTATCGGCAAAATGTTCTTGAAAATCTAAATAATTATGGGGTCTGCGATGCGACCATGCCACTCATTTACGACTGAAGAAGCCGAGTAGGATTGAAGCAACATTACCAAAAAATGTTCGAAGCTAGGTAACTAATAAAAAGCGAAGGTTACAATGTTTGGCGAAGTGGCTAATCGCTTGGTTTTCTGCGCTACATGTACGCACGGCTACATATTAAGCTATACATTTCCAGTATAAGCTGGGCTAGCAATGCTAACCTATTGAATAGGCTTTCCGTACGATGAGAGATCAGCGTAAACTGGATTCTTATAGCTTGATCTGTAGCCATGTGTACGCAACAAAAAAGGAAATGGTTGTTCCGGGTATGAACGTTTGTGCATGTGAGATTTGTCTGTAAACTATTCCAAATTATATAGGAACATTCTTAGTGCAGGGCATCGGCTATAATAACTGCGATACAGGAATTAAAGAGTAAAATAACAACCTCTTTATATGAAGTCGGCAAACTGAAGGTGCCTACTGATGCGACGAGGGTAGTGTGTACCTAGATGTAGATGAAGAGAAAAGCCTCACTATCAGAGTGGTCTCTGCGTCAGCTTGTGACGGTGACAAACAAGAAATCGCAACAAAAAAATGATGATGATAGCCTATTTGTGATGTCCCTTGCGATGGGGCCGAGGGCATTACCTACCGTCCTTCTTTTGTCCAATTTCCACTATTCGAGCGTAATCTGGCTTTCTAACACGATAATCTAGACTGGGAATCGAATCCAGTAACATTTTTTTATTTTTTTATTGGTGCCCAGTGGAAATTCTTCATAAACTTCCTTCGCCCCGGGGAAGAGCGAAGGGGTATGCCGGTCTCCTACCGGCTAAAGTCATCTTCGGCACCTAAGGGAGGCTCCAGGTCCGCGTATGATCACACTAGAGCCGCCCACTGTTGCCAAGCCTATAGGCACATCCCTGAGAGGGTGACTGTAAAGCGGTCACCCCCCGAATCTAGTACCTTACCAAACACATTTGACCAGAGAAAAAGTCTTTTTCATTTAAAAGCTTGTAAAGTTTTTTTTATGGAAAGAAGACAGGTATACACACATAGGGACGCATTCCTTACAACAATAAAATTATGTTCCGTAATCTCGTCCTCATTTAGTACTATGTAGTTTGCACCTTGCACAACTCACTGCATCACAATTTTAAAGATGAACACTTTCATCAAAAATTTTAATATAGTTGTGGTTCCTACGCGCTCTTTCGCTATCTGTAATGTACATGTCATTGTACTTTTTTGTGCTGCTCGCTGTATACGCAACTCAAGAAAATCTTCCAATTATCCTCCTTTTTCTTCAAAAATGGGGAAACACTGGCAAAGGAGTAAGGATGAGGCAATAGAAAAGCTAAATAATCGATTGTGGGAGCCCAAAAAAAGTGGGAGTCTACACGACCGTATCGGTAAGTTACTAACTACATGTTTCACAGGAGATGGATCCGCAGTGTCGCAGCAATATACACTATATGCACGTAAATCTAAACGACACCACCAATAGAGCTTTCACGAGAGGTCAGCCGGTGGGGGTTATTCGTTTACAAAAAAGAAGACAGGTCAACGGTGACAAGTTTATAGTGCCTTATTTTAAAAATAAACGACACCACCAATAGAGCTTTCACGAGAGGTCAGCCGGTGGGGGTTATTCGTTTACAAGGAAGAGCACAGGTCAACAGTGCCTTAATTTAAAAATAAACGACACCACCAATAGAGCTTTCACGAGAGGTCAGCCGGTGGGGGTTATTCGTTTACAAGGAAGAGCACAGGTCAACAGTGCCTTAATTTAAAAATAAACGACACCACCAATAGAGCTTTCACGAGAGGTCAGCCGGTGGGGGTTATTCGTTTACAAGGAAGAGCACAGGTCAATAGTGCCTTAATTTAAAAATAAACGACACCACCAATAGAGCTTTCACGAGAGGTAAGCCGGTGCAGTATTCGTTTACAAGCGAAGAACGAGAGAGCTTCCACGAGAGGCTAGCCAGTTAAGTATCTTTTATTAGCAAGATAAAACGCTGTTTGATGCATCCTTAGAGCTTTCACGAGGGGTTAGCCTTGGATTTGCAGTCAGGAGCTTAGATGATTACGAAGACCTCTTCAGTCGAAGCCGAGGTAGTCTACCACACGGACAAGGACAATGTTTTTCATTACTATTACATCATTCAGCGGAGCTGATGCAGTCAAGCTCTAATGAACCAGGTGCAAACACGTTTCCGTCACCTATCATAAGTGGCTACAAATATAGTGTCTCACCTAGTGATGAAATCAGATTAAAGAAAGGAGGGGGGCAGGCTTGCAAAAATAGTGCTCACCTCTGAGATAATTCAGTAGGAATAACACGCAATATACAAAAAAAAAAAAAAACGACTAATCATGCAGAATGGCCTTAAGAAACTAGATTCACTATAATCAAGAAACATGGCCCTATAAATAAAGCATACAAGCATTTATGCAAAAGTCAAATCAATGCTATTATGAGACACTTAGTACTATCTCAACCCTTGAAAAGATTTTCAACAACATGATTGTAAACAATGAGATGAAAATCACATTTCGGAATCAGTGATTCAACTGGATTGGTGTGCAACTTATTGTATGAAGTTATAGCCTGCACATCATTGATAAATTGATATCAGAGAAGCCTGCAATCTCATAATACCTGTTTGGGGACAAACTATAGGATAAAGTAAATACCATTAAAGCTGTTCAAAATCTGGGTGAGAATGAAAGAATACTCCCAGTGAAGGTAAGTACTTATCAGAATCCCCTAAAACTTGAAACTAAAAGGGGGAGCACAACAACTATAAATGTCTTTCCAAGCGGGCAAAACCATGTCGAGTCCAACAACATACTATGTGAATAAATTGTTGGTG
Source organism: Diloba caeruleocephala (assembly GCA_947459985.1). Classification (NCBI taxonomy): domain Eukaryota; kingdom Metazoa; phylum Arthropoda; class Insecta; order Lepidoptera; family Noctuidae; genus Diloba; species Diloba caeruleocephala. The sequence continues at coordinate 5,490,792 of OX381613.1, forward strand.
TTTTTCGTGATATTCTGGCGGAGACACCACTATCCCTGTTGCTGAGGCCCTAACCTGGATCCTGATCAATGATGAATAAGGTACATACCAATCAACTGAAATACTTTTCCTACTACTGCGATACTAGGCATCACTAAAAGTCATACCATACACAAATGGTTAAAAGGTTATACTATACCTTTCACTAATGTTCCTGTACAAACTACTGCTCCATTAAATAACCAGGTTACTCAGAAACTGAGTAAATTTTTATCAAAATGAGAAAAGATTTTAAAAGTTGTTGCAACAAATTTTTTGTATGATTTAAAAAAATGCATATTGTACTGTCAATAAGGGAATCTGATAGGAAACACTCATGTTCCCTATTTCCAGATTATTTGTATGAATTTACATGCCATCCCTTCAGGCTTAGTACAGCACCATATGATTTTACCTAGATCATGAAACCGCTAATTTTTACATGAGATCATTGCATCATTATTAATAATAATTCTTGTCTTACTGACTCCTATGAAAAGTGTAAACTAAATGTGTTTACCAACTAAAATTTCTTAGAAAATCTTGGTGTTTTCATATCAAAGAAAATATGCCTAAATGCTAAACAAAAATAGCAGAATTTGGGACCCATATTAGATTCCATGCAATTTTTTCTATCTTGCTCTCCCAGAAGAAGATAATATTTTATTTCTAAATTCTAGAGAAACCATAAACGGGTGCAAAATAATAATTATCTCAACCATAAAATGTCCTTGTTTCAACATAGCTTAACATTGTGCATGGCCCAGCTATAGAATACATTTGACTTTATACCTACCAATGTCATGGAAAAATCTTACAACAGTAGCCCTGAAAAAGTAATAGTGCAATCTTATGTATATAGGATACATTTGCACATACTTAAATGTTGGCCTCCTATATTGAAAGGAATTAAAACTAAATGAATTAACCTACACTTATATGCACAGAAACCAGTTGCTTCTGAAATAAAACAAGGTAATAAATATTTCACTTGGAATAGATAAGAACCATAACCTATATTAATAAGATATGGGCACACACTTCAATGGCAAAGAAGCTGTGGTGGTTTTGTAGTGGTTTGGAACAGGCATGTTCGACAGCACACCTGCGCACTTAATAATGTATATTGTAGCTTTCATTTCATTTTATGCACTGTCTAATATGTTCTTTGCCGAATAAATGTTTTCTATTTCTATTCTATATTATATGTGTAGAATGCCATTGCTAATAAAAAATGAAGGTGTTTCAGTCGGAAATTGAAATGGAACTATGTGGCCGTAGCCTTTGAACCACTTATAGCTAATCTTGGTGAACGATAGAATCATGTTTGCAAATGGATGTATTGCTAATTGCATCAACTATGTATCATGGGTTCCTGACCTAGATACACCATAGATGCCTCTACTCTTGAATGGCATGGGACATTCTTCTGTGTTCCCTCCATTTGCACTCATAAGTAGATTTTTATTTTTTCGGAAAATAAAAACAGAGCATTGTAATTATATATATATATGGGTGTATAGTAAGATATATGTATATATATATATATATATATATATATAATAAAAATTAAAAGATGTGTATATACATATATTATTCTGCGACCTAGTATATATAAAAAAAAAAAAAAAAGATGTCTATATACATACAATATACTGCGACCTAGTCGTGACTTACTGTCGTATCCTTCCAGGGAATCACAATCCTTTACACAGGATTCTAACACTGATTGCCACCACATTTTCAGGAGAGCGCGTTTCTAAGAAGTATACCATCCTCTTCAATGGACAAAATGTTAGCTTCGTTATAGAACAAAACAGGATGGCAATATTAATCTGCAATAATCAGTGAATCCCCAACTGTAAAAGTTATGATGTGCATCCCCTGGTTATATTATTCTTAGCATCTAAGTTTAATTAATAATTAAAGTTTTTCCTATAGCTCACTCAACACTGAGGTTAACAATTTTTATTTTCATTTTTCTCTTCCTACTCTTAGGATCGCACTTGAGTAGAGATGAGAGAAGAACAAAGTTCTTTAAGCAAATATTTAAAGGTAGGGCAACAAACCCTAAGTATTATGTTGTATGTGACTTTAACATTAAGAATAATTATTGTTGAATATGTTTCCCAATGAAAGCCTGTGTGGAATTACCCAAACACAGGATCAAACCTTGTTGCTGATTTGTATAGATAAAATTACCGTTAAAGTAGATAATATCAACATAAAAATTACAAAATGGTTAAAACATCTAGCTTTTGTTGATCTTAACCTTTTTAATACTAGCATTTCTTACCAAGTATTTTAAAGATAATTGCCATTCATATTTGTCCTGCAACAACCTTACTTTGTTATTTAGATGTTAATAAAATAAAGGACGAACTGTAATACATAATTATTACATTAAGGAAGCCTTATTACGGCGCCTCCACCGCATCTATTAAGCAGATGGTTGAAGTAAGTTTTTAACTAATAATGGATTGGATACTAGTAAATCTACAGCATACTACACAAAAACAAGAAACGCCTCAAATTGGCTTGGTTTTGCAAGAGGCCAAATGTTTATTTATGATCCCAATGGCTCAAGCTATGTGTTCTATATGGATATTTCTTAAATAAATAATAAACACAAACTAAAATACGAACCAACTTATGTGATGAATAGGTATTATAAGTACACCATATAATCATATACATTAGAAATGCAAAGAATTGCACTTTTGGGAGTACGGCAGTGCTTCCGCCAAGTTTATTTTTATATGAATAATGCGAAACGTATTTTTTTATACCTGTTCATCTACTATAAGTCTTAGAGGACACAAGACTGAGGTTCATAAATAATTATAATAAATTGTAATAATTAACGAATAAACAAGGTTGATTATTAACACAACTTTCTTCTTTGAACATCTACATAGTACTAAATGAGGATGAGATTACGGAACATAATTACAAAGATCGGACTAACTTACCTAGTGACGTCCGATCCTCAATTATGTGAAGTAATCTCGTCCTCATCGAGTCCCAACCCATCCCAAATAAATCTAGAATTCTATAAAATTGCAATCTAGATCCCTGCTGAAAGTTGTGTTCTTATGCTTTGAATTAATGACATGTACATTACAGATAGCGAAAGAGCGCGTAGGAACCACAACTATATTAAAATTTTTGATGAAAGTGTTCATCTTTAAAATTGTGATGCAGTGAGTTGTGCAAGGTGCAAACTACATAGTACTAAATGAGGACGAGATTACTTCACATAATTGAGGATCGGACGTCACTAGGTAAGTTAGTCCGATCTTTGTAATTATTATGGTTTAAAATTGATAAGATTGCACGAACACAGCAATAAAACTAATGGCAGTTTATATCCATGACGGCACGATTTGTGCAGTAGCTAAGGGATTGAATTTCAGGCGCAAAGGTTCGTAGTTTCGATTCCCGCACGGAACAATTATTTGTATCATCCAGAGCGTGGTTATTTCGGGTCTGGCTGTTTGTGGATGTGAGATTTATGTATCCACGACACAGAAGAAATCTAGTGGGCGTTACGTTAAAAACAAAACTATAACAATACCTAGTCGTCTTATTTAAAATGTACAGAAAAGCTTTGCAAGATTTCCTTTTCTTTCCTTGCATGGGTTGCATCACTCGTGATAGTAAAATAACTCATTCTAACAGTAAAACTACTTCCTAGGTTATTGAGTTTTAAAAATGTCGTGTTTTGTTTCTTTATGCACATAATGTGTTAGTCTAATTACGAGAAGGCGGCCTCATTATATCGGTGTTATGGAATGTTGTAACGATAACAAATGAATAGTACAGCAAACAGTCTGGAAATACACAGGTTACATGTGTCCAAAAATGTTGAAGAAATACGCATTTATTGTTACCTAAGAGATGTCAAAATGTTGTTAAATATTGTATACAGTATCACTTACACAAGGAGCATTTAAATTCAGTGACTGAATACTAACACATCGAAATATAGTATAGTAGTACCTAAATATCTCATCATCATCGTTTCAGACGAAAAACGGTCTCTGCTGGACACAGAAGCTTCCCCAAATATTACCATAATGACCAGGGGACCTAAAACGGCCGCTTTAGGTGAATCATAATATGATTCACATTAGAAATCACAAAGTGGTCCAGGGGGCCTAAAAAGCCGCTTTATATTTTTTTTGGTGAATCATTATATGATCTCAATACGAGTCACATAAGAAATCACAAAATGGTCACTTAATTATAACTGGCCATTGGTGGTGACCACCGTATAGTGCCGGCTTAGAATACCAACATCCCATCTCCTCCCGTGGGTATCGTAAAAGTCGAGTAAGGGATTAGCCGGAGGATGGGCACCAGCGTCCTTTGAGTACATTAACAACTCAACTGCGATCGCCAACCCGTCTGCCAAGGGTGGCGATTATGGCAAAACCCCCCAATGAGCCCACAACACATCCATCCATCGTTGTGGTAATCTTTGGGGGAGTCCAGCAGTGGACTTCATTCGGCCGAAATGAATGTGACCATTTTATGATTTGAAACCTGAACCGTATTACGATTTACCTAAAGCGGCGTCTTAGGCCACCAGTATAGGTTTATGTTGTGTGCTCTTTGGGGGGTTATGCCATAAACGTGGCGTGGCAGTCGGGTTGGCGATCGCTATTAAGGTATAAATGTACTCGAAGGACGCTGCTGGGGCATCCTCCATAATCCCATAGTCGCTTTTTACGAAACCCACGAGATGAAAAGGGGTGGTAGTATCTTTAACCGCTTAATACAGGATTAAAGACTATATTGACAAAACGGATATATGGGGTTAGTTCCGTTCTACACATGTGGCTTCCCTGGAAACCAAATACATCTGAATTATTTGCATTGTACAGATATAAAAGACATTTTAAAAATTGAGCATAAATTGGTTTAACTTTTTTACTTTTTCTTCTCAGAGGTTGTCATATAGCGAAATGCCGTCCGTCGTTTCAATATGACGTGAAAAAGTATCTGTTAGGGTTCTTAAAGACGGCACACGCAACTTGTCACCATTTAAACGGTGACGGATTTGTCACCATTCGCTGGGTCGGCTCGTTAGTGCTTAGTCATTTCCTTGTGAACGCTGCTACTGAAAATTGTTTAATTATGACAATGTGATGTGGCGGAAATGGCTAACTATAACAACATTATCTATGCGCTTTTGTGTGACAGCGGCAGTAGCCATTAGCACTGGGTCGTTTCAGATTTTTCGGAAAATGAAACGAAACAGTTTTATTTTCTCAAAAAAGAGTTTCCAAAAACAGATTTTAAAGAAACTGTTTTTTCATGACCATGACCTATGTATCATCATATCAGCCACAGTACGTCCACTGCTGAACAAAGGCCTCCCCCTCCCATTCCCCCCTATCTATAATATACCTATATTATTATTCCGTGCTTCCGCGTAATTAGACTACGAAAACATTCTACTGAAAAATGAATTCATCAATTAATGGATATTGGGTGGTTTCGAAAGTGACATAGGTCGTAATTATAAATTAATATAATTTAATATATAAATTGTAATAAATTGCATTCATTAATACGAAAGTAATAAATTTATTAACCATTCGTCATACTTTTTCTAGACTTATAAAAACGCGGGAACCATGCACGTATGACGTCAACCAACACTATACAATTTAAGCAAGAATCAAATTTCAAACAAAAACGAACGTCTGACTAGCCGTCCTTGGAACGAGAGCCAAAAAGAAACAGTTTTTCTCCATCATGTTTTTCTACCACCAAATTTGTAGTTTGTGTTAATACATATAAGATTCATTTTAGCGTTGTAACTAAAAGTAGTTACTTGGCGGTTAAAAACAACTGGTTGTTCTTCACACGATGATAGTTCTTATTACAATCGTCGTAAGGTATTTAATTAGATGCTTCGTTCCAAAAACGTGCAAAGTAGTTGTACCAACCGAACGTTTGTGAACAAACGGCGAATGGAACGATTTTTGAGAGAACGAAGTTTGCAGTATGTGAGTATTCAGGTTAGAAATCTCGTTCGTTTTGGAACGTAATGTCAGTTAGCCGAGAAACCGTCCGTTCGTTTTTCGTCTAAAAAGTGTTTTACTAAAGCGTTTCTGAACAAAGCGCCCCAGTACTAGTAGCCATACCCTCACATGAATGTGGTGTGTTACTCTATTATGCGACAGCGCTCCTCAAGGGACAATCCTTTAAAAATTCATAAATTACTAGTTTTACCCTGCCACGCGTTGCTGTGGCTAAATGCACGTAATTAAAATATGATTTTGATTCTGAATAAAAAAAAACAATTAAGGGTGGAGACCCTTAATTGGTTCAATAAAAACATGCGCGTATATAAATACAAAAATTTCAAAACGATCTGATAAGCACTTTAGATTTGCGATTTTGAACAAACGATCATATTTTTTTTATATATATAGTCTTCTGATATAATAAAAACATGGGCGTATTATGAATACAACGATTTGTAAAACATTCAAAACGATCGGTACTTTAGTAGTTTTGCGATTTTGAACAAACGAACATTAAATTTTTATATATATATAGATAAATTCAGTTGGTACCAACGATTGAAAGATCAACGACCAAAACACATTTTTCTTCCTTATTTGTTGTCATCATCATATCAGCCGAAGAACATCCATTATCCCCTTCGATTTTCGCAATGATCCATGCATCGGTATTTTGATGGGAATTTTTCTTTTGGTTGAGGTATTGAAATGCTCTATTTTTGTGTTGAGATCATCCTTAACAAAAATACAGAGAAATCCTCAATCCCAAATCCGAAGATTTTAGTTTAGATTGATTATTAATTTCGGTGGTTTGTCGCCTTTTACGATATCCACGGGAGGAGATGGAGTGGCGCTACATTCTTATTCTGGAGAAAACATAGAAATTAATTGCTGATATCAGTTTTAATTTTATTTCCATTACCATTTTAATAAAGCTTGGCTCAGAAATATGTAGTTAGCATCCCATGTAATAAATTTTGCGTATTTATAACTGCTTATTACTCTTGTAGAGTCAATGTCTTCCTGCGAAAAAATTCTCGCATGACGTCAACAAATTTTCCCGCCTTATTTAGAGACTATTGTAAGGCATGAACATTGTGGAAGCGAGTAATTTTAATAATTTGTTTTTGTTTATGTCACTGGTTAAGTTTACTGACTCACGTTCGTTATAATGATTATAAAATGCAAATTAAATATTATTATGGATACACTTTATTCCGACAATGGTTATTTCTCACGAGTTCTGGCCTCGGAATAGGTCGTCAATAAAGATTGTTTAATACTTCTGTGTACTCATAAAATATTAGAACTGCTAATTATTATGTTTGAAAGGGAGATTACTTATTATTATGTTACTTACTGATTATATTTTTATCCGTGTGATGTCCATATAATGTATAGCATATAGCACCACTCCATCTCTCGCGGATGCCGTAAAAGGCGACTAAGGGACTCTAACCAGAGGGATGGGTTGCGCTGTTGCGTCCCTTTTGTGGAACAGCAGCCATACTGCGCTCACCAACCCGCCTGCCAAGCGTGGTGAGTTCTAGCAAATACGCACCAAAATGACGACACAATTGTGGAAATCTATGGGGAAGGCCTATGTTCAGTAGTGGATTTATAAATGGCTGGTATAAAAGGTAGATATAGAATTCTGTATAGGATTTTACAAGAATAGTGAAATTGGTTTTAAGAGGAGAGTGGGAGACAGGCAGATCAGTGGGATATATATAGGGATAGCGTTGATGAAAAAGGTTGTAGTTCCCATTAAAATGAGTTAACTGTTTTTGTATACATAAAGTTTTGTCATGTATGTTTACCCTACAGATATCACAATTTATACATGTTAACATTCCGCCTTCCGCATTCTTCGACAATCTCAAGGCTCAAGTAGCCGGGCACGCCTGCCCATCGACCTAGGTTCGACTTCACGTCGGACAAATTGTAATTGTTTTTAGCGTTCCGAACGTCCGAAGAAAAAAACGGCGGAACCCTTATCTCTTTGTCTGACCGTCTGTCACAGCCAATTTGCTCCGTATCTACTGGACCGATTAAGTTGAAATTTGGTACACATATGGATTTCTACGACCCAAGCAAAGTCTAGCAAAGTTAGCGTCTAAAGTAAATAAATGAATTTTGAATATGGTGCTCACTTTTGGGGGGAAATATAGATAATTAAAGAATAAAGTTTTGCAAACTATACCTTGTAACATATGAAATTGAAGGGCTTGTTGTAGTTTCAAAGTTATTTAAGAAAGTAGACGAAAATTGACCATTCCCATTTATTTCTGAAACCACTGTGCCTAAAATATAGATTTTACCCAAACCCATTGGAAAACCTATAAGAAGTGTATGGTTTTAAAATAACATGGTAAATCTGTCAATATTGTGGGTACAAACTTACGTTCGCAGTTGGAATGTATCGGAAAACATGTTTTACAATTACGATGTTAAATTTGTTCTTGGGATAAGTTATGGGTGCAAGACCGAATTTAACAATAGACAATATATTCAGCAATTCCGGAACTCTCTTCACGCGAGTTCTCTCACTTGCCTGGTTTTTTATTTTTGGTTAGGAGTTGCAGACCCATGTTTGGGTGGTAATGGCTACATGGTACTTTATTGGTGTACTAAGAAGTACATCTGTGGCCAACCCTTCGAGTTTTTGTCAGGCGTGAATAAGTGTTGATGTGTTGTTCTTTTATTTGCTGGCCAGCGTCAGCGTGACAATCAAGTTGTGTTGCAACCGCGTTGAAGAATGCGATACGAATGGTGCAGTTCCTGACGAAACTATGAGGCGCGGGAACGAATCTGCTGTCACGATTGCTTATAAAATCAGAATAGAAAGGCGACAGTTTTTATTTAAGTCTTGATTAGCTGTTCCTGCGATTTTGTCAGCGTAGAATTCTGATACCACCTTGTTGTTGATTGGGTTGTTTGAGAAATCCTTTCTTAGTCGATTCCCTTTTCGTACAAGTTACTTACCGGCCAAATGTCAAGTTTGTAGACATACTCTCGTTGTCCTTTTGTGACTGGTCGAAAATTATCCCGCAAAAGGGACATGTCTAGTTTTTAGTATAAGTATATACATTACTGCACATAAACCTATTAATGTCTAGTTTAAGCTGATTTCTCATCGTAAGGAAAGCCTATACAATGCGAAATCAGCTTATTCTGGAAACTTCTAGCTTGAATTTAGCCGTGCGTTAGAATAATAACGTACTAGTAGGATTAATGTAGGGAATTTCAAAATCGGTTATAAATAAAAAAAAGAAATACTTCTAGTACTCTTCAAAATTTCATTAAAACCGTAAGAGAGCTACGGCCTGCACCTGCGCTAGTTATGTCTCAAGTTACACGCAGCAATGTTTAAACATTATACCTGTGCATATCTTTACTCTCTATATCAATGACACACTTCAGTAGATTTTCCTCTGCTTGATCCAATATGACGATGTAGTACAAGAAACATACAGGGTACATACGTTAAATATCATAAGTATGTGTGTATGCTTATTTAGTGTCCTTTTATTGAAAAAGACTTTAAAATTATTAAATTCAGAAACGAGTCTAAGCGTGAACTTACGCTTCCATATTATGTCAAAATGCACTATTTACGCCCCTAATTTTGATAGATGGAAGCGTGAACTTAGCTTAGACTCGTATCTGAATCTCACCCTAAGCGTGAACTTATGCTTCCATCTGTCAAAACGCACTACTTACGCTCATAATTTTGACAGATGGAAGCGTAAGTTCACGCTTAGACTCGTTTCTGAATCTCACCCTTTGTTGTCAATCAAAATTTAAACGAGAAGCCTTTGACGTTGAATTTCCCTTTTTGGGTGAGGCCCATATATTACTTGTCCAACAGGAATTTCATTCCGTACTATGACTGGAGTTGAGCATATCTATAAGCTTTCTTCACCTTACCAGCCAGTAGCATCGCTGACGACAATTGACGAAGGTTGCGCGGGCGCAGGTTCCCACGCGTTGCCGTCGTCGGTAAAAAGTGTCCTTTGTATGCGACGCAGACATCAAGGCTGCTGATTAACATGTGACCCCGAAAGATGGATGAAAAATTACCAATGTGCCATTTAAGTAGGTACGCTGCTGTGAATTAGGAAGTTCATTGTGTAGTATCTACTTCTGTAAGGTTACGTCGTTGCAACCAGTAAATAGGTACGTATTTGGCATGGCTGACCGAAGAAAGGTAGACAACCGCTGTGTAGTGGGCGACAGTTTATAGAGCAACAGTTTTTTTCAACATTGCACGGCATAGTAGAAAGCTTAGTGTGGGATACACAGTTTACAGACATACATTTCACATGCACAAACACCCAGACCCGAAACAACTATTATTGTGCATTGCGCAGAAAGCCAACTGCTTAATTGCTTGCATTGCGCCAACCGTGCCGTCAAAATCGCGCGACAATAGCGCGGCAAGCGCTTGATCGCCGCATCAAACTGACAATTCTATATTTTTTGCGCGATAGTCTCCTGTGTCGGTAAGTTGCTTATGTGCTGCAACCTGTCCAAGGGCGGATCCAGGGGCGCCCATGCTCCCCCTCCAACTGAGGGATATTGTTGACCCTCTCTGAGTTTCGATCTCGATTTCGATTTGAATTCTTGACATGAGACACCGAGGGCTCCCCTCAGATTAAAATCCTGGATCTACGCTTGAATCTGTCGCCTGTATTAAAAGATTTGGTGCAATGGCTAAAAACAATTGGCTTACCGCGATGCACCCCCATGTTCGATTCTGTATTAGGCATGTGCGATACATTTTTGTCAACTGTACCCACGATACAGTAAAAGATCGTCGAGTTTCTTCATTTATTCATATGCTGCCGTATGGTGCCGGCTACGAATAGCACCAACCCATCTCATCCCGTTGATGTCGTAAAAGCCGACTTAGGGATTAGACGGATTAGACGGAGGATGGGTAGCAGCGTCCTTCGAATACATTAACAACTCAATTGCCATCGTCAATCCGCTTGCCAAGCGTGGCGATTATGGCAAAGCCCGTCCAATGAGCACACAACACACCGATATCGGTCGTTGTGGTGATCTTTGAGGGAGGCCTGTGTCCAACAGTGGACTTTATTCGGCCGAAATGATGATTCAACTGCACTAGCCGTGTTCCCAAAGCGTGCAGCGAGTCAACACTTCTAAATACAATAACAATAATTATTTTATAATGCAAGAAAGTTATGAGTCCAACAATTGAAAAGTTTCCATATTGTCAAAAAAATGTCAATGTCTGGATATTGAGCTACAAGTGCGTTAAGTAGTGCTACATAAAACAAAGAGCAGAAAGTCGTTTTGTAGACTCATCATGAAGAGGCCTCAGCGTGGGCTACATTTTTACAGGAAGCGTAGTATCTTCCTGTTACATTTCTCTGTACTTCATAAATTCATACTCAGTCAATTGTATTAATTAGGATCGATTTCATAACGTAGGTACATTATGGAATTGAGCACGTTGCTGGAAAATACTTGCTAGGGACAATCAATTTCAAGTTACTGTATACCTGGTAAGTTATATTGGCTTTTTAACAAGCATAAGCGTACCCAGGTTCCAAAACCCAAGGGCAAAGCTTTTCAGGCAATAATATTTTATCTTCCATTAAATACAAAATAATTACTAATTATTTTTACGATAATTTTAGGCGAAATAATTCAGTCAACCACCTTACCCTTACACCTTATCCCCATTATTCTTTATTTTTTTAAAACGGGGCCCTCACTTGTTTTGCTCTCGCGTCGTGGGCACTGTTTACAGACAAATCTCACATGCTCACATATCCAGACCCGGAACAACTACCTGTTGGTCATACAAATATTTGTTCCGTGCGGGGATCGAACCCGCGACTCGTAGCGAAGAAAGCCAATCGCTTAGCCACTGCACCAACCGTGCCATCAAAGTATGACAATAGGTATTTTATGCCGATGGAATAAAAGGTTACCTAATTACCATCATTATTGTCTACATTGGCTAGAGCTAGTGAAGAAAAAGAGCTGGGGAAGATTATGGGAGACCTTTCATAGGTTAACGGCCTGAATGTTATGTAGTATATTCGGGTTGCAGTACGGTGATAGGTTGCTAACCTACATGCACCATTAATTAACCTTTACCATCAATTGACGTGCACATCGGCCACAGGTCTCTATTTAGTACATCAATGATATTTAGGTTAATATGTTTTAATTTATACTTATACGCAACACATATACCCGTTGGTACCGTACATATAAATAGTTGCATAACGTATCGGCAGACAACCCACGTGTCATTGTTTTTTTAAAGGGGCTATTGAGTACCTTGTGATGTCATCTCTGTGGTCGCTCTATGGACCATTCTGAACGCTCGTGAACCCAAAGGCCCCAAAGGCAAGGCAGGGGTTGCGGTTTCTAGTCCGGCTATGTGTGAGGCGCGGAGGCGGTTGCCTCCTTGGCGCCTTCGTCACCGAGAAAATATTGACTCCAACCTGACCTCTCTCTTTCCCACTCAGCGACCTCCTCCTAAAATATGAAGGTCTCATAGAAAGGCCACTACCCTCCAATTTAATCTGGCCTATCTGCGATTCTGCATAGCCGACACTACTGCTGGTTTAGAAAGATCTTGTCCGATCCAATCGATCAGGACCCTTCGCTTAGAGTCCAACTCGAGGCCCTCTTCAAGCGTGTGCTTTGCAGCATCCCGGTTTCCTCTACAGTGCGATTTACCGTGACTTCACGCCCCATTTTGTTTATTTTAAACCGTGCCCGGTGAACACCTGAGTAAGCTGGTAGGTGACGTGTCCGCCTCTCCGCAGCCAGGCCTCGAAGCACAGCAAGATCACTTCGATCACGCGCTTGCGCGAGTGCTGCCCCGCTAGCCGCACGCGCCGCCTCATGAGAGCGTGTTGGTGCTGCCACCGTCTCAGCATTTTAAGGGGCCGCGTGACCGTGCTCCCGAAGCTCTGGCGGATTGCGCGAAAGCAGACAGGCCCTCGCATTCATAATCGCCAAGAAAGGCAAAGGCAGGAAGGGTGCCAAGACAGTTACCACCTGAAAAGATACCGTACGGTATCCTCTTGATGACCACTTAGCACTGCAGACGATTAAACTGGTTCCCTTCGACAATGCAGGCACCCAATATCTATGAAATTGAAACTTAGCTCATGATCTCACGGCTACAATGGTATCTTAATTGTATTCTTGGAATGAACACAAAATAGTCTTCAGTCTTATTTTAGAACAATGTTGTAGATACATACCCTCTGTGAGACTCCAATGTTAGTCATAGATGCTGTGAACGGATTACAAGTACCTAATGATGATAAAATCTTTGTCTAGTGTAATTAGTAGATCCGGATTCGTGTCAGTGTTCGTAATTAATGGTTTATCTGGTTTCTTTAAAGCCATAATGTTGTTTTTTATGGCACGCTGGGTAATCTGTGTAGTAAAGGCAGAGTATTTTTATCGACTTCGAAAAGGTTATTTTTGTACACCGATTACTCCGAGATTTGAAAACCGATTTGAGCAATTCTTTTTTTAACTGGTGCAGAGTGCTTTCGAGTTGGTCCCATATAAATTTCATTACATTTGATTAAGTAGTTTTTTGACCAGCTTCTTTGCCAGCTAATTTGACTGCGCTTATCTAGATGGTGTCTTAATCGTTTCGATTCCTCGCAGATCGGTGAACCGATTTCCGAACCGAGTCATTCTTATTTTTAGTGTTAAATACTGAACCAAATTTGAAAAAGTTTTTACATATACTTACACTAGAAAGAAACAAATAAATCAATCTGTTTCTGGAACCTTTATTAAGAACAAATCAAAAACATATTTTTCTTTCTATCATCTGATACAAACGCAGAACAAATCCAAACCGATCGTTGTGGTCATGTGTGTGTTTTGGAGGAGGACTGTGCCTAGCTGTGACCAAGGCTGGCTCCAAACTGTTGGATTTAGTACCTGGATCCGAATTGTTAACATGAGACTCCGAGCCCCCCCCCCCCCCCCCCCCCCAGTTAAAAATCCTGGATCCGCCCTTGGATGTGATGTCTTAAGTATCGCTAGCTATCCAATCCTAACTCCTATTTTGTATGCCTTTATTTTCACTTCGTTCTTTGCTACACTTGTTGTACAAACCGTGGAATGGTACATCTTCGCTACTAGTGTCAACTACAAGTAAGAGGGTACTCATGAGTCCCGTTTCTCCCGGATTACCCATCTGGAATGTACATGACTGCACATGATAGGGGTCTCAACTCATACATTTAATCGCTCTTAATATGGTAAAGGATGTCAACAGTACTGGCAGCATTATAATGAAAGCTGTTTATTTTTTGTGATTAATGATTATAGAGTACAGAATGCTTTAATTGTAATAAGTTATTTAAAACAGTAACTAAAAGCGCATAGTGCACGATGACGATGACTTATGATGCTGTCTGTTCACAGGAGATCCATTAGATGGCTAGCCATATGGTTGTTTCGTGTTTCACATCATTAATTGGCAATTTCATTGGTTGGTGCAGTGGCTGATACAGTCGACTGCTGCGCTCCGGGTCGCGGGTCCGAGTATCGTACGGAAGAAATATTTGTCTGACTGCAGGTAGTTGTTCCGGGTCTGGGTGTATTGTGTGTAGAATTTGTGTCTGTAAATGCATTCACGACACGGAAGAAATCCCAAGCGTGGAGCAACGTTTAAAAAATAAAGAAGAAATACTTGTTGTTCAAAACAAAAACTGCATTCGGTGGCTTAGCTTAGCCGTCGCGCGCCTGGTGATGTCATCACCATTATTTCAGTCAAACGACGCTCCCACCACTGGACACAGGCCTCCCCCAAATATCGCTACAACGATTCTGGGTTTGTGTTGTGTGCTCATTGGAGCGTTTACCATAATCGCCACGTTTCGCAGGCGGGTTGGCGTTTGCAGTAGACTTGTAAATACGATTTGAATTGTAAACTCGAAGGGCGCTGCTGCACATCCCCCACCTCTTCCAAGTCACCTTTCACTATACCTACGGGACGAGATCCAATCTCATCATCTATTGCTATTCTTATCCAGACCCACACGGGATGATGATGGTGATGAAGTGGAATAAAATAGAATATTTTGAAAATATAACTTTATTTATTATCTACAATATATTCTCATACATCAGATTCATTAAATATTTTACATTATAACGAAATATATATAAAAATACATTAAACATGACTCCGACCTCTCGGTCTTTGGATAATTTCATATAAAGACTTCATAAAAATATTACATTCAATTTTACATTAGATAATTAAATTTAAGGTAAAATAGCACCTTTTGTTAGAAATTGTGGAAAATATAAGGCACATAGGAATTAATTATAGAGAAAATTTCAAAATGTTTCCAAGTAGGTAGATATCAAATTTTGTCTCTGGAAATAACGATACTATAAAGAACATAATACGAATTCCATTAATAACAAAATAACTGATTAATCCACATACTGTTCTTATTACTTACTTATTTATGTACTACAATTTGATTTATCTTGACATGTACGGTAAAAAAATATGGTATCATGCAATTTTATGATGGATGAGGTCAACCCAAACCCAGTAAGGTGCGGCGAAAATAGGTTACCAAGCCACCCCTAGTAATATAATGTTCTTTACTTACTATCAGAACGAGTTCAAGGTCTCTGCTAGCGTTGCCAGGGACTCCTGTGAATCAGTGACGTTTGTCAGTTCCAGTTTATTTGTACAATTTCTTTGAAATTGCACACTTAATAGTTTTTGGGTATATTTCTGAGCTAATAAAAGCTTAATAATGTACGACTATAACACAGGGTAATGTACAACACAATCATTTACTTACATTAAAAAAATGTTACCATCCCCAAATTTGTTGCCGCTAAAATGGCTAGCCTGAGGCCTAAATCCGCCACTGGTCTGGTTTTTAACCTGAAAGAGTGTTGAAGGCAGCCCAAAGAACAGACCTGATCTACATTATATTTACAAATTCAAAATAATCATTAGCTAATGGAATCTTATTAAGGTTTATAAGTTCTGCCAATTTCAAATTATAGAATAGTGTTTTTAAGACTACCTTCGCTCTATCGGAGTTAAACTTCAAGGTCAAATTTGAGAGCAACGTTTTATGTGTAATGCATGCGCTTGCGCGGGCATGTTTTGCTTCAGTCACTTGTACGCTCAATTTTTTTGCGCCGCGCTGTAAGCTGTGATCCTGGCAACAATAGTTTCTACAGTTGTCAAGTATGAGCAATGTGTTCTTTGATGTGTGTGGTAAAACTCTTCAGTTTCGCATTGTCTACAAAATCTGTTAGTAAACTGTAATTATATATTGTATTTTGCGAAAACTTTACATCAAAGTTGAAGAGTCTTACCTTTTATGGTTTACTGCTAACAATATTATGAAAATTAATTTATATATTGAGCAGTTTTTAAAATAGAGGCGGTACCAGTAATCGTGGGTTGTTAAAAAGTGTACAAATCCTGTTGATTTTTATTTTGGTGGGAAACTTAAACGGCCCCGTTTCTCAGCCGTTATCTATTGATGTTAACAACAATTAGTATTATATGAGTGTACTTGAAATAATTGCATTGTATTGTGTTTGAAATGTATAAAAATTAAACTATCTATATTTCATAAAACATAATTTTCATACTTTTTGGTGGTTAAATAAAGTATTGGAATGCATAAGAGATTGCTCGTTTTCTTAAAATAATTGCCCTTACATAAATACTTAAATGAACGAACGATGACTAAAATGAAAATAGAAGTATATATCGACTACAGTGCGCGTGAGGCGCTAATCAATTTGTGCCCTAAAATCCTATTATCATTTCAATCAGATGTCTCTTAATACTATAAGGTGTTCAGCCCCTTAGGCGAGATGACAATCACCGATTGCCAAGAATTAGAGACGTCTTCTTCTTCTTCTCTTAGATTATGGCTTCTGTAGAGTATCTTCCACAAATTCGCCAATGTCAAGTATAAGGCAACGTTGTACGGTGTTTAGATGAATTAATCTTAACAGATCCATAAAATATTTCACAAAAATTAAAAAGATCTAAAATAACGGCAACGTCGTACGGTTCAATCATTAGGAACGTCAATCAAATGTACTGGGGATTGACAAAAGCTGGCAATCGGTCATGTGATCCAAATGTCATTCCTGTCCTATACAATATCTCAGTATTGTCATCTTGTCTAAGGAGCTAAGCTGTTATGGACGGATACAATAGCTTTGAGGTAAGTACGTGAACTACAAACTTATACATGCACGAATATTACATCATAATTATAATACACTGCACACTCATTCCAGTCTGTGTAACTTGGTTTCGTTTGGATTCGCTTTTCAATTGTTGAAAGCTGAAACAAAAAGGAAATATATGAAGATTTAAAAGACATTCGAATTAAATAATGTGTTTACTGAGAATGATATGACCCTGGACACACTATACATGTTTTAAGTTTTGGAAAAAATATGAAGTGTTCGCCAAATAGATACTTTAAATGGCAGCTATGCTCGAGCTTTCCGTGAGGTGGGCGGATAAGAATATAGCACCACTCCATCTCCTCCCGTGATTGTCGTAAAAGGCCACTAAGGGACTCTAAACCAGAGGGATGGGCAGCATCATCCTTTCACAGTGCAGTGGTAGTTATAGGAACAGTAGCCATACTACGCTCAGCAACCCGCCTGCCTAGCGTTGAGAGAAAATTCCCCGCAAATCGACTACACAATAGTGGAAATCTATGGAGGCCTTTGTTCAGCAGAGGATGTTCTTTGGCTGGCGTGTTCTTTATGACGACAGGGGATCGGTCTGCGCAGTGCATACTGCCAATAAGACCCAAAAAATCACTTCTGCACAGGCGAAGGATGGTCAGCGTTCAAAATCGGTGCCGGCTACTTAAGAGTTTTTAGCTGGTATTGCTGGTTTGAGTACTTGGGAAGTGCTTCTAGTCTATTGACGACACAAAGTACTGTCTGACAAGGGCGTGACATAGCAAGGACTTAGCATTAAGTGTGTCGCGGAGTGCCTCCGTCCGTGTTTCCTTCCCGGTTAGGTCAACTAGGAGGCTCTCTCCACGGCAGCTAGTAACGGAGATCAGTTAACGAGACCAATGAAACGTAACATATATATTGTTATAATGGTATATTGATATTCACAAGTTCAACACTTTATGCTGATGATTATGTACATTGAAAATATAGCTTACTATCACAATATTTAAGCTAGTTAAAAATAAGTAATTGTAATATTGCAGGCAGACTATTTGTCAGAGCGACAGCTGTGTGTCGAACCACTAGCGTTCAGAATCCAATGTGTTGTGATAATGATCAAAATATGAAGAGCGACATTAAGTTTAATTAAGCGAAATTAAATTCGAATTTATTATGTGACGTACAGTCACATAATAAATTCGAATTTAATTTGAATAAAGAATGAATCATGAAGTAGACAGTGATGGAGATAAAAAGTATGAAGTCATGAAAGAGGTTGAATGAAATGAAGATGAACAACTTCGTCACAAGTGTATATGTTACCTGGCGAGTGCCTCTGGTCCCTCTGCAGCGCGATGTACTGCCTGACGAGGCGCGCCACCTCGTGTGCCTGCTCGGCCTGCAACCTCGTAACGCGTTGCTGTAGCAGCGAGCCGCATTTTACGTCCAGGAAAAGCGTGCCGTCCTCGGAACGGACCTGCGATAGATATTTAAATGTTAATGGCTTGTTGATAAAATAACGAAAGGTAAAATAAACAAAGGAGTTGGTTGAAATTTTAAGGTATCATTGTACAGGCTCATATAATATATGGCGCTAAATGGCAGTGAGGCCAACTGGCAAACGTCAGCATCCTGTGCTTGTGAAGCTGTATCTGTGGATTCAAAATATTTTTCTTCATATAAACAAACCCATCTCATCCCATGGGTGTCGTAAAAGGCGACTAAGGGATTAGCCGGAGGATGGGCGGCAGCGTCCTTCGAATACATTAACAACTCAACTGCGATCGCCAACCCGCCTGCCAAGCGTGGCGATTATGGCAAAGCCCCCCAATGAGCACACAACACAGCGATGTCGGTCGTTGTGGTGATCTATTAGGGTGGCCTGTGTCCAGCAGTAGACTTTATTCGGACGAAATGATGATGATGATGAAATAAATATATTATAATTTAATTCTATTCTTTGATGAAACATTTATTAATTGTATTTAATATTTAGCTTCCGTTTTACCAACTTACAGTAGACACGCCGTTTTTATTTATGTAATACAGACCTTCCTTTTCCTGTTTTTTATTGGTATCCAGTGGAAATTCTTCATGACCTTCCTTCGCCTCGGGGATAAGCGAAGGGGTATGCCGGACTCCTACCGGCTAAAACCACTGGAGCGGTCATCTTCAGCACCTAAAGGAGGCTCCAAGTCCTCGTATTATCACACTAGAGCCGCCCACTGGTGACACGCCTATAGGCACATCTCGGAGAGGGGGACTGTAAAGCGGCCACCCCCGGGGGGATTATAAGGTAGCGCGTAACCACATGCGTGCTACAGTCTTCTCTTGGGTCGCTCGGTGTGGGCATGCAGATTCCCCAATCTACGCACTCGCGAACCCAGAGGTCCCCCGCCTTATAGCAACGACAGGGGTAATACAGACCTTCCTAGTGGATATAAGCTCTGCGTAGGGCCAGTGCGTGTCGGTCTCGTGGGTGGCAGGGTGTAACAGATGCACACCACGTCGGTTCAACGCTAGAACATGTTCTCGCCATTCACTTCCGCCGGACACTCGTCGTACCGCGAAGAAAGATGAACCGAACAACGGCCACCGGGATAACACCTGTTGTAACAAAATGTTTAGTTCAAAGTTTCCCGCTGGAGTAACGCCAGGATATATCACGGTAAAAAAATCTTCGGAGTCTATACATAAATAAATCCTTGAAGGCGCGCACAATAATTGTACCTATAAACCATTTGGCATACAGACCATGCGTGTAAATATGCTTTTCTTTAACTATAATATTTTATTACAATGAAGAACATCTATTATAAGACTGCGTGCGTATAAAGCATTCAAGATGAAAGGTGGTAAAAAAAAAAGTTGGTTACCTATTGGTACCCGATATATAAAACACGAAAGCTAGGCAGACCTCACAAGCGTTGGAGTGAATAAATAAAAAGTATTACCTAGATGAGTGTTAGTTTTTTTATTTTTATTAAATACGTTGCCCCACACTAGGATTTCTCCTGTATCGTGGGTGCGTTTACAGACATGAATTCCACATACAATACACCCAGACCCGGAACAACTACCTGCAGATCATACAAATATTTGTTCCGTGCGGGAATCGAACCCACGACCCGGAGCGCAGCAGCCGACTGTATCAGCCACTGCACCAACCGTGCCGTCCAAGAGTAAGTTATGAGTATATAATAATTTATTATGTAGTATTAATAATTTATTACACTTGATCTCACAGTCAAATCGACAACACGGTTTTGTGTGGCAATATGTTGAAAAAAAAACGATGGTAAATGTTCAGAATGTGTGGTGCCGGCTCAGAATGCCACCACCCCATCTCCTCCCATGGGTGTCGTAAAAGTCGACTAAGGGATTAGCCGGAGGATGAGTAGCAGCGCCCTTCGAGTACATTAACAACTCAACTGCGATCGCCAACCCACCTGCCAAGCGTGGCGATTATGGCAAAACCCCCCAATGAGCCCACAACACATCCATATCGGTGGTTGTGGTGATCTTTGGGGGAGGCCTGTGTCCAGCAGTGGACTTCATTCGGCCGAAATGATGAAATGTTCAGAGAGAATTAAATGCTACAGTAAATAATGCAGAACTGTCTACTATTGTCGATTTATAATGCTGACTCTACATTGCAACAAAAAGGTTGTCGGGTTTCTATAACATAACTGTTGTGTCGCCCACCTGCAGAACCTTCGCCTTGGCCGCGGCCGGCGCCAGCGTGCGCACGTGCTGCCACTCAGCGGCCAGCCACGCCGCCCACTTGGTGGGGCGCGGCTCGCGCAGCGCCAGCAGCGGCTTGGGCAGCAGGAACTTCAGGTCGCGCGCCTGCGCCGCCTCGGCCAGGCCGGCCGCGCGGTGCAGCAGCGCCGCCACCTGCGCCGCGTCCCGCAGCGCCGCCGCGCCCGGGGCGCCGCCGCCGGGCAGCACCAGCAGCAGGCCCTCCAGGTAGTCTGGAGCCACCTGGTACCAACCGTTCAAATTAATAACTAGTTTTTTTTTAACCGTTGCCCCGCACTAGCATTTCTCCTGTGTCGTGGGTGCGTTTACATACTCAAATTCATACACGAATATTTGTTCCGTGCGGGAATCGAACCCACGACACAGAGCGCAGCAGCCGACTGTATCAACCACTGCACCAACCGTGCCGTCATTCCGTTTGAAGGGTAGGCTTCTATAAAATGTACGCAGTAAATGTTATCTAATATCGCAGGGAAATAATGAAAACGAATATTTGATTAAATCCCTAAAGAAAGTAAGTGATTTGAACAAATCCCTTAAAAATGATGAAAAAAGTGTAAAACACTTGACAACCCAATATCTCTGGACTTTCTTTCGGTCCATCCAAAGGTTTGGATAAGATCGTCTTGTGTGATAAGACCGCCCATTGTGTACATACCTTTGTAAATATTTTATCTTTTATGTATTATGTGGTGTAAAGAGATTAAAAAATAAAAAACATGATAAGCACGCTGTAGCTGTCACATACTTGGTTGAAGAGCACCTCGGTGTAGAGGGGCGGAGCGTCGTTCCGCAGGGGGTGGTGCCACACGGAGCGGCAGAAGATGAGGTAGAAGGGATGATGAGCACGCTGCAACTCCGTCGTCACATCCAGGACGTACTCATCGCCTGCGAGAGGCATGGTGAGCGCGTCTCCCGCTACTATGCAGTAGAGGGAGAATTCGGCGCGCTCTGCCTCGCTTGTCACGCCAATCTATACAAATAAATAAAATTGAAGTGTCTGTTTGTAATGTCAAAATAACAGCTTTTTATGCATATTCAAGTTTATACGGTACATATAACAAAAAAACAATTTTGAAATTTTTTGTCTGTCTGTCTGTCTGTTCGTTCCGGGTAATCTCCGAAACAGCTGGACCGATTTTGACGGGACTTTCACTGGCAGATAGCCGATGTTATAAGGAATAACTTAGGCTACTTTTATTTTAGAAAGTTATTAGGGTTCCGCGCAAAAATAAACACCATTGAAATCCAATATATATATTCTATGTCAAGTTTCTATGTCGAAGTACTCCAAATTTAAATTAAACGCGGGTGAAACCGCGGGTCCCAGCTAGTCTAAAATAAAATGTTTTAAATTAATTTATAGATTTGGATAATGCCTGAAAATTTGCCTATTAACGAAAATTAACTTAAGTTTTTCTAACTTAAAAGTAAGTCTAGATTTACTTAAGTTTCATACATTGAAGCTTACTGACCAGTTCACACAGTTCGTTGACGATGTCCTGCACGACGGTGGCGCAGCGTGTGTTGACGACGCGCTCGGCACCTCCCGGCAGCCGGTACAGTTGTCGCCGAGCGGAGCGACCCGCTGATACAGCCGTCACCTGGATAATGTGACATGATGTTATTTAAAGTGAAAGAGATATTAAACTAGGGAATCTTACCTTTTCCAACATGAATTTATACGTCCACTGCTGTACAGAGGCCTCCCCCATAGATTCCACAACTGTGTCATCATTTCAGCGGCTGCGGGTTGGTGAACGCAGTATGGCTACCGATTCACAAAAGGGACGCTGCTGCCCATCACTTTGGTCTAGATTCCCTTAGTCGCCTTTTACGACTTCCATGGGAGGAGATGGAGTGGTGCTATATTCTTAGTCCAGACACCACACGGACTTGAACGACGATGAAAATAAAAGTTTTTAAACCGACCCATTTTTGGGTTACTCAGCCAGATCCAGGTAGGGCAAGGGCAATTTTAATGATATTAGTGTTTTTTATTAATTGCTGTCTTATCCACCTTGACATTGGCAGAATCATCCAGATAATCTAGTGAATTTGAATACAAGTCACTTTTACTTGATCTTCAGAAAAAACCGTTGTGATATTATAACATGCTGAAATACATTAACATCATGAAGATGATTCTAGTAGGAGAACGAAAAAAGATTTAAATTAATTCTGAACGCACACAACCAAAACAAAAATAGCAATACCAAAAATTACAAAAAGTAAAACATAAACAAAGACAATTCTTATTTGTGTGCAACGTCGGGAAAATGAAATACATCCTTCATTGTTTTAGGAACTAAGGGTGAGATTCAGAAACGAGTCTAAGCGTGAACTTACGCTTCTATCTGTCAAAATGATGAGCGTAAGTAGTGCGTTTTGACAGATGGAAGCGTAAGTTCACGCTTAGACTCGTTTCTGAATCTCACCCTAAGACGAGTAAATTAAAATCATCCGCTGCCTTACCTCCTCAACACTGGGCACGTTCTTCCTGCCGCCGCAGCGCAGCGTCTTCCTAAGGTTGGCGAGGCACACGACCGCCGTACCCTGGCATGGACGCCGCCTATCTGCTGCCGCTGCCGACAGATACTCTACCAGGAATGGCCTGCAAATAGTATGGTCTGTTGACTGCTTTGGTATGATGGTATAATACATTGTTTTAGATCTGGTTGCCAGGGAGGCCACGTGAGCAGGATAGAGCTAACACCATATGGTGGTGGATATCGTCAGAAACAAGTCGTCGTCAACAACAACAACTAATGAGTGACATAGTTTTATTTTTACTACAGTGTGTTTTTCAGTGTTCAAGCCGTTTATTTCAGGACTTGGCAACTGGTTCTAAATCTGACAGAAGTAATAGAACATCTGGGAATTGTTGACAGTTTTATTGATTTCATATTGTCAGCATTATTATGTATATAGCAACAAACATGATTCCTACATGTTTGAGATCATTCGTAAAAATGACGAAAATTGGGCCATAAATATGATCCCTGGGGAACTCCAGCCGTAATATGGGCATGATAACTATCGCTTGAAGCTTTCTATCAATATAAGACTTCACCAAACTGTGCAAGATGCTATGAATCGACATTCATAGCATCTTGCAATTAAATTGCTCGTGAATTAAATTTAGCATTTAATATACTGTGCTCACTTTATCAAAACCAGTACAGATATATGTGTCGCTCGAGTTCAAAAGAATTTCTCGAATGCTTTTGTTTTTTTTTTTTATTGTTCGTTGGCGGTAGAATGCACTGCATGTAAGTAACATTGTATATACCTTTGGATCGCTGTATATTGTGCAATTTCTCTTTACACACCGAGATCGTAAATTTTGTGATTATCACCAAAATGAAAGTGTTCCTACCTTAGCGTGTCTGAACAAGTGAAGTAGGCAGCCAATATGGACATGAGGCGCCAGGCGCGCTGGCACGAGTCGCCTGCTGGTGAGCGATTGGATGTCGTCTGTTTCATTAGTTGGCAGTATACCTCATCGCGGAGTTCTGGTACTGAGTGACAGTGCTGGAAATAAATTACAGAATCAATATTGACTGATGTTACAAGTTGGCAAGTCCATTGGACTTCTCACTTTTCTCTTCTCAGTCTAATATGTAATATCTGCATGCATTAGACTACACTTTGCAAACTAAATTAATTAAGAATAGTTTAATAGACACTACCACAGTAGGTAAAGGAGTCTTTTCGGATTCGGCAATTGCTTTGCGGCTATAATTCAAAACGGTGATTACCAGTAATCCGAAGCAATGCAATAAATTACAGAAACATTAGCTTCAGTCACGCTTATAAATAAGCGGTAGGTAACAGTACTAACCATAAGCACAGTATAAACACATTTAACTTCAGTGAGGTCCTGGTGCATCTGTCGTTCATTGGGCTGTAGGTCACCACAGTATGCGCGCACGCACGTGAAGCACTCCAGGGCTGGCGGGGAAAGCGCAGCGGGCAAACGCAACAGCGGCGCACGCAGCGGCGTCTCTTGCCATTTCACGACGTCCGTTTGGGCCTTCCATGTCCATTCGTTACGTTTTGCTTTGCTCTTGAGGGAGGAATCTGCTTTCAGGATTTCTAGTCTGTTAACAAAAATGGTGGATATAACTAAATGCTGCATGTAAAAAGAAGGGTGCAAGGATTTCATATATGAATTGTTTTTTAGATTTCTACATTTATAAGTTGAAATAATAAAATAATTAGCAATATAAATAGATTGTATTTCGTAATATTATCATAAACATTTGTAGGTATTGTTTTACGCCAGGTTCGTAATACAGTAGCTTTTCTAGAATGGAAAGGACGTCATATCAGTAGAATAACTTGTTGCTCTAATGAATATTTAATGCAAATTACCATAATTTTGTAGCATACCGTTTTCACTTCGATCAACTTTCGATCCAATTTCGATCTCATCACAGTGTAGGTTCACGTTTGTCGTTGCTTGTTAGTTTAGCGAGAATACCATTTGTGACATTTAGGACATTGAGACTAGATCGGACCTATATTTTGAACATTTTTAAATTACGAGAATTGGCTCTTTCACTGTTGAAGTCAGTGGGACCTTCGTTTAACTAAGATAGTAAGTACGTTATGACATTGAAAGATGGAAAATTAGCAACATGTCAGGTTTTGAACCCATAACGCAGTGCATAAGAAGCAAGTTCGTAAACCTCCGGGCCACTATAACACCTGAGACCTCGATGAAATATACCTTGTACCTATGTCGTGCCCATCTCAATATCTCTGTGGAGCTCTGTTCTCGAAGTGGTTGACGAGTATGTCTACCTGGGACAAACTGTCCAGTTAGGTAGGTCCAACTTCGAGAAAGAGATCAATCGTCGAATTCGACTTGGCTGGGCAGCGTTCGGGAAACCTCGCAACGTCTTTTGGTCAACGATACCGCAATGCCTCAAGACGAAAGTCTTTAACCAGTGTGTGTTACCAGTGGTGACACATGGAACAGAGAACATGGAACACTCATAATAGGCCTCATAAGGAAGCTTAAGGTCACTCAGCAAGCTATGGAGAGAGCTATGCTTGGTATTTGTCTACGAGATCGGATCAGATATGAGAAGATCCGTAGAAGAAAGAACTAAAGTTGCCGACATAGCTGAAAGGGTTAGTAAAATGAAGTGGCAATGGGCAGGGCACATTGCTCGTAGAACTGATGGCCGTAGGGGTAAAAAAAATCTCGAGTGGAGACCGCGCACTGGAAAACGCAGCGTGGGATGACCTCCAACGAGGTCGACAGACTAGCTGGTGAAGGTCGCTGGGAGTCGTTGGATGCGGGCGGCATGTGACCGCTTGTTGTGGAAATCTATGGGGAGGCCTTTGTTCAGCAGTGGACATCTTTTGGCTGATATGATGATGGTGATGACTGTAATTGCGTGTACTTATAGCATTTTACTGGTGTTCCTGTAGCATTTTTTCTTTATTTACATTGTCTTTTCTTTTTCTTTGCTAAGATTTTTACACTAATTTAATTGTTGAGTATTTTGAAAGTTTCTAATATGAACTTGTGTTAATTAATAGGGATCGATTTTTAGACCTCGTTGACCCCCAAAATCATTTTCCCAAGGGGTCGATATCGGTTTCCCAGGGGTCGACTTTGGGAATCCCTGCTCTAAGCTCAAGGTATAAGTAGGTATTTATGTCTGTTAGAGTACCAACAATACCTAATCATTTTGTATTTAAGCGTGGAGAAAAGCAGACGGAACAAGTTAAATAGCATGATTTCCAACGCTCGATTGGGTATTAACAATGCAGTATTATTAAATTGAGCCATTAAGTTTAATGCAAACAGCAATTGAAAACGGCTACTTAAATCAGTAGTTTTCATATTTTCCTCAACATAATGAGGTTCGATTAACGCATTTTCTACGGCATTAACAGGAAGTGGCAGTTAGCATTCGATGCAAATGAGCACATTTAGCGCATGCGCGGCAGCCGTAGACAATAGAGAGGTGCGTGTGCGCGAGTGGTCGCGGCGTCCGGCGGCCACCGTGACCGATGGAAGCCCAGGTATTAGGGCTGTCTCAGCTGTTAGTATTGTGCAGTAAACAAAATTAAGTGTTTGTAGTAGGAAAGTGTTTAATATAATATTAAGTATTTTTTTAAAGATTTGTGTAACTTACAAAGACGAAGGTTCATAATAACTTTACAAGTAACAGCCATGTCTACTATATGTACTATCAGCCGGTATTAACGTATAACTCCTGTTGCCTACATATGCATCGTCTCTCCATTCATACCTGGAGATTGCCAACAATTTTATAAAGACAAGTACTTACTTGTGGCAGAATATAAAAATAAATAATAAATTTGGCTGCCGGCCGGTTGGCTCAGTGGCTAAGCGATTGCCTTTCTGCGCTACGGGTCGCGGGTTCGATTCGCACACGGAACAAACATTTGTTCCTGGGCTGCGTTCCTGTTTGTGCATTTGAGATTTACTAGGAGTTCAAAAAGTAGTGAGAACGATATACTCCATGGTAAGAAAAAAAAATACTAATAGCTCAGATACATTTTTGTAATAAGTATTAACAAAAAGAAAAAAATCTTCGATTCTCTTTTGTTTTTTTCTTAATGTAGTCAGTCATTTGTTTGCTTCGTGTCGGAACGTGTTCTCGAAAATGGAGAAAAACGAAGTGCGAGCCGTTATTAAATACCTCTGTTTAAAAAAGTTAACGACGCAAGAGATTCATTGCGATTTGGAGGCAACATTAGGAGAGTCTGCTCCGCCGTATTCCACTGTCGCAAGGTGGGCTTCTCAATTTCGAGTAGGGAGAACGAACACGGAAGACGAACATCGTTGCGGCCGTCCATCGACGTCAGTCACCCAAGAAAATGTTGCTAAAGTCGAGAAAATAGTATTTAGCGATCGAAGAGTTACCCTCCGATACTTAACTCAAGAAGCGGGCATTTCATATGGAAGTATTCAATCCATATTGAAACAATCTTTGAATATGAGAAAAGTCTCCGCAAGATGGGTGCCGAGAATGTTAACCGACAGTCAGAAACAAAATCAACTTGACATTTCGAAGATATTGTTGGACATGTTTCAAGAAGATTCTGAAACCTTTTTGTCTCGTTTCGTAACAATGGACGAAACATGGGTCCATCATTTTGATCCCGAAATAAAACAGCAATCTTCACAATGCAAACGGCCATCATCACCGACCCCGAAGAAGTTTTGTGACGTGGCATCGGCTGGCAAAGTTATGGCCTCAATATTTTGAGACTCAGAAGGGATATTGTTGATTGATTACCTGGAGCGTCGAACCACTATTATAGGCCAATATTATGCAGCTTTAATTCCTAAGTTGAGGAATGCCATCAAAGAGAAAAGGAGAGGGAAACTTCGAAGGGGCGTGCTGTTTCATCACGACAACGCACCCGCGCACAGGTCGGCAGTTGCGATGGCTGCCATTCAGCAAGCTGGCTTCGGATTGGTTGACCACCCCCCTTATTCACCAGATCTGCGGCTAGCGATTTTTATCTGTTCCCCAAATTGAAAAAATATTTAAGGGGATACAGGTACGAAGACGATAACGAGGTGATGGATGCCGTGGAGAGCTTTTTGCAGGACCAAACCAAGATAAAACTTTTTTTGTGAAAGAGATTGCAGCCTTGGAAAAGCGCTGGACTCGGTGTGTAGAGAGACTCGGAAACTATGTAGAAGATTAAATTATTAAGTTATCAATAGTCATTATATGCTATCACATTCTCACTACTTTTTGATCCCTCCTTGTATGACTGTACCTTGCACCCACGAAACAAGACAAATCCATAGGTTGGGGTTCGTTTAATGGAAGAAAAAAAATCATTATTTAGAGGAGGAGCCGTATTAAAGAAACTAATTTACAATATTAGAATCGACAAGCTAGAATACAAATAATAAACTTAATTATATGAGTGGCAAACAAAGGACTTTTACTTCATTAATTAAAGTAGTCGCTGCATCTTGTGTACCGTAAATCTTATTGACCGTAAAAAATTATTAATTGCATGCAACAATTAGAAAATTATAAAGCAAACACCGTGATAAATTTAAGAACAAAAAGTAGGAAAGTTTATTTCCACGGTCCCGTTTCCATTTGAATCGGATTTTGAAAATGGCAACACGTACAGTGAATCTGTTCTGGTTACACAAGCTGATAATATCGGACAATCACGTAGACATTACGAAACTGAAGCAGACGTAACATTAAACAGAGGCTGTTGTTTTATCGGCGGGCATTATGTTCGTGTAATTAATTCTCTTGACACCTACTTAATCTATTACTATAATAAAATCGTAGAGGCACAAAAAATGTACATTGAATATTTTATGAAAAAAATCACTGCCGCGTGATAATTAATAATAAAATGCAATTTTTAGAATTTCTGAGTTTGTCTGTTTCTATGTTGGATGAGAACGCTAAAACAGCAGTATAGAATTAGTTGACATTTGGCAAAAATGTTCGTCACTTTCCAAGGAGGGATCTAGAATACAAATCATAACGCTTTTGAATGGGAGGCGAGTAGTATAACAATATGTCTACAAAGTTCTATGAAAATATCACACAAATGAACATATTCGTTATAAGTACATAATAAGAATGATTTTAAAAAAACATTACCATCACGCTATATCTAAAGAGAGCTAAACGACACGATTTTAAGAATAAGAACGCTTATTTAGAGACTTTTCGCGATTGGTTACGTAGCCTGCTAAACTGACACGCCGGTTGGCATTGTTTTGTTCTCGGGATCAAACCTACACCTAAATCTTTCTTTTTGGATTATGTTTTGCATTAATTTTATTTTCTTAAAAAGCAATTTCTATATTAAATATTCTGTCTTATCTGTAGTTATTAATTATAAAATATGTTATTGTGTATTATGAGATGGGTACAACAATAAGTCACAGCAGCAGATGTCGCTAGCAGTTCTTTCCTTTGGACTAAGTCATAAGTTTTCATTTGTATTTCGCATAAATTGTCATCATTAAGCAGACGTAGTTTAATAAAATACTTGATTGTTGAGATAGGGTTCATCTTATTGCTGTCCAGTCAACGCACATTATAGTGAGTGATCTCGAACTCGTGTCTGTATAATGGGCGGCAGTGATGGCGTCGGCCAGCAGATTGCTCGCAATCAGCACGCTGTATGCTCCCTAGAGCGCTCAGTCTGCTCACTCGGTCTGTACACTGTATGTGGGATGGGAGGATGGCAGTTGCGAGCGCACTTGCGAAATTATAAAAGTATTGTACAACACACGACTTAAAACCCTAAATTAAATGAAAAAATTAGCGGTGTGGTATAATGAGTGATTGGACTGTTAATACTGGGCAGAAAAGGGCAAGCTACATTTTATGAAAGTTATTTATGACAACACCCAGTGCCATGTGGGAAGCGTTTCCACACAAAAGACAAGAGCGCATGGTTTGGCACTCGGCTGGCTGGGCTAGATGCAACATACGGCAGGCCTATAGGTCGTGTCATTCGGAAATATATCGTGATCCTCCCTCTACACCTATTACAAGTTCGCAATTAAAAGCTCAGGTCATTACTTATTGCATGTTTTCAATAACATGATGTACATTTCAAAATTCCACGCGTGAGAAGTCACGGGCAAAAGCTATTTGATGAAATAAACATACACGAACGGTATTTTTTATCAAACGTGGTGAAGAAACAAGCAAGTAATTCGCCAGGTGGTAAGCGTCACGCCTACCATAAACAATTGCAGTGCTACCGGGACTAGTCCTGGGTGGCACCAGAATGCGCTCGTCATTTCGAGCCTTTAGTTAATTACAGTAATTTGACTAGTCACAGTGCTTTACTAACCGGAATACAGTAATGTTTAAGCACTAAGTACTGCTTGTGGGGAATATCTGACACTGCGGTGGCACCTACCTAGCCGGACTCTTGCAATATGACACCGGATTTTGGGGGTCAAAACGTTAAAACTGGGATGCAGTTTACTTTAGACCTAGTAGCAGCAATTACCTCTGAAACTCTTGACATGAGCCCTGAGGTCCTCCCCAGATTAAAAACCTGGATCA
The DNA here is from genome assembly GCA_947459985.1 of Diloba caeruleocephala. Classification (NCBI taxonomy): domain Eukaryota; kingdom Metazoa; phylum Arthropoda; class Insecta; order Lepidoptera; family Noctuidae; genus Diloba; species Diloba caeruleocephala. The sequence continues at coordinate 5,521,909 of OX381613.1, forward strand.
GCCCCTGCCACCAGTAAAAATAGTAAAGCTTGGTGAAAGATCTAGTCAGTGGTTTACTAGTTACCGTAATATTCATTTGATAAATCTGCTTCGTCTTTAAGCTGGAGGCTTAAGGATGTACTAGATCATCATCATCATTTCAGCCGAATGAAGTCCACTGTTGTACACAGGCCTCCCCCAAAGATTGCCACCTGTCCTGACCGATCCAAGTGTTGTATGCTCATTCATAGGCGGGTTTTTGCCATGATCGCCACGCTTGGCAAGCGAGTTGGCGATCGCAGTAGAGTTGTTAATGTACTCGAAGGACGCTGCTACCCATCCTTCGGCTAATCCCGTAGTCGCATTTTACGACACCCACGGGATGAGATGGGTTGGTTCAATTTAAAGCCGGCACCACACGTGTACTAGATCGTAAACAGCCAAATATTTGAGCTATATTTCTTTTTAAAGTTACATCTTTTAAAATACTCAGAACCCAAGTAAAAATGCAAATTATTTCCGGGGCTCTCCGCTTGAGGGGGTAAGCTTTTTAGTCACCCTATCCGAGATATGCCTATAGGGGTAGGTCACTATTGTGCGGCCCCGGTGCTTTCTCGAGACACCGGAGTCCCTCGTCGATGCCAAATATGACCGCCCAGAAATTTGGTCGGAAAAACTGGTTGGCCTGGCATTCGTGATCATGACTAATCATAAACAAAATCATCATATCAGCCAAAGGACGTCCATTGCTGAATGAAAGTCTCCGGCATAGATTTCCACAATCGTGTCGTTATTTAGGGGGAGGAAAATTTGCCAGTACTCACCACGCTTGACAAGCGGGTTGGTGAGTGCAGAATGTCTGCTATTCCATTATCTGGAACAGTAGATATCCTGCGCTGCCTGTACCTCGTCTTTTACGAAATCCACGGGAGGACATGGAGTGGTGCTATATTCTTAATCCAAACACCACACGGATTGCCAGTGAGCAAAATCAGAAACGCCAAAATTGTAATTGCAATAATGTTACAAAATATGCATAAATTACATATAAAATGTTTGAGTAATTTCTTAAGAGGCACCGATATAACGAGCCGAACCACTTTACATGATTATTATTTTATTAATATATTCGATACTAACACTTATCTAGGCTTGGAACGGACAGACTTATGCAATGTCGTCGAAAACGAGTTTACGGAAATAATAAAAAGTAAAATTGCTAATCTATCGGGAAATCCTCGATTGCGTTTGTTACCGGAATATATAAATATGAAATAATAGGAATTGTTGAGTTGTATGAACGTGCAAGCAACTATCCTTGATCTACATGGGCAAATATAAGCTTAGGGCCGCGAGGTCCCGAATTGGCGGAATTTGAGGGGCGGCAAAATTTGAGGTCCGATGATCTTGGTCTACATTTGCGCAAAATGCTAGTATTTATATGATAATCTGGGATAAAATCACTACTAAAGGTTGACGGCGAAAACTAAAAGGTCAACAAGTTTGGATTTTGACTGACAAAATCTGTCAAATGAAACGATGATATTAATTGGGATATTGACATTTATTTTATTGGGGGTGCAAAGACGGTTGGCTATGTCCATACGGTTATCGTTCACGTGTATGAGAAGGAATACCATGCGTTTAGGTGGCATTTGATTGGTAACTTCCAGATTTCGGCGCAACGCATCAGTAATATCACCTAAACCTAAATATTTATCGATCGTTGTTAACGATGTAAAAGGTCATTGACACACATAACAGAAAACATTAGTTTCACATCAAACTGGTCTTTTCTGTAGCGTATTGTATAATAATCAGAATCACATATTAAAGGTTTAATCACATATTAAATCAAATACGTACCAAAATAGAAAAGTGAAAGCTTTGGCAGACATTTGAGCATATTTTTATTAGAATCTGGCTTCATTATCGATAGTAGTGTGATTGACGTCATGGGTTGGGTTATTTTATAGTTTAAATAGCGACCCGCCCTTATTGTCCACGTGATAAAAACAGCCTATGTACATCTGACATTTAAAAAGCAGTCGTAAGGAGTTAGCATTAAGCTAAGTAACTAAGTAAAATGTTATTCATTTGTTGATTAAAAGTCTATATCATAAGATATGAGAATAAATAATGGAATCCGAATATAAATCACAGAGGAAATTCAAGACCTATGTAAAGTTCAATAATAAAAAGAAATAGAAAACCTATTCGTAACTGTAACAAAACCATCAAGTGTCCATAAGTGTACTTAATGATGCTTAAACTTAAACTTTCAAATCACTGCAGTTAACATAGTAGCGCCATCATTAACAACTAACGTGACATTCCACAAGTGTAGCCAAAACAAAAAAACCGTAAACAAACAAGCACAATTTCCACTAAAACAAAAACACATCACAAAAGAAAATGATCTCACAGAATCTCGTCAACGCTCTCATCATTTTTAAATGAGAGACCGTCTTCATCACTAGACAGACTGTCTTCAGTCATGCCCGAGTTGCTCTCGCCTAACGATTCGATCGACATCGTTTGACGGCCGATCACAGACTAAACAACGTATCGGGGAAAGCGTTCGCCGCTGAGGAAGTAGATTTTGAATAATTTAACGATTCATTTCGGCTTTCAAAATGTTCCTCGTGTTTACGTGTTTTGCGGTAACGTTATTATACGGATTATGTCGATGTTACGCGATTTTTTCTTCCTACTTTTTTTAGTTGGTCACAGTCGATTAGATTTGATGGCTGTGTGTCAATGTTATAATTATTGTAACGTTCTACTCGTTAATATTTATGTTAATTTGTATTGTATTGATTAAACTATAAGGTAATAAACAAGTTGTTTGAAAAAACATTGAACATGTTTCTTTTTATTGCAATGAAACCTCATAACGCAAGCCCTCATTAGGAGGACTACCTGTCAACCGGAAACGTAACTACAGCGAATTTAATAACAGTAATTGCACAAAAAAAAACACGAATTAAACACCACTATTACACACACAACACACGGGTAATTAGTTAACAGTAATTAAAGAACTGAAACTGGCTGGTTCGGTTTTAATAACACAAAAAAGTAAAACAAAACGCGCGTTGTTACCAGAAACAAATAAATAAGTAGGTAAGGTTTGAATTCGATACTTGCACTCTATGTTTGATACGTGCTGCGAGTGCACACGGCATGACCGAAGGTTACACTTGCTCTGGCGACGATTGCCCCGCGACCTCTCAAGTGCGTTCCACGCCAACGGTGCTCATCAACTAACAGGGCTGCTCTACTTTTTCGCCAAGCTGTTTTTATGGCGCATTGTTTGTGTAAAATTGCATTCGAATCTGGCTGACAAAGGTGTTGCTTAATAATGATAATTTGTTACGAAAAAGCTTTTGTTTTCTTTTTAACCAGATCGTATAGGTCCACGAATGTCATATAAGTTTACATGCGCTGAATCAACGACCCGAAGGTGCGAGATTACAAAAATAAATTCGTTTTCTCTACAGTTTAACGCATTTACGTAAAAGATAAATTATTATGTCAGTAGTAGCAGTAGTAGTAGTAGTTAGCCGTGTGGTGCTGGCTCAGAATACCACCACCCCATCGCCTCCCGTGGGTGTCGTAAAAGTCGACTAAGGGATTAGCCGAAGGAAGGGCAGCAGCGTCCTTCGAGTACCTTAACAACTCAACTGCGATCGCCAACCCGTCTGCCAAGCGTGGCGATTATGGCAAAACCCCCCAATGAGCCCACAACACACCCATATCGGTCGTTGTGGTGACCTTTGCGGGAGGCCTGTGTCCAGCAGTGGACTTCAATCGGCCGAAATGATGATGATGAGTAGATTAAAATAACTTCACAAGGAAGTACAAATTAAGATATTTTCCGTTCTCTTTCAGCGTAGCCTAAGCATTATTATGATATAACAAAACAAGTAAATGTAACACAAGCTATTGTTCCGTGGAAAGCAGAACGTATCATTACTTCAGAAATTAATATTTGGCAAGGAGTCCAGATTGCACTAGATAACCGAAATTGGAATTATGAAATGTTTTTTTAATGGTATGTTACAACAGGCTATTACTCTCATGAAACCATTTGCTTCCAGTTATAGGGTTAATGTAAGTATTATACAAAATCAGCACAAAGTCATGTTAATAAAGTTTCCTTTCTCATGAATGTTTGGAAAAGCAAATCAGCTAGTGAAGATTGACGAAGATGCTACTCAGATAAAAGCCGAAAATTTTGGTTATTACACGACTTGGGGAGAAGCTTGTGTTCAACACGAGACCACATTAAGCAGACTAAACTGATTCAAAGGCACAAAACATTGGGAATTGAAGGTACCTACATTACATAAATCCCAGCAGTTGGCGATCATAGTTTGTTCTAGTTACTTCCTCGTTCTGGCGCGATGGTTTGATACGGACAACCCTATATATATCCATTAACGAATTGCGACTAAAAACTATTCTGATGATACCTGGTACAACTAAGAATCCTTCATTCAATGTAAAACGATTACCCACGCTTTTTTTAGAAAGCATTGTACACGGTGGAAACATTACAGTAGTGTTATAATATGCAGTAATTATTTGTTCGCATTTAATTTTAATAATATTGTAAAATAGCTTCCTGTAAATTCGTTGTATTATTAGCTTTTTCGTGCTCAGTATAAATTTTGTTGGTATTCAGTTAGTCTTCGTCTTAAAAATAAAGTTGCATATTTTCTTTAATGTTGCCAACCTTATAAAAATATAACGAAAATATAAGATTTTTAGCTAAGTATTTAGTGAAAAGGTTTGTTTACGTAGCCATAGACGAATGTCTTCATTAATCAACATACGCTTTACTATTATAGAGCACAGTTAAAATCTCATTGATTTCAAGAAAATTCTTAATGTTCGAAAATGTGTGTGTGTTTCCCAGTGGTCAGATTGGTGGGTAGACTAGTCTGACCAACGGGAATTTTTGTTCCCGTTGGTCAGTACTCCTAGTACGAGTTTCTTTTCATAATCGAAACGTAATTCGTCAACCAATCTGAGCGCTGAGCGCAGTGAACGTGTAGTTTACTATTACGTTACGATCGTAAAAAGAAACTCGTACTAGGGCTACAGATCCACTCAATACCGACTGTAGTATAGTTTTGTACAAAAAGGTACTAAGTATATACAAAATAGTAATAAATAACTAGTTTGCTTTCAGTTATCCTATTGCTGTTTGTCATTGTAATATTATTCTTATGGGACATGATTTAACTAAAACAACAAATGTGTGGACAAAGTAAAATATTATGAGAGACGAATTCACACTGAATTCACAAATAATATTAACCAATGAAGAATCGAATGTCGGTATTTATTTTGAACGGCTAACTTAAGTTACAAGTGTACCTAGTCTAATTAATATAATGAACAAATATTTTTCTTATGATTCTTTTTGCCGAGGATCGTGCTCAATGGCGTGACATTGGCGAGGACTGCTAAGGGCTGATGTTTTTTTTTTTGTTGGGCTTCTCACCTACTTTTCTGGGAAATGTGGTTAACTGGTCATTTCTGGCGAAGCCAAAAGAGGCCTCCAGCCAGGCCATTAATATTAAAAAACTAAGCAACTTTCGTCAAAGGGCGCCCCCTGCGAGACACGGACCTCGGCTTAGGGCGTTGCTGGGGGCAACTAAAGTCTTGACGATTCAAAAGTGCTATTAGTGGTTTAAATGAATAAAAATCTTTTAATCTATCTGTTACTGTTATTTAGTTTATTTAGCTTTACCGATGGCGCAAGCAGACCATGTTTGCGATACCAACTTTATGCGACACCTATACGGAGACCATAGGACCACTATCTATGATCACTGGCACTGACTCGAGCACAGAATATAAGAAATAAAAAAAAAATGTTATGAAGTAAACGCTGGTGCTTATTTGGCATACTTCATATAACTTTGACGGCACGGTTGGTGCAGTGGCTGACACAGTCAGCTGCTGCGCTCCGGGTCACGGGTTCGATTCCCGCATGGATCAAAAATTTGTATGATCTGCAGGTAGTTGGTCCGGGTCTGGGTGTTTGTGTTTGTGTGTGGAATTTATGTCTGTAGACGCACCCAGGACACAGGAGAAATTCTAGTGTAGGGCAACGTTTAAAATAATACCAATATAACTAACGGCCAAAATTGATAACTAATCTAAACCAAAATCTTTAGATTTAAGATTTTGAACTTGATCTGTTTTGTGTAAAGATCACACTCAACACAAAAACAGATAAGTCCTCATCAATTCCAAATCCAAAGATTCTAGATTCGATTGATTATTAATCCCAGCCGTAAATAGGTACTCTTTATTGTCCCAAATAATAGACTAGTAAGAAACATGTGCCTTTCTTAAAAAATCTCAGCTCTATCAACATTAATTAATTCAACAAAAATTTAGATCCATTCAATTGAAAAATGTTCACGTCACCGTGACCAGTCAAGTATTACATTTAAGAATAGATTAGAAACTACAATTTTAATAGAGTTATCGACGTGGTTCCAATAATGGGTCACGTTAATCAGAATGACTCTAGTGAGATTGTTAGATCTTAAGCAATAATCGAAACTATTTTGATCAAATCAGCCGATAAAAGTCCAGTACCGAATACATTGCCATAATAACCACTCTTGGCAGATTGATGATCGCAGTTTACATATTTACATTCGCCTCCCCTCCTCTAGAGAAGGTCACCCCTATCCAGGATCGGTCTAGACCGGTCTTTACCCGAGCAAACAGTGTCCAAGTTAAACATTACTAGCAGTGTGTACTAGGTACTGCTTTTCAAAATACTGCTCAAATCACAGTAGGTACTTTACTATATTTCACTTTTTAAAATTAAGGCTATTTAACTGTACATGAATCATTGTTATTGCATGCATAGTCATTACTGTACAATATATTTGCTGGCTTTTATTACACACCCATATTATTGAAAAATCATATTATATTGAGGGCACTACTAACAGTGGCTATGAGGTTGGCTTTCTGCGCTACGTGTCGGGAATTCGATCCCCGCACGGGACAAATATTTGTATGATCGGACAAATATTTGTATGATCTCAAGATAGTTGTTTCGGGTCTGGGTGTTCGTGCGTGTGAGAATTATGTACGTAAAATGTACCCACAATAGACAAAAGATAAAGGAAATATATGATAAAGAAATCACCATTTAAAAACCAAAACATATTTCACATAACTGTACGTTTTACCTGTGACTACGATTTGCTGCGATTTTTGGTTGAAAGTCAAATGTCATCTACTGGTGAACAAAGGCCTCTCCACAGATTTCAACTGCGTCTTAATTATTGGTGGAACTTGTTAATACTTACCACGCTTGGCAAGCCCAGCTATTGTGCGCTCACCAACTCAATGAGCGCAGAATAGCTGGTGTCCCACAGGAGGAACGCTGCTGCCGAACCCTCTGGTTTAGAGTCCTCGGCTCTAGTCGCCTTTTACGACATCCCCGGGAGATTGAGTGGTGCTATATTCTTAACCTGGACACCACACGGACATTACTGTCATTTAAATAGGTTGGTATGTACGTAGGTACCGATGTATTGTTATTTGAGCATTATTTTGTATGAAGGAGTCGACGAAAACCTTTAAGAGCTAGAGATATCAGCGCCATCGCCAACGGCAACCAATGCCGTGTAGTCTGTTGGTCGGGCGGTAAACGGAGCGACCCTAATAAAGGATCCATTCTGTATCTTTTGATTACTAAGCTTGTATGGCAATATCATCATCATATCGGCAATTTATAGGTCCACTGCTGAACAAAGGCCTCCCCCATAGATTTTCACAACTGTGTCATCATTTTGGGGGGTATTTGCCGATACTCACCACGCTTGGCAGGCGGGTTGGTGAGCGCAGTATGGCTACCGTTTCACAGAAGGGACGCGGCTGCCCATTCCTCTGGTTTAGAGTCCCTTAGTCGCCTTCTACGACATCCACGGGAGGAGATGTAGTGGTGCTATATTCTTAATCCGGACACCACACGGAATGGCAATAACATCAAACAAATAAAAAACAATGCTGAAGTGTTTACCACAAAACATAGATGGCGCTAATGTCAACTTCAACAAAGATACCCCATTATTATCGCTACCACCTACTTTAAACTTAAACAGATCACAACTGAGACCTTTTAGGTGCACTGACGGGGCAATTCGATACCAATGAACAGGGGTCAAAAAGAGTCGATGTTACACATATTGTGTGACTGCGACCCTCTTGCTAAGCGTAGGGCGCATCACCTGGGAACAGCTTATTTTGTACCAGATGATTACGCGCAGTTTCATGCTGGCATAATCGCAGTGTACCTACAAGATCTCTTCGATGTGCCAGCAACGGAGTAGAGGGCTAGGATCAGCTCAAAAGATCCACAAAGGTCGACAGCTGAGCCCGATATATAGTAATACAATACATTAGATTGTACACAATCAATGACAATATAATAGGTTTTCGCGAGTATTACACATTATAATAAAACACTTTTAAACGGATTCTATCGCGTATATTTTAGATTTTTGTTTTTCCTGACGTTTTATTATCGATCGATGCACGCAGTACGAACGAACCCTGCAAAGTGTTCGAAACGTCAACAAAACAAAAATCTAAAATATCCGAATCCGAAAAGAATCCGTTTAAAAGTATTTTATTACAATGACAATATATTAGATTACTACCATCTTGTAGTTTAGAAATTAATTTTAGCGAACGACATTCGCCTAGCTTTTAGTAAAGTGCACTCAAGTGTCCGGGGATATCGATTGGAATATATCTCGGATACACTCAAATTGCAGACATTAATTATTTCGGCCGTAAGTCGCTACGATATCGTTACGGTTTTGAATACGTGAATCGGACTCCTTGAATCTTTTTAGCAAACATTCGTAATTGAAATTCACGTAGTAAACTATTTTAAGTACCTAAACGTTTGTAAACAAAACAGCACGCATTACACGTTACAACTAGTAAACGCGTCGCAATCGTGTGATTGGATTATTTAGCACTTGTAATACTTTTAGTTCAGTAATTTACGTAATTACGAACTCTCTATTTTTACTCATCAAGAATATACATCTGAACAGAGAACTAGGTTTCACAAGAATTCTGTAGTAGTAGTATATTTTTGAATTTTGAATCAGAGTTCAATCATGTATGATTATAAAACACCGGGTACGATGTGTTACACAACAATTAGCTAAAAAAAATGTTTCCAAATATGCCACCCAAGGCTGAAGCCTACTCAGCCTGCTGCTAAAACTGCCCAAACTGTTCAATCGTTTTTTCACACGCAGATAATCGGTGTCTCCATTACTTACTAAAACAATAATAGTGACATTCCCGGAACAAAAATAGCAAGCTGAGACCGCTAGTGCGGTCTTTGTACTGTAAATTAAATAAACATTTGCTAGTACTTACTCTGGACTCTGTCTGAAATGATCGACGGCAAACTGCAGCAAGGGATGTCTGCCGTCGTGCTGCGGTGTTGATTGATCTCTTCTCTCTTCCCTTGATTCTCTTTCTCTCTCTCTGTCCCTGTCTCTTTCACGCTCCCTCTCCCGCGGTACCGGCGAGGTCGTATGCGCTCTCCTCTCAACATGGTCCGTTTCTTCTCTGGAGTCTCTCATTTCACGTAACTCACGTATCTCTCGTGAGTCCCTGGAGTCTCTGGACTCTCTCGTGTCTCTGGACTCTCTTGTGTCTCTGGACTCTCTCGTCTCTCTGGACTCTCTCGTCTCTCTGGACTCTCTTGTATCTCTGGACTCTCTTGTATCTCTGGACTCTCTCGTCTCTCTGGACTCTCTCGTCTCTCGGGACTCTCTCGGCTCTCTGGATTCTCTCGGCTCTCTGGATTCTCTCGGCTCTCTGGATTCTCTCGGCTCTCGTTCCGAGACGCGTTCCTTTGTTACTCCATTTGTTGTAGGTTTGGGTTGAACCTGTAACAATAAGAGGTGACTTATTTATTTCATGATCGTTACATTAGAAGATTTTGTCTTACCAGTTAATTATATACAAGAACTCATTACAATAAAATATCGGTTGCTTTATTCATGCAGCAATGCTGCAGATATTTTTAACAAAGGAGGGCTCATGGCCATGCCCCCCCCTCAAAACTGTGGGATTCAGTTGACCTTAGATCTAGTAGCTACAATAATCTCTGAAAATGTTGTCCGAGGGCCGCCCCAGATTAAAATCCTGGATCCGCCCGTTTGCATGAAGGGGTAGTTAGGTAAAGCGGTAATAAGTCTAATAATAGGGCGGATCAAGCAGTATAAGATAATTACTTTAAAAAAAGGCTAATCTAAATTTGAATACATTAAATAGCGCTATGGTCATGAACGTCCGCAGAACCACGCGAATCATAATTCTTTTACTAAACACAATATGAAACTCTTTTCAGATGCGTTAAAATTAAAGAATTTAAGATTAGCATCAATTGCGGTACTCGGCCAGTGCAGACATCGCTGGAGATCAGGAAAGCGTGAACATACGCGCGCTAGCACGATCGCTAAATAAATCAGTTTTATTGCAAGGGATCCGTTGCTTGGTCTCTATACGTATGTTTTTCAATAGAAACCAGAGTAACATGATACACGGCATTCAGTAAATAGAATAATTGATGCAGTGGCTGATACAGTCGGCTGCTGCGCGCCGGGTCGTGGGTTCGATTCCCGCACGGAACAAATATTTGTACGATCTGCAGATAGTTGTTCCGGGTCTGGGTGTATTGTGTGTGGAATTTGTGCTTGTAAGCGCACCCACGACACAGGAGAAATCCCAGTGTGGGGAAATGTTAAAAAAAAGAAGAATAATTAACTTGGTTAAATATAAAAATGTATACCATAATCAAGTCCAGTGCCATAATTTAAGGGTAGTATACTGTTTAAGAATAGAAGTGATACTTTATAAGTAGATGATGTATTTTCAAGCCAATGTTGAATTCGCTAATTAACCGAGTGTATTCAATTTAAATAATTCTGTCATTGTTTATAAGCTTTTAATTTTTTTTTACTGTTATACATACTTGGTAAGTAGCCACAAAAGTAAAAGGCAGGCCTTAAAACGGGTTTCTATTCGCTATTATTAATCGGTCATGGTAAAAAGTAGTACAACTTTTTTCTTGATAAATATTGTACCTTTGGTTTTCGTTTCAAAGTTTTTCTACTAAGCGTCCTGATAACATCGTAAAAATTCTCCATTTTCACCAAATTTTCATACACCAGCACACATCAAACACAGTTAGTATTTTCGTAGTTATCACAAACCATCGAACGACGTTACTTATTTTTCGAAACTTAAACTTATTAAACTCAGCAAGTCAATGTTGCCACTTTCACACAAAAAACCGACAATAGAATTTCTTTTGTTTTTATTCGATGGGGCAATTTCCGCACTGCATTCGCGAGGTGCAGTGGCGGTATGTGCGCCGCCCGGCGCATGCGCTACCCGCGCCTGCGCTGCCCGCAACCGTCTTTATAAATATTGATGTAATCAATGTGTGCTCGCTCCGATTAATCGCTAATTTCTTTCGTAACTCGAAATTATTTTAGTCTTTTTAACCGATTAGCACTTATCGTGAATATACGAAGAGATATTTACGTTTTCTTACGCGCTTCACTAGGCTTGATTTAATTTTCACGCTTCTAGAGCTAAACTAATGAAATATTACAGATTATCCGACAGTTTTTACATAACCGACATAGATAAAAGATAAATAAGCTACTTTCGCGAAGGAACTAATATTTAGGGTCACATAAAATAAGTTGTATTTGCGTAGGCAAGTCCAACTATATATTTATTATCATAAACAAGTTCATAACCACATAGGTACACTGTAACACGAAATAAACATATCCTAGATGGTCTAAAACAATGAGCATCATAGTACTGCGTCGTATTGTTTCGAATTCACTGAATGCATACTGATTAAAAACAAACGATTCAGGTTAGGCAGCATATGACATTCTTTAAAAGAAGTACATTGTAAGCCTCATTAAATCACTACAACGTTTGAATTACCTAATCACAATTATTATGGAACATAAAACATGAACTGACGTAACTGGTAAAAGCACCAACTAGTTATACGTACCTACATAAATATTTATTTATACACTTTAGACAGATTGTATAATAGCGACATCTATAATGAGTTTGAATAACAAATTGTCGGTAACATTATATGCTGCACATAGATGGCAGCACAGCCAGGTGTTTTTTTTTTTTTTTTGTTTTTTTTTTTTTGTTTTTTTTTTTTTGGGCTTCTCGCATACATTTCTGGGAAATGTGGTTGCTTAACCGGTCATTTGCTGGCGAAGCCAAAAGAGGCCTCCAGCCAGGCTTAAATTAATTATTAAAAACTAAGCAACTTTCGCTAAGGGCGCCCCCTGCGGGACACGGACCTCGGCTTAGGGCGTTGCTGGGGATATCAAGCTATTGTTTTGGGGACAGCTGGATCGGTATTATTTAAATTGTATTAAGGGACATTTAAAGCTACAGGCTCGGCACGGGCCGGCGCGAGCAAGAGACGGGAGGGAGAAGTGCTAACTTGAACGGGAAGGTGACGCGGCGATAGGCCTCCGCGACGTCGGTGAGGCGGGCATCCTCGGCGGCGAGGGCGGTACAACGGTCGGGTGTTCAGTGAACGAGACAACGCGAGTCTCTTCATGTGATCTAACGTGATTTTATCGTCTGGATCGACCAGAACGTGCCTCGGGCGGCGTACTCTACTGATACGGGAGGGTTCGTAGTCGGCGGCTGATACCACAAGGGGATTTGGGTGGGACAGGGCAGAATCGAGATAGCGTTTGGACGCTTGTTTCATAAATTGCCTGATGGCCGGCAAGTTAAGGTCGAAATGGAGTTGGTCGTTTCGCATGTACAGAGGCGCTCCGGTGGCCTTGCGCATGAAACGGGTTTGGAGGGTTTCTAATCTACGGAGTGGGTATGATTCGGCGTGTGCGAACACTGGGCTGGCATAGGTCATGATGGGTCGAATGCATGTGGTGTAAATTCTCACCTTATTTCTAAGGGATAATTTACTACGAGCGTTCAGAATATAGTGAAGGCGACCGAGCACAAAGGCAGCGCGGGCACGCACCATCTTTGTGTGGGGAATGAAGGTCAGTTTTTTGTCTAGGGTGACTCCAAGATACTTGGCGTGCGGTTCCCAAGGAACCGATTGGCCCAGCATCGAGATCTCCCTGAAGCGTGGGTGGTCGTCGCCTAATTTGCAAAATAGGACGGCTTTACTTTTGATAGGGTTAACTTCGATCCGCCATTTCCTAAACCATTTACCGTAGACGTTGGCTGTGGTTTGGAGGATCTTAGTTATACTATCGGGACTGCTACCAGAGTAGAATATGGCCGTGTCATCTGCGAACAGTGCTAATTGGGTCGTATTAGCAGGTCTTTTGGGGAGGTCACTGGTGTACAGTGTGAACAATAATGGGGCTAGCACGGATCCTTGTGGGACTCCGGCTCTAATGGGGTGCGGGGAAGAGAGAGCGCCCGTGATTCGATAACAGCCAGGTGGAAAAGCGCATAGATTTATATACAGTACGGTGTAAATCGATCAGGTTGCGGATAGTATGTCTATAACATCTATATATAGAATTATTTCAATAGTTATGGCAAAAAAAGTACCTTTTAAGTACCCTATCCCTGACGTAGTGGTAGAATACAATTGTGAGTGTTGTAAGATCGAGCTTAGCTCAACTAAGCAGCTTGACTTAGGCAAATGTTAGTTACACAGTTGATATGTCTTGAAAGACAAGTGAATAACGTGTTATTTAATAATTAATGAAATAAAGATTGAATGTTATACTGATAATAATGGCCCTTTGTAAGTAAAAGCTTTGACGTAAAGGGATAACAAACTTGTCGGTCACGATTGTAGAACCTAACACATACATGAAATATGTTATTGATTTTCATATTTTGAGAGTTTCTGATCAATGACAGACATATTAAATGATGCTGTCATCGCACAAATGTTAAATAATTCCGGAGATGAAGAAAGCGATGATAAGCATGAAGTATTACAAGCCTAACCCAACCCCGCCCCTGACGATTCTAATCAGAAGTTGACAGCAATAATAACAATATTCCACTCAATCAATTAACGTGGCAGAGGAAGATCTTTAACAGCGAACACATTCCACAAGATGCTACTCATTCTCCATGAGATGTTTTGACCCCCACAGAATACTTCGATTTTTTTTACAGTTTCACGATCAGTTTGCTAGGGACCACTATGGACTACTATGTTTCTCTACGTGTACTACATTGGATATTAAGAAGTTTTTCGGAATTCATGCCATGTTTGGATGTATAAAATATAGGTACTCAAAATTGTACGTACCAAATCATATGCCCAGTACGATACAATGGTAGAATTCAATTCAATAGGTATATATCCAAATTATGCTAGAATCGTAATCCGAGACCCAAAATTACTCTTAATACAAATTCAAAAGTAAAAATTTCGTCCTAGCTTAGACGGTCCGAAGGGCTATAGAAACTCCATAAGCTAATCGGTAATTTTGTACGGGCTACTTGTCTTATATCCAAAAGTCGTAGCTCAAAAGTTGTTGCTTATAATATAATCATCCATCAAAATCATTCAAACAAATTAAAATTGCACGTTATAATGTTATATGATCAATGCAAAAATACGGTTATAATGGACATAATGTCTCTACATACCTACATTATTGAGATGCCAGATGATATAAGTACTCTAAACATTTTTCATTCCCGCGTAAAAATATGCGAATGATATCGCAAATTTCTCCGGCGTAACATTGTAAGCATAAAGTGATACATCATCGATACCAGCGGCGACTAGACGAGGAGTAACCGGTTCAATAGCGCGGATGTTGGGGTGACCCGCTCGCAGAATTATAGCATCGTTTCCGGGAACCAATGGTCGTATTGACAGGAGTTTTTGCTCTGTAATCTGTATGCTCGGTGTATGAACACGATCTAATGCTAATTAATTATAAGCGATGTAAGTAAAAGTTTTGTGATTTGATTTAACATCATATTTTAATGCAAATATGTAATCGTCCGCGAACGAACTCATTTATACAACGCAATAAAACGTATAATCATCATGTCAGTCAACAAATGTCCACTGCTGAACAAACGCCTCCCCCATAGACGACCGTTTATATGCCGTGTGTCGTAATTTTAGGGGAAATTTGTCAGTACTCATCACGCTTGGCAGGCGGGTTGGTAAGCGCAGAATGGCTGCTGTTCTACAGAAGGGACGCTGCTGCCCATCTCTGTTTAGTCACTTTGTCGCCTTTTACGACGTCCACGGGAAGAGATGGAGTGGTGCTATATTCTTAATCCGGACACCACACGTATAGAATGTATCCTGTGTACTATTTCATGATATAATCTGCTGTTCCGCCAAATTCCACTAGATTTCGGTCAGCCGTTTGAGGTGATTGGAGACAAACATACAAATTCGCATTTATAATATTAGAACTAGTAATATACTAATTTGCAGACACATATAAAGTGTTTCCGCTTTTATAGGAAAGCCCCAATTAAGATATTTCTAGAAACTCGTTCAACACATACGTCTGATTGGTACTCGTCTCTTTAGCTACAACAGACATAGGTATTTTAACAAATGTAACGTTATGAGAAACAATTGATATGATTGCAGATAAAATAATTATCTACTTCTTCTTTCGAGTAGCCAACTTTGTAGCCGCCCAAAGGCCTGACAATGGCTTAACGAATACCGTCTAATGACAACAACCAGAGGGCCTAGCACAAATATTTTGACGAATAGTATCGTAAACGTAACGCTAATGTGAGTGAATTTGGAATCAAATATACAACTATGCTATAGCATTTTTGTTTAATTTATGCGACATACACAATTTGTATTATACACAGATATGTATCAAGTCTCTTGCCGTGTGGTGCCGGCTCAGAATACCACCACCCCATCTCCTCCCGTAGGTGTCGTAAAAGTCGACTAAGGGGCCGGAGGATGGGCAGCAGCGTCCTTCGAGTACATTAATAACTCAACTGCGATCGCCAACCTGTCTGTCAAGCGTGGCGATTATGGCAAATCCCTCCAATGAGCCCGCAATACACCCATCGACACTACTATCCTTTACTATTTTCGTTTAAATTTATGCGACAAACACAATTTGTATCATATCCTCATTTCGGCCGAATGAAGTCTACTGCTGGACACAGGCCTCCCCCAAAGATCACCACAACGACCGATGGGTGTGTTGTGGGCTCATTGGGGGGTTTTGCCATAATCGCCACGCTTGGCAGACGGGTTGGCGATCGCAGTTGAGTCGTTAATGTATTCGAAGGACGCTGTTGCCCATCCTCCGGTCAATCCCCTTAGTCGACTTTTACGACACCCACGGGAGGAGATGGGGTGGTGGCATTCTGAGCCGGCACCACACGGCAAATTTTTATCATATATCGACATAATTTTAATAAAAAATATGCGCAACACAAGTATTTTTAATTCGAAATTACACATCACACTCATATTAGCGATACGTTTACGTTACTACCTATACGTCAAAATATTCGAGCGTATAACGAGAGGAACGGAAAAATACCGGGTCTATTTCCAATATTAAAAAATACAATTTCTGGCAACTTTAAATTATACGTAATTTATAAATACAAAAATGAACAAAGGCAAAACCGGGTCCAATATCTATCGGGACTATCTATAGTGGTTGCGGCTAGAGAGAACGGAATCTCGACTCTAAGAGTTGTGTCCAGGAATGATTTTGAGCTATGGAGAGAGTTATACTTGGTAATTCTCTACGAGATCGAATCAGAAATGAGAAGAACTAAAGTTACCGACATAGCTGAAAGGATTTCTAACCTGAAGTGGCAATGAGCGGGGCACATAGCTCATAAAACGAATGGCCGTTAGGGCAGAAAGGTTTTCGAGTAAAGACGAAGTACCGATAAATGCAGTGTGGGACAGCCTCCAACAAGAAGGATAGGAGACCCGGCGGAGATAGCTGGGATTCGTTGGACGCGGGCGACATGTAGCCGGTCGAGGGAATCTATGGGGGGAGCCTTGTTCAGCAGTTGACATCCATTGGCTGATCCGATGATGATCACTGATGGTGATGATTTTGTACTGACCCAATTGTTATTGGACAATAGTTACGCCGGTATGACGTTGTCCTACTTATTCTATAGCTTAATAAAGGCCGCAATAGTTCAATTTATGAGCCGGGTCATATAGTAATTTTTTGTCACAGGTACTCAATTTCTAGTACAAAATCAAATAAATGTTAAATTAGCAAGTATTATGTATTTACTGTTCTGTGTGTTCCCGGCAAAGGGTAGGATATCCGATCGAGTCATGGGGGTCGTAAAAAGTGACTAAGAGACCGCTCATTGCAGTAATTATCGTGAGTAAATTTTCACTTGTTCTTCTTCTCTTAGATTACGGCTTCTGTAGAGTATCTTCCACAATTTCGCCAATGTCAAGTATAAGGCAACGTTGTACGGTATTTAGATTAATTAATCTTTACATATTCAATAAAATATTTCACAAAAATGAAAAATTTCTAAAAGAATATGTCGGCAACGGCGTACGGTTCAATTGTTTTTTTTCGGAATGTTCACTGCATGCAGTGGACGGGTACGGACTGACGTAAGTATATGTTTGTGACTTTATTATCTTATAACTTTAAATGAGCAATTCTTGTATATATATATATATATATATATAATTGGAATTTCGGAATCGGCTCCAACGATTTTCATAAAATTTAGTATATAGGGGGTTTCGGGGGCGATAAATCGATCTAGCTAGGAATCATTTTTAGAAAATGTCATTTTATAGGCGTTTGAGTAGTCTCAACTGAAAAATATGACTCTTCCTGACATCTATTGGCGAATAATAATACTATTTTTTGTGAGCAACTAATTGCTTTAACGACACAACAGCAGATGGCGTTGTTAAGTAACACGAAAATACCGAGCAAAGCTCGGTCATCCAGGTATAAGCGTTTATAAGGTTAGCTAAATTTCTCTATCAAAATAATATACAATCTTCAATTTTCAATCGTCAAGTTATATCCACACCATACATTATACCCTCGAGCTATAAACATTTTAAACAGTATCGTCTAATGTTACATACATTACACGTACAATGAAGCGCTAATTAAATAGCTCCACACGTGAACATCGATGGAGCACGTAATTGTAGGCTGTTCATTGGTAGCAGTCGTGAAAGTGTAGAAAGAGCTTTTTCTTTGATCGGTTAATGAATAGATTTCCCTTGAAGAAGCGGCAATATACGATTGATATTGAATAACTCATATGAATGTAGTACAAAAATGTAAGTAATGTAAAGGATGACATATGGAGGATATACCAGCGCAGATTTACAAATGTTTCACTCGACTCGTACTTAATAAGTAAGAAGTCCAAAAAGTCTGACAACCGGTCTCATATTTGGAAATCTTTTGGTAGGTCAGGAAGCTGTCACTTCGTGTAAATCACGTAGTGCCAGATAGTTTAAAAGGGTACTTTAAGATAAGATAAGATAAAAATGTTTAATTCATGTGAAACCATATGCAGGCACTTATGAATAGTCAAGACTTTAGTTGCCGCGTTCCAAGGTGTAGATTTCCTATGGAGAAGAACGGGCAAGAAACTCCATGGTTACTCTTTTTAAATAATAATAATCGTTACAGTATTTTTTATTACATTATTCTCAAAAAAATGGACAATGAGGACAATGCAGCAGAAAAAAGTAAACTTCTTAAAAAGCCCACACTAAACAAGCCTGATATTTAGAAAAAAATATGATTATGACAATTTAATCATAATTTTTTTATTAAGTTTTTATTCAGTATTAAGCTGACCAATCCCAACAGACAGTGTTCGTTCACGAGCATGACGCATGTATCAGCGTCGCTCAGCTCAACCATATTGTAGGGCAACTAAGGGTGAGATTCAGAAACGAGTCTAAGCTATGTTCACGCTTCCATCTGTCAAAATTAGGGGCGTAAGTAGTGCATTTTGACATATGGAAGCGTAAGTTCACGCTTAGACTCGTTTCTGAATCTCACCCTACGCGACCCGATACACGACGCCACCATCAGCAGGACACTTGAGTGAGCATGACATACCTAAACTGCCAGACAATCAGATATCACGTCAATTAAACAATATAAATTAATAATCCACATGGTCCTCGCACTTACAGTTTCAAATATAAAAAAACAACCAAGTAATTGGTGCCATTTAGTAGATAGTGAAGTTACTTAGAACGTTACGGGCATAGAAGACAAAATTACTAATGTATCGAGGTGACGAGCGGAGTGTGGTGTCACGAAGGACTAGTAACGGGTAGTAGAGTTGTGTCACTCATACGAGAGGCAACTCAAATGTTCCATACAAATGCATAAAATGCCCCATCCATCAACTCAAAAAAAAGTTGTACCGCCTCTGTGATAAATATCTATCTGTATGTCTGTTTCACTCACAAAGTGTACCTGTCTACGACTGCGACGCGTGCATAATACAAACAAGTGTGAATGGGACAAATTATGAAGTTCATGACATTATTGAACTGAAAACTTTCGGTTGTTTTATAAAACGCACAGGGATTGGGAAAATTAATTAATTAAGGCGGTTGATTTGAAAATTCAATGTAATTTTCTGTTATAAATTAGATAGTTACCTTATAATTACCTTTAACGATTGGTGTACAATAAAGAGTATAATAAATAAATAAATAAATAATAAATAAATAAATAGTTGAGTGAGGGCATCAACATTATAAAAGTAAATAGGTATGCAGGGTTTTTAGGTTACGATATATAACATACGTTGCTATGTTCATTTCTTTATTGATTGTTATTGTAATATCGTTCAGTTTTCATATTCGTTTGTCCAATCTTGTTCACCTTGAAATATATCCTATCCTATCCTCATACCTATTTCTCCTATTACCTTAGATGTTCTAAGTTCAACTCACTGTAGGTACCTGCTTCATTGTATTAAATGTCTCGGTAACATTACATTGTCCAACCTCATTTGAAGGTAGTCAATGTACCACCTCACCATCAAGAATAAGTTACTCATACAAACTCGTCGAATTTACGTGTCCTACTGAACTCTAATGGGTAGCATTACAATTGTTATGGGTTGACGCTTACCATCCGGCAGATGACATGCTCGTTTTGATGCTCGTCACAAAATGGTTTTATAAAAAAAAATACGACTGTCGCATCTGATACGCCTACAAGCCGAATTCAATATGAATACATGTATATATGTGCCTACAGTTATGTAAGGCTAAGCTGATAATGCAAGAACATGGAAAATTAATAGTCATGTCTTCATTGGTCTATTGTAGTCTAAGACTTTTTTATGTAACTTCTTACTTATGATTTCAAATGCCAATAAAGTCAATTGAAATAAAACTGGCGCATAAGATACATATCAGACTTATGTGTCTCCTGCTAACATCTTTGACCATGTGTCAAATCAGAGTACGAACATGACCTAAATCATTTAGTTAGCGTGTAGTTAGCACATTTGCGACACACTTACTGTTACATCTATGACATGCCATAGAAGCTTTAAGAACCGTCTTAAGCAACAACTCTTTTAATCGTATGTGATATGTTTTAACCTATAACGACATAAAAAACCGCACAAGTGCGAGTTGAACTTGCCTGGAGAGGGTTCCGTACGAGGAATATGTTATCCACGATGTATTTTTTTTAATCTGACCCTAAATTATTAGTCGTAACTAAAATATATTGTCTATTGTTGAATTCGGTCTTGTACGAATAACTTATTCCAGGAAAAACTTAACATCGTAGTTGAATAACATGTTCTCCCATATATTCCAACTGCAAACATAAGTTTGTACGCACAACGTTGAAAGATTTACCATGTTATTTTAGTAGAATTTGCCAGCTCACCACGCTTGGCAGGCGGGTTGGTGAGCGCAGTATGGCTACCGTTTCACAGAAGGGACGCTGCTGCCCATCCCTCTGGTTTAGATTCCCTTAGACGCCTTTTACGACATCCACGGGAGGAGATGGAGTGGTGCTGTATTCTTAATCCGGACACCACACGGGTTAGCGTTTAAATAAAAATAGTGATTTTTTTACTTAACCACTGATCACAAAATAATCATTCATTATTAATAATCGATCATTAACTACCAAACTAAGTCTTCAGACTCGATCTTTAATCACAGCGACTTAATCAAAACATGCGGCATGTTCATTCCATCAGATATAATTTAACACGGAACTACATCGCCAGTTTTTCTATCGTCACAACCTGTTTCTCAATGTTAAATACCTTCACTTTTCTTCCTAGTGTGTGATAGAAGCAAGCAAGACCCCACTTTCCATGGTTATTAATGTATAAACATCGATTAAATATACGAGAACCGACTATGACAGTGTTCCAAATGTCTAAGATTTTTTTTTTTCTTTAAAACAATTGGTTCCTTTTCTTTTTCATTAAAAGAAACGAACAAATCGATCATTAAAATTAGACCGCAAAATATACTTTTAAACGTCGCCAACTGTATTCGTCTGCCATTCAGGTTTTTTTCTGGTTTATGCTTGCAGAAAAGCAAAATATATTTCTGTCAAGTAGATATTTGTATACGACGAACCAGTTTGATTATTAATGCGTTTGCTAATGTGAACTAGCAAACTCTATTAAATAAGAAATATTAATATATTCGTAGATACGCGATGGTGACGTCGACATCAGCATGGGCAGGAACATGAAGTACCTGGGGCTCACCCTGGTCAGTCGCTGGGGCTTCGAAGAGTACTTTCAGCATCTTATCCCCCGGATCGAGAGGGTAGTGGGTGCCCTGCACCGGCTGCTGCCTAATTTCGGGAGACCCATTGAGGAAGTTACCCACGTCTACGGGGTAGTCCTACGATCCGCGCTCTCTACGGGGCGCCTGTATGGAGCGCAGAGTGGCTATACGGGTCGCATGAACGTACCAAACGGTATTGTGCGAGGCGGGCACTCTCCTGTCGCGCTTTCTACCTTTAGACATCCTTGCGGAGATGACGCGATGGGTGTCTATGATCAGATACACTCTCTCCGGCAGAGCGGCGATAGATCGCCCAATCTCGAGGAGTGGAGAGTGCGAAATATACCTACCGATGCGGTTAGAATTTGGCGACAATATGTCAAGGATGCCGAAACACACACCATATTGCTGTGGTTTATTTTGGCAATGATCACGAAAAAATAATAACGTTTAAATACATAGCATTTTTAAATAATAAACGAATTTGTAGATTTATGTACTCGGATCATTTAAATATTTTTCGAATTATGAAATAAGCAATTAAAATTTTCGCAACAATTTATTTTAGACACGCGCCAACTATACTGTGGTCAAGCTTTCTTCACCAGCCTCTGTGCATTTTCTAAACAGTCGTAAAAGTACTTCAATGCTATTCACAATTCTGCTGGTAGTGATAGACAGTTATTGATACAAACGCAAGAGGCCTTGATGCAATTTTTATACATTCGGTGGAAGGCCATGCGTAAAAAACCATGAATGGAGTCTATGGAAACCTTTTAGACTTATTACCACATTCGAGGTCAATTGACACTAGGAAATATGCTATTATATAATATACATATTTAATATGTATATATACATACTAGCTTTTACCCGCGGCTTCGCACTTGTGGAATTTGGAAACCTACTTCATGGATATTGTTCATACAAAAATACTAAAATCGCGATAAAAAATGGGGGGTGGGGGTAGGAGGATGAAAAATAGTTTACGACCTATTCTCATACCTACCAAATATACAAAAAGAAACCCATTAAAACCGGTCGAGCCGTTTCGGAGGAGTGTGACCACAAACACCGTGACACGAGATATTTATATATTAGATTAAATATTCTAGGTATAAATTCAGGTAAAAATCGGTTATCAGATGCACACAAAATAAACACTATTGGTCAGCATTGAAATTGTTACAATTAAAAGTTTCGCTAGTAGAAGTAACAATGTTTTCGTTTGACACACAAATATTTGCGTTTCTATTTTGTACACATATAGCATTTGTGTGAGTGTTTATGATTTTATAATGACTTTATTACCGTCCGAAATGGACGCCGCCGCTTTCACCATACCACTGTGATCGTATACGTACTGTAAAATACATAAGAGTGAGCAGGTAGCAAGCATTACGAGAAGGTTTCCGCTTCTATTCTATTCTATTGTTGGCTCCCACGGGCTCAGCATTAGCCGAACGCACTTCGACCCTATTGGGTCCATTGTGCTGCCCAAAGCCCTGCACTACTCCTCCGCTGGCAAATCCAGAAGTCCCTGTAGGTACTTCGCAGTCATACCTGCCTAGAGCCGTGCAAAATCATCAGGCAATGGATAAGCCACTCCTAGATGTTTTGCCCTACCGCTTACTTCCAGAACTAACTCCTACAAAGGTTTATATAAAAATACTGATTATTTATTTTTATAGCCACCGAAACACGCCGAGTAAATGATTCCTTAGTTACTTATTGGTCGAAACTTTCTTTATTCTTTATTGTACAAGTATTTTAAGTTAAATAATCAATGCAAACTTTATGCTCAAAGGCTAGCTTAACTCAAAATTGAGTTTTCTACCAGCAAAACCTTTGAATGATAGCGAGATTGTGTCATACGTGTATAAGAAAGCAAAGTCACGTGAGCATAGTATGAATTATAGTAAAACAAAAACTAAATTAAAAAGAAATAAGAACACCTTATGTCATACAAATATAATAAGCATATAGGTATATAAATTAATCTATACAAATAAATAAAATTGAATTACAAACAGACACGTTTGTAATATCAAAATAACAGCTTTTACTAAATGCATATGAAAGTATTTCTTTGTTCCAATTTATTAATTAATGTTCTATAATGTATTGTCGTTATAATCTGTGTGCGCGATTCTTTTGGTTGTATGTGTGATTTGTGTCCTCTAATAAATCATTTTTCTTTCTTTTTTCTATATGCGGTACCGCGGTACAACAAAAAAAGTATTTAATATTTTTTTGTCTGTCTACTGCTACTTTTTTTTTTTATAATTAGGGTTCCGCGCAAAATAATTAAAACTCATGAAATTCAATATATATATTCTATGACAAATGCCTATGCCGAAGTACTCTAAATTATTTATAATAATCCAATTTATTTTAAATTAAACGGGTGGGCTGGGACCCTTTTTACTGGCCAATTCTAAAGTGTGACCCACGTATATATATACATATGGCAAAGAAGAGAGGTGATGCCTCTTCGTAAAGCTAGAGGATCTAGCTGACTGTAAGTTCGCAGTCACCGAAAATCCGTATCCGAAATGTCTTATTTATTTTTTCTAACTTTCTAGACAGCTAATGCTTCGATTAAACTTTCCGGGACATGATGTGTGAAGCTTCCTACACAAACTACTTTACCGACTTTATTAAACAAAACTACTACATACTTTTATCCACCATGTTTCCTGGTTTAACTTAGTAACGTTTCACTATTAATAAAGCAATAGAGAGATGTAGTAATTGTGTCTGCCGACAGTGGTATTTAAATGCAATCGCGAATTAATTGCGGTCTATTTCTTCGAAGGAGTATGGCATTTCAGTAACTGACGTGCTTGCACGAAAATCGGAGCTATGTAGGAATTTTAATCATTTTCATCTTATACGGTATCAGGCTTGCAGACATGCAGGTATTTTATGCGGAGTAGGTCACTCCTCCCCTTCCATGGATGTCCTAAAAGGTGACTCAAGGGTGATAGGCAGCAGTGTGCAGTTTGCTAATATCCGTCCAACCTAGTGATTGCTTATGCGTTACCGATTTAAGGCTTACGTTGGGAGTGCCTTGTGTTCCAGGAAAAACTTGATACGACTAAGTATTATTATTTTTACTGCTGGTAGATCACTTATTGCAAGACGTCGGCTAGTAAGGTACCACCCCAGTGCCAGATATGCGTCACCAAGTGTTTATTTAAACTTTAGACATTATTGTGTTCCGCGGGCTGATTACCTAAGTCGCAGACTCTTTGCAACAGGCGTAAATTGCTCCAACACTCATGTTAAACGTCAATTTGGTATTACCTATTCGCCGATAGCGACTAACTAAACAGACGAAGATCTCTCACGCGCCTCTGTCTGGCAATCAATTACATAAAAACGTTCATTCTTTTTAGTTCCACTGGTGGCTACTGGCGCTAGTAACTATGCATCTTCCAGGCGGGCGATGCCTTACGTAATACCAATTATTTTGACGCTTTGCCACTGGTGGATCCTTGGCTGCGCGATAGCTGCTATCGCGTCTGCTGTTGCTGTTTTTAGCTAATAAGGCCGCCGGTCACGAGTTGGCGAGCGCAGCCTAATGTCTCGCACGACCAGTCCTGGGTAGCAGTACAATTGTTATGGGCAGGCATGACGCTTACCACCAGGCGAATGCATTGTTCGCCTCTTCACAAAGTTGTATAAAAATCTGGCTGTTCCGACCTTTCAATCGGAACAACTACGCTTACGCATGCATAGGTTGTTATGGAGGGTGAAATAGGTAAGACCAGTTCCCCATAGAACGCTTCTATCACTAAAATTGTTGTATCATCGCCTACAAAATCTGCTATGTGAAAAATCCAACTTTTGTAGCGCTATTTATCTATTGCACTTATGGAGCATTTTCAAGTATAGATTTGGGTGAAAAAACATAGCCGATTTAATTATTTCTTTAACCATTAGATGTATGTATTATAAACTGTTTTAAACTTAAACTGGGTTTAACAGGCTTCGAAAATAATGTTAAATTGCATTAAGAAACTATTTTGAACAAAAAAACAGCAGTTTTGGCAGGTAGCGACGGTATTTTGTTTGAAACTTTCTTTATAATGCGTTTATCGCAATTTAAATGTGTTCATAAAACGGTATTCTATCGGAGGAGTTGTGCAGTCAAGGCAAACTGGTTGAATCACGCGGCTTACGGAAAGGTTACTGCCAACTATTTGCTTACATCATTGTACAATTATCAATAGTCACTTCTATCCAGATCATCCATTTCAATCGCAGTCCACTTGAGTATCAGATGATCACTATAATCAGGGGTCATAGGGGATACTGCCATAATCACCACGCTTAATATCAACCATTTGCAGCCTTTTACGACAACGGTGGAGATGGCGGTTTAAGGGCGATTAGAAAAAAGTTTGTGACGAAGTCATCCTTCATCTTCAATTCAATCAACCTCTTTCATGACTTCATACCTTTTATCTCCATCACTGGCCACTTCATGATTCATTCTTTATTCAAATCAAAATTCGAATTTAGTATTGTGGTGTCGAATCGTTCATATTTTGATCATCATCATTACACATTGGAATCCAATGTGTAATGATGATCCAATGATTGGATTCTGAACGCTATTTGTTGGACACACAGCTGTCGCTCTGACAAATAGTCTCCTACAATATTACAATTACTTATTTTTCAACTAGCTTAAATATTGTGTAAATACATATAATCATCACCACGAAGTGTTGAAGTTGTGAATATCAATGTACCATTATAACAATATATATGTTACGTTTCATTGATCTCGTTAACCGAACTCCGTTACTTGCTGCCGTGGAGAGAGCCACGTAGTTGAGCTATTCGGGAAGGGAACACGGTGGGAGGCACTCTGTGACAAGTTAATTTATTTGTAGATAGAAATTGCATAGTTTAGAAGCTCAGTTTACTGGTTTACTGTTGTTAGGTCGCTTATTGCAAGAGTCCGACTAGGTAGGTACCACTCCAGCGCGACCGCCGCGAAGGTGGCACGCACATGGTCACGTGCCATCGTGTGCGCAGCACAGAGCACATTGGGCTTCGGGATCTTTTCCAATCCTCTCCTAGATGTGCTTGTAGTGGCGGCTTTTTTACATCCTCCTCCCCTCTGCTAGAGGCGACGAGCGCTTTACAGTCATCCCTTACGAGATGTGCCTAAAGGCGAGGCGACCAATGGGTGGCTCTAGTGTGATTGTATAGAAGACCTAGAGCCCCCTTCGACGCGGAAGATGATCGCTCCGGTGATTTAAGCCAGTAGAAGGAGACCACACGCAGGTCTAGTCCTGGGTAGCATTACATTGTTACGGACAGGCATGTCGCTTACCACCAGGCGAATGACTTGTTTGTCGCGTTACAATGTTGTATTAAAAAAACCGGTCAAGTGCGAGTTGAACTCGCGTGGAGAGGGTTCGGAAATTGCTGAATATATTGTCTATTGTTGGATTTGGTCTTGTACCAATAACTTCCCAAGATCGAACTTAACACCGTAGTTGAAAAACGTGTTTTCCCGTACATTCCAACCGCGAACGTAAGTTTGTACGCACAATATTGAAAGATTCACCATGTTATTTTAAGACCATAGACTTCTTATAGGTTTTCCTGTAATCTATAGCTAAAGAGCCTATATTTTTTTCAGAATTTTAGGCTCTGTGGTTTCGGAGATAAGTCGGGCGAATGATCAACTTCATATGTTACACGGTACAGTTTGCAAAACGTTATTCTTTAATGTTCTATTTTGCCCCCAAAAAGGACCCCCATATTCAAAATTAATTTATTTACGTTACACACACGTGTTTGGGTCGCACAAATCCATGTGTGCCAAATTTCAACTAAATCGGTCCAGTAGATTCGGAGCAAATTGTCTGTGACAGACGGTCAGACAGACACACGAGTGCTCCTATAAGGGTTCCGCTGTGTTTTCCTTCGGACGATGGGAACCCTAAAAACTAAATAGTTAAGTTAATTATATCTTCGTGCAAACTTGGCACAATTTCCAACAAAACAATCACAAACTATAAGAATTTCACAGTCGGTGTGACGCTGATTACAAGACTGGCCCTAAGGTGGAATAAAGTGGAATTACCGTGTTTTTATGATGTCTACGTGTGGAAAGCGAGAGAGTGGCCTCGTCACGGTCTCTTTAGAGCCACAATTAGCAGATATTGTCAATTACTGGTACCTACTAGGCCCACGCTTGCCGCAAGTCGTTCATAAAAGTGAAACGTCATACATACGTAGCTAGCATAACGAACTTATGTTATTAACTTAATAGCTTGATGTTTATCTGATTCAGTATTATGAATAAACTAGTGTGCCCCGCGGTTTTTCTTTTTTTTAAGACATTGCCCCGCACTAGCATTTCTCCTGTGTCGTGGGTGCGTTTACAGACATGAATTCCACACACAATACACCTAGACCTAGAATAACTATCTGCAGATCATACAAATATTTGTTCCGTGCGGGAATCGAACCCACGACCCGGTGCGCAGCAGTCGACTGTATCAGCCACTGCACCAACCGTGCCGTCCACTGTTTAATTTATAAGAAATCGAATAGTTGATTATTTAAGCATATTGGATTTCAATCTTTTTATTATTCTAAAATATAAGTAGCCTAAGTCATTCCGTATAACAACAGCTATTTGCCAGAATGTCCCGTCAAAATCGGTCCAGCCGTTTCGGAGATTACCCGGAACAAACAGACAGATAGACACTTCATATTTATTTGTGTAGATATATGGATAAGATAGTTTAGTTTTCAATTTATTTTCGTGTGTCGGACATATTAGATTCAATTAAGGTACATAATGTTATATGATTGTGGTATGGTTCTGCTAAGTAATTCTGCGAGTAGAATTTGACCTCATGATTTCTTAATCTAGGATAAAAGCCCAAACCGTTGTATTAAAAGGTTACTGTAGATTTATTAACAATATTATGATACGTCCTGTTTTCAGTTTAAATATTTGCTACTCGTCCACTATTATATGAAAGTATATACAACAAAAAAGCTATTTGTACTATTTTGTCTGTCTGTTTGTTCCCGCTAATCTCCGAAATGGCTGGACCGATTTTTACGGGACTTTCACTGGTAGATAGCTGGTATTATAAGGAATAACTAAGGCTACTTTTATTTTACAAAAATAATTAGGGTTCCGCGCAATAAAAACACACATGAAATCCAATATACGAGTATATACATATTCTATGTCAAGTGTTTATGCCGAAGACTCTTATAAATATTCCACTTTCTTTTAAATTAAACGGCAGGTGAACCGCGGGTCCCAGCTAGTTTTAATAACTGCTGTATACAGTATAATACTTGCTGCCGCGACTTCCTCCGCGTTCTTTATAAGGGAACTTGATATCCTGTATTAGGATACATGATATTCCATGATATAATCTACCTCTAATCCGTGTGGTATCCGGATTAAGAAATAGCACCACTCCATCTCATCCCGTGGATATCATAAAAGACGACTAAGAAGGGACTAGAAACGAGAGCGATGACGCTTTACTCTTTTCTGAGGAATAGTATCCATGCAGCGCTCACCAACCCGACTGCCAAACTTGGTGAGTATTGGCAAATTCCCACAAAATGACGGCAAAATTGTGGAAATCTGTGGGGGAGGCCTTTGTTCAGCAGTGGACGTATGGCTGATATTATGAATCTACCTCTATGTGAAATTTCATTAGAATCCGTTCGCCGTTTGAGCGTAATAGAGCCTCAAACTATCACATTTATAAAAGTAAGTAGTAATTATAATAAAACAATTTTTAACTGGTTTAAAATTGTTTTATTATAATGTGTAATAATAGCGAAAACCTAAGACATTACTAAGTAAGTAGTACGTTATCGGTATAATTTCCAAGGGGTTTGTAAATTATAGTACCTTACAAAATAATTAAATAAATCTTACGTCCACGTTACCCGAACTTAAAAGAAGGGTTCGTGGATAACGGACAGGAAGCACGGACCGGCGCGTGCGCATCCTACTGGTATTTGTATCAGAACAGGTGTCCTCGCACATTTTGTGGTATGTCAAACAAGTAACGTGTTTATTGTTCACGAAATAGAGTGCACCATTCATGTAGAGAACTCCGAAACTATTCAGGCGAAGAGAATATTATAATGTCGTTTTTACTGTTCGTTTTGAGGGGAAAATATGTTTATTTTTTTAAATATTATATTTACTACACAAAGTTTGACTAGAACCAGCTAACCGCTACAATTTATGTTGTCATTATTATAAACAATACTTTACATAAAAAAACCCTTAGGGCATCTAACAAATTTATTTAAATATTCTGTTATTTGAGTCTATTAGAATCAAATACCGCAATGTCCATTTTCGTGTTCTGGCCATAATTCATATTTTTTATATACATACACCAATGGATAATGCTATATTTGTAGCATACTTTAATTTTTAATGCCAGTTTTCTACATGACATTGCTTTGGTTGCATTTTGAATATTCAAATAGATTCCTTTTAATCTGTAGATTCATACGGCATAGAAAACGCATTTTTGCTTTTTTATGGACATTGCGGTATTTGATTCTAATAGACTCATTTGCCGGAAAATACTATCAGGAATTACATCGCACAAAGCAAATTGCGCACTGTTATCCTGCGATTTTACAATTAGAAGATATGGCCAATAGATTTATGGCAAAACCTACAACAAAGCGGAAGTGTAAACGAATTGAATGGTGAACATAATCTAGAAGCATCCTGTCTGACGAGATCGCTTCGATTGAGATTCATTACGACCGAATGAATCGCAACATCGCCGGGAAACATCGCGCCATTATCATTTAATTCACGGTATTTTCACTAAATGTGTAGAGCTTGGATGGGCAGTAGTTATTTTTTTGAATATCGACGTGAAACCTGCACAATGCAGAATTATGAACCAATGAATATTTAGTACGAAAATAATTTGCTGACCATAGAACCACTCCATCTCCTCCCGTGGATGCCGGAAATTCCGACTAAGGGACTCAACCAAAGGGATGGGCAGCAGCATCCCTTCTGTGGAATAGCAGCAATTCTGCGCTCACCAACCCGCCTGCCAAGCGTGGTGAGTACTGGCCAATTCCCTCCAAAATGACGACACAATTGTGAAGATGTGGGGGAGGTCTCTGATCAGCAGTAGGTTCTCTGATCAGCAGTAGGTAGACGTTCTCTGTCCGATATTAATGAATAAGGTGATCTCGCTTTGTATAGGTTTTCAGTACAATGAGAGATCAGCCTATACTGGAAATGTATAGCATGATATGTAGTCGTGTATCTATCTTATTATTACTTAATGATAATTTTTTGTACCTCTTTCGATGCCTTTCTTTTAATCCAAATGTTGACTGGTAGAGGTTATCACATAAAATTAAGTCCGCTATGTGCCATGACTATGCACATTAAAGTATAAATAAATAAATTAACAGTAAAAACGAAATAAAAAATTCTTATAGAAACAACGTGTATAAGTCTAGCCGCTAGAACATTCTTTGACTGTACCTAGATGGTAGGTCTCTCCATTTGTAATATAACCGATGAAAAACTTAAAGACAATATAATTATGAAACAAAGAAAACTGCCAGCTTTATTATGATAGTCGAGTATGCCGTTACATCGATTAGGAACGATAATGATCGAGATCGATTTACCTCTCGATTCTCGATATGTGTGACGATCATTCGTGTCACAATAATATAAATATTTTAATAGTAGATCACGTAGCATCGCGTGTTATAGATTCCGATTTCCATCAATTTGCTCGTAATGAGCATTATGAAAAATATTGCTCTCGAGAGAAAAATATATAATATACTACAAAATAAGAACATTTGTATTACTATTACCAAAGTCATATCATAATATTTTATATATTGGTCTGAATTTTATGTTTGGTTCTAGTAAACGAAAAATTTAGCCAAAGAAATGAGTAAACGTAATTTTTTTCAACATTAGAATGATACCTTAATATTTTATATACAAAAAACTTCCCATAAGTATGCATGTGAACGATCCAAAAAAAACAAACGAGATGTTTCTGAAAAGTCGCGCACATACAAACCTTCATTATTTTGAAGTCGGTAAAAAAACAAGAGCTCAATATGACTTTATTTAAGACGCAGAACTTAAGTATTAAGACAGTGGAGTTGAAGTAGGAGAAGTTCCAAATGAACTAATACATATGTCGTTGAAAGGAAATAAGAACTTAGATTACCAAAACCACTCCCAATTCTTGCCAAGTGAATAATGTTTCTAGATATAAAACGGCTATAAAGATATTCTATATCAAATTCGAACTGAACGTATACATATATATATTTCACACGGCTTCGCTAATTTGTTTGCTAAACCGTGTCGGGTGTCCAGTAAAGAGGAAACGGAACCACGGTCCGATTAACTTCGCGATTGTCGCAGAGGCCCCGTCACGCAGACAATTTGCTATTGGTTTGCGCATTGTGTCGCGTCATCATTATACATGTATGGTTCATGTTGTTTTGTATTATGGGTAAGTGGAATTTAAAGCGGTATTGAATCTAGCTATGGTCACGAAGTTTTATTGATAGGCTCAACAGTAATTTGCAGGATAATCTCTCGCAGAAGGTTAGAGATGATTCCTGTTTGGAGTCGACAGACTTGAATAATAGGAACGCATTTAGGAAGGAGATGCAGGCTCTAATAATGTTTTTCAAGTAACAAAACACCTTTAAAAGGTTACATCGCCTATATTATCGATTTTTGTTTAACTGCCGTTTCGAACCCTGCAAAGTAAGCAGTAAATATACGCCATGTAATCCGTTTAAGTGTTTAATAATAGCTAGTGGTCGCCCAGGGGTTGAAACTGGGCCGTATTTAATTAAATTGGATTTAACGTATTTGTAACACATCACACTCCTCCGTGCGCGCAGTTTAAAAAGGGGTACAACGTTTTTACTTCACGTATTAATATATAGATGTGTAATAATCTCGAAACAACGAACATTACTACAATACAAGTAAGTACCAAGCTCTAAAGAAAAAACTATATTAGAGAAAACATCGACATGAAACTTATAACTTGAACCTCAGGAAGTAGAGAAAGAACGTGAAGAAAACAACATTGTAAATAAAGCCTTTTTAAACATAAAAAAGGCAATCAACAATACACCTAAATAAATGACAGCTGCCTACATGACAACATACAATAGTTAGTAAGTAGTACTTATGCGTATTGACAGTCCTAACTGCGCACACGCATATAATCAACTTTCCCTCAGTGTCTGCGCGGGCGGCGACTGTGACGTGTTTCACTTTTAATGCCGTTATTACAAGAATTGGCGGTCCTGCCATGAGGGTTTATTACACCTTGAAAGCTGTAATGAAGAAGAAGTGGAACTACATAATTCATTTGCCACAAACACTATGTAGCTAACCACAATGTCTTCAAACGTTGTCCCTTTGCCTCTTACTTTTCTTATGTATTGTGGGTAGAGTTTACAGACATATTTCTCGTATGCTGAAACAAACAGACGCAGAAAAACTATCTGTAGGCCATACGAATATCTGTTCCGCGCGGAGATTGACACCCCGCGACACGTAGGGCAGGCAGCCACTGCGCAAACCGTTCCTCTTCAACGCGTAACAGATACCTAAGGGTTCTGAGGGATACTGTATGCGTATACGTGGATATTGTGTATGTTTCTGTATCACATTACACCCTTCACAGATTATCATACGAACACATGTATAACAGCCGTTAATACCGAAGCCCGTAAGGCTGACATCCGGGCATATCTTAAATGACGGACTTAGTATTGGTCGGTTGCAAATGTCCAATAGCAGGTGCCGTTTTAGTGGAAGGCAACCCCGAATACAGTTGAGAAGGGTA
Source organism: Diloba caeruleocephala (assembly GCA_947459985.1). Taxonomy (NCBI): domain Eukaryota; kingdom Metazoa; phylum Arthropoda; class Insecta; order Lepidoptera; family Noctuidae; genus Diloba; species Diloba caeruleocephala. Next base: position 5,555,656 of record OX381613.1, read on the forward strand.
GGCCTGGTGATGACCATGCAGATAAGGATCTTAGTAATTATAGTAACCACTCCATTTTGTAAAAGTTTTGTTTTGATTTTATTTTCGTAAGGTACTTCGTATTTTATTTTTCTGTAAGACTTGCAGTCTTTCTTCTTGTTTATTATTCGTAATAAAGGGGACGGACTGGAAACCAGCTTTGACCCGTGCGTGGTTTAATCACGGCGCACTGCCAACATTGCTGAGTCCGTTCCTTTTACCTAACTACACAAAAAAAAACTGTATTGTTTTGCATTGAACGAATTATGTTTAGTTTGGTAATAAATTTATCTTTATCTTTATATTTAATATTGTAAGACGTTTGATAAAAAATCGTCAATAGAGGTTGGATAAAAATATGATAAAAGCTTCGCATATATTTTTGAAATAACTATAAATGTATAGAAATAAATAATAATTGTTTTTTAGCTCGTGACCTATAAAACTCGTGGCTATCTGAATTATAATGGTATCATTTTACGCAATACTAACTTTGAGTTAAGACCCTGCTTTATAGATTAGACTTCAATACAGTACTTTCTTTTTGTTTTTTTTTTTTTATTGGTGCCCAGTGGATTTTCTTCATGAACTTCCTTCACCCCGGGGAAGGGCGAAGGGGTATGCCGGACTCCTACCGGCTAAAACCACTGGAGCGGTCATCTTCGGCACCTAAGGGAGGCTCCAGGTCCTCGTATGATCACACTAGAGCCGCCCACTGGTGCCACGCCTATAGGCACATCTCGTAGAGGGTGGCTGTAAAGCGGTCACCCCCAGGGGGCGAAGGGACTCCTACCGGCTAAAACCACTGGAGCGAACATCTTCGGCACCGAAGGGGGGCTCCAGTTACTCGTAAGATCACCCTAGAGCCGCCCATTGGTGTCACGCCTTTAGGCACATCACGGAGGGGATCATTACAGTACTTTTTTTTTTTTTTTTTTTTTTTTTTATTGGTGCCCAGTGGAAATTCATCATGAACTTCCTTCGCCCCGGGGAAGGACGAGGGGGTATGCCGAACTCCTACCGGCTAAAACCACTGGAGCGGTCATCTTCGGCACCTAAGGGAGGCTCCAGGTCCTCGTATGATCACACTAGAGCCACCCACTGGTGCCACGCCTATTGGCACATCTCGGAGAGGGTGACTGTAAAGCGGTCACCCCCCCCAGGGGGATTGTAAAGGATCCCCCAAAGCGTCCCACGGCAGCGCGTGACCACATGCGTGCTACCGTCTTCTCTTGGGTCGCTTGGTGTGGGCACGCAGATTCCCCAATCTACGCACCCGCGAACCCAGAGGTCCCCCACCTTATAGCAACGGCAGGGGTTTTCAGGCGTATCGGAATTAGGCGCCAGGGCGGTTGTTACCCCGGCGCCGTCTCCTTCTTCTTCGAGCGGGATCGGCCCTCTCCCGATCCCGCTCTGCGGTCTCCTTCTGGAGCATGACGCTCTCACAGAATGAGACCACTGCATTCCAATTTTCGTGCTCTGCCAACATAGCCGACACATCATTACAGTACCTAGTGTTACAAGAAAATACTGCTGAACCGAAAGGAGCTCATTGTGTTGATTGAATCCATTAGAAGGTTCCTCATCAGTGGGCAGTAATATGGTATTACAATTAAAGATGAGAGATAGCAATAATTATTTAGTAACAAAAAACGTTTGATTGTCAATTCGGGGCTTGCGAAACAAACATGACAAATAATGCACTGTCGGCATCGCCGTCGTGTATCCGAATATTGGTGAATTGATACTGCAATAGTATGCCAATACATTAATTTGCAATATCCGTGACAATTTACCGCAGAGCAATGTGATGGATGATCATGACGTGGGAATTTTAAATGATAGTTTATTAATACGTTTCCAGTGCATGTATCATCCGTTGTATTATACCTATTCGTTGTGGCTTCCATCTCGTGTAATATAATCCTACAAAAGCGAGGACAACCCGTGACTCTATTTCTACTATAGATACATGAATATATATTTTAGATTTAAATTCTCTGAAGCTGTACGAATGACCGCGACCGAAGCTTTCAATTTAGGCGTACCCGCGAAAGAAAGAATATGCAGTACAAGTACAATAAAAAAAACCGGACAAGTGCGATTTGAACTCGAGGGCTACTTTTATATAAGCCCCCAGGAACTCGAGGGTTCGAGGGGGCTTATATAAAAGTAGCCTAAGTTATTTCTTATAACATCAGCTATCTGCCAGTGAAAGTCCCGTCAGAATCGGTCCAGCCGTTTTGGAGATTACCCGGAACAAACAGACAGAACAAAAAAACAGACAGAACAGAAAAATTTAAAAGTTGTATTTTTGTTATATGTACCGTATATACTTTCATATGCATTTAGTAAAATCCTGTTATTTAGACATAACAAACAGACACACTATTCCGTGTGGTGTCCGGATATTCCGTGTGGTGTCTGGATTAAGAATATAGCACCACTCCATCTCCTCCCGTGGATGTCGTAAAAGGCGACTAAGGGAATCTGAACCAGAGGGATGGGCAGCAGCGTCCCTTTTGTGAAACGGTAGCCATACCTACTGCGCTCACCAACCCGCCTGCCACGCGTGGTGAGTAATGGCAAATTCCCCCCCAGAATGATGACACAGTTGTGAAAATCTATGGGGGAGGCCTTTGTTCAGCAGTGGACGTATAAATGGCCGATATGATGAAACAGACACTTAAATTTTATTTATTTGTATAGATTAAACCGCGGGTCCCAGCTAGTTATTTATATAACAATTCGTTCTCTCTTTCCTACGAATCCTAATCTAATCAGGTTTTACTAGTGAAAGGCCGAGTTCATTAATTTGAATTTCGACCTTTGACGGACTGATTTAGGCATTATTAACATCATTAGTCAAAGGCCGAATTAAACAGTACTTTTGGCTTTGCACTGAAACCTCTTGTCTAACCTGAGGATTGACTTGGTAAACCTAGGGCCTGGAGCCCTCCTTAGGTGCCGAAGATGACAGCAATGGTTTTTGCCGGTAGGAGTCCGCCATGCCCCTTCGTCATTATAACAATTACACTCCGTGTCTAAACTAAAATCTTTCTGTGGCTGTGTCAGCAGGCGCCTCCAAGAGATCAATCCTATAAAGTAGTTTTAAGTTACTTCAATTGAAACAGCTTCTAATTGGCAGACTAATAACCGTTGGTTTAAAACACGAATGCTGAAGCTAAATCACTATTTTCTGTGTGCGATTTAAGACTTAGCGATTAAATAGATTGTTGTCGAATAGGCCAAATTGTCACCCTCGGGAAGACGTGGATGAGCTGCACTGTGCACAGCGAGACATCGCGGGGATCTAAAGGCATGGCACCAATGGGAGGATCTAGTGTGATTATAGTCGAGACCCTGGAGCCACCCTTCGGCGTCGAAAGTGACCATTCTGGTGGTTTTAGCCGGTAAAATACCCTTCCACCCATCTCAAGCCCGGGTACCTACATGATGTTTTTCCACCAGGTGAAGAAAAGACAGGAAGTTCACAAGAAAACGGAATCCTCAAATAAAACTGATTAATTCATTGCCGGCTCAGAATACCACCACCCCATCTCCTCCCGCGGTTGTCGTAAAAGTCTACTAAGGGATTGGCCGGAGGAGGGGCAGCAGCGTCCTTCGAGTACACTAACAACTCAACTGCGATCGCCAACCCGTCTGCCATGCGTGTCGATTATGGCAAAACCCCCCAATGAGCCCACAACACACCCATATCGGTTGTTGTGGTGATGTTTGGGGGAGGCCTGTGTCCAGCAGTGGACTTCATTCCGCCGAAATGGTGAATATTGGCACAGAACCTTTGAGAAAGAACAAGCTGACTCGAAAACTAAAATGAACAATAGAAACACAATTCAAAATCACTGATGAGAATAATTGAATAATTAAATTTTTAATTAAAGTGTTTTGTTCAGCTCACTGGCTTGGAACTGGGACCTGTATAAACCACCTACTACCCAGTTGTAAATACTATTTCCGTCGGAGTTGGTGATAAGAAGCGAAGCTGCGTTGTCCAAAAGTAGAAATAAGATTACTTGTTTTTTTTATTTTGGTTATTACAAGTAAAAAAAAACGAATCGCTGTCATTATCGATGAATTGGACTTATACTGTAATAAAACTGCTTAATATTCGAAGCTCGCGAAAAAGAACCGATATGTACCAAGAATGTTTTGTGGGGCTATTGAAATTAAAAAACATCCTAATTTTAATAGAGAAGATGGCTGCCAGGTACCACCAGTTTGGAATCCTTTAATTAAAATAATAAAGTCCCAAACCAAATACCACACTAAAAACATCAAGACACTGTGAGTGATTACTGCGTGCATCGAAATAATTTTTGATTATAATTGTAAGGTAGATAAAATAAAATAATTTTTTAAAATCTGTAACGACGCCTGTCACCTTAGTCATCCTGCGACCACGAACCCTGCAAAGTATTCGAAACGTCAGGAAAAACAAAAATCTAAAATATACGCGATAGAATCCGTTTAAAAGTGTTTTATTATAATGTGTAATACTCGCGAAAACCTAAGACATTATTATTTGCAACAATGTTTATTAATGCGGTAGAGCGTGAAGTTAGCGAAATGGAACACTTTGCTTACCATATGCGAAAAAACCGTAAAGAGATCGTATTTAAATGAAAGCTTGCATAATTTAATGGGTTTTGAGTCTTCTTTTACTACATCATGATTTTTTGTGTTTAAGAATCATGACGATGCCATAAATATTACTATAATGCATCGTATAAAGTTGGGCTACAAACAACTTCTTTTTTTTTTAAACATTGTCCTACACTAGGATTGCTCCTGTGTCGTGGGTGCGTTAACAGACATGAATTCCACATACAATACACCCAGACCCGGAACAACTACCTGCAGATCATACAAATGTTTGTTCCGTGCGGGAATCGAACCCACGACCCGGAGCGCAGCAGCCGACTGTATCAGCCACTGCACCAACAGTGCCGTCATAAATCAAATAAACAACTAGGAACTATAATGGCTTTCAACATTGATGATTGAGGTAGGCCGTACAGTGTTCTCATTGCTCACAAAGAAATACTTCCAGTTACCAAGCCACTGCCTCGCCTTGACTTGTGAAGGTTCACGCCTGTGCAGATACCTGTCGCGTGCGCTAATCGCCTAATAATACAATTGTTAGATAATTTCAGTTTCCCAATACATTTCGTAATAGGTATCGAAGTTATGAATATAAAACGGTATTCGCCAAAGGTCAGCTTGATGATTTGCAATAATTTGAAAAGCATTTAGATGAGTCCAACATATTGATGATCGGAATAGTCAAGAAACTATGTTTGAAGCAATTAGGTAAGGGTTGGAATTTGGAAGGTATTTTTATGAGGATAGAGCGTCCAATAAACAAAAAAAATTACAGAACTTATATAAAGTAGTTTTTCCGTTCCGTGTGGTGTCCGGATTAAGAATATAGCACCACTCCATCTCCTCCCGTGGATGTCGTAAAAGGCGACTAAGGGAATCTAAACCAGAGGGATGGGCAGCAGCGTCCCTTCTGTGAAACGGTAGCCATACTGCGCTCACTAACCCGCCTGCCAAGCGAAATACCCCCCAAAATGATGACACAGTTGTGAAAATCTATGGGGGAGGCCTTTGTTCAGCAGTGGACGTATAAATGGCCGATATGATATAAAGTAGGAAATACATAGGTATATTTTAGGCGATGGTAAGATAGATAATTTGTGAATGCTATATCAATGTCAGTCTTTAACGGTGAAGGAAAACATCATGAGGAAACCTGCACACCTGAGAGGGCTCAAAATGTTCTCAATTATGTGTGTAGTCTGCCAACCCGCACTAGGCTAGCGTGGTGGAATAAGGCCTAACCTTTTTCATCGTGAGAAAAGGCCCGTGTCCAGCAGTGGGACAGTAATGGGCTGATTATGTAATATCAATGACTTAATATTTCACGCAAAAAATACAAGATCATAATTTCATTCGAGACGAGTTGTAGCTTATTACGTGTTTAATAAATTCATCGTCTCTTAGTTTTTAGATTGAGAATGTTCAAATAACTTACATTGGAAAATGTAAATCGCTAATGTATATACATAAAAGTGCAAATTTGTTATTTAAATGAGTTCCAGAAGAAATCGAATTGAATACTGTCTTTTTCACGAAAGGTGTTGACAAAGATAATGACTAGAAATACAGCAGAAGTAACAATGTACTGAACCTCATGAATAGATCGATTACATAGCGAGATCATCGGCGCTGATTGGAAAGTGTTTGCGCAAGATGCGTCACACAAAAAAAAGATAATGCATTCATAATCGTTATGTTTTCAACACAGTACTCTCTTTTGAAACTACAATTACGATCAAGTTCTGCGAAAAACGTTGACCGAACAAATTTTGTAATGTCACGTTGCAAAATCTTTGTTTTCAAACAGCTGATTAAGGAAATCGGTGGAAACGTTTGCATTTTGCATTTACCGTTATCTAGAGCACGTAGCTTAATAACAAATTACTTTCAAACCTGTTCACCCCATTTCCATCCGGAACACTACACACAAACACAGTTATTACCTGTGTATTTTCAGTGAGATGCTCGAATCTCGCGAGAATCTCCCTCACAGACACTTTTGGTTCAGTTGTTTCTTCATGTATCGTCTCCATGTGGCCGCTGGACGATGATGAGAAACTTTGAAGGCATTTCTTGGTTATCCTTTCTGGGTTGGAGTGGACTTTTCTGCGGGACGGTTCTGGATCAGCACGGGTATCGGCTCCGGAGTCGGAGTCCTCTGGGGCGGACGCGTCTGCACTGGAGACAGCTCCTTCAGAGGAGTTGATGAGTGAGTCGAGGCTGGGAGCTCGTCGCGGTGGTGAATAATCATCGCAGTCGACGTCAAGGCCGTAGACGCGCTGCAGGTGGCGCCAGTTGTCACGCATCGCGAGCGAGAGGCGCGGGCGCTGCATGGTGCGCGCGCGTGCGCGGCTGTCGAGGGACTGCGCGCGCGCAGGCACCGTGCACTGTCGCTGTCATCTCGGGTTGAGGTCGATGGTGACTTATGGTGGACACCGGTTTTTTATTGGTATCGTTGTATTGCATTTTGTAACGAATTACTGGTGGCATTGATTGACCTTGTTACTATACACAGATACGTGACAAAAACTAGAACGTGACGATATAACTTCAAATGTTGTATAGCAGAATGATTGATTATAAACATATTTTCAAATGACTGTTGCTGATCGTTCGCCGTTTATTTGTAATCATGGTTCAATGACAATGGAAATTCAAATATAACATCTATTAAAAAAGAAATCTTGATTCTGACATTTGATTTCTGAATAACTGATTAGATAATATTATCAAAATATTGTAATAGTATAACAATGCAATTATATAATAATTAATCTTGAATATTTAATTTGGTTAAAGATCATGGACACCTTACAGCCTCTAAATTCTATTTAACGACCCATACATTCCACAGTCATCAATCTAAGTTTTACGAATGTGCACGCTAAATTTAAATTTGCATGTAAGAGTAGATATTAGTAAATTATATTAGTCCCCGGTTTCACTCCCATGGTTTACAGGAAAAAATAAATGATAGTTTGAAAAAACTAAAAAGAACACGCTTTTGTAGATAACCGAACTAAAAAGTAGAAAATAATTTTCAATAAGTTTGAAATAATAATAGAATGATTAACAAAAAAATAATCAATTGTAGTAAATATTTGTAAAAGTAGCGTCATCATGAAAATATCTGTTAAAGCTTCCCACGCTTTTTCACAATAATTGTTTTTCTTTTTTTGTTCATCACTCTATTGTTTTTTTAAACTTATTGAAAAAGATTTCCTACTTTTTAGTTACGTTATCTACAAACCAGTTCGGTAAGGTACTAGATTTTACCAAATTTTATCGAAATCAATTTAACAGTTATTGTGTGAAGAGGGAATTACAGAATGATGTTATTATTAGCTTTTTGTTCTTTCTTTTCGTTCATTGCCATTTACACTCACTGATCGGTAAACGAACGGCAAGGTTAAGCAACGCCTAGCGCGGTCAGTTTGTCGATGGTTGGTCGCATAGTGGTATATCAACTGAGCGTCTCCGTGCTTCAGAGGGCACGTTAAATAGTCGGTCCCAGTTGTCCTTAAACAGCAGTCGTTAAGCCAAGTTGGACGCCTTTGGGCGGCTTGAACAACTCTGACACAAGGTTGGCCACCAACCACATGAAAAGGAGAAAGAAGATTAGCTTTAGCTAGCCTATAGGAACCGCGTATTCTTTCGGTAAAAAAGTAGCATTGTCACATTCCGGTCCATAACTATCTGTATGTAACAGTGAGCTATAAGCAAAGATAGCCTAGTGGTTGATAAGAGTGTTCGATATATTAGCTAGCTGAATAAATAAACTATTATTTTAAAATAATCATATCAGCTTTTATTTATTAATCCAGGTACCAGTTATTTATGTTGCCCTATAATTTTTACGACCACAGCTTTCCATCATTTCATTCATCATTATCATGTCATTTATCCCCGTATTTCATAAGGTGCCATGTGCATACCTGTGCTTTCACTGCATAATTATAAGAGCTAGATTCCTATCAATATTTAGTTGAAACTAATATATATTACACGTTATTTTATACCACATGCAAAATTATGCTTTCACATCAGTTATAAGAGCTAGATTCTTATCAATATTTAGTCGAAACTAATAAATAATAGGAGGATATAGTATAAATTATTTTTATTCGACAGTCGTTTTGATCTACGATTACATTTGAACAAAATCAGTGCGGACGACTCGCTTGACATCATAAGTTTTATTTTACGGGAGATTTCCAGATTTCTATTATTTAGTTGTGAACTTTGAAGTTATTAAGTTTGTATTGTGAAACTTTAAATATAAGTATTTTAGTTTAGTGTTAATAAAAATTAATATGTTTAGGTTGTTATTTACGTAAATAAGAGTTACATGAAATCAAAATGTCTCGAAGAGGGCAGATGTGGTACTATTTCTCTGTTGTGGACTGCGACGGTAACAAAACAGCGGCGATCGACGAAGTAATAAATATCATACTAATATATTATAACGTAAAAAGTAATAGGTGATTTTTAAATCACGCATTGTTATAACGCGTTATAAATATATAGCCGTTATGAACACGCCTAGTGGTTGAACGCTTGCCTTCCACACAGGAAGGTCTAAGTTCGATTCCGGCACGCACCTCTGACTTTTCGGATTCATGTGTCAATCAGATTTGATTATCACCTGCGTTAACGGTGAAGGAAAACATCGTGAGGAAACCTGCATACCGTAGAGGGATCTAAAATGTTCTCAATGGTGTGTGTAGTCCGCCAACTTGCACTAGGCCAGCGCGGTGGACTAAGGCCTAAACTTTCTCATCGTGAGCAAAGGTCCGTGCCCAGCAGTGGTATAGCAATGGGCTGATTATGTTGTATGCAAAAATCACGCCCATCCGTTGATGAAAGAAGAAAGAACTAGCAAACACGCTTTCAGATTTATACTATTAGTAGGGATAATAATCTCCGATCTCCGTGTAGTATTAAGAATATAGCACCACTCCCATCTCTTCCCTGGATGTCGTAAAAGGAGACTCGAGTTGACGTTGAAGTTGAGGTAAAGAATGACTAGATATAGTTTCACATTTTACTGACATTGGTGACCGAGACATCAAAAACGAAACGAGCAACACAAATATATGACGATGTCTGAAATGATCATTTACTCATACGTAATGGACGTAACAAAAGCAGTGATCGTTGGGTGGAAACCTGTCAGGTTTTCAGGTTTTCAGGTTCAATTTGCATTCGCTTTTCACGCAAGCATTGGTCCCACATTCACTGCCTTTCACGGCAGAAGATTACCTACTCCGGATGTGCGGTGTAATACATTGTGGTTAGTTTATATTCTATGATTGTCGTTCGGTGTCTTTGTATGAGATTACGATGATGCGTCATGCTCGTGAACGAGTGCCGTCTGTTGGTATTGGCCATCTTAATGCTGCCATGACAATTGATCCAAAGCATTAGCAGTGGTGGTGCCGGCTACGAATAACACCAACCCATCTCATCCCGTGGGTGTCGTAAAAGGCGACTAAGGGATTAAACGGAGGATGGGCAGCAGCGTCCTTCGAATATATTAACAACTCAACTGCGATCGTCAACCCGCCTGCCAAGCGTGGCGATTATGGCAGAACCCCCCAATGAGCACTCAACACGCCGATATCGGTCATTGTGGTGGTCTTTGAGGGAGGCCTGTGTCCAGCAGTGGACTTTATTCGGCCGAAATGATGATTAGTAAATATTAAAATCAAGCTTGTTTAGTGTACTCTTTAAGAAGTTTAGACTCTTTCTCCTGCGTTGTCCTCACATTACCCTCATTTTAAGAATAAGGCAGTTAAAAAGAAAATGGCGTAACTACTACAGACATCATCGGCTATATGACTGTCGTATATACAGGGTGTCTAATAAATAGCACGACCTACTGCAGGGGGTGAGAGCTTGGGTTAATACCTACCAAAAAAACACAATATATGTTCAGCAAAATCTTACGGATTTACAGTAGTACAAAATTTTCCGAAATATCGAAAAATCTCTACCTTGACACAGATTTTTAAGCATCTCGTAATTAAAAATTCCTTTTCTAGTTTTTTTTACCTCAAATGATTTGTGAATAGTTACTTTACTCATTGATAAGTCTTTATTCTATTAAAAACTAAAATGTTTTCAAGAAATACATTTTTTATTTAAATTTTCACAGTACAATTTTCTTATCGAAAATTTTGTACTACCGTAAATCCGTAAGATTTTGCTGAACAAATATTGTGTTTTTTTGGTAGGTATTGACCCAAGCTCTCACCCCCTGCAGTATGTCGTGCTATTTACTGGATACCCTGTATATTACCGTGTAGGCCACATCACAGTAATCAACGTATGTTTTTTCACTACTTTGGAATGAGACGTATTAATTTGAAATTAATCTTTAATGACGATCTTATCAAAAGAAATCATACACAAACCCCGTGCTGCGTGCGAACTGGTGGGAAATATTAAGTTTCTGATTTCAAAACATTAGATAAATGTTCCTTGTTAATTCTAGGCCGCAAAAAATTAGCAACATTTTTAAAATACCGAGTTAGTATTGTGAACTAGTTCTCAAAAACAAATTTCTGATTGAATTATCAAGCAAGAAAAAAAAGTAAGTCAAATAAACTTTGCGGTCATAAGGAAAGACGCTATGAAATATCTTTATGGAATCTAGATCACTATGTTGATTACCTACCCCGTCTTCTTATGTCACACTCTTAACTAAAACAATAGACATGATCTTATAAATATTCTCAGTTGTAAACTGTCCATTCTTCATAACAATAAAAAACATGTTTTGTTATTGAAATAGTTTCAACGAAGATACGGAGAAACTAATCGGAAATGTTACAGAGAAGTATGTGATTATTTTCAAATATATTTGGTGTAGATATCCGCAAAATGTACATTGATTTCAGTTTCTTCCTGTGAAAAGAATATCTAAATAGATATTACACCTTTTCGGGGTTCCGAACGCTCGAAGGAAAAAACGGCGGAACCCTTATAGGATCACTCGTGTGTCGGTCCGTCTGTCACAGCCAATTTGCTCCGAATCTACTGGACCGATTAGGTTGAAACTTGGTACTCATATGGACTTTTGTGACCCATATACGGAAGTGTAACGTAAATAAATGAATCTTGAATATGTGTGTCACTTTTGAGAGGAAATATAGAAAACTAAAGAATAAAGTTTTGCAAACTGTACCGTGTAACATATGAAATGGAAGGGCTTGTTGTAAGGTTCTCAAATATATTTATTTTATAATTTTAATATATTGTTTTAAAATTATTAAAGAAAATAGACAAAAATTTACCATCTCTTATCTCTGAAACTAAAAAACCATTTTTTTTCAAAAATATAATTAATATCTCTTTACTTATAGATTACAGGAAAACCTATAAGAAGTCTATGGTCTTAAAATAATCTTTCAATATTTTGCTTACAACCTTACGTTTGTAGTTGGAATGAATGGGACAACATGTTTTTAAACATATACAATAAACATAACATGGCGTTATGTATAAATATAGGTATAAATATATAATTATAAGATGCCACATGTAATTATAAAATTGATACTCAAATGATATAGATATCAAATTATTTAATGAATTCTAAATATAAATCACGCAAAGGCGGTAATGTGGTAATCCACAACACGGCTTATGTAAAAATTTTATACATATAATATGCCTAATATACATATAATGGATGTGTATTTATGCACAAATATACATGTACTTTAGTCTAAATATGTACTTTAATATACGTTCGGCTTAGGCATTGTAGATAGTTTTATTCTTTTTGTGGTTGCAGCTTTGTGTGACGCACACAGCACAATAGAGTAGTAACATTATTTAATTATAATATACATATTATGCATACTACGAGGTATTGCTGAAAATCAGCGCCGCACCGCTAACTGCGATGTGGCTTTAGGCTGAGCAATGTCTCTTTTTGATCGGTATTGCGACGCACACCACTAACCCATTAACTTTATTTATAAATAATAAATGTATTCTTCCAGCTATCTTCATATTGCATGGTTTGTTGTATGTTGATGTCTAAATATGTCTGTTAATGGTTTGTTTGTATATAATTTTGCTTTATCTACCCAATGTATGCTTTCTGTAAGTGATGTGTGTTGCCCTATCTATCCGAATAAATTTATTTTCTTTCTTTCTTTCTTCTTTCTTTTTCAACTACAATGTTAAGTTTGTTATTGGTACAAGACCCAATTAAATAATAGACATTGTAGTTACGACAAACAAATTTGTGTCAGATAAAAAAAATACATGCTGGATAACATATTCATCGTACGGAACCCTCTCCATGTGATTTTAACTCGCACTTCCCGTTTTACTTTTATTGGCCCCCAGTGGAAATTTATCATGAACTTCCTTCGCCCCGGGGACGGGTGAAAGGGCATGTCGGGCTTCTACCGACTAAAACCACTGGAGCGGTCATCTTCAGCACCTAAGGGAGGCTCCAGGTCCTCTTATGATCACACTAGAGCCGCCCACTGGTGCCACGCCTATAGGCACATCCCGGAGAGGGTGACTGTAAATCGGTCACCCCCCCGGGGGATTGCAAAGGATCCCCCAAAGCGTCCCACGGCAGTGCGTGACCACAAGCGTGCTACCGTCTGCTCTAGGGTCGCTCGGTGTGGGGACGTAGATTCCCCAATCCACGCACCCGCGAACCTAGAGGTCCCCCGCCTTATAGCAACGGCAGGGGGTTTCAGGCGTATGGGAATTAGGCGCCAGGGCGGTTGTTACCCGGCGCCGTCTCCTCCTTCTTTGAGCGGGATCGGCCCTCTCCCGATCCCGCTCTGCGGTCTCCTTTTGGAGCATGACGCTCTCACAGAAGGAGACCACTGCATTCCAGTTTTCGTGATCTGCCAACACAGCCGACGCTACTGCTAGATATTATACCTATCAAATGTCCGATACTTAGCAATGTATGTGTCTTAAAAAAAACAAAAATCTATTCCTTAGGTAAGAATTTCTTCACATCTAAAGTACAAAAACACAAACACTCAATAATTCGCACCAAAACTCGGTAATGAGCTGAAGTTCTTATGTTTGTGCCACGGCACGTACGCGCATAGCCTAACATTCCAGTGATCGCGGTGTAGGCGTTATATCCACTGTTTCACCAGCAACAGGCGTATGTAGCGGAACCCGCGGGTAGATCTGCGCGGTCAGCGTAACGGACCCATTTAACGGGAGCTGTGCTTACTTGAACGCAAGTTTCGCAATTCGCAAGCACACAGCTAAGGGTTCTAATTAGGCTGAATAAGTAGTGGTCTTTGCTTATTTTCGCGATTAGAATAACACCTGACAAAGTCAAAGTCAATTATTTTTTATTTCAAATAAACCAATTACTGGCACTTATGAAACGTCAGAATTTAAATTGCTCGGTTCCAATTAGTTGATCCTATGGAGAAGAACCGATAAGAAACTCCATGGATACTCTTTTAAAATAATTGAGGTTACAATATTGAATTAGATAGGTTATTAAACAAATTATTTGACATTGCACAACTGACTATGGTACCCATTATTTATTCTCTCTTTCACATATTTAATATTGAGTGGCGTTTCAGTATTCGGCAGTTACTATTGTTTTTTTTAGTATAATATGGGTGGATAAGTAATCTGCATCATGGTTAAGCTGAACCATGCTGATGCATGCGTTATGTGCATCGTGCATTCGGAAAGGTGCACAGAGTTAATTTTGGACTCTTAGTCGATTTTTACTTAAACTCTATCCTCTTTAGTATCTATTTAAACTGACTAATTGTGTAAAAATCTCTCGTCCTACGTAATATGCTATGTATCCCTCCAATATTTTATGTGTTTCTTCCTCATTTACTAATAAGTATATATATGCTTATAGTAGTAAGTATATCTTTTGCCGTAGCCGCCCATGGCATCAACATCGAGGCCCTATCAGAATACCAGCGCTGTAGCATAAACTGCTGCAGCATATGCTGAGATAGGGACCTTGTTTGGCCTCGTACAGCACTATTAAGCCATATACTGTTATATTTTCTTATTATTTTTCGTTTTAATTGTCATTGTGTATGAGACCAAAACAAAACTTTTTCTTTCTTTCTTTCTTTATGCCCGTCAACGGGCGTCCTCTGTCAGGCTGGTCATCTTTTAACTTCTATGACAATTAATTATTACCACCACAGTGTAATATTTATGTCTATTTATATCATACATTGGCCTGCATTATAATCGGCCCATTACTGCCCCACTGCTGGGCACGGACCTTTTCTCACGATGATAAAGGTTAGGCCTTAGTACAGTCCACCATGCTGGCCTAGGGCGGGTAGGCGGACTACACGCACCATTGAGAACATTTCGGATCTATTAAAATTATGACTATTCATAAGTGCCACAAAAAGAGTTAAATTTATTATTTTAAAAAAATGGGACCTACTCGAAAGCATTTTGCACCTTTTAAAAAAAGAATTGCTCAAAGCGGTCTAAAAACCTCGGAGTAGGTAATCGGTGTACATACATTAAAAAAATATGCATCGAATTGAGAACCTCCTCCTTTTTGAAGTCGGTTAAAAATGATAGACTTTGAATTGGATCGCATTTATACATTATATTGTAGGTTCTAAATAAGTAAATCAAGTGTTTAAACCAATTCATGGTTTAAGACAACAGTAAAAGAAAAATGATGGTGCTTATAACGACACCTAACGAAAGTTGTTGAGTTCACAAGAAATAAAACGGCATACAATAAATTTACTCAAAAAACAATTATCATAATTTACAAAAAAGAAATATAAAATTGTATAGTTATTGCTTATTATTGCAATCGGATCATTCATTCTCCACAATCAGTGGGATGTTCGTATGAATTAAAAACGTTTGTGGGATACGTAATACTACTAGCATCGATGATATTATATATTAAAAGAAGTAGACATGTTACATGCGTGCCAAAAGTAAGAGCCAAAGCTCCCCCAATTGTAGCAACTCACAATTAGTACGCTCAAGGCAGGACAACGAGCACAGACTGTCACAATCTGTATTGTTTTATTAATTATGTAATAAAAATGCCGTCGTGCGTATAGAAAATGCACAAACTATCAAGCAAAAATAAATAAAGAACAAGGGATCTCATACCACACGTGAGTAACAAACTATATAAAATATTTCCATAAAAATATTATTCTAATTATCTATAGAATAATATTCTCGAACAAAACATAGGCCACGCAAAGAAAAGAGACAACACATATATTCTATCACAGGTGCGACAAAGACATCGAGTACACGAGTTATCATTTTAGTTAGCTATCTCTTTTACTCTGGTAGTTTTTGTATCTTCTTTCTTAGAACATAGGTGTGTAGTTTTATAGCTTTATACCTACATACAGCGAGACTGAGTTTTACGCGCCATTTAATATGGACGTAACATATCTATGGTAAAATATCATTGACTAGTGTATTATAATATCTGTGGTAACACAAATGACTGATGAGTTAGTAATCCGTCGAGTATTGAATAGCAGTTATATTTAGTAACTTTGTATAACTCCGTCTGTGAGATTATGAAGTAGAATCTTCTATATAATATCATTGGGTAGAATCAATCAATTTATAATGTAGCTCTAACATTAACGCGATATAATAAGCTCCTAGATATTAAATAATCTTTCATTTCGTTACACGTCATCTTCACATCTCGAAGAGTCTTGCCTAGTTTATTTTTAAGTACATCGTCTTGTACAAGCTGGCTCTTTGGTAGTAGCCTATACATTTAAGTTAAAACATTTAAGTTTAAACGTAACCAAATGACAAATCCATGTTATCCCTGACACGGTTACTTTTTTATTTGTAATAATGTATGTAAATATATCAAGGCGCCTTTGTTCGTTTAAAAATACTAAAACTAGGTTTATAATAAGTTTTAAACCGATTACCAAGAATCAATCAAGATGGAATTCCTATCAATTCCAAACTTCATACCACACTAAAACACCAAGACATAGTGAGTGATTACTGCGTGTATCGAAACAATTTTTGATTACAATTGGACAATTGATAAAATAACATTTAAATTCTGTAACGACGCCTGTCACGGTTCACCTTAGTCATCCTGCGACCACGAACGCTGCAGTCTTGGCAACATTAAAAAAGCTAAAATATATATATACGCGATATAATCCGTTTAAAAGTGTTTTATTATAATGAGTATTAATCGTAAAAACCTAAGACATAAGTATTAGGTTTTTAATATATTACATAAGAAAACAAATATCTAGGTAGATTCTAAAATTCTAGAATGATTATAGTTTATAGTTATGATAGTATTTGTATCGAAGTCCTGGAGGCCCTCTTAAAGCAAAAAATGCTGGACGGGCCGAAACTAAATGGGCAACCTACAAGGTGAAGGTCGTGGGGAGACGTTGGATATAAGTAGGGTTAGCAGATGGTCGGGTGCGGTCTAATGCCGAAACACGAAACACCTCACCCCCAGCCAGAGGTAAGTGGAAGGACACCGTGGGGTTTTAGCCGATCAGAGTCCGGCATGCCCCCCACTTTTCGCCAGGCTGAGGAACCCCATGAGGATTTCGTCTCGAAAAAAAAAAGGGTTAGCAGATGGTCGGGAGTCGTCTGACTTCTACTGAAATTTCATAATTATGATGGATACAAAAACTCCCGACAAACAGCTTCTCGTAATGTTTTGCACAATTTATAAGTACTCGTAAAATGCTTAAAAAGCTGTGCTTGATAGTCCTAAATGATCCGACGGTGACGACGGTGGACTCAGTGAACATAATACATGTGGCATTGTAATAACAAGTTCATTGAAGCAATTCATTAGGAACTAGTTTAATTGATCTCAAAATTATTGACAATTATTGAATAATATTCAGACTTTTTAAGTATGTTGTTGCTAAAGACAATGTTAGAATAAAAAGTAATATTTGACTCACAGTATCTCCAAACAACAACGCGAAAAACCGTTTTTTGCCGGATATTTCGGTTTTCCTTCTGGCAATTCTAGGTGTAAGTAGACTGAAGCTCCCCTTAGGTGCCGAAGATGACCGTTTCAGCAGTTTTAGTCGTTAGGAGACCGGCATGCCCCTTCGCCCTACCCCGGGGCGAAGGAAGTTCATGAAGCATTATAACTGGGCGACCAATAAATGGTGCCGGCTATGAATAGCACCACCTCATCCCGTGGGTGTCGTAAAATCGATCGCCAACCCGCCTGCCAAGCGTGGCGATTATGGCAAAACCCCCCAATAAGCATACAACACACCCAGACCGGTCATTGTGGCGATCATTGGGGGAGGCTTGTGTCCAGCAGTGGAATTAATTCAGCTGAAATGATGAAAATGACGACCAATAAAAAAAGGTGTAAGCAGACACGAACCCTGGATATTTATCAAAACCGTGTTTTGTGAAAGGGAAATCTTCTTATATTCTTATTTCGGCAAAAATATGTTGAGGGCATATAAAAATATTATGTTGTATAAATGAGCACATTGTATAGCTCGTGGTCACGCAGCCGGCACACGACTGTAATACATCTGCTCATCTAACAGTACCAATTACGTTCTCATTAAGAAAGCTCATTGAATTGCTAATCGGATGAGCCGCATTTAGGGTTATCAACACAACCGAACTATCCGGAGGTTTATTAGTGAAAAGTTGGAAAAGATATGATTAACGAAATATGGTCATGTCTGTTACCTATATATTATCATAATTTGTTTGTTGAGTAATTTAGATAAAATATGTAAGAAAAAAATGCTGCGCAAGCGTGGCAATAATGACAAAAACCCCAATGAACACACAACACGCCCAGGCTGGTCGTTGTGGCGATCTTTGGGGAGGCTTGTGTCCAGCAGTGGACTTTATTCGGCTGAAACGATGACGACGATGAAAACTGTCTATCGTCACTTTGGTAGTTTGTGGTTTGGTGGACTTGGTAAGACCCTTCCATTTAAACTTCATATACATGCCGCTAAAGATACGGAAGTAGATATTCTTTTAAAGAATTATACCAACGCGGAGTGCGTGTATATTATTATTTGACAAGTAGTTATTTTTGTGCAACGAGTTTCAGCCCTTTATGTAGAGTAGAGTAGAGTATACTTTATTGTACACCAAAAGAAAATACAAAGTAATTTTACATACATAATAACAGTACAATTGGCGGTCTTATCGCTAAGAGCGATTTCTTCGAGACAACCATTTACCATTATGTAAGCAACGTGTTCTGGTTAACATAATCGATATTAAATGTTTTTGTTGTTTTCTTTTATCGCCTCATTTTTACGGCGTACATGCATACAATAACTGATGTAAGACATTATGATGTATGAAACGGTTCGATTGAGACTGCGTGCACTTATAGGACAGCTTTAGAAACGTGCAGGGAATACTTTAAACAGTTGCAACCAGTGCAGCGTGTGTATTCAGCATTCGGTGTCCACTCCATTTTCCTTCATGGTTGTTCGAAAAAGGCGTCATGCAAGCGTCATCGTCATCAAAGCAGATGGGTTGGCAGCAGCGTCCCATTTGTGGAACAGCAGTCATTCTGCGCTTGCCAACATTCTTGCCAAGCGTAGTGAGTGGTTACAACAACAGGCAACAGACCTTAGCTTTTGCTTCCGCAACTGCGGTAGTTCCGCGCGCTTTTTCACATCCGTTTCTGCTTCTGTTTCCACAACTTTTATAACGGATATTTGATCAGAAGTTTAGGTTTTATCGCGGCGCATGCGTATCTCTTGGCGGTAGTGCGCGTGCGGTGTTCCAGCCAGCGAGCCGGCCGCGGGCTTTCGGACTTGTCGCAACGCGTTTGTTTACATAATTTTAACACGCTTTTATTAGCTTGGTATGTGGTATCTACGAATCTATGAATGGTATCTATGAATCTAAGAATCTATGATTCTATGTAACATAATTTTTTAACTCGATTTTCATCCCCTTCAAACCTATGTAAGACTGATGACCATACAATAATTTAAATAGTTTGTCTCATTGTCCTTGTCAGGATCCTCAGGATTAGCGACTTTTTCATCTCTGCTGTGCTTTGTCAGATATTTTCATGATGACGCTACTTTTACAAATATTTACAACAATTTACACCAAGCACCCCACACTTAATTCAATTTTTTTATTGTTTATTAATCACTCTATTGTTATTTTAAACTTACTGAAAATTATTCTGTACTTTTTAGTTCAGTTATCTACAAAAGCGCGGATTTTTTGTTTTTTTAAACTACTATTTATTCTTTGGTTAATTATGCGCCGTGACGTGAATTTCTTTGCCTTGTCTGCCTGTGTCTTGCCTTTAAGATTTTCTTTTGTTGTTTTATCATACTTTTGTGTCGTGTGTGTAAGCTAAGAACAATTATGAAACCAAAAAAAAGCCCTACTTGGAATTATTTAGTTGAGATTAACGATTCCAAATCCATAGCCAGATGCTAACTATGTGACAAAAAGTACTCGCGACAAGGCCGGTCAACTACCGCTTTAAAGAGTCACCTGCCGAGGAGTTTGCGAAGTTAGATAAAGCTGTTAAACTTTCATCAGAAACGAAAAAGAAAATGTCGGTCAATGAATTGAATACCTGCTTATTTATATATGAATTGATTTACAAAATTAGGCAACAGTTATGTAATACTTTAATTATTCATGCTAGGCATGCATGAATAATAATGAATGAATTAATGAAAATTGACTTGTCGAATCTTTCACTTGTACGATTTTTGTATAAAAACTACAACAGTTCTATAATGTTTTTATTTAATGTAATACATCATGCGCATTTGGTAGTATTTAAACTTCCGTTTCCGCATCCGTTTCTGCTAAAATTTAATTTTGTCATCGGTTTCCGTTTCTGTTTCCGTTATGACACTTCTGTTACATCACTAGTAGTAAGTACTGGCAAGTTCATGTCTATAATCGAAGTGTTTGTTTCATATATACTAGTTATTAATTTTCCGTGTGGTGTCCATATTATGAATACAGCATCAGTCCGTCTCCTCCCGTGGACGTCGTAAAAGGCGACTAAGGGGCTCTAAACCAGAGGGATGGGCAGCGGCGTCCGTTCTGTGGAACACTAGCCATACTACGCTCACCAACCGGTGACTACTGGAAGATACCCCCCAAAGTGACGAAACTGTAGCTGCAAGGAACACACATCCATTCGCATCAGCGGCATAAATCTATGGGGGAGAATTTTGTTCAGCAGTGGACGTATATATGGCTGATATGATGATGGTGAATTAAATTTAATTATATAAGCTGTATATATTAACTCTGAGTGCCTGACCGTCTCGTATTCATCATTCAAGAGTACTTATCGAATCCGTTTCAGTTGTCGTCATTGATGGCGTTGCAGTTTCACACTCGTCCCACAAGGATCCCTGCTAGCCTCACTATTGTTCTCGCTGTACACCAACGACATCCCCAAACGACCCATAAGTTCGTCCAAGTTGGCACTCTTCGCGCCGATGCGGTCGTATACTGCCCCGGTTTCAGCCCCGATAATATAACTAAGATCCTCCAAACCACGGCCAACGTTTATGGCGCATGGTTCCGGAAATAGAGGATCGAAGTAAATCCCACCATAAGCAAAGTCGTCCCATGACGGCATGGTTGGTGCAGTGGCTGATACAGTCGACTGCTGCGCTCCGGGACGTGGGTTCGATTCCCGCACGGAACAAATATTTGTATGATCTGCAGGTAGTTGTTCCGGGTCTGGGTGTATTGTATGTGGAATTCATGTCTGTAAACGCACCCACGACACAGGAGAAATCCTAGTGTGGGGCAACGTTGACTTAAAAAAATAAAAATTTGGGCACTCTTGGGTCTCGTCGGTATTTCCGCGAAGGCAGTATTCACGCAGTACCTTCGGTCCATCATTAGGTAAATGCAGTTCTACCCAGTGGAGTTTTTAGTTTTATGTGTGTAATAGGAAATTCTACATGAACTTCCTTCCTAAGTTTTATCCTACCTACTAGAATCACTGGAGCGGTCATCTTTGGCACCGAAGGGAGGCTCCAGGTCCTCGTAAACCACCAGTAGAATCTTTACCTTTTCATCATTTCGGCCGAATGGAGTCCACTGCTGGACTCAGGCCTCCTCCAAATATCACTACAACGACCGATATGGGTGTGTCATGTGCTCATTGGGGGGGTCTTGCCATAATCGCCACGCTTGGCAGACGGGTTGGCAATCGCAGTTGAGTTGTTAATGTACTCGAAGAACGCTGCTGCCCACCCTCCGGTTAATCCCTTAGTCGACTTTTACAACACCCACGGGATGAAATGGGGTGGTGGCATTCCGCACGGCAACGTCTTTACCTTTTACGAGTTTAAAACTACGATGGTAGATAAATATTGACAACGAATTACATAATATAATGCAAAAATATAAAACATAATTATAATCAAAAAAGCGTGTTGAATTTCGAATGTTACGGCAGCTCATGTAATTTCCTTCTTTATTGTCATATATTAACACGGTAGGTGATTGCTCCTTTTTTTAGTAATGTATTTAGTTGGACGGCCCTTATTTTTTGTTTTGAATGCTCCTGACTACCCGCTTGACTTCAACGATGAACTTGTGGAAGGATTGCCTTTATTTCGCGAAACCACACGATCTATGCAGTCATGAATGCTCATAATCCACTTTCCGTATTACTTAACACAGCTCGAATGTCAAGAGGGAGTCGCAATCCTCGGATATTGTATAATATCGAGCATTGAATGACTTCAGAAGGCCACTTATGAGTATTTACGATATCAGGCTTATATTGACTGAGTTTTAAAATGTGTTCAAAATGTTAAGTCACGTAGGTATAAGTAGGAATGTGTGTTATGTAATTTGATTACTTGCAAATCACCGTGTTACGTCATTGATATAACGTATATATTATTGGTGTGATATATTTAATAATTAATAATGTAGTATTCATCATATCAGCCAAAGGACGTCCACTGCTGAACTAAGGCCTCCCCCTTAGATGGAGAATGGAGACCGCGCACCGGAAAACGCAGCGTGGGACGACCTGCAACGAGGTGGTCAGACGACCTGATGAAGGTCGCTGGGAGTCATTAGATGAGAGCGGCATGTAACCGCTCGTTGTGGACAAATGAAGTTTTCACAATGATTAAATCATCAATTACGGATCCTTGAAGTTTAATTGAATTTTTTTGGTGCAACTGTAGACGATTTTTGGAAAATATGGTAATATTATGGTCATTGGAGAATATACTTACGTAGCTTATATCATATCTGATTTACGAATTATAACTAAATAGATGAAAGTTTTCATAATTTGTGATAAACAGTATTAGTGGAGATATTAATTATGCTATGAATTTATGATAATAGAATACTTTCTTTTTATGGTTTGTTACGTCAATGTTAACAGATGTCATCTCGATATATACGAGTAAAGCTCAGAAGGAAATCTATGATTGTCGAAAGATATTAAAGTTTCATTTTGACGTTGTTTAATTTTGACGGCACGGTTGGTGCAGTGGCTGATACAGTTGACTGCTGCGCTCCGGGACGCGGGTTTGATTCCCGCACGGAACAAATATTTGTATGATCTGCAGTCTGGTAGTTGTTCCGGGTCTGGGTGTATTGTGTGTGTGAAATTTGTATATGTAAACAGAGACACAGGAGAAATCCTAGTGTGGGGCACGGACGTTTTATTAAAAAAGAAAGAAGACAAAAAAAGAAAGAGAGCAAGAATTGCGTTCCAATATTACAATTATTACTAATTTATAATTCATTGAACTTCCTCATTAACCTAGTGGTCGTAAGCGTGGCTGACGAGGTCTTTGGTTCGTAATTTGAGTATCATAACCCTAGATTGAGCTGTTTTGTCAATATATTCTGAATTTCATTTTAGTAAATAGCCGCGGCTCCTGCCCTTCATTGGGCAGTGGGTATATAATTACCACCAAAGTTCATTGGAAAATGAGGCCCATCGTCACGTCAACACCATTCCGTTCAAGTAGTAAATACTTCTCGATAATTCGTCATATTAATTTTAAGCCCAGCTGGAGGCCTCTTTTGGTTTCGCCAGAAATGTCCGGTTGAGCAGCTACATTTCCAGGAAATGGGTTGCAAAAAGCCCAACATAAATATTGTATTTTCATTGAAAAATGACACGTTCGAAATTGATTACAACAACGAATTCCATGAAACAAAGTAACGAAATAATTTGCAATTTTCAAAGTTTCCTCACCGTTACGTACATATTAGCGACGGACGATTATTACTAAAATCAATAAGTCTATTACTATCGAATAAAAAATCGGTATTATTCGATTGCAGGTCAAATTAATACTCGATTGTCGGTTGATTGTTATTCGATTGACGACAACGTTGGTGCTAAGCTATAGTTACGCCATTCGATAAATAATAGCGGAACGTGGCGCCGTCTGGTGTTTAGTAGCGATACTAAGGCGTATAGAAACTTATGGAGTATTCTGGATAGTTCTTCGTAAACAAGACACATAGCGCCATCTGTTATCTAGTAGCTGTACTACGGTTTGTAGTAACTTCCATAATGCTCGGGATAGTTCTATGTGGCGCCATCTGGTATCTAGTAGCGGTACCGAATAGTCTGGAAAATTCTAGAAAGCGAACATTCTGGAATTTTCTACGAAGTATCGATCGGGCCATATATATATATAGTGGCCGTGAAGGAACGACAGTCCCCTCACCGACGTCGCGGAGGCCTATCGCCGCGTCACCTTCCCGTTCAAGTTAGCACTTCTCCCTCCCGTCTCTTGCTCGCGCCGGCCCGTGCCGAGCCAGTAGCTTTAAATGTCCCCTAATACAATTTAAATAATACCGATCCAGCTGTCCCCAAAAACAATAGCTTGTCCGTGTCCCGCAGGGGGCGCCCTTAGCGAGCCCTAGCTTAGTTTTTAATATTTAATTTAAGCCTGGCTGGAGGCCTCTTTTGGCTTCGCCAGCAAATGACCGGTTAAGCAACCACATTTCCCAGAAATGTATGCGAGAAGCCCAACAAAAAAAAAAAAAAAAAAAAAAAAAAAACGACAGTCAGTTTAGTTTACTCTGCGACACAGCGAAAAACAAGCGGGATACCAGACAATTATCCTGTAAGTTTTATAAGCGATATTAATTGTATTCAAGATTAAATTGTGTGTACCGTGAATATTGGTGAATTTAACACTATTAGCTTTCTGCGCTATGTTTGCTCGATTCCCGCATCGAACAAATTCTTATATGGTCGATTTCGATTTCAGAAAGTAGAATTGTTCAGCGACTTATTTCGCTGACTGTACCCATAATATTCAATAAAGTTTGTTTTTCGATTGATATCGGATTAATCGTTGAATGTTATTCTATTGTCGGTCGAAAGTTATACATCGCTTGCGCGGTTTACATTGTCTACTTTGGTACTTTACCCAGTTATGAAATTAGACGAAATAGGTTTTTTTTATTATTACCATTTCTTTACTTATAGATTACAGGAAAACCCATAAAAAGCCAATGGTCTTAAAATAACATGGTAAATCTAATCTTACTTTTTATTCATTAAATTTACGTACGATATACCTACATTTATATAGATTTTATGTTATATTATAATTTTTTTATTTTTATGTATGTATTGTTTTAGTATTTTAGGAATATACCTTGTATTGTATTAGATTAGGTATTTGATTTTAGTATTTTTCCATATTTTTCTTGTCCATCCAAAGGTTGTCTATAAGAAATCGCTAACTCGCTCATTGTACAATTACTTTAATTATCAATTTATTTTCCTAAAAGTTGTTATTCTAATGGTGTGCATTAACGAATATTTTATTCTATATTATACGTACGAACTTATATTTGCAGTTAGAATGTATGTAAGAACATGTTTTTCAACTACAATATTAAGTTAGGTAAGGTTGTCTGGCAGAAATCGCCGAGTGCGATAAGACCGCCCTTTGTACATGTAATTTTATGTATTGGATCTTCTTTTTTTTCTGTTATGTATGGTGTACAATAAAGAGTATTGTATTGTATTAAGTTACACACCACAAACTTTGGTTCGGATAAAAAAAACATGGTAGGTAACATCTTCGTCGTACGGAACCCTCTCCACGCAAGTTCGACTCTCACTGGTCCGGTTTTTTCAGTTAGAATCGCCTGTCGCGTAATATATTGTAATAGATACAAGAATAATGCATTTTTTGTACGCACACAGTTGGTAGGCATTCTATCGTTTGCTGGTACTGATATCACTGGGGATAGTATAATACCGTGTAACTAACATGAGTATGTAACGAAAGTACTTTATTTATTTACTTTATTTACAGTACGCGGAGTGAGTCTCTGGAATTCTCAACCACACTCACTACGCGACAGCCCTTCTCTGGACGTTTTCAAGAAAGGACTCAAAAAGCATTTCCTTGCAGTATCACTTATAAGTATGTTAAGGTATATATTTGTTTATATAGTTATGTATTTATTTAAGTATATATTATGTCCATGCTGTGTAGTTGGGTCTTTTATCATTATTCTTAACTGCTGTTTTCTTCCTGATTGTACACTTCATACTGTCCGTCTTTTGTTTCTATTTTTTTTATTTTTATCTTTCAAAGGTTTTGCTGGAAGAAAATTCAATTTTGAGTTACGCTAGCCTTTGTACATTATGTTTTATTTTATTTAACAATCTGTATTTTCTGTTTTATGTTGTACAATAAAGAATGAGAATAAGAAAGTGCCCAAATTGAGATTGATCGCACTGAAAGATGTAGTATTCTGTGCCTCCTGAAAAAATATGTAATTGACACTTACGCGGTATTTTCCACTGCTACTTACGCACTATTGAAGTATCCCCGACGATATGGATTATTAATAAAATCCTCGTTACTTTGTCAGGTGACCGGTTAAATGTCATTCACAACTTATAAGAATAATTTTTCTTTGTAATTTTTAAGTTATAAATAATTAGATTTACTCTGCCACGCGTTGCTGTAGCTAAATGTACGTAATTACAACATGATTTTGATTCCGAATAAAAAAAAAACAATGATGGGTCTTGGTTGGTTTAATAAAAACATGCGCGCATATGAATACATCATCAAGTAAAAATTCCAAACGATCTGTAAAGAACTTTAGGAGATTTGCAATGTTGAACAAACGAACACATTTTTTAAATATATATAGATTATGAGTCTTCTGATATAATAAGAACATGCACGTATATGAATACAACGATGTGTAAAAATTTCAAAACGATCGGTATAGAACTTTATATTTGCGATTTTGAACAAATGAGCATTCAATTTTTAAATATATAGATATAGTTATTTTATTAAAATGAGAAATTATTACTTTTAATTCAATAAGAATTCTTGTATATTGTTCTTATATATTTACAACTTATTATTAAATAAATTTAATTCACAGATTTAATCTTTTAGTTTTTTTAAGTATGTCAGACATGAAACTCTGTCTGCCTCATCGTCGAATGCAGGCATAATGTTAAACCACATAATATTAAAACTGAAAGGTATTTACATAAGGAAGGCTTTCCGTACGATGATAGATCAGCGTAAAATGGATATGTATAGCTACATACATATATGATACATATCATGTACCGTGTGTACAACGCCTTTTCTTTCTTTAGAAGAAAAGTTCACGAAGTATAGAAAAGTCGATAGTGTGGGTAGTGTACGCACCTGTGTGTACTGCAGCGCGAACTCTGCTATAAGCGCGTGCGCATGGTGCGCGAGCGGCACGTGCAGCGTCAGGGGCGCCTCGCGCGCCGGCGACAGCTGCAGCGACTGCGGCGCCGACGACGATGCGCGGAGACCACCCAGCGACACGCTGCGGCGGATCGTGAGCCCTGCAGGACCTGGGTAAACATAACAACATATTTTTTGATACGAAACTCTTTTGCGCGGCTTACAGTAGAGCGAACTGTCAGAAATCATCACGTAAGGAAAAAGCGTTATGCACCCTCCAGGCGACCTTTCCCTCTCTTCTTCTATCTCTTTCTATTATTATATACGGTTGGTGAGCGTAGTATGGCTACTGTTCCACAGAAGGGACGCTGCTGCCCATCCCTCTGGTGTATAGATTCCCTTAGTCACCTTTTACGACATCCAATGGGAAGAGATATGCTGCTATATTCTTAATCCGGACACCACACGGACAATATATATAGAAAGAAATAAAGGTTATGTGAGGGCAATATGGGAAAAAGAGTCTAACTTCTTCTTCTTCTTCTCTTAGACACTCTACATGCCTACTCTACAGCCATAGGGCTTAGCTTCTGTTATACATTATAAATAAGAAATAATTCCTAGTCTTATATTTTATATACCTACATCATCATTGCAGCCGAATCTTATATCTTTAAATGAGCAATTCTTGTATATATATATATAATTGGAATCTCGGAATCGGCTCCAACGATTTTCATAAAATTAAGTATATAGGGGGTTTCGGGGGCGATAAATCGATCTAGCTAGGAATCATTTTTAGAAAATGTCATTTTATAGGCGTTTGAGTAGTCTCAACTGAAAAATATGACTCTTCCTGACATCTATTGGCGAATAATAATACTATTTTTTGTGAGCAACTAATTGCTTTAACGACACAATAGCAGATGGCGTTGTTAAGTAACACGAAAATACCGAGCAAAGCTCGGTCATCCAGGTACTAAAGTCTAATGCTGAACACAGTGCTCACCCAAGAGTTGGCGATCGCAGTTGAGTTCTTAATGTACAATGAGGACGCTGTGTGGTGCCGGCTAAGAATATCACCACCACATCTCATCCCGTGGGTGTCGTAAAAGGCGACAATGGGACTAGCCGGAGAATGGGCAGCAGCGTCCTTCGAGCATAGCTCAACTGCGATCGCCAACCCGTCTGCCAAGCGTGGCGATTATGGCAAAATCCCTAACGATCACATAATACAAACCCATACTGGTCGTTGTGGCAATCTTTGGGGGAGGCTTATGTCCACCAGTAGACGTTTTCGGCAGAAATGATGATGAATGAGGACGCTGCTACACATCTTCCAGCTTACCTCATAGTCGCCTTTTACCACACCCACGGGATGAGCTGGGTTGTTGATATTATTAGCCGGTATCACAGGGTTGTACACGGTTCAATATAATAGTTTGTCAGTATACACTAGTACACCTATACATTTTATAATTACCTTTGACTCCAATAGTAACAGTGTTATGCGACACAGCAAGCACAGCATTTTCCCCGGGAGGGACCCTGGCCGTGAACAGTCGCGCGAAGTAGAAAGGCCACGAGCGCGCCATTTCAACGGCTTGTCGTTTCGTGGCCGCACGGACTGGCGCCCCACCCTGGGAGCGGAGCCACGCAACCCCAGCGCGACGATCGCTGGTACTGATGCGGAGTGATGGCAGGTTGGAGTTTATATCGTGGACAATCTGGGGAATTACGGTTTTGTTAGCGACGAGCACATTCGGAAACAAACGTTTTGTACCCCACTTTTTACTTTTATGCTGGAGCCACACTAAGGTTTAACGTTTAACGCCCATTATCGTTATAATTAAGGCACAAAAATATTCCATAAAATAACGTGTTAAACTGTAGTGGCCACATTTGCAGTTAACGTCTTAATGTCGATAAATCGCGTTATTCAACAAATTATTTTCAAGATGCGGGGTTGAAACTGCAAGACTGTATTATTTGATGAGTGTCTCAACCGGTTTTTGATTTCTGCATTCCATAGCCAAAGAATACTTAATATTAATTGCTAGCCATAGTTGTCGTCGCGCGGGAAACAAAGACATACAGTCCTATCGCACAATGTGTGCTGAATGAGAAACGCAGGCGTGACGCATTAAACAACGCGCTAAATTTCTTTGATGTGCCAAAAAAAGACTGCCTCCCGAGCTATCGTCTAACGTCTAACGGCATTATGAATGCCATTACAAAATTAGCGCGTTAAGTCGTGGCTACCTACACCTATGTCTAGTACACGCGATAATTAAAGCCGTTAAACATTAGTGTGGCCCTAGCATTATAAACGTCAAAAAGGCCTTCCTTTTAATTTCACAAGTAAAGCATTTCTTTTTGTAGACTAATTTAAGGGTTACGAGTAACATAACTAACCATTCATTGTAACCGATGGACGGCTATCAAATTTATAACCTGTTATCAGCAAATTATTGATTTCATTTGACAACATTAAAAACTAGAAGAATGCATAACGTCAACTTACTTGTGCATAAAGTAAGTCTAATATGGCTGGGTCATTGTAAGTCTCTAACGGTGTGAATACTTCTTTGCGTACGCGCAGTTTCCAAGGCACTCGGCCGTATGTGAGGAATGAACGGTCGGATGGCAGGAAAGCTGCGGGCGCAGGTATATCACCTTTAAGAATAAAAAAACATTGGTTAAACATGACACGAGTAAAAATTAACATTAAAACTCATTGGTTAAACATGAAATGAGTAAAAATTAACCAAAATGTGTTTGCTAGTGCTTTTAAAACTTACGTTCCATGTGTTCAGTTTTGTCGGTGACATGAGTTGAAACAGAGTGTCGTCGCTCCGCCTCCAGTTTTCTGTCTCTCTCCTTCTGGGCCATGTGAGTTTTGAACGTCGCTCTTTCAGTTGTTTTCGATGTGTCGTTGTTTTCGGATGGGAAAACAATATCTGACCGCGGACTATCCCTCACCCTACCAACTAACATATCCCGAGAGTTCTTCCTACCGTCAAACCTCTCAAAATCATCGTAAAATGGAGATCGTTTGCGCTCAAATGCGTCCTCAATGCCATTCTCTTCTTTTCTACGTTCTGTTCTTGTTGTGTGCACTTCGTATATCTCCGACGCTTCACGGCCAGAGTAATTGTCTCTATCACGACGGCCGGTCGTATCGTGACCTGATTCGGAATCCCATTCGTCACGACTTTGGCCACGGTCGTCGTAGCTTCGAACATCAGATTCATCGCCCCAATCATTTACACGTCGTTCGGAATTGCGACGATCAGCTGTCAAGAATCGAGTAGCTAAGTCATCGCGAGGAGGTTCGGAGTCCTCCCTACGTCGTGAATTCCAGTTGGCTAGGAAGGCATGACGATCGTCTGCTTCCCTGTTTTGATGGACTCCGAATGTATCTCTGTCACGACGAAGTTGGGCGAAAGTTGACGACGCGTCAGGCGCGGGTGGGGGAGGCGCGGGGCCATCTGGAGGTGTTGGGGGTGACATAGGTGGGGGAGGCGCTGGCCCTGGTGGTGCGGGGGGCAACGGGGGTGGCGGCGCGTCCCACCGGCCTCCACCTCCTAATTGACGTTCAAGCATCAACTTTCTAGTATCCTCTAATTTGTTGATTGTGCGTGGAGTTTCTGCCGCGGAAGATGTGCTGCGTACAGAATGGTTCGCGGTAACGCGTTCTAATCTTTGTCTCATTTCAGAACTTAACTTTAGTTTTCCAACGCTGCCGGGGGACGGGCGCTGAGCTCCGATCTCGAAGCTTCGCCTAGCGGTTCGTTGATTCGGCGGTTCTCTATTTGGCGAGACTACCGGACCGTCAACCTCAAATTCCTCCCACTCTATTCCTGGAGTTGTTTCAGACTTAGATCGACCTCGGGGTGGTTCGTGTTCCAAGCCATTTGACTGCGCTTGTGGCGTGTGCCGTCTCTGAATTTGACGCAACTTGAATTTCGTAAAATCTTGTGGTTGATCCTGACCGACTGCATCCTTTGGCGGGGGCCACCTCCATTTACCAATACGGACTGTCTTAGCTCGTCCATAGGGATCTACAAACCCCTTTATTTCTAAGGGATCGGTCGAATGGAGTGGAGGGGGCATCGGGGGCGGAGGAGGAGGTGGAGCTCCTGCAGACATACTTTCATTGGACTCGCGTCGTATTTTGACTGAACTCCTCGGCGGAGAATGGACTTGAGCATGAACAACTGTAGAGGCACGAACTGGCGACGTGGGCTCCGACTCAGAAGGTTCCACGACTTGACCAGCTAACAGAGTTTGTAAAGCCTGGTTCTGAGCTAGCAATTGCTGTTGAATCTGAAGATTTTGTGCCATCGCGCTCTGTAAGAAAGCTCGCTGCAGGTTTTGATGATAAGCGTTAATATCGACTGTTCCAGGTGGTGGTAGATGGAGACCTAGTGCTGCTGCCAGCGCTTCGGGAGTAGAAGGCATCGTCGGCGGCAAGGGCATAGCTCCAAAACTAAGAGCTGACGTATTTGCGGAGGCGGCTCGCGGAGTTGCGCCGCCACCTTTTATGGCACCAGATAACCCTTCGCCGTCAGTCAGACGTTTCAAACTGTCATTCATAAAAATTGGATCGAAAAGGTTCGTAATATAGTCATCGACAGAATCCACACTGGACTCTTTTCTGCTGGCTCTTCCTTTTTCTTTGTCTTCTTTGCCTCCACCCTTTATGAGGTTCTGTACTTCGGTGGCATTGTTTAAAGCCTCGATTTGTTCGTTGTATTCGCAGTTAAGGACGCTGTCGATGAAATCGCTGTAATTTCTGCCTCCCTTGATGCTGGCGGCAAGCGAACGCGCGTCGGATAACTCATCAATGTTGGGGTCCAACACGGGGGAGAACAAGTCGTCAAGAAACTGGTCTACGTCAGACGCTTGGCTCGGAACGCGGACGCGACGCACATGCGATGCAAGACTTGGCGCTTCGGACGTGTCCGACATTGCTGATGACCTGTAAATGAAACGAAATTAGTATGAGGTCCAATTTAAAATCTTAGATCTTGTATCTTATATCTTTAGTTTAGTGTAGACTTTTTGAGAAGTTTTAGACTCTTTACTCCTGCATTGTCCTCACATCACCATAATTTCGAGAACATTTTACCAATATGATTTAAAAAGAGTAACCATGGAGTTTCTTGCCCGTTCATCTCCATAGGAAATCTACACCTTGGAACGAGGCAACTAAAGTCTTGACTATTCATAAGTGCCTATAAATGGTTTTACATGAATAAAAATTATTTTATCTTTTATCTTTATAAAATAATCACTTAGTGAAGTCTTACCTGACACCTCCAAACTCCGAGCTCTTCTCAATATAAGCGCGACTCGACTGCGATCCGGCTGGCGCGCGCTTCCCAGCGTACTGCGACTTTATGTACCTCGACGGCAACACACGCGATCCTGTTCCATATTCCATTTCCATTGCTCCTTTACTACTAGTGACGCTCGGCGCCCCAACTAACCTCTCCACCGAGTGATAACGATCATTCAGTCTTGATTGTGATAGTCCTAAATCGGCTAATTTATTTGGTGTCGGTACCGGGTTGTCACCCAGAAGGTTGTCTAAAGATCGACTACGGACTTTGTCCGAGGTTTGTTCAAAGTACCGCTCGTTCAATGCTGATTCTCGAGACAGTATATCGTGGGAAATCTTTCTAGAATATTCGTTAGTATGTTTGGAATATTCGTTAGTATGCTTGGAATATTCGTTAGTATGCTTGGAGTATTCGCTAGTATGTTTGGTAGTGGTGTGGGCTTCCTCACGCTTTTCCATGTTCCAGTTGTACTCTGAGCCGTCCTCGTCGATTATAGAATCTTGTAACATTCGCGGTATGCTTGGTGAACGAGATTTTGGTGGTTCAGGTGGTGGGACCTGGAACAATATTATGGAATAGGTTTTGATCTGTTAACATCTATATACAAATAAATATAATTGAAGAGTATTGTCAAAGTAATATATTTTTAGTAACTGCATGTAAAAGTATGTACGGTACTTATAACAAATATACAATTTTTATTTTTTTGTCTCTCTATCTTAAATGGAAAATCCTAATTCTTATAAATATAAAATTTTATTTTAATGCAATAAGTTACATGTTATGTGTACATGTAAGTCTGTCCGTTTGTTCCAGCTAATGCCCGAAACGGATGGACTGATTTTGATGGGACCATCACTGGCAGATAGCTGATGTTATAAGGAGTATCATAAGCTACTTTTATTTTAGAAAAAGTAAAATATTTGTACGATCTGCAGGTAGTTGTTCCGGGTCTGGGTGTATTGTGTGTGAAATTCATGTCTGTAAACGCACCCACGACACAGGAGAAAACCTAGAGTGGGGCAACACTTTATATAAAAAAAAAAGAACCGCGCATAAAAAATTAAATCCATTATATATATTCTACTAGATGTACACCGCGGTTTCACCCACCATTAAATTTTAAAGAAATTGGATTACTTCGGCATAGACAGTTGACATATAGAGTGCATATATTGGATTTCATGGGTTTTTGTTTGGGCGCGGAACCCTAATTATTTGTCTTTTTATTATATAAAAGTTGCTTAAGTTATAATATCAGCTCCTTATAACATCAGCTATCTGCCAGTGAAAATTCGGTCAAAATCGGACAAGCCGTTTCGGAAATTAGCTGGAACAAATAGACAGACAACAATAATTACAATAGTTTATTTTTGTTATATATATACGGTAGTTATACCGTATATTTTTTCACATGCATTTAGTAAAAAGCTGTTATTATAACATTACAAACAGACACTTCAGTTTTATTTATTTGTATAGATATGTCAACTGTCTATGCAGAAGTACTCTAAATTAATTGTAATAATCCAATTTCTTTTAAATTAAACGGCGGGTGAAACCGCGGGGCTGATCTGGGGTACAATTCTCTAAGCTCAAGCATCCATACATCCTTAAATGCATAATTGAAATAACGGTGAAAAATCAATTCCGTATTGGCTATGACATGATTCAAGGACACGTTGCAGACGGTTAGCCATGAGGACCAGACTTAGCGAATACGATATCGTATGTATGGATGTTTGAGCTTAATGAATTGCACCCCAGGTTTGTTATAACTTTACTCTTAGCAGAGGGAATGGTGAGCTTTGTGGAAAAGTAACCTGCGGTCTAGAAGACTTGTCAGTGTCGACAGAAGACGCTCTCGGTGGCGGTGCGGGCGGGGTGTGGCGCGCAGGCGCAGCTCGCAGCGGCTCGGCGCGCCCGCTCGGCAGAGCTGCCCACGTCTCCACCTCTCCCACTGCGTCTAACGCGTATTCGCAGCCTGCCCACTCTATAAGGTGAACATGATGTTAAACGAAATAATTTGGACCCCAGCCACAGACGTATTTGGTCTAGCACAATAATGCAAATAAGCCATTTCATTGTTTCCCATAGGTGTCGACAGATCAATTAATCGATCAGCCATCACAAATGTGTTTCTATATTTACACCAAATGGAGTAAAAATGTACAACCCTTGAAACAGCCGACTTAAGATTTTGAAATTCACCCGTTGTTATATTACGATCGTATTTAAGACAAAAAACAGACATATCCGTAAGCCGAAATCCAATTTCAATTTGAGAAATCCAAAGATTTCGGATTAGATTGATTATTAATTTCCGCCGTAAGTCATCTGAACTGGGGATATTCATAAGTTGTCTTTCTTTCTTTTCGGGTGGTTAATGGTTAGCCTTGTTGAAGCCGCCCAAAGACGGCACGGTTGGTGCAATGGCTGATACACCGGCTGCTGCACTCCGGGTATCGGGTTCGATTCCCGCACGGAACAAATATTTGTATAATTGTTTTTGTATAATTCTGGGCTTGAGTGTATTGTGTGTGGGACACAGGAGAAATCCTAGTGTGGAGGATTTTTTTCCTCTGACTTAGCGACTGCCAGCTAATGACGACAACCGAAACTGACGATTGTACGTGACTTCTGTAGCACGGAGACGCTCAGTTCAAATACTATGCGGTCACCCATCTATAGACTGACTGCGCTGAGCGTTGCTTAACCTCGCCGATCGTTCACCGGTCAGTGAGTGCAACTGGCTGTGTGCCTCATAGCATATAAGTTGTCGTCAATGTAATCGAGTTACCAGTGAGTTGTCCATTATGTTCCATGGTGAGAGACCATCCCGTAGCATTGTGAGCGACTCCAGCGGCAGCGAGCGCGGCTGATGCGGCACGTTCACATGACGTCCACGAATCTATGCTTACATGCTGCACCGTATCTGTGGGGTAGGATAACTTGTTAGGAGATAATAATAATATTAAATCTGGCGGTTGGATATTCAAGTGCAAGTTCTACCAGTTGAAGGACCGAATATTATACGGAACAATCCTTATTGATTAGAATAAAACAATTTTAAACGGATTCGATCGGTCATCCTGCGACCACGAAAGCTGCAAAGTATTCGAAACGTCAGGAAAACAAAAATCTATAATATACGCGATCTAATCCGTTTAAAATTGTTTTATTATAATGTGTAATAATCCCGAAAATAATCCTTATTGATCCCAGTGGAAATTCTTCATGAACTTCCTCCGCCCTGGGGAAGGGCGAAGGGGCATGCTGGTCTCCTACCGGCTAAAACCACTGCGGCGGTCATCTTTGGCACCTAAGCCCCTCCAGGACCTCGTATGATCACACTAGACCCATACGGGTGAGTCATACATCCATAAAAATGAGCCATAACGTAATCAGTCCAGCTTATGGCAGGACCCGCTGGACATAATCGTATAACAGCCAATTTTCAAGTGTGCGGGAGAGTAGAAACTTCATGTAATGTTCCTAATGCTGGGGCCACACTATGGTTTAACACCGTGTGGTAGAAAAAGGTGTAGTTACGACTAAATGCGCTAATTTTGTAATGGCATTTATGATGGCGTTAGATATTAGGCGATAGCTCGGATGACATCAAAGAGGTTTAGCGCGTTATTTACTGCGTGTAGTGGCCACATCTGCGTTTGTCAGGAAGCACCGAGAATGCGATAGGATCGTATATCTTTGTTTCCCGCCCGAAGCAACTTTTGCTCGATGGTAACTATAGCTGGCAATTAAAATAATTTTGTGACTATGGAGTGCACACTTGAAAAATTGGTTGATAAATTTATCAAATAATACAGTCTAGCAGCTTTAATCGCCATCTTGAAAATAATTTATCGACATTAAGACAATAAATGCAGATGTGGTCACTCAATCTAACGCCTTAATTATTGTGAGGTTGGGCGTTAAACGTTAAACTTTAGTGTGGCCCCGGTATAACGGTTACTATAGCGACAACAAAAAGTGTCAATGCAAACATTGAGGGTATTACTTAATTCATCATTTCGGCCGAATGAAGTCCACTGCTGGACACGGGCCTCCCTCAAAGATCACCACAACGACCAATATGGGTGTGTTGTGGGCTCATTGGGGGGTTTTGCCATAATCGCCACGCTTGGCAGACGGGTTGGCGATCGCAGTTGAGTTGTTAATGTACTCGAAGGACGCTGCTGCCCATCCTCGGGCTAATCCCTTAGTCGACTTTTACGACACCCGCGGGAGGAGATGGGGTGGTGGTATTCTGAGCCGGCACCACACTACTTAATTTATTCTCCTAAATTGTCATAAGTAAAGCTCCTACATTTGTTGGCTACCTACCATCATACAGCCTGAGAGGCAGTGCCGGTTTGGCATCAGTGTTGGCAGCTCGCCACTCAAGTAAGGTTGGCGCGCATCTCCTGGCGACGCCGGCCGTGCGAGCTGCGCCGGCGCCGGGCCCGCACAGCAGGCGCACGAGCTGCGCGCGCCGCGCGGGGGGGGCCCGCTCCGACACGAAGCGGACTAGGTACCTGCGGACAGCACAAGGGTTACAACTTAACAAAACCTGTGATAGAAATAACACCAAAGGCATTTATTTGTTTATTGATGTGTAACATCTTTCCTTTCGTTTTCCTGCAATCTGTGCGAGTGATTTCGTGAAAAGGGACGGAAGTGTGTAACAGGAAGCCGGGGAAGATTAAGAAGAGAATCTAATTATAAAACATTCTCTAACAAAATACGGTTATATTTTTTTTCCATTAAGATACAGGGCAAATCCTAGAAGTTAATAATATCACCAAGGAGATTCCATCATTTTTATAACATTACAAAAAAGTTTTGAGTCCAATTATTACTTATCTGTAGCAGCGCCCGCTTTAGCGGATGCGCGTTGATGTCCTGGGTTTTGACGCCATTCATATACTCATTATTGGACACCACATAATGCATAAAAGATAAATATTTTAAAAGATACGTTTCAGCGGTCTTATCGTACAAGTAGAAAGATATTGTACAAAGGCTGTCAAGTGTACAAAATATCATACACAATATTACTTAGACATAATAATATAAAATAAATAACAATAAAACATAGAACATTTATTTGCTAGAAACATGGTTTCAGAGATGTTACATCAATTGGTATAGTGCAGCACGTCTCACCGTACAACCGGCATGCAAAAATCAAGTGTTATTATTTCTGTACCTAGTAATGAATTTAAATATATGCAACAAAATATAAATTGAATTTGAAGACACCATAGTCAGTAATATTATTTATTAAATTATATTGAATTAGTGCAGTATGAATATATATATGTAAGCGTGTAGACAACATTTACCACGAAACGTACCTATGTCAAATAAATTTATAATATTGCTAAGAGTTAAGTTAGAATGTCATTTCACAAATATAACTGAAAATTACAAAATACTTTATATATAAACCATTAGAAAAAATATTTTAGTAAATATTAAACATAATCGGGAAAGGAGAATAAAAATAAGAGAGAATGAAGAAAGCTCCTTAACCATCTTCTTTAAAAAAAGTAGTGTAGACGTGCTCTAACGTCTTACTTCAATTGGTGTAGGTTACCGGGTAAAGAAAACACGAGAACTGTATAGTAGCAAAGGGGAAAAGCGTTGGTGTGAGCGGATGGCGGTGTGTCCATGAAAGTAATACTTTTAGACTATAAGGATATAAAGAAAATGTGTCAATTAGCTGTTGCTACCAACCAACGTTTTTATCAATTTTATTTTACAAACAGTACACTAGATGGCGCCACATAATTCACATAATTCATAATTAAGGTAAGACAGGATTTTATTTTATAACATATATAACATTTATTTACGTCGCCTACAATAGTTAATGCATTCCAGGAGCGAGCTGCTTGAATAGTAAAAAAATTATCAAAGAAGGAAGTAGAATGTATTTTCTGATCTCAAGAAATTAAAATGTGTGTTACAGAGGAACTGAAAGCGATTAAAAAGGGGTAGAAGGATTAAAAGAGGTAGAAGGATTAAAAGGCACATTATAAGGCTAAGAAAGAATATGAGCATTCCGGCGAAGGCGGATAGCAAGCCGAGCTTAGCACGAAATTTAGAATGGTTATCTTATTTGGCAGAATAAACCTGATTTTGAAAGGTACTAACTTGTGGAGGGGAGGTCCAGGTTGAAAGGCCGCGAGGCAGTGCGCCATGAGCTGCCACACGCGGTCGGGGGCAGTGTCACCACTCGCCTGGTTGCATACTTGCACTAACACCTCGTCGCGGAGCCCTCGAGATGATAGGCCGCGAGACGCTATGTAGTCAGCTAGGACCTGGTGGAGAAATCATAGGATAAGAACTTTACCGAAACCTCTTTCAGTCTGTCGTTAAATACAATAAGATAAATAAATTATACTGCAAACCACCACTTCTGGGGACTAACTGTATAATAGTAACATTTACCTTTTGCCTAGCTTCGTTTCCGGCTGCAGTCTCATCGCACCATCTCAATATCAATTTAAAAGTGGCCACGGCATCGTTGAAATCTTGATCCCTACAATAATACTTGCATAATTAAAATAATATTAAAATCAACTCTCTTTTTTGGCACTTCGATGCAATTCATCTATTGTTTTGTGCCAGTATTTTCTTATGGCTCTAACACAAGGACTCTTCTTATTCCCAGTTAGCTAGGCAACACTTCCCCGCCGTTCCCATCCTATCAATACACATCTGGTATAACCCATGAGATAGACCAGGGGCTAGACCATCAGATTTCGTTCACCTGAGCGACAACCTTTTTACAGCCGATATAAGTAAAAAAAAAACCTATTATCTCATCATATCGGCCAGTACCAAGGCAGTCTACCGCTGAACAAAGGCCTCCCCATGAATTTCGTCATTTTGGGGGGAATTTGCCAGTACTCACCATACAGTTGGAGTCGGTGTTGGCAAGCGAGTTGGTGAGCGCACTATGGCTACTGTCACACAGGAGAGACGCTACTGCACATCCCTCTAGTTTACGAGTCC
The DNA here is from genome assembly GCA_947459985.1 of Diloba caeruleocephala. Classification (NCBI taxonomy): domain Eukaryota; kingdom Metazoa; phylum Arthropoda; class Insecta; order Lepidoptera; family Noctuidae; genus Diloba; species Diloba caeruleocephala. The sequence continues at coordinate 5,595,377 of OX381613.1, forward strand.
CTTAGTCGCCTTTTACGATATACACCGGAAGATCTAGAGTACGTGGTACGTGAGATGGAGGACGAATTATATGTACATACCTAACCGCAGCTTTAGCTAGGAATGGTCTGGTGATCGGATGTTTCTTAGGGCTGAGGTGTCCGCCGTCCGCGAAGTATACGGAGCTGAACTTGGAGAAGGCGAACTGCTGCAGGTCGCGGGGCAGCTGTACCCGCTCGTCCTCTGTGTAAACATCACCGGCCACCTGGATACAAGATGATATTTTATTTTTATTTTATCATAAGGTGCCGTGTGGTGCCGGCTCAGAATGCCACCACCCCATCTCCTCCCATGGGTGTCGTAAAAGTCGACTAAGGGATTAGCCGGAGGATGGGCAGCAGCGTCCTTCGAGTACATTAACAACTCAACTGCGATCGCCAACCCATCTGCCAAGCGTGGCGATTATGGCAAAACCCTCCAATGAGCCCACAACACATCCATATCGGTCGTTGTGGACATCTTTGGTGGAGGCCTATGTCCAGCAGTGGACTTTATTCGGCCGAAATGATGATAAGGTACGTCTACAATATAAACACAAACATTGAGAAAAGTAATGACTATGGCTAAATACTAGTGTTTACATCAATTACAGATATGCATAACATTTGTATTATATATCACTGTGTCCACCATTTTATATTAGACAAGTATGAGACAAAAGAATGAGACACAAATATAAGAACAATGTCTAACAATATATAAGTAGGTTGGTGTATAATTTTTCTTCTACATTGTATGGGGTGGTCATGGAAAATGATCTAGAAGATGTCTAGGTCAAGTAGTTTCCACCAGCTATTGTATGTAGAGGTCATTCTTGTTAATGGGGAATTCATACCTTAGTTCTGTAATGTGGAATGTTGAAAAAGGTAAGGTAAGGTACATCTCCCACGAGCATTTAGTTTGGGATCGCATATTTCAAAGCGTTCTAATAGTCCATGATATGAAGTATATCATCATCATCATCATCATCATTTCGGCCGAATAAAGTCCACTGCTGGACAGGCCTCCCCCAAAGATCACCATAACAACTGATATGGGTGTGTAGTGTGCTCAGTGGGGGGTCTTGCCACAATAGCCACGCTTGGCAGACGGGTTGGCGATCGCAGTTGAGTTGTTGTGTGCTCGAAGGACGCTGCTGCCCATCCACCGGTTAATCCCTTAGTCGACTTTTACGACACCCACGGGATGAAATGGGGTGGTGGCATTCTGAGCCGGCACCACACGGCAGCGTGAGGTATATACATTGTTTAAATATCGTAACATCATCGTTATTATGATTCATTATGCTTACCTTAGCTAGATTCCTTTCCGTATGTGGAGGCTGCCATTCGTCAAGTTTGGACAGAATAAAGGCCAGTTCAGCTGGCACTTCCAGCACTTGAAGACTCTCAGCCTTTGCTTTTTGTGCTGCTTTTTGTTCAGCCGCGCGACGCCTGGGAATTTTGGTCTCATTAGTTACTTCGTGACTTGATGTTGGTTTAAAGTGAGTCTAATAGTCAATGAAAGGTAAGTAGGGCAAGCGCTGAAGGCCCAATGCACACGTTTCATATATTCGTATGCAATTCTATGCGAAGAAATGTAGTAACCGTCACCATTACCCGCTGTCGTGCATCAGAGTACAGCGTTTGCGATGATGCTTGCTATATGTGCATTAATTTTCCAAGAAGTAGTTTCACAATTTCAGATATTCTCAGCTCAGGTTTAACTTTCACACCATGCTTAGTTATAACCGCCAGATGGGACTACATTATCATCATATCAGCCAAAGGATGTCCACTGTTAAACAAAGGTGCCTTCTATAGATTTCTACAATTGTGTCGTCACTTTGAAGTGAATTTGCTAGTAATCATTCCGCTTGGCAGGCAGGTTGGTTGTTAGCCTATCCTAGTCCTATCCTTTTGTTTAAGAGTCCCTAGGTTGCCTTTTGCGACATCTCCGCGAGGAGATGAAGTGGTGTTATATTGTTAACCTGGACACCAAACGGATTTGTCACCGGACTATATATAGCATAAAATAAGAGAGTGCACAGTTTTGCCCGGTTAAGCAGATATAAGCTGTGGTGCCGGCTCAGAATGCCACCACCCCATCTCCTCCCATGGGTGTCGTAAAAGTCGACTAAGGGATTAGTCGAAGGGTGGGCAGCAGCGTCCTTCGAGTACATTAACAACTCAACTGCGATCGCCAACCCGCCTGCCAAGCGTGGCGATTATGGCAAAACCCCCCAATGAGCTCAAAACACATCCATATCGGTGGTTGTGATGATCTTTGGGGGAGGCCTGTGTCCAACAGTGGACTTCATTAGGCCGAAATGATGAAGCAGATATACCCCCCTTGGGATTACTGCGAGAAGCCCTACATAAAAAATAAAAAAGTGTGCACAGGAGTGCATACTTAGCGGCCGCCTGCTGCTCTTCCGCGCGGCGCCGGTGCGCGTCCCGCAGCGCCACCAGGCGCTTGCGCGCGCGCCGCCCTCGCACCAGCGCCTGCGCGCGCACCACCCCGCGGCGCATGCGCACGAAGCGACGCCGGGCCGCCGCGCCGCGCCACCACGACTGCAGCTTCACGGTGGAATATTGAAGCTGGTGGTAACGTTTTCTGTGGAATACAAACCAACTCAATAAAGCTCTAACACTGGCAGACAAGGCACATCTTAAACCGGTGGGTCTAGAAGCATTAAATTTTACACTGGAGTTCCGTATATAACGTGTGTGGACTAAAACTAAGGTAAGATTCTAGAAAATTCATCCCCTTAAATAAGGGGTAAAATCGAACACACGGCTAGCTTGCAATAAAAGTTCAAAATGTTCGTCAATTGTCTCCAACTGTATCACATACCTAGCTAAGTATCCTCGGACGTGAGCCTGCAGTGTCGTCGCTGCAGCACGCAGTTTATCAGCCCGAGCGCGCTCCAGCGCCCGGTGCAATGCTTCTCTTAGGAATACTCGCGCTGCGCCGAGCTGGTAGTCTGCTCCAACTGGAATTAATGCAATTTATAAATATAAAATCAATCATATTTATCTGTAAGGCAATAACAAACCAAAACCTAAAAGTCTAACGTTTCAAACCAATTGTCATTGGCATACAAGCTACAAAAGTGAAATGTATTTCTGTGCACATACTACATAACTCTAAAATAAAATAGAATAGAATTAACTTTATTGTACACCATTTGGATCTTAAAAAGAAAATTTAAAATATTAATACAATGTACAATGGGCGGTCTTATCGCTAAAAGCGATCTTTTCTAGACAACCTTAGGATGGACAAGAAAATCACGAAAAATAATAATAAGACCGGGAATATTTATCTATACAAATAAATAAAATTGAAGTGTCTGTTTGTAATGTCAAAATAACAGCTTTTTACTAAATGCATATGAAAGTATGTACATTACATATAACAAAAACACTATTTTAAATTTTTTTGTCTGTCTGTCTGTCCGTCTGTCTGTCTGTTTGTTCCGGGTAATCTCCGAAACGGCTGGACCAATTTTGACGGGACCTTCACATTCTACATTAACAACTCAACTGCGAACTGGGTTGGCGAAACCCGTCTGCCAAGCGTGGCGATTAATGGCAATACCCCCCAATGAGCCCACAACACACCCATATCAGGTGTTGTGGTGATCTTTGCGGGAGGCCTGTGTCCAGCAGTGGACTTCATTCAGCCGAAATGATGAATGATGAAATCTAAGCCTGTATTAGTATATATCCATACGACAAACAAATTATTAAAGCAACTCACACAATACCATAGCTTCTAAAGTAAATCCTCGTTTCTTGACCGTTTTCCAAACTCTTCCCATTTCGACCAACACACACACAGTATACAAACGCAGAACGCACACAGTATACAAACGCAGAACGAAATGACTATCATAGAGTAGGTTGCACATCAGATTCGACCACGAAACAGAGATAACCAATAGCGAGGTGATAACCTGACCGCCGTGCGATGAAAGTGTTGATACGCTAATTAGTTATGCTATTAAGAATAACCGGTAAAAATATTAAGGAACTTAATGCTCTGAACGAGAGTCTGTGGCAGGGAGGTCCGCGCGGGCTACAAATTATAATTTATCATCATCATCTTCATCATTTCAGCCAAATAAATCCAGTGCTGGACACAGCTACTACAATTAATTTAAGATTTTTATTAATTTATATTTCACTAGCTGGGGCCCGCGGTTTCACCCGCGTTTAATTTTAAATACATTTAGAGTACTTCGACATAGGCACTTGACATAGAATATATACATTGAATTTCAAGGGTTTTATTTTTTTTGTGCGGAACCCTAATTATTTTTCTAAAATAAAAGTAGCCTAAGTTATTCCTTATAACATCAGCTATCTGCCAGTGAAAGTCCCGTCAAAATCGGTCCAGCCGTTTCGGAGATTACCCGGAACAAACAGACAGACAGACAAAAATGTTTAAAATGCATTTTTTGTTATATGTTCCGTATATACTTTCATATGCATTTAGTAAAAAGCTGTTATTTTGACATTACAAACAGACACTTCAATTTTATGTATTTGTATTGATGATGTTTTAAAGCGAGATTTTTTGCCAGAGCCTAAATTAATCTTTAAACCTCCTTTTGAGTTTCTGGGTTTGCTACTGAATATAGAAGAGCGGGTTTTGCTTTTGACTGATAAGATTATTATTTGTTTTAATTTATTTAGGGAGTTTTTTCGTGTGGTGTCCGGATTAAGAATATAGCACCAATCCATCTCCTCCCGTGGATGTCGTAAAAAATGACTACCAGAGGGATTGGCAGCAGCGTCCCTGCCAAGCGTGGTGAGTATTGGCAAATTCCCGCAATGGTCGGTTCCGCACCGCTCGACCCGACTTTTATGTTGCAGAGCTTTTTTAGAACTGGTCGGCGATATGCCTTTTCTTTGACTTCTGTTCACAACATATTACATAAGGTTTTTAGCGAGTTTTTAAAATATGGGTCAAAATACAAAAATAAACGGTCAAGTGGGAGTTGAACTCGCGTGGAAAGGGTTCCGAAATTGCTGAATATATTGTCTATTGTCCGATTCGGTCTTGTACCAATAACTTATCTCAAAAACAAACTTAACATTGTAGTTGAAAAACATGTTTTCCCATACATTCCAACTGCAAAATTTTAGGCTCTGTATTTACGTTACAGGTACGTGTTTGGGTCGTAGAAATCCATGTGTACCAAATTTCAACTTAATCGGTCCCGTAGACTCGGAGCAAATTGGCTGTGACAGACGGACAGACAGACAGACACACGAGTGATCCTATAAGGGTTCTGCCGTTTTTTCCTTCAAACGTTCGGAACCCTAAAAATCGATATTATTTATTCTTAAATGTACAATAGTGTACAAGGCGGTCTTAATGCCTTAGGCATTTTCTGTCGGACGACCTTTGGGTGATGCAGAGATAACAAGGTAGATGCACCAACAATATAAGAGTGAAAAGTATTGATGCGATGGCATTTATTTACACAGAATACAAATTACAATTATATGTATAAACTTATATAAACATTACATGTATATATTATATATGTAAATATACCTAACAAACGTGCATACATCTATACAAATAAATAACATTGAAGTGGCTCCTTGTAATGTCAAAATAACAGTTTTTTACTAAATGCATATGAAAGTATATACGGTACATGTAACAAAAAAAACAACTACCCACCACTGGCTACTACACGCATTAAATAACGCGCTAAATCTCTTTGATATTGCAAAAAAGACCGCCACCCAAGCCATCACCTAACGTCTAACAGCATTATGAACACCATTGCAAAATTAGCGCGTTAAGTCGTGGCTACATGGGCGCACCTATGTCTATCATCCATTAACGCGATAATTAACAGCGTTAAGCCTTAGTGTGGCCCCAGCATTATATTATTTCAGATCGCTTTGCTTTAACTGCCTATATTATGTTTTCCATGTTTCAGCCTAATTTTAATCAACTTGACTACACTAGATGATGATTTATTCGTGTTTCGTGAATTGATAATATATGAAATACTATGTGTGTACATACCGGCGCCGGTGGGCGGCATCTCGGCGAGTATAGAGTTGCAGATTTCTCTGTATGGCGTGGAGCGAGACGGCGTTGACTTCAACAGGTACCTGCGAATGTAATAAATTTATCTTTCATCATCATTTCAGAAACTAGATATGTATAGTAGTATTAGTATTTATATTAAAATTGCAGTAGGACCAAAACACCGGATTTCCTTTTATTTTAGGAGTTACCGGCCTTAGAAAAAGAATAGAGATCCAAGCAATAGCTAACTGAGGCATCATCAATCAGCTTCAACAGATTCTTTAATCCTTTTTTGCCGGAGTAAGATATCTAATCGAATTCACACAGGCTACTGAGGTTGAGGAATGTTATGTTATAGTTTTTAAGTAATTAATTGTTTAAAGTGATTGTAGAGTATGTTTTTTTTTGATAATTGGTCTTAATTGTTGTTGTACATCGGCATTAATGTATATTGTAAGTAGGTATAGATAAATGTAATATTTAAAACTTCTCTGTCGCATTAGGTAAACCTGTAATGATAGATGTAAGTGAGACTGTCAAATAAATAAATTTAGCAAGATTAAATTTTCTCGAAATAAGAACGGATTGAGGGTACATAGAATACCTAAGCTTTTTTTTCAATATTTAATATAAACAACTGTGTAGGTACTAGTAGTTCTAAGGCGTCTATGGCGCCCGTTATTACGAACCTTTAAGTTTAATTTTTTTAAGCGTTAGAGAGTCGGTCAGTGAGACGGTGATGAGCATAAACATATTATATACATACTATATATGTATAGTGTATATATAGCGCCGTGTGGTGCCGGCTCAGAATACCACCACCCTATTTCCTCCCGTGGGTGTCGTAAAAGTCGACTAAGGGATTAGCCAGTGGATGGGCAGCAGCGTCCTTCAAGTACATTAACAACTTAACTGCGATCGCCAACCCGTCTGCAAGGCCCCCCAATGAGCCCACAGCACGCCCATATCGGTCGTTGTGGTGGTCTTTGGGGGAGGCCTGTGTCCAGCAGTGGACTTCATTCGGCCGAAATGATGATGATATATGTATACATATTAACAATAAACTTGATGTAAACATCATCTGTTTCTTACCTGTATCTGTCAACGAAGTTCTGGAAGGGTATCCTGATAGGGTAACCGGTCTGTCTGATCTTGATGGTGTCGAGCATGCCCGTGTACCGCAGCTGTGCCAGCACGCACGGCATGTCGAACTTCATCGGCGACTTGTCCGTGTTGGGCTTGATGCAGCGTACAAACCACGGGTTGCAGCGCGACATCGAATCGAGAAGCTGGTGGAGAGAGTCTGAAAACCTAGTGGAAAGAAAGTTGTGCAAGAGATACATAAGTAGCCAGTCTACTAGGGCAGCGGCTCAACCTATGGATAGCGGCCTACAGGGAAGTCGCAAGCCACGTAATAAGCGAGCACAGTGCACTCGATTTCTCGATTAGTAGGTCACAATCGGCTCATTACTGTCCCACTGCTGGGTCCGGGCCTTTTCTCACGATGAGAAAGGTTAGGCCTCAGTTCACCACGTTGGCCTAATGCGGGTTGGCGGACTACACACACCATTGGGGACTTTTATGCAGGTTTCCTTGCGTTGTTTTCCTTCACCGTTAACGCCAGTTATAATCAAATTCTGATCCGCAGATAAGTCCGAAAAGTTAGGGCTGCTGGTCAGGATCGAACTCAGACCCTCCTGTATGGAAGGCAAGCATTCAACCTCTATGCTTACTGAGCAGTGGCTAATGAGCTACTGAGCCACTGCTCAGCATGCTCACCTACTGAGGCATAGTATCAATAGAAAGAAAATTAAATATTTCGTCTTTCAAATTATTGACATAGTTTTATTTGCGGTCCTGGGATTTTTACTTGTACAGGGGTCGCATATTCAAGAAGGTTGAAAAACACTGCACTAGGCGATCAAACTGTCCAAAGAAGACATCTAATGATTGTGTTCCGGCTTTTTCAAGGGACTTGTCTTAATAAGCTTGTCAACTTCCTGGCCTTCCATCGAGATAAGGGTATCGTACTACTAGATAATGTATTTGTAAAAGTTTGTATATTTAAGAGTCCATCAAGCTCAAACGGCTGAACGAATTCTAATGAAATTTCACAAGGAGGTAGATTATGCCGTGGGACTTTTTTTATACACTTGGTGACGTAACGAGCAAGGCATTCGCCTGGTGGTAAGCAACATCCAGAACAATTAGAATGCTACCCAGGACTAGTCCTGCGTGGCGACGAATATCTGGCACTGGGGCGGCCCTCTGCCGATCCCGCTAGCAATAAAAGACCTATCACACATACTTAATTAAAAAGGCAGTATATTTTTTTTTAAACCTTGCCCCGCATTAGATTTTCTCCTGTGTCGTGGGTGCGTTTACAGACATGAATTCCACATACAATACACCCAGACCCGGAAAAACTACCTGCAGATTATACACATATTTGTTCCGTGCGGGAATCGAATCCACGACCTGGGGCGCAGCAGCCGACTGTACCGTCATTTTTTGCACCTTCTGGCATCGATCTTTAATAATGATATCATCATACCTGTATAATAATGTAGTACTATGAACTTATCTTCTATTAGCTTACCTGGCTGCGACTGTAGGTGTTCTTGGTTTCATTGTAACAAACCGTCCGTTGGCGCCTCTCGGCAATGTCTTATTAGAGTCATGCTGCGCCCTCAATTGAGACGACATCTCTGCCACTAGCGGCACTTCACTGCTGCACAACAACTCGATGACATCAGCTCGGAGGGCGTCACGGTTCTTGTCTAAGAAACCTTCCACGTTGTACCATACTTGGCCCGCATAGTGTTTGATCTGAAATAACAGCTTCGTTAGAATATCTTGGTAGTATAATGTAAACATTAACCGCCTCAAACTGAGGGCGAAATCTAACGCAATAAGAAGTTGGCTTAGGTATGAAATCTGTCGTAAAGTGACGCAGGTTTGCAGTTCAGCAAGCTGTGACTATTGGCTATCAGGATGTGCAGTCAATGCCACAATCAAACAATGTACCATGACTTATCTATCCGATAACTGAACATTACAGATGTTAATGCCAGGGATCATGACCAGGGACCATTTTGGTTACCCGTTAAAAGAGTTTTCGATAGGGTGTTTTTAAGCGGCATACAAAAAACCTACATGATTTGTGTGCCACTATTGAACGACTTAATTTAACCTGTTCTAAACGAGTTTCTTGTGATTTCAACCCCCTTAAACACTGTAACATGGTAACCGATTCGGGACTCGGACTGCTCCGAGTTCGAATCGGTTATCATTTGATTTCTGGTTCTGCTGATTGGCATTGGTGTGGCAGCTCATAAACACTACTAGGACTATGATGAATATTATTACTATAACTCTTCTTTAGATCTAAAGTCTAAACTCTTATTATTAGTCCTGGCCGAAAATTTTAAAAGTCGTATGAAGTTTCATGTTAATACTTGTTCTAACATTGAATTTGGAAATAACTGTTGTTAAACGAGCGCCATCAATGGTGGGGTACCCTGTCATTGCTGATGGCCCATTAAAATTGTACTGTGTATAATGGAGAACCATAAGGTAACCCGAACAAAACCCCTTCAAGAGGTAAGCGTCTTCAATGGGTTACCTAAGTGAAAGAGGATAACCCCTGTAATTGTTTATCATAATGAAGGGGTTACCCCTTCCAAGTGGTTATCATAATGAAGGTTTTCAATGTGTTGCGAAGAGAATACACTTACTTTTCTTTTTGTTGGACTTCTCACTTTCATTTCTGGGAAATATGGTTGCTTAACCGGTCATTCCTGGCGAAGCCAAAAGAGGCCTCCAGCCAGGCTTAAAATTAATGTTAAAAACTAAGCAACTTTCACTAAGGGCGCCCCCTGCGTGATACGGACCTCGGCTTAGGGCGTTGCTGGGGATAACAAGCTATTGTTTTGGGGACAGATCGGTAGAGAATACACATTCAAGAGGTATCGTTATAGAGGTTTACTCATGAAAGGGTTACACCTTCAAAAGACTTAACCCATAACCAGGGTTGTATGATCCCTGATGTGGTCATCATACAAACACTCGTAACCTTAAATTAACTTTTAATTTTATACGATTGACCGTCATTGTTTTATGAGGATAAAACTGAATGATTCCTAGACAATCCCAGATAAATAGCTATTCCATAAAAAATTGTTCATACTTAAAATCATCAATATCTTGACGACAAATGACCTACACAGTCATATGAGAGAATGTCTTGTGATGAAATATTAGTTAACTCACCTTGAACTATCACGAAAGGTAAATAAATTATGTTATTAATGACTCAATCGAAATATTTTGCGCATGCGTTTACAAGTATATACTACACCAGGTCATCACTTACTCCGAATTCGTTAGCTCCCAATCGGGGTCTGGAGTACAGTTCGTTTAATGCATGATTATAATGACACTTCTCTAGGAAAGAGGCATCAGACGCCCGCGGGAAGTTACTCTCATCGTCCAGAAGATGCAGGATCCCCACAGGCTTCTTGCTTAGCAACTGTATCACTGCAATAGATATACAATTTTAAACCCTATTCATCATCATCATATCAGCCAAAGGACGTCCACTGCTGAACAAAGACCTCCCCTTAGATTTCCACAAGGAGCGGTCACATGCCACTCGCATCCAACGACTCCCAGCGACCTTCATCAGGTCATCTCTCCGCCTCGTTAGAGGTCGTCCCACGCTGCGTTTTCCGGTGCGCGGTCTTCACTCGAGAACCTTTTTGCCCCAACGGCCATCAGTTCTACGAGCAATGGGCCCCCGCCCATTGCCACTTCAGTTTACTAATCCTTTCAGCTATGTCGACAACTTTAGTTCTCCTACGAATCTCCTCATTTCTGATACGATATCGTAACCCTGTTCAAGAAACAATAAATATGATTTTAAACGTCGGACACATACCTGGAGAATTATCGTTCCAAGTCAAATTCGACCACTCCAAACGTTCTTTCTGATACTCTAATTGCTCTAATTTAAATATGTGCTTATTGAAATAATGTTGCAGCGTTTCGTTAGCGTAGTTTATGCAAAGTTGCTCAAAAGAGTTCTCTTCCAAGTCTTCAAATCCAAAGATGTCCAGGAGAGAAATTCTGTGAGCATCGTGTAAGCCAGCGCGGTGAACTATCGAGTTGATTCGTAGCACTAGCCAGCTGAACAGAGAGGAGTATAGTGCTTTAGCGAACGCGTCTCTTGCGTCTAAAGCCTGGTCTATAGGCAGCGGTGACCTCATACGCTCTGCTCGTGCTGCAGTTACTCTTGTGGTAAGAGCCCTAGCCATTGCCTCTGCTGGGACCTTCAGTAAATGTGCGGCCCAACGTACCTCTGCGCCACCGCCTAATTGTACACCTTCCTGTCCATGACGCAACTGTCTTCTATGGAAGTATACGTTGCCTAAGTGCAGAACTGCTGCCAATACTCTTATTATATCCTCTCGTTCTGCATCTCCGATGCCGAGAACTTGCATGGCACCACATAATGCAGACCAGTCTGCCCCAGCGCCTGCGCCACCGGAATCACCTCCTTGGTTCAAATAGAAATAATGTTCAGCTGTCAGAAGTCCTCTGGACCGCCTTTGTTCTTCATCTAACCCGGCTAGGAGTTCGTAAAATACGTGGTAATTTCTTTCCCCAGGAGACTGTGTTACTATTCGTGACTTCTCCAGTAAATAGTGTGCTACTCTCGCCCCTGCTAAGGAGCCGTCTTTAAAATACAATTCTAAGAGTTTGCCGAAGCGACTAGAATTGTGGTTTTTTGGTGTTCTCGCGTTTCCGAAAGCTTCCAGTAATGGGGCTGCTTCTAGGATTTGTTCGGAGACAGGGGCTCTGCCGGGCGGTGCAGGAGCTACAGCGGCGAGGAACTGGACCGCTAATTTGGTGGACTCTGTTTTTCCTGCGCCGGACTCGCCGGAGATGAGTATGGCTTGAGGCTGGGGAAGGGCCGCGCGAGCAGCGGCCGCTATGGCAAACAGATGTGGTGGGAGGTCGCCTAGGGCCTCTGCGGCGTGGTACCTGGAGTTTATAAATATAATAATTATTTACTTTAACCTTTTTCAGCCAGTACAAATAACAGCTTTATGGAGAATTAGAAACTTCATTTCGCTACAAAACGGAACATGTATCTAATGTTAAATTTAGCTTTTTTAAATTAAAGTGCTTGTGATTTCATAGTATCTTATGCTTTCAGACTTACCTCCTTGCAGTCTGAAGACCATACAACGCGTCGACTGGCCTGTATGGGTTCACGGCAACCAATATCGAGCCCGCGTATGTGTATATAAGGCCTTGTTCGTATCGGAGCTTCAGGTTCCATAGTAGAGCGGCTTCGTGCAGATCGTGAAGCCTCGTCATGTCGTCCACGCCGGTGGGACCAAGCTCCTCCCGCGGCCATACCGGGTCCCCTTCATCTTCACCATTGCCCATTTGGAGGGCGAAGGTTTGAGGCTGTAGAGGAAAAGAGATATTTATTAGTCTTTAAAAAAAAATCGATTTTCAAACAAATTTAGATTGTTTTCTAATGTAGGAACATTATTATTTTGATTGTTATCACTTAAGTATCCTTCATATTCATAATACAAATTCGCGACAGTCTCATTTACAAAATGACATAACTGAAAGAAACCCGCTTGCACAATGTGCAATAGTTCTAATTACCAACATTCTAAATTTCCTACCGGCTCATATTTAAAAAGGAATAGCGAAACGGCAGTAGCTCGGAAAATTATGAACTCCAACTGCCGTAACTATGACATAACGTAATGACTGCTCACAATTGTATCAGGCCATCTCCCTCGACCTGCTCTACTAAGATCGTTTCGCTATCGAGATCACTCAAATTTGATTCAATTCAACGCTCGCTGCCTTCGCATATTTCTATTCTTTTAATTGGAAGGCCAAGTAATGGACTGTATATTGATTAGATTACGCCGTAATGAAGCATGTCACTGCATTACCGTAGTGAACGCTGGTTGGCAATTTGCGTACAGTAACATTTATATTACGCAGCGTCGTTGCACTCGAGTAAACATCATTAGTGATCGAGTCAGTTGATTAACACGATACTGTTAAGTGACCCTAATTTATATCGATGTCATATATTAACAAATAAAAATAGCTAGCACCATTACTGACGTGACGGGAGATCGTTAAACATATTATAAGATGCGAAGAATACATAAGTATTGAGTCTGTAATCAAAGTCTCGATAGTAAATATGATTGAATAGTTATTTATTAAAAGAGTTTCCACATCTAATGCGGATCTATCTCAAGTAGTCATGAAATTCAATAACTTTCATGCAGTGTAAACTATGACTGTTACGTAAAATACAGTGTTATTTAAAACTATTGAAGTTAAATATCCGAGACTAAATGAAAATAAATTGTACATTATGCGAGTTCATTCATTGATACTATCCGTTTTGTATTTGTTGATAAAACATAAGTATGTTATTAAAATCGAAATATGGTTAACAATTACATTGTTTACAAGGATATCCAGACACATGTCCTTTAAAGATGACACAGATACTGATCTCCGCCTTCTGACAGTTTTATTAGAACTTGGTAATTTCGAGCTACTGGGCATTTTTTTCATAATCGACTTCAGGTTTCTTGGCTCACAGCTGTTCTGTCGACGGGACACTAAACGAAATCGACACGTGGAATCGCAAGAACCACTAGACACGCAAGATTTCAGAGATTCTGGTGAGCTGCGCGGTGTCGGCGCGAATCGGACACGCATCAGCCAACACCACAATTTGACAAATTACAGCATTTCTCACTAATCTAGATATCATATCAAATTATTAAACATTGTTGTTCGGTCATATCTTAATGTGATCTTGTTGTTCATGGCTTTAATATGAACGTAACTTATCTACATATTCATTGCGTTCTTCCAATGTTTTCATTTCATCTCACGTTTCTGTCTTAGTTATCCAATCATCACCATTTAAAACCATATCATAAACTACACAACACTTTCTAGCTACTCGCTTTGCACTAGTTTCTAGTCATATTATAAGTGAGAAAACCGCAAAACATTCTATAAAATTAAATGTATCCCGCAAAAGTGCGTTGCGTAGTGGTTGGCAAGTCGCGTCTAACTGATTGTACCACATACCAGTAAAGTGGAGAACTGTTATGGTGTAGGCTCTTAGGATAACGGCTTGCCTGGACCAGCCCAGATTAAGTACATACACAGTCAAGATTACTTGTTTCTATTATATTAATTTATAGTACCGAATTGCAGCTTCTAGTTAGAATAGAGTCGTTTATTCAGTAATTAGAAAGAGAAAGAAAGAAGAAAGAAATCACATATCTGTGCAACAGCAGCCATACTGCACTCACCAATCATCCTGCCAAGCGTGGTGAGTACTGGCATTGCCAATTAAATATTGTATAAATCTATAAGGGAAGCCTTTGTCCAGTAGTGGACGTCCTTTGGCTGATATTAGGTCCAAACAGACACCTTTACACGTCATATAGAAACGATGGGGGGCATTTCATAATATGACAGCTGCATAGAAGAAATGCCAAAAGAAACTTAGAACAAAATTGTCACCTCGCGTTTATGAAAACTATATGGAAATAGTGTAGTCAAAGTCTAGACGACTTGGACAAAATTCTAAAGTAATCATGGCAACCCTGAGTGGACCAATGCCGACTGGTACCCGTTCACGAACCTGACAAAAAGGCCGAGCCTATTGAAATGGAAACATCATGCTGAATACAGTTTCGCATTGGGATAAGACTGTTTCTATCACAGCAATAGGAAACCAGGCCTCAATTTTTAAGAATATTTTAAGGATACTGATCAGAATATTTTTATATTAATTACCTCGTAAATGTGCTCTTTCGCTCGCATAAAAAAGACAAACTATTCCAATATGCAGTTTCTAATGTGTTCGTTTCTCTGCAGACTGGGAAGGGCGCGTTCTATTGCATAAAATTATCAACAAATAATCGTACTGCATGGGTTTCTTTGTACGATGAAGTCTTAATGCATCTGCTCCTAGCCGGAAATTAAGTCCAAAGCGACGGCATGAATGGCCTACTTAAGTACCTACATATCGTACCGACGATGTTCAGAGACAAACTAACCGTGCTAATATTCTTTATCATTATTGTAGTTTGTAGTTTATTCATCTATACATCTAAACAACAACAAAAAAAGGTATTTTAATTTTTTTGTCTGTCTGTCTTTCTGTTTGTTCCAGGCAATCTCCGAAACGGCTGATCCGATTTTGAAGGGACTCTCACTGGCAGATAGCTGATGTTATAAGGAATAACTTAGGCTACTTTTATCTATACAAATAAATAAAATTGAAGTGTCTATTTGTAATGTCAAAATAAAAGATTTTTACTAAATGCATATGAAAGTGTATACGGTACACATAACAAAAAAACAATTTTTAAATTTTTTGTCTGTCTGTCTGTTAGCTCCGGGTTATCTCCGAAACGGCTGATCCGATTTTGACGGGACTTTCACTGGCAGATAGCTGAATAATTAGGGTTCCGCGCAAAAAAATAAAGCCCTTGAAATCCAATATATTTATTCTATGTCAAGTGTCTATGTCGAAGTACTCTAATTTTCTTTTAAATTAAACGCGGGTGAAACCGCGGGTCCCAGCTAGCTTAATATGTAGTTTTCATATATGATCATGTTTGCGTGTAATAACATTAGAAAACCAACATCAAATTTAAAATTACGGTGAGACCATAATGGGATTTAGATTACCTAATATTAGTATTACTTAATAATGCGTCGATGCTTTTGAGCAAGTTCCTTCCTGTGGTTACCGGAGCCCGGGAAGTTGTAATTGTTTAGTTTTAGAAAATGAGGCGTTGATAATCGTGGACGAGGTCTGGTGGACATGCACAATGTGCAAATTCGACATGGTAATTAAAATTAAGAACAAGTACCTGTGAGTACATTCAGTACGAGGGCATGATACAGTCGGCTGCTGCGCTCCGGGACGTGGGCTCGATTCCCACACGGAACAAATATTTATATGATCTACAGGTAGTTGTACCGGGTCTGGGTGTATTGTATGTGGATTTCATGTCTACCGACTATCATAAAGAATTGATTTTGTGAATGCTAGGGCCTGCGAGGCTTGGGGGGATTACAATCCTCCCCGAGAAGTGCCTGGGGGGGGCGACCTTTTTACAGTCGCCTTCCCTCCGCTAGAGGGGGTGACCGCTTTACAGTCATCCCTTCCGAGATGTGCCTAAAGGCGTCGCACCAATGGGCGGCTCTAGTGTGATCTTAAGAGGACCTGGAGCCCCCCTTCGGTGCCGAAGATGACCGCTCCAGTGGTTTTAGCCGGTAGGAGTCCGGCATACCCCTTCGCCCTTCCCCGGGGTGAAGGAAGTTCCATGTAGAATTTCCACTGGACATCAATAAAAAAAAAAGGACAGGTGACGATTCAGGCGCTGCCGTGGGATGCTTTGGGGGATGCTTTACAACCAGCGGGGTGGCCATGGTGACCGCTTTACAGTCGCCCTCTCCGAGATGTGCCTATAGACGTGGCACCAGCGGGCGGCTCTAGTGTGATCATACGAGGACCTGGAGCCTCCCTTAGGTGCCGAAGATGACCGCTAGGAGACCGGCATACCCCTTCGCCCTTCCCAAGGACAGGTGACGATACCTATCGAAATATAACTAGGTAGTTATTGTTACTAGTTATAAAAAAGAAAACGTGTTATGATTTATGAGTACCTATGACTGAGGAGGTTTTTATTAATAAACTCCGGCCTGTTCTCTTTTGGTACGTCAGCAAAGCAGTTGTTTGATACGTTTTTATACTTGATTCACACACCTTATTTTTTATTGAAAACCCATAAAATCCAATCAAAGTACTAGGCGGGCATAAATTATCAAGAAGCAGCGTTGAGTCTTGAGTCAACTCTCTATCAACATTCCACCGGCGGCCTTGCGATCAGCCGAATGCCTTTTCTAGCCAATCACGGTGGAACAATGTTACCTACATTGTTCCACCCTGTCTGTCTTTGTGCAATTATTTGCTTTTGTACTTGCGAAGAATTGTTTGTTAGCAAAGATTTCCGTTTTGTTGGTCAAAGTGACGGAAATAAGGTGCATAGAGGTCGCATGATCGCATTGACCTTGGTCAGTCAAGCTGCACTGAACGCACGATGAGAATATTACATGGACTAAGTAGTAAAATAAAACGCACTCCGTTCCTCACTTCACTCGGCTCCGTTGCCTCGACCTTGTCCTGCGAATTATGTGGGGCAGACATTGGGCTATCGGACTTCAGATCTTTTATGACAACCGGTATATGTACCGGTATGTATTTCTGTTTGTAGAAATTTTTACTACTGGCAGGTATTTACCTACCGTATTTATGTAGCTCATATAGGTACCCAAAACTATACTGTCAAGAATAATAACATCGAGTGGCAATAAAAAGTTTTATATTAAATGTAGAATAAAATTTTAAAAAGTAAATCAATATTAATGTTATAGGAATACTAATATCCTGCAACATTAACATTGATTTATTTTTTAATATATTTTATTTTCGTAACTGCCACCGCACCTGAGTTTTGAATTTCGAACTTACGCCCGCGCCATTGAAAAAACAAATGTATTTTCTAAGGTAAGTATAATATTAAATTTATACGATGCTGTAAGTAGTAGGTACGGTGGGAACTTACCGCCTACCGGCAATCGGATTAATTCAAGTTTTACGGCATCATGTCGAACGCTAAATGCCTATACAAGAAAACCAAGGTACTATAAAGGACATTATATAAACATAATCCATAACAGACAATATTCTCTTAATGTTTGCAGAAAAGTACTGATCATGACATTCTGATCCAAAAATGCATTTAAATGCTCTTGCAAAACGTAACGCTGTTCTAGAAAGCCTATTAGAACTCAATCAAAACAATTGAATAAATAAATATGAACTGAAGCCGCTACAATATGTCGCCATCACGTTTTGACACCAAGTTGCAGTTGAACGTGACTGTAATTTTCCTATATCGTGACATAACAGCATGTATAGAATTGTTCCATGTAGGAACGCGATAATAGTACTGTCACAATAATATTTTTCTTGTTAAGACGAGTATTATAATATTTAAATTTTATTTATTTTAGTTAGGTACTATCTTCATGCTGTAAGACTCAAAACCATACCATTAAAAGTTGATATCCCATAATGTATTTGTGGACCGTGACGCATTTTTTGTTAAAAAACTAAGAAAGCTGGACATTTCTTAAAAAAATCCGGACATTTTAAAGTAAGGCCCGACATTTTAATCACACCAGAGTAATTAATTCAATGCGATAATCAAACATTCATTGTCTATCTAAGTAAAAAATCCGGACTAATTAAAATGCTGGACAATGTCAGGACTGCAGGCTGAATGTCTGGACATGTCCGGACAACTCCGACCAGATGGTAACCCTACGTTAACCCAGGAGCTGGTGCCGGGTAAGAATACCATTACCCCATCTCATCCCGTGGGTGTCGTAAAAGGCGATTAGCCCGAGGATGGACAGCACCGTCATTCGAGTACATTTATAAATAACTCAACTGCGATCGCCTACCCGTCTGCCAAGCGCGGCGATTACGGCAAAACCCCCCAATGAGCACACAACACAAACCCACACCGGTCGTTATGGCAATCTTTGTGGGAGGCTTCTGTCCACAAGTGGACGTTTCGGCTGAAATGATGAACTAATGAATGATAATTAAGTGAATATATTTTATGCTGCACGTACAATAGTTCCAGTATAGTGCCCGGCAAAGAATATACCATCCCTCTCAATCCATGGGTGTCAAGAGTTAAGAGAATGGGCAGCAGTGTCCTCACGTGTGCTAATAACAACATACTACGATCACGAATCCGCCTGCCAAGCGTGGTGATTATGGTAATGTCCCTCCCTATGACCAAAGATCCCTATGATCAATGAGCGCTCAAAGATCACTATTGTGAGGCCCATGTTCAGCAGTGAACGTTTACGAGATGATTAATGTGTATGTGTGTGTGTGTGTCAATAGTGGCGGGTGCGGTTAGAATTCACAACCGATCGCTCGTCATTTCGTCGTCAATGGTTTGTGCCATTTCTTGTTTGAAAATTGTGAGATATATCATATATTGGTCAATTGATCGCGTAATTTTTAAACGATATAACATGTTTTCCGTGTGGTGCGGGCTCAGAATGTTACCACCCCATTTCATTCCGTGGGTGTCGTAAAAGTCGACTAAGGTATTAGCCGGAGGATGGGCAGCAGCGTCTTTCGAGTACATTAACAACTCAACTACGATCGCCAACCTGTCTGCCAAGCGTGGCGATTATGTCAAGACCCCTCAATGAGCATACAACACACCGGTGGTTGTGGTGATCTTTGGGGGAAGCCTGGGTCCAGCAGTGGACTTCATTCGGCCGAAATGATGATGATGAACATGTTTGCCTGTAGGTACTTTGTTATTCGGATTCAGAATTTAGCACCACTCCTCCTGTGGATATCGTAAAAGACGACCAACGGTCTAAATTAATAAACGATCTAATCCAAAATCTTCAGATTTAAGATTTTGAAATTCATCCATTATTGTATTACGATCACAATTAACACAAAAAACTGACATATCCGCAGTCCGAAATCCGAAGATTTTGGATTAGACCGATTATTAATTTCGGCCGTAAGTGACTAAGCCGAAGGGAAGGTGCTCCCTTCTGTAGAACAGCATTCATTCTGTGCTCACCAACCCGCCTGCCGAGCGTGGTGAGTACTGGCACGTTTCCCCCAATATGATGACACTTATATTGTGTCTATCCATCTATTTATGTGGAAGGCCTTTGTTCAGCAGTGACTGTGGACATCCTTTGACTGATATGATAATGACGCGGGCGGGCTGATTACGTATGACGCAGACGGTTTGCGACAGGAGTAAATCGCGCAGACGCCGCTGTCCAATGTCATTCCGGTATTTTGTATTTGCCGATAGCGATAGATTCAACAGGCGAAGATCTCTAACGCACACTTTGTCGGACGATCAATGAACAAAAAATTGCATCCTCGCCTTTTAATTTCAAGCGATTTGCCACCGGGGGATCCTTGGCTGCGCGATAGCTGCAATCGCGTCTGATGTTGTTGTTTTTAGCTGGTTAGGGTGCCGTTCTTTGTTGAAGTCGGCCCAACACCTGAAATGCTTACTAGACTTCTACTTTGAACGATCATGAAAGTAAAACGTAATAATGATCATGCTTGACAGGTGTTTTCTTTAAGCTCTTATTTAAAACTAGCTGGAACCCGCGGTTTCACCCTTCGTTTAATTTAAAAGAAATTAGATTATTTATAAATAATTTAGAGTACTTCGGCATAGACACTTTACATAGAGTATTTATATTGGATTTCATGGGTTTTCATTTTTTGCGCGGTACCCTAATAGTAAAAAGTAGGCTGAGTTATTCCTTATAACATCAGCTATCTGCCAGTGAAGGTCCCGTAGAAATCAATCCAGCCGTTTCGGCATTAGCGGGAACAAACAGACAGACAAGACTTGTTGTAAGTATATACTTTTAATATGCATTTAGTAAAAAGCTGTTATTTTGATATTACAAACAAATACTTCAATTTTATTTATTTGTATAGATAAAATAAATGAAAGATACTCTTAATATTTATTCCACGGTTCAAGTTGATACAAATGATGGTAAAATATATAATATGAAAAATGTTTAATGATGGAAGATACTGTAATAAAATATATATTATTATAAATATTATTATATATTATTAATTTATTTTCCACGGCAGTTAACGGCTGAGCAGTCCCGACAGACGGCACTTCACGAGCATGACGCATGCATCAGCACCGCTTAGCTCAACCATATTGTGAGGAACTATTCTGAGTTAAGCTCGCCTTTGTATATCTAATTCCAATTGTGTATTCACTATATTCTGTGTTTGTGTACAGTAAAAAACTTAAGAACCCGACAACCCGATACACAAGCAAGTCAGCAAGACATTTTAGCAAGTTTGGCAGACCAATACGGCAAAAGACAAGGCACGGACGTATCTACTAAATAAAATATATCAGCTTATTGGCACATTGTCGGCACGATTGGTGCAGTGGCTAAGCGATTGGCTTTCTGCGCTACGTGTCGTGGGTTCGATGCCCGCGCGGAAATGTCCTACGGACAGTTGTTTCGGGACCAAATTCGAAACATCTGTCAAAATCTCAAATGCAAAAACACCTTTTTTTTTTTTTTATTGGTGCCCAGTGGAAATTCATCATGAACTTCCTTCGCCCCGGGGAAGGACGAAGGGGTATGCCGGACTCCTACCGGCTAAAACCACTGGGGCGGTCATCTTCGGCACCTAAGGGAGGCTCCAGGTCCTCGTATGATCACACTAGAGCCGCCCACTGATGCCACGCCTATTGGCACATCTCGGAGAGGGTGACTGTAAAGCGGTCACCCCCCCAGGGGGATTGTAAAGGATCCCCCAAAGCGTCCCACGGCAGCGCGTGACCACATGCGCGCTACCGTCTTCTCTTGGGTCGCTTGGTGCGGGCACGCAGATTCCCCAATCTACGCACCCGCGAACCCAGAGGTCCCCCACCTTATAGCAATGGCAGGGGTTTTCAGGCGTATCGGAGTTAGGCGCCAGAACGGTTGTTACCCCGGCGCCGTCTCCTTCTTCTTCGAGCGGGATCGGCCCTCTCCCGATCCCGCTCTGCGGTCTCCTTCTGGAGCATGACGCTGTCACAGAAGGAGACCACTGCATTCCAGTTTTCGTGCTCTGCCAACATAGCCGACACTACTGCTGGCAGAGAGAGATCTTGCCCGATCCGATCGACCAGGATCCGCCGCTCGGTGGCCCACGCAGGGCACGCCTCGAGCGTGTGCTGTGCGGTGTCCTGGTCGCTATCACAATGGTGGCATTGTGCCGTGGCCTCGCGGCCTATCCTGTGCAGGTACGCACCGAAACAACCATGCCCGGTGAGCACCTGCGTCAGGCGATAGGTGACGCGCTCGCTCCTTCTGAGCCAGGCTCCGAAGAGCGGCAGGACAGCCTCGACGACGCGCTTGGTCGCAAATTGCATCCGCAGGCGGTGACGCCACTTTACAAGTGCGCGTCGCCGAGCCAGCCGCCTCAGCCTGTCCAACGCCCCTGGAGGCGCGTTTTCGCCGCTCTGGCGGAGGGAGCGTGTCTGATCGTAGACCCACGCATCCATCTCCGCCAGGATGTCAAAAGGCGGAAAACGCGCCAGGAGGGTTGCCGCCTCGTAGGAGACTGTTCGGTAACCTCGTGCGATCCGAATAGCCACTCTGCGCTGCAGACCGTGAATTTTGGTTCTGCAGCGCTGGGCGCCTGATAGTCGAGCTGACCATACAGGCGCCCCGTATAGGACCACGGACCGCACGACTCCTCCGTAGAGACGGCGAACTTCCGCACATGGTCCCCCGAGATTGGGCAGCAGCCGGTGTAGAGCACCCACTATCCTCTCAACTCGGGGGACGAGGCGCTGGAAGTGCTCTTCGAAGCCCCAACGACTATCCAGGGTGAGCCCCAGGTATTTCATGTACCGGCCCACCCCGATTTGCGCGTCACCAACGCGTATCCACGAACTGGGTGGTTCTCTGCTTCTCGGCAGTCTGTGGAACCATAGCGCCTCGGTTTTCTGAGGCGCTATCCGCAGACCCAGGGCGTGGATTTTGGCCACGACAATTGCCACCGCTTGCTCCGCAAGCCGGATGGTTCCCTCGAAGGACTCCCCGCTGGCCAACACCAGAGTGTCATCAGCGTAACAGACTAAGCTGACGCCAGCAGGGAGAACGACACGCAGGACCGCATCGTAGGCGAGGTTCCATAAGAGAGGGCCGAGAACTGACCCCTGCGGAACCCCGCACATAATCTCCCTCCGCTTTACGCTACCGTCCCTGCCCACGTAGCGAATGTGCCTATCGCGCAGATAGGCCCCTATGATGCCCTGCAGGTAGGGCGGACACCGATGATAGACGCCATACTGACTTTCGGCCAGGTCGGGGCCAACTCGCGACAGGTGCTCAACGAGTCTTCGGGTAATTATTCTTTCGAATAGCTTCGAAGCCTCGTCGAGCAGGCAAATGGGACGGTATGCAGAGGGAGACTCTGCAGCCCTTCCTTCCTTCTTCAAGAGAACCAATCCGGCTTCCTTCCAGCCTGACGGGAACACGCCACTACGGAGGGAACTGGTGAACAGCCGCCTCAAGCGGTCCCCAAGAGACTGTAGCGCATACACCCACGCACGGCCCGGAATGCCGTCCGGACCTGGTGCGGTGTTGCGACTCTTCAGGCGGCCAATGGCTCGGCCCAGCTCCCCATCCGAAACCCCCAACTCCTCGGCCCAGTCCGAGGTATTTGGGGGTGGAGAGGGACCAGGATGGTCCCGAACCGCCGGAAAAAGCGTTGAAAGTACTCTCTCCAGCAAATCCGGGGCCATGGTTTCGGTCACCGGGGGGACATACGGGCGCAACTTGCCCACTACCATACGGTACGGTACGATACGGTAGGGTCTCCCCCACGGATCCCTGTCTAGTCCCTCTAGGAGCTCGCTCCAGGACCGAGCCTTCGCCTCGCTGATGGCGGTTTGAAATGCCAGTGTGGCCGCCCGGTAGGCCCTATAGGCCTCTTCAGTCTCTCCGGCTGTAGCGCTGTGCCGGCGTCGGCTTCGTTGGTACCGGCGGCGGGATGCCAGGCAGACCGCGCGCAACTGCGCGATCTCATCCCACCACCAGTACACTGCCGTACGCCGGGAGCGCCTGGCCCGGGGCATGGATGCGTCGCATATTGACGTCATCGTCCTCCGGAACCACGACGCTTCCTCCTCCGGATCGGGCAAGATCCCTTGATCGACCTCTGGCCAGGCCGCGACGTTGGCAGCTGCGACGAGCAACTCTCGATCCAGCTGTGTGAGGGCCCAACGCCGCGACCGCGGGCTGGGACTAGAACGGCTCGGGCAAGGCGTGCGGAGGGCCACGTCGAACATAATGTGGCGGTGGTCCGAAAGTGTGACCACCTCCTCCGCTACTCGCCAACCCGACACCATGCGGGCCACAGAAGGAGCCGCCCATGTCAGGTCCACGACCGACTCCCCCTGCCACCGAACGCAGGTGCTAACGGACCCCCGATTCAGCAATCGGAGGTCAAGTGACGCCGCCCAGTCTTCCATTATCCTCCCCCTCGGCCCGTCCCGACGGTTGCCCCAAGCTCTAGAGTGAGCGTTGAAGTCCCCCAGGACGAGCACTGGACGGGGCGAGCACTTACAGCGAATGCTGCGTGCCACCCCGTCCAGGTATCCCTCGAAGTCGGCGAGAGACACGTTGGGGGAGACATAGCAGCCCACTACTGCCAGAGGTCCCCACTCTACTACGACAAAGCCCTGCCCCCTATCCAACAGGGAGCAGGGCGGCTCACCTTCGGCTCCAGACCAATAGATGGCGACGGAGTCCCCGGCGCCCCCGAACCAGCGAGGATGTTCCTGGACGCCGTAGGGCTCCGCCATAACCGCCAAGGCAACCGACCACTCCGCAACAGTTTGCAGCAACAGATTCTGCGCGTTGCGGCAGTGGTTTAGGTTGCCCTGGAGGACCCTTAATTGGCCTCCATCGCCTCCGGTGAGCCGGAGCGTGCGACCGGTGCCGCCGGCGCAGACGCCGTCAGCCCCTCGGCCGAGGCAGGGGGGGCTGGTTTTCCCCTCCTGCTCTTCTGGGCTGCACAAGATTTGCAGCCCAATCTGTGCTCCGCCGGGAGGCCAAAGTCCGCACACAAAGGGCAGTTTTTTGTCTGCGCCTGGCATTCCCGAATTTTGTGGCCCTGGCCGCCACATCCGAAGCACCGGTCGCTCCGGTCAACCCCCCCGTGTGTGGTGCACCGGAGGCGCACATGCCCGAGTTCGAGGCATCGGAAGCACTGTAATGGCCGTGCTGCCAACACCTCGACCCTGGCCGACGTCCAACCAACGCAAATGCGGCAGGTGGACGCCAGCTTCTTGGCCGCCTCCAGTGGGATCCGGACCCAAACCGTGCCCAAGGACATCGGTGAGCGGCGAATTTCGCCCACCCTAACATCCTCGGGCAAACACGCCGTCGCAGCCACTATGGCTTCTGCGATCTCCACTTTGGTTACGGCGTCGTCCAGGTCCAATACCCTCAACTCCGCCATTTTAATCGGACGCGCAATATGCACGTCAAATATGGGGGTGAGCACCTCCCGCATTTTGCGCGCCAGGCTATCGGCCTTGGCGCCACCATCCTCCCCAGCGACGGAAAGCACCATTCCGCCGCTGGCTGATCTCTTGATGGTCACGGTGTCCGGACCGATGCCGTGGTCGGCGAGCTTAATACTTCGCCGAGCTGCGGTCATGACTTCACCCAACCTTGTGTCGGGTGAGCCTTCGGGCACCGTGACCGTTATGGCGGCCGATGCGGGAACCTTGGGGAGGTTGACCTTCCCCTTCCTTTTTCCGCCCCGTTTTCCGCGATGTCTCCCCCCACTCTGGGGAGAAGACTGCGCAGGCTGTGCAGCTGCGGTCTGCAAAGGCCGGGGCTGCCGCTTCTTTCTGCCCGCAATGGACCACCCCTCAGTGGTGTCCATTGCGGACTGCGAGGACTGGGGCTCAGCGGCTGCTGGCTGGGTTGGCGCGGGTCCAGTGGTCGCCGCAGCCCCGTCAGCTGTCGCCTGCGGGTCTGACTTTCCAGTCCCCTTTGCCACACTGCGACCCCCGCTCTTCCCTTTCAATTGCAGCTGAAGGGCTGGTGTGCCACTTTGCGCCTTGTCCGGGGTCGTAGCCTTTGCCGCGCTTTTCGTAGCCCTGGCAGCAGCCGCATACGAGGCCGTCTGTGGCACCGATTGGTGCGGTCGTGCATCCGCCGCCAATGGTGGGCGCAGGCGTTTCTCTGGCGGGAGCCGCTCCGCTAAGGCCGCCAGTTTGGCGTCCATCATCCCCCCGATTTCGAGGACAATGGAACGCCGAAGCTCTGCCTCTGCGTCCGGTATCAACAACGCTGCAGCGGCACAATCCCTGGGGCTCGCAGTCGGGTTCCCCTGACGACGAAGGAGACCCACTTCCGTCGTCAGTTTATCTATTTGCGCTGAGAGGCTGGCGAGCTGGGAGCGCAACTCAGCGTTCTCCCTCTCCAGTCTCTCAACGTTCGACTCCTTTCGGGCCGACTTTTTGGCGTCAGGGGACGACCCGACTGACGCCTTCGGAAGGGTCCGCTTGCGGCCCTCAGCACCTAACACCATGTTATGTGAGGCGTGCAAACTCCGAGGGTCCAGGGATTCCTCGGAATCGCTCACCCCGCCCGACGGCAATGGCGTACCCGGACGCGGCAGCGACGCGACCGCTCGCTGCGCACGCGCACTGGCACGCAAGTTACGCGCACTACGCGTCCTGGTACCCGAACCGGACACGGAGCCGATCTCCGATCCCACATCCGTCTGGACGCTGTCAGACTCTGACAGCGAACCAACCTTCTCGCCCCTCATCTTCTCAATCTCCATCTTCTTAACGTCTGGTTTTTTAGTTTTGGATTTATACATATTTGATCCCACGAGTATGGGGGAAATAAATGGTCGACCCGGGCAGTGCCCCCTGTACCCGGGCAAGCGTATCCCATGTTCAGGTGCCGCCAGTCCTGGGGAATGCGTGCTCGCGACTGAACTTCCCATCAGCCATGCACCCCTCGCCGCACGCAAAGCTTGGGTTCGGGGAATTTTTATAGAGGCCTTCTTCCTCGCGATCCGGGCGGTTAAGCCAAGATCCTCGGTCCCGGTCGAAGCCGCGAGACGTGACCACGACACTCCAACCGAGGTTACGATATCGACGGTGGCAGGGAAGGGGAGTCCTCCCACTACCTGCTCGGGGCAGGGTGAGTGCACACCGAGCCCGCCGCTAGCCCGCCCGTGTTCCTCCCAAAACGGCGGAACACCCTACGGCCTACCTACTGCCCAATAAGTGGGCCCGTCCCTGTCAGAATATTAGCCACCGGGCAATAAGGTCCTCCTAAAAGTGGAGTAGTTATTGCCCAGTGCCCAGGGTGCACCGGCCCGACAACTGCTCTTCCCCCCGGACGTATCAAGAGGGACCAGCAGCCACCGAGCGCACGTGGAGGTTTCCTGACCTAGCACCCCATGCAAAAACACCTAAGTGTTGTCTCCCAAGATTAATGTCTGTGCTGTACCCGTGTGGGCAAGATCAATATATAACTTTAATGCCTACGGCCTACCTTTCACGTGTCACAGTGTATACGAGACTCACCTGTCCATTAAGGTGTGCGGACACCAGCAGTACCCGCGCAGCACGGTGCACCTCGACTAGTTC
Organism: Diloba caeruleocephala; assembly: GCA_947459985.1. NCBI lineage: Eukaryota > Metazoa > Arthropoda > Insecta > Lepidoptera > Noctuidae > Diloba > Diloba caeruleocephala. The sequence goes on from OX381613.1 coordinate 5,622,847, forward strand.
TCCTGGTAGAGGTGCAGCGGCGCCTGGCGGCTGGAACCATACCGAAGCGCCTTCCGTCCACTCCGACAGCCCCCCGGAGCCCGCCATGCTGGAAGAGGAGCAAGATGTCAAAATGCTGATGTTTAACAGCTTCTTATACTATGGGAAATGACGACTTGCATGCTAAGTAAATACCTGGCAGAGCCATGATATTATTTGTGTATTGCTAGAAAATGGAAGGCATACAACAGTCTGTTGTTATTGTGGGACCAAGTATTATCTGGTAACTTGAATTTCAAATTAAGAAATTCAAACCGTTTATACATATTTTTCCAAGATATCCATTTAATACTTGTTAATGCGTAGCTATGACATGTGATACGTATTATATTAGTTGGTACCTATATTCCTTCAATATGGGATCAGGTATATATAAAAAAACACAATTTAAATTAAATTATTATTTATTAGTCAAATATGTCGAATTAATTTTAATTAAATACAATTAGCACATAATATTAATAATACGTTGTGAGAATAAGTTTAGAATACAATCTATCCGAACTGTCACAAGTAAATAGGTGACGGTGAGGCTGAGCAACCGCATGGCGGGGACGAATGGAAGCAAATAGGAGCTGGGGGAGGAGGTTGGACACAAAAGGGATCGAAAGGTGGTGGCTGAATGCACAATGAAGGTGGCAGAGGTGGCTGAACCATAACTGGAGGTAAAGGAGGAGGCTGCACGCTGATCGGGATAGGGGGAGGAGGCTGCACGCACAGCGACGGCGGGCACGGTGGCTGTATACTTATCGGCGGGGGCGCAGGCAGCTCAATGAACATTGGCGGTGGAGTCGGTGGCTGCACCATCATAGGCGCCAATGGCGGCGGCTGTACAGGCATTGGCGGCAGAGGAGGTGGTTGGATCATAATCTGCCCCAACGATGGTGGCTGCACCACGATCGGCGGGGGAGCAGGCAGTTCGATCACAATCGGAGGAGGCATCGGCAGGTCTAAGTAAATAGCTGGCGGCAATGGTGGGTTAACGTACATCGTTGGTGGACAAGGAGGCGTCACGCACATGGGAGGCGGAGGAGGAGGAGTCACGCAGATCGGAGGTATGGCTGGCGGAGTTATGGTCATCGGTGGTAGTGGCGGAGGATTTACCATTAAAGGAGGTAAAGCCGGAGGAGTGAAGGTGAATGGAGGGAGAGCGGGGAGTTCCAGCATCAATGGTGGTAGAGGAGGAGGTTGAACACAGAGCGGCGGTGGGGGTGGTAGTGTGACGTAGACTGGACAGGCTGGCGGAGCCGGGATGTTTAGCGGGGGAGCGCAACAGCTGCATGATGGGGCTTGAGATATGTATGGACTCGCACCTGGTGAATATGGCGACATGTAGTACTGGGCATTCGCTGCATGCTGCAATTATAAATATATTCGTTAAGTTCTGTCAAAAATGTACCGAAAAAAGTAAGTTTAAGAAATTCAAGCAAATGTTAGACATTAAAAAACTATAAATCGAAGCCACTTACAAACAAGATAATAGAACCTTACCTGAGCAATCGCTACTAATAGTAGCCAAAGCATTTTTGTAGTCACCTCCATCGGTAACCGATTCACTTGAACTTGCCTGAACCCACATGACAGCCCTGTTTTATACATACTTATTACTCCAGAATTGTATGCAATATAGATATTATTAAGAATGCAATCTTGATTAACAAATATTACAGTCAAGTAATATTTGACTTATCGTATAAGTAATCTAGTAATATAACTAATGTAAATGTAATTAAGTCACGTTTTGAAGCAGATAACGAACATTTCAAAGGGTTTATGGCATAACAGCTCAGTGTTTATCTGATACTGGGACAGACTAGCGGTGCCCAAAGTGTAACCCTGCAGCACGCCTTAAGACTATCTGAATTTGGACAGGAACTCCAGAACAAAAACTTACAAAAGATTGGCTACATATGTAAGCTGATACGAAAACCTGCAATTTGATCGCATTGATGCCCAAGATAAAGTGAACCTGAGGTAAAAACAATCTTCTCATAGGCGTGACCATAGTAGGAAGATGAAGAAAGAGCTTTGTGTAATTAAAATATAGAAAAGTATCCTAACTTCAGTAAGTGTCCGCATTACAACTTAGTGCTTTATTTTCAATTCAATTGCCACTTGTATCTAATTGTAAATATTCACTTAAATGCATTGTAAATCTGAGAATGTGTAATGGAATCGATCGTTCAAAGATTTAAAATAATCACAAATAAAAGTATACCTTTTGCAATCGATGTTTCTATTGATCATTGCTACGTTCGTAGAAGTCGGTAAGGATTTTAAGTGTATCAATCTTTGTTTTTAATGTCCCCTTATTTATTTTTTGTTTATTTATATATGGCTGATGGGTTTCCTGCTGCGTACCGTAAGTAAACTTAAGCCATTTATGAAGGCTCTTATTTAAATGCTTAGAACCCGGACAATTTAATTTCAAAACATGGATTCATGTTTACGGCATTCCGGGTGTGGACCTAGGGTATCAAAATTTGGTCCAACTTTTTCCGAGTAATGTGAAGCCAATTAAAACTATTATAGCTTTTGATGTTACTGTTTACCATTTTAATAAAAACAACATTTGGTGAGCATATGTATTCATTTTAGGAAGCAAAATGAATATTAGTCTCAAACGCACAATTATATCGATACACGTACGCACACATATTTAATTTGGACTTATTATTTTAGTATAAATTTAATTAGTTCATTTATTTTAATTAGTAGTTGTTTTAGTGAGCGTTATAATTATACCCATTTATAAATAACTATAATATGTATGCAACCTATACGCTCTCATGTTTTAATACAGCATACGGTTTCCCCCCTTTGTTTAGGCAGAGTAATGTTTCGAGCAGTACCTATTTATATTTAAAAGTACTAACGACAATACCAAACTATGTGAAGAACAACTTGCTTCTAGATTATTTCCAGCCCGTAAACATAAAACTGAAAAACAAAGATTGACATACTTCGCTAGATTAATATTGCAATAGAATAGTTCATCATTTCAGAGTACTTACCATCACAGTGTAAATTAACTGGAAATAAATGCATAAATATGATCCGTTAGTGCAATTTCTTGAAAGCATGACGAAATTATACCTATGCAATTATCGCATAGATTAACACTCCCATTTGTTGTTTAATTAATAGACGCAATAAATTGATTTATAGGCCCACTAGTCAAATATCAGAGTCGTAAAAAATATTTGCTAGAAATCTCTTCAGGCTCGCTTAACGGGTTTATGGTACTTCTCTCGATCGGAAATGATTTTCACTTTCTGTTCCTACGTCATTTGACATTCTGGTGTTATTTAAGTACATTACTTAGTAATACTATGGAAGTGCTTAAATAGAAATCAGCTTGCTTCGCTTTTCCTTGCATGATGTGTGAAGACACAGCTCAGTGGAAAATGTGTTGAAAGGGGAACATTCTCACTCGTTAGACATAACAAAGCTGAGGAAGAAATTGAATTTAAATTGCATACGTATGTTAAAATTGTTAACGGCTCTCGTTGTAATATCTCCATGTGCGTATTAGTTCTGTGTATCAGTCTGTCACAGTTGTTCTTTTACATCATTTCTTTACATTAATTTGACAACAACTGACTATTTATATATTAAGAAATTATATTAAAAGTTAGTATTTGGCTATTTCTAAGTGTATCTTCATAACTTGTAGTAATATGATTAAAGGTGCTTTTAATGTAATCGTACGGTTGAGTACTGTCTCATGTGGTATTTGAAGATTCAGCCCCATAAGAAATCGCCTTTGATCCTCGTTCAAACTGAATTATTCAAAAACATACATTTTACACTATCAGTGTATCTACATTTTGCAATTAACTTTCTTATTTTATTGCATAAAACACTCAATACGCATTATCAATTTATAAGACAGCTAAACATTCAACTTGGAATTCTCTCAAACACTTCTCAAGCCTTCGGAACTCTTTTCATTTTTAACCAGACACAAAACAGCTGGTTCAACACATTAGCATAAGTATTTCTAATGTTATTCTCGTCGGCATAAAATATCAAACGCACCCATGACGACCCAAAAAAAGTTCATTGGATCCGGGAAACAATGGTCCGAGAGTCACTTCCGTCTGCCAAAGACGTGGAACCGAACCCACCTCTGATGCATACCAATGCATATAACCTGATCAATTTAAAAGGTATCTTATCATAGTATGACAGCGGTAAATAAAATTGCTTTTGAATTTAGTCGGGTTGTCGTGATGTTGTGTATTCTGGCGTCGCAGCGACCTCAAGAGGTAAGGCTTTCTACATGCACGTTCGCTGCTTCCTTAAGTTGATCTTGGTGTCGAGTAAATAATTAATTGTGACCGACGAACTCAATACACCTGAAGCGTGTTGAAGAATGTTGTGGCCAGGTTAAATTACGTTAACAATTTTGATGAAATCCAAAGTCAGCACAAATATTTTTATGATAGTTAAAGCATGTATTTATAACAATAGTAGAATATCTTATTGTCAACAACCTGATATTATGAATAACATGTCCAATATGACTGCACCATAATTAGTTGAATTTACAATAATAATAATAAAAACCGTGAAATACAATAAGTAGGTAAAAATAAAACGATATTTGACTTCTTTTATAAAACATGGTGGCCAGCCGAGCAATTCATTTCGCTTGGTGGTAAGCGTCATGCATGCCCATAACAATTGTAATGCTACCCAGGGCTAGACCTGCGTGGCGCTCGTCATCCCGAGACGTTAGTTATTAAGTCTCTTAAGCCCAGTAATTTCACTAACTATAGTGCCCTTCTAACCCGAACACAGTAATGTCTAGAGTTTAAACACTATTGCTTGCCGGCGAATATCTGGCACTGGTCTCCAGTGAAAATTCTACATGAAATTCCTTCGCCCCGGGGAAGGGCGAAGGGGTATGCCGGACTCGTACCGGCTAAAACCACTGGAGCGGTCATCTTCGGCACCGAAGGCCGGCTCCAGGTCATCGAATCGTAGGATCACACTAGAGCCGCCCATTGGTGCCACGCTTTTAGGCATATCACGATGACTGTAAAGCGGTAACCCCCTCAAGCGGAGGGAAGGCGACTGTAAAAAGGTCGCCCCCTAGGCACTTCTCGGGGAAGATTCTAAAGGATCATAAGCCTCGCTGTGTACTGTGCTGCGCACACGTCGGCACGTGTCCACGTGCGCACCGCCATCTTCCCGGGGGTCGCTCGGTGTGAGCAGGCAGACTCCCCAATATGCGCGCCCGCGACCCCCGAGGCCCCCTTCCATGTAGCGACGGCAGGGGGTTTAGGTGTGTTGAACCTGGGTGCCGGGACGGTTGTTACCCCGGCGCCGTCTCGTCCTCCGAGCGGGATCGACCCTCTCCCAATCCTGTTCTGCAGTCTCCTTCTGCGTGTAGTACCTACCTAGCCGGCAATAAGAGACCTACCACCAGCTAACATGAATATGCAAACCATATATTCCTATGGTAAACATGGCCGTCGTTAATAAAATACATGCAGGATTCAATCACGTGCCTACGAGCAATGTTTACAAAGTTCAAATACAAGTTGATTTTAAGTATACGAGACCATAACCTTGGAATCACAGGAATATTAATCAGAATTATTTAAACCGCTGCTTATATCACAATCATTAAAAATTAAGTGGGTTTTACCTATCTGTTAAATTAGATGATCTCGGTTTACCGACACTTTTAGCTGTTCGTAAACGGAAAGTGGAGTAGAGTTGTGCTTGTGGACCACAATTCATGACCATAGTAGGCACGTGATCACAGAGGGCTAGCCCTACCGTTAGATTGCCTACGTATTAGGCATTGTTATTTACTAGTCACAGGTTAGATATTAGAAATCTGATAATTTTGTTCAATATAAAGTATAGCAAATGAAACATGAAAAAGCCTTTTTCGCTACAGCAGCTGCTTGTGCGGACGAAGGCAAGCCCATCTAAGGCCTCTAGATGCGCAGTAAAAGTAAAGAAACAAAGCGACATAGCTAAGAGCGCTCCATAGTGGGGCTCGGGCCTCGGCCTTAGGGCATTTCTTGGGGACAAGCTAGGGAGCTACATCCTTATTTGCTAATTTAGGATAACAATGCTAAAGAATCAATTAATAACTGGTTTTCGTCCAGCTGGCAATGTGACTATGTGATAAAATGCCTACCTTATTTCAAAACACTATAAAGGAGAACAGAATCTCCAAATACATTACAATCTTTTTAACATTTTACTGTTAATATATATGAAAGAAAAACCAAAAAATAATATATATATTATGACATTCATGCATATAAATCTGCAGCTAAATGCAAAAGAAACGGAGTCGAAGAAATATAATAACTGAACGAAATCGTGTCAATGCTAGTAAAAATGAGGTATAATGATTTTGAGGTATAATGTAGTACATTATATCTCAATGTTTTGACTCTTGCAAGACGTACGGTTACGGTTTGCTTCGAGTATATTAACAACTCAATCGCCGACCTGTCTGCCAAGCGTGGCGATTATGGCAAAACCCCCCAATGAGTCCAGAACACACCCATATCGATCGTTGTGGTATTCTTTGGCGAAGGCCTTTGTCCATTGCATATCATAGTGGATCGTAGACTGTACAATACTCCATCTACGTAGTAGATATTCTCGTGTAATATCATAGTACCTAATTATACGATAGCCAGCACTTCTACCACCTAAGTACCTACATACGAAATGTTTTTAGACTAATTAAATGTTGCTCAATTCAGCCGTAATTAGTGGCTGTTATAGCGTAATTCAAGTAAGGAATTATGACGATTGCGTTACATTACGTAAGTAACACGGTTTATCAACTGTAACAATAAATTAGAGACTATCGCGAGTGCCACACATAAAATGTCAAAACGGAATCATGAAATGTCAAAGTTGACAGAGACAATGAAGAGACCGTTGAATTGAACCGTACGACGTTGCCGACATATTTTAAGAATATTTTCATTTTTGTGAAATATTTTATAGATATGTGAAGACTTATTAATCTAAACACCGTACGACGTTGCCTTATACTTGACATTGGCAAAATTGTGGAAGATACTCTACAGAAGCCATAATCTAAGAGAAGAAGAAGAGACCGTTACCTTTGATTAATATCTCTTTACACATCGTTTTAGGAATCTATTAAACTCATCAGTGTGCTGTATGCTGTGTGGTGCCGGCTACGAATAGCACCTACGCGGCTCATACCGTGGGTGTCGTAAAAGGATGGGCAGCTGCTGAGTCTTTCGAGTACGTTAACAACTCAACTGCGATCGTTAACCCGCTTGCCAAGCGTGGCGATTATGGCAAAAAACCCCTGTGAGCACACAGTACACCCTGACCGGTCGTTGTGGCGATGTATGAAAGAGGCCTGTGTCCAGCAGTGGACTATATTCGGCTGAAATAATGAAGCTCGTCTAATCTCTAATTTCGTATTGTTTTTACTACTTTCCACTGCAGATTCAGAAGTGAGTTTGCTATTGAGTACTTACAGAATAGCGCTGCAGTTCTCGCCTTCTCGGTGCTATGTTTAATATGTCATTGTTGACAGCTCAGCCACAAAAGTAAGTTGTTTTTCACAAGGTCGATTACTTCAACAAACATTTTTGACGTTGAAGCGAAATAAAAATTAATCAGCACATTTTCCTTATTTTTATTTGTGTAGTTGTGGGCCCTTAAAACTCAAAGGAAGCCCGGAAGTTTACGGTTAACCTTGAGGGTTCGGAACCTGTCATGTAAGTACGTACCAATGTGACTTTTTCAATGTGATATGGTCAACATAATCACAATATCAGCCCAATGAAGCCAACTGCAGAACAAAGGCCCTATGTGAGACCGATAACATGCCGTCTTACGTCATTTTGGGAGGAATTTGGCAGTATAGTAGCATAAGCAGGGTTGGTGAGAACAGAATTTCTGCCGTTCCACAGAAAGGCGCCGTTACCTATCCCTCCGGTTTGAGTCCCTTAGTCATCATATACGACATCCACGTCAGGAGATGGAGTGGTCATCATCATCATCATTTCGGCCGAATTTAGTCCGCTGCTGGACACAGGCCTCCCCCAAAGATCACCACAATGACCGATATGGATGTGTTGTGGGCTCATTGGGGGGTGTTGCCATAATCGCCACGCTTGACAGACGGGTTGGCGATCGCAGTTGAGTTGGTAATGTACTCGAAGGACGCTGCTGCCCATCCTCCGGCTAATCCCTTAGTCGACTTTTACGATATCCACGGGAGGAGATGGGGTGGTGGTATTCTGAGCCGGCACCACACGGCATAGCCGGCACCACACGTTATGGAGTGGTACTATATTCTTAATCCGGATACCACACGGTACCGACATTGTGCTTTTTTGATTATTAATCTAAGACGTCGTGTCTTAGATGGACTTTAGGTAAAAGAAAATATCGCGAGGAAATCTAGATCTTATGATATAAATCATAAAATCAAGGCTCATTTCTGGCTCGTGCAACAGTGGGCGCTGAATGATATTAATATTGTTCTAATTTTAGCTCGAAGTATCCGAGTCTGTTTACCAACCGAGAATGTCAAAAAAATTAAGTGGTATTTTATACTTGTCATCATTTCTGTATCGATTTGGTGCCAATCATTCGGCCGTCACCTTCAAACATGAGTCTATTAGAATCAAATACCGCAATGTCCATTTTCGTGTTCTGGCCATAATTCATATTTTTTATATACATACACCAATGGATAATGCTATATTTGTAGCATACTTTAATTTTTAATGCCAGTTTTCTACATGACATTGCAGCTTTGGTTGCATTTTGAATATTCAAATAGATTCCTTTTAATCTGTAGATTCATACGGCATAGAAAACGCATGGACATTGCGGTATTTGATTCTAATAGACTCACATACTCATCTGCATTTTTCTGAACAATCATTTGACTAATAATTAATTAATAGTACAGCACTAGAATTCATTACAATGAAATCACTTTTAATTACCCACACGTGTTAACAGCACACGATTTTATTCCAACAGCGTAAGCAGAGGTGTAGGTTTTATTTGATAGTCGGGTAGTCGACCCAGTTGGCTCAAGTATAACTGTTACCCTGTCCCTTGTAATCTGTTATCTGTATACTTCAAGTTACATCGTGTAGATTCTATGTTTTGGCTATATAGGGGTTCTCCAGCGGCTTTCCATGATAGAATAGAATTCTGTGATGTGATTTTGGCCACTGTCATGGCTATTGAGGTCAATTCTGAGTCATATACATCGTATGCCGTGTGGTGCCGGCTCAGAATGCCACCACTCCATTTAATCCGGTAGGTGTCGTAAAAGTCGACTAAGGGATAAACCGGAGGATGGGCAGCAGCGTCCTTCGAGTACATTAACAACTCAACTGCGATCGCCAACCCGTCTGCCAAGCGTGGCGATTATGGCAAGACCCCCCAATAAGCCCATAACACACCCATATCGGTCGTTGTACTGATCTTTGGAGGAGGCCTGTGTCCAGCAGTGGACTTCATTCGGCCGAAATGATGATGATGATGACATCGTAATGGCTACCCACAAGAAGAATGGATCCTTTTTATCATAGAAAAATCCTCGTAGATATCGTACACCCTGGGGAAGGAGAAGAGGTGTGCTGGACTTTTACCGGCTAAAAACACCGCGGTGTACTTTATATCTACCTTGGGTCGGGGGTGCGGGATTCGCACATTTACTTCACCCAGGTGTAGTGTTTCCTGGATTAACATATCATCATTATCATATCAGGCAAAGGACGTTCACTGCTCAACAGATGCCCAGAGATTTCCACAAAAGGGACGCTGCTTCCCATCCCTCCGGTTCAGAGTCTCTCATTCGCCTTTTACGACATACACGAGAGTGGTGCTACATTTTTAATCCGGACACCACGCAGAATTATCACATCATAGGGATGTGCAAATCCAGGAATGCCTTTAATATTAATACCTCACACTGGGACTGTTAATATAAACATTAATGCAATTAAATATCTCTATTTTATACGCGCAGTCCGTACGCTCGTCGCTTCAATGATCTTGTGACTAATTCGTACAGTATTTTTTACTAGCTCACAATGCAATAAATGATAAATTTCTACGCTTCTCTAATTGAAGATATTTTGTACGAAAGTAGTAATTATCAGCGACTTGATTGACGCATATTTTATTTACGACGCTGTTTTGTCGATAGCGTTCTCGACAGCCAAGTTCTTTTACATTACCTAGTATTTGTCTGAAAATTAATAATATAAATACAAGATAGAACATTGTCCGCGTGGTGTCCGGATTAAGAATATCGCACAACTCCATCTCCTCCCGTGGATGTCGTAAAAGGCGACTAAGGGAATCTAAGCCAGAGGGATGGGCAGCAGCGTCCCTTCTGTGAAACGGTAGCCATACTGCGCTCGCCAACCCGCCTGCCAAGCGTGGTGAGTATTGGCAAATACCCCCCAAAATGATGACACAGTTGTGTAAATCTATGGTGAGGCCTTTTTTCAGCAGTGGACGTACAAATGGCTGAAATTAAGATAGAACCCTAACATGAAAAAGTCAAATTAAAAATTGTGTCATGATGGTGATAGATGATTCTAATAAAATAGGTAAAATTCTAATTCTAAAATAACAAACGAACGAAGTACAAGCAAAACAAAACATCTACGCATTTAGCACAGCTGCGTTCATTGCGCGTGGGTAAAAATTTACATTATTTCAATTTCTTCATCATAATCCTTAATTATTTATGTAAGAAATAATTAAAGAAGTGCAACATACTCGTAATTCATTGTTAAACGTGGCGTAGCTGATTTTATATTATTGCATAAGTGATGCTTTACTGTGGGATCGGGGCCAGAGACAGACTTGCGCCTGCGCATCGGTGTCAGTGGAACAATTGTACATACACTCACTTAGTGGGGGAAGGAAGTGTCAATAATTAATAGAAAATAACCCGTCTTTTGTATGCGCAAGTGAGATTGTGCTAAAAGATTATGGGAACTAAACACCTCATTTCAGCGAAATTAATGTTACGCAGAGAACATTGGGGATCACAGATCAAACTGTTGTCACTATGTGATGTATGCAAAACATGTGGATCACATGTCTAAATCCAGTATATCAGACAATACCTTCGACGTATTTAACTCAATCTCGACAAAGTAAAAGTCGTGCGTTGCATCAAAAGTGCCATTGACAACACTTAACCTTGTCGAGTGAACCATTTTCCAAATAAACTAATTTGTCTGTTTTGTAATTGAATAATTTAGTATGTCGACAATTGTGAGGCGACAGGCGTGAAAACGTTGCGCTTTTGTTTTGTCACGGGACGACGAACTGTCATGCCTCTTTGCCTACACAGGGCCTACAAGAATTTGCAATATCGTAGTAATGGGTGCAAAAACACATTCCGTGTGGTGTCCGGATTCAGAATATAGCACCACTCCATCTCCTCCCGTGGATGTCGTAAAAGGCAACTAAGGAACTGTTAAACAGAGGAATGGACAGCAGAGTCCCTTCTATGGATTACCAGCAATTCTGCGCTCACCTACCCGCCTGCCAAGCGTGGTGAGTACTGGCAAATTCCCCCAAAATGACGACACAAATGTGGAAATTCACGAGGAGGCCTTTGTGCAGCAGTGGACGTCTTTTTGCTGATATGACGATGAAGAGATAACAATAATACCGGAACCTAATAATTATAGATCGATCACTTGTTTACCGACGATCTATAAACTTCTATCGATAATCATTTTGATAACAATTCTATCATGTCTGCTTCTCAGAATGGATGTAGGAATAGGTCCCGTGGTACTAAGGAGATGCTACTTATTGGCATGGCCATTAGCGTTAGCTAACTAGGTAACCACAAGGATCTGTCGACATGTTGGATAGATTATAAGAAAGCCTACGACTCGGTGCCGCATACATTCTTAGAGTTGTATAAAATAAATACAACCCCACGGACCTTCCCGTTCGCATATATGGGGGAAAGGAAGACGGTTGTTCACTATCCGGGATGTTGGCAAATTCGAGAGAACGGCGAACCGACCAGGGGTCGAGTATTTTCCAGGGCGATATCCTGAGTCCGCTGTGGTTCTGCTTAGCCTTGCACTCACTGAGCACACTACTACAGTGTTCGTGGCTAGGCGTAGAAGTTTAGGTAACATCTCACCTTCTTTACATGGATGATTTGAAACTCCTTGCTACTTGCGACTAATAGTTATCGAAGGTAACTGAACAAAGATCCTAAACAAAAATGAAAGTCATATATCCTACCAATCATTGCGATGATTTTCTTGTACTAGATCATACCTAGGAACCGACTGGTTATGGAGGTATTAAAGATTTTGAGTCTTAAGTTTTTTACGATAACCAATAAACATTATCGATATCAATGTTCCACGTCCCTTACAAAACAACACAGTCGGTAGCGTGCATTATATTGCGCGATACAATAAACCGCTGTGTTTTAATAATTTCGGCCGAATGAAGTCCACTGCTGGACACAGGCCCCCCCCCAAAGATCACCACAATGACCGATATGGGTGCGTTGTTTGCCCATGGGGGGTTTTGTCATAATCGCCACGCTTGGCAGACGGGTTGGCGATCGCAGTTGAGTTGTTAATCTACTCGAAGAACGCTGCTGCCCATCCTCCGGCTAATTCCTTAGTCGACTTTTACGACACCCACGGGAGCAGATGGGGTGGTGGTATTCTGAGCCGGCACCACACGGCTAGCCGGCACCACACGGATATGTGTTTTAATATCTGTCGAAAAATAAAAGCCATTTCCCAGTATTTTTTTTATGTAGGGCTGCTCGCAGACCTCCCGAGAGTGATGTAGTTGCTTAACCGGACAAATTGGCGAACCATGAATAGCCTCCAACCTGGCTTAATTATATATTTACTAAGTAAAGACTTAATTATATATTTAAGTAACTGCGCCTTGGGGCGTCCCCTGCGGTACACGGACCTCGGCTACTCGGCTACTGGGACAGTAATAGTCGCAAGGGACTGCTGGATCAATGTTAAGTGGAGTTTAATTAATGGGATCATTTGTTACCACTCGTATTTCGGCACGGGCCCGAAGCGAGCAAGGGTCGGGGGGGGGGGGGGAACATTAACGTTAATCGGGTGGTCGCGAATTTATGCTTCCGCGATGGCGTAGAAGCGGGCCCGCGGGCGGCGGGGTCGAGATGTCGATCTGTTTTTTGACTGAGACTGCGCGAGTCTCTTCATGTGGGCTACGTGGTGGGTGGTAATTAGATCGTCGGGATCTTCTAGTGCATGCCTTGGTCGGCGCCATTTGCTTATTTTAGAAGGCCTATATTTAGCGGCCGCCACTACCAGAGGATTCGAGTGAAAAAGGGCAGAGTCTAAAAAGCGTTTACTCGCTAGTTTCATGAACTGCTTTATAATGGGCAACTTCAAGTCTGTATGCAATTGGATATTGCGCATATACCAGGGACTACTTGGCTTTGTGCATGAATTTGTTTTTTAAGATGGGAAGGAGCAGCGTGTGCGAACACAACACTTGCGTAAGTCATAATAGGTCGAAAACACGTTACGTAAATACGCCTTATAATTATGGGGTAATTTACTACGTGCATTTAACATAGGGTGAAGTCGTCCGAGTGTAAAGGCGGCGCGGGCGGGCCCGGCTTTCAGAAGTTTTCGCTAAGGGATTCCGGCGGCATGTGGCGGTGTAGTTGTGTACGTGCGTGCGATAAGAAATAAATTATATAATCGGTTTGCGGCAACCAAAACCGTATGACTTTTCACGCAGCGCAAGCGATTCGATAACGGGCGACGGCCGCTCACTGCAAATTGTAACAGCTCACTGAAAGGCACTGAAGGCTGAAGCGTGTGCGCGGACGACAGATGATAGTTGATAGTGCCGAGACTATACTATAAGCAGAGACCCGTCACCTATTGTTCTTTTTGCGTACCTACGGTTTGCTCATTTCTTTTGATTTATATTTGTTATTATATATTATGTTGTTGTCGTTATAACTTGTGTGCGCTACTCTTGTTGTTGTCTTTGTATTTTTGTGTCTTCTAATAAACCATTTTTCTTTCTTTCTTTCTTTACTAAGCCATATACTTTTATCATATTAATATTACGTTTTCATTGACAAATAAAACTTTTTCTTTCTTTCTTCCTTGTTCAGTGTAGTTTCCGGCAAAGAATAGATCACCCATCTCAACCACGGGTGTCGTAAAAGGCGTAAGGTCTGAAATCAATACTATGGGCGGCAGCTCTTGGTCTTGTTCAGCAGTGGACCAACCAAAAGAACTAGCTAGGAAAATAAACTAAGCAAGGACAAAAATAATATCAAACAAATCAATCGGCCCCAGAGCGGGAGCGTGGTACTAATTTCATAACTTTCAAGTTACTCCGGTTGAAGCTAATGTGATCAAACCGGTATCACAACATTTCAATCAGCATACGATTATTGCAAAATTATTGCTTGTGAAATAAGCAGTGATCATTGTAATGACTAATGACCCACCATAACAGCTGATCAAGTCAATTAAATTTCACTGATCTTATTAAATAAAAAACTAGTTTGATAAGTTCCATTTATTCATTTAAATCCGGAGCAATCATTAGGTACGAGAGTCAAAGTTAAGTTGTCTTTATAGAGTGCAACCTGACACCTCAAAGTTATGTTTTAAATGTAACCATACCATGTTTATAACCTTAATTTTTGATAATTACTTGAATTATTCGACATGTTTTTATTAACGAGCCATGTCACTATGTCTATTAGAAATCAAACCGAACATTACTTATATAACAGTGTGCAAGCAATTAACAAGTTAATACCGAAGTGAAGGTTCGTGAAAGGGTCGGCCAATAAGTTTATTGTGTAATTTCGCGTATGAGCATGGCGTGGGTGTAAATAAATGTGTACGCGACAAAACAATAGGCTGTAGGATGAACACATACGATTACTTTAACCTCTACACAACACAATGGCGCATTAAGAGTCAAATGTCGTACAAGCAACAAACTTTACTGCAAAAACTGTAAACAACAAAAATAAACTCAATCGCGGGAATAATAAGGTTCTTGTAACAGCTGTAAAACATCCAGTTACGTTAGACCCATCAAGCAATGGAATACCTGTATTGAAATGTACCAGCCGAAGCGTGACAATACGCGAGGAAGGTCAACATAAACTGGACGATCAAGTTTAGAAGTCAACGAAGTTGAGACAATGACTAATTGGTGACTCTTCGCTTTGTAATCTAATAAAGGCGGTGTGGAACGAGCATTGAGAGTTGCGTTTAAACATGCGATTAAAATTGTAGGAATACATTTTTTGTATCGCTTTCTGTACCAGTC
Source organism: Diloba caeruleocephala (assembly GCA_947459985.1). NCBI lineage: Eukaryota > Metazoa > Arthropoda > Insecta > Lepidoptera > Noctuidae > Diloba > Diloba caeruleocephala. Next base: position 5,638,246 of record OX381613.1, read on the forward strand.
ACGAGATAGGTTTGATGTCGACTGTGGAATGGATCAACTCTGTGTTTATTCGAAAAAGAAAATAACGAAAGTACTGTCTGTGCGGTGTCCGGTTTGAGAATATAGCACCACTCCATCTCCTCCCGCGTATGTCGTCAAAGGCAATTAAGGGACTTTAAACCAGAGGGATGGGCAGCAGCGTCCCTTCTCTGCAACAGCAGCCATACTGCGCTCACCAATTCGCCTGCCTGTGGTAAGAACTGGCAAATTCCCCCCGAAATGACCACAATTGTTGGGGAAATCTTTAGGGGCAGCCTTTGTCCAATAGTGGACGTCCTTTGACTGATATGATGATGATAATTGTGTTATTTGGAGATAATGGGACTTGAAAAAGTGTGCATGATGATATTTCAGCATCGAAGTAAATTCAAAATAGGAAACTTTACAAGACTATATAAATATATACATAATAAAGCAGCTACAGTAAGTTGAGATTGCTAGATTGATTGAATTGTTGATGACGTTGCGCACTGATTGGTTGATCATGCATCTATAAATAGTGTAAATTGAAACAATCGCGAAGCGCGTCTGTATAATTATTTGATTATAGTGGCGCGAGTTCGATATAGGAGAAATACAAATGTCAGAAGTAAATAGACCAATCAAAATGTCATCCGTTAAAATAAACCATGCGTGTTTTCGTTCATCAAACAAAATTCCAAAAAATATACGGGTAGATTTTAGGATTTCACCTGTGTTGTGGGTGCGTTTACAGACATGAATTCCACATACAATACACCCAGACCCGGAACAACTGCCTGCAGATCATACAAATATTTGTTCCGTGCGGGATCGAACCTACGACCTACGACCGCAGCAGCCGACTGTATCAGCCAATGCACCAACCGCGCCGTCGAAACGACAGTTCTTAAATATATTACAGAGATCATCAGAGAAAGTAAACATGTTAAAAAAACCATTAACGGCTGGAAAATAGTCAACGTTAGATTCAATAAATAACGTGCCGCGCTGCGGCCATTAAAATATATCTTTGCACATCAAATAAGACGCTTAAAGATTTAAGATAGAAAAAAATTTAATCGTTTTTAGTTTAGGAGTTTTAAGACTTACTTTAAACCTATTTATTGCACACTAAGGTCCGTATTACAGAACGATACTCAAGCATTGATCTCAGTTTAAAACTAGTTTTGAGTTGAGCACTAATTTTATAACGTCCCTGAAGCATAGATTTATTGAACGTAGTTCAACTGAGTCGTGACTCGTAGGTCTGTACTTGAGCAGAGATTTGAACTGTGATCACGTGAGTGTGGTCCGGATAGCGCTTGAGCACAGTTTTTAATGCATGTTGTTTCTTGCGCATTGGTTTTTGGTTATATTGTTGTTGAATACAAGCTAAGATGTTTTTATAAGTCTCTTTGCAATGATATTATAGATTAATGTATCTGTAAATTGTCATTGAATGGAAGTATATATTTATCACAAAATGGATATTTTTGGAGAAGTTGACTATTACCTACAATGATTAATTTAACGATCATTCGAAAAGAAGTTTGGTCTTTAGTGTTCCTCTCAGATGTATATGAGATGTACAGGACTTATATGATTGTATTTTTTTTAATGAGGTAGTTACTTTTTTCCCCAATATGTGGTGAAAAACGTCATACTTTCTTTTCTTTAACTTTCTGGAGGAGCCAACACAATTTCGCTACAGGTTATTATGTTAATATGTACATCAAATTAATTAAACGATATTTATATATCAATTTAACATCTGTTCAAGTGCTCAATGACAATAGGCGCCAACACACGTTCCTTTATAGTTCAACAACTTCATCCCTTTAAAATATATAAAAATATTTTACGTAGGTACCTGTATGTAAAAAACTCTATTAAAAATGAACCTTGTATGTGAAGAGGAACTAGTTTGTGAATATCTATATTTCTTATAGGGTTTTTGAGGTACGTTTCATTACTTCTTATTCTGCGCAGATTGGAACAAAGTTGGTAATGGAAATAAATCGTAATCGAAAACAGGCTGATCCATAGACAATGAGTAATATGTGCTTGAGGCATGATTTGAATCTCGTCTCAGCTGAGTTTAGATTAATTACCGTTCTGGAATATGACCAATACTCAAGTACAGATTCTATACTTAAACAGTGATCAGGTGATTAAAGATCAAACTGGACTTGAGGACCGTTCTGCAATACGGACCTAAGTATGCAAGCGGAGAGGTAGTGCTCTATTGTCAGAAAAAATATCGCGATTGTCTCAGCTTAAATAATTGACAACAATTTTATATTGCACTTCTGTGATAAAAATGTACGCTAATGGTAAGAGGACATTCCAAAGAACAATTCTGACATAACAAGTTATTTTTTCGATTATTATCAAAAGATGATGGAATTAATTTTTACTTGGACATCAGTTTGTGTGTGAACACGATATCTCTCGAAGATCTCAATGAATAATTTTGATTTTTATTATTAGCCTCGTATTTTAATTCTATGTAAGCCTTTTGAATTTCAATATTGCAAACCGTCACTTTCCTAATCATCTCAAAACCGACAGTATCAGCTAATAATTAATCAGCAATTTGTTTTATTAATGAAAAAGTTGTTACCATTTTTATTTAGTAACTAGCTGGGACCCGCGGTTTCACCCGCGTTTAATTTAAAAGAAATTTAGAGTACTTCGACATAGACACTTGACATAGACACTTGACATAGACTAAATATATTGGATTTCAAGGGTTTTAATTTTTTTACGCGGAACCGTAATTATTTTTCTGAAATAAAAGTAGCCTAAGTTATTCCTTATAACATCAGCTATCTGCCAGTGAAGGTTCCGTCAAAATCGGTTCAGCCGTTTCGGAGATTACCCGGAACAAACAGACAGACAGACAGACCGACAGACAGACAAAAAAAATTAAAATAGTTTTTTTGTTATATGTAACGTACATACTTTCATATGCATATAGTAAAAAGCTGTTATTTTGACATTACAAACAGACACTTCAATTTTATTTATTTGTATAGATGTATAGATAAAGGAGCGTTCGAGGTATGCACTTTTAGATTTTTTATACGTATTATAACTATAACGAAACTCCTTCTCGTTAGTTCATCATTCATTTCATTTTCATCATTATGCCGTGTGGTGCCGGCTCAGAATACCCCCACCCCATCTCCTCCCGTGGGTGTCGTACAAGTCGACTAAGGGATTAGCCGGAGGATGGGCAGCAGCGTCCTTCTAGTACATAAACAACTCAACTGCGATCGCCAACCCGTCTGCCAAGCATGGCGATTATGGCAAAAACCCCTCAATGAGCCCACAACACACCCATATCGGTCGTTGTGGTGATCTTTGGGGGAGGCCTGTGTCCAGCAGTGGACTTCATTCGGCCGAAATTAGTTAGATCAATCGTTCGTTAGGCTCGTTAGTTAATGTATAGTAATGATAAATTATTATGAAGAAATAGAGAAAGTCGCCATAAATTTACTTGAATGAAAATCTAGTTGAAGCTGATTACATCTCTCTGAATGCACGCATCTGGCGGCACAGTTGGTGTAGTTGTTGACATAGTCGGCTGCTGCGCTCCGGATCGCGGGTTCGTTTCCCGCACGCAACAATTATTTGTATGATCTGCAGGTAGTTGTTCCGGGTCTGGGTGTAATGTGTGTGAAATTTGTGTCTGTAAACGCGCCCCCGACACGGGAGAAATCCTAGTGAGGGGCAACGTTTTTAAAAAAAAAGGAAAGAAAAAACAATGAAGATAGAAAATACAAATACACTATCGTTATCTATCGCATGGGTTTAACCCATTCTATGTTTTTAAGTTTAAAGACATAGAAAATCTCTTAAAATAATAAGAGGAATACTATTTGGGATTAATTACTGAATAAACAATCAAGTCATAGGTGTAGCATACTACTAGTTACACAACATTTTAGCACTATTTACATCTATCATAGCACAACTTATGCGCAACAAGTCAACTCAAATAGGACAGGGTCAAACTCAAGTGTGAGAACGTAATGAAAAAAATCAAAATCTAGAGATAAATCTTTTTCACAGAGTCACAATGTGCTTATATTACAATTAAAGGAATAAAATACCGAACAATAGGACAAGTTAGCGTAAATAATATATGATGAATATATTTTAGGATTTCCTTTACAATATTATTTCAAAATTGTGTCTGTAAACTGTATCTACGACACAATGTGGTTTATGGCTTAAAAAGAGAATTGTTCCAGATGTAGATGATAAACTGTACCATACTATATTATATGGATTACCATTGATATTAAAGTTTGAGACATTGCAATAAAAGTACTATCGGAAGAGTCTGCTTACACAAACCCATAAAATCGAAAAGTACCTATTCCTTATTGCCCATTGTTTGTAACTGATTGAAAATCCACTTTACAAGAAAGTGTTAACACGTTGAGTGCGTAATTTGTATTTATGCAACAATAGCAATCACATTGACGCCTCCGAAGAAACTATAGTACGTATATAGGTGTATGTGTAATCTACTATACGTTTCGTAATAGATGACTCATTATTCAATAATCTGATATATCAAGTTTTATTAAAAGACGGAGGGCATACCAGACTCACACCGGCTAAAACCCCGTGATGTTTCTTTGATCAACTTATCGCTGAGGGTGCAGGATGCCCTCGCGCACTCGCCGCACCCTCTGCAGGTTTCGGCTCGCCTAACGGAGCGGACCTCGTTTCTACGGAGATCCCTTTCCGGATAAGGGGCGAGTGTGGAACACATCCGCGCCGCCACCACGAACCTATTTGAAGTGAAACCGACTAACTTCCCCTAGTCCGCCGCTTATGAGCCGCAATTATGGGTGAGCCTGAGGAGAGCGTTGAATACCCTGTTCCTCTTGATGACGAGTTAAAAACTTAAGACCACACCTTGCTACTCACTCTGTAGTACTTCTCCGCAGGCTTCCTCGCTGCTGTACACAAATTGCAGTTGCTGTTATTATACCTACTAATAGTTAATCTGTTTATAAACGAAACAAATCATTAGATATTTGTATGTCGAATAATTCATTAAAATCATATTAAGTTGCCACGCATTAGGTTTTAGAAAAACAATGACGGAATTTTATTCATTGTTCCCAAACAATTGCTATTCTCATACAGGCTCCGCAGTTCCGCACACATCCGCAGGTACCTATACTATGTCAAGTACTTAATTGAAATCATATTAAGTTACCGTGTAGGTACTTAAGGGTCAAGAAAAAAATATTGCGGTATTTTATCTCATTCTCACAATAATTGATATTCTACAGTCTGCGCACACATCCCTAGGTATACTTTCTTATGCTTCCGTGAAGCGAATGAGACGTGTCGTCGATTGCCGAGGAAAGTTGTGTTTGGCGCTCCCTCCGATACTGTTACATGACAGATTGCTTCATCCGCAGACAACATACAGGCCAACAATTACTTTTATTGAGTAACTGACCTTTACACTCGCTTTTTCTTGATACATATGCCACGCAAAATGTTTTTGTATGGTGAAATCTGTGAAAATATTGAGGTATGCTGCAGGGTTTTAATTAGGACCTGTAAGCTTTTTATATTTTAGCAATTAACAGTTTTAACCGTTATATTAATAAAAACTTTTATTGGTTAACTTTTTATTTTAACTAAAAATTACAATGTAAGCTATGTTTAGTTTAAACATTTTGGATTATATTGCACAGAGGGTCGATAAACCCTTTGTTCAAAATAATCTAAGTTAATAGTGAAATTAAAACATCAAAAAGCTAGTCGCACAAACAGCAACAAAAACTTGTCGGCAGAATTAGAAAATTACGCCAGATGTTCACGAGACTTTCTAACTGTCGGTCGCTAACTGCGTAACCATTTCCCTATTATATTATAACGACAATTACGTGTAGCTGTATATACAGGCGCTCCATAAACTGCTAGTTCAATTACGGCGATCGTTTCAAATAACTTTTGGTTTGAAGGACTTAATTCATTGATGAAATAATTTCTTTAATAAGCGATAATTATATCATATAATCGGTTTAAGGTAGCTATTTGGTTGAATTATAAGAAATTTACTCTGTTATTTAGTTTGCCAAATGTTGTATGTATGTATGTTTCATTATTTTCTCCCCGATGGAAATCTTTCATGGACTTCGTTCACCCCAGGGTAGACCCGAGACCCTATGCAAGACTCTTCCCGGCCGAAACCTTTGGGGAGATGCGGGCGACCATCTTTAGCATCGAAGGGGCTCGGGTGCTCGAGAACAAACGCACCGGAGCCGCACATTGGAGCCACGCCCTTATGCACATCTCGCGGCGCAGCATCTAAATAATACATTGATCGCGAGGTGAGATCCCTGGTTAAACTAAACTCACACATAATGTTGTTATAGATAATAGCCAATGGGTTGAATATTCCAGAGTAGACAGTAGCTCGGTAGCCAATTACTGTGTATTTAAAATCCTATTTATTATTTCAACGTTTCAAGAAATAAATTCCTTGTTTTTAAAATTCATTAAAATGGATGCTAGATGCTTAAAAATAAATGAACTATATAAACTTCCAAACACACAGCAAAAAAAATAATTATTCTATGCCTCAACGAAGACATGTGTATAAGTTTTTAGTGTACAAACAAAAATTCTTGAGGCTGTATACGTGTAATTAGGAACGGCGATCGAGAGAGCCATGCGCGCGCGCAAATATTAGCGTCGGCATGTGTACGGGCCACACCTGCCGCTTTCCACTGCGGTTTCGGCACAACGACTACTCCATTCAACTTTTTCCCCTTTACGTCACCGAGACTACTCCATTGACATTTATATTCTCCATCGGCATCTTGTTTTTAATCTCTGTTATTACCTCCACCTGTTATATTTTATTATATCTTGTATGAATCTTTGAATTACTTGCATAAATGATGAATCCATTTGTTTATATTTTTTATTTTATAAGTTGTTTTTAATGCAAAAAGATTGCATAGAAATCAGGTCCACTATTATTATCGAAGATGCAAGATTTCAAATGAAGGGTACAGGACAAGAAGGGGCTCATTGGGGCTCATTAACAATAACAAGAGATAATCGCAAATCGAACATTTAAGATTTAATGTAAAGTATGACAGATCTTCAAAATGAGCGTGCCATAGACGCGTAATTGAAAAGAACAAAGACAATGATAACCTTCTTTACCGATTTTGCATCAAATTAACACCTTTGATTTAGGATTGAGCTCTCTTTTAGTCATTGATGGATATTTTATTGCAGAATTTCTCTAGAATAATCCTTTATAGACAATTTTGAATGAATCATACGAAATGCCTAGAAAACTGTCCATGTGCCCCTTTCTTCAATATATAGGCATATACAACTACATGATAGCATACGGGTTCATTAAAAAATAAAACTAACGAGGTTCGACGAAGTATCGTGTTGTGTTTTGTATTTATAAGTTTCTTTAAATACTTTTTTTTTAATTCACCTTGTTGACTAGACTAGCAAGTCATTCGCCTGGTGGTAAATGACATGCCTGCTCACAACAATTAGATGCTACCCACCAAACTAGTCATCTTCGACACCGAAGGGAACTCGAATAATCTCCATCTAGAGCCACCCTTTGGTGCCAAGCCTTTAGGCACATCTCGGAGGGAAAGCGACTGTAAAGAGGCCACCTGCTTATACACCTCTCGGGGGGATTGTAAAGGATTCTCCGAAGCCTCGCTATGCGCTGTGCCACACGGCACCACGTGATCACATGCACACCGCCGTCTTCCTGGGGGAGGGATATAAACTCGCAGATTCCCTTATAAGCGCACTCGCGACCTCCAAGGTACCTAGCCGGCCTCTTGCAATAAGAACCACCACTAAAAATAATAATACTTACGTCTTATCAAGGTTTCTCAGGGAAGCATCTGACTAAGAGACAGATGCTTATTTTGACCCACAACTTTTATCAATAATGCTACGTTTTGAAAGATCAGTTTCACTTCTGTTGTCCCTTTGGGAAAGGAAAAGTGTAGATACAAGTTTGACTCCTAAGGTTAACTTTAAATTGTTCTTACATTTACATCATCATCATCATTTCGGCCGAATGAAGTCCACTGCTGGACACAGGCCTCCCCCAAAGATCACCATAATGACCTAAACGGTGTGTGTTGTGGGCTCATTGGGGGTTTTGCCGTAATCGCCACGCTTGGCAGACGGGTTGGCGATCGCAGTTGAGTTGTTAATGTACTCGAAGGACGCTGCTGCCCATCCTCCGGCTAATCCCTTGGTCGACTCTTACGACACCCACGGGAGGAGATGGGGTGGTGGTATTCTGAGCCGGCACCACACGTACATTTACATAATAAATCCAAAAGAATAGTTTCAAATTATGATTCACCTAAAGCGGCCTTTTTAGGCCCCCTGTTCCTTGCAAGTGCAGCACTAGATACAAGATAAGACAATTGATCTAATCTCTTTCCTTCTCCGTATTAGAAGAGGTCTTTGACCTTTCTTTCGTAGAGAAATCCCCATGATCATCCTCTCGTCAGGCCTGGGGGAGGTGCAGGATTGTGCCGGTCTCTTATCAGCTTTAACCACGACGGTGTGCCTTCGATCTGCCTTGTGCTAAGGGCGCGGGCGTTGTTTGTGCATTCGCCGTACCCGAGAGGCCTTTCGTATCGGCCAAAGGATGTCCACTGCTGAACACAGGCCTCCCCGATAGATTTCCACAATGGTGTCGTCATTTCGGGGGGGGAATTTGCCAGTACTCACCACGCTGGGCAGGCGGGTTGGTAAGCGCAGTATGCTACTTTTTCACAGAAGGGACGCTGCTGCCCATCTCTCTGGTTTAGAGTCCCTTAGTCGCCTTTTACGACATCCACAGGAGGAGATGCGAGTGGTGTTATATTTCTTTCTTTCTTTCTTTTCTAGATATAATTATTTGTTTTTCTAAACATATTAGTTACATAGTAATTTTTTAGGTTAACGAGGTTATTACTCATTATAATAAAACACTTAACGGCTTTCACGAAATTTTCATCAATCGAGATAGTACCATCGCAGCGCTCTAAAGTCTAATCGGTCTCTTAGCCCTATGTCAGGCTTATTGGCGACAATAGTGCTACCCTGGGGTTGGATTTAGGCTTAGGTCCACGATAGCCGGGAAAAAGCACGCACCTTTTACAACCTGATAAAATACTGTTTCAGTACTTCCTTCAGGCGGCTACAGAAGCGCTCCTGCAACGATTGCTTCATATCAGTTGTGTTGATGTTCAACACCTCCAACATTTATAATCCAAGTATTTGTGCGACTCTATTGCGGAGAGCGCTAAGGTTCCAAGAGTTGAATTCCCTTGGATTCCAAGATCTCCTCCGTTTTACATATGCATGTATCACAACATTCAGACACTCATAACAGATTTTCCTCAGGATTTCACATGTTGTCGATGAGAATTGATGAGATGATCGAGAATGTATGAAAGCTAACATATTTCTTCTTAGTAACGTTTAAAAAAACTGGACAAGTGCGAGTTGAACTCGCGTGAAGAGGGTTCCGAAATAGCTGAATATATTGTCTATTGTTGGATTCGGTTATGTACTCGTGTTCTTGGGATAAATTATTTTATCCCAAGAACACAGGTTTTCCTGTAATCCATAGGTAAAGCGATATTAGCTATTTCTTTTTAAATTTTAGGCTCAGTAGTTTAGGAGATAAGGTAGAGATGGTATATGTCTCAAATATATTTATTTTATAATTTAAAATTATTTAGATTTAAAGTTATTTAAGAAAACAGTCGATAATTTACCATCCCCACTTTGTAAGCAACAAGCCCTTCCATTTCATATGTTACACGGTACCTACAGTTTGCAAAACTTTATTTTTTTAATTTTCTATATTGCCCCCCAAAGCATGTCCAAAATTTATTTATTTACGTTACACGTCCGTGTTTGGGTCGCAGAAATCCATATGTAAACCAATTACAAATTTATCGGTCTATTAGATTCGGAGCAACTTGGCTGTGACAGACGGACAGACAGACAGACACACGAGTGATCCTATGAGGGTTACGCCGTTTTTTCCTTCCGACGTTCGGAACCCTAAAAAAATATTATAACTTTGATTGACCAGTACATAAACCTACCTCAGGTCTTGTAAATTGTAATGTTACCCACTTGGCACGATTCTATGACATACATTGATGGCTAATAACACCATAGATATGTCCTCAGCGGCAACCGCATGGTTGATCACGAGACTGCCGCAAATACGTAACAGTACGCTAACATAATTTGTTACCAATTCTGCGGACATGGTCGACAGAATTAGCATAAATTGCGTTATTGTTCTAAAGCAGTCTTTCCCAACGTGGGCGATAACGCCCCCTTGTGGGCGCTGCAGGCCTAAAGGGGGGCGGTAAGAGACCCAGAAAAAAAAGGGGGCATTGTCTAGGGCTTTGGGGTCGATTTATAATTTCATCTACCTAGCTAGGAAGACTCTTAGACACCGACTGAGCTCTCGACTCTCGACTACATCTTGTGAACATCAACTAATATTAATTAAAATATAGCTCAAACTCGGTTCGATATAAAAGACCGCGGGAAATCATGTTTTAACAAGTTTTTGTTAAATAATCCGAATTGTACATTCCTATATCAATCGGCTGGTTCTATAATACTTGTTCTTGCTTGTCGAGTACGATTGGGCGTCGAATGAGATAAACGAGTTTATGCACGTTTGTCTTATTCCTGTTGGTGCGTGCTGCTTATGCAATCCTATATAAACGACGTAAATTTATTTTATTTTCATTTGCGGTTTCGCGCATAATAGATAAGCAGTACTTGATTTCAACACTTACGTATTTCTTAAAACAAAACAATGTCGGAAGTAAAAAAGAAGAGACGGCAATACTCTGCGGAATATATTAAATTCGGATTTATTGAAAATCCCACAAACCCGTCGTCGCCTTTGTGTCTTCTATGTCTAAAAACATTTTCGAACGAAGCAATGAAGCCTTCAAGACTGCAAGATCATTTGAATAAAATGCATACAGATAAGACAGAAAAGAATGTAGCATATTTTCAAGACCTAGAGAAGAAGCATAATACAAGTGTATCAAAACTATTTTCGGCGGCTGCTAAGCAAGATGACGACGGACTTCGAGCTTCGTACAATATCTCTTTGTTAAATGCTCAAAAAGGCAAACCACACAACATCGGAGAAGAGTTAATTTTGCCAGCAATAAAGGAAGTAATAACTACTGTGCTTCATAAACCGGCCGCAGATATTATCCGAAAAATTCCTTTGAGTAATAATTCTGTGCAAAGACGAATTGATGAAATGGCTGAAAACATTGAAGAATCATTGTGCAATCATCTGAGGACTAGTCAATTCTCAATTCAGCTCGATGAGTCCACTTTACCAACTAAAACGTTGTTGCTATCTTACGTGAGGTTTATTAAAGATGAGAAAATACGTGAAGAACTATTGTTTGCCAGAAATTTGGAGACAGATACAAAAGGCGAAACCATATTCAATACATTGGAAAAGTTTTGTGAAGAGAAAGAGATTCCTTTGAAAAATATTATATCAGTTGCTACGGATGGCGCTCCGGCTATGACAGGGCGCCATAAAGGCTTCATAGCATACTTAAAGAATAAAATTCCAGATGTCCTTGCTATACATTGCGTTATTCATAGACAACATTTGGTTGCTAGAAACTTAAGTGAACGACTATTTCAATCAATTAAAGTCAATAAAATCCGTAGCAGCTCTTTGAATGATAGATTATTTCATCAGCTTTGTGTTACTAATGACGAAGATTTCAACCGTTTGTTGCTTCATACTGAAGTTCGTTGGCTGTCAAGAGGCAATTGTCTGATTCGATTTTACAACCTGTTTGACTCTATGATAGAGTTCTTGGAAACTAAAGATACAGAACTGAACATAACTGAGAACAACAAGCTCATAACATCAAAGAATGATATAGCTTACATGACAGACCTGTATAAAATGTTCAACGACATGAACCTCCAACTGCAAGGCGATGAACTAAATTTAATTAAAACAAAAAAGTCGTTGCTGCTTTCGCAGCCAAACTGCTTCTGCACAAAAAGAATATGGGCAGACGTGAGTTTCACAATTTTCCGAATTTATCAGTATACTGCAGTAACGAGGACTTGTTTGCCTACTGCCAACATTTGGAAAACCTCCACATTGACTTCACCGAACCATACCAGGACATTTTAAACTTGGAAATACCAGACTGGGTGTTGGATCCGTTTTCAAATGTCAACACAGCAATGTCACCTCAGCTGGAAGAAGAACTTATAGAATTGACAACAAACGAAGAAATAAAAATCAAGTTCAAACATGGATATCAAGAATTTTGGCTACAAAAACCGATCCCGCAACTGTACCCTGGATTGTGGTCAATTGTTCAACGATTTTTGATAGCATTCCCATCGTCATATTTGTGTGAACGTGGATTTAGTGCTGTGGCAACGCTGCTTACTAAAAAGAGAAATCGTTTGCGTGTTACCGAACGTGGTGACTTGCGGCTGTTTTTGAGTAAATTGGAACCTGATATCAACAAACTTATTGAACAGCATCAGATTCAACCTTCACATTAGTTTTTATATAAGAATTGATTATGTTTGTTTTATTTTCAATAAAAGATACTCTGTCCGAATACTATAAATTTGCGTTTCAATAATCAGTTATAAGTACTTAGCGGTTTTTAAGTATGTTTAAAAAGGGGGGCGTTAAAAAATAATTTACTCTTAAAGTGGGCAGTAGACAAAAAAAGGTTGGGAACCCCTGTTCTAAAGCATAAATATTGTATGGAAATACTTGAAATACCTATAAAATTATATTACAAAAAGTGTAGACATTGTTTTTTTTTTTAAATAATGTATTCCCTATTTAATAAAAAAAACAACGAATTCCGATAGAAATCAAACTTCCTGTCTTCTACGCCTTACGGCGGAAATTAATAAACGATTTAATCTATAATCTTATGATTTCGGATTACGGATATGTCTGTTTATTTGTGTTAAATGCGATCGTAACACAACAACGGATGTATTTCAAAATCTTATATCTAAGATTTTGAATTAAATTAATCATTAATTTCGGACTTTAATCACCAAACAGGCCTCTCTTTGTTATCCTCAATGTTACCATTGAAATGTCGATATCTTTAGAATCAATTATTGTACCGTAATAACTGATTGAATCCGATTGCCGTGTGGTGCCGGCTCAGAATGCCACCACCCCGTCTCCTCCCATGTGTGTCGTAAAAGGCGACTAAGGGATTAGCCGGAGGATGGGCAGCAGCATCCTTCGAGTACATTAACAACTCAACTGCGATCGCCAACCCGCCTGCCAAGCGTGGCGATTATGGCAAAACCCCCCAATGAGCCCACAACACATCCATATCGGTGGTTGTGGTGATCTTTGGGGGAGGCCTGTGTCCAGCCGTGGACTTCATTCGGCCGAAATGATGAACTGATTGAATCTACCTAGACAACTGTGTAGGATGATCTAGTATATCGTTGGGCAGATTGATAGCAAAAACATATCATTGTGTACATTGCCTCAAATTTTTACTTCGTCATTAGCTAACAATCTAAATCGTAAACTTGTAATAAGACTTATATTGCTGTACAAGAATTTCAATTACATATTTTTTTCAACTATTTCAATTAGGTTTGTAGAGCAAATTGTGAAATACATAACGTATTTTACAATGTGTACATGTACGTACAATAGTTTCTGTGTCAAGTTATGATGTTTAGACACAGACAGGTGTGACGTGCTGGACTAACGGCACAGTCCTCCAACTTTGAAACGTACTTTTTGCTAACTATGCCAGTCTGCCAGAAACCCAATGCATGTAGTAATTTAACGAGCAATTTGGTATCCTATCATCAATGAAATCTGAAGGCCAATTATCGTAATTTAAATGTGTTCAAAATATAGTTCCGATCTAGTCTCAGTGTCATAAATGTCAGAAATATTCTCCTAAACTAACAAACAACGTCAAACGTGAACTTACACTGTGATGAGATCGAAAATGGATCGAAAGTTGATCGATGTCAAAAGGGTATTCTGTTAATATTTCGAACTGTCATATGTACTAAATTGTCATCAAATAAACTTCAAAATTGAGATTGAAATGAGACTAAATCGAGAATATACTGAAATCTGACTGAACTTTATGAGTAGCAGAATACCATTTTTTCGGTCACTTCATAATTTAATCTCAGTTCGGTCAAGTTTCACTCATAGTGTAAATTAATTACGAGAATTTGCCCTCAGGTGACAAAAAGTTCATTTTAACAACTTTTCAATCTATCTTCATTACTTACTTCTTTGCCTGCATTGGTGTTAAATAAAGCATCATCATTTCAGCCGAAAATTTTCACTGCTGGACAGAAGCCTACCCCAAAGATTGCCACGACGACCAGTATGGTTTTGTGTTGTGTGCTCATTGGGGGTTTTTGCCATAATCGCCACGCTTGGCAGACGGGTTGGCGATCGCAGTTGATCCTCCGGATAATCCCATAGTCGCCTTTTACGACAACTCACGGGCTCACATGGGGTGATGGTATTCTTAGCCGGCACTACACGGTAAAAAATTAAGAATAATACTGTATTGATACCACTTTTTTTTTTATTTTTTTTTTTTATTGGTGCCCAGTGGAAATTCTTCATGAACTTCCTTCGCCCCGGGGAAGGGCGAAGTGGTATGCCGGACTCCTACCGGCTAAAACCACTGGGGCGGTCATCTTCGGCACCTAAGGGAGGCTCCAGGTCCTCGTATGATCACACTAGAACCGCCCACTGGTGCTACGCCTATAGGCACATCTCGGAGAAGGTGACTGTTAAGTGGTCACCCCCCCCCGGGGGATTGTAAAGGATCCCCCAAAGCGTCCCACGGCAGCGCGTGACCACATGCGTGCTACCGATATTGATACCACCTATGGACGATACTGGAAACAAGTTCTAATTTGAGTTTCATGTTTGGATTATTGTAATATAATAAAGAAAATATAATAAAGAAAAAAACCACTACCGCTAACAGGGGATGGGCCGGCAAGCAACATATTGCTTATGCATTATTTAACCTTTAAGACCAGTCAAGTATCTACCTACCTTATTATTATATGGCTTCTAGCAATTTCAATTCAATACGCCTTGTATCGCCTAAAGTTTTGTTCAATAAAACCAAGAAAGTGTTCTTTCAACCATTCATGACGTTTCGAATTCATTCAATTAATTCTACGTTGTTTTATTCGTGGAACGCGAAACGAATCAGCCCTCGATAAGTCTAAATAATGCAATAAAAACGGAGTTAGCACGTTCAACGTCCTTTGACGTATTCGAGCGAATGGTCACACTGCAGTGGTCACCTTGACCGCGGCGAGCCGGTCAACTGTCACACCGTCCGCTGCGCGCCGTGTCGTTTCGAATCACTGCCTACCGCAAGTGTTACGTGTGAGGTAGACTATTCTATGCACTTAGAAAGTATTTTGTGTGACAGGTAGACAAGAAAATAGGTTAATTTAGTAGGTATTATGGACTAGAGAATGTGCTGAAACGTAATTAAAGAACACCGAGACAAACCGTCAAATTCCAAATTGATTTCAGCTCAGTTAAGTTTTTAATTGGCATATTATCGCCCAGATTTTGATTTTGAGGTTTTCCGTGTGGTGTCCGGATTAAGAATATAGCACCACCACTCCATCTCCTCCCGTGGATGTCGTAAAAGGCGACTAAGGGATTCTAAACCAGAGGGATGGGCAGCCGCGTCTATTCTGTGAAATTGTAGCCATATTGCGCTCACCAACCCGCCTGCCAAGCGTGGTGAGTATAGACAAATACCCCCCCGAATTATGACACAGTTGAGAAAATCTATGGGGGAGGCCTGTGTTCAGCAGTGGACGTATAAATGGCCGATATGATGATGATGGTTGTCGGTCAGCGGTCCCGAAAAGTTAATTTATATTGCTGTTGCACTAAATATTGATCTATTCATCACTCTATAATATAAAGAGATAAAAATGATAATTAACCTTAACTATTTCAACAGTTTCTTATAATCTAAAGCTTATATCTATCGATACGAGAAAAAGAGGCTGTTTTTAACCATTATTTTTCAACATTGTAATTCTCATCCGGTACTTAAGGATGTCGATGTCGCAATAAAACAAAACTAAATGGGGACAAAATTGAGAATGGAAGCTGCGTGCGAGAAAGCCACACACGGTCAAGTTCTTTCATTTGACATTTCGTCAGCACGCCAACACGCTTCGGCATGCGATCTGCGAAATTAGGACACGAATTACTAACTCCAAACAATAGAAATTCGCGGATTGGAAACGATATGGCTGGCGCATTTGAATTCAACATATCGATAAATAGGCAAACCCCTACTTATTCACCTACTATTATAGTGTACTCGATTTTTGGAATTTAGTATTTAAGAATAGTGATGATTTCCTCAAATCTTTCTTAAATCCTCATATAATTACAAACTGCTCACATAAAAGACACTTTCTATTTCACTAAAGAAACGGTTTACCTTTGTGTTGAATAGTTTAAGAAATACTGTTTTATAAGGTGCGTCGATGTCTGGATTAAAAATATAGCACCACTCCTCTCTCTCTCCTCCTATCTCCTCACGTGGATGTCGTACTTATAAGGCGTCTAAGGGACTCTAAACCTTTTTGCCCGGTTAAGCAGATATATCCCCCTTGGGATTACTGCGAGAAGCCCTACATAAAAAAAAAAAAGACTAAACCAGAGGGATGGCAGCAGCGCCCTTTCGCGCGCTGTCGGAGCAGGCAGTGTCCCGGCGGGGTGGGGCGCTCGCTGTCAACTTTAATACAGTTAACGCTTTCCACTCCGGCACTGATGACATATGGAACAGAGACGTGGTCACTCACAATGGGCCTCATAAGAAAGCTCAAGGTCACTCAGCGAGCTATGGAGAGAGCTATGCTTGGTATTTCTCTACGAGATCGAATCAGAAATGAGGAGATCCGTGGAAGAACTAAAGTTGTCGACATAGCTGAAAGGATTAGTAAACTGAAGTGGCAATGGGCGCGGCACATTGCTCGTAGAACTGATGGCCGTTGGGGCACAAAGGTTTTCGAATGGAGACCGCGCACCGGAAAACGCAGCGTGGGACGACCTCCAACGAGGTGGACAGACGACCTGGTGAAGGTCGCTGGGAGTCGTTGGATGAGAGCGGCATGTGACCGCTCGCTGTGGAAATCTAAGGGGGAGGCCTTTGTTCAGCAGTGGACGTCCTGTGGCTGATATGACACTCCGGCACTAGTCTGCCATCCCTCTTACCTGCAGAGCATCGTCGGCGCCTATCTGTGCAGGTAGGGTTGCGCCAAGCAGAGGGATATTATAAGCGGGGTCCCACGGGATAAGTTCTCGGGGCCCTGCTAAGGAACCTCCCCTACGACGCGGTCTTGCGTGTCCTTGTTGGCATCTGCGTAGTCTGTTACGCTGACGACACTCTGGTGTTGGCGGGGAGTTTTGAGGGAACCATCTCGCTTACCAATCAAGCGGTGGCTGTAGTCGTGACTGAAATCAACGTTTTGCGGACCCGGAACAACTACCTGTAGATTACACAAATATTTTTACCGTGCGAAATCGAACCCGTGACCCGGAGCGCAGCAGCCGACTGTATAAACCACTGCACCAACCATGTCGTTGGATGTCAAAACTCAAAGTAGCTTAAATTTTATTTATTACGCGCTACTGTATACTTATAAGTATACTAGGTATCACGCATGTTTAGTTCATACATAAATACATAATAATGTAATCGTACATAGCAAGCATATCGAACCGCAATGGAGGATACAGCTATTGTAAGCCAATGGTGACTCCTGCAGTACACCAATGACAGCGGTATTCGAAACAATATTGGGAATATAAAGCGTGTCCAACTTCAACAAAAACTATACTACTTGCATTATATTTCCTTGTATACATTCATTCATAAGAAGTTGGCTTTAAAACACAGTGACTTTACGCTTCATCAATACCATCATAATTAAAAACATTCTCCCTAATTCTCCGTTAGTTAAAAGGTAAATAAATCAATGACATGGATCCGCCAGTTTTGCGTCAGAGTTTACACGCCCCGTACTAGGGATGCGAAATAGATATCGTCTAATAAAAATCGATAGTCGATACGATATATATTATCTAAATAAAAATGTCGATAATCGTTAATATCGTTATTTATCTACCCATCTATATTACTTTAAAACCGTAACAGAGTCTTTGGATTCGTACCTCTGAAAGAATTACTAAAATAAAGAAACTCGCGGTCAAAAGTTTACCTTTTTTATATAAATTATAAATCCTCACCAACCCGCCTGCCAAGCGTGGTGAGTATTGGCAAATGCCCCCTCAAAATGACGACACAGTTGTGGAGGTCTATGAGGGAGGCCGATGTTCAGCAGTGGACTTATAAATGGCTGATATGGTGATAAATCCTTGAACTTATTACTTAAAGTAGGTAGATGATTACATAGATGTTATTAGACCAACGACGCATCAGCATAGAGAGCGCCCAATAACAACGTCTGTTTTATTAAAGCCTTGAACTTTTTCGAGTTTTATCAACCACATGTTTTTACGACGAAATTATTTTGTTTATGATTAATTAATGATTTCGTTGAAAGAAGGTTTAATTACGAAATATTTTCCCAATAGATGTTAAGATCACGATATATTGTTACTCGTGCTGACACGAATTATTGGTATTCGGCCTGTGGCCAGTTTTTACTATTCGGCCACACTATACCAAATACATATTTAATTTTGACTTCTCAGGATATTTCAGATAATTATAATTAGATAGATAAGTAATTAAAATAGTTTCTTTCTTTTTTCTTCAAAGTAAAGAAACTATTTTAATATAAATTCAACTAAAACTGCCAGTAAACCATAAAATTTTACTGTACATACCATTTTTTTAAAATTCATTACCACACTTGTCATGAAATATGAACTAAAAAGCACATTATGTTTTTATGTAAACAAATAATATCATTTTGATGTGCTCTATATTTACATGTGTATATTCTCTTAAGTAATCTAACTTTGATATTGAGCACTTATATTTTATTTTACATTAAATATTTCGGTTTATGGTTTTTAGTACATATTTAGGTAACAGACCAAATCCTGCCCCAAGCGAAAGTTGACTCAGAAAAAGGTACTGGTGAGTGTTTGGTAGACTAGTTAGTGCTGGTATCATCCACTACAGCTTCCTAAGATTTGGCCAGACAATTACGGCAGATGTGCATTGTTAGCAATTGCGAAACATTATGGATAAACTAGCCGTTAAACAACCGAGGCTGGTCAATTAATCTTGCCCATTGCTGGACAACGCCAGACCGAAAACTGCACGACGCACCCACCATACTCCCCAGATCTTCCTCTCTAACAGATCACCACTTTTTCCGGAATTAGGGTTATTTTCTGCGGGGATAAAATTCAATTCCGGTGAGGCAGTCCAAACCGCCTGCAAAGGTTTTATTGATTCTCGCTCCCACACCTTCTTTAGCAAAAGAATCAATGAATTACCAATGAAATGGCAAAAGTGCATAGATAGCAATGGTACATACGCCAATTTCATTTCATATGCAAGGACCATTAGGTCTATTAGGTTCCCCGAGGGGGTGACCGCTTTACAGTCACCCTCTCAGGGATGTGCCTATAGGCGTGGTACCAGTGGCCGGCTCTAGTGTGATCATACGAGGACCTGGAGCCTCCCTTAGGTGCCGAAGATGACCGCTCCAGTGGTTTTAGCCGGTAGGAGTCCGGCATACCCCTTCGCCCTTCCCCGGGGTGAAGGAAGTTCATGAAGAATTTCCACTGGGCAACAATAAAAAAATAAATAAAAAAAAAGGTCTATTAGGTTACATAAGGGCCATTAGGTTACATTAGTAAAGAGTGGTCCATAGTAGGTATATCGAAGTCTTCTAGGCATCTTTCTAAATTAGGTAAACACGTTGGCGCATGCAGGCAGAACGTCTGCATTCCTTAGACCCATGTGTCCTTAATGCGAGTCCATTCGTGCGCCGTGTTGCAAGCCTAATGCGTTCGCCATAAACTGTGCGTTTCCCGGACATGTCCCAGTTTTCATACGAAGCTTTTAGATGGCAAGCATGTAGAATATAAAATGCATAGATTTCACTTTTTATACAAAAATGTAGATGTCTTTTATTTAAAAGATCCTTGGAGCTACATTTTCGGAGAAACATAATTAGCTGATTACCTAGCTAAGTATATTTTTTATGCTGTAAAAGATGATAACTGAAGACTAAAATATTGCGTACTGTGGCTAAGAAAAACATAATCGCATTTCGATTAGATCTTATAGACAGAAGAAAATGTTTAGAGTTTTTGTAGCTAGGAATTGGGTGTGAATCCATACAGCACATTTAAAAGTAGTACAACGTTCGTGAATATCTAATGACGACTAGTGTTTATGAAATAGTGAGCGTCTTTAAGTCTGTAAATGTATAGTAGTACATAGGTATGTGATACCTACGAGGGCGGCACTGAAAATTTCGGGAATCAAGGAAGTGACACAACATTACTATTTAAAAATGTATTTATTGCTTTTCGAAGTATTCTCCGCGAAATTTGACACATTTTTCCATACGATGGAACCAATCATTGAAGCAACCATTCCATTCGGAAGTTGGGGTCTCCAAAATGGCCGTTCTGTAGGCGTCCACAGCTTCTTTAGGTGATGAAAATCTCTGTCCACGCAATTTATTCTTTATTTTAGGGAAAGTATAGAAATCATTAGGGCTTAGGTCGGGGCTGTACGGCGGATGGTCTAATAATTCTATGTTTTCTTGCTCTAAAAACTCTTTTGTTCTGTGCGCGGTGTGAGAACTCGCATTGTCGTGATGGACGATGATGCGGCGGTTGCAGTTCTCCCTACGGAGTTCAGAAATGACCTGTGGCAAACAAATGCTAGCATACCATTCTGCATTAACCATTCTTTGTCCCTCAAGAGGAATAGTCGTAACATGGCCGGTTTTGGAGACAAACGTGGCCACCATTTTTTTTGCAACACTCCGTGAACGAACAGTTTTTGTTGGTTTTTTGTTTCGGGTTCGTACGCATATATCCAGGATTCGTCACCTGATACGATGTTGTATACAGCATTTGAGGATCCTGCGTGGAACCTTTCGAGAGTTCTGAAGCACCAAGTAACGCGAGCCGCTTTTTGCTCTTCACATAGCAAATGCGGTATCCATCGGGAAAACAACTTTTTTACACCTAATTGTTCATGCAAGATTATTTGTATTTGACTCATGCCAATGTCTAAAGTTGCCTGAATTTCGCGGTATGTCACATGACGATCTTCCTCAATCAGCTTACGCACAGCAACAACGTTTTCTTGGGTGACTGCAGTTTTTGGACGACCTTGACGAGGATCATCACTGAGCTTGACACGTCCACGTTGAAATTCAGCAAACCAGCGATAAATTGTGGTTTTGGATGGGGCTTCATCACCAAATGCAGAAATCATCCGGTCAACACACTGTTTTTGTGTTAAACCACTTCGAAAGTCATAATAAATCATCGCTCTTGAATTTTCTCGAGTCTTCTTCTTCTCTTAGATTATGGCTTCTGTAGGTTATCTTCCACAATTTCGCCAATGTCAAGTTTAAGGCAACGTTGTACGGTATTTAGATGAATAAATCTTTACATATTCATAAAATATTTCTCAAAAATTAAAAAAATTAAAAAAAATATGTCGGCAACGTTGTACGGTTCAATTGTTTTTTTTTCTTTTCTCGAGTCAATTCCATTTTCTCAACGACTAAACAAGTTTGACAAAACCTTGTGACAAGACCATGAATCTTTTTTTAAATAAATAAATGGTATTCGATTTGTAAAACCAAGGAGTTTTCAATTAAAAAGATTTTAATATGACAGGAACAGTGGAAATATTCCATTCCCGATACTTTTAGTGCAGCCTATGTATATATTGCGAAACCGGTTAGCGTTTAATCCGTATATAATATTGATTAATAAATTTGAGATAGGCAATATTTTCACATTATTTTTCTCATTCATCTAATCATTTTTGACCAACTTACTACCACTTTCTAATATTTTATATGAATAAACAATACATTTGCCGTGTGGTGCCGGCTTAGAATGCCACCACCCCATTTCCTCCCATGGGTGTCGTAAAAGTCGACTAAGGGATTAGCTGGAGGATGGGCAGCAGCGTCCTTCGAGTACATTAACAACTCAACTGCGATCGCCAACCCGCCTGCCAAGCGTGGCGATTATGGCAAAACCCCCCAATGTGCTCACAACACATCCATATCGGTGGTTGTGGTGATCTTTGGGGGAGGCCTGTGTCCAGCAGTGGACTTCATTCGGCCGAAATGATGAAACAATACATACTGACGTTATACAGGTCCTACATGTGTGTTTTTTATTCTCACTAATAATGAGAAAATGATAGATAATGTTCTATGTAGTCAAAATGTTTGTGAAGGTATAAACCTGGCTCGGCTATTAACTAAAAAATTTACAATACTAAATTTAGCATTCCGTCAAACATTAATTATTCGTGATGTACAAAATTATGCATAGTCACACGTCACCTTGTGCAATAATGCCGTCTCTGTCTCAATCTTATGCTAAAAGTTACATCTAAAAGAGGAGATAATTTGCGTTATCAAGAACTTGCATAATAATCTCTAATATTCATTACAACCAGTATTATATGTATATAACATTTTGGGTCAAGGGTCGTCAGGTCAATGTCGTAAATAATAAAAACAATCTAAGATGCAGTTAGTTAAGTATTTTTTAATATCACTTAATTGAGAATGGATTTTCGTATCCTGCTTAAACAACAATAAATTCGAAGATGACATCATGCGTTCAGTAATAGGTGAGCAGCGAGCGCAGGCAAAAAATACAAAGATGTTGTGAGGTCGAGGTTCTATTATCGACTTACCTGTTTCATTCATATTATAATATTGAAATCCAATAGCAAAACTGATTACAAGTCACTAGTATAAAATGGTAAACAAAATAGTTCAACGAATGTTGTAATACCTACAACATTCTATAATCTCAACATTCAGCGTCTTTAATCCTAAATTCAGTATACAGTTGTATCAACTCAACTAAGGGTCCACAAACAAGAATAAAAATAAGTAATAATTTTAACGAGTGCCTCGAGTGGGGGTATTGCTAGTACTCACCACGCTTAGCTGGCGGGCTGGTGAGCGCAGAATGGCTGCTTTTACACAGAAGGGACGGTGCTGCCCATCCCTTTGGTTTAGAGTCCCTTAGTCGCCTTTTACGACATCCACGGGAAGAGATGCAGTAGAGCTATATAATCTTAATTTGTACACCACACGGCCGTCCACCGATCATGACAGCTGTCTATTAGGGAGCCCGTATACTGCCACCGTTTTAAGACATTCACGGGAGGATATGGAGTGGTGCTATATTCTTAATCCGGACACCACACGGACTAACGAGTGCCTACTGTCAGTACATTATTTATCATTAAATTAAAACCAGGACTAATTAATTTAAAGATCGATGCGTGCTCTTTGGTGTTAATTACTTAGATTGCGCTTAACACGGCATATCAAATATCAGGTATTCAAAACGGGATTTATCTTTCAATGTTAAAAAATATCGTAAATTTAATAGCGTTAGCGTGCGTACGTCCAATTCAGGAGTTGTTAACACATCAGATCATCAACGTATTGGAGAAATCCGTTAGAATCGTCTAACGTCCATCACGAGGCACGGGTCCATGAGCGCTTTCTCTATAAAACTGTTCAGCTCGACAGATCACATTCGAATTACTTAACATCTATCTATGTTTTAGCATCTTCACTTGATATGAACGTCTAAAAGTAAGCAATGTGGTGAAAACCATTGTGTAACTGTTTACTTTAATATTTTGTTTTATTTAATAGTGGTTTCGTTATGGAAAATTCGTTGATTATGAGTAATGGCGGACTAAGAAAAGAAAGTGGAATTTGTCATAATAGTTTTACTCTCGAATATTGTCATTGCGAAGATAACATGACTACACAATATCTGAACATTGTGATTACTGTGTATTAGCCACGTTTTTTATATCGAATAGGCAATTTCGTTTGACCTGTATTTGAACCGATGTTCAATGACGATATGGTAGACAATATTGCTAGAAGCAACCTATTCGTGCTTTGAAATCTCCTAGCATACTCCCAACTTAACCTAAGATAATGATTGAAATGAAACCGGTGAATCATAAACGCCGCAGGCCACTCTCAAGCGTGTGTCATAGCATCGTACTTGCAATGTTAAGCATTGAATAGACGTATCTATACAAATAAATAAAATTGAAGTGTCTGTTTGTAATGTCAAAATAACAGCTTTTTACTAAATGCATATGAAAGTATATACGGGACATATAACAAAAAAACAATTTTTAACTTTTTTGTCTGTCTGTCTGTCTGTCTGTCTGTTTGTTCCGGGTAATCTCCGAAACGGCTGGTCCGATTTTGACGGGACTTTCACTGGCAGATAGCTGATGTTCTAAGGAATAACTCAGGCTACTTTAATTTAAAGAAAAATAATTAGGGTTCCGCGCAAAAAAAAAACCCCTTGAAATCCAATATATATATTCTACGTCAAGTGTCTATGTCGAAGTACACTAAATTCCTTTTAAATTAAACGCGGGTGAAACCGCGGGTTCCAGCTAGTTGTATACATATAACATATTACATACTTAACACTCGTAGGTCGATATATGAACATAATTGAACCCTTCGTAATTTCTTCGTCATTATATGGGACCATATTATGTCCATAGAGAAGATTAAGCTACAATTTATTTTATGTATTGGTTCAATACACGAGCCTGAAAAAATATTGGCAACAATCAATTCAAACATCTCGCATTATTTCTGAAAATCTGGTTCATCATTTCATCATTTCGGCCGAATGAAGTCCACTGCTGGACACAGGCCTCCCCCAAAGATCACCACAACCACCGATATGGATGTGTTGTGGGCTCATTGGGCGGTTTTGCCATAATCGCCACGCTTGGCAGGCGGGTTGGCGATCGCAGTTGAGTTGTTAATGTACTCGAAGAACGCTGCTGCCCATCCTCCGGCTAATCCCTTAGTCGACTTTTACGACACCCATGGGAGGAGATGGGGTGGTGGCATTCGGAGCCGGCACCACACGGCAAGAAAATCTGGTTAAAACTTAGCAACCGCGAACATTATGCTCGTCGATGTCAAAATAATTCGACCGGTGCTTTGTCGCGCATACTGCAACTGCACGCACGACTTGTCTAAAAGGATTACTTTAGATTTAATGAATTGAATAAACGTGACGTTTCGTCATCTTGACTATGACAATGCACTCGCTGACTCATTGAGAAGTAATATAATAAAAGCTTACGCTGCTTTCACACAAACCGTGATCTTTGCATTTAATATACACAACGTCCTATCAAGGGAAATGCTAGAGAGAGGTACCCCCTTCTTACTTGCCGTACGCTTTGGCATGCAATATGTAATTAACACGCTTCTTCTTCTTTCCAGTTTTTCTCGATTATGTTATGTATGTATTTTATAAGAAGTGACCGCTTTCTGACCACCACACTCCAGTTACAGGGGTATACTCTCCTATGGGTTGGACCAGTTATCATGTAGAGTTTCTTACCGCACTGCTTAACCTCACGGATCGGCCGCTTTGCTTGGTCCATATGTAGTCACAAGCCCCTCAATTTAATTAACACTTTATTTGAAACAAAAAAGATTGCTTTGTCATAAGTTAAAGACCAAAAAAATTTCAGCGTAAATAAATATCATGAGAGCGTACTAATCTACTGATATGTATTTTACACTGCAGTTTTTTATGAATACATCAGCCTACATATGCCAGTGGCTCATTGGTTAAGTCACAATTTACTTATTTAATGAAGATTATGAGATCATAAATGTCTTGAATGTGGAGCCGAAAAGAGACTGGACATTACCCAAATTATTTAGGACAAGTTTTCGGCTCGGGTCGTCCTCATAACAAGGGCATTACCATATTAATATATTGAGCCGTGGAACCGGACTTGGTGCGATACTGGTATCTTCGTGATGTCAAATGTTATGTGAACAATTTTTGTACTCAGTATAGATTTTAGCTTAAGAAGTCATTAAAGCAGATGAAAATTTTTTAATCCCTACGAAAAGCTTCCTAAATTTAATAGATTCAGAATCCAGATGAATTCAAAATGAAAATGTTATCAGTATCACTAACAAGCACTTTTTTGTGTAAGTAGTTATTTTTTATTTAGACCAGTTTGACGTTCGAAATTACGCGATTAAAAATTGAGTTTGAGGATAATTATTTTACAGTCATAAATTATAATAAACAGAATTTAATCCAAAGTCTTTGCTTACATCGATTAAATTATTATTTCGGCTGCAAGGGATTCTAGACCAGGATGGGCAGCAGCGTCACTTTTATAGAACGCTCACCAATTCGCCTGCCAAGCGTGGCGACAAATTACCCCCAAATGATGACACATGGCGTCTAAGTGGTCGTTCCGGAAATCTTTGGGGGAGGCCTTTGTCTTGCAGTGGACATTCTTTGGCTGATATGATGATGATGGTGATGATGATGATGAACTAATCGGTTCTATTCCTAGCCTACAAATGAATCACCTGTTATTAGTCTGAGTAAAAAAAGGGATCACGTGTAACAATATAAATTTAATAAACACCCTTTATTATATCAGCTTGTAGACGACAACCAGTGCTGCACATGCGGTAAAGGGCTTCCACCAGCTCGAATGATTTATTTATTACCTACCTACCTATTTAACTATTACATTTTATATTTATAAACAGAAATGCAATATTCGTAAATTCAAGTAATTAACAAATAACTAGTTCCATTCGTAGGTATAGGTACCTACGAATGCAACTAGTTATTACAGGTTTATTTACATATTGCAAAATTGTAAGAGAATACGGGTCGATAACTGATTTATGTGTCGAGTTGCTTATTCAACTCTATGAAATCGCTAAAATACCTGTAGGCATAATGTAATCAATGAATCTTGTACACTCGAAAAAAAATTAAGTCTAATGACAAAATCTTGGTTTCAAGGCCAACGACCGGGCTCGCGGGATAGAGGTATATTTGGTAGAAGGGTAAAAGTTGTCTTTTAGAAACGTCAAAATTATATTTACGTTTAATTTAAATCTCTGTTTATTGATTCATTATAAAATGATTACATAAATATCGGATATTTGTTACGAGCGATGGTTTCCGGCGAATCTTTCGGGACATCCTAGAACTCGAGACATGTCCACTGAAAATAGGACGAATGGTTACACTATTATGGCTGAATGTTGTTGCTAGCATGTTGATGGCATTTCACATAAGGCACGCAGTCTCGGTCTTGGTTCATTTTTCGCAAATCTTGGCTTACCTACCTACTTTCAATCTTAGTAGTAAACGGATAGCTTTTTAATGTAAATATTAATAAAAATAAATTTATAGGGTACACAAAGGTCAAGAGTCGGTATCATTGAAAAATACGTAGTTTAGCAGGCTACAGCGCGAATCCAACGTCACCCAGACACGTATACCTTTATAAGTTGACTTACAGGTAAATAAGCGACGAGACACCCGAGTTCCTTGAAAACCTCCGTCAACTTTCACTTAACTTCATAACACAAGTGTTTTACACAACTGTCACAATATTATTCACTTATAGATAACAAAGAAACACACGTATAACTGGAATTTTCACACATATTTTGATTACACGGTTTAGTTTTTAAGTGATACCTGCCTGGCCGCGGCCACCACAGCGTTGTAGGCGGCGAATGAAATGACTGGACCGGAGTTAGCTTGCTTGCACGAACGGCGCGAACGCAACACCGCATTCCACGAGTGCTAATCGAGGTTATAGCTGTCTCTCTCACAGCATTTGATTATGAGTATGTGAGACAAAGACAGCAACGAAAGGCAATGCATCCAACTTGTATAGGTAGGTAGCCCCGTTATACATACATACACAGGTAAGCGCGGTATTATTAAAATAATAATTATAATGATGCCCTCATTAGAGGAATTAAATAGATTGTAAAATTATATAGTCAAGTTAATATCTCATTTAGTATAAAAACAAATTAATTGCATACTATTTATCAATGGATGTAGCACCTGTCTAATTAAGTTTATCGTGAAACAACGTAAGTAGAGCGTAATCTCACCCATATTTTTTGCGTACTACGGTATACCTACCTACGTTACATTTAAAAACATAGGTAGAATATTTAGAAATTGTGAATGTTTGCTCATAAAAGTGAAAGCATACACAAAACGTATGTTTATCATGTCGAGTAATAAAATGGAATACTTATAACATTATATAACATGTTAGGTGCTATTATATTGATAATTGACGTATTTTATTTTTAATTTAACATAATTCAAGTGTCCATTTGAGGGGTTATTAACACGAAAACTATTCCATATATGGCGTATTACTGAACATTAAAGTCATTAATATAGAGGCAGATGCACACATTTCCCACACAGTATTTTAAAAGATAAAGTAAGGCAAGGGATCATTAATATGTTTCCACTGAAAATGTTTATGCAAAGCGCCTATGAGATTTATATAAGCAATATATGACCCGTTAACGTAGGTATGTCGTGGGTAGTGAGTCGCGACACAATAACAGATATTTATGACTTGAGTTGAAGTTGGAAGTAAAATAAATGTAGTGCCAAGTAATAACCGATTTTACGCATACAATTTTCTGTATGTGTTAAATCGGTTTTATACGTGGAGTCTGTGGCAGTGTTGAAGGACGAGCATTGCTGCGGGACCTAAAAAGACACCACAGTTTCTGGATTATACTAGAAGTTCGGATTGAAGTTCAGGATGGGGCAATTAAACCCTGTGGCCGCTCCCCTGTTTGTATCCGCGCTTGTGATCATAAGCTTTCCTCTTGAAATATGGAAGGTATCAATGTTGTACTAAAATTGATAAATTACGAAAGTATGGGTAAAATAGCTAATGTTATATCTTAGGCATAAAATAAATTGAATAGTAGGTGTGTCATCATAATCAGCCCATTACTGTCCCACTGTTTGGCACGGGCCTTTTCTCACGATGAGAAAGGTTAGGCCTTAGTCAACCAAGCTGGCCTAGTATGGGTTGGGGGACTCCATACACCATTGAGAACATTTTGGAGCCCTCTGAAGTGTGCAGGTTTCCTCACGATGATTACTTTCACTGTTAACGCAAGTGATCCGAAAAGTCAGAAGTGCCGAACTCAGACCCTCCTGTTTGGAATGCTTGCGTTCAATTCCGTCTATCATCGGCTATCACTGCTGCATGTGTGTACCTATGTTAAACATACACCTCAGGGCTGAGTGTGAGTTTCTTTTCACAATCAAAACGTAAACGCGTGCGACGCGATATCGTATTCGGCTCTGCGATTCGCTCGTTCCAAACTTTTCAGCCAATTGGAGCACTGAACGCGGTAATCGCTTAGCGCGTGTTTACGTTTCGATTACGAAAATAAACTTACACTCAGCCCGCCGGGGTGCAATTTTCTAAGCTCAAACATTCGTACATCTATACAAATAAATAAAATTGAAGTGTCTGTTTGTAATGTCAAAATAACAGATTTTTACTGAATGCATAAGAAAGTATATACGCTACATATAACAAAAAAACAATTTTTAAATTTTTTGTCTGTCTGTCTGTCCCTCTGTCTGTCTGTTTGTTCCGGGTAATCTCCGAAACGGCTGGACCGATTTTGACGGGACTTTCGCTGGCAGATAGCTGATGATATAAGGAATAACTTAGGATACTTTTATTTAAAAAAAAAATAGGGTTCTGCGCAAAAAAATAAAACACTTGAAATCCAATATATATATTCTATGTCAAATGTCTATGTCGAAGTACTCTAAATTTCTTTTAAATTAAACGCAGGTGAAACCGCGGGTCCCAGCTAGTCCTTGAATAAAGAATTGAAATAATGGTGATAACCCGATTTGGTTATTCGCTAAGACTGGTCCTCATGGCTTACCTTCTGCAACGTGTCCTGTTCAATCATAACTTAGCGAATACTAAAATTGGTTTTTCACCGTTATTTCGATTCTGTATTTAAGTATGTGTGGATGTTTGAGATTAAGGAATTGCACCCCTGTTCGCGGATCGTTGAAAAGCATCGAAAAATCAGGTAGTCGAAAGCCAATACATTAACAACAGATTAATATCCTAAGCGTAATGTGACATGCACACACCATGCATTCATCATCATCATCATATCAGCCACAAGTCGTCCACTGCTGAACAAAAGCCTCCCACTCAGATTTCCACAACGAGCAGTCACATGCCGCCCTCATCCAACGACTCCCAGCGACTTTCACCAGGTCGTCTGTCCACCTCGTTGGAGGTCGTCTCACGCTGCATTTTCCGGTGCGCGGTCTCCATTCGAGAACCTTTTTGCCCCAACGGCCATCAGTTCTACGAGCAATGTGCCCCGCCCATTGCCACTTCAGTTTACTAATTCTTTCAGGTATGTCGACAACTTTAGTTCTTCTACGGATCTCCTTATTTCTGATTCGATCTCGTATAGAAATACCAAGCATAGCTCTCTCCATAGCTCGCTGAGTGACCTTGAGCTTTCTTATGAGGCCCATTGTAAGTGACCACGTCTCTGTTCCATATGTCATCACTGGTAAAAAAACATGGGTTAAAGATTTTCGTCTTGAGGCATTGCGATATTGTTGACGAAAAGACGTTGCGAAATTTCCCGAACGCTGCCGTGCCGAGTCGGATTCGACGATTGACCTCTTTCTCGAAGTTGGACCTACCTAACTGGACAGTTTGTCCCAGGTAGACATACTCGTCAACAACTTCGAGAACAGAGCTCCCAACGGATATTGGGATGGGCACGACATGGGCAATTGACATGACTTTCGTCTTGCCCATGTTCATTTTAAGGCCCACCTGTTGGGAAACTCTGTTGAGATCATCGAGCATTGTGCTGAGCTCTTGCAGCGATTCTGCCATGACTACGATGTCGTCGGCAAATCGAAGGTGAGTGATATTCTCGCTATTGATGTTAATGCCAAATCCTTTCCACTCCAGCAGCTTGAAGTGCTCTGTTCATGTACTCGGACCTACATGGTGGCGTTTCTGTTTAAGCACTTCAACACTTCAATGTACCGATAGTCAATGTGGCACCGCTGCAGAGATTGCAGCACTGCCCAGGTTTCGATCGAATCTAAGGCTTTCTCATAGTCCACAAACGCCAAGCAGCGTATGGATGTGGTCTATGGTACTGAAACCTTTTCGGAAACCGGCTTGTCCGGAAGGCTGGAAGTCATCAAACCTGCGCTCGAGACGATTCGTGATAACCCTTGAAAACAGCTTATAAACATGGCTCAGAGTCTGTAATTCTTCAATATCACCGTTTTTGAAGAAGAGCACCACCTCACCCCTGTTCCACGCTTCCGGCGTTGTGCCCGCGAGTAAGACGGAATTGAATAGCTTCTGAAGGTCTTTAAGTACCGGTGTGCCACCCGATTTCAGAAGGTCTGTCGTAATTCCGTTCCCAACCGGCGCCTTGTTATTTTTAAGCTGTTTCAAGGCCATCCTGATTTCGTACTGGCTGATATATATATATATATATAGTGTGGGGTTAGTTTGGCTGCCGGGTCTTTGTCAAAGCCAATGGTAGGTATAGATACCGAGGTGCATGCATACATGTCCGTGTGGTGTCCGGATTAAGGTCCGTTTGGTGTCCGGATTAGGAATATAGCACCACACCATCTCCTCCCGTGGATGTCGTAAAAGGCGATTAAGAGACGCTAAGCCAGAGGGATGGGCTGCGTCCCTCCTGTGGAACAGTAACCATACTGCGCTCACCAACCCGCCTGCCAAGCGTGGTGAGTCTTGGCAAATGTCCCCCAAAATGACATCACAGATGTGGAGGTCTATGAAGGAGGCCGATGTTTAGCAGTGGACGTATATTTATGCTTTGGCTGATATGATGATGCATACATGCAGCAAGGAAATTAATTTAAAAGCTAAGGTAATTTCCATAACTTAAGCAACTTTTGGCAATCCCAGAAGCATTTCGACGAGTGGAGAACCAATACGAGATCAGTAAGCAGCATCACGTTAGTTTTTTTTCCACCACGGCGGAAGTCCTTGTCGTCTTCCGCTGTCTGGGGATTGGAAGAAAGAAAAGAAAGAAAACGATTTATTAATTTCCAAAGTTAAAACACACTACTGACTGATATTGGACTCCTATTGGAGGGGCGCGCCGGAATTTTACCG
This sequence comes from Diloba caeruleocephala, assembly GCA_947459985.1. NCBI lineage: Eukaryota > Metazoa > Arthropoda > Insecta > Lepidoptera > Noctuidae > Diloba > Diloba caeruleocephala. Next base: position 5,670,675 of record OX381613.1, read on the forward strand.
GCTAAAATCCATCTAGGCGGTCATCTTCGGCAACGAGGAGGGGCTCCAGCGTCTCGAGCACGAACGCTTCGGAGCCGCCGATTGATGCCACGCCTATAAGCATATAGCGGAGGACTGTAAAGCAATCAGCGTCCACTACTGCTGGCAAAGAGAGATCTTACTAGATTCGATCGACCAGGAACTCGGCAGCACCCCCACGATACTCCTCGGTGCCGTGCGGTATCCTGGTCGCCTCCAGAATAGTGGTACCTTTTTTTTTTTTTATTGGTGCCCTGTTGAAATTCTTCATGAACTTTCTTCGCCCCGGGGAAGGACGAAGGGGTATGCCGGACTCCTACCGGCTAAAACCACTGCAGCGGTCATCTTCGGCTCCTAAGGGAGGCTCCAGGTCCTCATATGATCACACTAGAGCCGTCCACTGGTGCCACGCCTATTGGCACATCCCGGAGAGGGTGGCTGTAAAGCGGTCACCCCCCCAGGGGGATTGTAAAGGATCCCCTAAAGCGTCCCACGGCAGTGCGTGACCACATGCGTGCTACCGTCTTCTCTTGGGTCGCTTGGTGTGGGCACGCAGATAGAATAGTGGTACCTATCTATCGCTAGTGTCGCTCACGCTTTTACTGCACCCACGGCACGTCTTGGCTTGCTATGTGCTATGAGCTGTCTGATTCAGTCCTCTAGTGCAACCCGGCCGACTACACATTCCTCTAGAGACGCATGCGCGGAATATGTCACGGGCCACCTCTCTCGAGTCTGTTTTTGGTTGGGCTACAGACCAATCAAGTCCGCAAGGCGCACATCGTCACTAAAACTAATGGATTCTCTTTCATTCTCCGGTTCGAGCCATCAGCGCCCAGTACATCTGCTAAAGGTGGAGAGAGAGATAGTCACCCCTCCTCTTTGCGGACATCGTCTTCTTTCAAAGAGAGGTGACCGTTTCTAACAGTTTCTCGCTCACGTAACGTAAAACAAAAAGAAAGAGATGTTCGTATGGAGAATAATATAATAATACTTGAAACATACAGTTGTCAATTTCAACAGATTTCATGCAAATAACTTATACGGTTTTAGTTAAGGGCAGGGGAAAAGAGAAATTGAGCATTACTATGATATTATGGTATCCAAGAAGGAAGGAAGAAAGGAAACGTAGCCGTTTTCACCTTCCTTGATTATTGTTGCTTATATTTCTAGAAACAAATTGGGAGAGAGGAGACCACAGTCCTTCTGTGAGAGCGTCATGCTCGAGTGATCGGGAGAGGGCCAATCCCGCTTGGAGAAGTAGGACATAGAGCCGGGGTAACAACTGCCGCGGCGCCCAAGTCTAACAGCTTGAGCCTGCTGTCGTATTTATATGGCGGGTGGCTAGCGCGGCCGATTGCCGAATCTGCCACCCGAATCTCCAAAGATGTGCCTGGGGGATGGCTTCTTTATAGTCCCCTCTCAGATGTGTCTAAAGGCGTGGCACCAATGGGTGGCTCTAGATGGAGATTATTTGAGTACCTGGGGCCTGCCACCGAAGTGCCGAAGATGACCACTCCGGTGGGTTCGGTCGGTAGGAGTCTGGGATAACCCGCCGCCCTTCCCCGAGGTGGAGGAAGTTCCTCTGAAACCACACGGTACGAGACCATTTTGGCTTTATTCCCAGCCGATGGCGAGAGATGCGATGGTAGAAAGTAGCCGTTAGCATTATATCGAACAATGTCCGTTGTACAAGCAGTACACACATAAGGAGGCAATCTCTCCGCAGACTTAGGGGTTTCAGATCGCTTATGAGCTTGGTATCGTCGACAATCCTAACTGCCCCTTTCTGTAATCAAAAGGTCCAAACTAGTATCCAAGTGCTCCCGCTCATAAATGGCAACAGCACTCCATCTGGGGCCGGACATGCGACTTATAAAGCAGCAGTCTTTACCCCGACGAGAAGTACCGCCTTGCCCTATTGAGGACACTGATTTTTTTTAACATCAGCTTGACCTTATCATGTAAATACGTGTGAAACTGGGCGCTGCTGGAAATGTCGATGTAAGGGATCCCAATACTGTTACCATTGTTAAGGTTCTGGAATTGTGGAGCTCCAGCAAATGGTGTTTTCTTAGCAGTGAACGCCCAGACTTGTGTCTAGGTGGGATTAAAGTGGACTAAATTTAGTGATTCGGAGAATCTAGAGTACTCTCGATTTTCGACTAAAGTTGTCTGCGGCTTTCTTCCACTACGGGACGAGAGACGTTAGTACGGCCCCTGTAACAAGTGTCCCCAGTACTGTAATCCACATAACAATGAATGCCGTCGTTAGACAGCATATCGTTGACATGCAGTAAAAACAATGTTGGGGACAGCACGGAGCCTTGGGCTTGCGTTAATGTTCAAGCTATTGAAACAACTGCAATCGACAACGGCTCTTATGCTTGCTTGTGGTGGACACAAAGCTGGAAATTCAGTCACTGTCAGCTGAGTCACCGTTAGCTGGTGACTCAGCTGACGGTGACTCAGCTACGACTATGACGAAAGCTATATTGGCAGTCGTTTATCAGGTCGTGATCCTCTAGGTATCCCAAAAGCTGTTTGTTTATCACCCGCTCCATCGCCTTAGGGAGCAAGGAGGTAATAGCGTTAGCTCTGCAATTCGATAGGTCTGATATATCGCCCTTTTTGGGCACTGGATACTCGTGGGAAATCCCACCAACTTTCCCATGGACCCACCGACATCAAGTCTTATGGGCCGAAGTAATTTTTAAATTACATTCTAAATACTTTACATATATACCTTTACTCCTATAGACTTTAGCGACATTTCTTTAATAATAAATTTTTAGGATTAATGATAAATAAAAGTTTTAAAAAAGTACAACACATACAACCTAACTATTTAATTTCAAACAAAATAACAACTCTTAATATTATTTAACCAAGAAGGAACAAAATCACTAAAAATCAAATGTGCTCACGATTAATTACCTTTTTTACACATAATAACATAAAATGGTTCACATGTCCTAATAAATACACTCGTTATTTTAATCTGTCCCTAATGTTTCACTGTCAAACGCCAGCAGGCAAATCACTCTTAAAGCGACAAGGTTGGTCTACGCGCCCCCCCCCCGGGGGCGCGAGGATCGGGTCCTGGGTTTTCCACCCTTTTCAGAGGTGTCAGTCGAGGCCCGCACAAGGTCAGGCCTGGAAATGGGTTGCCAGTAATTTAGGCGTTCACCTAGGGCAATGTTGCCTTTTTGCAATATTGCCTGGTTTTTGAGTAATTGAGTGTTTCCGGGCGAGAAGACCCTACGGGGTGAGACCCCCGGTTACCCGGAGGAGGCCCCGCAGATGTCCACCCAGCGACCGAGTGTCGACTTCAGGTAGCGCAAAGTAGAGAACTTTAATTTGTCCCACTACTCACGGTTTTGTTCAGAGCTAGCCAAACGCGCCGCAAGTAGTGGGACGTGGGATGTCCGAATTGGGGCGACTTGTCCTGTGAGTAACGTCGCCCGTGATTCCGTTTCGCAAGTGAGTCTTTCGATGCAACCTGGTCCACGGGAGAGGAAATCACTCTTAATGCTACTTGCACGCCGTTATATAGGAAATCAGCTTTTTAGTTTTGTGGGTAGCGGGTTATGTTAATAATATAATATTATCGTTGTTCTTCTTCTTCTCTTAGATTATGGCCATAGACTATACACTTAATACTGACATAGATGCGCAACTCTAAGACCACAATAATCAAATATGCGACCTTATCTGCCAGATGGCGCTACGTTTCCATTTAGTACCGAAACAATCCTGTAGGTGGCGTGCCTGTCCAGACGTATTTTTAATAAAATTTGTTCATTGTATGAAAAAATCACTAGATCGATTAAATTAGACCATATATAATATATTGAAAAAAGTTTTGCAATTTAAACCGACCTAATAATTTCTCGAAATTAGAATAGTTCTACAAAAAACAAACAAGGGAAACGGTTCAATGTTTTTTATTATTCTTTTCGTACAATAATCATAAGCTTACCAAAACTAGGTCATTCTTATCATATTAATAATATATACACCGTGGATTATAAACTTCAGTGCGAAATTATTCAAAAATGACAATAAATTCAGCGTAAAATGATCACACTCTAATAAATAATCTAATCCGATAGCAAACCCGTAAACACCAGCTAAATAAAGATTACAAACTTGCAAATGGTAGGCAGGTATCTTTTCTCTTTGACAATTTGTGAACTGACGATGTTTTAATAATAAACATATTATTGTTTTCGACATTGAATAAACGCAAAACGTATTTATTTAATATCACAAAAAGACATTGTAATTTAAGAACGTATTTGCAAAAAAACATTAAATAAGTTTATTTTGGGTATTTCTGCTTCGGTACTACTGCCATCTAGTCATATTTTGCATAAAACTTAATATGAAATGTGCCGACTGTAGGCAGGTGATGGCGCTAGTTTCGATGCAAATTTTGTATGAGACTTTCACCCCCCTGTTATGGCTTCTGTAGATAATCTTCCACAATTTCGCCAATGTCAAGTATAAGGCAACGTCGTACGGTGTTTAGATTAATAAATCTTTACATAATCATAAAATATTTATCAAAATTCTAAATCAAATAATTCTAAAAAATATGTCGGCAACGTCGTACGGTCAATTACTTTTTTATTCAAAATATTTCTCAAAAGTGAACATACTCCGTCTACGGTTTTATCCAACGTTGACATTGACAACTTGACAGAATCAGCGACAAACCGAAGGAGCCATAAACTAGAATTGGAAATGTCAAAAAAGTTTGGTAAATTACAAGACTGAAGAAAGTTAGTTGAGTTAATTAGAGATATTTGACTATTTAATCAGAATGCCAAAAGTTCGACGCAGTCGTAAACCACCGCCAGAAGGCTGGGAGCTCATTGAACCTACCTTGGAGGAATTGGAACAGAAAATGCGAGAAGGTAACCCAACATAAGTCACGCAAACTGTTTTAGTTTTCGGGGCTTTCTACGACGATGAATTTTGTTAAGGTTTATCTGCCTGGCCAATTTATAAGATTCCGTTGTGAAATTTAGTTTTATGGCTCAGTATTTCACACAATAATAATCCATGCTATATTGTTTTGTAGCTGAAACCGAACCGCACGAAGGGAAACGCAAACAAGAATCTCTCTGGCCGATTTTCAAAATACATCATCAGAAGTCCCGCTACATCTACGACCTCTTCTATAGACGAAAGGCAATTAGCAGAGAGCTTTATCAGTACTGTCTGGATGAGAAAATTGCTGATGGCAACCTCATAGCCAAGTGGAAGAAGACGGGTTACGAGAACTTGTGTTGTTTACGATGTATACAGACCAGAGACACAAACTTTGCAACCAACTGTATTTGTAGAGTTCCTAAGAGCAAGTTAGAAGAGGGAAGAATAGTGGAATGTGTTCACTGTGGGTGCCGAGGATGTTCTGGGTAGATGTTATGATTCTCAGTAAATACATTTAATATAGTTATATAATATTGTGGTTTTTAATTCATTCACTACAGCGTACTACCAGGCTATTAAATTATTTAACCAAGGTCTTCACAAAGTGTACAAAAATCATATGTCTAAGAATTCACAAGTTACTTGGTTTAAAATTCACTTGATAATTCATCTTTCTGTTGCCGTGTGGTGCTGGCTCAGACTACCACCACCCTATCTCCTCCTGTAGGTGTTGAAAAGGTCGACTAAGTGTTTAGCCCCAACTGTGATTGCCAACCCATCTACATGTGTGGCGATTATGGCAAATCTCCCAATGAGCCCACAACAGACCGATATTGGTCGTTGTGGTGATCTTTGATCTTTGGGGGAGGCTTGTGTCCAGCAGTGGGCTTCATTCGGCCGAAATTATGAATTTATCTTAAATTGACTATATATATGTGAGCGTCAGGATGGCTGGACCAAGAGAGATTTTGAAAGTTTGAGCAATACCAAGTTTTTGTATCTATTTGGTACTATTTGGTACCAGAAATCAAATAATTTGTACCTTGCTAAAGAAGCAAAACTATTACGAGGAAAGTGGCCAGCCATTCTGACCTCAGAATGGCTGGACCACATTGGTTTGCCTGGTTGTAGGCATTATAACTAGTTCATGATTTCGTTAAAATTTAGTACCTCATTGGTACCTCAACATATGTTTTTCTTAGATTTTTTCGATAAGCCAAAAAAATGATAGCCTACAACTAGGTGAAACCGATCGGGTCCAGATTACATACAAAACTTATTCTAGGAGTATCATTATTTTGGCTTATCGAAAAAATCTAAGAAAAACATATGTTGGGCACCAGGCCTAAGCTAGGCTGAAGCCTGTGTTTCAGGTCACCAGGCCTCCACCCTAGAAGTCCAATTTTACTCTTTCAGAAACTGTGCCAAGTGATATTTTCCATTTTTTTCTTCTTTGTGTATCTGATTCTAGCAAGTTGTTTCTTCTTGTCAAAGTTCTCTTGATGAATACTCTCCAAAACTTTGACATAATTTTATCAGGCCCCGATACTGGTTGAGTTTGTCCTTTACAACCCAGTTATCATCGTGTATCCCATGAATGCGCACTTTCACTGCAGACAACATCTTGATATAACAATAAACTCACTGTTCTAATAAAATGTGTTTATTATGGCTTTGATACACCCAATATTAACGATTTATCAAAATGCATTTTCAATTTTTCTCATCTTATTTTTCCTTGACACACAAACTATTATCATGGTAGATCATCATTGGTGGTTACTGTTGATACAAAAGAGGAAAGATACTTGTAAATAAGAGGATTTAACACAGTTTTTGCATGTGGTATTATTATATCTAATAGGTTTTTGAATTTGAAATAAAAAGAATTAGTAGTTGCCTAAAATATAGCACAACTCCAATATTCTTCCATGGATGTCTTAAAAAGCGTCTAATGGACTATTAAATCAGACGGATGGGTAGCAGTATCTCTTCTGTGAAGCAGTAGCTATAGTGCACTCATCACTGCCTGCCAAGTATGGTGAGTACTGGCAATTTTCCCCCAAAGACATGTAAATCTATGGGGGAGGCCTTTGTCTAGCAGTGGACATCCTTTGTTTGGCTGATATAGTAGACTATAATAGCCTTCTGAATATTGCAGTATCTGTGTTCAAAATTCTTACTTTTCTATTTAAATAAGTATATGTGAACAAGCATTCTTCTTCTTCTCGCATTATGGCTTCTGTAGAGTATCTTCCACAATTTCGCCAATGTCAAGTATAAGGCAACGTCGTACGGTGTTTAGAATAATGAATCTTTACATATTCCGTGTGGTGCCGGCTCAGAATGCCACCACCCCATCTCCTCCCATGGGTGTCGTAAAAGTCGACTAAGGGATTAGCCGGAGGATGGGCAGCAGCGTCCTTCGAGTACATTAACAACTCAACTGCGATCGCCAACCCGCCTGCCAAGCGTGGCGATTATGGCAAAACCCCCCAATGAGCCCACAACACATCCATATCGGTGGTTGTGGTGATCTTTGGGGGAGGCCTGTGTCCAGCAGTGGACTTCATTCGGCCGAAATGATGACATATTCATAAAATATTTCTCAAAAATGAAAAAAATCTATAAAATATGTGGCCAACGTCGTACGGTTCAATTGTTTTTTTGAACAAGCATTAAAGTCTCTTACAAATAATGTGTTGACAATTATGAATTTCAACTGCCAAGCTGGTCAGATATCGTAAAAGTAGTGATATTTACTTTTCACTTTTTTGATATCTTGCTCTAATTGGGCTTTGCTTGTACTACAAGGTAATTGTTGTCGTACTTTCTGGGTCAAGCAGAATTGGATTGGGCGTGTGGGCTATATGGGTGTCGTAAAAAGGGACTATGTGTTGATTCAATAGTAGTAACATCCGGTTGTGTTAATTAGACTTGAGCTTGCTCGGACATTTGAACGTACTGCTCTGATTTAGTACAGTTATTGAAATGACTGGCGGGTGATTATTAGGTAATATGCAATAATAAATAATAATGCAATCATACGTCTATAAATTTAATGTGTCGATATCTCGATTAAGCAGGTAGGTATTACTATATCGTCGTCCGCATCGCAGTAAAATAGCAAGTAGATATGCGTGGCGGGTAGGGGGGTGGTGTATGCTTCTGGTGAATACCACAAAATTAGACCACCACCAAACAAAATTAGCGTCACCACTCTCACCACCAATATTGAACAACGCCCTTACCGCCCTATGGCTAGCGACGATTGAGGGAGTTAAGTCGAAAGTACGTGGAATTAAGGCTTAGTAATGACTAATTTAGTAACATTATTCGAATATGAAAACAATTTAGTTACATACCATATTGTCATAATCGATCACCAGGTTTAGTAAATGTTTCGAGTATATCAATAATTCCATTCATAATCGCTCACCTCAAATTCAAATGGACGTAGACAAAAATTGTACATTATTTTATCACTGCCGCATGCTCTTTTAACAAGACAGATGCCAAAACTGCAATTTTTAGAATTTCAGTCTGTTTCTATGTTGGATGAGAAAGAACATATAACCACGTGTGGTTTAAGTGGTTTTACAGTCATTGGATCTAGAATACAAATCATAACGCAGCGAATATTATGAAAAAATCACACAAGTGAACACATTCGTTACTAGTATGTAATAAGCATTATTTTAAAAAGCCATTACCATCACGCAATATCTAAAGGGAGGTATACAGCAGATTTTAAGAATAAGAACGCTAATTTCGTAACCTTCCGTAATTGGTTACGAGCCTGCTAAACTGACACGCGGGTTGTCATTGTTTTGTTCTCGGGATCATCATATCGGCCATGCAACGTCCACTGCTACTGCTGAACAAAGGCCACCCCATAGATTTTCAAAGTTTCATCATATTGGGGGGAATTTGCCAGTACTCACCTCGCTTGGCAGGCGGTTTGGTGAGCGCAGAATGGCTGCTGTTCCACAGAAGGGATGCTGCTGCCCAGCCCTCTGGTTTAGAGTCCCTTAGTCGCTTTTTACGACATCCAAGGGAGGTGCAGTGGTGCTATATTCGGACACCACACGGCTGATCGGGAGCAAACGTCCCCTAAATCTTACTTTTTGGATCGTTTTGCATTAATGTTATTCTTTTGAAAAGCAATTTCTATATATATTCTGTCTGGTCTGTAGTTGATATTTTATTAAATATACAGTATGTTATTGTGTATTATGAGACTGGTGCAAACAATAAGTCACAGTGTGGGTTCAAGGCAATTATAATAATAAAAAGCAGCAGCAGATGTCACTAGCAGTTCTTTCCTTTGGATTACTTAAAAAAAATGTTTTCATTTGTATTTCTCATAAAGTGTCATCATGAAACAGACGTGATTTAATAAAATATTTGTAGAGGAGTTCTTTATCTATTTATTTGTGGAAAGCTATTGACACGATTACGTGCCAAAAGTTCTTTTGAACGACTCATTGTGCATTTTCGTAACTGCTGTCTGTATAAGTTCCACAGTATGGGGAAAACAAACAGTCCACCCGAGCAGTGCCCCCTTACCCGGGTAAGCGTGTTTGCTACCAGGCCTTCCGCCGGTGCCCTGGAATTGCGTGCAAGAGACTGACCTACCCATCAGCCATGCATCCCCTCGCCGCACGCGAACTTGGGGTTCGAGGTAATTATCTTATAGAGATTGTCTTCCTCGCAGTCCGGGCGATTAGGCCAAGACCTTCGGTCCTTATGCTGAGCCGCAAGACGTGACCATGACACTGCAGATCTCAGGATTACGATTTGGAGACGTTAGCATTGCTGCCAGTTCGTCAATCGTGTCCAAGACTGACGAAACCCGTCTTCTCGGCTTCGCTTCCTTAGTATTTTCTCGTGTTCAGGGTGTTGCGAGGAGCGAATTTCGCGCACCAACCGGTCAGGGTTTCTGCTCGAGAAATTTGTCTTCAGTCGAGACGGGTAAAGAAAACTCAATGCCTCGAGAACTCGAGAACTCAATGCCGTGCGCTAGGTAACAAAACATGCCTATAACCCGTGATGAGTCAAGTTAAATATGATTCGTTTATTCGAAAGACTGAAAGTTTTAAGGTGGTAGCAAAATGTTAGTTTTGATAAACAAGTTTTTATAGTTATCGAAATCATCATTTCGGCCGAATGAAGTCCACTGCTGGACACAGGCCTCCCCCAAATATCATCACAACGACCGATATGGGTGTGTTTGGGCACATTGGGGGGTTTTGCCTTAATCGCCACGCTTGGTAGGCGGGTTGGCGATCGCAGTTGAGTTATTAATATACTCGAAGGACGCTGCTTCCCATCCTCCGGCTAATCCCTTAGTCGACTTTTACGACACCCACGGGAGGAGATGGGGTGGTGGTATTCTGAGCCGGCACCACACGGCAAGTTATCGAAATACGGTATGGTATAGTATAGTATAGTTTTATTAATTTAAAGCCTGTTGTACATTTGGTCACTGGTAGGGACCCAATAATTATAAAAAAAATACTAACCTACTTGTTACTTTTTATTTAGACCAGCAGAGTACCTAAAGTTTAATTTATTGTTTTTTTTTGACTTGTAATTTAATAAGTGCAATTTGTAACAAAAAAATAATCATTTGATTTAATTGATCTCTTCATCTATCAGTTTAATTTGCAATAAAGAAAAAATTCGAATCTAACATCGTTAAAAATTTCCTGGTCGAGAATTCTCGTGCCTCGAGAAATAAAAAAGGTCGAGAATTCTCGTGTCTCAAGAAATAAAAAAGGTTGAGAAACCATGCACCAGATAAATCGGACGGCCCATCCACACTGGACTTCGCCACTGATCCCTCTTAGTCTCGTTTCTCACTTTGGGCCTGTCCGGCATGAGTACCGGTATAGCCCCAAATATCATCGGAATACCTGTATAGCCCCACCACGACAAAAACGTGGTGCTCTAGTGCCTAACCTACTAAATACTGCGATTACCAATCCACCTGCCAGGCATTACTATGGCAATATCCTTTATAAAAGCGATCATTGGGAGGCCCACGTTCAGCGGTAGACTATGTTCCTGGACATAATTATTATGTAAAATATTTGTCCAGAAACCTAAACAATACATATATCAATTTAAACAATTCATTAACCTTGAGTTCATTTAAAGGCGAAATTTATTATTATTATTTTAAGTTATCAGGGAGGCAGTTGAAACAACTGTTAGGTGCTTCTATCCTGCTAATCGCCGCTGGATTCTATTCTTTGCAGTTGAGAAGATATTTGTCAAGTCGGTTTTTGATCTGATTCACATTTTGGGCTGAGACTGCTTCTTCTGGAAGTTTATTCCACGCTCTGACTATCCTGTTGCTTAGAAAGTGTTTGTATGGGTTGTTATTTGAAAAGCTGATATTTATTATAACATTTATTTGTATAAGATCTACAAATGACGATTACGAATGCGTATAAGAATAAAAAATATATTGCATCTCCCGTGGATGTCGTAAATGGTGACAAACAGACTCTTAAACAAGTGGGATGGGTAGCAGCGTCCCTTCTGCGAAACGCAGCCATTCTGCGCTTCGCTCACTAACCCTTTTCCTGCCAAGCATGGTGAGTATTGGCAAATTCTCCCCAAAATGCACACTTGTGGTAATCACACATAGGGAGACCTTCATTCAGCAGTGGACGTCGTTTGGATGATATGATGATGATGGTGATGAACTAGACGTTATGAAATAGCCCTCATAAATCTTCGTACACCGGTCTATCCATTGGTGATGATGATGTGACGTTCTAATATTATTTTTCTAGGGATTATATAAATCGAAACAAGATACTGTTTTATAAACATTTTTAATCATCTTACATTTATAAAAGGTACACTGAAAGTTCTCTATTAGTTAAACTAGTTTTACCTTGGTAACAAAGATTTTTTTATTTTATTTATAGAGATCAATTGGAAGTTTCTTATTAATTAAACTAGTTTGACCTTAGTAAGGAATTTTCTTTACATTTATAGAGATCAAACTGAAAGTCACATATTAATTAAACTAGATTTACCTGGGCTCCAAAAGTATTTCGTTACACTATAACAATGTGTTGTTTTGTAGCGTATTTCTATAAGTTAAACCTATCATCAAATACCCTTGAATTAAGAATGTAATGTATTATGATCTTGTATAAACTTAACAATTTCAACCAACAACTAAATACTTTTTTATATGAACACAAAAACGTCTTTATACTTTCATACATTGATTAGCAATCAGGAACAAATAAAAATATAGATCAATAGTTTCTTTCATATAGAAAGATGTTTAAAAAAAAAATTAAATAAGAATCTTCTTTTAAACAATAAGCTTTCATTTAATGTTCTAAATAATTGTGATCATGCCTATTTAATGGTATTAAATCAGGCACTTTTTCTTATTCAATCATTTATACATATACAACAATATTAAGTACTGTTTTAAGCACTGGATATGAGATAATTTTAATTCAGTCTTTTGGAATAACATACGAGTTATCTAGTGAACTGTGATGTTTCAGCACCTCCTTTATCTTACAACTTTTTGCAGTTTATGTACATATACTGACAAAAAATCGTGATTACATGAAGTCACTAACAATTTTATGATTTCTTAATTAATTATTTTCTATTTTTAGTTTTGTGTGTGAAGTTTTGCCATCGATTTTAAACTAACTTCCTGGTGAGCTGGACTTTTAAATATAGCTCAGAACTGGAGGACAGACAAACAGTCAGACAAGAAAGCGAGGTTAATTTTGCATTGTCGTCCAATTCTGAGCTATGTTTAAAGTTCAAGTCTCTAGCTCATTAGGAAGTTGGTTAGTTAGTTAAACCGGTTCAAATTTTGTACCGAATAGGAAAACAACGGACAAGAAAGTGAGTTAATAAAAGGCGGTAAAAACACAGTTCACAAGCATGCCCATATATGTAAGGCACATTCAAATATAGAATGGGCTTATAAATGGAAGAGACCATTGTTCTGGTTATTTGCATTTCTGGGACCATTCTATAAGAGTGTGTTGAGAGCATTCACTTAAAAAAAACGTGATCAAACCATAACTGTTCTATGCTCCAACTCTTTAGACAGTTCCACTATCAAATCCTTATATATGATCGGGTTCATGTTCTTGCCCAGCAAGTACAGTATGAACCAGTCGCCATAGCCAAAACGCTTTACAATACGCGATATTAAGCTCTTCTTCACATATCTCAACTGACCAGCAATCATTATGGAACGGAGGGGGCGCAGGGAGAGAACTAACACACGGAACAAAACGGCTAAAGTAGACACGAAGGCTAAAATGATTAGCCAAAACCAGAGAATTACGAATATTTTTTCATTAACGATATTCAGAGGCAGAACGCAGAGGCGATCTTTGATCTGCAAGGAGCCTGAAGGTCCATAACTTCTGAGCCAGCACTTGGTAAGTTTGGGGAAGAACTGATCCATGGGGTTGACGGCCGCAAAGTCTATCATGTTGGCGGGCACACGAGGCGTGTGCGTGAACGCTGCGACGGCGGCGCCGTAGTTGCGGAATGCGCCCCCCAGGAATATGTCCAGAAGGAATATTTGACCAACCTGGAAACAGTAAGTATTTATGAATATAGCAAAAGTTTACTGTTATACAGCACTGGTTTGCTGATGACGGTATTAGGTTTACATATCGTCGCTGCGCCTGCCAAAAATGCTGTGTTTATTGTTCTTAACAGGTTCTTGATGCAATTTTACATTACCTATTTTCGACGGCGCATATGCCTGTAAAACCCTGTTTGTAATAATTATATCTAATGGCTAAGTAAATCGTAAAATTTGCTATGTTATTTCGGCCAAAACTTTACTTGAAAAATGCTTCATGAGTGCTATAGATAAATGGCGTTCTGAAAACTTTGCGATTTTACACATAGCAGATTTCACAGGCGCAGCAATGCCCCTTCTAGGCTAGAATAGGGTTGCAATACGTCAGGGTGCACTGGGACATGGTTCGGTTTGAAGTGTTGTCCCCGAATCCATAGTATTTCATCCATGCATCATCATATCAGCCAAAAAACGTCCACTGCTGAACAAACGCCTCCCCCTTAGATGCCCGGTTACGTGCCGTGTATCGTCATTTTGAGGGATATTTGCTAGTAATAACCACACTTGGCAGGCAGATTGGCGATCGCAGTATAGCTACTGTACCACAGAAAGGACGCTGCTGCCCATCCCTCTATTTAGAGTCCCTTAGTCGCCTTTTACGACATCCACGAGAGGAGATGGAGTGGTGCTATATTCTAAAATTGGACGGACTTTTAACCAATTAACTGAAAGCAATTGATAACATACATGGCTGTATGAGTTATGATCCATTTGCCTTCTCTGCACGGAAAAATATTATGCAAGTAGGTGCCAAAAAAAAACTTAAGGTGTTGCAGGACACATGCGGAATAAACACACCGCAAAGCAAATAACTATAATCACATATTTGCAAATACGCGGGAAAACAATATTTTTATTTAACATTCTAAGAATTTCAAACTGCTTCTGAACTTTGTACGATTTGTTTTTTTTTAACTTCCATGTGTTTATTTGTCAATAATTTATATAATATATTATAATAAAACACTTTTAAAGGATGACTGACTGCAGTCATCCAGCGACCACGAACCCTGCAGTGTTCGAAACGTCAGGAAAAACAAAAATCTAAAATATACGCGATAGAATTTGTTTAAGTGTTTTATTATAATGTGTAATACTCGCGAAAACCTAAGATATTATTATATATATAACTAGCTGGGACCCGCGGTTTCACCCGCGTTGAATTTAAAAGAAATTTAGAGTACTTCGACATATACAATTGGCATATAATATATATATTGGATTTCAAGGGTTTTTTTGCGCGGAACCCTAATTATTTTTCTAAAATAAAAGTAGCCTAAGTTATTCCTTATAACATCAGCTATCTGCCAGTGAAAGTCCCGTCAAAATCGGTCCAGCCGTTTCGGAGATTACCCGGAACAAACAGACAGACAGACAAAAAAATTAAAAATTGTTTTTTTGTTGTAGGTATCGTATATACTTTCACATGCATTTAGTAAAAAGCTGTTATTTTGACATTACAAACAGACACTTCAATTTTATTTATTTGTATAGATATACCTAAACAATTAAAACTAATCATACATAGTCTACTACTATGTAACTAAACTACAACAAAAATGTATACAAATAAAAACTATAAGAAAGGGAGTGCTTAGGCGTCAAAGTACTCCTACTCATTGCTGTCAACTGGTAAAGTTCCCAGAAGACTGGCAGCATTGCCGCGTTAAATGGCAATGCTAATTCTTTGTAAGAAAAATTAGGCCTGCCCTCTGGTTACGCGAAGAGTCGACCAAACATCTGGCAATATATTTAAAAAGCAGATGCACTCGGTGCATATAACCGTGACGACCGACGCCATGACGTTTCGACCCCAAACGGCTCTAACACATAACTTCCAACCAGGTTATTATGTTTGCGCCGTTTGACGGTCTGCAGCGGCACCACCAGCACAGCCCGCTGAATATGAAACATTGAATGGAGCAAGGGTATCGACATAAGTTGCATCCCACAGCAGAGGCCTTCCCAACCTCCATGGGAAATCGCTGCATCTTGCTGCAGTAAGTAGGAACCAGAATAAAATTTTATTTTTAGATTGAAACCACTCACCACATTTAAAAGGTTGAGTATCTCACAGAAGGCGTACCGCAGAGCATACATGTTATGAGTATGTATGTTTGTGTAGCTTAAATATGAAACCAGTTCCCCACGACGGAACTCAGACCAGTCCTTGGTCACCAAAGGGCTACCTGCAATTTGGTGAGAATGTTTTAATAACTTAACAGGGTAAGTACCTAAATACGAGATATGGGACATGGAAGGATCACAAACTACGATAGGCAATGCTTGATAATAATTTACAAAGTGCCTATCAAGGGTTCAATCTTTAACAAAAGCAGGTACCTATAACATGATACTAAGAGCAATCGTAGATTAGGATAGGCTGAGTAATTATAAAAAGTATTATACATGGAGTTCATTTAAATGGGACACTTGCTCTAATATAGTATGAATATGAAGGTCACATGGAGACAAAACAAAGTTATTTGCACTATTGGTGCTGGCACTGTTAGTCCCCTTAATATGCATACATTTCAAGAGCTCTTAATTAGCAAGATATTGGAAGTACCAAAACCAGTGAGTACAGCCTCTGAACCAGATGCTGGTTTTAGGCAGAACTGTGATAATAATACTTTAAACAGAAATATTTTTTTTTATTTGTGTGGTGCCGGCTCAGAATGCCACCACCCCATCTCCTCCCGTGGGTGTCGTAAAAGTCGACTAAGGGATTGGCCGGAGGATGGGCAGCAGCGTCCTTCGAGTACATTAACAATTCAACTGCGATTGCCAACCCGCCTGCCAAGCGTGGCGATTATGGCAAAACCCCCCAATCAGCCCACATCACATCCATATCGGTCGTTGTGGTGATCTTTGGGGAGGCCTGTGTCCAGCAGTGGACTTCATTAGGCCGTTAGATAGAAACAGAAATATCTGACATATAGGTTTTTATTTAATTCCTTTTGTAGTTTATTGTACCTTGCATGTATTTTGTCAGGCAGGTGTCCCATTTTCATGGAAATTATGGAATATTTTTTATTGTAATAGATTAGATATTACTTTCAAATTATTAGATAGAAGTAATGTTACTCAGAAAAATAAAATGTGCATACTTAAATCAGCTGCCAAAGCTTTGAGCCTTCCCCCCTCCCAAATCTTCCACAAATATCTTGGAGTGTAGAACATGACAGATTGTCCAAGTAGCACAAAACACACCCACTGGTAGTAAGTGTGCTTTATCTGCTCATCATTATCACCTTTGTTAGGACCAACTCCTGGATATGCCATGTGCACACCTTCAACACCTGATAGAAAAAAGGTTTGATAATTAAGGTGTCTAATAGCTATTGAGTAATATTTATATGCAACCCGTAAGCCTAAGCCTGTATTAGTTATTATTATATATAACCATATGATAGTAGTAGCATGTGTATGATGAATCTGTAAAATAAAGTAATAATAATATTTATGTATTCTCTCTTCACAAAGGTTCTCAATTGTGTTTTAAGCAAGATGCAAAAATGATAAATTGATAAGACATACATGCAATAGAAAAAGAAACAGTATCTAAGAACATAAAAAAGACTCTAATATACTTATAGACAAGGCTTATTATAGTATTGCAGATTATTTAACTGACGAGAGTATCTACTAGCTATCAATCAGGCACTCACATAATTTTTATTTTGTTTAATAATTGATTGTTTTATATATCATTGTAATACTTAATTTGTTTAATATTTTTAATAATAATTTTATTATATGATTTATGTATGTGTTGCACAAACAAACATTTTACACCCATTTGGGTATGTCACAGAGGTCTTTTTTGATATTAACACCTTTATTTGTAATATTATGCAAACATATGATAACAAATAAATTGAATTAAACATATTTAAGTATTGATGTTACAAGTAATTTACAAAACATAAACAGTTCCAAGTGTCTGGACTAAGATTATAACACCACTCCATCACCTCCCATGGACAACTTAAAATATGACTAAGCTACTCTAAATCAGAGGATACGGCAGCAGCATCCTTACTGTGCTACAGTAGCCATATACTGCTCACCAACCCACCAGCCAGGCGTGGTGAACACATGCAATTTCCCCCAAATTATGTAACCAATTTTTGTGGATATCTATGGGGGACCTCAGCAGTGGATTTCCTTCAGCTGATATAATAAACTAGACCAATCTATTGTATCTAGATATAGTTTCTGGGCATGGCATACTGGCGATTTGAGATTATCCTTGGTTCAGAGGCTTTTTAATGTTAAGATTAATATTAGGTAATGTTTTTATGTTAACTGGCTGGACGCCGACGTCACCAGGACTAAGAGGAGGAGAGAAACTTGAAAAGCATAAAATCGACCATATTTCGCCTCACCTAGATGTTACGAAAATAAACAGAAGTAGCTAACACTAATAATAATCAAAATACTGACCAACAAAGCGGCTTTTCAGCGTATAAGTGCCGTAGATCCAGCAGTAGCTGTTGATTGCGTCCTTGTCGCTGTCCTTCTCGCTGTCGCTCATGCAATGGATCGGCTCGCCAAAGAACTGCTTCGACGTCACCAGCAACGTGAACACAAGTAACATTATCACCGTTACTTTATAGTGCATACGGAAAATATTGTTGTCGGTGCAAACGTTCTCAAATTTCAAAAATGCCCGGAAGGGCATAAACAGGTCAATCATGTTTTGGTAATATTAATTGCCACGTTATTTATTCCTATGTTTAATGCGAATTTTCGAGCACAAAAGAAATTTCCTTTCAACTACCCGCGCATTTTATTGAAGTAAAGATGGCGTATGGCGTCAGTCGTGCTTTGTTGTGAAATAAAAATGTAATGTCAAATGCCAACAGAAAAAAAAAATGCCAACACAAATGACGAAACAGAGCTTCTACCGGAAATAAAAATCGAATTAGAAATATTTATTAGGGTAGTTTTATAAAATAAGTTATGGCTGGGTGAATGGCATAGGTATATCCGAAATATTTATTTATTATTTTACAAAATCATTTATAGAAATAAAACAAAAAAGAGAATCCTTCCGCATCGAAATAAATGAACGTGTGAGTTATACCGTTGATTTACAGCAAACAATAAAGCATTTTATCAGAAAAATAAACTGGATGACTCAAAGCACCCAGCTTCGCAATTCTCAATTATAATTTCAGACAAGGATTTATGTCGCTAACTTATGGGAGAATGAACAGAAGACACAGACGGACACAGAAGGGAGACAAGCAATCCGTATCGATTTGGTTAGAAATGGCAGTTGGTATATATAATCATCATCATCACATCATCCGAAGATCTGGCTGGAGGCCATATAGCTTAGCCAAATTTCCTGGTTAAGCAGTGACATCTCCCTGAACCGAATACAAGACGCTATACAAAAAAATAACATCCACAGGATGAACAAAGGCCTCCTTAGATTGCCACAATGACCGGTTACATGCCATCCACATCGGGTATTGGTAAAGCTAAACTGTTCTCATAAAGCACTTGGCAGCCATTTTTACGTATGAGCGCTAGAGATCGGATATAATTAAATACGAAGTTCTTGGTAACACAAACTTTATTGACAATTCAATAATAATCCTCACTTATGTACATGACAAACATGTTTCTAAGTTATCACAAACACCATGCTTATAAACTTACTAATTACATTAAATAAATTTGACTGGAATGTAAGTAAATTTACTTCTATTCAATAAATAAAGACAGTAACTCATTTTACCTTTACACATATTACCCTATTTTATATGGAATTGAGTAATCTATTATATAGAAGAAGAATCATCATCATCATTTCGACCGAATAAAGTCCACTGCTCGACATAGGCCTCCCCCAAAAATCACCACAACGACCGGTCTGGGTATGTTGTGTGCTCATTTGGTTTTGCCTTAATCGCCACGATTTACAGGCGGGTTGGCGATCGCAGTTGAGTTCTAAATGTACTCGAAGGACGCTGCTGCCCACTCTTCGGCTGATCCCATAGCCACCTTCTACGACACCCACAGGATGAGCTGATTGGTGCTGTTTTTAGCCGGCACCACACGACAAGAATAAGAATAAAAGAAGGATCAATCAGGTCAAAATACATAGCTAACCCTTGTTGAGACAAGGTATGGAGATGTCTTTACATTTTCTTTTAATAATGTAATCAAGAATAATGCAATTGATAGGCAGGTTTAAATTTCACTTTATAATGTTATGCATAATGAATCCGTAAATAGATCATAGAAAGCCCTGATTAATATTATTTATGTCATCATTAAACCAATAAAAGATTCGGTTGTCTTTCATGACAAACATTATTTAAAATATAAACATTAATAGTATAATCAATTTTTTTAATGAGAGCCAGTGTGATTATTTCTTAAAAATAAATATTTGTTACGGTTAATTGTGAGTACTTGGCGGTTTGAATACTGTTTTTGAGGTTCTAATAATATTAACCTGAAAATGGCATAGCATATTATTTAAAATGATAAATAATCGTTTGCCTCTTTCTTTAATCAGTCTGTCTAATTCCTTTTCTTTACATTCATTTTACAATTACTGTTAATTTAACATAGGGCTGCTTAAAAATATATTTATGTGACAAGTTGAATTAGTTTGATGACCTGGAAATTTCTTTGGCTTTGATATAAAAATCATAAGGCTTACTAGGTAGTAACTTATTGTACATAAGACAAAATCTAGCATACAGAATGTATCTAATTAAACTACAATGTTCGTTAAAGGCAGAAAAATAAAATTAGATTTAAAACTATTCTTAGGCATACGGCGCTTCATTTGTGCCTATATTTTATAGAGTACCGTTTCATCGTACGAAACGACCAAAAATTAATATTTTTTTTAAATGCCCTGGAAATATTCACACCAATCAAAAACTGAAATCAGTTCATTTAAAAGGGTAATAAATAATATTTTCCATGAAATTTAAGCACTATCAATATATGAATATTATTTTAAAATAGGCGTAAGTTATTAGCGTTTCTATTTTGCTAAATAGAGCCGATACTTCTAAGTATGCCTTCAGAACACATTAACTTTACTATAAATCCATAAAACCTCTGTTGTGCAGGAAATAGAGAAAGCGCGAGCGAAATTAGAAATTTGGAACGAACTATTTTACATTTTTTCTTCCCTAGCCTACATTAAATGAATATTGAGTACTTATCCATTTTGAAAAATAGCCAGTGGGTTTATAATCTTGAGATTTTGAAAAATTGCCATTGAATAATTCGTCAAACATAACTGAAATTTGATTAAGTATATATGTGCTTATAAAGATTTTTTTTCTATATATTTAGTATAAACGGTCCCAATTGTAGCATAATACTACTTTTAAACCCACTGAAGCATATCTTCAATCAAGAAGTATAAAAGCAGTAGAGCGTATTTTACTTTAAAACAGTAGTAAGAATGAATGAAAATTGATTGTTCAAAAATATTCGTGAAATTTGTCTTAAGCCACTACAACCATTGCATAAGGGCTAACGATCATCACAGTTATAGGTCGAAGTATCACGGTTATTTGCTGGTGTCAATAATTACCAAGTTGTTATAATTATTAAGGTGTAACTTTTGAACGGAATATATACACACATTAATAGCTTTTCTTTTTGCTTATAATTAAAGTTTACTTTTGACTGTCGTATTGTCGTTGCTCTGTTCTTCAAATGCCATGTTTCCTAAAGCGAAAATATTGTCAGGATCTAAAGTTTTCTTTGCGGCTAGCAATAGTTGTCGTCCAGGCTCACTGACAGTGTTGGTATACCATTTTTTTCGTAGTTTGCCGACTCCGTGGTGATGCGATATAGAACCTGAAGCCAAGAAAAATATAAGTATGATAAAAACCTATGGTTTGGTTATCTGGAAGAGGTCGCTTTGTTCAATAAGACCGCCCATTGTACACTTATATTTGTAAATGTCTATCTTGTATGTGTTATGTGGTGTACAATGAAGAGTATCTAAATAATAAATAAAATAAATAAATAGGTAAAACTTAACTTATTACACAGTCTTACTATCGCGTTTGCCAGGATAAAATAGTTTTTTAATCACTCAATTGACTTAAAATTATAAACAAATAAGTTTCCGAACTACCAACTGAAGAGGAATAAAAAATACGAGCTTACCACCGCAGGCAATGATCTCATCTCGTGCAGCCTCTTCGATTTCCTCGTAGGTGGAAACGGGGTCGGGGCACTGCGCCGTATTATGACCAAAGTAGAAATAAATGCAGCAGCCGGCGTCATACCTGAATAAACATTTTGTTGTCCAGATTTAAAATATTGCAACACCATCTACTCTTGTGCATATCGTGAAAGGCAACTAATCGACCGATAAAATGAAAGGAGTATTATTTAACCTTTTTTACTACAAATAAGTAAAAGTGTGGGAGACTTTTTTATTTGTTCCAAAACTGCATTTTTGATTACAATATTATTACCGCTAGCGTCTGAGTATTATTCGTATATGATTGTGAACTCACGTTTGCGTCAGCCGATGTGATATCAGATACTTGGTGATGCCCCTCCTAGCGCACTCTTCCCGAATTCGCTGCTTCACGTTAGCACAGAGAGCCAGGGTCCGGTCCCACGGTACCGATGTCTCGAACGATTCTGCCACAACGTCGTATTCTATAGCCACGTCCTGTTGGCAGATAAATTGTGAATTAGCTTTGAACAGACTTTCAATATGTGTGTCACTTATATATAACAATTTACCTTTCAAACATCGATACAAAAGTATAAACGGCGTCGCCAAGGGGGGTCAGGTGGGGGAGCTGCCCCCCTAGAAACTAAATATATTTAAATATAATTTAATTAAATTTTCTGTCATTGTCCGATTTACAATTGATGTTAGAAAGTAAATGATTTTAGGTTTTAATGAAAAAAGGAGCCGGGAAAAATCCTAATCTAAATTCAAGAAGATTTAAAAATAAAAACTTGTTAAGACTTCGATTAAGATTTTACAAATTGTATTTAATTTACCTACTACTACATATTTTCTATCTATCATCTTACCGTCCCCTGGTTTATTAGCTGGAGACGCTCTTGGTAAGTATACTCACTCTTAAATAAGCAATAACAAAAGTCAGGGTGTATCCATTCTCTCCATTCGTCGCACCGGCCGGGATCCCTCCGAAGTCGGCGGCTATGTTGTTCAGTCTCTTTTCCCTGTCCTTGACTGCTTCCTCGGAGCCCTCCATTAGCAGGGTGACGACGCATAGCTTAGCAGGGTCGAAGCCCTTGATCTTCGTGACGTAGAAGCGCTTCAGCCCGTCGAGCAGTACGCCCCCCCACGTATTCTCAGTTTTCAGAGCTTGTCCGAAGCGGAACTGAAAATGTCAGATTTGTTGTTTTAGGTACCGTTTAAGTATTTTTTTAACATCCTTTTTTATTATTATCATATAACTACTATGTAAACAATCGATATCACCTTTGATATCGATTCGATCGATCGAGTTTAATTATTATGAAAATATAAGTAGAGAGCATACCACGTTTTTATATATCATTAATAGCGTGTTTTTATCAACTTAACTATAATATTATTATATCCAGATTTTTTAAATGTTCTTTTCTTATTGTTAGCCAGTGGAAATTCTGCATGAACTTCCTTCGTCCTGGGGAAGGATGAAGGGGCATGCCGGTCTCCTACCGGCTAAAACCACTGGAGCGGTCAGCTTCGGCACTGAAGGGGGGCTCCAGGCCCTCGTGAGATTACAATGTTGAATGTACTTTATTTTTTTATTGAGATCCATTGGAAATTCTACATGGTACTTCCTTCACCCCGGGGAAGGGCGAAGGGGTATGCCGGACTCCTACCGGCTTCCACTGGAGCGGTCATCTTCGGCACCGAAGGGGGGCTCCAGGTCCTCGTAAGATCACACTTGGGCCGCCCATTGGTGCCACACCTTTAGGCACATCACGGAAGGGATGACTGTAAAGTGGTCACCCCCTCTAGCGGAGGGAAGGCGACTGTAAAAAGGTCGCCCCCCCAGGCACTTCTCGGGGAGGATTGTAAAGGATCCCCCCAAGCCTCGCATTGCGCTGTGCTGCGCACACAGCGGCCCGTGACCACGTGCGCGGCGCCGACTTCCCGGGGGTCGCTCGGTGTGAGCACGCAGACTCCCCAATCTGCGCACTCGCGACCCCTGATCGACCGCGGCCCAGAATTGGCTTTCTGCACTACGTGTCGCGGATTCGATCCCCGCACGGAACAAATGTTTGTATGATCTACAGATAGTTATTCCGGGTCGGGTGTTTGTGCATGTGAGATTTATGTTTGTAAACTTTACCCACGACACAGGAGGAATACTGGTGTGGGGCAAAAAGTTTATTTGTTGAGCTGTAATAAATCCTTTACTATAGCTTTATAGTATTTTTTGATAATTAAGTATGTAGACGTATTATAATATTTATAGCAGGGACTGAAAGCCGTAGACAATACTGGTTCATACCATTGTATCATACGGATACAACAGAGGTAGGTATCAAAATCTGAACCTTTCACATGAACACATATCAGGCAAGGCGCACGAGGAAGGGTGTCCACCGCCGAGTCGGTCGGATCGAGTCATTTAGTTTTTCACCTAATAACTTCCACACGCTTTCATTACTTTTTTATTATTATGGCTGACTTGGTGCATCTTAGTTTTGATTATCGTGTACGACAACGATTTCGCAATAGTGTATAGACCAGCAAACATCTTGAGCAAAACGCGGTATAGTGGTGGGGAAAATTCGGTGAGTTAAATACACGTATATATATATTACATCTATACATCTATACAAATAAATAAAATTGAAGTGTCTGTTTGTAATGTCAAAATAACAGGTTTTTACTAAATGCATATGAAAGTATATATGGTACCTATAACAAAAACACAATTTTTAATTTTTTTGTCTGTCTGTCTGTCTGTCTGTCTGTCTGTTTGTTCCGGGTAAACTCCGAAACGGCTGGACCGATTTTGACGGGACTTTCACTGGCTGATAGCTGATGTTATAAGGAATAATTTAGGCTACTTTTATTTTAGAAAAACGATTGTGGTTCCGCGCAAAAAAATAAAAACCTTGAAATCCAACATATCTTCTATGTCAAGTGTCTATGTCGAAGTACTCTAAATTTCTTTTAAATTACACGCGGGTGAAACCGCGGGTCCCAGCTAGTAAACAATATAACAGATGTAATCGATACCGTAACGAAATTGATACCATGGGTTTTTTAGTACCTACATGGTTCTGGAACCTAAATTACTGAACCGATTTTAATAAAATTTTGCATACTGTGTGCAGTTTTATCCAATTTAAAAGATAGGATAGTTAATATCTCAATTTATAATCGCAATATTATTTTATTGTAAATTATTTGTTTATTATCTGACAAAGAGTCATAACTATCTGCTAGTTCGATAAGATTCTAACAGATGGCGGTGTAAAGTAATTAGTTGACTGGATTGTTGGGACCCGGTAGGTATGACTGCAATCGGGTTTGCATGTACCTGCCCGTGCGAAGCCGGGGCGGGCAGCTAGTACTGCTAGTAGTTTATAATTGTCATGCACGTGAGGTAGGTTTCGCACTTTTTATGACTGTGTTAGCTCAGTTACGACAATAAATCAATTAAATGAGTAGTTCTTTTTCCTTCTATGAGTCAAATTTTGAGAAAAAGTCTTACCGACGATAACTTAAAAATTAAATATCTCAAAAACAACTAAATTTCGGTAGAACATTTGGTGGCTCAATTTGTTGCATTCTAGCCCTACTATAAGGTTCTGCTAGGAATACGTCGAGTACCAAAGGCCACCGACTTGGATTACCGACTGTCGTCTAATGACAGCAACCACTCTATGATTTCACGTGTCCTCCGAATCACGGAGACGTTCAGTTCAAAAACCACTATGCGGTCACCCATCCAGACTCTGACCGCGCCGATCATTGCTTAACCTCACCGATCGTTAACGATCAGTGAGCGCCGTTGGTTTTCTTTTATTTAATGACAGGCTTCTCGCCGATATCAGATTCAGGCGATAATTTCTAAATTAAGCAACACAGCTAAGGGCGCCCCCTAGTGGGGGTTGGGTCTCAGCTTAGAGTGTTGCTGGGTGGTCAAGTTGGAAGACCTGGATCAGTATAGTTTAGTTTTTAGGGGATTTTAAAGCTTCTTGCTCGGCACGGGACAGCACCAGCAAGGGCTTAGTTGCGATCGACTACTACTTTTTTTATGCTTCTCGCAGACCTCATGCAATGCATTGCTGCTTTTCCGGATATTCTGGCGAAGCCGAAAAGAGCCAGGTCACCACTGGCTATAGCGCGTCATATATATACCTGTTCATTGTCCATAAGTCGTATACTGGACGGCTGCAGTCGTTGTCTTGCGACTTCTCGCTCGAAGTAGAAGCCGGACTCCCAGTCGGGGAACACCAGGGAGCCGTAACGCACCACAGGTGGCAGAGGTCGGATTTTAATCGTCACCTGAAATAAACATTTGTTATTAATTTTAATAATATATAAAATGACGCTTTGCTCCACTATCCACCTTCCAGCTGTACCATCAGACCCTGTTCACCAAGTGTAATGCATGGAACTCTTTAAAACAAACCAATGGAGCCCACACTCGAGGGTTTACTAGTAGCCATGGAAGAAGTCCGCTATCCTTCTCCTGGTTCCATCATCAGATCAGTGCGATGGTACCAGATTGTATTGTCATCCGGATTACATATACTTGCAAAGTTTCAAATTGATACGACAACTAGAAGTAGGTAAAAATTTACTTCCAAGATTTGTTTACATAGATAATTAAGTTACGAGTAAAGCTAATAAAAGCGTGTTAAAAATGAAATTTAAATATACAAAGGTCGTTTGTATTTATATAGCAATATTATGTAAGGCCGATAATCTGCAAATTCTTCACCTTTTAACAGAAAAATTACGTCAAATATCGGACCAATTTTTCTGTTGCGTCCTATATTGTTTATTCAAATAACTTCTAAATTCATGATTTTAAGATATTATCGGGTCTATTCGAGCACCCGATATTATCTTAACATCATGAATTGAATTCGCGAAAGTTTAAGAATTACAAATTGTACGAGATTTGGAATGTTATAATAATTAAATAATTCTTAGGATATCTACAATCAGGAAAATAGGAAATAAGGAGAAGTGGTACGGGGGCGTAACGGCGCCACCGCGACATGCACAATCCGGGCCATTCGGAAAGGAATGGACGTTTTATAACATCAGTTGAGATTCGATCCCGTAAGTGAAACTTTATTAGTAGGTATCGTGTTTTTCGGGAATAATATGCAAAATCCGAGGCGAAAATAATAACTTTATCAGGGAAGGATTCATATACCATATGCAAGTGAAAGAATTTTCTTGTATTTATCTATAAAAAAAAAAAAAATGTTTTCTTTATTATGTTACATTTGGATTGATGGAGCAGTACGACATCATTATTTTTGTACAAAATACAATGCTTCTTATCTACCACTTTTAACTAGCAATCGGTGAATAACAAACGCAGTGAAATAGAACAGCGAATGGTACTCCCAATAAACTCACGCGTTGCGGAGTACGGCTGCTGTTTTACAGTTTGCTACAGAGGGTTTCAGAATTATAATTATCCTCTCCAAGGTATGCCTAAAGGCGTGACACTAATGGGCGGCTCTAGATGGGGACTTTTGAGTTCCTCCAGCTCCCTTCGGGGCCGAAGATGACCGCACCAGTGGTCTTAACCGGTAGGAATCCGGCATACCCCTTTGACCTTTTCAGAGGCGGAGGAAGTATATGATGAATTTCCAAAGGTTGAGAATAAAAGGTTATTGCACACCTGAGAAGCCTCCAAAATTTTCTCAACGGTGTGTGGATTCCGCCAACCCGCACAAGGCCAGCGTGGTGGAATAAGGCTTTCTCACCGTGAGAAAAGGCTACTGCCCAGCAGTGGGACCGTAATGTGCTAGTTATTACGATAAAAAATCGGCAGACGCACGCAGGTATCGTCACTCGTGGAGGCTTTCTCATGCACTTTATTAGTTACCGTATAGTTTTTTCCATAAATATATAGGTACAATATACATATAATTCATAAAGCTTCTTACCTCTGTGACGACTCCGAAGCATCCTTCCGAACCCATGATGACGTGTTCCCAGTCGGGGCCACAAGATATACGCGGCACTCGACAACTCTTCTCGATCACGCCGCGAGCTGTCACCGTCTGTAAATAAATAGTCGTCATGATATATTGTGTGTGGCCAATGATATTATACCATAGATAAGTTACGTCCATCTTAAATGGCGCGTAAAACTCAGTCTCGCTTTAAGCAGGTATAAAAAACTACACACCTATGCTGTAAGAAAGTAGATACAAAAACTACGAGAGTAAAAGAGATAGCTATCTAAAATGACAACACGTTTACTCGATGTCTTTTTCGCACCTGTGATAGAATATATGTGTTGTCTCTTTCCTTTGCTTGGCCTGTGTTTTGTTCGAGAATATTATTCTATAGATAATTTGAATAGTATTTTTATTAAAATATTTTATATAGTTTGTTATTCACGTGTGGGATGTCATACATCCCTTGTTCTTTATTTATTTTTACTTGATAATTTGTGCATTTTCTATACGCACGACGGCATTGTTATTACTTAATTAATAGAACAATACAGATTGTGACAGTGTGTGCTCGTTGTCTTGTCTTGGGCGAACTAATTGCGAGGTGCTACAATTGGGTGAGTTTTGGTTCTTACTTCTGGCGCGCATGTAACATATCTACTTCTTTTAATATATAATATCATAGTGTGTGGCCGTGTTCGTGTACGTGGGCGCCGTGTGGTGCCAGCTAAGAATTCAACCACCCATCTCATCACGTGGGTGTCGTAAAAGACGAATATGGTATTAGCCGGAGGATGGGCAGCAGCATCCTTCGAGTTCGGCGATTATGGCAAAACTCTCCAATGAGCACACAACAGAAACCCAAACCGGTCGTTGTGGCAATATTGGAGGGAGGCTTACGTCCAGCAGTGGACGTTTTTGCAGCTGAAATGATGAATGATTGCATGTGGCACGGCCTTCAGGGAGGTGGACAGACTACCTGGTGAAGGTCGCTGGGAGTCGTTGGATGCGGGCGGTATATAACCGCTCGTTGTGGAAATCGAAGGGGATGCGTTTAATCAGCAATAGGGTGGTGGTGAGTCCCTTATTGCAAGTCCAGCTAGGTAGGTGTCACATGTTCTGCCGCTAAGCAGTAGTGTTTAAACTGTAAACATTACTGTGTTCAGGTTACAGGGGCCCTGTATCTAGGCGAATAGGAAATTAGTGAGCAAAAGAGCGCACAGGGACGCTTCGCGGGATCCTTTACAATTCCCCCGGGGGGTGACCGCTTTACAGTCACCCTCAGATGTGCCTGATGTGTAATGTGTGTGATGTGTACATAGGCGTGGCACCAGTGGGCGGCTCTAGTGTGATCTTACGAGGACCTTGAGGGGCTGAAGATGACCGCCCCAGTACTTTTAGCCGGTAGGAGTCCGGCGTACCCCTTCGCCCTTCCCCGGGGTGAAGGAAGTTCCATGTAGAATTTCCACTGGGCCCAATAAAAAAAGTACAGTCCTGAGTAACATTACATGTTATTTGCCGTGTGGTGCCGGTTACAAATAGCACCAACCCATCTCATCCCGTGGGTGTCGTAAAAGGCGACTAAGGGATTAGACGGAGGGTGGGCAGCAGCGTCCTTCGAATACATCAACAACTCAACTGCAATCGCCAACCCGCCTGCCAAGCGTGGTGATTATGGCAATACCCCCCAATGAGCACACAACACGCCGATATCGGTCGTTGTGGTGGTCTTCGAGGGAGGCCTATGTCCAGCAGTGGACTTTATTCGGCCGAAATGATGATGTTATAGGCAGGCATGACGATTTACTACCTAGAGAATGATTGCTCATCTCGTTACAATATCTATACATCTATACAAATAAATAAAATTGAAGTGTTTGTTTGTAATCTATACATACAAATAAATAAAATTGAAGTGTCTGTTTGTAATGTCAAAATAACAGCTTTTTACTAAATGCATATGAAAGTATGTACGTTACATGTAACAAAAATGCTATTTTTAAATTTTTTGTCTGTCCGTCTGTCTGTCTGTCTGTCTGTTTGTTCCGGGTAATCTCCGAAACGGGTGGACCAATTTTGAGGGGACCATCACTGGCAGATAGCTGATATTATAAGGAATAACTTAGGCTACTTTTATTTTAGAAAAATAATTAGGGTTCCGCGTAAAAAAATAAAACCCTTGAAATCCAATATATATATTCTATGTCAAGTGTCTATGTCGAAGTACTCTAAATTTCTTTTAAATTAAACGCGGGTGAAACCGCGGGTCCCAGCTAGTTGTATATATAAAAAAAGTCTGATGTCTGAACCTGAACCGTCTGTATGAACTGATATGCTGACGTCCATGTTACCGCATTTTTCAGCACAGGTTATGGATGCTGAAATTATATTGCTGCTTATATTTGTCCGGAATCGTACCATATTCAGTTTTTACAAACGGCAACGACATGCTGCTGGGAACCCTTGAGACAAAGGCTCGAGGCTCTACCATCAAATGGTGATCGGCCTAAATTGACGACCCGATCGGAGCAGGGATGCAATTCCTTAATCTCAAACATCCTTGAATACAGAATTCAAATAACCGTGACAACCCAATTTGGGATTCCCTAAGACTCGTCCCCATGGCTCACCGCCTGCAACGTGTCCTTGAATAGCTTCAATCATGTCTTAACGTATAAAATTTGTTTTTTACCGTCATTTTAATTCTGTATTGAAGGATGTATAGATGTTTGACCTTAAGGTGTAATTACACCCCTGGTCGTTGGCAACCAACCTAAAAATAGTACAGTAAGAATAATGAAATAGGTAGAAATGAATAATAATCTATATTACTTTAACATTAATTACTTATCATTCATCATTTTGGGGGAAATTTGCCAGTACTCATCACGCATAGCACGGTTTTTTAAAAGATTAGAAAATTATCCATGGAGGTTCTTGACGGCTCGTCTCCATAAAACCAACCAATTAGAACCGTGCAGCATAAACTCTGACATTTCATAAGAGCCAATAATTTGTTTATTTGAAACTAACTATTGATACGCACAGTTTTTGTTTTTCGACAAACATTCCCCCCCTTCACCTGCGCAGAAGATATTTTTTGGGTCTGATTGGCGGTATGCAAATGCGCAAACCGATCCTCACTCTTTCAGTGACCGCTCAAGATCACTGTATTATATTAATGTACCGTGCCTGCAGACTTAAAATCAGACCAGAGGCGGACTTAATGCCACTAGACATTTTCTACCACTGGAACTTACGAGTGTTACAGAGACAAAACATGGTACACACGGCTACATATCAAGCTATACAAAACCAGTAAAAGCTGATCTCGCATTGTATAGGCTTTCGGTATTACAAGAGATTAGTGTGAACTGGTTTTGTATAGCTCGATATGTAACTGTAAGCAGTCAAATAACGAAAGGCAATTTACGCAAGACGTTTTAATTCGTTAACATAATATAAATAATAATATATATACATATAATAATAATTTATTATAATCCTTCCTGGAATAACATAGAGATGATTGTGCCAAAAAATTGAGGAGGTATTTAAGTAGTTTACGTTTAAAACAGTAGCGACTGGTAGCCATCCTGATATCAAGAGGTAGCGCATTTATTATAATCCTTCCTGGAATAAAATAGAGATGATTGTGCCAAAAAATTGAGCAGGTATTTAAGTAGTTTACGTTTAAAACAGTAGCGACTGATAGCCATCCTGATATCAAGAGGTAACGCATTCCACAGAAGAATAGATTGGACAAATAAAGTACAA
This sequence comes from Diloba caeruleocephala, assembly GCA_947459985.1. Lineage (NCBI taxonomy): Eukaryota > Metazoa > Arthropoda > Insecta > Lepidoptera > Noctuidae > Diloba > Diloba caeruleocephala. Next base: position 5,702,221 of record OX381613.1, read on the forward strand.
TACATCAATTCTGAACGGACAGAGGGACATTGCAAGAGACGATTATGTGAGAAACAAAGATTTTTGTCATGATTGGAGCAAATATACTGAAAATGGAAAGGAAAACAAAGTCGTCAATGCCCTTTGTGTTCTACGTTGTCGGATAAGCAACCATTTTCGAAGCGTTCTGTGAGCGTACACATGGTTATACTTATTTAAACTTTTCTCACTACCTTTTTATAACCAAGGGTAGTGGAATGTACGGTACCTTAGTATTCACGATAAGGTCCTCAATGTTGCCGTAGGTGTTCTTCTTCATGCCACTGGCGCGGGTGGCCACCCAGCCACCTAGAGTCGAGAACTCGTACGAGTCCGGCTCGTGGCCAACTGTGAAGCCACGAGCTCGCATCTCGCGCTCCAAGTCCTGGCCCACTATACCAGCCTAGAACGGAATAAAACTTTTACATATTGCTTCAGTATTCATTCGCATTTGGTCCTACGGGAAATGCAGTCCAACTTATTTTCATTTCTATTATCATTGCAACAAGCTATCTGATCCAAGTGACCTTTGCACCAGAATTAAATGAACGGAATTTTTGAGCTTTTGGGACTATAATAATAAATTTCCAAGTGGCAAAAACTGATACTGCATCATTTGTGAATGGCAGATGCGTTTTGCTCAATAGCTTGAAGGTTGTAAAATGTCACTTGGATCATTTGTTTTTTATCTGTTTTTGTGTTAACGCTGCTTAAGTTTTTAATCTTAAATCTAAAGATTTGGGACTAGATTGATTATTAATTTTGCCATAAGCCATACGTACAAATCAATATCAAAGATATAATGAAATGAAAATGAAGTAAGCTTTGTCATTCGCTACATTTTCCGGTGTGTAAAAAGAGCATTTATGCATATGATAAGTGCATCATAAACTTCCAGATAACACCGAGCTGAATAATTGTAAGAAAACGTCTGAAATCTTTTTCAGCAAGTAAATCCCAGTAGGAAATTTTATGGATGAAGTCTTTATGGGTCATAAACTCTACCTGTACTCTAGCCAGCAGTTGTTCCTTATCAAGCCACAGTATGGCATTCATATCGCTGGTGTCCAGCACCACTATTGGCCTGGTTTCCTTGGCGGGGCAGGTGACGGACCCTGAGACAGAGGTCCCACCGCCGAACGGGATGATCACCAAGTTGTGGCGGGAGGCGAGGGATACCAGCTGTTCCACCTGAGAAGTAATACAAATAGTAATTATACAAAGGGGCAAGAAGGTCCGGCAGAATAAGATATCCATTTGTCGTCAGTTATATTTACATAACTATAAAGTTAGCTTCTTAAGTCATAGCATAATGAGCATTGGCGCCAAAGATATTGGAAGAAAGGAGATATGCTAGAAATCCAGTTTTCCCCTACCACTCTTCATAAAAACACACTAATGCACCCAGTTTCAAGTTCTCATTTAATGAATTGAATAAACACAACATTATAATTGGCTATTCATACTAAAACACACCCATGACTTGTAGGTAGCCAATCAAGCCGAGCGTGCGGACTGCACACGGCAGCAGTACCACGCAACGCGCAAGTTTATTGGGAGTACCATTCGCTGTTCTATTCACTGCGTTTGTTATTCACCAACTGCTAGTTAAAAGTGGTAGATAAGAAGCATTGTATTTTGTACAAAAATTAATTATGTCGTTCTGCTCCATCATTCCAAATGTAAAAAAATTAAAAACACAATATTTTTTACTTTATTATTTTTATAGGCAAATACAAGAAAATTCTTTCACTTGCATATTGTATATTATTCCTTTATTGATAAAGTTATTATTTTCGCTTCGGTTTTTTGCATGTTATCCCAACAACACGACACTTTAACAACTTACGCGATCGAATCTCAACTGATGTTGTGAAACGGCCATTCTTTTCCGAATGGCCCGGATTGTGCATGTCGCGGTGGCGCGGTTACGCCCCCGTACCACCTCTCCTTATTTACTATTTCTGTGGTTAGCACAGTGGCTATGCGATTAGCTTTCTGCGTTAAAGGCGCCAGTTCCATCCCCAGCGTTGAATAAATAAACGTATCCTCAGCAAATAATTGTTCTTTAACTGGGTATATGTACACAGATGTATACATATGGGTATACATATATATTTTTACTAAACATTGTCCCACACTAGGACTTCAGATGTGTCGTGGATACAGTTTACAGACATAATCTCACATGCATAAACACCCAGACGCGAAACAACTATCTGTAGATCATACAAACATCTGTTCCGTGCGGGGATCGAACCCGCGACACGTAGTGCAGAAAGCTAATAATTTAGCAACTGCGCCAACCGTGCCGTAAACGGGCGAAATTTATAATCAATCTAATCCCAAATCTTTGGATTTGGAATTGAGGAGCTGTCTTAAAAACCAATCAAGTTCAAAATCTTAAATTTAAGGATTTTGGATCAGTATGATCGTTAATAAAAAAAAACATAAACTACTAGGGCACATATTATTATGTACAGTTTCCGACCCGATTTCGTACGGTTTGGTACATGCATAAAGTGTATTTTTTGAATAGCCACGATATTTTACCGAGGTATAAATATAGCCGAAAACCTTGCCGAAGAAGGAGCCTATCCAAGTATAATCCAATTAAAAGTCCTTTCGGATCCATTGAGTTTCAATGGTTTTGGAAAGGAAGAGTGATTCTCGTGTATAAGTAAAAGTTATACATTAATTCATACATCATTGCAGCTAAATAAGTCCACTGTTGGACACGGGCTTCCCCCAAAGATCACTAACTCACTATTGAGCATGACTTATCAAGGCCAGCAGTGAGAGGTGTCCCTGGTTACTGCTACGACATCACGGCGCTGCACCGCCCATGTAGGGCAATGCTCAAGAGTTTGCTGCACCTTGTCTTCGCTGCTGCCGCACTGAAATAAGTTCGAGCTACCAACCAACCGTGTTCTTGCTTTTGTAATCAGGAGAGTGCGGAACCGGAGACCTTTTTTTTATTTTTATTGGTGTCCAGTGGAAATTCTACATGGAACTTCCTTCGCCCAGGGGAAGGGCGAAGGGGTTTGACGGACTCCTACCGGCTAACCACTGGAGCGGTCATCTTCGGCATCGAAGGGGGGCTCCAGGTCCTCGTAAGATCACACTAGAGCGGAACCGGAGACCTACTTGTATTCGGATGCGAGGTCTACAAAATGCACGAGTAATATACGAGTATTCAATACTGATAGATGTCCTGACGGATCTAATCCAAAATGTCTATGCCAACAAATATTTGAAGTAAATCAATTTTTACCTTGATAAAATCATATACGATAATGACATTGGAATTGTGTTAGTAATCCGGAACATCATGATTCTCAATATAATAATAATTTAGCATTGACAGGGCGTCTAAATAAGCTGGTTAACACCTCCAACCGAGACATGAAGAATCAAATATGTAGTTAAGTTTACAGAGATAAAGATTGAGACACGACGAAAACTCTCTGAACATAATCTATACCATAAATTTATTGTAGTACGATTTTTTTCTCCCATTAGAAACCATCAAGGAAGAAGCGCTCCAGCGTATCGAGAACGAGCGCACCGGTACCGCCCGGTGGCGCCTCCATGCCACAACTTTAGGCACTCTCAGAGGGGGCGATCGCTTTACAATCACTGTAAAGAGGTCACCCCGCTATAACACATAGAAGGATAGTCGGCACACGGAATACGTAACCATTCTAAGGGTGATAGATATGACATGATTCGCTGGCAGCCTGTCAGTGCTTTATAAAATTATAAATAGTAATAAGTAAATACTTGTGAACGCTGCTCCCAAAAAACAATTAATTATGGCGTGATATCGTGGAAATGACTAAGTATACCAACATAATCTATGTATCTTGTGTGTGACAGAAGTAAATATACGCCGCTTAGGCACACAAGAATAGCATTTAGGTTGTTGGTCTGTTGCGACAGCGCGGTGCTGTCGTAAGAGATCACCCGTCTAGGTATTAATATTCTAAAGTATGAAAACACACCATATTCGCCCTTTTTACGCCCTTTTAGAACTTTCTTTTTCAATTACTTGGCAGTAACATCGCGTTTGTTATCTTAGCTTTCATCACCATGATGATGTCAATCACTGCATTCGAGTCACTTCCGTGATATGTTTCAAGCATTTCGCAGCACCAATCCAAACGACAGCGTTTTTGATCTTCCATCAAATTATGAGGTGTTCATCCGGTGAAATGCTTTCTGACGCCTAAATGTTCATGTAAGACTTTTGCACATCAACATCGTATCAGCCCAAGGACGTCCACTGCTGAACAAAGGCCTCTCCCTTAGATTACCACAACGAGCGGTTACATACCGCCCTCATCCATCTACTCCCAGCGACTTTCACCAGGTCGTTTGTCCACCTTGTTAGAGGTCGTCCCACGCTACGTTTTCCGGTGCGCGGTCTCCACTCGAGAACCTTTTTGCCCCAACGGCCATCAGTTCTACGAGCAATGTGCCCCGCCCATTGCCACATTAGTTTACTAATCCTTTCAGCTATGTCGGCAACTTTAGTTCTTCTATCGATCTCCTCATTTCTGATTCGATCTTGTGGGAAATACCAAGCATAGCTTTCTCTATAGCTCGCTGAGTGAGCTTGAGCTTTCTTATGAGGCCCGCAGTGAGTGATCACGTCTCTGTTCCAAAAATCATCACAGGTAACACACACTGGTTAAAGACTTTTGTCTTGAGGCATTGCGGTATTGTTGATGAAAAGACGTTGCGAAGTTGAACTTGCCCGGATCTGTTGATATTTAGAAGCTGATAAAAGGGTGACCTTTTATCAGCTTCTATCAGTAGCCGCACAGCGCTCACGCTATCTCAGTGGTCTCTGTAGAAGGACGCCCTTCGCCCAAATCATCAGTGAGATTGTTTCGACACGTAAAAACTCATTAAACCAGTTATTAACAGTGGCACGAGATGGGGCTTCATCATTAAATGCAAATCAAAGTATAACATAGTTGTTGATTAAGACCGCAACGAAAGTCGCAATAAATCATGGAACGCAAATTTTCTCTTATAGTCAAATTAATTTCGATGCTCGACACTCACTTTTAAATTGCCGCCAATTTGTAAAAACAAATGACATAGGAGTTCAAACATATACAGCTTCCAAAAGAGTTCTTTATTCGGATTTAAATATTTTAATTATTTATTTTCTTACTGGTCAAGTCTAAAAACATACAGTGTGGTAGGTCACACTGAATGTTTACCTACCTTTTCCTTTACCTTTAATTATTTGTACCTATATTCCCTTATCCTACCTACTTGGTAAACGGTTTGGTGATGGAAGTCGGCCATAAATTATTGTTAGTACAAATGAGGATCTCAGTCATCTTTTGCAAGTCTTACGACTCCCGACGGTAGCCTATTCTTTGCTGGGAACACATTAAAATGTAGTGCGAGTTTATGATTTATGCAAAATAAATGCCGTTTCCCACAATTCGTCTCCAACCTTCACTTTCATTAGAAGCTCGTTTTTATGTATCCAGTCTTTAGCAGTAGTTTAAGACTCAAGTTAAGTTTTTAATTTGTGACTTGTATCGTGTTATCGTTTCCGGCCCTAAATACTGGAGATGTTTGAATGGAAGCTCTATTCACGAGCTACCTATGATTTTGCAGAATGATGTTATGAGAGTTTTACAGTTAGACGATTTGTCCCATTGTCCAGACTTCCTGTAATCACATCCTTCTATGATACGTGAGCGGTGCAATCTAATGTCCTTACGATTAATAATCATAATGAATGAATATACCGTAGATAAATAAATAAACATAATCTGATGCAGGCGACCTCGTCAGATCGCGATTTGAAATTTTAGGAACACCTTGTTCTTGACTTTGATATAGATGTTTAATAAATATGCAAAAATGTCAATAACACTGTTATGAAATATTGTTTGATGTGAACTGTGAAAGCAAGGCCCTCTACTACGCACGTTATTTTTTAACCGAGTTCAAAAAGGAGGAGGTTCTATGTTTGGCTATATAATTGTTTTTATTTATGTATGTTAATCGATTACTCTGAGATTTGTAGACCGGTTTGAGCAATATTTTTTTATAGGCGCAGAATGCTTTCGAATTGGTCCCATATAAATTACATTACATTTGATAGAGTAGATTTTAACCAGCTTCAATAAACAGGTTTAATTGACAGCGCTTATTTCGATGACGTCTTAATAGTTACTGATTCCTCTGAGATTAGCGAACCGATTTGAGTCATTCTCTTATTTAATTTAGTGTTATATACTCTCGAACTGGTGTCATATAAACATTGTGTTATATTATGTTTGGTTAAGTGTTTCTTAAGACATCAGCTCTGTTATCCGTGAGTTTTAACTGTCTACTAACTTAGATAAGCAGGTATCTCGGCCTTCGGGCTGGTGACGATTTAAACTGATACCTAACTTGGAAAAGTTCTTACATTTATTTAATAATTTAAAAAAAATTAGCTTTTTTATAAAAAATAAAACTGTATTTTCTAAAAACCTATACGATATAAAAATATTAAAAACACTAAAAGGAAATAAATAAACTTAATTAGAAATTAATTGTCCGGATATCCGTGTGGTTTCCGGATTAAGAATATAGCACCACTCCATCTCCTCCCGTGGATGTCGTAAAAGGCGACTAAGGGAATCTAACCCAAACCAGAGGGATGGGCAGCAGCGTCCATTCTGTGAAACGGTACTCCATACTGCGCTCGCCAACCCGCCTGCCAAGCGCACAGTTGTGTAACGCTATGGGGGAGGCCTTTGTTCAGCAGTGGAGGTATAAATGGCCGATATGATGAATTAGAAATTCATTATATGCCTTGTTTTTTGGTCCAATAGCACTACTAATATTACCCACATGTTGCGCCAGAATTAGAATAAAAATATTGCTAAGATTTTTTTTTTTTTTTTTTAAACATTGCCCCTCACTAGGATTTCTCCTGTGTCGTGGGTGCGTTTACATTTAGATAGTGGCTTATTCCAACTTACTCGAACTCACCTGTTCATGTCGTTCTGGCCATATCACCGCGTCCGGGATCCTTGGGAAACTATTGCTTCTCAACTGTGTCATGTCCTTTAGAGTCTGTCCATGTGCCCTGATCAGTCTGTCCATACCATCGACACTGACTAAAGCGATCTTCTCAAGTTCCAAACGGATTGGCTCTGGTAGTCTGCTTTCATCAAAGTTCGTGGGCAGCTCGGGTATCTTCGGCTCCTTTGTCGGGTCTATGCCAAGGTTGTCGATGGCCCATTGTCCTAAGAATGGTAGAGATTTTCCACCGATGGAATATCTGTAACAGTAATTATTTCAATTAGTTTTTTTATTGGTCTCCAGTGGAAATTTTACATGAACTTCCTTCACCCCAGGGATGGGCGAAGGGGTAGGTATGCCGAACTCCTACCGGCTAAAATCACTAGAGCTGTCATCTTCGGCATCGAAGGGGGGCTCCAGGTCCTCGTAAGATCTCACTAGAAGTTTTTCATACCTAGGCTACTTAGGGCTTGTTAAGCTTCTAAAAAAGGGTTGCAGTATCGCTACTGGCTGATTTTATTATGAAAATGTCGAAGAAGCAGCTGACAGTCAGGCTCATGGCATCAAACATATATCTGTAGATCATACAACTATTTTCTCCGTGCGGATCGAACTCGCAACACGTAGCGCAGAAAGCTAATCGCTTAGCAACTGCGTCAACTGTGTTTCTAATACAACATATAAACATTTTAAAAAAACTATGTTTGGGAAAAGTTACGAAAATGATGCTATTATATCATTCTCATTAGCAGGACCACAATTTATCGGAGACGGCCAGTCTCCGATAAATTGTGGTCCTGGGTCCTGGTGGTATGCTACTGTGGTCCTACTATATCTACGATAATCTGTGATCATCGTTTTGCTGTAATCATCGTGCTTGGAAGACGAATTGGTGATCGAAGTACGTTGTTATTAGCACATAGAAAGATGCTCCTACAAAATACAGCTTAGGCTTCTACCCATTCCCTTAGACGCACTTTTGGGACACCCAAGGAGAGGCGTAGTTTTTGTCGAGAACCACGGTGTTGTAATATCATATGTAGATAACGTGTACATGAGGTACATGAACCTAAGTCTAAGACGGTAAATTTCTGACGTCAAAATTGATAATACACGATAAAATTTGCGTTTCACACATCGTTTGAACAAATGTTTGTGTATATTGATATTTCAGTATATAAATATTTGCAATCAGTGTCTGATGTCATGCAGTACAAAATGGCATTTTCGTGTTTTGTTATATTATTCACAGAATTGTTGGGATTCCACATACATTAATTGAAACATATTATCTAAGATACAGCTAAACAAAACAAATATTGTTAGTCGGTAAAACCAAACAGCATTGTATGCGTGTTTGTAGTCGTTGCTTGTGAATGACAAACATGCAAACAAACAAATATTTGTCTACGCATTAGGTCAGTACCGACAGGCATGACAAAGGTCTTCTTTCAAAATTATAAGTGGATACAGGAGTAGCTTTTTCAAGGTTTCGTTGCTACGATGTATTACTTAATAAACATATATTATAGCGGCGTAAACTGTTTGGTATCACAATAGGTAGTCCTAAACGACAAATCTATCATGGTTGGGAGTGTCTAGATACTGTGATTTTTCAGTCTAGTGATTTTATCTTTCAAAGTTAAATATTTTTATTCCAAATAAACCAATTACTGGTACTTATGAAACGTCAGAATTTAAGTTGCATGGTTCCAATTAGTTAGTCCTATGGAGAAGAGCCGACGAGAAACTCCATGGAAACTCTTTTAAAATAATTGATATTACAATGTCGAACAAGATATTGAACATTTACTAGGTGTTTACAACTTATACATTGATGAAAAAATAACATAGCAGCTGTATGGTACAAATAGCTCTTCAGATATATTTGGTTAACAGGGAAGCTACATGTGCAGAAAAGAGCTAATGCCATATATACCTATATTCTCTTTCATGAAACATTGATTAGTAAATTGATTCACTATGCAATCATAAACTATGCTCTGAATCTTATTAATTACTTCAGCATTTCGAAAAACAATTTATATATTCAAGGTTCACGGCCATAGCAAGTTAAGCCCGCAGTTAAGAGGGCTCTATTCTCTGGCCACTTTTGCTCTTTATATAAATAAGCTACTTTATCTTAACAAGTGATAATGACGAGTTGAGACATCACTTTTATTTAAAGTCAAACAATAAGAGAGCCTAAATAACCTAAATAACGCTCTCTGTAAAGTAGTGCAATAATTTAGAGCAAAAACATTATAACGAATAAATAACTATGTGTTCAAATTCTAGCAACTAATATGAGCTAGATGAAAACTAATGTTCAAATAAAGGACGTAGAGTTGGGCCTTGTGGATACCACTGCTTCCTAACCATCAGTTTAGATGCAAAGCTATAGGTAGTTGGGCCCACATATAGACATAATGTCGAAAAGAATCAACTCTACAGCCAACGCAGCCTTTAAAATATATCAGTTTACTGATGAACAAGCAGCCATAGTACATTTTTTTTTTTTTTTAAAACGTTGCCCCACACTAGGATTTCTCCTGTGTCTTGGATGCCTTTACAGACACAAATTCCACACACAATACACCCAGACCCGGAACAACTAATTGCAGATCGTACAAATATTTGTTCCGTGTGGGAATCGAACCCACGACCCGGTGCGCAGCAGCCGACTGTATCAGCCACTGCACCAACCGTGCCGTTTTTTTTTTGGTTACGTTCACTGTCTGTGTCTGTGTCGTACGGCATTTTATTGAAGGGAAATGATCCCTACATTGTAATTATCTTCGTGCTACGGAAGAGAGTTATTCATTCTTAATTTATAACTTAAGTTTCAGACATTTACCAAAGATAAAATTTAAGGAAATATATATAATGATGGTCGCATCACGCTATGTATAAAGTTAAATAATTCAAAAGGAATAGTATTCTTTTCTCTAAGAACAGTGATAGCATAAACACTAGAAATAAAGATAAACTACTCTAAATAGTGCCAGCTATTAGATTTAAAGTAATTCATTTACTGTGCCATCATATCAGCCAAAAGACGTCCACATCTGAACAAAGGCCTCCCCCATAAACGACCGGTTACATGCCGAGTGTCGTCATTTCGGGAGGAATTTGCCAGTACTCACCACGCTTAGCAGGCGGTTTGGTGAGAGTTACTTTACCAACGTATGTGTTTTCACAATAAAATCCCAAGCAAAATTTAAACTGAAAAAAATCAGTCTACACGTAAACAAAAACGCTAGAAAAATGGTTACTAATAACTCACAGATTACGTAGACGATAAACTGCTTGGTATTTAGCTGCTCATATACTCGTATCATGTAGTTTCGTTTAAATCTACACAGGCTAAAATGTCAACTGATCATGCTTTGATCACAGAATATATTGCTAATTGTTGTATTTTTTATTAAAATAATGTAGATCACACAATCCATGGGCATGTCAGAAAAAATTACCGTTTTGAGATTCAATCGCGTGAGTGAAAATTTGTTACAGTGTCGTGTTGTTTGAGGATAACATGCAAAAACCGAAACGAAAATCAAAGTCATATACCATATGTGAGTGTAAGAATTTTCTTGTATTTGCCTATAAAAATAATCAAGTAAAAAATATTGTTTTCTTTATTTTGTTACATTTGGAATGATGGAGCAGAACGACATTATTATTTTTGTACAAAATACAATGCTTCTTATCTACCACTTTTACTAGCAATCGATGAATAAAAACGCAGTGAATAGAACAGCGAAGAACCCAATAAATTTACGCGTTGCGTGGTGCGGCCACTCTGTGCAGTCCGTATGCTCGGGATGATTGGCTGTCTACAAAGTCTTAGGGTGAGATTTAGAAACGAGTCTAAGCGTGAACTTACGCTTCCATCTGACAAAATGCACTACTTACGCCCCTAATCTTGACAGATGGAAGCGTGAACTTAGCTTAGACTCGTTTCTGAATCTCACCCTTAGCCCTTGGAATCAATGTATGTATTCAAATTTAAAATCAATTTATACGTCCACTTTATTTGCATGTGTCAAATGTCAAATATAAGTTCAAATAAGTCGTCACAATTTTAAGCTTTCGTGCAGTAAGATAAAGACCAACATTCTTTTTTTTACGTACTTGGTTCTTCATTTTATCTTTATCATGTATTAGCGTAGGTTTGCTTTCTTTAGTCAGTCATATGATGCATTACTTTGGAAATATTCTACTGAAACGTAGGACAACTCCTTCCTCTGCTCTAAAGACCACAGTGCGAATTTTCGTAATTAATTTACACTGTGATTGAAACTTGACCGAACTGAGATTAAGTTATGGATTGACCGAAAAAATTATATTCTGCTACTCTTAAAGTTAAGTCGGATTTCAGTATAATCTAAATTTTGACGTTTATTTAATGACAATTTAGTACACGTGACAGTTCGAAATGTTCGCAGAATACCGTTTTGACTTCGATCCATTTTCGATTTCATTACAGTGTAAGTTCACGTTTGCCGTTGTTTGTTGTTAAGGAGAATACCATTTCTGACATTTATGAAACTGAGACTAGATCGGAATATATTTTGAAATTACGAGAATTGGCCGTCAGGTTTTAGAGGCCCATTTCTTTTTAATGTACATGTTGATGCTACTTTACATCGGCCTAATAGGCTGTTTGGCACCTACTAAGATGGTAGAAGTGACATATTCATATTTAAAGTACGCGTCCACTGGCTCGGCATCAGATCGTATGGAGCATACGGACTTGCTTGGTTTGTATTGATTCTTATGGAACTGTGTTCACTAGGTCGGCAAACCGCACCGGACGTCAGACTTTTAAGCTCGTAAGCTCCGATGCCGATCCAGCGGACTCGCGGCTTCTAGACCTAAAAGCAACAGGACCGTTAAAAATGATTATGTAAATTACATTATCCTGAATTGTGGAAGAATTAATTGATATTATCTCAATCATTGCAACCCTCATAACCGATTCGCTTAGGTACTTGTCACGCGTGGTAATTGTAATATTTCCTCAGGACCGATCATCATCTTCATCTTATCAACCTAAAGACGTCCAATGCTGAACAAAGCCCGCCCCCATAAATGAACGTTTATATGCCGTGTGTCGTCATTTTGGGGGGATCTGCCAGTACTCACCATGTTCGGTAGGCGGGTTGGTGACCGCAGAATGGCTGCTGTCTCACAGAAGGGACCATTACTGCCCATCCCTTTGGTTTAGAGTCCATTACTCGCCTTTTACGACATCCACGGGACGAGATGCACTAGAGCTATATAATCTTAAACTGGACACCACACGGCCGTCCACCGATCATGACAGCTGTCTATTAGGGAGCCCGTATACTGCCACCGTGGACGTCTACTGGTTAGTTACACGATGAACCAATAATTGCAAATAATACCTCAACTTCTGTAAATCCCAGTAATGCCGCGTAAATAATATTTAAAATAATGTGACAGAACAAAAGTCGCCGAAGACGGTTTTTTATAAATTTAGCATAACTTTTTAGCACATGATATCTTTTTTTAAATCATCGCAATGCTAACATGGGTGCGATGTGATATGTTTAAGATGTAACAATTACCTAATTTGTGTACCTATTTGGTGGCTTTTTTAATATCCAGTGATAATATTGACGTTTGTATCCGCGAGTCCATTAGTATATGGTGTTACTGTTTGGATTGCTGGTTCGCGCAATATTTACGGCAGAATAGTGTTGTAACTATGACGTGTACTAAACTACACATTTATAACAGAGATTGCGTATGAAGGACGGGTTACTTTAATACGATTGGTCACGATTATCATAAGAAACGTCATTGATTCTCTCAACTAGCTCTCAAAATAAGCTGATGGTTCTGACAGTATATTTTTCTTTTTCAGAATTTGCAATTTATATTACGACGTGTGTGAAACAGAGGTCAAAATTTTCCGATGTATTTCAGATGATCCGATGGAAAACGGAGCGTAGGATGTCCCGGGTCCGAAGATGTAAGGAGGATCACAGGGGTGATATGTGGATACGATCAGCCCAGGACTGAAGAAAGTGGCGTCTATAGAAAGGCCTATACTCAGCAGTGGGTAGATGCCTGGCATCATGATGGCTCTGTGTCACGCTTCCATTGCCGAAGGAAAGCTATCAGCTAGAATAGGTGTCAGCCTAGTCAGTCATTGTGAAATGAGTTTTAGATTTTCTCAACAAATCAACGTTTTAGAATATATTCGAAATAACGCTCGTACGTTTGACCCAGTGGCCAGGCCAGGCTTTAGGCGCAGTATGTCGCGGGTTCGGTTTCCGCACGGCACACATTTGTTACACCCAAACCAGAATAACTGTCGGTTGGCCTACAGACACCACTGATTGGCTAAACTAGTTTACCCCCTTAAATCATCAAAGAGTAACTAGAAATACATAAGTGCATTCAAGTCTATATTACCAAAATGTTCGGGGACTACATTAATGTATGTATAATTAATCTATTGGCGTAACGTACGAGGTATTTGCAGTCAGGTCTTATTAATTCCATACAAGATGGAGAACTTATATTCCACTAGAGTTCAGTATACAGCGGTGTGATCGAGCCGATGGGCGAAAAAACAGGGAGGAGGGTTCTCGCAGCATCCTGGCGATTCAAATTGACACTTGTTTCCATTGGCAATGTGGACGCTGCTTTCTTTGAGATAATATGTGCAACTGTACACCTAGGAAATAATTGTTTGTTTTTGTGTTGTGTAGTTTACTTTCGGCTTAAATGCGGTGCTAAGGAGTATGTGCATTTATTTCAAATGTTAGGTCCTTTCATATGAAATTGGCGTTTTGTCGAACTGGTCCACTTTGGTTTTCATCTGGCGTTTGGTCAGGAATTCCAAATTCAAATTTATTTCAAATTTAAGCTCATGTATCTGTGTTTCGAATTTAATTACTCATTTGGTTCTCGCGTCATTTGATTTTTCTTTAACATGGGTTTGTTCTCAATATGAAAAACTTAAAATATCGTGTTACTAGGTATGCCTTTTAAGTTCTGTCGTTTCCATATTTCCTGGCAATTTTGAATTTGGAACTGTTCTATATTCGAATGTGTTTAAATTTTGAATCTCAAAACAGGTGTATTAGGATTAATGCTGTTGTCTAGTCACATCGTCGATTGGAATCTGTCAGGTTACGTACGAAAATGAATCTTTCTAAGGAAAATGTTCGTGCAATAATTTTCTACAACTTTAGAAGAGGCCTGACACGGCTTCTGTGTTTTGAAGAGCTAACGTCTGTGTTCAGTGATGAAGCCCCATGTCTGCGGACTGTCGAACGCTGGTATTTAGAATTCCAGCGTGGACATACTAGTGTTAGTGACAAATCTCGCGAAGGACGCCCAAAATCCGCCTTAACTGAAGATAACATCATTGCTGTGAGACAACTAATTCTCGAAGATCGTCATGTGACGTATCGAGAGATAGAGGCTCCATTAGGCATCTCAGGGACAACCATCCAGAAGGTCTTACATGAAGCTCTTGGTGTGTGAGAAAGCTAGTTTGCCGTTGGATACCGCATCTGCTTTCCGACGATCACAAGGCGGTCCGCGTCAGATGGTGTAAGAAAACTCTGCAAAAGTTCAACCGAGGAGAGTCAAATCACGTCTACGATATCATCAGTGGTGACGAATCTTGGATCTATGCCTACGATCCTGATTCCAAACAACAATCTACAATTTGGGTCTTCCAAGACGAGCCAAAGCCGACTAAAGTTGTTCGTTCTCGAAGCACTTCAAAGAAGATGGTGGCCACGTTCGTTGAAAAAACTGGCCATGTTGCGACTATTGCACTTTAAGATCGTAGAACGGTTAACGCAGAGTGGTATACCACAGTTTGTTTACCACAAGTCATCGCCGAACTTCGAAAATCTAACTCAAAGCGACGCATCATCCTGCACTACGACAACGCAAGCTCACACAGGGCTCGTCAAACGATTGAGTATTTGAAGCAGGAAAATGTAGAAATTCTTGACCATCCTCCTCAGTCCTGATCTAAGCTCTAACGATTTCTTTACATTTCCTAAAATTAAGAAAAGTCTTCGTGGTCAAAGGTTCCAGTCCGGTGAAGAAGCAGTCGACGCTTTCAAGTCAGCAATTTTGCTAGGGGTAACACTAGGGGTGTTCAAAATTGGAGTGGAATAAATGTATAATAATAACTGGTTTGTGCGAATGGAAAAGTGTATTAATACCCGGCCCAGTCCGCATTCATAAAGATTTTTCCTTTTTCTAGTCGGTAGTTTTTTCGTTAAAAAGTTTTATTTTTTTCTTTTTAGTGTAAATTATATGTAAGAACTTTTTCTAATTTGGTATCTGTATTTAACACTAAAAATAAAAATGACTAAATCGGTTTTCTCATCTGAGAGGAATCAAAACTATTAAGACATCATCTAGATAAGCGCAGTCAAATTAACCTGTTTATTGAAGCTATTTAAAAAATTACTCCATCAAATGTAATGAAATTTATATGGAACCAACTCGAGAGCATTCTGCACCAGTTTAAAAAAGAATTGCTCAAATCGGTCGACAAATCACGGAGTAATCGGTGTACATACATAAAAAAATACGCTTCGAATTGAGAACCGCCTCCTTTTCGAAGTCGGTAAAAATGATACTTGGTTCTTATAAATCATACTCACTGTTATATTGTATGAATAGCAAAATAAGTACCTATATGGTGTCATGTGTTTGGTTTTTCTATTTCGTGAGTTGACGTTCGTACAAAGTTATCACAGCATGAAAACTGAGAATCGTCAAGTCTGGCCTATTATATTGTCAGTACACCTAGTACGAGTTGCTTTTCCCAATCGAAACTTAATAGTAACTACACGTTTACTGCGTTCGGTTGTGTGATTGGCCCGCTCTAAACTTTTTTCTGTAGTTTACAGTTACGTTTCGATTGCAAAAAGTAATTCGTACTAGGGGTACAGGACAGCTCTAGTGTGATCTTACGAGGACCTGGAGCCCCCCTTCGGTGCCGAAGATGACCGCTCCAGTGGTTTTAGCCGGTAGGAGTCCGGCATACCCCTTCGCCCTTCCCCAGGGTGAAGGAAGTTCCATGTAGAATTTCCACTGGACATCAATAAAAAAAAATAAAAAAAAGGGGGTACAGGACAGTAGTCGCTTTTTGTATGAAACGTATAACGTAAGCAAGCATAAGAGTTATAATAGCAATTTTCTTGTTAATAAGCATATTTAAAAAAGAGGTTCTTCGAAAAGGTATACGACTTGTTTGTTATTCACAATAGACACAAGTTCAACCCATTCAGCGTCGACGCAACTTGTTTGTTTTACGGTCAATATTTACAGTCATCGGTCATCTCAATAATTGCTCTACAGCTCTATTATTTACATGAATCGAACACACCTCATCGTTCAAGTGTTGAACTAGTATGATGAACACAAAATTTTATTCATCATATCGGCCATACAACATCCACTACTGAACAAAGGCCTCCCCCACAGATTTCACGTTAGTTGCACGTTAAACTGTGAATTATGTAAACTGTAGTTGACAGTATTTCAATTGGCGTCACATGCACCATTCATGGTTATATTGGACATTGATAGTTAGCAAGATGGCCATAAATGTTAACGGACTCATGCCCTATCATCATCGTCATAATTTCGGCCGAATGAAGTCCACTGCTGGACATAGGCCTCCCCCAAAGATCACCACAACGACCGATATGGGTGTGTTCACATTGGGGGGTTTTGCAAAAATCGCCACGCTTGGCAGGCGAGTTGGCGATCGCAGTTGAGTTGTTAATATACTCAAAGGACGCTGCTACCCACCCTCCGGCTAATCCCTTAGCCGACTTCAACGACACCCACGGGAGGTGATGGGGTGGTGATATTCTGAGCCGGCACCACACGGAAAATGCATACATGCCCTATGCTATGAATTGTTTTTTTTAAAAATCTATGTGTGTATGTATGTTCCCAGTGGATTCCAAAACGCCTAGACCGATTTTAATGAAATTTTTTAGGAAGTCTTTAAATTAGCCTAGCGGGTGATCCTATGTTTAAGTTTGGTAGTGATCGGATTAGTGCTATCCGAGCGAAGCCGAGGCCAGTCACTAGTCTTAAATATAATTTTATTTTACATTATCTGACTTGCAGAGAAAATATTTTAACCTGGCATCCTTTCCAGTGTTCCACGCTAAGCAGCATTTTTACTAACTCATTTTCGCATTAATATGTTTAGCGTCGGGATTTGAAGATAAATTCTAGATTACTCTAAAAATCTGTAAATTTTAAGTCTTATGTGTTTTTGCCCGAATTAATTAATTCTATATCATCATAAATAATGTTCACTTTTATTCTTGCTGCCAATAAGAATGGGAAAAATATAGCTTTATTAGCAATGTTGCGTTTCCTTTATGCTTCAACAAAGATAAATATCTCACAACTATTAACATTGCATCTACACTCAATAAATATGAAGTTACTTACTACTACTACTAAGCTATGCTACGTAATTTCTTAAGTAGAGGCCATTTCTTCAGTATTATATACTTCTTCGTTATTCTTAAATGTGATAACCCGGATTAGACACCATGACAGTCTGAACCAATAGTACCTAGTACTAATTCTATAGACAAAACAACTGACGGCACGGTTGGTGCAGTGGCTAACACAGTCGGCTGCTGCGCTCCGGGTCGCGGGTTCGATTCCCGCACGGAACAAATATTTGTATGATTTGCAGGTAGTTGTTCCGGGTCTGGGTGTATTGTGTGTGGAATTTATGTCTGTAAACGCACCCACGACACGAAATCCTAGTGTGGGGCAATGTTTAAAAAGAAAAAAAAAAAAAAATTGTTGTATGTAAAAAAAGTAATGCAGAAAATATCATTTATAATGTAGACCGAGAGTTTATCAGCTTGAGCTATGCATATTATCGCAATTTGGGAGTACGTATTAGCGGTCTTTGACGGTTTTCGTGGTGATGTAATGTAACCGCCTTTTTCAAAAATATCAGTTTTAAAAGCTGTTTTAACGTGTTCTCGTCGTCATCATTATATCAGCAGAAGGATGTCCACAGCTGAAGAACGGCCCCCATCATAGATTTTCATACCGGCCGGTTACATGACGCCCGCAAGCAACGACTCCCAGCTATCTTTACCAGGTCATCTGGCCATCTCATTGGAGGTCGTCCCACGCTGCGTTTTCCACTTGGTCTCCACTCGAGAACCTCCCTCCCCCCGGTCATCACCTCTACAAGCTATGCTCTCACCTCCGCCTTGCCTCTGTTCCATGCTTGCGGCATTCTGCCCTCGAGTAAGATGAAATTAAAAAACTACTGAAGGACTTTAAAGTAATCTCGCACATCCCCCTGTCCGGGATGTCTTCGGTACAGTGTCGGGTTAATTTGGCTCGCGGGTCTTCATGAGAGCCAATGGTATACTTACCGAGGTATAAAGAGGTCGGTAGAACTTCTCGATCGATCTCAAAACCTCTGGCTTAGTCGATGCTAAGCAGCAGTAATCGATCTTAATCTGAAAATTTAGAGCCCTGGCTCTACTCAATTGTTTACTTACGACCTTGTATTAAATATACGAACATCGTTTCGCAAGGATTTCTCAGTCTATAGAGACGTCGGTATACTTCAGTGTCACCGAGCGTCATGGCACGTCTTTCTGCCAAGGGTTGAGGGTATGATAGGAGATCTTTTTTGGGCTACCTTCAACAGGTTTTGAACTAGTTTGATTCAGTATTGGTTGTTTTTAGGGTTTCGAACGTCCGAAGGAAAAAACGGCGGATGCCTTATATGATCACTCGTGTCTGTCCATCTGTCACAGCCAGTTTGCTCCGAATCTACTGAACCGATAAGGTTGAAATTTGGTACATTTCTGCGACCCAAACACGTACGTGTAACGTAAATAAATGAATTTTAAATATGGGGTTAACTTTTGGGGCCATATATGGAAAATCAAAGAAGGGGTCTCAAATGTATTTATTTCATAATTTAAAAAAACCTATAGAGCTTTTAATAGACGAAAATTGGCCATTTTTAAAACTCCGAAACCATTGTTCCAAAAATTTGATAATGGCTCTTTACCTATAGATTACAGGACAACCTATGAGTAGTTTATAGTCTTAAAATAACATTGTAAATCTTTCAATAGTGTGCGTACAAACTTACGTTTGCGGTTGGAATGTATGGGGAAACATGTTTTTCAACTACTGGGTTGTATTTGTACCAATAACTATCCCCAAGAACAAACTTATTCTTGAGGTTAGTTATTGGTACAAGACAGACACAATTCGTTTATCAATGGCACACATTACGTAACTTTTTTTGAAAACAAATGGAAAACAGTTAATTATTTCTTATGAATAAAACTGTTTTAAATAGCCGCTCGTTGATTCATTGCCCACCGCTAGTACCTATTGAATGGTGCAGAATGAGTTGCGTTAAATGACACGTGCTTTGGTGAATTAACGGGAAGTGCCAATTTACTGGCCGCCCACGGCCAAGCCTGGTTTAGAACTGACTAGTCATCGCTCGTTGACACCACTTTCTTTGTGACTGTGACTCTGGCGTTCTAGTCACATAATGGAGATTATTGAATATTACGATACAATACGACGAGCAATTTTTTTTTTAAGCGGTTCCCCACTCTAGGATTGCTCCTGTGTCGTGGGTGCATTTACAGACATATATTCCACATACAATACACCCAGACCCGGAACAACTACCTGCAGATCATACAAATATTTGTCCCGTGTGGGAATCGAACCCACGACCCGCAGCGCAGCAGCCGACTCTATCAGCCACTGCACCAACCGCGCCGTCTATATCTATCATTCATCATGATCATTGCCGTTGAAAACGTGTTAATATGGTGTCTTGTTTCCGAAAACCAGATGTAATAAAGAATACTATAAGAATCTTATTAATGATTGCATCTAATATTTTAAAATAGTTTTCAATCAAACTACTGATCCATAACGGCCAAATATAATACGTAATGATAATAATATATTTAGTTTATACTTTACACCTACATTTTCTATACACTATACGTGTGGTGTCCGGATTAAGAATATAGCCCTACACCATTTCCTCTCGTGGATGTAGCAGGTGACTAAGGGACTCTAAATCGAAGGGATGGGCAGCAACGTCCCTTTTGTGGAACAGTAGCCATACTACCCTTACCAACCCGCCTACTAAGCGCGGTGAGTACTGGCAAATCCCCCCCAAAATGACGATATAATTGTGAAAATCCATGGGCAGGCCTTTGTTCAGGCGTGGATGTCTTTTGGCTAAAATACTGATATTCAATTTAATAATAAAAACGTGCGTTAAAGGAAATAAATTATTATATAGTCCAGAACCGGCCAGAAAGGGGTTGCGTAGAGGCCGTCACCCGGTATATTTTTGGATAAAGAAATCTTAGAAATAACGGCTGACGTTCCTCAAGGCTCAGTATTAGGCCCTTGATATCAGTGTGAAGAATTTAATAAGTGCAGGTGAGTTGTCTTATGTAGAGTCAGTCATTCCGCCATTGAAGCTAAATGGCATTGCACTATCACACAAAGTCAGTGTGGCTTCACTTAGAAAGCAGATTAACTTGAAGGTTAACATAAGTATTAAGAACTTTTACCGGTTAGGAGGGCGTGAAAAGATACAGTGATCACAGTGTTTCGTGAATTACGTCTTTTCTACCCATGTAAGATTTCTAAGACCGCCTTGCTGTTTTGTAGCATATAGCTGAATGAGGGACCTTTGTTGGCAAAGTAAAAATTATTTGTAACCAATGTACCTACGTGATTAATATATTGTTATTTGAACTTTATATGTAACTAGCTGGGACCCGCGGTTTCACCTGCGTTTAATTTAAAAGGAATTTAGAGTACTTCAACATAGACCCTTGACATAGAATATATACAAGGTCTTAATTTAATAGTCCACGATATTTTGCATGGCGCTATAGTGAACGATGAAGATAATGTAGGTATAAAAAAAAGTTGTAAATCTGCTGTTTAAAAAAATATTTTATTAAATCATTTATTTCGTTACTTCCTAGTTCTCTTAGTTGTGATAATATTCACATGCATCTAGTAAGACAATGGCGGATGGGGCTGGTTGACTGGTTTAGATAGTCTGTAACGTTAAACAAAACAGACTGCGCACGGTAGCGACATCATACAAAAGAAAGAAGTGGATTTTTACCATGAGTTTTTTTTTGTGTTCGGTACATCATCTTAAGCATTTACTGAGGCACCATGCAAAATATCGTGGATTATTAAAATAAGACCTTATATATGTATATATGTATTGGATTTCAAGGGATTTTATTTTTTTGGGCGGAACCCTAATTATTTTTCTTAAATTAAAGTAGCCTAAGTTATTCCTTATAACATCAGCTATCTGCCAGTGAAAGTCCCGTCAAAATCGGTCCAGCCGTTTCGGAGATTACCCGGAACAAACAGACAGACAGACAGACAGACAGACAAAAAATTTAAAAATAGGTTTTTTGTTATATGTCCCGTATATACTTTCATATGCATTTAGTAAAAAACTGTTATTTTGACATTACAAACAGACACTTCAATTTTATTTATTTGTATAGATAGGTATAACTATCATAAGTATTGTTGTTGCTGTCCAATAAAAAAACATTCTTTATTTCTTTCTTTCTAATACAAAAACCTAATATCACAATATTTTAATTCTAAATGCGGACTTCCGAATGAGTAATTCTCTTTGGTACTTTAGTCTTCAAATAATAGTGCTTTATTGGATTCGATATCAATTTAAAGCCGTGTTGCTTGCTGCACTTATTTGGTATAAGTATTTAATATACCTTTTTTTTTTTATTGGTGCCCAGTGGAAATTCATCATGAACTTCCTTCGCCCCGGGGAAGGACGAAGGGGTATGCCGGACTCCTACCGGCTAAAACCACTGGAGCGGTCATCTTCGGCACCTAAGGGAGGCTCCAGGTCCTCGTATGATCACACTAGAGCCACCCACTGGTGCCACGCCTATTGGCACATCTCGGAGAGGGTGACTGTAAAGCGGTCACCCCCCCAGGGGGATTGTAAAGGATCCCCCAAAGCGTCCCACGGCAGCGCGTGACCACATGCGTGCTACCGTCTTCTCTTGGGTCGCTTGGTGTGGGCACGCAGATTCCCCAATCTACGCACCCGCGAACCCAGAGGTCCCCCACCTTATAGCAACGGCAGGGGTTTTCAGGCGTATCGGAATTAGGCGCCAGGGCGGTTGTTACCCCGGCGCCGTCTCCTTCTTCTTCGAGCGGGATCGGCCCTCTCCCGATCCCGCTCTGCGGTCTCCTTCCGGAGCATGACGCCTCACAGAAGGAGACCACTGCATTCCAATTTTCGTGCTCTGCCAACATAGCCGACACTACTGCTGGCAGAAAGAGATCTTGCCCGATCCGATCGATCAGGATCCGCCGCTCGGCGGCCCACGCAGGGCACGCCTCGAGCGTGTGCTGTGCGGTGTCCTGGTCAAGTATTTAATATACCTACAGTACCAGAAATAATCAGTTGGTACGAAAAATTTATAAACCTTTTGTATTTTTACTGTCAACGTACATTCAAGATTAGCATAAGTAATGTAGTTTAGTATGATTTTTTTTATTGGTGCCCAGTGGAAATTCTTCATGAACTTCCTTCGCCCCGGGGAAGGGCGAAGGGGTATGCCGGACTCCTACCGGCTAAAACCACTGGAGCGGTCGGTAGCGGCGGAGTAAACCATAGATATGTTACGTCCATATTAAATGGCGCGCAAAACTCAGTCTCGCTGTATAAAGCTATAAAACTACACAACTATGCTGTAAGAAAGAAGATACAAAAACTACGAGAGTAAAAGAGATAGCTATCTAAAATGACAACACGTTTACTCGATGTCTTTGTCGCACCTGTGATAGAATATGTGTTGTCTCTTTTCTTTGCTTAGCCTGTGTTTTGTTCGAGAATATTATTGTATAGATCGTTTGAATAGTATTTTTATTAAAAATGGTTTATATAGTTTGTTACTCACGTGTGGTATGAGATCTGTTGTTCTTTTTATTTTTGCTTGATAGTTTGTGCATTTTGTATACGCACGACAGCATTGTTATTACTTAATTAATAAAACAATACAGATTGTGACGGTGCGTGCTCGTTGTCCTGTCTTGGGCGAACTGATTGTGAGGTGCTACAATTGGGAGAGTTTGGATCTTGCTTATGGCGCGCATGTAACATATCTACTTCTTTTAATATATAATATCATTGCTCTGGTATGCCACAATGATGGTCTTTTCGAGCAAGAGGAGTGAAAAGATTAATTATTCACATAAGTTGCAGCTGACGTTATAGACTACATACATAACTTAACTACACAATGATTACCTGTTTATTATTAATTAATTAGAAATACACAATGCAACTTACATTGTACGTTTCGGGATAATTGACTATTAACGTTTGTTTTCGGGTCTTCAGGTCAGGGAATTGTATAATTTGTGTTCATAGATTATATTTGAAGTAATTTGCGATTACATAGTGTAAATGTAAATTTACTACGAGGGTAATGCTGAAGTTCTTATACTACATGTACTTATACATACGTATGTTAGCGAATAAGGGTTAAAAATGCACGGACCAAAGCGTCGCAGTTCCAGCCTCTTAGAGAGTCCATGGTCGAACGCTTGAACATGTCCTTGAAGGCAATCACTGAGTGGGGAGATGCCAGCTTAGTCAAACTAAATGATGCCAAGACCCAGGCGTGTCTTTTTTCCCGCGAAACGGAGTCAATTCTCACTCCTGAACACCTCGAACTTCTCGGCGGTACTCTCAGGTTTACCTTCAACTTTGGCTGCTACATAAAGTCAAAGACTATTTGAATAGCTGCAAAAAGGAGTGGCATCCTATCGAAGGTGAGCCTGTATTCTCACCGGAACAGCTGCTCAACTTATACCTACTAAGCGCAAGTTCGATCATGTGTGGAAATAGAAGTGAAAAAACATGTGCACAACTACCAAACTAAAATGCAAAATGTCAGCCAGAATAATAACAAAATTGCAATAAGTGTTTGTGTAAAACATTTAGTGAAAGAAACTTTAAATGACTCCTCTCGCGCGCCTTTCCGGCGGTGTGTTTTCGGTACCTTCATTGCAAAGCGGTTGAATAAAGGTACACACGGCTACACACCAAGCTTTACAAAACCAGTTTACGCTGATCTCTCATCATACCGAAAGCCTATACAATGCGAGATCAGCTTATACTGGTGTTTATAGCTTGATGTGTCGTGTGTACAGGTTCAGATTTTAATACCTCTTTTGAACCGGTATTGTCTACCACTTTGAGTCCCTGTGTGGAGTACTTGCCTCATCTTTGGGTCGGTACCGACAAGTACCAGCTTGAAGCGCTCGAGGTGATTGAGAAACGCGCTAAGAGGCTCATAACAACGACGGTCGACGCAGAGCTCCGGAGTCTCAAACATAGACGCAGAGTTGCAAGCTTATCGGTTTCTTATCGGATTCATTTTGGCGAGTAGGCTTTGGCATTGCATGATTGAATCCCACATGCCAATTCCTTGCCTTATGCCTTGTGGTGCCGGCTACGAATAGCACCAACACATCACATCCCGTGAGTGTCATAAAAGGCGACAATTGGATTAGTCGAAGGATGGGCAGCAGCGTCCTTCGAGTACATTACACTCTCACAACTCAACTGCGATCGTTAACCCGCCTGCCAAGCGTGGCGATTAGGGCAAAACCCCCAATGAGCACACAGCACACCCATATCGGTCGTTGTGGTGATCTTTGAAGGAGGCATATGTCCAGCAGTGAACTTTATTTGGCCGATATGATGATGATGAATTCCATATATATGTGTTTCATTTATATGGTACGGATACAGTCAGCTGTTACGCTCCGGGTCGCGGGTTCGATTCCCGCACGGAACAAATATTTGTATGATCTGCAGATACTTGTTCCGGGTCTGGGTGTATGGTGTGTGAAATTTGTGTCTGTAAACGCACCCACGACACAGGAGAAATCCTAGTGTGGGGAAACGTTCTAAAAAATAATAATATGGTAGATGTTCCTCCCATATGCAACGACAAACGTTTTGCTTCCACGTTTTTCATGCGTACTGCTAAGGAGTGGGACTCTTTGCCCGAGTCTGTGTTTTCCGACCGTTATAACCTGGGCACCTTCAAGACCTAGAGAACAGGTTTCTTGTAGAAAAGCGTGCACCATCGTCGACCACATCATCGCTTATCATCATGTGAGATATTGGATAAACGCATGTCTATTTAATAAATTATTTATTATTATTCCTCCCCTCCCTCATACATCCCCACAATGAGCGGTCACATGCAGATGCAGCCCTCATCTAACGACACTAACTTTACGATAACATTAAATTCAACAAATAAGATTAAGTTGGTTTTAGAACATGGTGTATTTGTATTACGTTTTGTTTAGGATAGTAACTACCTACTTTAAAAAAAATTGTATTGCTAACATTACTAATTGCGTGCCTTAGTATTTCATACAATTAGTAGTTATAATCTAGTCATACATTAAAAACAAAAGTTCGCTGAACTTTTAAACAACTATGTATTTGTTACTGAAACCTACTGTAAAACTATTAATTGCAACCAGCTAAAATGATCCATAAAAATAGTTTTTTTAGATGAATAGTACGTAGAAGAACTAAAGTTGCCGACATAGGCGCAAAGATTAGTAAACTGAAGTGGCAATGGGCGGGGCACATTGCTCGTAGAACTGATAGCCATTGGGGCAGAAAGCCCTTATTATGGGCAGTCGTGACTCTTTCCACCACGCGATTCAATTGCTCGACTCGTCACCAGGTTTCACAAAAATAATTAATTATTAAATTGTCCGATTTGATTTATTTATTATTCACACTGGCCGGACATTATAAATAATTTCCTTATTAATAATTTGGTCCATAACATATCTAATAAAATGATACTTTATCTATAAGCTCACCTATTACCCGTGAAGGACGCGGAGTTGCCGTCCAGTTTGAACATGGAGTCCTTGTAGCCCCAACCGTACCATTTTAGAAGATCTTGCCTGAAAAAGAAATGATAAATTTATTAAAATATTGAACTGGTATATCATAATAAAGTAATTATAATCTTTCGCTAATTGAATACATGATTTTAAAATAATATCGGATATTAATCTGTGCGCGATTAGACCCGATACTGTCTTAAAATTATGGTTTAACATATGAACATTACATGGTATAGCCTCTCAGCAGTCATAATATCAGAATGTATTTTTATATATTTTGAAATAGTATATATAGTTTTTAATCCCGTATCTTGCTATTGAGTTTATTTATGTATCAAGAACGAGTACGACACATAAGGTTTTCATTTTATTATTAAAAAAATGTGCTACCTGACATCCGTATGCCGCTTCGGGTTCTAGCTGAAAACCAGCGCTAGGCATCACTGCCTGGCATAATGCTGAGCTGGACGCCTATTTGGCACAGACGTGAGACACATATGATTGCTCATATCTAATCCTTTTGTAGAATTTTTAATTTCTACAAGCTTTTTTTTTGTGTTAAGCACACAAAAAAAAAGCTAAAAAAACGCCTATGTATACTGTTTTGTAATACGTGTCTCATACATCTGTGACAAATAAATTATGTTTCTTTCTTTCTTTCTTTCTTTCTTTCTTATTTAATTTGATAATCCCTGAATAAATAGAGATCTTCAAAATATAATTAATGATACTATCTACGGATAAAATAACATTAACATTTATTTTGTGTAGTTGTGCAGTTTCTATCAATATTGACATTAGATACAAACAGTAAAATTGTGACTAGTATTTTTTGTGGTGTCCGGAAAATCCGTGCGGTGTCCGGATTAAGAATATAGCACCACTCCATCTCCTCCCGTGGATGTCGTAAAAGGTGAATAAGGGAATCTAAATTAGAGAGATGGGCAGCAGCGTCCCTTCTGAGAAACGGTAGCCATACTGCGCTAGCGAACCCGCCTGCCAAGCGTGGTGAGTATCGGCAAATACCCCCCAAAATGATGATACGGTTGTGGAATTCTATGGGTGAGGCCTTTGTTCAGCAGTGGACGTATAAATGGCCGTTATGATAGTATTTTTTAAGGTGCCCGAAACTAAGATTTCTCCTGTACTGTGGTACAGTTTACAGACAAACAGCTAACATGCACAATCGGTTCCGTGTGAATATTTACTTTTTTACTTTTATTCGCTAAAGATATGGTACATATGTTCTTAAATAGTAATAATGTTCAAATACACATCTCGCCTTTAGCAGGCATGCGAAATTTTAAGTGTCCTTTTCACATAAATATTCTAGTAATCGATATAACAATTGTGATAATGAAAAATGTCTCGAGTAATTACATGAAGTAAGCCATCAATGTCCATAATAACAATACACATCCAATAAAAAAAAAAATGTCAATACAATCTTTGATACTAAGAATGAAATACGGAACACATTACAAATTAAATTTATCATTAAAATAATCATTTATGGTATAGAAACTTTTTTCATGCAACCAATACTTAAGTCTAAGTTTAAAATGGCGCAACGGCAACTCCCTTATTATTTTAGGAATGTGATTATACACTTTTATAGTCATAACTGAGCCATTCTTATGATGGAATGTACTTCTACAGTGTTCCATTTTTAGTTTTGTAGGATCTCTTTGCAGAAATCTGCTACCGTCACTCACTTTAGAAAATAAGTCTGGGTGACTTCTAACAAACATGCCAATTTCAAATATATAAAGAGATGCCAAAGTCAACACTCGCAGTTTTGGAAATAAGGGTCTACATGTTTCGAGCGGACCAACACCGCTTATAGCTCGTATGCACTTTTTCTGTATTATAAACGCTCTATTGATATCTGTAGAATTACCCCATAGCAATAATCCATATTTTAGTATAGACCCAACGTACCCGTGATAAGCAGCAAGAACTGCGCTTTCATTTGTGATTTTTCGCAGTTTTCTCAGTGCGTAAATCTATTTAGTTTTTGACATACGGAGTCTATGTGAAGTTTCCAGTTACAATTTTCATCTAGTGTAAGACCAAGAAAATTTATATGGTTGTCTTTAACGAGAGACTCGTTTTCGTAGTTTAATTGAATGTTTTGTGATTTTAGTCTGTAATTAGAAAACTGGACATATTTAGTTTTAGATATATTTACTCTTAGATTATTAAATTTTAACCAATTTATAATTTTATCCATAGTAGCATTTATGACGTCTTGGTGATTATTTTGCAAACTGCTTTCCGGTATTATAACAGAAACGTCATCGGCAAATAGTACACACTTATGAGTAGTTACCAAAGGCAAGTCGTTAATATATAACAGGAATAACAATGGTCCAAGAATACTGCCTTGAGGCACTCCTGATTTGATCAAATGCACTTTAGATCTGTATGAGTTAAGGATAAAGTTTTCATCTGTGCGACATACTTCCACGCACTGCTGTCTATCACTGAGATAACTATTCAACCAATTTAGAGCTGGGCCCCGAATACCGTAATTTTTTTAAATTTTTCGTAATTTATCTAATAACTTTTTATGGTTCACTAAGTCAAACGCCCTGCTCATATCAAGAAAGACGACAGTAACCGGATGTTTCTTATCTATGTTTTCAGTTATTGATTTAACTAAGGAGAAAGCCGCAAATTTATTATTACTCGAACGATGTGAGTCATACATTTTACATTTTAATTGTTAGTTGGTTCATTTTATTAACACGCGACCAGCGGGTGGACAATTTTACACTTTTATTTTCGTTGTTTTACACTGATGTATTATTCATTTTATCACTGATTATATAAATTGATAATGACTGACCATGATCCCAACAGTGATACTGAAAGCTTTTATCAGCATGTAGTGATGACAGCCTTAGTAGCATGCCGTCATTAGCTGACACCCTCTCTTAAATCTCAGTTTTCAGATGTTCCGAAGAATCTCAATATAGTCCATATGAACGCGCAAAGTATTCCGCCTGATTTTCCCGATATGCTGGTAATTTTTTAGTGTTAGAACATCCATGCGATTCTTGTCTCTGAATCATGGCTAAAACCGTGTCT
This sequence comes from Diloba caeruleocephala, assembly GCA_947459985.1. Taxonomy (NCBI): domain Eukaryota; kingdom Metazoa; phylum Arthropoda; class Insecta; order Lepidoptera; family Noctuidae; genus Diloba; species Diloba caeruleocephala. Next base: position 5,731,420 of record OX381613.1, read on the forward strand.
TCCTTCTACTTATTTTTCCCTCCCTAAATACCAACTAGTAAGAAATGATCGCATAGGTAGCGTAGGTGGTGGTATTGCTATATAATAACTTCGGGCGAATATCCCTTTTAATTTATTTTATTTATTGATATGTCTCCACTGCTACCACCGCTGAATGCTGGCGGACATATCTTTAGAAGTTGATCTTCATCTTGGTGTTTACTATTGTCCTTCGTCACGCATAGACTTCTTTTCCAGTTTTGAAAACATCCTGGAAAACCTAACTCAGTCTTCATCATTTCGGCCGAATAAGTCCACTGCTGGACAGGCCTCCCGCAAAGATCACCACAACAACCGATACGGGTGTGTAGTTTGCTTAGTGGGGGGGTCTTGCCATAATCGCCACGCTTGGCAGACGGGTTGGCGATCGCAGTTGAGTTGTTGTGTGCTCGAAGGACGCTGCTGCCCATCCTCCGGTTTATCCCTTAGTCGACTTTTAGGACACCCACGGGATGAAATGGGGTGGTGGCATTCTGAGCCGGCACCACACGGCAGCCGGCACCACACGGCAACTCAGTCTTACAGTCACACAATCATAATGGGGGACTTCAATACCTGTCTTCTCAAAAAGGATTCTCGTTGTTCATCCCTTCGTTCAATTCCATTATAAAGTCCGATTATAAAGGACAAAACCAACAGTATCGGGGCCTGATAAAGTTATATCAACCTATTGGAGAGTATTCAACAGAACTTTAACAAGAGGAAACAACTTGATGGAATCAGATACACGAAGTACAAGCAAACGGAAAAAAATCGTTTGGTACAGTTCATGAAAGAGCTAAATTGGACTACTGGGGTGGAAGGCCTGGTGACCTGTGATACAGGCTTCAGCCTAGTTTAGGCACCAGTCTCCCACAGTAAATTTGAATAATACTGTAACTTTTATTGTGGTGAGAAAAAATAAATAAATATCCATAACTCCGTTGAAAACGGAAATCCAGCTAAGTGCTGGAAGTTTCTTAAATCAATGGGAAATCACGTCAATATTCTATCCCAAAAGACTTAAATATTGAGTTGCATAATCAACATTTCGCAATCAACTCTTCGTCCAATTGCAACAGGATTATCAAAGCTAATACACTAAATTAGCTTTCATCTCTTCCAACTTCTGACTATTCACCGTTTGCTTTAATCAATTCTCTACTTGTTATGCTAAGAAGAGCATAGTATCAATTCCCTCCAATGCAGTTGGATGTGACATGTCCGCTGTAAGATGGTACTCCCAGTCCTTGACGAAATCCTTCCAGTTATCTCCCGCATTCTCAATTACTCGGTATCCTGAGGCATTTTTCCATAATTATGGAAAGACGCTCAAGTCACTCCTTTACCTAAAAAAACAAATCCAATTTCCTTCTCCGAATAGCGCCCCATTTCCATTTTACCATTCCTTTCCAAGTCCTTGAACGTCGTATTCACAACTAGCTTAGTGCTTTCCTTTGCAAGAACAGTCTTCTGAGTTCATTACAATCAGGGTTGTCATAGCACACTCACGGCCCAAGTAAATTTACGGATGACATCAGGGCAGATATGGAGAACGGAAACAAGAAAGGAGACGGTTCTTTTCTTACTTAATTTCAGTAATGTCTTTAATACCGTCGATTTCGATATCCTGCTTAGTATGCTCTGCTTCCTAAACATATCACCAACGGTGATTGATTGATTAGTTACCTGCCCGACCGCCGACAACGTATTTGTATCGAAAACAACTTTTCTTCGTGGTTTAATATTTTTGCTGGCGTACCACAGGGTGGCGTTCTCACTCCCCTGCTTTTCGCTATATGTATCAACTCCATTTCTTATCGATTTCATTCATCCTACTACCTCTATGCAGATGACCTGGAAATCTATTCACAAGTCCCACCTGAAAAGCTGCTGGAGACTGTCAAAATGATTAATCAAGTTTTGGAACAGATTTCCAGAGCCTATGGATTGTTGTTGGTTTGGCGGTGTAGCATTTTTGTGGACAAAATCGCTATTTACATCGGTGTCGATTATACCGTAAGTGATCGTATAGCAGCTATACAAGCAACGTGCACAAACCGTACCTTCTTAATTGTAAATATTTATATGCCATCAAATTCCGCCGATAGCTTGACTGAGTTTTGTGATTGCTTAAGTGAGATTGCGGCTATTGTGGAGAGTTCAGGCTTAGAGTAGGTATGTATATATTTTCGGAGATTTTAATGCTCACCCCGGGGAATTATTTAGTCGGGAAATGCTAAGCTTTGTTCGTAGAACAAAAATGGCATTGTGCGGATTACATTAATTGGGCTTGAGCTCCGATACGTAAATTTTTATAAGTGAGGTTTGTGGAAGTAGACGTTGGCTTGATCATTGCCTTGTGACTGAAGCGGCGTGGAAATCACTGGAGAAGGTTGAAGTACACCAAAATATATTCTGGTCCGACCATTTTCCACTTTGTATTCATGTCAACACGGGAATGATTAGGCCAATGGGTACACCAATTAAACAAGTAAATAAGTTAAATGATAAAGTTGTATGGGGTGAAAGTAATGTAGATCAAATAGAGTATTATCATAAGTTATACATGGAAAAATTAAGAGACATTGACTTTCCCTCTGAGCTGATAGTCAATTTAGTGATAACTTATAATAAGCATAGAATACACATAGAAAATTTGTATAAAAATATTGTAACTACGCCTGGGGACGCGGCTGAAGCTAGCTCCACTGGAGCCTCCCGTAGGTACCGAAGATGACCGCTCCAGAGGTTTTAGCCGACAGGAGTCCGGCATACCCCTTCGCCCTTCCCCGGGGCAAAGGAAGTTCATGAAGAATTTCCACTGGACACAAATAAAATATCCTAAGAGGAGATTACGCGATTGCCCAGTCCCTACTTCTACCAATCCTTGACTATGCTGATGCTAGTTATACTGATTTGGATGAGGCACAACTAGATAAGCTTGAGCGACTTCAAACTGTTTGTATCAGATTTATATTAGGTTTGCGGAAATATGATCATGTCTCAGAATTTCGCACTATGCTCAAGTGGCCTCCAATACGTCTTCGCCGAAATACTCATATTGTGTTATTGCTTTACAGCATTTTATTTAATACCACAACAGCCCCTTATCTTAATAACATTTCAAGTACCTTCATGGCACACACAAGAATCGTTTATGGAATGATTTGCCCGTGTCGGTAAGAGAAGCCCAATCGTTGCCGTCCTTTAAATTTTTTGTAAAGGAACGTTATTTGTCCTGTTCATAGCATTATTTATTTTAAGTTGTTTCATGACATTCCTTTTTCACCGCGTTGTTAAATTGTTTATTTTTATATATCACTATTCTCCATAAATAATGACATATATGTATGTATTCATATGTCTGTGTAACTAGTAACATGTTGTAAATATTATATAGATAACTAGCCGTACCCGCCCGCTACGCTAGGCGCAAATTATAACACCTACCCTGCTGCAAGATATAAAATTGGAACACACATGAAAATTTAAGTTATAATTCATGTATTGATCCCGAAAATTTTCATTGAGAACCGTTGAGCCATTTCGGCGCCTATTCGAGATAACATTCAGTATAGTAAAATGATAATTGTAAACGTTACTATTACGCTTGATGCATAAATAATAATATAATGGCCGTAAACTGTGGAGGGTGTGAGAGACGGCTTATTGTGTGAGAGAAACAGGAGACCGGCTTCGGTCTCATCCCTACTCCGTGCTGTTTACTGGGCGAGAAGTGACACCGGTAGACGCCTGGGGGTGATAACTTACCAAGTGATAATTGATCAGTTATCGAGCGGGATGAAAAATTACTGCAACAACTATTAAAAAATAGGGGTTGGTGATAGAAGGGTGAAAATTTAGGGTTGTGTGTATTTTTTAATGCCACATTAAAAAAAATTGTCCACAAAAAAAAAAAAAATGTGGTCGACAACCCTTATCACTTAGAATAATAAATAGTAAAAAATAGATAGTAGCCGATTCTCAGACCTACTGAATATGCATATAAGATTTCATAAAAATCGGTCACTAACATTGTGACACGAGAATTTTATATATTAGATATATAACATATACTAAGATAATATATTACATAGATAATATATAATAGTTTAGATTATTATCATTGTACTACCCCATAATATTATATTTTGTGATTTAATTGTCCATCCTAAGGTTGTGTAGAAAAGATCGCTATTAGCGATAAGACCTCCCATTGTACATTACATGTATTTTAAGTTTTCTTTTTGTCTTAAATTATGTACAATAAAGTATATTCTGTTCTATTCTATACACAAATACCTACACATAAACCAGATATCGGTAGATCATGCAAATATTTCCAATGTTCGGTGGTTGCGAGAACCGATCCCGCGACACGTAGCTGACGTAGGTTATACATAGCCACTGTCCCAACCGTATCGTCGCCTAGTAATTGAATAGCAAATAATAAATACCTAATTATTATAACGTATATAGTTCAAAACTATTTACATACATTATACAAGTGTGACGTACGTACATTGTGTTGCTAATATCATCAAAGTCATAAATAGTGTAATAAGTTTTTTTAATTACTGGGTTAGAAAGTTCAATACATACAACAAAGAGTTCTGTATAATTAAGTACCTACATTAATTAATATTGTTGTATTATAAATATCTGTGATAATTGTGCATTGTTCATCAAAATCTTTTTTTTATTAGATATCATATCAGCCAAAGACGTCTACTTCTAAACAAGGGCCTCCCCCATTAGACAACCGGTTACATGCCGTCGCCATTTTGGGGGAATTTGCCGGTAGGTACTCACTGCGCTTGGCAGGCAGATTGGTGAGCGCAGAATGGCTGCTGTTCCACAGAAGGGACGCTGCTGCCCATCCCTCTGGTTTAGACGCCCTTAGTCGCCTTTTACGACATCCACGGGAGTAAACGGAGTGGTTTTCTTATCCAGACACCTGACGGCATATTTAACTATATTTTTTATTTAACATTTGTGAATTATCATTGTCGTATATTGCTGTGACATAAGAATGAATAAAAATAAAAATAGTTCAAATTGGATTCATTAGTCAAAACTCAATATGTTTGTTGCTAACTAAGTGAACATAATTATTGGTTTTACATATAATATTAATGGTATTTAAGACTTAGTGCCTGTTTCAAGCATTGCGATAGGTCCTATTGCAAATATTTATGTAAATTTATTATTTTCAATAAACAATTGCTATGGGTAATATATGCTATAAACTCAATTTTAGCATTAATTTGAAACGGTGTCATAAAGTTTTCTCCTGTATGGTAGGTACATTATACAGACCTAAATTTTACACGCACGAATACCCAAAACAAACCCGGAATCAATCGGCCATACAAATATTTGTTCCGTGCGGAGATCTCTTATCCACAGCGACAACCGTTCCGTTAATTTGTATGGAGAAAAGCCGTATCGCAAAATGTTGCAAGAAAATTAATAATCACTCTAATTCGAAATCTTTGGGTTTGGGATTGAGGATTTGTCCGATAACAGTTTACACAAAAACAGTTCAAGTTCAAAATCCTAAAGATACTGGATTAGATTGATTATTAATTTCGCCCTTTGTCGTGGTACCCTTAGAAACCATACTTAAATCATTACCATAAAGTATATACATACATAAGCAATGTAATATGTCATTACAATCTTTCAAAAATATTACATGACACACGAAACGATAACACGATGAAAATATCGGTCAGTTACTATCTAATCGTCTATATCACAGTTTTAAATCGCCTGAAACTCCTAGTATGTTTCATAAGTTTTCTAAAAAAGTTACTAGGACTCGGATCGATTTCATACTTATAATACCAAAAACATTAGGTGCAATTGCAATTTTAATACTGATAGGTCCGGCAGTCTGAGTGTGGCAGAGTGCCAAGTTTGGTGATTATGGCAATATAACCGCTCATTGTAGTGAATGTTGGGAGTCCCATGTCCAACACGTTCACGTTTACGGGCCGATTGGTGTGTGAGTTGTATCGTAAGGTAGATGCAGATAAACACAATTTTTCTCTTAAAGATTATTTGGTCCTATTTTGATGTTTGACCTTTGAAATATTATAACTATCACTAATCAAATTACTAGCCATTTAACTTTACTTCATATTTTCAAATGCGTATTTTGTCTATTAATGTTTCAAATGTAACAATTAGTGAGCTTTATTAGGTAATGAAGAAACACTGGCATTTACAATATTAGTATTGCTACTGTAAAGATGTTGAAGTCCTTGTGAATAAGAGGCTAACAATCTGTCAATGTACTCACAATGCATTGTTGAGATATAGTAAGATGAGTATTGCCATATTATACGTATTTATATCACTTACGATTTCAATCGCGTTGCCTAAACACAAGTAAAAAACAAAAATAAAAGTATATTAAAACGTTTTAAGTTGATGCAATATTTGCTATACTAATATAATGTTATGAGATTTATATACTTTTTTTTTGACAAGTATGGACCCTTTTTAAATACTTGTACACAATTTTTCTGTGCATTATAATCTAGTTATTATAATTATCTTATATTATTAAGAAGTGTTGGCTCGCTGCACGCGTTGGTAATACTGTAAGTGCAGTGAGTAGTTGAATACAAATAAATAAATAAACAATGAAACTGTATATGGATGAAAAATCTGTAAGATGAAAATGTTCTCACGAAAATATATCAGTCGATACGGGTGGGCAACGAAACATGTTGGTTGTCTGTAAAACAGTCGCCGCCCCAGGCACTTCTCGGGGAGGATTGTAGATTGCGAAGTATTGCGAAAAGTAGGTTTTACACACAAATATAAGCCGCTTCGACCACAGATTTATATTAACTTGGACAAACAATACAACAATGAACCATAAAACATCAATAATAAGTGAATATATATAATAGATTGTTCTTGTAGACAAGAAAATCCCTCTATTGCATGACATAAATTATTTATATAATTACTAAGATCTGCGCAACAAGTGGTACCAGTAATATAAAAACTAACAAGAAGAAACTGTCGTGTTGCCATAGCAAAATAATTACACATAATTGAAGAAACTGTAAGAATCTAGGATAAGTATTAACAGAGTCACCTGCTGCATTATAAATGGCCTACGAAAACACTGCCATACGCAAAAAGAACAGAAATTTGAATCTTTCAAACATTGAATTATTTGGCTTAGACTGCGATTTGGACTCCGAAACCGAGAACTTGTAGCTCGGGAAGTCTGCCTTCATCCGAGGTGGTATCCGAGGAAGTGGCTGAGTTAAAAAGTCTAATGCTAAGGCTGCAAAATGAATTAGATAGAGCGCATAAAGAAATAGAGAATCTAAATATTACAAATGAGCAGCTGAGATCTGAGTTACAAAGAGGAGAACAAACATCAATAGTAAATCTTCAAACTGGCATAGTCCAAACTTCACGCCAAAGAGCAAAAACCATTGCTATACTCTAACATATAGGAAGATTTCCTCAGATTTGCACCAACAGCAATCTAATGTTTCTTCGCTAGCATTAACAACGGCACCATACACCCCGTCCATTGGTATTTCTATATTAAACGCTGGGGAGAGTAGCACACCTAACCTCAACCTGGCATGGACAACACATGATATCACTCCAAAGTACGTTTAGCCAAAACAGTGCTTTGACAGACCAGTTGGCCATGAAAGGTAAACTCGATGGCTGCTCGGACATATTTCAGAGAGAAGAAGAAGAGGAAAAGGGCAATAACACTTTAAATGTTCTGAACCAGCTAGCGGAAAACTCGTCTCCTCCCAACGAGACGTCATAATGATGACATGCAACTCTTTGTGTGCATTTGGATTTTTTCGCCTTCGTAGTGAATTCTGACGTCTCGATGATAGGCGACGAGTTAACCGGTATCTTGTTCAGAACAGGTATAAAATTGTACCCAGGAAACAGCTGACATATTTGCGTTTTTATTTTGACTATGGTACTTATGACATAAATTCCAATACAAATATAACCTTATCAGTTAAATATAATAGAGTCCATACCGACATGGAAATGAGACTTACAGAAGGGAATGAGATTAAATTCATTATAAAGAGGATGGAAAAAATCTTATGGTTATGATGGAGTACCAATCACAGTAATAAAAGAAAATATTGATCTCCTTGCTGAACCAATATCTGACTTTCTTAATAATTGCATCAGTGAGGATACCTTTCCAGATCAATTAAAAATAGCCTGAGTTATCCCTATCTACAGAAAAGGTAATGAAACTGATCCTAAGAACTCTAGGCCAATTTCGTTGCTGTCTATTCTATCCAAAATCAACGAAAACGACGGCTCGGTTGGTGCAGTGACTGATACAGTCGGCTCCTGCGCTACGGGTCGTGGGTTCGATTCCCACACGGAACAAATATTTGTATGACCTGCAGGTAGTTGTTCCGGGTCTGGGTGTATTGGATGTGGAATTCATGTCTGTAAACGCACCCAGGATACAGGAGAAATCCTAGTGTGGGGCAACGTTAAAAAAAAAAGAAAAAAAAAAAGAGAAAAGCTCTTAAAAGTAGCATCACATTTGTATTTAAACAAGATTCTAAACGAACGCCAATTTGGCTATCAGAAATGTCTGGGTACTATCGATGCGATTGATTTGTTATTACATGAAGTGTTAGGCGATTTAAAAAGGACAATGAAAGTAGCAGGTCTATTTTTAGACCTTTCATCTGCATTTGATACAGTTGATCATGAGATCCTACTTGATAAATTAGATTTTTACGGAATTAGAGGTAATGTTTTAAGCTTCATAAAGTCATATTTAAGCAATAGAAAACAATTTGTCGAAATTAAGAATATTGTAAGCGGACTAGAAGTTGTGACTAGTTCCGCAGGGCTCAATATTAGGTCCAATTTAGTTTTTTTGAATGATCTTATAAATTATATTACTAATACAGTTCCAGATATTAAACTAATAATTTATGCAGACGATACAAACGCAATAATACCAACTACCAGCTCATAGGAACTTCAGTTTCAACTTAATAATGCACTTTGGCCTTTAATGAATGGTTTCATGTTAACAAATTAAAATTAAATATAAACAAAACTAACGCTATATTATTCCGAACGACCGCTCGCAGGCATGAAAGTATGAACATAATAAATAACGGATTGAAAGTAGAATTCACTGATTGTGTTTTATTTCTAAGGATATATATATTTATGAACCCATATTGATCAATTTTTAAACTGGAAAGCCGAGTTAGAGTCAATCGAGAATTCAATAAGTTCAGCCTGTTATGCCCTAAGAAGCTTAAGAGATGAGGTAAATATCGAACAACTCAAAATGGTCTACTGCGCTTTGGTTGAGTAAAATGTTAGAATAATTAGATTAAAAAGAAAAAAAAAAGAAAAAAAATCTCACCACTGATCGACATTATTACCCGAGAATTGTTCGTGAAACGATTGAGATTAATTGGTCTAGTTTATTTTATATTAAAGACTTAATTTAGCAACTAAACTATTTTAAGTTTATTACATTAAAATCATATTATATATGTCAGGGACGCATTGTCTCGGCGAACGCACTGTAAAATATTAAAGTGTTTTGTGTAAACATTAATTTATTAGGTATTATTGTATTATAATTAAATTATTTTAAAACCACCAGTTGTATAAGTGATTATAAAATTAATAAAAATAGAATCGTATGCACCAAATTGTAATAAAGTGATGGTCAGTTTTAATGTGCAGTCCTTATTCACCAACTTACCCGTAAAGGACTGTTTGGATGTTGTAAAGAAACGGTTAAGTGAACATGACATGCCACTACAATATGCAGAGTTACTTGAACACTGCCTTACCAATGGCTACCTGTTGTGGGACAACGAGTTTTACTTGCAAACTGACGGTGTAGCCACGGGTTCATCGGTCTCTCCTGTAGTCGCCGATATTTTCATGGAGAACTTTGAGGAGAGAGCACTGATGACAGCCCCGGCTAAACCGAAGATATTCAAACGGTGCGTAGACGACACTTTTACCATCTCGCCTCACAATAGGGTCTCCGTATTCTTAAAACACCTAAATTCAATACATAGTAATATTCAGTTTACTATGAAATTGGAGGATAACAAATCCTTGGCCTTTCTTGACATACTTCTCGTCCATAATCCAAATCATTATATTAGTCATCCTGTGTATAGAAAGCCTACCCATACAGATAGGTACCTTAATGGTTCATCTCACCACCATCCGTCCCCGTCCACCGTCAGTTAGCTACCGTGGCCAAATCATTGTTACAGAGAGCACATTGCATCTGTGACGCCGACCATCTGGCAGGGTAACTTAACCATGTGAAGCAAGTTCTTCAAAATAACAATTTGAAAGCTCCACATCTCCGTCGCAGAAGCCGCCCGAAACCCACCACGGTTGATCGATGACCCGCTGTTTTACCATTTATTAAGGGAGTCGCCGACAAAATTGGTCACATCTTGAAGCGTGCTTCTATAAAAACCTACTTCAAGCCGCATAAGAAGATCAGCCAACTTTTAAAACCGGTGAAATGTCACATACTTTTACAAGATGTAGGGGTCTACCAGATTGACTGTGATTGTGGTTTGTCATACATAGGGCAAACAAAGCGTAGCATAGCCACCCGAATAAAAGAACATATATCTGACGTCAAGCATAGACGCTCGATAAAGTTAATAAAAATAAAATTTTACTAGGTTATTTTACATATTAATCAGTGCCTCTACGCTATATAATTAAATAATTGCTATCCCTTGCTAGGTTTATGTCAACTTAATGTCTCTGTTACATTGACATTGACATTTGTAATGCTTAATTAATAATATTAATGAAGGCCATAAGAGCTAATGTTGAATAAAATAAATGTAGTTCATAGCTGAGACCACTGCATCCGAATAATATTTGTTAGGATGATCAATAACATTATGGTCTACTTTTAAAGTTACTATATCTGTATGCATTTTATTTGTGAATGTGTCGGATTAATGAGAACACATTTTGCTAGGTAACATGCTGTTTGCGAGGTTGGGGGGATCCTTTACAATCCTCCCCGAGAAGTGCCTGGGGGGGGCGACCTTTTTACAATCGCCTTCCCTCCGCTAGAGGGGCTGACCGCTTTACAGTCATCCCTTCCGAGATGTGTCTAAAGGCGTGGCACCAATGGGCGGCTCTAGTGTGATCTTACGAGGACCTGGAGCCCCCCTTTGGTGCCAAAGATGACCGCTCCAGTGGTTTTAGCCGGTAGGAGTCCGGCATACCCCTTCGCCCTTCCCCGGGGTGAAGGAAGTTCCATGTAGAATTTCCACTGGACATCAATAAAAAAAAAGGTAACATGCTGTTTATCTAACGTGCAGATTATCACACATTTGTCTGATTATAAGAAAAATATATGTCCAACGATAGTTCCCTGTGGAACGCCAACATATTGGTTGGTACCGACATAACCTTACAGTAATCGCGTTTAGGTGCAAGTTATAATCATATTCTGTAATAACCTTATGCGTAACAAATAGTTGTTATTAGGATAGATAAATTACACGAGGTGTGTCCAAATAAATGGCAGTTATTGCAAAATATTATCGCCAAACTATTCAATGTTTTATAAGCGCCTGATGATCGCCAAAACGAAGGTCATTCAGGGCTATTATACTAGTTTGTTGCTTAACCAAACTATTACTTTTTCAAATTGTCCGTTATATAACTCAATTATTATTGGCTCTCAGGGCGATGTGTTAAAAACAAAAAAAATAAAAATATACTCGATATCTGCATAATAGGTAAGGATTTCTGGAATAAATTAGACAGAAAAATTCATTAAAATTGTCTGTCGCTGCTAATTTTTTATCAACATATGCAAGAACGTACACTAATATGAAATTCCGCACATTTTTAGAGTTCCGAACGTCTGAATGAAAAACGGCAAAATCCGTATAGGATCACTCGTGTGCCTGTCTGTCTGCCTTCTGTGACCCAAACACGGACTTGTACGTAAATACATTATTTTTAAATATGGTCACGGGTCAAATAAAATAAAAAAACATGATAGGTAACATATTCAACGGACGGAAAATGCACTTTTCTGGATTTTGTAACTAGCGAAAAAACAGCGGGTAATTGCTATTAATAACTCGCTGGTTTCACTTGGCGTAACTTGACTTTATTAAAGTCTTCAAAAGACCTCATTGACAAATTTCATAAGAATCCGTAAAACTCTTTTGAGCTCGATGGTGACTCAAACACACATTCACATTTATAATATGGAAGTAGGATGAAACAGCAAGTCAATATATATCAAATATTAACATTCATGTGTCAGGGCAACCGCGAAAATCATTTTAAATATTCATGAATACCACAAAATAAGTATAATTGAATATAATACAAGAATAATTAATAAAGCAGAGCATAAATTATACATAATTAACTAAAACAAAAACCAACGAATAGGAGCATGAAAATCTGTTGATTTAGTGCCTTTACCAAGTGCAGGGTGAACAATATGAAAAGGTGATTAATGATCACACGGTAACATTATGGATCTTGAAGTAGAGAGGAAACATTATTGGCACACACACACCAGCTCGTAATCGTCCACTGCTGAACAAGGACCTTCCAATCATCACTTTAATAAACACAAGACAAGACCGGGTTCCCCGGTATATAAACCCGTGAAGAGATATGTAGATAATAATAATAATAAACGGTTAAATTCAGACAAAACATCTATATTATTGTCAGTGAAGGCTTAAACTATGTTAGTAACTAAAATAAATAATATGTAAACACAAAAGTTACGCCGGCTATGCCAACCGAAGTGAAGTGTTATCACTTTTGTCACTTGAGTTACAATGAGTGGTCTAAATATTGGTATAATCACATTGAGCTACTATGTACTACGTACTAGAGGAGACACCGCACTTCATTACGATGTCTCATTCAATAGGGGTGATATCGCCGCACTTCACTAAAAATCTTTGGATTTTAGATTCTGAACTACATCCGTTTTTGTATTAGGTTTACTATTAACACGAAAACAGACAAATTCTTAGTGTCAAATCCAAAGATTTTGGATTAGATTCATAATTAATTTCGGCCGTTAGTGAAGTGCGACGATATCGCCGCGATAGTCCGGTGTCTTCTCTAGTATGTAGTGCATAATAGCTCAAAGATAATCACTACGCTTGGCTTGGTGATCAAAGTATATTGATATTAGCACACAGGAGGATGTTGCTGCCCCTCCTCCTGATATCAACCCTTAGTTGTCTTTTATGGCAGCCATGGGTGAAGAGGGACGGTCTTTTCACTGCCGGGAACCAAACGAAACATTTACTGTAAACAGTGTCATCATCATATCACCAAAAGGACGCCCACTGCTATAATAATAGATTTCCACAATTATGTCATCATTTTGGGGGAATTTGCCAGTAGTCACCACGCTTGGCAGGCGGGTTGGTGAACGCAGTATGACTACCGTATCCCACAGAAGGGACGCTGTTGTTCATCCATCTGGGTTTAGAGTCCCTTAGTCGCCTTTTACGACATCTACGGGAGAATAGAGTGGTGCTAAATTCTTAATTCGAACAACACACGGTAGAAGTCCCTAAACAGTGTATTCAAACCTATTTGTTTAATTTTCCTTTTGGTTTTATCTGTAGCCTTTTATCCTAGTGATTCTAGGATAACGGGCGTCTCAAATATGTAATTCAGATGTTCTTAAATATTGAGTGATCAGTATTTTGCCGATAATTTCTTAGTTTTAGAGTCTTGGTTGTCTTATGAATGAATGTGTAGAACGGTTTTAGTCATATGTTTATTTCGGGAATGGTCAATATGTTATACAACTATAATTAGTTGTTCTTAATACAACACCTTATAACTGGTTACTTAGACAACTCGTTTTCTGAACGGTAGTCTATTACAGGACCTTCGAAAAGTAGAGAGTTCGTCAGCTTTAAATATTGTTCCTTTAGAATCACCATTAAAGTTACATAGGGAAAGTGATATGGAACGAGAATCAACGAAATTATTCTCATTTCCAATTTAATATTTATCTAAATATACTAATCAAATAGATAGAAACATTAGAATAGCTGAGGTTACTCGAACATTAAGCTCGTGCAGAAAACTTGATCGCCCTGGACTACTATGATTTTAGTTTTTAATTCTCATTGCCATATTAATCGGCCAAGGCAGAATTTTGTTATTGCTCTTGCAAAGACGTGTTGTGACGTAAATATCAATTCTGAATTTAATTGGCACTCTTAACGTTATGTTTTTGTGTATGAATTACCATGCCCTTTAACTTTAAATAAATTATTTCTTTAAACTAAAATTATTATTTCGCATTATTTGATTGATGCCCATCCCCTAGGAATTCGATAGTAAATGCTTTCGTGCGTGTGTGGTTTCGGTTAATGTTTATAATTTCCTATATGCGAAACATGAAAGTATCAGAGCAATTACATTTATAGCTCTTATTGAAAGATTAACATTCCCTTGAATGATGATGAGCAACTGGGGCAATTCATTGTAAAATTAAAAGATGGTGTGACTGATCTATACAAATACATAAAATTGAAGTGTCTGTTTGTAATCAATTTGTCTGTTTGTCAAAATAACAGCTTTTTACTAAATGCATATGAAAGTATATACGGTACTTACAACAAAAAAGCTATTTGTAATTTTTTTACAATTGACACGGTACGTTTGGCGCAGTGGCTAAGCGATTGGATTTCTGCGCTACTGGTGGCCGGTTCCATTCTCACACGGACCAAATATTTGTAGGATCGTACAGATAGTTCTGGTTTGGGAATTCGTGCCTGTAATATTTGTGTCTATGAACTGTACCCACGATACATGCGACATCATAGTGTCGTGTGTACCGTTTACAGACAAATATCATTAGGCATCGTTAACTAAAAGTTGTGTCGCTTTACCTGCTGGATTATTGTCACTTCGCATCATTGGTCCAAGCAGACTACAGGTTCATTAACTAGATAAAAACTAGTAAAATTAACGTTTCGATTAAAAAATGAGGTCGACGTATTTATTGTTAAAATTCATTTGTACTTTAACCTTGGTTGGTGCAGTGGTCGATACATTCGACTGCCGCGCTCCGGGTCCCGGGTTCGATTCCCGCACGGAACAAAAATTTGTATGATCTGTAGGTAGTTGTTCCGGTCTGGGTGTATTGTGTGTGGAATTTGTGTCTGTAAACGCACCCACGACACAGGAGAAATACTAGAGTGGGTCAACGTTTAAAAAAAATAAAAACCTGTCATGTTCACTTGTGGGCTTAATGTCTGCAATAAATGTTCACTCATGTTGTAAGCCAGTAGGACCGTAAAACGTGGGTGTGACAATTAGTGGTATCGACAAATATTAACTAGTTTCATTAGCCGGTAAGCCCTTAAGATATAATTAAGTTCTGGACGTACACGTATTTTTTTATTATTTGCAGCTCTGCCCACCGTATACCTACTACTGGACAAAGCCCTCTCTTGATCAGCCTGCTCCCACGTTGGTGCAGAATATTCAGTCTTCCGCCGCAAATTAAAAATTACTTCTTATTTTACATAGATTTGGGAGCCACTTATTTTTAAGAAGATATCGTTTATAAATATTATCCAGTGTGTTCCCTTTTAAATTCTACTATAGATAGGAAGACTATGAATAAATATATTGTGACTAATATAATAAACACACTTTGATATCTATACTTTATCAGTTTCACATTTATTTGACGAATTTTGGGCCTTATCAGATAACAATACGATGAACTTCTTTTTAACATAGCGTATCATACGCCGGTTTCCTTTGCCCTATATAAAGATTTAGAAAACTAAATACAATTGGCGGGAAATAAAATTAAATAAAGTTTCGTTCTAAAACTGTACAATGCAATGTTTGTATTACCAGATATATTTAGATCGCGCTTGTTAATTATATCCAGAAATCTGGAGCACATCTGCAGATGCATGTTTCTAGTAATGGAAGGTGATATAAATATATTTTAATAATATCATAACCAATTGATAAATAGGTCACATCTGAGTGTATTGGAGTTGTAGTTTAATCTTATAATAAAACAGAAGCCAATAAATAAATAATTGCTCACCTTCGTCTAGGAATTACACTTTTTACTTTTATAACCGTGCTAAGGCTTGCGTTTGAATCGCTCTTTTTATTTATATCACTGGAACTTTTCTTTTTAACACTTTCAACTGTCCTTTTATTATTGGTATCATTTCCCACTTTATTCATTTTATTATCGGAGCTGCTTGCGAATGCAGCTGACATTTTTACTATGAGCGACGATTATGGATTTGTGTCGGATAGCATTTGGAACGATTTTTATAAATCGCGCAGCCTGCCGCGCATATGGTGACATGCTCTGTCGGTAAAACAGGGTGACACTAACGAACTCTAGAGTTTACTAATTGAACTATCTGAATAAGAAAGATGACGTTAGCTTCCAAGCTAAAAGGTTAGAGAAAGATATGTTAGTTATATTTAAGATTAATAGATGGCGCTTATGAAACTTAGTAAAACAAATTGTTACATGTAAATATGTTACCTATACCCATGTTATAGCCCTGTACCCTCTACCTTGAGTTTACACCGCCGAAACTCGCTAGCGTCTCCGTAAATGATTTATATGTAGCGGTCACAAAAAGAATTAAAATTCGTACCATGAGCAACATAGATTTCGATAGGTAAGAAACCAAACGTAATGTACTTTATAGTCACTAACGTGTTCAACCGTCGCCATATAAAACGGCACCATGAGTCACAAATTCGTCAGAAGCGGATGAAATATACGCTTGCGATAGTAGTTACGTAGCTCACTAGCATTTTGAGGTGTGAAACATTTGTTTACATTTTAATTGAATGCGTTTTTGAGTCTATTAAAGTCTAAATAATGTCTGGAAGAGCTTAGTTAGCATTGAATATGTTAGTGGCTATTGAATTTAATGACTTACGACATGAATTTCATGCCTAAATAAGAATTTATGTTGGATACCAATTGTAAAATATAAGTGAAAGAAAGCCCTCTGAGGGTAACCGGAATGACCTTAAAGTTTAATATAGGTAACTTTAAGGTCATTCCGGTTACCCTCAGAGGGCCTAGTCGATGTCACCAATGTAAAGGTAATGTATTGACATTAATAATAATAAAGGATAATTTCATTAAGGCTACGAATGGCACCAATCCATCTCATCCCGTGGGTGTCGTATAGGGCGACCGGAGGATAGGCAGCAGCGTCCTTCGAGTACATTAACAACTAAACTACGATCGCCATCCCGCCTGCCAAGTGTTGTGATTATGGCAAAACCCCCCGATGAGCACACAACACACCCAGAACGGGCGTTGTGGCGATCTTTGGGGGAGGCCTGTGTCCAGCAGTGGACTTAATTCGGCCGAAATGATGACTAAGACATGAATCAATTAAGTTAATAACACACAATTCCACATTTAGTATTGCCACTAGCGCCAAAAGCTCACGAGCGATAAGCTTGGAAAAGAAATGCACTTACCACTTGGGTAGCAATCTATTACTGGATATTGGAAAGAATGCTTTCGTGTTACAAAAAGGTTCATTTCTATAGCAGTATTACGCAAGGCAACTATTCCGATAATATTATGATGTTGATTGTTCATTATGAATTTAGATGAGTGTTCTAAAACAAGCTGATGCCGTGCAAAAGCAAACTATTTGATTGATAAATAAACAAAACACCACTTATACTTATACCGCCATTTATACGTCCACTGCTGAACAAAGGCCTCCCCCATAGATTCACAACTGTGTCGTCAGTTCGGGGGGTATTTTCCAATATTCACCACGCTTCGCTGGCGGTTGATGAGCGCAGTATGGCTACCAGTTCACAAAAGGGACGCTGCTGCCCATCCCTCTGGTTTAGATCCCCTTAGTCTATATTATTAATCCGGACACCACACAGATCGTGTGACGTATTAGGTGGTAAACAAAAATAATAATTGTGCAATATATATCTATTTGCGTGTGTTGTATTCATGCATCTAGCAACATTGCATAGCATACATTCATGCAGGAAATCAGTAATCTTTTGATTTTAGCACTTAATCGTTTTCCTACTGTAGAAGTCCAAAATATTTATCAAGTAAGAACGAAAAACTAAAAAGGATTATTAATAAATGTTTAATTGGTGTAACGTAAGGCCCATTTTCGCCCGTTTCCTTTGAATTTTGAATTTAGTTTAACTATGGCTATAGTTTCTTGCCACTTGTACTCCATAGAAAATCGGCATCTTGGAACCCTTTAAGTGGTTTACATTTTTATATTGTGTAAACAAAAACCAAAAGAATTCGTGCTTTATAAATTTTGTGGAAGGTATATTATCGATTTTCTTCAATCAATTCGCTGTATAAAAAGGAAAGTTTATTTCGTCGTATAAAATCAAAAAAACATTAATTTAGCAGGTTCGATACTCTACGTAGGGACAGACGAAATAGGTAATAGATTAATATTAAAGGAAAATCTATATCTAGAACATGGGTAGAAGTGTTCTTGATTGAATGATTCTGCATCACTATACCGCCGTCAAGAGGGTTGAATTTGGCAATATCCCCCTATGATTATTTATTGTAGCGGTCATTAAGTAGCCTCTGTTCAGCAGAGTACGTTGTTGACCTAATTACTTTTTATTACATTTTAACGTGAATTGGAATAGCAAATTTAGTAACCGTGTGGTGCCGGCTAAGCTAATACCACCACCCCATCTCATCCCGTGGGAGTCGTAAAACGTGACTATGGGATTACCCGGAGAATAGGCAGTGGCGTCCTTCGAGTACCTACATTTACAACTCAACTGCGATCGCCAACCCGCCTGCCAAGCGTGGCGATTATGGTAATATTCCCCAATGAGCACACAAGACACCCAGATCAGTCCTTGTGACTATCTTTGGGGGAAGCTTGTGTCCAGGAGTGGACTTAATTCGCCTGAAATTATGAGTAACCGCTTACCATCAGGCTGGCTGTATGCCTATTTTCTAACTAAGGCCCAAAGCAGACGACAACTTATTAGCGCTAGATTTTACACGCGCATATAATCTGCTACAAAGTTTTTTAACGCGTGACACAGGCGCTTTCTCTATGCAACAATATCGTCTCGTTTGGGTTAAAAGTGCTTAATGGCACGTACCGGGTTCCAGACTCCCTTAGTCGACTTTCACGACACCCACCGGATGAGTTGGGGTAGCCCTACTCATGACCAGAGCTACACGGTGACAGGGAACATGTAAAACTTTGTAATCTGAAAAAAGGTGTCTTCTGTTCTGTTAAAAGATGGAGTATGGGCGGGCGGGGCGAACTATCTGCAGACGGTTGGTAAGACGCGGTAACTGCGAAACCGGATCTTGATAGTTGTCGACAGAACACTATTCGTTTAAAAAAAACGGAAATATGTCCTGTTACTTGATTTGTTTTCTATTACATTTATAAGTCAACTGCGATTGGCAACCCGTCTGCCAAGCGTGACGATTGTGGAAAATCTCCCCAATGAACACAGACCCACACTTTTTTCATTGGGCCCAGTGGAACTGTATCATGAACTTCCTCCGCCCTGGGGAAGGACAAAATGCCGGACTCCTACCGACTAAAACCATTGGGGCGGTCATCTTCGGCACCTAAGGGGGGCTCCAGGACCTCGAATGATCACAATACCTACCGGTCGTTGTGGTAGTCTTTGGGGGAGGCTGATGATGACTTGGTTTGTAAATGTATAAAAATCCGCTTTCGTATGTTTGGCAACACTGCATCCGATTGGAAGCATTGATGATGATTGATTTGGCATGATTGCAAGACTGCAGAAGTTGGAAGATACGTTACCGTTTAGCGTTGCAGTTACCGTTTTTACTATCCGGCGACAAGTATGCCGGTGGTCGGAAAAGATGTCATCCTTTCCATTGCGTTCCATGATTTCCATGATTCTCCGCTGATATCTCGTACATCACGTCCAGCTTTTGCTGCAGGAACGCCATTTCGTCACAAGTTGTAGACACGTGGCGATGAAACATACGAGAGGCGGCTCGCACCGCACTAAACGATTTAGTAATTAAATAAACGTCAGCAAACACGTCCGCATCAATAAGCGGCTAGAGCGAGAAAAGCATGGCTATAAACTATTAACTATGTCCTTAGTGCAGACCGCAGATCGGCTAACGTATGGGATGGCGACAAGCCAGGTGGACCGACGACCCAACGAAGACGTGGGTGGGGTAGATTGGGCACGGAAAGCGGAAGACTACAACTCTTCGGCATAATTGTACATCGCCTACTTTTTCTGTTTACGATTTAGCAGCTGCATATTAGTTTTTATAAGCAAATTCAACAGTATCTTACTTATATTATCATGAACTATATTGTAGGCAATGATATTATACTATAGATATGTTACGTCCATATTAAATGGACATGAAACCTGTCTCGCTGTATGTAGGTATAAAGCTATAAAACTACATACCTATGCTGTAAGAAAGAAGATACAAAAACTACGAGAGTAAAAGAGATAGCTATCTAAAATGACAACACGTGTACTCGATGTCTTTGTCGCACCTGTGATCGATATATATGTTGTCTCTTTTCTTTGCTTGGCCTGTGTTTTGTTCGAGAATATTATTCTATAGATAATTTTGATAGTATTTTTATTAAAACATTTTATATAGTTTGTTACTCATGTGTGGTATGCTATGGTATGAGATCCCTTGTTCTGTATTTATTTTTGCTTGATAGTTTGTGCATTTCCTATACTCACGACGGCATTTTAATAAAACGATGCAGATTGTGACAGTGGGTGCTCGTTGTCCTATCTTGGGCGAACTGATTGCGAGGTGCTACAATTGGGGGAGTTTTGGTTCTTACTTTTGGCGAGCATGTAACATATCTACTTATTTTAATATATAATATCATTGATTGTAGGTAAATACAATTGGTTTGTGTCGCGAAGGCCGTATTTTCGTAGATACCCTGAGGTTCTTCATTGGGGTATTGGCAATAAATAAATAAATCATTTGATAAAATATTTATTGTTCTAGTTTACATTAAGTAGGTATGTTGTACAAAATATTTATGTTTAAATCTAGGATAACAACTTAAACACTAAACGGTTAAAGCAACGGCTTCGCCCTATCCTAATTACATCATTAGTAGGTACTAATTAATATAGTCTTCAATACAATAAAACTAGGTGCAAAGTCTTAAATTAGCATTGGCTTTATATCGAAGTGATTACAGCTCTTTACATTGAGGACAAAAAACATATTTAATTTATCCAAAACACACACAGAGAAATACTATCATCCCCAACCTGAATTTTTATGTAGCCTAGAATATTGGAATGATGTTATGTCCTATTTTCCACGAAACACGGTGAAGTCTTATGTTCTGTGATTGTTTTTTGTACCGATAGTGATTTTCGCTTCTCTTAAATATTAGATTTTACCAGGGGGAGGCATGAGAATATATACTTATCTCATAGTTTCTCTGAAAAAGGACCCACAACTTAAGTTGCTTTAGTAATGCAAAACCCTTCTGGATTTTTTCTAATGTAAACTTCCGTACGTAGGTACCGTACCAAATCACTTAAGTATAAATAATTATCGCTGTATCTAAATGCAGGATCGTATATCTAAAAAATAATTTAAATTCGTGACGCAGTCTTACTATAATATCTAAGCACCTATCGATTACTTAATACTAAATTGCGGGAGTAGGCTCATATATACACAATGCAGTTTACAAGATACATTACTCATTTAGAGGATATGTTATGGTGATTTATTACTGGTATAAAATAGCCTCAAAACGAAGTCTTATATAAATCTCAAGAGTACAAATACCTTCTATATCCATTCAAACCCAAATAAATTTAGTATCCACGCTAAAACGTAATCGTTTGCCTTTCTCAGACGAAGTCATAATCAGCCATAAAAGTGTATGGTGGACTGCTGATGCTTTAAAACTGACTAAACGACCAGTAAACTCTTCAGTACATTTGCAAATTTCGAACACAAATTTAACGCAAGTATTGTGACATTTTTTAAATACAATGGTTTGTCGTTAATAAAATACAAGTCACATAATACACATACATTGAACATTGCAATCAACAATGTGAAGTGACTAAGTTAAAAGAATTAAACAAAACCTGTCTGGGGGCCTAAAAGGCCGCTTTAGGTGAATCATAAATACGATTCACATAAAAAATCACAAAATGGTCACTTGATCATAACTGACCATTAACGTGACCATTTTGTGCTCTTTTTAGGCCCCCAGATATTGTCTATAAATAAACCAAAGCATTAGATGTTTACCTGAAATGAATAGACCTTAGTTGACGCTAATTGCTATAATTATATCTGCATTATAAGCTCTACTTCGTATTTCATAGAGTATAATCATTTGATTATTCGAATTGGTATTATAATAAGAATACTGAGCTAGTATTTTTTTTTTTAGGTTCCAGTCAGATAGACAGCATAGTTATTCTATGAAACTAATAAATAATTTAATGTATCGCAAAGTTCATTTTTAAAGTCATTGTCATTTATTCAATGATTATTGCATTACAGTTTAGCTATACCAATAAATATTATTAAAAAGGCTGAAATAAATAGAGTGAATCAGAAACCATATTTTGTTCAGTAACCGACTCAGAGACTCAGACTCAATTCTTTTGCGTATCTTTATTTTTACATCTACCGGAAATATACCGTATAAACCGATTAAGGCAATAATTTATGATATTCAGCGGATTTCTTATTCTTCTCAATAATGTAGAAGGATTTAGGTTTGCCGTTACCAGAGTAATATTTTCTGAAAGATGTCTTTTTAGCCGGGACGTAGTACGCCAAAGCGTCCAGTGAGTTTGGATGGTTGTTAGCCTTTGGCCAAGTCGGCGTGCTTTCGACATCTACTATGTCATCATCAAACCTTGCCTGTGGACGGTTCTTGGCGAACTTTTGTAGGACGGGAATGTTCCAGTGATAGACACGCGCTGGTTTCCCATTACTGGTCATTTGTAGAGGTAAGGTCCTTGCTGCTGCTGGTGCCGGATCTGCGTGGCTGTAGTAGCTGGTGTTAGGCGGCAGTTTGATGACGTACATCCTCGAATCACCAGTAGCATGTCTTCTCCCTTGCTCGGCGAGGCGTTTTCTGTGGTGAGCAGCGGGTACCCTGAGCTTCTTCAAGCCGAGCGCACTGAGCAGCTCGTGTGTCGAGGGTTCCTGTTTGTCGACACTATTGTGTGAGTTGGCGCTGGGCGGTGATGGAGCGGCTAACGATGCCGCGACGGTGACCAGTAGCACCAATGATCTGTAACCAAAAGACGAAATTATATTTTTTATCTGTTGAAGTTGTTTTATGTACAGTCTAATATACAATTGGTTAAAGTGTGGCCTCCGCCACGAAATATTATTAAAGAGATGGGACTCGTAAGATTATCATTGTTGATGCTTAATAAAATAAATAAATTAATAAATATGGTTTTTAAAATGACATAATATTTAAGCTATGATCAAAGTGCGCTTTTAGAGACACCAAATAGCCAAATATCAAAACATTATGTTAAAAAAAAACTCCGTATAACTTATTTAGTGGTAAGGGAAGTAATACGACAAAATATTTTCTATTTCCATGGCTGTCTACAAACATTCCTTGGCTTCTTGCGATCAAAACGTGCGCCGCCTACAAATTGTTTGCCGTCTTTAGAGATGGAAGTTCTTAAGTCAAATAAAAGCAAAAAGGTATAAAGCTCTTGCTGTCTTGCCGTTGTCTGATATTTCAAAAGCAATTAGCATAGGTACGGCGGTAAGGCGTCGTGTACACTGAGAAAGCTTTTAAAGTTATAAGCCCTCTTCAGACTGTAATATTTTCATTTGTGAATTATTAAGTGGCATTCTTGCTCTATGATTCCTCGGCAGATAGTAAAAGGAATGTTCGGTGTTTCTTTCATCTACAGAAAATTTCCTCTTACAATGTAAAGTTTTATGCTCATTCTGTAATATTTGACATGATAATATTAAAATAGAGAATGGCTATAAATATTTGCAGTAAAGTCCCGGTACTTAATTTTAAGCTTATAGACTTTCATTGCAGCGGTGCATATTCTACAATAACTATAGTACCTATCTGTACTTACAGCTTTTAGTACCCTATCCAATATCTACAAGATTCATCAATAACGGGTAATTGTGTGTGCTATTAATGTCAAATTCCCAACTCTAGTATGAAATGTCGCTAATAGATAAGTTTTAGATACGACAAGTTCTCTGTATGATATATAACACCCATTTTTCTTATTAGAAATAGGAAGTGTCAACCATTGAGCAGCTTATAAGATAATGGTATAACCCGCTAATTAGTTGTTAATGTCCGCTTCTAATATGTTATGATAACACACACTAATATTATAAAGAGGAAAAATGTGTATGTTTGTAACGAATAAACTCAAAAACTACGGATCCAATTTCAAAGATTTTTTCACCATTAGAATGCTACAATATCCTTGAGTAATATAGGCTATATATTGCTAGAAAAAAAAAGGGGATCCCTACTCAACTTCAATAATGTAACGGATGGTGTAAAAAAATGCCATAAAATTTTCTACAATATTAAAGAACATATCAATATCTACAAAAACTTGGCGATACCATACCATATGTCCGATTATTGTAGTTATGTAACTGTAACTTCTTTTTTAAATTTTAAAAGTTGATAGAAATGCCGACCAAAATCAGACTATATTTACATTTACCCTTACGTGTAGTGTAACCCAAAAAGTTTAAAAACTAAATGTCCACCCGTGCGAAGCCGGGACGGGCCGCTATAATATACAGGCTGTCCAGTAAATAAATTTACTGGACACCCTGCATACCAAACCAATTTGTATTTGAACAAAGTATAGATTGATTTGGAACTTGGGCTCTACCATATCCGTCAGTGGATTATGATAGGATGGGTTGATTGATGAATTGGATTTTAATTATTCGATTGTTGACGAAATAATTAAAATAAATTCGAGTCGTTTTATGCTGTTAAGTACTATGTAGCGAGATGACTTACATTGTTTCAGTATGACGTGTAAAGTACGGTTAGGACGTAATTACTGAATAAACGATTGATTGATTGAGATTCAACTTATTCAAATCAGTTATTTCATTAAATCCAAGAAAAAAGCTTAAAGAAAGAAATGTCGCTGACCCGGGTATAGCCTTGAGATACTACTACATCGAAGAGCACCCGGGTGCTCTTATTGAAAACGCTGACAAAATACGGAAGGACGAAATGTTACCGTTCGTTTTTGTTTTCCTAAAGGAATTTAGGATTCTGAGGCCCATAATTGCACTACCAACGGTTACCCACTGAGTCGCAAGCCTTACATATTATACGCTATTAGCCATGCGTTCACGTCGTGTTTGTCATAACTGAATAACTTAGCGAGTTGGTTGCATTAGCGAAATGTTTGTTTCTGAGAAGCGGACAATATGTCGTTGAAGATATGACTGGCGAATGTGGGTTTATTGCTATATATTAGTTCGTTCAGCGACCTGGCTAATAGGTGGTTAAAAGTGGACACCCTCATTTCATGTGTCCGATACAAATATCTGGTTCTATTTGCGAATGCAGATATGCGTTGCAATGTTTAAGAGTGCTGTACATAATTTCAAACCAATATAAAGACTAGTTAAACTGAGTGACAGGATACGAAATAGTGAGATAAGAAAACGTTGTGGTCTGAAAGAAGATGTAGTGACAAAAATTGAGAAAGGTATGCTGAGATGGTTTGGCCATGTCGAGAGAATGAATGAAGAACGATTGACGAAAAAAGTGTATAAGGCGAGTGTGAATGAAAGTGCTGGAAGGGGTAGACCTAGGCGGACGTTTCAAGAACAAATCAGGGACGTCTTGGACAAAGGCCAGGTAAAGAGTACCCTAAACCGAAGAGCATGTATGAAGGGAATAATGAAAGTGGACGAAGCGAAACAAGTATGTAAGGATCGTAGCAAGTGGAAAGAAGTGGTCTCTGCCTACCCCTACGGGAGAGAGGCGTGATTATATGTATGTATGTATGTATAAAGACTAGACAGATACATTCATCATTTAGGGCCGAAACACTAAAGCCGTGTGGTGCCGGCTACGAATAGCACCAACCCATCCCGTGGGTGTCGTTAAAGGCAACTATGAGATTAGCCTTAGGATGGGTAACGGCGTCCTTCGAATACATTAATAATTATTTTATCATTAAGATCACCAACGCTTGTTGATCGTGGCGATTATGGCAAAAACCGCCCTATGAGCACACAGCACACCCTTGCCGGTCGTGGTGGCGACTTTTGGGGGAGGCCTGTGTTCAACAGTGGACTTTATTCGGATGAAATGATGAGCTGCTAATTTTAAGTGCCCATAGTTTAGAACTCTACTAAAGATCAGAGACGCTTATGGAGCTTTAGACTTCCACTGACTGAACTCTGGGCTTTTCATACATATTGATCGTTTACGTGTATGACTCGTTCGTCACTGGACGTCTAATAATATTTTGCGGCGATTATCAATAGAACGGCTTAACCCCGTAAATCTACATCGGGGTTAAGCCGATCTATTAGTGATCTCAGCAAAGTATTAGAATAAACAAATATACTGTCTGGCTGGTCTATTTGTGTATGTATTGGAATATAATAGAAATATTAATTCAGTAAATAGGTCTTAACAGACACTTTTAAACGTCATGTTGAAACAATGGAGGACAATTCGCTACATGACAAACTCTGAGAAGAAATGCCGAAAGGAACTCAGGGCATAGGCCTAACGTCTTCTATTAGTCATTTCTTTTTTAAATGTTTGTTACAAATCTGTTATTTACATAATATTAAAACAGTTATCTATAAAAATGAATACGAATCACAAGAGCCCGAACTCGATGGGGGTTTTGTCGTTTTATTGCGGATTTCCTATGGCCACCTTCCAGCTCCAGCATCAGACTCTCGTTACCATTTGGGATCAAAGTACTCGTCAATATGAATCAATCGAGCCCAAACTCGATGGGGTTGTATCCTATGGCAACATTCCAGGTCCGGCATCAGATCAGCTTTATGTCATCATAATATTGCACTGTCACGCCACATGCATGCAAAATTTCAAATATATCCAAATTTCAGCTCAATCGGAAACCTGGAAGTGGGTCAAATTTAACTTCCAAATTTCATGACAGTCACCGGGACAGGTGAAACTAAATAAATAAATAAAATTATGTGGTGTCGTGGGACACCAGGTAGGAACGAAGTTCCTTCGGCTAATGTAGAATCGACACTTATACACTACTCGCTTGTGTATGCGACTGTCGCGCCTGCGCACGTCTCATTTAACGGTTTTATTCCACGCACTTTTTTCCACGGATTTTTTCCACGGATTTTTTCTTACGGTTTTACTATCACATTTTTTTCAGTTCGGTCGCGCAGCAAAATCCCTATCCCCTCCAAGCCTGCCGTAAGGAACTTCGTTCCAATAAAAGCTTGTAAAAAGCCACGTGCGCAGAAAATAACTAACGCCATATGTCCCCTATCATCGGCATAGTCTATCATCTTGTAATAAGCTATTTATGAGAAATAATTTGACGTGCGATTAAAACTTCCCAACCCTTTACCGTCAGAATTATAAAAAGTTCTCATTTAAAAATATTCAGTTATAAATTGTATAGATCGATATAAACGATTACATATCAAAGAATGCATCCTACTACTCGTCTCATAGCATAATTACAGGTACCGGATAACCCAGTGCTCTATTTGGCGGTGTTCCACTGTTCCATCGCTTGCGCCTGCGCATCCGAGCATTGGACCACTTACAAACGTGATCTGTGTGTCGTTTAAATAACTGTTCATGATGTAACTGTTTTATGTTTAAATTTGCTATACGTTTCTATGGCAATAATTAAAATGCTGGTAATTAATGAAACTTGCAGTTTTTTTTTGTAACAATGTAAATATTGTCGTAGCTGGTCAACCAACCAGATGGTAACAAGAACATACAGGTGATAAATCTCTTATTGCAAGAGGCCGGCTAGGTAGGTTCACTCAACCCAGTTCTAGAGCCTAAAGGAGTGGCACCGTGGGCGTCTCTAGATGGAGATCATTCGAGTTTCGATGATCACTCAGGTGGTTTTAGCCAGTAAAAGTCCGAGATACTCCTCCACCGTTCCCCGACGCGGAGGATGATGGATTTCCACGGGGTGAAAACAAAATGGATATACCGATATCCTTAAGTCAGACCGGTTATTAGACTTTCGTGCTTCTGACTTCTCGAAACGACTATCATAAAAACTGGGACCAATGGCTTAACTTGCTCTCCGATGCACGAACCACAAACACGTCCTAATGCGTCATCGTATGTGTCTGTATGTCATCATCAACCCACAGCAGTCCAGTTCTCAACCTAAGTCCCTCTAATGTCACGCCACTGAGCACGATCCTCGGCTTTTCTCATCTAACTCTGGCCAGCCACCCTGCGAAGGTCGTCACTCCACCGAGCCTGACGGCGTCCCACACTACGTTAGCTGAGCCGCAGTCTACTCAAGAACACGATTGCCCCAACGACCGCCACCACCCTATCTCATCCCGTGGGTGTCGTACAAGACGACTATGGGATTAGCTGGAGGATGCGCAGCAGCATCCTTCGAGTACATTTATAACTCAACTGCGATCGCCAACCCGTCTGCCAAGCGTGGCGATTATGGTAAAAACCCCCCAATTAGCACACAACATAAAACCATACCGGTCGTTGTGGCAATCTTTGGGGGAGGCTTCTGTTCAGCAGTGGACGACTTTAGGCTGAAATGGTAGTTCCCAGTGCCTATATATGGTTTATATGTAAAAAATATTTGTTATCTTCATTAACGCCTATTACCAGCAGTCAATAGTGATGAAGGTTAAACAGAGGATCAGTGACAATCTATGTGGCGAGCTGGCTTATAGCAGCAGACTGGAGGTAGATCTAAGGAATTTTTATTCAGATTACCATATTAGTATTTGTAGTAATGGTTTAGACGCAAAGAAATGCAATATTCCATACTATATTTATGCAAAAATGCTTCTTGAGTCGTGCAAAAATTCCGCTTGGCTTATACTTTACATATTTTAAAAGCTATTGAACTGTATATTGCCGCGGCAAGGTAATTTAGATTTACTTACGCCTAATAGTCCCTTCAAGCCTACGTTGATTATGCTCATGTTATTTATTTATTTATTTGGATCTCTAACAATAAGTACACTAACACATGAACATCTTACATTTTATAACTTAAAATTAAGTGTCTCATTACTTATAAGAGAACACAGCATACACTGAAGGTTAGTTACACACAAAACTTATTTATCACAAGTGTCATATAATATGTATTAATCCTTATAATAATTCCAATTGTTCCTAACAAACGTTTAATTTAATTTAATAATAATATATAATAATGTCATTAATTAATTATTTTTACAATTTATTTAGATTTATGCATTTAAATTTATTATCTATTTATAGTAAGTTGAGGTCGGGTCTACCTTCATTCTCAACTTTGTGATCTTTTACAGCTGTAGGCAAAAAGTTTTCTTTTTGATTAAAGATATAGATGACAGAGCCAGGTCAACCTCACATTGATAATTTTTGTAAGTGACATACATGCGAGATAGTGGGCAGTGCTGCTTGAGGTTAGTACGGCACTTTGACTGCTGGAAAAGCTTGAGATTACAGGATCTTGGTATTTTAGAAGGTACATAAAAATTAATTTTACTGAGTAGATCAGGACAGTTTAACTCACCTGAGACAAGTTTCTTTAGAAAAACCAAATCCAAGCATTTCCTCCGCAGTGTAAGAGACGAGATTTTAAAGTAATCTAATTGTTCTTGGTAACTTTTGAGCATCCCTGTCATATGGCTGTTGTAGGCTAAATGTCGCAAAAAACGCTTCTGGATTTTTTCTATTCTGTCAACATGGATCATATAACTAGGTGATTACACAACACTGCAATACTCAAGAGTGCTCCTCACTAAAGAATTAAACATAATTTTCTTTGTATCAGGCTTTTTAAAGTTTTTACATTCCCTGATAACAAAACCCATCATCTGTATGGCTTTTGTGGAGATTTCATCTATGTGTCTTTCAAAACTTAGCTTTTTGTCAAAGTGAACCCCCAAATCCCTTATAAATTCTACCTCCTCCAGCAAATCTCCATTTATATCGTATTCAGTATTTACAATATTCTTGTTCCTGGTAAATTT
Source organism: Diloba caeruleocephala (assembly GCA_947459985.1). Classification (NCBI taxonomy): domain Eukaryota; kingdom Metazoa; phylum Arthropoda; class Insecta; order Lepidoptera; family Noctuidae; genus Diloba; species Diloba caeruleocephala. Next base: position 5,761,772 of record OX381613.1, read on the forward strand.
TACATGTTTACATTTTCTTATATTTAATGTCATACTATTAATATCACACCATTGTACCAATCGGTTTAAGTCGCTCTGAAGTAGTAATGAATCACTTTTGTTACTGATATTTCTGGCAATTTTCAAGTCATCAGCGAAAAGGTAGATATTTGAGTTATGGAAGCATTCATTAATGTCATTAATAAACAATACAAATAGGTAAGGCCCCAGGTGGGACCCTTGTGGGATTCCAGAAGTAGCCGTGTAAATGTTTGAACTCAAACCATTGTATACCACACTTAGATTACGCTGGGAAAGGTAAGAATCAAACCAATACAGCAAGGGCTCTGATATTCCGTACATTTTAAGTTTTTTTAGAAGGATATTGTGGTTCACAACATCAAAAGCCCTGCTGAAATCGGTGTAGATAACATCAACCTGTATACGCTCGTCAACAGCCTCTACTAGGTCCTCAAGATAAGTGACTAAATTAGTTGCGGTGGATCTATTTTTTGTAAAACCATGTTGGTTAGTAAGCAGTAGCTGTGAAATGTGCCAAGTCAAAACGGGGCATATAAGAGACTCGAATACTTTAGCCAGTGCAGATAGAATGGCTATTGGCCTGTAGTTACTGACTAGAGATTCGTCACCATTTTTAAACACTGGAACTATGTTTGTTATCTTCCAGGTTGAAGGGAAGATTCCCGTTGTTAGTGACTTGTTGAAAATCAACATTAATGGTAATGCCCGTTTGTTAGCATTCCTCACAAGAAATACAGGCGGTATAATATCAGGGCCAGCTCCTTTGGATATGTTTAGTCTTTTTAATGATTTTAAGACTTCTTCTTTAGTGATATCAATATGACCAAGATAGCAGTTACTTTTACAGCCTTCTAATTTAGGAATACCCAAGTCGTTACAAGCCTGAGAACACACATAGGCGCTTGAAAAATGCGATGCGAATAGACTACATATGACATTGCAGTCGTCGGTAGTATTAACACTATCGGACATTGTACCAGGGCTTCTGTTAGAATAACCCTTTCTAGCTTTAAGATACCTCCAAAAGTACTTCGGATTAGATATAATTGTTGATTCAGCGTGATCTATGTATGAGTTATAACATGATAAGGCCATTTTATCGCAACGTTTCCTTAGCAAATCTAATGACAGCTCATCCATAGGGTTCCGGTATTTTTTAAATCTGGTTCTTAATTTATTCTTTTCATTCAACATTTTTATCAGTGGTCTAGAAAACCAGGGGGGATACTTTTTACTCTTCAATTTACATTTGGGTATATTTTCATTCACTATCGTGTAAAGTATTGAGTAGAAAACATCAACCATTTGATTTACATTAGAGCATGACATGAATTCTTTTTCCCAATCAATACTGTCTAAAATTTTTGTAATTGTATCATAATCAGCTTTATGAAAGTTCAGTTTGGTTCTAAGATGTATATTAGGTCTATGAACTTTATCAACAAATGGTACTGTTATATGTAAGGCAGGATGGTGGGGATCAATTTTAGTAAGGATATCCACTGGAGCAGTAACATTAAGTAAAATATTTGACAGAACAAGGTCTAAAATTCTACGATTGCAGTTTAACATATTATTACATTGCTTAATGCTATGCAAAGCCATAAAATCCGAAAGGACACGATCTACATTGGTATTTAAAAATTCCGGTGTTGATATTAATGAGCCGCGACAATCAGTCCAGGTAACAGAACTCATATTAAAATCACCTATAATGACAAATTCACTAACTTTCTCTAGAACAATATTCGCGTTTTCAATAAAGTGACTCAGTATTTCAACTGTTATAGGTGGAGGGAGGTATGTAACACATATACAAATTTCTCTAGATCTAGATCTATGAGCCGTTTGGAGCGATATAGTGACCCAAAGATCCTCACATGAGCTTTCACTGCTGAATAATCTATGAGAGGATAATCTATTAGGCACCGCGATCATAACGCCCCCTCCTTCTTTTTTTTTATTAAAGCGTGTGACAGATCTATCTCGTCTATAGATAGTAAATTGCCCACTGAAGATCTCCGAGTCATAAACACTGCTATTAAGCCACGTCTCTGTAAAAATTATGATATCGTAGTCACAGTGACATATTTTACAATAGATTTCTTTTAACTTTGTTTTCATTCCTCTAACATTTTGGTAATACATTTTTAACTTATCCATTGAGAGAAAAATATTTGATGCTAATACACTTACTAATCATCCATATAAGAGTACAACAATAATAATAATTTACTCGATTTTATTTAAAGATTCTATGTCCCTTATATATTTATAGTCTGCGCCATCTTGCTTCCTCATAAATACCCTTCCATTCCGCACCCAAACGAACTTATATTCCTTTTCTTTGGCTTTAAATCTAGCTGCAGCATGCAAGGCTTTATTTGTAGGAGATAGGTGCTCAACCACATAGATATTTTGTGCATTGCCAGCAATCCCCAGAGATTTAGTGTTAAGTTTATTATCTGGGTTGTTTTTATTAAACTTGATAGATGCGGCAAGAAACTCATCGCGGACTCTTGGGCTGTTAAATTGGACCACAATATAGTAGTAATTATAGAAAACTATGTGCCCGTTTCTCCGATGGAGGTGTAGAGACGTAAAATATTTACTGAAATACCAGTTTTTGTTTATAAGTGATGGCTTTGACACGAATATCACTAAAGATAGTATTTTGGTACATATGTATATCCCGCTGTCGGATCCGGCCTCCTTTCAGGAGAATTATGGCATAATTGCCGCGTTTAGCACCCCGGCCGGCGATCGCAGTAAACTTACGGAAATATATCGCGTTTAATTCATTCATTCTATATACTTACGTAAAGCATTTATACGTGCAACGTGCAGCCCTAGCACATACAATTATTATATAATTAATACATATAATATTATTTGAAAAGTATTATTCAGGGGGTCGCTGCTGTCCATCACCCTGGATACCTGTAGTCGACTTAAATGATACCCACAGTTAGTATTGTGTCTGAGTTCTAAGATTTTCGTTTTCGTTGGAATCAACGAAAGTTCAGAAAGTTATTATAAGAAAACTAGTCTTCTTTATCATATACGAGGTCTGTTAAAAAAAAAAAATGGTGAATTTTCAAATGTCGCGGGCTACGTCCATTCGATTATCGATTTTTTTATTTAGTTATGTTGGTACACTCGTCCCAAACATATGTTCACAGTTTTAGCTATATAGCACATTTAGTTTGTTTGTGAGAGGCATAAAAGTTAGAAGTGTTTTGCGTGTTAGGCGAATTTCTGCTGTCGACAAACGTATCAAAGAGTTTGATTTCAATTTTGTGTGAAAAATAGAATCAAGTGCTCCAAAACACTTGAAATGTTGAAAGTGGCATACGGTGAGTCTACTTTAAGCCAAAAAATGTTTACAAGTGGTACAAGCTTTTCACAGAAGGACGAGAAGATGTGAATGACGACGCTCGCCCTGGATGCCCCCAGCACATCAACAACTGATGAAAATGTTGAGGAAGTGAAGAAAATTGCTATGGAGAATCGTCGAATCACTATTAAAGAAGTTGCTGAGGATGTCGGCATATCGGTTGGCTCATGCCATGCAATTTTTTCGGAAATTTTGGGCATGAAGCGTTTGGCAGCGAAGTTTGTTCCAAAATTGTTGAATTTTAACCAAAAAAATCGTCGTCGTTATCATTGCTTGTTCATAATTTTTTGCCCAAAAACAACACCGTAATCATGCCTCAGCCACCGTATTCACCAGATTTGGCCCCCTGCGACTTTTTCCTGTTCCCAAGATTGAAGAGACCCATGAAAGGACGGCGTTTTGAGACGAATGAGGAGATACAAACTGAATCGCTGAGAGAGCTCAAGAGCATACCAAAAAGTTTCGAGGATTGGAAAAAAACGCTGGCACAAGTGTATTATATCTGAGGGGGACTACTTTGAAGGGGACAAAATAGAAATAGATGAATAAATAAATATTTTTTGAGAATAATGAAAATTCACCTTATTTTTTTAGCAGACTACGTATATCACTTAGATGTGTAAGAAAATATTTCAGAACCTTGTATAAGATTTTCCCTTTGTAGTTCGAGAAGTTTCTGTAAGCGTTCACGTCTCACCCGGGTCTCTCCGGATATCACGACAATGCACGATCGCGCGATAACACTTCCTTTTATGTTGTTATCAGCAACATCAGTTAATGGACGCAAAATCAATAACTCGGCAAAGTAATCTAATATGATTCAATTTTAAATCTGTCATAAAGGGTAACTCTTGCGCCTCGTCCGCCGCTACACTACATATCATTAAGATTTTATATTTTACCTAAAGTTTTTGTAGTTATACGATACTTGATCATGGAGGTCAACATGATAAAAACTGTGATCGATACTACTGAACTTTTATGACAAAGTTTTTCCCCGTTCAATGCACACGAATTCTGATCGAGTTGCGTTATTTTATTACATAAATATCAGCCAAAGGACATCCACTGCTGAACAAAAGCCTCCCCCATAGATTTAAAACAATTGTGAAGTCGTTTTGGGGGAATTTGCCAGTACTCACCACGGTTGGCAGGCGGGTTGGTGAGCGCAGAATGGCTGCTATTCCACAGAAGGGATATTGCTGTCTATCTCCCTGGTTTATACTTCCTTAGTCGTTTTGCGACATCTACGGGAGGAGATGGAGTGCTGCTATATTCTTAATCCGGACACCACAAGGAACAAGGAGCAAATATTCACTCAGGGAAGAATTTATAGAGATTAATAAAATGACCGTTCCATCTCAATACATTTACGAAAATGTTTTGTATGTACATAAAAATATATCTTTATTTGCAAAAAACAGTGATATTCATAGTATTAATACCAGGAATATAACATACAAACTGGTTCATCCTGCCACTAGGCTCCAGAAAATAAGCAAATCAAAGGCAATCAAGTGCCAATATGTACGTACGTTTTTACGATAAACTCCCGTCATATTCAAAAATTTACTCTCAAAACATTTAAATTCGTTATAAAACAGAGATTAATAATCAATCCAATCCAAAATGTGATCCTAACACAAGAACAGATGAATTTCATAACAATAATAATATTATTTATTTAGTTTAAAAAGTGCTGGAATGAATCATTCTTTCATAATTCTGAATTAACTCTCACAGACAGTTGCACTCAACGATCGGTGAACTTAAAGCAACGCTTCGCGCGGTCAGACTATGAATGGGTGACTGCATAGTGGTATTTAAGCTGAGCGTCTCCTTGAAAATCGTCGGTCCCGGTTGTTGTCTTTCTACAGCAGTCGTTATGCCACGCTGAAGGCCTTTATAGCTAGGCGTCTTGAACAACTCTTTTTTTTTTAGAAGATACATTGCTAGGATCTAGGATTTCTTCTGTGTCGTGGGTGCGTTTACAGACATGAATTCCACATACAATACACCCAGACCCGGAACAACTATCGCAGATCATACAAATATTTGTTCCGTGCGGGAATAGAACCCACGACCCGGAACGCAGCAGCCGACTGTATCAGCCACTGCACCAACCGTGCCGTCAAAACTCTGACACAAAGTTGACCACTAACCATACGATAAATAAATAATTCTGAATAATGACGATTTATTTCAACCCCCGAATCTCTTTGAAAATTGGGTGTAAACTCGGACGTCTTTAGGTCATAACTATCATCGCTAGTAACCGACGAATGTAAAGGAATACCGTACTACAAGTAATCCGCCATCATTACACGACTGCGTGGATACAAATAACACATCGAGCCATATAATTCTCGCCTGTGCGTCGTAAAGCAGCAAAATTGCTGCTAATCAATGTTCGCGAGAAACGGAGGTAATGTAGTATTTCTGTAAGCAAACAGCAAAGTTAATTTGGATTAAAGAGAGGGAGACGTAGATGTAGAAACTGATGCAGTTGTCGTTGTATGACGTATAGACGGTTAATCAATTCAAAATTAGTATAATTAAACTGGCATAAGAGTGAAATATTTGGTAATCGTTACACGAAAATTAATCACCGACGTCAGTCAAGGTGATGCGTGGACCTTTTTTTTTTATTGATTTCCAGTGGAAATTCTACATGGAACTTCCTTCACCCCGGGGAAGGGCGAAGGGGTATGCCGGACTCCTACCGGCTAAAACCACTGGAGCGGTCATCTTCGGCACCGAAGGGGGGCTCCAGGTCCTCGTAAGATCACACTAGAGTGATGCGTGGACCTGCCGTTGTTTCTTAGTTTCTGATTAGATCAACTTAAAAGACTGCTAGCTTTACTTAACTCAGCATTAACTCAGCACTTAATATTAATTAACCCTCAATAAGTGAGTTTTTGAATGCATAACTGAAGCACAAGTTTTTAAGTCAAGTCAAGTCAACATCTCTTCAGTATGATCTTGTAAGCCTTGATAAAACTTTTTAAAAATAACTACAAATACATAAATAAGAGCTTCCATAGCGAAGCGTGTGGTACGGTGGTATGGTGGCGCCGCTGCTGACCATACAATCGATATGGAAACAATTCAACTTGAGTACCAATAAAGTTGCAGGCAGCTTAAACGTAGATATCGAAACCAAGGAAAATAACAGCAAGAATAATAAGTAAGTAATATATGAATAAGTTCCAATAGTTATTAAACCGAAGCTGTGTACGGATAAGTACGTTTGTATATTTTTTGTGTTTAAAAATAATGTAAGTTATTAAGAGCATACGATTGGGGTTGAACAGGTTTGTGATACATGTTTTTAGCATTTCATCGACGATCAGCTTCATAAATTCTAAATAATCTAGCTTGGTTTATACTTAAATTCTACTCTATGTAATTATGGCGTATCTTTCAATATAATGCATGTTTTTGCTTTCACAGCACTGCCTAAATAAACATGTCAAAGGTTCGGTTAAATTCGTGTGACATTCTTTGTTCGTAAATTTGACTGTATGGCACATCTTCAACCTAACATCTCTATTCTATATTCACTATTGCAATTTCGCTAGCGCATAAATATCTAACGCGCAATGGCATCGCGCATGTGTATCACGCCCGTCGCGTGATGTATATAATTTAATTTGCTTAATAATTATCTGCGCTGCTAATAGATGGCGCCCGCTAAAGATTAATACTAAGCCCTGTACGGGACTAGGAGATCTTTTGAGTATCATCTTTTCAGCCAAATTTATTAACTGCTGTACAGAGCCTCCCCCAACGATCGCCACAATAACCGGTTGGGGATTGCGATGTGTGCTCATTTTGATTTGTTTTGCCATAATCATTACGCCTGGCAGGCAGTTGAGTTGTAATTCATATATTCGAAGGGCGCTGCTGGGGCCATCCTCTGGATAATCCCATAGTCGCCTTTTACGACACCTACAGGATGAGACGGGGAGGTCCTATTCTTAGTCACACTACGATTTTTGAGTATAATGGAATAGTTTTACACTGTAGTGATCCATATATTTTCCTGCCATTGATAGGTCATAGATTTTCTCTTTGAAAATGATAAACAATATTATGTCATTATATAAGTAAGTATAGGTATGTTCAGCGACATAAGTCGTTGAACATTTTTAATTGTTCGAATCGCTTGCTCCCTCTTGTTTTGCTTTATATCCATATTTTTTCATAATCAAAACAATATTTTAATATGTTACTATTATCTGGTTTTGACACTTGTTCACTAAAGTTTCTAAAATAAAGAGAACATCGGATTTGAAAAAGAAAATTTATTCTGCGACTTATGTCGCTGACTGTACTTATCATAGGGATGTCAAAATCTTTCAAAAACTTTCAAAAGTGTTATTATCATCCATAAATGAATACGTTTTTAACTATTTATTTTAAAATTAAAAGCAAGTTACAGAGAAAAGGAATTAAGTCAACGCAAGTAACAATTCTGAGTAAAATCCTTAGTCGCGCCAAATATGACGAGGCTGTATTAAATTCTTAAGGCTCACTCAGACGTAGCCGCACAGTAGCGCTGCGATTACAATAGGTTATAAGCGCTTGATGCGTGATCTGAATATTAATTAATAATGAAACTGAACCCATTTGTTATAGACTAAAAAATATTGACAAGTTAGCGCGCTGTATTGACTATCTAATAAATTCGTATCTAACCATATTTTAATATTTGTTAAATGATAATACTGTAACAAGACTAGGTACTTAATTGTCAACGATAATTTTTTCCAGTCGAATTATTATTATATTATACAAATATTTACAGTTCCCTTTTACCATGCAAGACAGAGCTATTTCCATAACTAATAATAGCCTAACAGTAACAGAATAATATTGCTCAAATATTTAGGCCTATCATCAGCGTTTACGATCTAAACGAGCGGCTTAAAGTCCCGTTCAGACCATCGTTCCCACTGTAAGTCAGGTCGGTCTCGGTGTTCCCGTAGTGGCCGGGGGCTATCGGCTGCGCGTGTGGGCGAGCCCTAACACCGCTGACCGCTTGACCTCGACTCCCGGGTCAAGCCTGCGGTCAACGCACTGCGATAGCCGCGTGCGCAATGCATTGTCGCCTGCACTTTGGTATATAAGCTTGACGGAATGCTATTTTTGAATTTTCAGTTTTGAAATATCGTCTATGGTTAAAATGCGTTGTGTCACCGCGTTCATCTGGAACGAATTTGGTATGCAGCTTCCTTAGTTGTTGTTATAGACATATAGTAAGTAATACTTAGCCGTAGCTAACAACATTGCAATGTTTTTCCTTTTCTTGGCCAACTTAAAACTGATTTGCAAGTAGGGCGACGCTCGTAATCGTTTACTACGGAAAAAAAAAGTTCAGAGCAGATCAATTGTTACATAGACTACTAATTACTTTGAAGGTCTATGGTATGGATAACTGCTTTGATATGCGTCAAAAGTAAAAGTCCGCGAACATGAGTCATCGTATGCATAAACTGTAAGGAATATAAACCTTTAAACTCTTAAACTTTTGCGAATTGAATACATTTTAAGATGATATCGGGTCTATTCGCGCACAGATTAATATCAAAATAATATTTTGACGAACATCGACGATTCGATCAAAACGTAAATATAACTTAAATCTTTAAAGATTTAATAGCGATAAGTATACCATTCAATTATGTAGCAACAGAAGTTCGTATCTGCGGGCTGATTAAGTATACGTATATACATTTCAACCAGGGAAAGATAATAATAAAGCTGGCGTAAATACATAAATCTCTTACATTCCTTTGAACCACAAACATTACACAGGTAAAAAATGTAGAAGGCATTATTCAATTTTACGACTATACTTGGTACACTATCTAAGCTGTATACTGTCTATGACAAGTAAATTAAGAAGCTGCGGTCTCACAATGACGTTGACCGACGCGGCGCGCAACGATGCGGTCAGAGAAAAATTGCTAATGTAATAAAATAATACGAAAATAAACTGCAATTATTTTTTCCACATGGCTTTGTTTGTGACAGTTCACCTTATTTATGTTGTGTGTAATAATATCGATTTATTTTCTTCCACAAATAATACTTAAAAGTATTAATTTAGACAAACCTAAAACAATTGTACGCATGAACAATGCTTATTTGTGGGAGACTGGCGCCTACACTAAGCCAATATGTATGTGTATAAAACTACACATAACCCTAATACCACGTTATAAGGGTAATAGTAGGTGCCGAATATGAAATTATAATAAGAGTATAAAATAAATAACTGTAATAATTGACACAGTTTTTTATTTCTTAATAAACGTATACAATCATTTTTCATAAACTAGTTAATCAAAAGTAATACAACTCGGAACTGTTACTAAATTGCCCAATTGCTAAACGGCTGCCAGTTTTTACTGGATTTTAATTTATTACATGGTTATTAAATATCGAAATTACTGGCTGTTAGACGTTAAAGAATGTTGTCGTGTAACCAACTGAGGCTCGGTGCCGAGAAAAATTGCAGCTAAAATTATGAATAATTACTATAATTCTGCTTCTTGAGACCTTTAACAATTTTAATAATAGTGCGTTTAATTTATGAACGACATTTACGATTCGCAGCATTCTTGAATTAAATTTATCGACTGGTAAAAGAACTCCCTTCTCAACTGACGCATGCAAGTCCAGGCTATAAGAGTAAGTTGGGGCGAACGGCCAGTACGGTGATTAAACTCTTCCTCGACCGTCTTATCATCTTAATGACTGTCATCTTCAATGCGGCATTAAACAACAACCTCTTTCCACATATGTGGAAACAGGCCACAGTTATCGGTATTCATAAACCCGGTAAGCCCAAGTGCGAGCCCTGCAGCTATCGCCCCATAAGTCTTCTCAATTTCCTTGCGAAGATCTATGAGCGGATTATTTATTCCCGCCTAAAGGATTTTGCCGAATCCATAAAACTCATTCCCGACGAACTGTTTGGTTTTAGACCGAAACATTCGTGTGTACAAAAAGTTCACCGATTAGATGAACACATCACGTTCGGTTACAATATCTCACACGGCGCTCTCTCATCTTCCCAACCCATTAGAGCAGGAGTCCCACAAGGATCCGTGCTAGCCCCATTATTGTTCACACTGTATACCAGTGATATCTCTAAATGACCTGCTAATACGACCCAATTAGCACTTTTCGCCGATGTCACGGCCATTTTCTACTCCGGTTACGTTCCCGATACTATAATTAAGATCCTCCAAGCCAGAGCCAACGCCTACGGGAATTGGTTTAGGAAATGGCGGATTGAAGTTAACCCCATCAAAAGCAAACACATACACGGCGAACACTTCACCCCTATCCTTAAGTAAGTGGAAGGAACACTGGGGTTTTAGACGTAAGTCTTGCGTCTATGCCCCTCCCAAGACGAAGGACGTCCACGAGGTTAAGTATCCCCACGACAAAAAAATATGTTATAAGAGTGTAGGCGCGGTAGGTCCAATTCAAATTTCGTCGAATTCGTATAAGGTTAATTTTACGAATGGTTCAAAACCAAAGTTAAGTCAAATTTTAGCAAACGGTTTCAATTCACAGATGGCCAATTTAAAAACACAACTGTAAACCAGGCCACCGCTTAACAAAACCACGCCATGATTCGGTGTGGAGACAGTTCTAACCTAACCTATGTCATTATTCGGTGTGGAGACAGTTCTAACCTAACCTATGTCATTGTTCGGTGTGGAGACAGTTCTAACCTAACCTATGATTGGCACCACCCTTAAATTAGGCCATCCGCGAATTGGGCTAACCGTGAATTTAACCAATGCTGAATTGGACGAAATGAGAATTTTGGACCAAGCGCAACCGCAATAAAAAGTAACTAACTATTATTTAATATTGAAGTTACAAAATTGTAATTAATATGGCACTAGGTTCTATTCCAGCAAACCATTTCTAAACTGGCACCCTGATAAGCTAAAAACAGTGACAACAGACGTGACAGCAGCTATCGCGCAGCCAAGGATCCACCGGTGGCAAATCGCCTGACATTAAAAGGCAAGGATGCAATTTTTAGTTCATTGATCGTCCGACGAGTGTGCGTCAGAGATCTTCGCCTGTTTAATCGCTATCGGCAAATACGAAATACCAAAATGACGTGTGACAGCGGCGCCTGCGCGATTTACGCCTGCGCAAACCATCTGCAACATAGGCCCTGGTGTACGTCATTGATAATTAAACCTAATATTTGCGAAGCCTTAATGGTAAAAGTTCCAACTGATCTGTGATCATCGTTAATTTCGTACTTTTACTAGCATTCACACGGTAAATCTTAGGTTTTATCTCAAAGACACGGGCCAGGACCTGCTTCAGTGTATCTCAAGATATTTATGGTTAATCGTTCAAGGTAGTTATAATAACGAAAGGTTTAATCTTAAAGAACAAATACTGTCACAGTAGGTTATGCCACAGCTCGGGGGCCTCGGGGGTCGCGGGTGCGCAGATTGGGGAGTCTGCGTGCTCACACCGAGCGACCCCCGGGAAGACGGTGGCGCGCACGTGGTCACGTGCCGCCGTGTGCACAGCACAGCGCAAAGCGAGGCTTGGGGGGATCCTTTATAATCCTCCCCGAGAAGTGCCTGAGGGGGCGACCTTTTTACAGTCGCCTTCTCTCCGCTAGAGGGGGTGACCGCTTTACAGTCATCCCCTCCGTGATGTGCCTAAAGGCGTGGCACCAAATGGGCGGCTCTAGTGTGATCTTACGAGGACCTGGAGCCTCCCTTCGGTGCCGAAGATGACCGCTCCAGTGGTTTTAGCCGGTAGGAGTCCGGCATACCCCTTCGCCCTTCCCCGGGGTGAAGGAAGTTCCATGTAGAATTTCCACTGGACATCAATAAAAAAAAAAAAAAAAAGGTTATGCCGCAGCTGGAGCCGTAAACATGTGTACACACGAAATAATTTCGCCTAATATATTTTTGTATTCGCTCACAGTCTGTCGCTCACTTAGTATTTTTAATACCCGTTTCCAAATATTTTTACGTCTCGTAATATGAATTTACAATCATTCGTTTATATACTAGATACCCTTGTTTTATTCTCAAAAAACATTCAACCCAGCTTGCGCCAATCTCTAAAGGGAAAAGCCCGAACAGTCGTCTTACTTTATATCTAACCTTACGTTTACCAACTCAAGTTGGTAAATCTTAAATTTTTAAGTAAAACTTCATAGCATATATACAAAAATAGCGCAGACATGCGAATTTTCTCCTCGCTTCATATACATCGCTCTTTCTCGCGGGCCAGTGTTTTAGCCCGCGCTATTGCCACTTGGAGAGCTTTCTTCGCAGCTCTGTACCCCTCGTACAACTCCGCCTCAACGACTGCCGCATCCTGAGCGCGGCGACGCCTCCTGCGGTGCCTGGCGTACTGGCGTCGCGCCACGATACAAGCGTATCGTAGGTCCGCTATCTCCTGCGACCACCAGTACACCTGACGTCTAGCCGCATTTGACTTCACCCAAGGAATCGCCGCATCCCAAGCTTGCGACATCGCTTCCCGGAACCACTCGGCCTCCTCGTCAACATCGACAGGCCTATCGGGCGGTGACGCCCAGGCCTGTACGATAGAGGCCTTCCTAGCGCCCAACGCGGACCGCAACCACCTGGGGCCGCCCGGGCCGGAGCGCTGGGGGGCAATGTTTTAGGCTACTTTGTGATGGCTGGCCGGCCAGCTATTTGCAAGCATGCAATAAATTGTCGACATGCGTGCTTTTGAGTAGGCAATTATTCCCTTAGTTGGATATTTAGAGCATAATAATTATAGTGAAGGCGACTAGGGTCCTACAACAGATGTATGACGACTAATTAGTCAAACGACAGTTAACTTATAACTTACATTACAATAATCATCATCATTTCGGCCGAATGAAGTCCACTGCTAGACACAGCCCCCCCCCAAAGATCACCACAACCACCGATATGGATGTGTTGTGGGCTCATTGGGGGGTTTTGCCATAATCGCCACGCTTGCACGCCATTACAATAATATATACAGTTAATTTGTATAGCTATATGTATAAACAGTAAACACGTATAATCGAATATTTAATTGTAATAATGGAAAGATGTATTTAATCAACAACCATAAAACCGCAAAATTATTAATGTTTTATTTGCATTATTCATTTTGTTATAATCATTTACCTCTCAAATACCCAAAATTAATTACTAATCGACGATTAAAAATACAGAATATTAAAAGTTAACGATTGACTAATAACCCGAACGCGAGTCAACGCACCCGATTATTCTGCCTGATTACGGCCCTGCATTTTTTTTATTCGTAACTTTGTCCCATGTTTTGTCTACGTGCATAATTTTGGCATCTTTATACATTTATGCTAAACGATCATTCCACAGATCACACGGAAACATGTTGTATTGAATCGTAAATGATACATATACTGAAAAAAATGTGCGATCCAATAAAAATGAATATCCTGGCTGTGCGTTTATAATTTATGTTTTTAATTTGGTTAAGATGAAACTTAAGTAATGCCGACTTTATCCTATTATCTTTCACAAACTTTTGGCCAAAGTACTTTTTTCTAGATTGAAATTTTTCGTAATATTCTTCAAACAATTTTTTATATTATTTATATTGCATAAGGAAGACAGTAAGTAGCGGAATCTTTTTTTAATTGGTGGGTATGGGAGGAACAATTTCCAACATCTTTACCGATCCAAATGCCACTACCACCCTCTCCTGCATTCGGTGGATGGCGGCGCTGGGCAATTGGCTAACGTAGTGTCCCATGCAAGGAGGCAACTAACGAGGATTTGGCGATGGATCAATGGCGGAATTATCATATACCTAACCAGATTACTGGTTAGAAGAGGCTAAAGCGAGCCTTGGAACCCAAACAGTTTCTAAAATATCTGGATTGGAAGACAAGAAAAACAAAAAACGCTACGTTGAAAGAGAAATTACCCCAGGCCAGCCCAGGCGAGTAACATCAATGCTAGGAAACCCTTCCTGAGGCTAACTCAGGTTTTGCAGCACAGCGTAGATCATAGAATGGCGTGCACCTAGGCCATTGCGACGGAGAAAACGACTGGTCAAATCAAAAATAGCTCAGAAATACCTGGGCAACAAGCATGCCAGTCAGTTCGAGCAATAGTAATCTTAGAAAAAGTCAAAACACTCAGCAACAACAACAGTTGTACCTTTTTTATTTTTTTTATTGGTGGGCAAATTCTTCATGTACTTCCTCCACCCCGGGAAAGGGTGGAGGGGTATGCCGGACTCCTACCGGCTAAAACCACCGGAGTGGTCATCTGCGGCACCGTAGGCTCTAGGAACTCGAAAGATCTCCATCTATAGCCACCCATTGGTGCCAAGCCTTTAGGCACATCTCGGAGGGACTTCAAGGCACCTAACAGCTCTTATCCAAGTATACTGTTAGAATACTTAATACACCTTTTATGGAACCAGCCCATCACCCAACGACTTATCCATTGTCAAGCAAAAAATATTAGAAAACTAGAGAGAAAAAAGAGAGAGAACTTTTTATCTATACCAATATGATAACATTTAAATTCCTGGCAGTGATTTAAAAATGAAACCTAAAATTAAAATTAAAACTGCATACATAAATAACCGTTTTTAGAATTTTCGTCTGTCTGTCTGAAACTTTGTCTCGAATAGGCTCTGAAACGGCTTCATGGATTTCAATAAAAATGTTAGGGATTAAAACAAGAATTCCAACTAAAATTTCCGTGTATGTTCCATTTAGATATCTTGCAGGGTTCAGAAGATATGAATATAAATATAATTTACGCCTAGCGAAGCGGGGGGGTTTCGGCTGGTTTATAATATATATTTAGTTCAACAAAATATACAAATGAGGCTTGCATTTTTGAAAAACGCAATGTTTTAAATGTAAAATGGTACAAAAAATATAAGCAACTGGCTTACCTATCATCATATATTTAAACATAAAATTAAACCATTCCGCTCCGTTGAAATGTCAATAAACCCGTAGATGTTATGTGGTCTTAAACAATGCACTATTAACACATGCGATTACTGTCTTGAGAAATAACAAATAGTACAATCGAAGATTTATGTATGCAGGTTCTAACAAAGCGTTGTTATAATCAAAAGCTGCCATTTTAACCAGAAAGTAGTCTAGTCTGTACATACGACAAATCATTTTACTTTAAATGAACATGCCGGCTATCACTAGCTTTTCTTATTTTAATTATGCTGTTTAACAATATTACTTTTTTACTTTATTAAATACTTTTACCTCGTTTTGTGGCAACTAAATTAGTTTTAATCTATAGTGGAGTTTCGAAATATATTATTTTCTCTTAATAATGCACTAATCTTTTTAATTGACGAGTCGATGATTAAAGATATTAATTCTAAAATTCTATCTGTATATACAGTAATTATTTACGTTATTAGACGTTACCACATCCAATTAACTACCAACACATTACAGTTATAGAAATACAACAAATTATTGACTTGTCGCGCTCGGTGCCAATTAATAAGGCTTTAGGGCCGCCTTACCCTTCACAAATCAAGATGATATGATATCCTATGATAGAACACCGGTTCATCATATCATAGGTTTACTATAATTTTAATTTACTTTAGGTTATTTTCTGTGATTGTGGAAAGCTACGTAGGACTTTTGACTAGCAGTGACACACTACGAGGCCCTTACTCGCCATGCATGTGCAATAATTCCACGCACTGTACGCAATATTTTCGTATTTTAATATACATATGACGTCGCGGTCGCGTTCCGTGCGTGGAATTTTTCACACAAAATAGTAAGTACCACACAATGATATTATATATTAAAAAGAAGTAGATATGTTACATGCGTGCCAAAAGTAAGAACCAAAACTCCCCCAATTGTAGCACCTCGCAATCGGTTCGCCTAGATAGCTATCTCTTTTACTCTTGTTGTTTTTGTATCTTCTTTCTCACGACATGGTTGTGCAAGCGAGACTGTATTTTGCGCGTCATTTAATATGGACGTAACATATCTATGATATAATATCATTGGTACCACAGGTAAAACAAAATTGGAACAAACTTATGCCCTTAAAACGCATTTATTCTCTTGTCACTTACCAGTCTACCGACTTAACATAGGAGTCATTGAACAATAAGAACTTTGACAGTGCAAGTCTATCTGCCTGTCTTTCACAAGTTGCATGTCGATTTTGTATGTACAAAGAAGCTTTTTTGAAGTAAAATTTCTATTGGCCCGTTAAAAAACGTTTTAAACAGTTAGCCCTTATAATCGACGCCTCGGACTGACCAACGTGAATATATATTTATTTATCTCATGGTTGCGAATAAATTGTTTGCTTTATAATTTATAATATAGTGCTTTAGAATATAACATATTTATTTATAAATATACTTAGTTAACATTTTCCAACGGTTAAAGATAAATTAATCAAAGTTAATCGTGTTTGATCATTTCTTAATGAACGATACTCATGGCGGCGACTCGCGGTAATTTCATAATCGATGAAATAAATAGTTTTTGATTACGATTTATTTTAATGATGTATAATTGTTAATTAATCATAAAATAGAAATTTAGCTTTTTACGGGTACACACTGATACACGTAAAAATTGTTTTTTATATTTTATCAAACTCCAAAAGTACTGCTTCGATATACTCATTGAACTTCGTGACTAATGCGGAATGAATCCTATATCTATCAGTGTCATTACTCGTGCCAAACGGAGCAAGTTCTATTTTTAAATTCGAAACTAGAATTCCGGAAATGTTGAATACGGAGCCAGATAGATTAAAAAAGGAAGCTTTAATCTGTTTTGAAAACACAAACTTACAGAATAGCTATGGGTTCCCATACCTAGTACCTGAAAATAACCTTTCCATTATTTTCGCTTTATGTTGCTGTGACTGTTTTACATCGTACCTACCTAATTTATAAGTACACAAATAATAATAAAAATTAAGATCACTTGCTCTAAAAAGTATTTATTTACACGGCCATTTAACTCCCGCCCCCATACATCCACGTATTCATAGTATTCGTGCGATGCTAACGAGGTGTGAAGCCATGTAAAGAGGGCAGTATCCCGTGCCCTACAGGCGCCACCGTCAATTATACATTTATCTTAGCACCCTCCAACAAGAAATAGAGGAATTCCTATATAAAATGTTAAGTGAAAATAGGTTGCATGCTTTTTGTGTAAGGTTTATTTAATTGTTTTTCTTGATCCGAGATTATGTTGGTACATGAGAATTAAATAATAATGTGAATTAAATTCAGATTAGGGTGGTATGCCGTTCATCCAATACCTATCTTTGTGCATTAAAACTCGTAAGTAGGTACGTTTGATCAAAGAAATTGGACGAATTCATTACATTTATATTTGTTTATTTTATTTTATCCATAATTTTGACATTAGTAAAATCAATCACCGCTGAATTGGTATGAAAGCAACATTTGGCTGGACAAAGAAATTGGTTGAGTTAATCTGATGATGATATTTATGATTATCATGTTGTCACTATCATCATCATTATATTAGCTAAAAGACTTCCACTACTGAACAAAGGCCTCGCCCAGAGATAAATGGCTACATGCACACATGTGTGTTACGTCATTTTGGGGGGAATTTTCCAATACTCCCAAGCTTGGCAGGCTAGTGTGCCTATGAGGCGGGGAACCTCCTTGCCGGATCGCTGTCCTGGGATCTGGAAGAGAGAGCCCTCGCGTCGCTATATCAGTGGCGCGGGGAGGCGCTAAGTCGGCCCGAACGACCAGTACCTCGTGAGATCGAGGTACGACGGTCTGAGCTTTGGTGGATACTGGTGGTGGAGTGGAAAGAACGACTGGTTAAGCCCAGTTTAGGGTGGGGTACCGTAGGGTTTTAACCGATAAAAGTCCAGCATGCTCCTCCGCCCACGACAAATAAAAGCGGGTTGGTGAGCGCAGTAGCCGTATGGTGCCGGCTCAGAATACCACCACCCCATTTCCTCCCATGGGTGTTGTAGAAGTCGATTATGGGATTAGCCGGAGGATGGGCAGCAGCGTCCTTCGAGTACATTAACAACTCACCTGCGATTGCCAACCCGTCTGCCAAGCGTGGCGATTATGGCAAAACCCCCTAATGAGCCCACAACACGCCCATATCGTTGTGGTGATCTTTGGGAAGGCCTGTGTCCAGCAGTGGACTTCATTTGGCCGAAATGATGGTGAGCGCAGAATGCTGCTGTTCCATCCCTTTGGTAAAAGTCCCTAATGGCCGAATACTCAAACGCCATTTAACGTTAAGTCCCCGCTTTAACTATTCGAGAAACCGGTTTTTGGTACAAAACCGGGCGGCTCAAATTGTTTAAGCGGGGACTTAACGTTAACTGGCGTTTGAGTATTCGGCCGTTAGTCACTTATTAAGACATCCACGGGAGTAGTTGGAGTGGTGCTCTATTCTTAATCCGGACACCACACAGAATCGCGCTTTACGTTGAGCCAATTAGAAATATATTAAAGATTAAAAAATTGAACCACGCAGATACTTCAAATCTTCATTCATGCGGCATACAGACCGAGAGACAATTACGATACTTAATCCAGGAAATCTACGAAAGCCTGTTGCAGGAAACAGAGAGCAAAAAAATCGGTAAGCCTTTACAAATGCAATCAATCAATCATTTCGGCCGAATGAAGTCCACTGCTGGACACAGGCCTCCCCCAAAGATCACCACAATGACCGATATCGGTGTGTTGTAGGCTCATT
Source organism: Diloba caeruleocephala (assembly GCA_947459985.1). Lineage (NCBI taxonomy): Eukaryota > Metazoa > Arthropoda > Insecta > Lepidoptera > Noctuidae > Diloba > Diloba caeruleocephala. Next base: position 5,780,992 of record OX381613.1, read on the forward strand.
GGGGGGTTTTGCCATAATCGCCACGCTTGGCAGACGGGTTGGCGATCGCAGTTAAGTTGTTAGTGTACTCGAAGGACGCTGCTGCCCATCCTCCGGCTAATCCCTTAGTCGACTTTTACGACACCCACGGGAGGAGATGGGGTGGTGGTATTCTGAGCCGGCACCACAACAACCAAATGCAAGCATAAAAGTTATTAACCTTAAGTGTATGGTAAAATCCAAATAAATATAGGTAAATATTCTAAATGCTAACGTTATAAGTACGTAGGTAGTTACTTATAGGTACACAAAATATAAAAATTGCTAGGGTATGTTAATTCCTTTAAATTCCTTCCTTTATATGATATTTAACTATTATTTTTTACTTTTTTATTCTTATTGCAACTCCGGCTAGGTCAGTCATCCCCTCCGTGATGTGCCTAAAGGTGTGGCACCAATAGGCGGCTCTGTGTGATTTTACGAGGACCTGGAGCCCCCCTTCGGTGCCGAAAATGACCGCTCCAGTGGCTTTAGCCGGTAGGAGCCCGGATAGCCCTTCCCCGGGGTGAAGGAAGTTCCATGTAGAATTTTCACTGGACATCAACAAAAAAAAGGTAGATACCACCGCAGTGCCAAATATTCTGCAGCAAAGCAGTAGTGTTTAAACTTTAAACATTACCGTGCTTCAGTTGCAGTTTAAAGGGCACTGTAGCTAGTGAAATAACCGGGCTTAAATAAATGACGTCTCGAAGTAAAATGCGCAGTGTGGTGCCACGGAGGATTACTTAGACGTGGGTAGCATTACAATATTGTTATGGGCAGACATGACACTGGCATAGGCAAGAAGAAAGTCATGTCAAATGCCCATGTCGTGCCGTTCTCGTAGCTGTTGACAAGTATGTCTACTTGCGACAAATCCTCCAGTTAGGTGGGTCCAACTTCGAAAAAGAAGTCATTCGTCGGATCCGACTCAGCTGGGCAGTGTTCGGGAAACTTCGCAACGTCTTTTCGTCCACAATACTGCAATACCTTAAGACGAAAGTCTTTAACTAGTGTGCGTTACCAGTGATGACATATGGGACAGAGACGTGGTCACTAACCATGGGCGTCGTAATAAAGCTCAAGGTCCCTCAGCAAGCTATGGAGAGAGCTATGCTTGGTATTTCTCTACGAGATCGAATCAGAAATGAGGAGATCCGTAAAAGAACTAAAGCTTCCGACATAGCTGAAAGTTTTAGTAAACTGAAGTGGTAATGGGCTGGGCATATTGCTCATAGAACTGATGGCCGTTGGGGCACGGGAAAACGCAGCGTGGGACGATCTCCAACGAAGTGGACAAAGCCTGGGAAGGTAGATGGGAGTCGTTGGATGCAGGCGGCATGTGACCGCTCGTTGTGGAAATCTATGGGGGAGGCCTTTGTTCAGCAGTGGATATTCTTTGGCTGATATGATGATGATTTTAACATGATGTTTGTCACCCTATCTGTTCTAAGAGGTATCATCATCATCACTTCAGCGTTTCGTTGGGTTTGTGTTGCATGCTCATTGGGGGGTTTTGCCATAATCGCCACGCTTTGCATTAGGATTGGCAATTGCAGTTTACTTGTAATTTATGTAGGTACTCGAAGGACGCTGCTGCCAATTGCAAATAACATAGTAATTCGTTATAAATTAGAAAACAAAAAGAAATATAAGGAACATAAAATGGTGCGAAACAGAATTACAGTATTTAACAAAGACTAAAAATAATTTCTGAATAGTAAAGTCATGAAGGTGTTATTATATGTATACGCTATTTTTTACACAAATTACTTACGAACAAATAGTTAATTATTATAATGTGCACTTACTCCAGTCAAATGGACTTCTCACGTGAAAAGAATTTTATTTGTCTTGGTTGTGAGCCGCCTACGCTACCATCAAGTTATCTACTTGCACTTCTTATTTATTACCGGCCAGGTGTATTTGCATAAAAATGCAATACAACCTCTTTGCTTAAGATTCCATCTCTGTGCTCAGACGACCAGACCACTTGATGCCAATTAGCACTCAATCTTCACACCCACATACTGTCTAGGAGGCGGAAGGTATTAAAATAGCCAGCAGAATGGACATGTGTACTGAGGAGCGCAATAAATCTAATTAAACTTAGTATGTCAATAAAATTAAAGATAAACCAAATTCCTTTATATTAGACTATGATTTCGGGACTTTTCGCGCACAGATAAATCAAAACAATATTTTGACTAACCTCAACTTTTCGGCCAAGTTGCATTGACCGTGGTCACGAGAAGATTCAGTCTTCACGTTTCGGCCAAGCTGTATTGACCGAAACGCTGGCGAAATCCTTCTATTCTATTGGGTGCCTCATGCGACCGAAAGTCATTGCGTGACATTGAATGGCGTTGAAATCCATCCTGTTCTCATGGCCCCATTGGTATACAGCATCAACGTCTTGCTGCAGAGCTATACAATCTGCATCAGATCTCACCTCCGTAAAAAGTGTGAGGTCATCAGCATGGAGTGAGCTTCTAGTGTGCTTAAGAATGGTAGGAAGGTCGTTAACCATCAGCAAGAATATTAAAGGGCCTAGTATAGAGCCATGACTCACTCGGAACGCGTGTGATAGGGCTTAGACTCGTATAGGCCGAGGAGCTGACAAACTACTGGCAATCACGGAGATAGTCTGCGAGAAGCCGGAGATGCATAGGGGTATAACCAATTGTGCAAAGTTTCGCTAAAAGTATATCGTTGTTAACCCTATCAAACGCCATCCGAAAGTCAAACTAAAGTACATCTACTTGAGAGCACTGGTCAAGCCAACTCGATATAAACTCAACAAGAGTTAGTAAGTTAGATTCCGCGGATCTCTTTGGTCTAAAGTCATGCTGCTCATTACAAAGGAATTTGTCCACCTGTGCGAGTATATATTTGTGGATAATTATATTATATATACCGCCACAACCATTTTTCGTACACCGAAGACGAGCATAACCCAGTAAAGTAATTGAAAATAAACTGTTTACTATCAGGGACGAATATTAATAAAGAAGGGCCAGTATTAAAGACTATATAATTATTTAACCCATTTACGTTATTAACATGTAAAGGGAGGGCTCCAGGCAAAGCAATTAATACCAGACCAACCGTATATTTCAAAATGGTTCTTAAAATTATTCACTTCCACTACTGCCCTTTCATTATTGGCTATTAAAACTAATACTTATATGTAAAAATGCGTTTGGTATATAAAATGGTTTCATACTATTTTATTACGGTGCCTTCGATGCACCTACTTCACGCCCTAATCCTACCTTTGTTCCAGGGAAATTTTTATGTAGAATACCGACTTCGTTAAGTTCCTCTGTATCACGCTCGTGGATCCAAAAACTAAATTAATTAATAGTCATGATATCAACCAGTAAACATCCCTTGAACTTGTGCTTTTTCTCAGGCCGCAGTAAACTATCTTGACAGTAATATCACCTAAAACACTATGATTTCAGAATGCATGAAACGAGCCACCACGAATTCAATTGACAATTTTAAAGTACCAGTTCAGCGCTCCCTGGGTAGTTAGCCCCATTACCAACTTCACTGGCTGGCTAATCTTTTCGTTGTGACATGAGTTGTCTTGTTGAATGTGGAATATTAAGTGGTAGTAGTTTTAGGTTAAGAGGTAGACTAGGGCGATACTACTGTCCTATTTATTTCACCAGCCATCAAAATACGTCTGTCGAAGAGAGTGATGTTAAAAATACGTATCTGTCGGCGAACTTCGTAAGTCCGCTACACTCCGACAGTATATTACAAAATATAACTGTAGTAAATCATATATCTAATAGCTTATTTCATAACGATTCCAACGATATAAGACAACTCCCAAATACGTTTATGCGTAATTTTGTTTTGGGTGTAGGGTAGGAACATACAGTTAAATTATCGAAACAAAAGGCATTCTAAATTAAGCCTAGGTTGGCAACGCATTAATTAATTACTAGATTGCTGACGTCTATGGGTGTGATTGCAACTTACCACCAGGTAAGCTGTTGCAAAGATGCCGTAACAATCGCATTAAAAAATATTCGTGTCAACGACTCGCCAAACCCTTTGCTCTTGCCTTGCACAGTGCTACATTTATCACAAACATTGGGACATGCTGCTGCATATCCTCTTGGCTTTTGCACCCTGGAAGAGGATGCGAGTCTATGGAAACCACACAGCTTAAGATATACGCGTCGCGTTTTCTACCAATGATAATTTTATTTTAAAAACGTTGCCCGACACTAGGATTTCTCCTGTGTCGTGGATGCGTTTACAGACATGAATTCCACATACAATACACCCAGACCCGGAACAACTAACTACCTGCAGATCATACAAATATTTGTTCGGTGCGGGAATCCAACCCACGACCCGGGGCGCAGCAGCCGACTGTATCAGCCACTGCACCAGCCGTGCCGTCGTGCGTAAATAACATACACTTTATTTCTTTCCTTCTTTTTTTTCTTTCTTCTATTTTCTTTTTTAGCTTCAGAACAATTTGTGATTATAATAAAACACTTTTAAACGGATTCTTTCGCGTATATTTTGATTTTTGATTTTCCTGACGTTTCGAATACTTTGCAGCATTGCACGAATGGTCAGGATCCGTTTAAAAGTGTTTTATTATAATGTGTAATAATCGCGAAAATCTAAGACATTACTACAATTTGTGATTAATCGCTATTTATAACAGGGAAAACCTTATATCCTTTTAAAATATCCTAATTTAATATTTACTGTATTTTTCAATTCAATGTTATATTTTTGCATGTAATACTTTAACAATATACGACAATGATTCAAAAATGGCGATTTTATATGGAAGTGTGTAAGTAATTTCGTTAGCTTAATTTTTTATGAACGATGGTAGCCCATCGCGGTCGCTTATGAAATCGGTGAATGTATTTGTTCAGGCAGCCTGGGATAGCAACGGATTGCGATAAGTTGAATTGATTGAATTCTTCCAGACTTTGAGACAGTCGGAGCTTATAAAGTAGTCCTTCTGTCCTATCAATTTCGCGTAACAACGTTCGTGAAATAGCTTTTTATATGTCGTCTGGGCACTTAACCGGTTCTGCCATGTTAATTGCTCCCTTCGCACATTTAAATTTGTTTATTTATATCTAATTGGCGAGTCGTTCTGCCCGGTCTATCAGTTACGTTGGCGAATGCCAGAGACTAAGGTTGTATTCCTAACATAGTTAATTGAGATAAGAATGAAAACATTTTGGTCGTAAAAATACTTTATAGACTAGTTTTTCTTTGATAGGCATCGGCGATTCAGAAGACAAAAGCCATCACCATCACAAGCCATACTTTGCTGCCCTGATATGAACATGTTATTAATTTAATAAGTCTTTCTTTGTGATGTTTCAAATGAAAATAATAATAATTGAACGCAAATTTATGTAATGGTTATATTATACTGTAGATATCCGATTATACACAGATACGTTTAACGATCACTCATTCAAGTTTATTGCTTCATTCACGTAAAGTTAAGTAAAAGTCAAAATGATTTATTTAATTTAGACTAATTATTAATAATAGCATGGAAATAAGGTGAAGTCTATGTAATAGTTGTTTCTTTTCTGTTCTAATTAAAGTGAACTAATTAAATAAATTATTCAAACAAAAAGTCTAAATAGATAGTCAAGATAAAAGCCTCAGTGTGAGCGAACTCCCTAATGGCAATTGCCATCTTGCCATCCGGAAACCGCAGCGTGCCCCTCGTGAGCCATAGGCCTCCGAGCGATGGCCCTCAGGGTGATAAGGGGATACAATGCGGTCTCCTATGAGGCGGAGAGCCTCTGGCGCAAGGAAGCCCTAAGTCAGGGCGAACAGCCAGTACCTCGTGAGATCAAGGTACGATAATCCGAGCTTTGGCGATCCTGGTGGTGAAGTAGAAGAAAAACCTGGTGCAGTGCAGTGCAGGGCACGCTGTGACAGCGGCGGTAAGACCCGTCACGGAGGAATGGTTGGAGAGGCGGCTTGGCGCCCTAACCTCACGGGAGTTTCCGGAAGACCTATGTCAAATAGACCAATTTTGCGAGGACGTGATGTAAGCAATGGAAAACGCAAATGAGGCGGCAGAGCCCCGATAGGAGAAGACCACGCCGTAGAAAACGCGGGCGCCGGCTGCGGGCGTTAAACGATCTCCAGCCTCTATGAGTAGCGGCTTGCGCACAGAAATAAGCCTGATACGGCGGAGTGTATGTTTTGCGCGCGCATCTCTGAAGGTATGTGCGGGTAGTCAGGGCGCGCAGAGACGGGGCCCATCAAACAGTGACGGGACGATACCTGCCAGGGTTGCGGTTTAATGCTGAAAAGGCGAACACCTCACCCCCAGCCAGAGTTAAGTGGAAGAAACACCGTGGGTTTCGCGCCGTTCACAGGTCGGCGTGCCGTTCCGCCCCTCCAAAGGCTCAGGGAGGCCATAAGGATTTCCCCACGACAAAAAAAGTTTGTTGTATGTCGTACAACGTACAAGAGACTTACCTACGATTTTTTTATATATTTTGATGGACGTTCAGTATGTCCACAGGCTATAATATAACAGCGCATTCCGACGGTAATTAAAAAAATACTAGCTTCTTTAATATAGAATATTGACAGGTCCATAGACAATAAACCTGTTTTGTCATAGTCACAGAGCAAAGGTATGCGAATATTTTAATGATGCATACTACCATATCTCGGTTCATATGCAATTAAGTGATACCGGCATTATACATAAATGTATTATTACCTGCTTACAAAATGAAAATGTTAAAAACATAATCCATTATTTCGTTATTTTTACACTGAATTTTAGCTTCGAGAAAACTGATATTATTTTCCAGATGACTATAGTAGTTGGCAACCATAAACAAGTATGTATATAATAATAATTGGAAACGATACGAACGAACTAGGTACTTTAGTAAAAAAGTTACAACGTAGCTAATCGCGAGAAAAATGTCTAACATAATCTATTTTTCAATAATACTCGTATAATCGGACTCTCAAAAATCTCATATCGAACAAAAACTTCACTTTCGTTAATAATTATCTTAATTACATTTAATTTAGGAATGTCACGATTAGTCAGGTTGTGTCTTACTGTTGAATCATTCAGCGAATCAAATCGATTGATGTTACGTCTCATTGAATTTGAAGCAAACATCTGCGTCTGCTGTTAAAGTTACGTGTGGAATGCCGCACATGGGGTTACCATCTGTTCGGATTTTGTCCTGACCTTCATTCTTCCGTCCGCACTTCAACTGGCTCTTTAATTTGTCTGGATTTTTTATTTAAATGGGAAAAATCGCAGTTAATGTTTAATGTTCACAATCATTTACTTACTAACTTTTGTGACTATGACGTCCAGACTTATTTTTAAATAATGTCCAGCTTTTTGACAGCACATTTCAAATTTCGAAATGGTATACCTACCTGTGGTGCCGGCTCAGAATGCCACCACCCCTTCTCCTCCCATGGGTGTCGTAAAAGTCGACTAAGGGATTAGCCGGAGAATGGGCAGCAGCGTCCTTCGAGTACATTAACAACTCAACTGCGATCGCCAACCCGCCTGCCAAGCGTGGCGATTATGGCAAAACCCCCCAATGAGCGAGAACAAATCCATATCGGTGGTTGTGGTGATCTTTGGGGGAGGCCTGTGTCCAGCAGTGGACTTCACTCGGCCGAAATGATGATACCTAGCCGTACAAGATCCACGTTCGTTTTACAAAATACACTATAGAGATTTTGTTTAAGCTCAATTTTAATAATTGCTTCACATAACTTCCCCTGTCTGTTAAAGGTATCTAAACGCTGGCTGAATGTATTAGGATATCGTATTTATAAAAACGAAACACCACGATTCAATTATAGAATAAACTTGATAAACGTAAATTTGATTATTAAAGAATATATAATGTTGCATTCGTATCAAGACCCTTGTAACAGTCCGCTGCTAAATATACAAGGACTCCAAAAAACTAAAAAGAAAAATGTTGAAATTGGCTCATTGTTGTTGTTTTTCTAATAACGATGACCCACTCTGTTTTCTCCTAAGTTACAGTTACAGTACAGTTTAGTCCCAAAACAACTATATGTAAATCATATAAACAGTTGTTCCGTGCGGGGATCGAACCCGCAGTACGTAGGGCAGAAAGCCAATTTCTTAGCCACTGCGCCAACCGTACCGTCCATATAGAAATTACTGTTTACTCGTTTTTAATTTATGTACATGAATGAATTTGCAATTTACTATGCTTCATTTGAAAATCGACTAAACCAGTTTCAAAATGTTAGTTAATCAAATAACGTTAAACAGGTTTCTGTACCGGTTGGGAATGGGATATAGGTCACGAAACTTCAACTTTATAACGGATTATAAATACCTAACTAACTAACTCACACAAGCTACGGTATTGTCTCTCAACGTAAATATTTACTAAAACATAATTGTATGTAAATAATTTGCACAAATGTTTAAACTTGATATTTCCGCATTCTATTTTATTTTATTCGTTATTGAAATAAGTCGTGGTGGTGCTGGTGCCGTGTGGTGCCGGCTCAGAATACCACTTCCCCATTTCCTCCCGTGGGTGTCGTAAAAGTCGACTAAGGGATTAGCCGGACGATGGGCGGCAGCGTCCTTCGAGTACATTCTCAACTGCGATCGCCAACCCGTCTGCCAAGCGTGGTGATTATGGCAAAACCCTCCAATGAGCCCACAACGCACCCATATCGGTCGTTGTGGTGATCTCCGCGGGAGGCCTGTGTCCAGCAGTGAACTTCATTCGGCCGAAATGATTGAAATAAGTACATACTTTTTGAAGTCAGTCAGTTACAAAGATACGTCCAAACATGCCTATTGAGCTAATAAATATTGATAACTGTTACACGTTAAACTTAGCTTCATCATCATAATCAAATACGGTTGATGCTGGTACAGTGGCTGATATAGTCGGCTGCTGCGTTGTGATCCGTGGGTTCGATTCCCGCACGGAACAAATCTTTGTATGATCTGCAGGTAGTTGTTCCGGGTCTGGGTGTATTTGGCTCATTTTCCGTCCAATGAAAGCTATCATTTTGAAATCCATAAACGATGATGATTTTCTTTTTAAGTAGAATAATGGACACTCGTAAACTATGTTCTTATAAGAAAGTGAAGCCGATGAGAACATTTTAGGCGAGTCGTGCAGACCGACACGCGATGCAGTTAGGTGCGCGTAGCGTTGTCCATTTTTTTTAAGATGGTACATACTCACTTCTCTTTTTCTGTGGCTACACTAACGGCTGCAATTAATAATCGATCTAATCCAAAATCTTTGGATTTCGGATATGTCTATTTTTGTGTTAAATGTGATCGTAACACTACAACGAATGTATTTCAAAATCCTAATACTAGAGATTTTAGATTAGATTGCTTATTAATTTCGGCTTTTAACTAATATAAATCTCCTATGCACATCCACCTAGGTACGAAACAACCATCTGTAGATCATAAAATATTTGTTCCTTACGGGAATCGAACTCGCGACATACAGCGCAGAAAGCTAATCGCTTAGCTAGTGAGCCAATCGTGTCGTCAAATATATAATGTAGTAGATCAATGCCTTGGCGGGTTCAATCCTGGCATATATCAATGTAACTTTTGAATGTCATATGTCTTCGTATCAATCTAAGATGCCACTGCATTTAGGTGAAGGAAAACTGAGGAAACCTGGAACATTAATGGTCTGTATCCACCAACATGCAGTGAGCAAGCTTAGCGATCAATGCTAGTTCCTTTTCTGTAACAAAATAGATCTTTACCATACAGTGGAACAGAACAGATACACGCTGGTATTGGCTATACTGCCTGGCATTTAGGCCCGTATTATAGATCGAGAATCAAAACTCAAGTAGATTTGAGTTGAGATTGCATCAATCTATAAATCGATGTATGTTCCCTATGGACTCCAAAACGACTGTACCGATTTCGATGAAATTTTCTCACAATTAGTCAAGCGGGTGGTCTTGTGAAGTTTGGTAGCGATCGGATCAACACGTTTTTTTGGTTTTTTGCCAATTTTGTGTCATATAAGTCATTTAGCAATAGATAACTAGTGCTACCCTTTCGAAGCCGGGGCGAGTCGCTAGTTTAATATAAATGCTGGACCTATTACGTAGAGTTCATAATTGATTAACGAAATATCGACTCCAGTTTTAATTGAGTTTTGATTGTAAATCTGTAATACGGGCCTTATTCATAATAAAAGGGTGTGGTATGTAACTAGAGGGCCAATTCTCGTAATTATTTTACACTATTGACTAAAATTTGACCCAAATGAGATTAGATATAACTTCATGGTAACGTTGTTTGTCAGTTTAGGGAATATAATGTGAACATTTATGACATTGAGACTAGATTGGAAGTATAATTTGAACATTTTTATACTACGAGAATTTGCCCCCTGAATATAACAGTTGCTAAACGAGAAGATCACTGATGTATCTATCAAAACAGTTAATGATCAAGGAGATTAATAATATCAATGTATGTAACCGTGTAGCTCCGGTCACAAATAGGGATACCCCATCTCATCCCTTGTGTGTCGTAGAAGGCGACTAAGGGAGTTGGAACCCGGTGCGTACCATATGGGTTAACCGCAGGTCAGCGGGTAAACCAGAAACACTAGTATACCCAAGGAGGGTTGGTATCAGACAGATGGCCGACTGTAAAGCTTTTTCGACGAAACCTTTGCAATATGACTAACATAATATTATAATATATATATAAATGCGTAGGTATACATACATAGAGCCATAACGGTATAACATAATAATTACGTCCTTATGATACAGCCCTTTGAAATTATTAGTTTGATAAATGAATTAACGGGTAAAGGACGGGAAGGCGTCCATGTGGGTGGCTACAGAAACGTTTCCAAAACAGTAGCAGCGGTCCCCTGAGACCGCCCAATCTCACATGCCTTCTGGAAATTTTACATGAACTTCCTTCGGCCCGGGGAAGGGTGAAGGGGTATGCTGGAATCCTACCAGCTAAAACCACTAGAGCGGTTATCTTCGGCACCGAAAGGGGGCTCCAGGACCTCATAAGATCACACTAGAGCCACGACTTTAGGCACATGTCGGAGGAGATGACTGTAAAGTGGAGGACTTCGGAAAGAAATTACTTTCATATTACCCTGTCATAGATATCATAAAAGCGAAACATTATTAATGGGCGCTCCAATGCAAAAGCTCTAACTTTAATAAACAAATTACACACTTAAAAAATTGTTACCAGTAAAAGCTATTTGTAACTACTATTCTCCATCTAAATGTAGTCAATGTATTTTAGCCAAAGGCTATCTAAATGGCTCCGTCCTTAACATGTTAAGTACCAAAGTTGAGTACAAGGCAACTAACAAGCATAACATAGAATTTTGAAGTAAGCAAGGAAGCAAATCGGTATGCAAACTACCGGAGCGGGAGTAGCAATTAAAATTTGTGCAGAGAGTGGAAAGCAATGAGATTTATATTTAAATGACAAACTAGCAAAAAATACTAGGTAATATGAAACCGCATTCGGATATCTAATGCTTAAATTATACATCCAAAACCCACGCGTGGTGATTGGTGAATGAACTCCAATCTGTCAGAAAGAATAATTAAGTTTTTTTTTTGTGAGCTTAGGCACATATATTTTAATACACTAGTACGAGGTATTCGTTGTTGTTCCGCGTTGCGTGAATATTGGCATACATTCCTTCTGATCTACAAATTGCAGATTAATTTATGGGACATCTGTTGTCAGAACATGCGATTCGTCATTGTCAGCGATTGAACTGTCATGCATGAAATACCTCTGTCGCGTTCTTATGGAACCGAAGAGACGCTGAAACAGTGACTGAGATCGCACTACACGTGCATTCCAATCTGTTTCGTGTAGTCCGGCAAAATAGACCACCCCTTACGGCACTCAAGCTTGACTGCCGTAAAAGGCGATGAAGGGTTGATATCAAGAGGAAGGGCAGCAGCATCCTCCCCTATGCTATAATGAAAACAGTGCGTTACCAATCCATCTGCCAAGTGGGTCAGACCGCATACAAGTACTGGTGCTAAAGCAATGTGCTCCTGAGTTATATCCTGTATTGACGCGCCTTTTTGGTGTTTTATACTCAACTAGGATAGTTTCGTCTTCGTAGAAGACTGCCCACGTGCATCCACTGCCAAAAAAGGGCTATAGGTCAGACCAATCGAATTACAGGCTTTGCTTGGTCTCAATGGTGATGGAGTGTATTGTAAACAAACATCTTCTGGTAAACGTAGAGGATCATGATAAGCAACCGCCAATATTACTTTCGTTATAGTCTTTCAGCTGGTGATCTTCTAGCGTATTCCACAAACCGTTAGGCTCTTGCCATTGACAGCCAAGGTGAGGCATTGGTTGTTAGCCTAGACGGAGCGAAGGCGTTCGATCGGGTCTGGCACCGCGGTCTTCCATCGAAGTTACCATGATACGGACTACCCGAGGGATTGTGCGACTGGATTACCTGCCTTCTTTCCAACAGAAGCATAGGAGCCGTTGCCGATGGCAGTTGCTTCGATAGCATGGACATTAATATTGGCGTCCTTCAAGGCTCAGTGCTGTCCCCAACATTGTCCTTACTGCATAAGATGATAATGACAATGATATGCTGTCTATCGACGCCATTCATTGTTATACAGACGACAGTTCTGATGGCAGTTATTATACAGGCCGTGCTAACATCCCTTGTCCCATAGTGGAGGATAGCCGCAAGCAACTTGTGTCTGAAACCAAGAGTACTCTAAATAGAGTCTCCGATCGGGCACGACTAAACTGAGTCCACCTTTATCCCACCAACACACAAGTCTGCGCGTTCACCGCTTAGAACATTTCCCATTTGCTGTAACTCCACATTTCCAAAACACGTCCCTTAACAATAGCAAGGCGGTTTTTTAAAAAGGGCTTGAATTTTTTTTACATTCATTGCAATCATTCATAGTCTACTATGATTTTTACAGGTAGGTAAATGAACCAAAAATTAACACTCATATCCTATGAATATTATTCACGGCACATCTGCCTATTAATGTATGTACGTGCCTACTTACTGACAAAAGTTAACAAAACTTAATGACATACATTGTAATGTTTGCGTGTCGAAGAATTTTCTGAAACTCCGATCTGACATAGCTCTTAACACTTTCACAATCTTTTCAGCCGTGATGCGATTGATACGCGATACAAGATCCCACACAAAACCACTATCGTGATATACCAACAGCATGATAAATATTATTTACGAGAATTCCATAGCGTTTGCTAAATTCCATGTATAATAAATACCGTTAAATTTCCTAGATTCTAATTTAGTATTTGAGTCATCTATACGATCTTTTATCCATGCCTCGCAGGGCAGCTACAGAAAATAGTGTTTTTAAAATATTTAGTACCATATAGTACTTAAATAACTTATAGAAAGTATTGATAGATACCTTGATGCAGTTGACAAAACCTACTAATTTTCATTATCATCATGATGATTCATGAGCCAAAGGAAGTCCACTGCCGAACAAAGGCCTTTCCTGTTAATTTCCACAATTATGTCCTCATTTTGGGAGGATGTTGCCAGTACTCACCACACACAGGCTTGGTAGGTGGGTCGGAGAGCGCAGTATAACTACTGTTCCACAGAAGTGACGCTTCTGCCAATCCCTCTTTTGTTTGGAGTCCCTTAGACGCATTTTACGATATCCACGGGAGGAGATAGTGACGATATATTCGTAATCCGGACACCACACGGAAATCGTTTTCAACAAAATGCCTTCCTACCTTCCTCATTCCAACACACGCAAAATTCCGTAAGAAATTTTAATCCCAACGATTCGATTAAGCTGTGTCACGACTTCACGAGTACAAACAGATTTGTCCAATTCGGAATATCATTATCACGTGACGAATGTAACTGGTTTCAGTATCTTCAAGTTGGTGACATACGGACAGCGCCGAACCGTCGACGAGGTCGGCGACCGCGGCTAGCGGGAACGTAACTATACGACCGAGCCCACTTAGCGCTTGGCCGCAAATGTACATACGGCCGTCGCCGACATGACCGAATACCTCATTACTGCGAAATGTGTGAACCCGGCTTAATCGTCTTGGAGTGGGTCAACTAGGCACGTACCAATCGTTAACAAATCGTTCTAAAATCCAATCAGGACATTATTCTAGCTTCATTTTCTGCAATAAATTGACGTTCAAGGTTTCTTTTTGATCTTGGATGGATTTCCCGCGGGCTGATTACGTATGTCGCAGACGGTTGCGACAGGCGTAAAGCGAGAAGATGCCGCTCTCAAACGTCATTTTGATATTACGCATTTGGCGTTAGCGATTAAACAGCTGAATATATGTGACACACCCTCTGTCGGACGATCAATGAACTAAAAATTACACTTACACAGCTACATTATCGCTACTGGCGCTAGTAACTATGCATCCATCCAAAAGTAGCGACAGACGGGCTCATGCCTTACATAATACAATTTTTTTGGCGTTTTACCAATTTTTTTTTTTTAATGAAATTAAATCTTCTTTTAGCTTGGTACGCATATTTTTAGATGAGATAAAATCTCTGGACTCGCGATACCGTTACGAGACGCAGCTATAGTGTGTGCATCTATGCATGTACATATAGCAGACCGCGAACGCGTCTCAATAAATAAAAAAACAATAGTTTTCACTTCTGTCTGCACTCCCGGAGTGCAATTCGTTTTTTTTTTTACTGTCGAATAATGGATTTTAAAATATATTTCACTCGTTTATCAAAACCTTTTTTACAAGTGATGACTTACGTTTTCGCGATTATTACCTACTCATTATAATTAAACACTTTTATATTTACAGAAGTGTTCAAAACGTTAGGATAAACAAATTCTACAATACGCGATGTAATCCGTTTAAATGTGATTTTCAACACTATAAAAATAAATACCTATTTAAATTTAATTGTGTTCTTTAAAACCTTTATGAACTTGTGTTTAATATCTTTCAGCGATCATTTTATCTACATATTTATAATACGTAGGTATTTCTATTAAGCAACTAGATTTCAAGACAACCTGCGCACAGAGAAATAAGTTTCTAAAAATGTATTATCTTAAACGCTTATTACTCAGCAAATCACCCTGGTAAACATATATAAGTGTTTCACATCACAGTCACATATATAAATCCAGTTTACCTACATATTAGCCATGTGAGTCAGCAACGTTATTGTCTGGAACAACTGCCCGGTGATTCATTAAGATATCAATGGAAGTTTGTTGCAGCTCCTCTCATTATACTTTAAAACTAACTGAGACCTGCGGTTTCACCCGCTGTTTACTTTAAAAGAAAGTGGATTATTGATATATAATTTAGAGTACTGCGGCATAGACACTTGACATAGAGTATGTATATATTGGATATCATGCGTTTTATTTTTTTGCAAGGAACCCTAATTGTTTTTCTAAAATAAAAGTAGCCAAAGTTATTCCTTATAACATCAGCTATCTTCCAGTGACAGTCCCGCAGAAATTGGTCCAGCCATTTCGGAGATTAGAGGGAACAAACAACAGACAGAAATAAATAATTACAAATAGCTTTTTTATTGTAGGTACCGTATATACTTTCATATGCATTTAGTAAAAAAACTGTTATTTTGACATTACAAACAGACACTTCAATTTTATTTATTTGTATGAAAGATGGATATTTGTACTCTAAGTCATACTTATAATAACATCAGGCACATGCATGCATGCGTTACTACTCTTTGTAAAAAAAATCCATGGATTCGGTTTAATATTTTGGTACGAGTTAGTTTCGTTCTGAAAACGTTGCATTCATTAGTGAGGTACAAAAATAAGTTTGTTTTTCAAAACAAATCTATACCTTAGAGATGCACGGACATAAGTGATAATAGTTGCGATTTGAGCTCTATCTTTACTCGATATATCGATTGAGATATTAGAGAATAGATTTCGCTAATTATGTTTTATTATTACTTATTTACTTACTTTTATTACTTTACTTACTATTATTATATTAATGTGAATATAATATATTCATAGTTTTAGTAGATTGTGTAGTTTCTAAGCTTTTGTAGCCTTTTGTCGATTTTATATTTATAATGTGTATTGTGCATTGATGTGTCGCGGAAATAAATAGTTTCTTTTTCTTTTTTTTTCTAATAAAATCGATAATTGCTGGAGCTCTGGTCACTACACTTTTCATCGTGTGCTTGTTGGGGGTCGTTTAATGGCAGTGCATTGTCGTGAATGCGCATACCAATTGCATTTAATCACGCGCAGTTGGAGTGTAACCGCAAGCAATTGTATTGTGTGGCCCATATATTAACTTATTGATGCAAAATGCATTGTAGTGAGATATCGATACTGAATACAGGCTAGATCTTATATTATTGGTTCTATACATAACGGATGTGGGACACACTTTGGCTAATTGTTGGTTTACAAATTCCACCCAGACTAGTGTTGCTTAAAAATCGATAGGCTATCGATGGTCAATCGATAGTGTCATATAACCCCAAATCACTCATACTATCGATTGCCCTATCGATAGTATCGATATTATCAATAGTACAAGAAATGTAATGATTTCTAATAAGTATCAGATAACTTCAATTGACGATGAAACAAGACCCATGTCCAAGGCATACCCGGCTCGAGACTAATTGGATTGAACAAGTTACAAGCCATAAGAACCTTTAAGTCTGACCGAATAATTTTTGTTCCATGTAGTCAGGGGATTTAGAAAATCGCACCACTCCGTATCCTCCCGTGGCTGTTGTAAAAGGCGATGAAGGTACTGTACAGCAGCCATTCTGCGCTCACCAACTCGCCTGCCAAGCCTGGTGAGTACTGGCAATGTAACTGGTCGTTGTGGAAATCCATAGAGAAGGTCGTCTGTTCAGCTGTGGACGTCCTTTGGCTGTGATGATGAGTTTTATTAACACGCTTTTATTAGCTTAGTATGTAGGTATCTATGTAACAGAATTTTTGAACTCGATTTTCATCTCCTACAACCGTCATATTGATTTAAAACTTCGCAAAAACACGTTTTTGTAGTTAGCCGCACTAACAAATATAAAATAAATATTAGATTAAAAAACAAAAAACAAAAACACGCTTTTGTAGATAACCGAATTAAAACGTAGAAAATAATTTTCAATAAGTTTAAAATAAGAATAGAGTAATTAACAAAAAAAATTGTAAAAAAGCGTGGGGTGCTTTATCAGATATTTTCATGATGACGCTACTTTTACAAATATTTACAACAATTAACATCAAGCACTCCAAGAGATATGCCAATAAAAACATCTTAATAACTCTATTCTTATTTTAAACTTATGGAAAAATATTTTCTCCGTTTTAATTCGGTTATCTACAAAAGCGTGATTTTTTTAAACTATTATTTATTTTAAGTTTTATTTTTTCTTTCTACCACCGGTTACATAGTTCTACTACTTGTTTTCTTTTAGAGACCTACCTTACTTCACTTGGCAACCCGTTAGCAACCATATAAAACAGTTTATTTACTAGTATTCTTTACTTATATGACAAACCGATAAGTCTTATTTTTCTGCAACTAAGTTGCATTTGACTAACGCGCATGGAGAGATTTCATCGTGCAGGTTCACTGCATTATAATTTATAAGAGTCAGTTCTCAATACTTGATACAACTAGTTTGCTAACTAGTACTTCTCAGAAATATGCCTATATAGAAAAAATCGGTTCCAATACCACGCCTAATATGAAACGCTGTTAAATTATCAGGTTAACTAAGGGTTATTTCAAAGGCTTGGCTTCTTAGTAAAGCCCATGAAGGGCTTAACAAAGAAATCGGTTAATTACAGTAATCGAGTCGATAGTCATGTAAACTAGAAATTGGGTAAATATTAAATGCTTTTAGTATAATCTCATTTATTATTCCAGTCATACAAATCGAACTTGACGTGATCATCTGATTAGCGATACTACAGTAGATAACAAGAAAGATTTAGGTAAGACTGAATTTAGTGTTTACGAAATTACACTAAACAAAACATTGAAATTAAAATACTGCATTATATTGTTATGAATCAACATTTATAAACAAAAGCTTGAAACACGACACCCTGTGAAAATAGAGTCAACGTCTCAGCTAATAGCGAAGAGAAAAATTACATAATGGTGTTTGAAAAGGCTGCAGTTTAAGCATTTCTATCTAACTCTTCAAAGAAACGTAATGAAGACGACTATAATTATATTGCATATGTAGATTGTAACACTAAATACAGCAAATGAATTTGATGCACTGCAAGATAGCGTGTTGTTTATGAAGTCTAGCTTCGTTATTGTCTTGATCTGCGTACAGATAAAAGCATTGTACTGTGTTTTATGTGTCTGCAAGTACTGGCACTTTAATGTACCATCTCATATTATATTCCTAGTTACCATTAAGTTTAGGTACGATATATAAAAAATGTGTAATTTGTGTCACTTTTGGTCGGAAAACCAGCCTTAGCTTGTACGGGATTACTAGCTCAGTAATCAAGTAACTAGAATAGTCATATAACGGATCCATAAGTTTAAATGCCATTGTTGTTGCTAGTACCGCATCGGTTTGATTGCATTTACCGTGCTAATATTATTTTTAATTCATTTAACGCAATCAAACAACAAAACACTACTTAAATCATTTATTCGCATCGAAGGACCAAAAAGCATGTTATAACAAAAAGTATCACGTACGTGAATTGGGCGACCAGTCAGTTACTGATACAACATACTAACACACAACATACAACAGGATTAACTAATTGAATTTTACAACAATATTCTAGGCCCTCCTGACAGAGGGCGGGCCGAGATTATTGCGGACTGCGGTATGTGCGCGCGCGAATCATGCACGGTCTCCGGCGGCCGTAAGGCACATCGAAGGAACGGGTCCGGACCCGTACTCCACCCAAGTGCTTAACCTCACCGGTTTTATCCGGTCTGTCTTCAACAGAGCGGAGGACTTTCATGAGCGTTTCCCATAATAAAACTTTTAAACAAAAAAAAATACTGACTTCATAAACCGTACAAGATATAAAAAAATAAAAACACTAGAAAGAAAAAAAAACTAGAAAGTCTGGCAGGGCCAGGGAAGGATCTAAGAACTTTTTCCAATTTGGTATCAGTTTAAATCGTAAGTAACCCGAGATACTTACTTATCTAAGTTAGTAGACAGTCACAACTTATATTTATATGGAACCTATTCGAGAGTATTCAAGACTAAAAATAAGAATTACTCAAATCGGTTCTCTAATCTCGAAGGCATCGAAACTATTAAGAGATCATCTAGATAAGCCAGTCAACCTGTTTATTGAAGCTGGTTAAAAAACTGCTCAATCAAATGTAATGAAATTATATGAGACCAAATCGAAGGCATACCGCACTATTTAAAAAAATTTGCTCATATCGGCCAACAAATCTCGGAGTAATCGGTGTACATACATAAAATAATAAAAAATACGCATCGAATTGAGAACCTTCTCCTTTTTGGAAGTTGGTTAAAAATGGGCATTATTATTTAAATTTATAAAAAAAATTACGTATCGAATTGAGAACCTCCTCCTTTTCGAAGTCGGTAAAAATGTCTTGAAAGTGGTCTGAGCTATTTGTTACGCAATCTACAAGTTGTGACCACGCAACACAATCATACATCAATACCTACATGTTATGATTCCCGGGCACATTAGATCCGTTTCGTTGGTCAGTTAAGTGTAACATACTGTCTAATTATACACCCACAAAACATTTTGCTTTAATTTGCAAGCACAAGGTAATTTTGCTTCATTAGGCACGTATGTGTATAATTAATACGCGGACACGAGACCCGTTTGGAACACAATTAAACCGATTAAACGTAATCGATTTGAAACTAGATCAACTCGTTCGGTAGCTATATAGCTTTCGCTGCTTTCATGAATGCATGTATCGAGCAGATCTTGATCCGATTGATTGTTATCGGTAAACAAGCCAGTTGGTTTAAAATAAGATACTGGAGAGAGATTGATATATTGATGTCTCCGCTATTTCCGTTTAATTAAGCTGGTGTAATAAAACATATTACTTTAAAAATAATCAATGAATGTAGTGGTAGTAGTTGGAAGTCCGTGTGGTGTCCGGAAAATATACCACCACTCCATCTCCTACCGTGGGTGTCCTAAAAGATGACTAAGGGATTCTAAACCAGAGAGATGGGCGGCAGCGTCCCTTCTGCGGAAAAGTAGCCATACTGTGCAATAGCCGTATTGGCGAATTCCCCCCAAAATGATGACTTAATTGTGAACATTTATGGCCTTTGTTCTAGCAGTGAATGTCCTTTGGCTGATATGATGATGATGTATTAGTTTGTAATATCAACCTGTAACTATCCCACTGCAGGGCAATCACCTCTTCCCATTCAGGAAAGGTACGGCCATTGATCACCGCGCTTGTTCACCACGTGTTTGGTGATTTAAGATGATTAGAAGCAGTTTCCCTTACAATGTTTCCTACCCATTAAGCCAGTGGTATCTTAGATTAACTTGCGTACGTCACCCATTTCATGGGTATACAGCTGTCCCATAAAGAAGTGGAACAATTTTGTTAAGCGTGTTGAACCTATTTCTTCTTTTGCTTCACAGTTATAGCATTCCATGGTGACATTATCGCCAACTGCCTCATTTGTGGTACCGGCTGAAGAAGAAGCACAGTTTGAACAGGCTTCGACTCAGGTTAACCGTAGCAAAGATAACATGTCTCGGTGGGGTTTCTCCAGCGGCTCCATCTTATGGTGTAGTTTTGGTGACGTGGAGGATATGGCGCATATGTTATCATGTCCCGCGTGCCCTACACCCGCACGCAACAATATCCCATGGCCGCTACAGTGAATGCAGTGAGTATGGCAGAATACTGGGCCAATACAGTATGACATTTTGTCCAAGCTCTTTTCTATTTCTAATTTTCCTTCTTTCCGTTTGCTTCGACACAATAAGAAGAAGACTAATTTCTTAGTCTTTACAGTCTTCATATGACATTGAAAAGTCAAACCTTAAAAGTGAGTCCGGCGGGCTGGTTATCTAAGTCGCAGACGCTTTGCAACAGGCGTAAACTGCTCCAACGCATTGTAATCTCAATTATTTAAAAAAAGTATCCATGTCGTTTTTGCCTGCTCATCTCCGTGAGATTGTCTATTTGTAACCGTGCAACTTAGATTCTGACGTTTTATAAGTGCCAATATTTGATTTATATGAAACAAAAAAGCCTTGACTTTAAAACTAAAGATAAACTTAACAAAATAATGTATTAAAATCTCAACAAATAAACAAGCGATTGAGTGAAAACCGACACTAAACGCGAAAACGAAAGTTCTACGATGCTTTTATTCTAATTCGGAAAAAAGTTCCCTCGTAATAGTGTTGGCTCGTGAAATCGATCTTGATTCCACACACAATGCCGCTCTATCGGCTAGACAGGCCGCTACCATTCATAATACATTGCATTATACAAATGAAACTTGTTTAAATCTTCAATCAAACATGAATACTACCTATGTAGTAATATTAATTATATTATAGATTTGGATACTTTCCCATGCTTATATAAGAATCTAGATTTTTGCTAAAAATCACTTTCGCGAGTGAAAGGTCTATCTTGCTGAGGATGTATAAAATGATTAGGAGTGCAGTGATGCATTAAGTAAATTGCAACTTTTCTCGAATTCTGAGGTCATTCGGTTCAAGCGGATCTTACTTTTTCGTAGATTAGCTAGTAAAAACTACAGTTTTTACTACTTAAATTGTAGTGACAACCTATGACAGATAATTGATGTTAACGTAGATTATCATCATATCGGCCATACAGCGTCCACTACTGAACAAAGGCCTAGTCTGGGGGGTGCGAGCTATTGAAGGGGCAACTGGCCGGAAACCAGAAAATCGTTTCGGGTTAGGTTGTACCAGTTTCCCCCGGGACTAACTGCAGCGTTGAGAATCAAATATCGAAAACATCAATGTGATATTTAGACGCTCTTTTAAATTATTATTTTTCGATAATGATATCGAAAGCCATTTCGCCATCCGAGAGGTGGCTCAAACCCAAAATTAGGCCCTGGTTAAATTTAAATGGTTAAAAAACTTCTATAAGAAACTACAACGCCACATTTATTCGTGTTTAATGTAAATGGTATCAACCCCGAGTTTTCGCCCACACCGACCGCTGCCCCTCCTCGTGTGGTCACTCAACTTTGTTTTTATACTTACACAGACAACACTCCATTCTGCCTCGTTGACTTTCTCAAGGGGTTCGGATTCCAACAGACAAGTTTCTAAAAGTTGGAGAGTTTTATTGAAGTTTGCACGAAATTCATACATTTTATGTATTCGTGTTTACTGGCGTTACGGACGTTACGGTATGTGAATAGCATGTGGAAGAATGTTTGTCAAATACGAACCAAACATTTGGTTGGTTTTGTTTAGAATATTTTTTTTATAATAAAACCCGTATAAGCGGATCACATCGCGTATATTGTTTATATAGTTTTTTGTTTTTCATAACGTTTCGAACACTCTGCGTTCATGGTGGACACTGCAAAGAGTTCGTTAGGTTAAAAATTATGGAGGAAGAATCTGTGGAGTGAAAAGGAAAATAATACCTAAACGCGGAAACCTAAGACATTTTACAATTTAGTGCGATGTCTATATTTTAATAAGGTATTGACTTATAAGGAGGAAATAATGAGAGTTGTTTTTGGACGTATCTGTTTTGAAACCTAAATACCCCAAGAACTTTATTTAGGCTCTTGTTTAGGCTTGCAAATACATCTGATTTGAAACACGTTGCACTATTTCTTTGTAATTGGATAGTATTTTAAAGCTTGACTGACGCAGAAGATAAAAAACACAAGTTAAATGCTTGTTTAGTTCTGAAGAAATTAAAATTTTAACACTATATGATCGTTTCATGCATTTCTACGAAACTAAATCATAAGCCTCACTTTTGTACCCGACTGTCCCAGGAGGGTAATGTCTTTCGAGATTTAGTAAGTATGTCTATTTCTTTGGCACGCTCTGTAGCCTAAATGACTTGATGGATTTTAACATAATATGAGGTGTCGTTACATTCGTTTTGATTGTGGGAGTTCGTTTTAATTATATCAGCCAAAGGACGTTCGTGTATAACGACAACAATAACAACTAATGAAAAAAGGCTCCCCCATAGATGTCTAAAATTGTGTGATAATTTTGGGCTTAAGCTTGGCAGGCGGGTTGGTGAGCGCAGAATAGCTACTGTTCCCCAGAAGGGACGCTGCTTCCAATCCCTCTGGTTTATAGTCCCTTAGTAACCCTTTCAAACACCAACGGAAAGAGATGGAGTGGTGCCATATTCTTAATCCGGACGCCACACGACCCAGTATATAAATCTGGCGTATGTATTAAAATAATATTTGATTTTTTATCTCTTTACAATCGCGTTTTACTTTTTGTAATAAAATTATCTATGCTATGAAGTTTATAGTAATACGAGCTGGCCTAGCAGATGTTGTTGTGGCCTTTCCAATAGGTAGGGCGATGAATTTGATACAATTTAAAATGAGTATTAAAATGTATTAATAACTCAACACAGGTTCACATATCAGGTACAGAATTTGTGATTTTTCTTTTACCACTATACCAATGTGAATATGAGTCATTCTTGTCCATAGAATATATAATTTGTTAATACAGCGCCACCAATCGGTTTCTAGCTTAGCTATGAACCATCGTCTTGACAAAACAAAAATATAGTAGTGGTCGCCCAGGGATCGAAATTGGACCGCGAAATTTTTTAAATTTGATTTAATGTATTTCTAACACATATTGTACATACATTTTAACTTTCTGCACTCCTCCTCCATATGAACGTTAACTATGCCAAATTTCACACACCTCCGTGCGCGAAATGTGCTTAAAAACGGGTAAAAACATTTTTCTTTACGTACTAATATGTAGATATATCTATATTGTGGAAATATGATGACAATCGGTCAAGACGTACAGATGGCCGCACTAACGGTTATTTGAATAATGGTTGCGAAGTCTTGTTTTTATTTCTTCCTTTTTCTTAGTCTAATGCTGATGTCCCCTTGTTTTAATACATTGACCATGCCCAGGCTATTCGCACCAGCAGTTCAAAAATAAATCATTATTATTGATATTATCAAATATAAACAGACACGTGGAAGTCGCCTACACTGTCCAGTAGCGAACAACGACGTCACATTATGCGCCTGCGCATCGCTATGCAATAATAACCATTTGACCCACGTGGACGCAGGGCACAGTGCAACGCCTTCGAAGAACTTGTATCTACTTATGGTAGGAAGTTCAGTCAAAGATGTAACAGACCATATAGGACATATATAACACTGCCATTATTTCGTAACTAGCATGGATTCCTAGGTCTACGCTAGTCACGAACAGCTGACAGTCAAGTTAAGTGAATTATTAATTTATTATTAAACCAGTGTTTACGTTCTTTCTTTTTGTTTATTTATTTACTGGTACTTTTATAAGTAATGTACATTCGACTCTTATGCCATCTCTCAATCACTCAAAGGTTTGCTGGTAGAAAACTCAAATTTGAGCGGAGCTCGCCTTTGTATGCATGTAATTTATATTTTTGTGTTTGTGTAAAATTAAGAATTAACCATTTGTATTCTGCTTTATGTGAGGGCTTTGCTTCTTAACCAAAATGTATTGCATTGAATCTACTTCTCAGGATAATTTCTACAACAATGCCTATGACTCATACTATCAATTACATATTTATGGTACTATGCAAAATAAAGCCACCGGGAAATGACAGAATGGACCAGCTTACAAAAGAAAATAGACATCAGCTTGCTGTTTTATTTAAGGCTGTAAACTTACAATAATAAAACATTTTACGGGAGTCGGATATGACACCATTCGCTGGGCGGCTTGTTTGTGCTCTGTTATTTCCTATTGAACTTTGCTCCCAAAAAATAATAAATTACGACGATTTATCATACGAAGCAAGCATACAACATTATATGCGCTAATCCGTGTGGTGTCTGGATTTAGAATACACCACCACTCCATTTCCTGCCGTGGACATCTTAAAAAGCGACTAAGGGACGCTCAACCAGAGGGATGGGCAGCAGCCTTCCTTCTGTGGAACAGTAGCGATACTGCGCTCACCAAATGCTCACCAAATCGCCTGCCAAGCGTGGTGAGTACTGGCAAATTTCCCAAATATGACAACACAATTGTGGAAATCTATGGGTGAGGCCTGTGTTTGGAAGTGGACGTCCTTTGGCTGATATGATGGTCTATACGCTGGTGTATGTGTCAGCGAAAGTACACTGCTTACGATAACATGCAAGTGTTTACGTTACGCATTTGCGACTGCGGTCTGCAAGAGGCTATCCTAAGAGGTGTTATTATATCATTATTCTAAGGCAAAAAGATGAGTATCCTAATTTGCACCACAGCACTCGTTTCTCCATCTTCAGCATCCACTCTACCCCAGGCACCTTCTTATGGTCACCGACCCATAATACCGTACTTACGTTCCTAATACCGGCATTACCTTCTAAATAAAAACAAAGGTACTGCAGGTAATAACACTGGACTAGTTTTGTCATTATTTATTTCTCAATATGAACTTGGGGCTGAAAAAGTTGTTTTCTGAGTGGTTGTGTGTACCTCCATAATAATGACTCAATAACTGCAAAACAAACACAAGTTGAGCCTGAGCGGAATCTAGCTCGTTCTATTTAGCTTTTTACACAATCGTGTACTGAAGTCTCTCACGCCGCGCCGCCGAGACTGGACATTAGAATACGTGAATGATATAATCATTATTATCTTGTTACGTGCTGCATATACAGTAAATAGCACGACATACTGCAGGGGGTGAGAGCTTGGGTCAATACCTACCAAAAAAAACACAATATATGTTCAGCAAAATCTTACGGATTTACATTAGTAGAGTTAAAGTTAAGCGATAAGAAAATTGTATTTCTTCAAAACATTTTAGTTTTTAATAGAATAAAGACTTATCAATGAGTAAAGTAACTATTCACAAATAATTTAAGGTAAAAAAAAAAACTAGAAAAGTAATTTTTCATTACGAGATGCTTAAAAATCTGTGTCAAGGTAAAGATTTTTCGATATTTCGAAAAATGTTGGACTGTAAATCCGTAAGATTTTGCTGAACATATATTGTTTTTTTAGTAAGTATTGACCCAAGCTCTCACCCCCTGCAGTATGTCGTGCTATTTATTGGACATCCTGTATTGTATGTAGTAATACATACTGTGTTGTTGTAGTATTCATGAATAGAATAGAATCAGTTTTAATGCACACTAGTGGTAGGTTTCGTATGGCAAGAGTTCAGCTAGGTAACAACGCAGTGCCAGTTCTTCGCCGCCAAGCCACTGCTTGTCCTAAATCCTAACTAGATTCAAAGCAATACATTTTGGTAAAGAAGCAAAGGCCTCACATAAATCAGAATACAAATGGTTAAACCGACACTTTAAATCTTACTTAATTATTTATTTTACACAAACATAAAAATAAAAAAACACCTATACAAAGGCGAGCTTGACTCAAATTTTAGTTTTCTACCAGCAAACCTTTGTGATTGATTTGATGTGATTGAGAGATGGCATAAGAGTCGAATGTACATCTATACAAATAAATAAAATTGAAGTGTCTGTTTTTAATGTCAAAATAACAGCTTTTTACTAAATGCATATGTCTGTCTGTCTGTCTGTCTGTTTGTTCCGGGTAATCTCCGAAAGGGCTGGACCGATTTCAACGGGACTTTCACTGGCAGATAGCTGATGTTATAAGAAATAACTTAGGCTACTTTTATTTTAGAAAACTAATTAGATATCCGCGCAAACAATTAAACCCTTGAAATCCAATATATATATTCTATGTCAAGTGTCTGTGTCGAAGTACTCTAATTTTTTTTTTAATTAAACGCGGTTGAAACCGCTGGTCCCAGCTAGTTACTTATAAAAGTAAACCTCACTAGGTTTAAACTTTCAAAATTACCGGGTTCCAGTTAGAGCAAAATTAAGCGAGCGAAGAGTAAAGCGAATGAAATTACTTGACATAAGAGACTAAATAACTCGTGTCTCGTGGTGACGAGCGCAGTGTGGTGCCACGCAGTACGTTACGTCCTGAATAGCATTACAATTATTATGGACAGGCATTACGGTTACCACCAGGTCTTGCTCGTCTCGCCACCAGGTTATATAAAATCTAAACTGACAAAGAGAAGTTTAGTATTAGTCCTTTTAATTTTAAGGTAATGCCAGTCGTGCAGCCGTCGTGGACAGACTTCATTCGTCGATATCCTCTTACTCAGAAATGAATCTGGAATATTATAATCTGTGGAACAATAACATATACAGACGGTGCGTTTATTGTCGGTAATGTTTTGGGTATTTACCTAATTTTGCAAGTATTATTAACAAATGTCAGGAACATTCTCTCGGCGGCCCCAATTTTTTATTTTATTATATTACATTTAAAAATCATATTGGTACATGACAGAAATTTAACCCGCTACCCAATGCTTAAGAAGCTAGTTAGGGACACTCAGAGCCACTACGACACAACACAAAACGACAACCTATGCCTGAATTATAGTCAATTTTGTTTTTGTAATGTCCGCACAGGAATGTACAACGGCTCTTCTATAAGTTTAAACATTTTACTTTATACCGCTTTCTACACATGAACTTCGTGCGAATTGTTTTTTAAAAAGGGCATTACTATTCATAGCGAATACCGAATGATGTGCTAACATACAAATGAACTAAGTTCACAAGCCATTTAGTACTAGGAGAGGATAGATTGATATTATCATTGGGAATTTTTGTATGTACCGTTGTGGAAGTAACGAGAGATTGATGTTTACGGGTTTTGGGTATTTTTATATGCAATGGGTATCGCAAACAGATGTCAAGTAGTCTGTAGGTAAATACCGGATACCTATTTGTGGATTGCTCAGTTGTTCTCACGGAACCGAGAAAGATTGCGCATAATAATACGTTTAGTGAGGCCGTTATATTGCACAATTCTATTCAAGATTCTTGGAAATGGACGGAACGAAATGAAATAAGGTTTATTCAAAAAAGACAGTAAAAACTTTTGAACGGAAACATAGGTACTTAATATAAGACAGGCCCTAAAAACGCCTACACTTTAAGTGCCCGATCGTCTCGTTCTAATGATTCGAGACTACATGTCAAATTACAGCTTTCGATATCGAATCACACAAGCGTACTCTCGTCCCGTCATCCCATCAGAGCCGGAGCCTCACAAGAATTTGTGCTAGCCCCGCTATTGTTATCACTGTAAACCAGTAACATTCCTAAACGTCCCGAAGATTCGTCCAAATTAGCACTCTTTGCCGATGACACGGCCATATTCACTCCAGTCATAGTCCCGATAATATAGCTAAGGTCCTCAAGTCACAGCCAACTTCTATGACGCTCGGTTTAGGAAATGGCAGTTCACCCCTCTAAAAGCAAAGCCGTCCTATATTGCAAGTCAAGAGACGAGCATGCTCACTTCAGACAGATCTCGATGTAAGGCTAATCGATTCCTTGGGAACCGCACGTCAAATATCTTAGGAGTCACTCTTGACAAAAACCTTTCCTTCCATGAGCACACAGAGACGATGCGTGCCCGCGCAGTCTTTGCGGTCGCCTCCACTGTCTGCTAAATGCTCGTAGTAAATTATCCCTTAGAAATAAGGTGAGAATTTGCACCTCGTGCATTCGGCCACTCATGACCCATGCCAGCGTAGTGTTCGGACACGCTGAGTACTATCCACTCCGTACATTCCAAACCCTCCAAAATCGTTTCATGTGCTACGCCAATGAACTGAACTCTATCATGATCAACTTGCCGACCATCAGGAAATACATGAAACAAGCTTCCAAACGCTTCTTTGATTCTGTCCTGTCCAGCCCAAACCCTGTGGTATCGGCCACCGATTACCAACCCTCTCGTGTCAGTAACGTTCGCCGCCCGAGGCACGCACTGGTCGACCCGGACGATAAAATCACGTTATAGCACATGAAGAGACTCGCGCTATCTCATTCACTCAACAGATCGGTATACCACCCTCGCCACCGAGGATGCCCATCTCACCCACGTCGCGGAGGCCTATCGCCGCGACAACACCACCCCGTTTAAGTAACTACTTCTCCCCATCAACTTCACCTAATCATTGCTTTATATAAAACCATATAAAAACAATTACGGTAGGTTGTTGATGATGCTCTAGTGTGATCTTACGAGGACCTGGAGCCCCCCTTCGGTGCCGAAGATGACCGCTCCAGTGGTTTTAGCCGGTAGGAGTCCGGCATACCCCTTCACCCTTCCCCGGGGTGAAGGAAGTTCCATGTAGAATTTCCGCTGGACATCAATAAAGAAAAAGGTTGTTGATGATATATGTCTTCTTCTTCTTCTTCTCTTAGATTATGGCTTCTGTAGGTTATCTTCCACAATTTCGCCAATGTCAAGTTTAAGGCAACGTCGTACGGTATTTAGATGAATAAATCTTTACATATTCATAAAATATTTCTCAAAAATGAAAAAAATTCTAAAAAATATGTCGGCAACGTCGTACGGTTCAATTGTTTTTTTCATGATATATGTCATTGCTTCATATCTAGCGGATCTGACGTTTGAATAATTTTTTTTATGAGTTGTTTTTAATGGTTTTTAAGAGCGTGCCAGCTGACGTTTTAGCGGTTGAGGTTTGACGGCATGGTTGGTGCAGTAACAATTGACTTTCCGTGCTACGTGTCACGGGTTCGATCCCCGCACGAAACAAATATTTGTATGATTTACAGATAGTTTCGGGTCTGTGTGTGTATGCATGTGAGATTTATAACGTGCGTTAGGCTGGCCTGGTCACCTGGCGTTCTTCTTTACAAACATATTACGTGTTGCCCTCATTTTCAATGTACTATTTTTAAAAAGAGATTTGAAGCACTTATTCATTAATAAGTCCGGGCCAGTTTGATGCTCTTAGCCCGGCCCCTTCCATACGACGAAAACCACAAAATAAGGTGACAATGTGTAACTACGGAAGCAATGTGTTCGGTAAAAAACGCATATGTACCTCTTATTTTAAAACTAAAACGCAGTACTCGTATGTTCGATGATATTCAAATGGTGATTGGTCGGCGGGCTGAAATTATTTCGATAGCTCTTAAACAGGAAAACCAATCAATCTATTAATCCCTATTCGAGGTTCATATAATCTGCTGCAGATTTAGCGCAAATGTATCGCTTTCCTTTTTATTTACACTTTTTAAATAATAATTTATCAAAATTTGTTTTTTTTTCATCCCGGCCCTTAACAATCGCTATTTATTTTTTAATAGCGTTAATCTGCATATAAGGCAATGCTCATTCTCGTTTACGGGAGTTACATTGATTTAGTTCGATGGCAATATCCCAGTGTGATGAAGTCATGACCGCAGCATGCGCGTAACCTCGCATATCAATCGTTATCGTGGTTAAATACTCATTTGAGGAATATAATAATGAATAATACACGCATGCCTTGCGTGTATTATTCATTAGTAGTTCATAGTTTGAGGCGAGCTGAATGTGAGTGGCGACACTGCGTACCCGAATGCTCCAGAGAGTCGGTCAGGGCCTTGTCTCCGGCTTACCTTTATTGGTCGGTTGGAGTGGAACCCCATAAGTGACCGCAGGATTTTTAACTCTGGCTTGCCTTAGTAGGCCGATTAGAGGGGGGCCGCCAGACCTATATGCTCGGGGGTGGAAGCGTCTAATGGCGTAAAAACGGGGAAACCCGCTCCGGGTCTTCGAGAGGCAATGGTGAAACCGGTGCCGCACCTCTCGACACACCGAGCCGCTCACACCGGTGCTGCTCCATGTCGACTGTAGTGGTGGTTATTTAGGGGGCCATCTTGTGAGTGGCGAGTCACCGTCTGCCACAGAATTTCAATATAATGGTTGAAAGGTAGACGCCGTGTTTTTTCGTTTTTCCTAGTACTAAATCTACTTAGCACCCACTACAATAGACCTTATAATTATAGTTTCCATCTCATACAATAAGGTGGTCATCATCTACACAGTATGCCAGTGTTTGGGGGGCTGGTCATAATTCCCCAACGCCTAATGTATCTATACAACACTGTTTCTTTCTATATGTGTTCGAAAACATCCAAATTAAAAAAAATCTCATACATTAATTTTATATTTCCGGGGACAATCCGAGACTGCATTTTATAGTGCAACCATGTTACGTGAGAGTCCCGGTTAGTGTCCCGTTACATTTTAGATTAAAATTCTCTAAAGGGCCTCTGCGTGTTGGACCCATGTCCCCGCGTAAGCCTATCAAAAGACCGGGTTCCCCTTACAGGGGATATAAACCCGTGATAAGAGAGAGATATAGTATACAATATACATTACGAGTTTAGGAGTGATTCTTGTTGTTTTGTGGCCCATCATTTAATGCGGGTACCGAATGAGTGATAATTTTGCTTGTCAAGGCCAAAGGTAAGTGTTTTATTTCCTATAATAGGGGAACATTATTATATCAATTCTCTATGATAGACCGTCCCAAAACGTATTATCCGAATCGTTATTTACTTTAGTTATAACTAGCGCTAGGTGTCAAGATGATATATAGTGACCAAAGCTCATATAGAATAAAAAATCAACAAAAAATGCTAGTCATTGTCAACAGCATGTCAATTCGCAAAAAATATAATATGAGTCTATTATTTATTGAGTAAGACATTTTGTGTCTGTTTGTTCATCCTAGCTTAAAGTGCCACTTCGGATCGATTCGTTTTTAAAATCCTATAGGAGATCTGCAAGCGTCCTCCGGCGCCCGGTATGCCTTCTGCGGAAAGGTGGAGAAGATGTCGGTTACCGTTACGCTGCCTCCTTTGCCCACATCACCACCTCATACAAAGAGTCGACGGCTTCCCACGCGATCTTGCTCCGAACCATGGACAGATCCATGGCCTGAAGCGAGAGGTCACCAACTCACCACCTTCGGCCGCCAAAACGAGGTCTCGGTGCTGGACACTCCTCCAATGTTTGCTTTGCCGCGTCCTCCAGGCAGTCTCCATAGTAGTACCGGGTATCTACTCCCAGCCTATGTGACACAGATACTGAAGAAAAACATTCATGTGCCGAGTGTTTGGGTCCGCCGTAAGATAAGGTCGCCATGCCGCCTGCCCAGCCACTCCATCCTACTTCAATGGATCCATAGGACTTCAATGGTAAATAATGCGTTCTGCATGTTATGACCGCATTCTACTCCGGTCAAGATATAATAATATATGTTAACTATTTTTTATTATTTGAGTACCATCTGCATGATTAGCAATGTAATCGTTATTTATTTCCTCGCTAATAAACATTATCCAACTGCCATTACTCAGTTTAAATAATAGATAAATAATACAGAAAATATGTAGAAATCTATCATCATTGCATAGATTTGCATAGATTCACCAGCCACTGATTCGGTCATTAGCTTCTTGACACAGATATATCACTCAAAGCAATTTCCACTCGATGACAAAAAATCGATTTGAATAGTGACTGACGCGAGATGAAGGCAAATAGTTAGCACCAAACTTGAATGCAAATCAAACGATAAGTCAAGCCCAATCGAGGTAAGTAAACACATCGGGTATCGATTACAGATAAATAATTCTGTATTTGTTCAACAAATCAACAGACAGTCGGATATTTCACGTTCTATTTCATTTAGATCTATTAGAACGAATCGATTTTCCGTCTGAATCGATCATAGTCGCCCCACAAACCTCTGCACTGTTGATTTTTTGCGCGTCCGTCGGTGCAGCGGCATTTATGAATTAAACCATTTATATTTCTTCCAAGAAATCAGACAGTAGCTTAGTGTTTTTAAAGCATCGTTTAACTGTGCAAGTATCGCTTTATGTCTCTATTAAGTCTATATAAGTCAGTGAGCTGTTGAGGCTGTCGAGGTTGATGCATATTTGGTCATTGTTAGAAAGGATAAAAAAAAATTAACTACCTAATTTATATACATTTTATCTCAAATGAAGCAATCAGAGTTCGATCTTCCCCTGTATCGTGGGTTCAGTTTACAGACATAAAACTCACGCACTTGTTTGTTTTCCAGTAGATGGCAATTTGTTTGCTATCTTTCTTTTTTTATATGGCGGATAAATAACAGTCATCCATTCTCTAGAGTGGGCCGTAAAGAGGCCCCTGTTCGGCAATGATACGTTAACGGCCAAATCACTATCCGTTGCAGATGCATCCTCACTCGTAGTAGATACTAACATTGCCATTCATACCATATAGCGTCACACATCACTTTCCCAAAGTGATAATTAACGTTTAAGGTCTACATATAACCGCAAATGTAATCGTACACGTACGGTGTTTAAAAAATTAGCACGTAATTTCTTTTAACTGCGATTAGCGTAACAAATATAATTTATGTCTTGCCCCGTAAATATAATTACACACAATGTATGTGAGAACCAAATTTCACGTTTAAATTCAAATCTCGTACTCTAAAATTAAACTAAACACGCCTTTATTGAACGCATTAAGAATGAATTGTAAGCAAAACTGAACGTTAGCGACATCGAAACGCGTTGATTACTTAAAAACAACGGTCAACGCCAATGGTATAATATCATTGGTCAACGCCAATCTTACGTACGCTCGTATTTTAGGGCCACGCTCACCTACCGTCTAATCGCTTGAGTGCACCATTCGTCACCTGGTGGAGCGATTAAACTAACAAGCTGTTCCGTCATCATATAATCTGGTAGTAACTCACCGTTGAACTAACTGGGACGAGCCTACTTACAGAACGTGAAAAGGAAAGCTGATCGAGAAAGCCTCATAAATCTAAAATATAGCACGGAACCCATGAAAGGACAATCTGCTTTTTATCGGGTTACCGTTGCTTGCGATCAGACCCAACCAACTGCCCGACCGCGCGAACATTTGCATCGTATAGATTGGACTTCTGCATTTCAAGGTCGTGATATTTTTTATTTTGTTACATAACGGAACAGTTTAAACTGGTTTCGGTTGATAGTTCATAAAAGGGCTTAATCGGCATCCTGCTAAGTTACTGACAGCTGCTCGTATCACTTAGAAATCTGAGAGTGGACTTGGCATATTTAATAAAATAAAACCCGTCATAATAGGAACCTTATAATTTATAGCTAGTGATCGTGAGACGGGAAATGGGATATCTTAGAGCCCGACATATCGTCAGCGAGCACAAACACAGCAATTAAATATAATAAACGTAAAATGACTTTATAGACGTTAAGGAAATATAATTGAAACTAGAAACGTATAAACGACTGGCAATCCAGCTGATAACTAAACAATAGAAATAATCGGATTTAAAATGTCGTGTTCCGAGTTCGCCCAATGCTAAAAACATTAAGATGTGCAACATTTTCTGATGGAATGTATCCGAAATAAAGCAGAAAGAGAGTCGCTTATCAACGAGTTAACCTATTTAGGTTAGGTGTGGGTCTAATCCAAACAATATTTTATGCCCCAAATTCTGACATTGCTAAAAAACTAAGTTCTGTGATAAAAGAAACTCATCAGTGATTCTTTTAGTACACAAATATGTTAAGTTTTCATTATGGTATAGAAATATGTCATAGGGTACGATGGGGTTGAATATTCATGTGGATAAAAATCCTAAATTAATAAAATAATTTAAAAAAATACTAAACAATGCTGATAATATAATTGAACCGAAAAGTAGGCGCCCTATTACCAATGCAGCGCCTAAAAAGTCGGCACAGTTTCATGAAAACAGCAGAATCACTATCGAGTTCCCAGTTGAGAGCCGTAGAAAATTGTGGCTTGACAAATTCCCCCCTTCTGATAACTATATCAAGCCCAGTGAAAAACTCCCTGCTGGATATGACCTCCCTTGGCCCACATGGAAGTCGCTAAACCGACTTCGGACCCAAGTGGGCAGATGTAGGTCCAACATGAGCAAGTGGGGTTCTATCGATGAAACCGCGGCGGGATGTAGATGCGGCATTGTCTTCCAGACAATGTCCCATCTACTGTCCTGCTCATCATGCCCTAGCTCCTGCACTTTGAGTGACCTATGCTCTGCCACTAGTAACGCCTTAGGGGTGGCAAAATTCTGGGAAAACGACATTTAATTTTATGTACCTTCGAAACGACGAAGTCGAAGAAACGACAAAGACCGAAAAGTGACTCACTGTTGCATTAATGAATTGTAATCAAATCCGTCGGAATTTAAAACTTAGCATATGGCACAGTACGGTAATTGATTTACACAATTAAAGGCTTAAGAAACACATGCATTGAGGACGAAGACTAAAATGAGTTGTGACATGTACGCGACGGCGACACTCCGTACCAGGGTACCGGTACTGCCATGAAATTTAAGTGATAAATCAACTTTTGTGTGCATTTCCTCATAACAAAAGGCCAATGGAAACTCTTAGGCCGGGTTCATAATGACGCGTGGCTCGGCTCCGATTCGCGTCCATTAAAAGCCATTTTGCACTCGAAAACGTGTGAAGAGAGAACCGAGCCCGTGTCGTGTAGGGGTTATCCTAAGAAATATTAATAAACGGTCAGCGAACTTTTATTACCATGTGTAATTCTCGTAAAAATATTTTCATTAAAAACAAGCTACGAGTATATTCAATGTTACTACAAACATTCTCTTACTATAAATAAATTAAAAATAAATGTAAGGAACTGTCACAGATAAAGATAGATAAAACAATATTTTTTAATCATTAACGGCTGATATTAATAATCAATTTAATCCAAATCTTTGGTTTTGGGATTGAAGGTTTTTCTGGTTTTGATTTAAGTGGGATCTTAACACAAAAAATAGGTCAAGTTTACTATCATAAATCTAAAGACTTTTAGATTCTATTTGGATTAGTATGATTATTAATTTCGGCCGTAAACCATTGACAGGACTCAATAAAAAAAAACAGTCTATGTGTACCACATTTAATGTGTCAAATAAATTTATTTTCTTTCTTTCTTGTATTAATAGGCGAGACTAATAGAGTTCCAAGATGTACATGTAACGTAAATAAATGAATTTTGGATATGGGGATCACTTTTGGGGGGCAATATAGAAAATTAAAGAGTAAAGGTTCGTAAACTGTACCGTGTAACATATAAAATGGAAGGGCTTGTCGTGGGGGTCTTAAATGTATCTATTTTATCATTTTAAAATATAAGTTTTTAAGTTATTTAAGAAAGTAGACATACATTGATCAGTCCCTCCCCTTATCTTCGAAACTACAGAGCTTAAAATGTTGAAAAAACATATATATAATAGCCCTTTACTTAGGTACAGATTAAAGGAAAACCTACAAAAAGTCTTTAGTCTTAAAATAACATGGTAAATCTTTCAACATTGTGCGTACAAACTTACGTTTGCGGCTGGAATGTATGGGGAAATTTGTTTTTCAATTACGATGTTAAGTTTGTTCTTGGGATAAATTATTCGTACAAGACCGAATTCAACAATACATTCATCAATTTCGGAACCCTCTCCACACGAGTTCAACTCGCACTTTCGCATCAGTTTTTTTACTTTTACCAGTTATAGGAATTTTATTTAGATGTAGTATTCTGTAAAAAAAACAGTACGTAGAAGGTGATTCTCTTAACTCGAAACTATGAAAAATAGAAGTGGTGTCAAAATAGAAGGAGTCATGAGTTCGATATATGAGGAAAAAAACATTTGCTTATTTTTTTCTGTTCCTTGAGCGAGAAATCACACATATTGCTTTATCAAAATTATGACTCATGTATTATTACAGCAACTGATTTTGTTGCTAATAACGAT
The DNA here is from genome assembly GCA_947459985.1 of Diloba caeruleocephala. NCBI lineage: Eukaryota > Metazoa > Arthropoda > Insecta > Lepidoptera > Noctuidae > Diloba > Diloba caeruleocephala. The sequence continues at coordinate 5,818,010 of OX381613.1, forward strand.
CAACACTTGCAAATGAATATATCAATTATTGAAAATGAAACGAAATGGCCGAGCCATTTCGGCCAAGAAGTCCCTTACAACACTTATCTCTATTTCTCAAAGTTTTGGATTTGGTCATACAATTCGATCTCAAAAATCCAACTCGTACTTATATTGTTTCGTTTTCTTTTTAATTTATTGGACGTAAGATGATGTATTTATTTATTAAGTCTTTAAGTGTCGCCGAGAAATCGGAAAATCAAATTATCTGATAGATATTGGCAACAGCGCCTTGCCTTACACAGAACTGGTCCAGGCGAACCAATATGTGAACAGGCATTCCAATAATGGTTTATAGAGTGTCTATCTTGGAACTATTATGGCGGATACGATGCCATGAGATGCGACGAGTTACATATGCGATTAGGGTCGCCAGCCCTTGAAAAGCTGACTAACAATTCTATATTTAGAATCAAATAAAAAGTGTGTCCGCTTTACTTTGCTGTCTTTATTTCTGCTATCAATATCAATTACGGTAGTATGGAATGTTGTTTAATGACAGGATAGCAGCATATTATTATTTATTGACAAATGAAGTCCACCAGCCGTCTGCGCGTTGGAATAATTCTTTAATCGGTTTTCAATTTGTCCGCTTCGATTCCGCGGTTTCTTTAAAATCTTCGTCAATTTAGCCTTGGAGATCGTTTTTATGGCTAACCTAATACTACCCTTCGCTGTACCAAAGACTAGTTATGAAGTTATCATCATCATATCAGCCATTCATACGTCCACTGCTGAACAAAGGTCTCCGCCATAGATTCCACAACTGTGTCACAATTTTGGGGGATATTTGCTAATACTCACCACGCTTGGCAGTCCGGTTGTTGAGCGCAGTATAGCTACGGCTTCACAAAAGGGACGCTGCTGCCCATCCCTCTGGTTTAGATTCCCTTAGTCGCATTTTACGACATCTACGGGAGGAGAGGGAGTCGTGCTGTATTCTTAATCCGGACACCACACTGACAACTTTCTTGTCATTCCTATAATATACAAAAGGGATGCCACCAACAAGATGGACTGATGATCTGTAGAGTATCTATTTATTTATTTATCCGGGGTGAACTAGATGCGGAAGTTTGAGGACCAAGTTGCAACTTGGGAGAGGCCTTCGAGTATGTCCAGCGCTGAGCGTCGCGTCGACAGGCTGAGTTAAACTAAATAGGATTATAATCAAACCCGTTACGATATCTATAAAAAAAACATTGCTTTGTTCTCACCGTTTCCCGCGTGATAATTGGCAGGTTATAAAATTAGAAACAGTAAAACAAGGCGGAAGTCAAATTGTCCATAAATCAAGACAGGTAGTTCTGTTCTTATTGACAAATGCCGGAAAATGGAAATCATAACAAGTCAAGTTAATTATACAGTTAAATATAAACTAAAAGTATAACATGGAAAGTATTGCTTAGAAAACAATACGTAAAATCTGAGTTTTTTTTCGATCAAATTCTATATAATTTGGATTAAGCTTCAAATAAAATGGTATGAAAAGATCAATTATTTTATGTATTCAATATCAGCTAGTTTCTACGGTAAACAAAGTCAACTGATATAAAATGCACTGCAATGAACTGACAAGGACTGATCCAGCTGTCCCCAAAACAATAGCTTCTTAGCAGCAACGCCCTAAGCCGAGTTTCGTGTCCCGAAGGGGGCACCCTTAGCGCAAGTTGCTTAGATTTTAAATATTAATATTAAGCTTGGCTGGATGCCTCGTTTGGCTTTGCCAGAAATGACCGGTTAAGTAGCCCCATTTCTCTGAAATATCTGCGAGAAGGCCACCAAAAAAAGCCTGTCTCGACTCGATTAAAGCTTCAGCCAAATCTTCGCGACCAAAGCGACTGCGAACGGGAAGCCTCAGTCTCGTGGCGGAAGCGCCGCGGATACAACTCATGATATCTTATGGCGCCATCACAACGCGGGACGGCCGCGTCAGCAGACCGGGACGTGCGCGTCTAGTGGTCAGACAATTCACTAACAAAAGTTGGCAATTCGCGCCATAGTCGTGCACACACGTCTAGTCTCGCGTTGTAGACGCTGACGCGACGCAGACATGTTCCGCGTCGCTGAAGCTTAGGTTTGGCCGATGCTTAATATATCTACAAGTCGCAGTCCTGCACCTGAGAATAATATTTAAAAAACCTTCCGGTTAGTATAATCATACACGTGAGAAACTCTGGAAAACACATGTAAAGCCTCCATTCTTATTGCGATTTTAAAAACAAAAGTCATGTTTTTTTTCCAAAACTGTACTTATGTGATGATTCATAATTTCCCACAATTTAAACTGACCGTTATTCGTGTCACACTGTTTGTACTATAGACGTGTTATGTGTGTCACATAATACGATACCGGTTTATTTACAATGAAGATATAGCTGTATTATTTTACGAATCCTTAGCTACCTTAGATATTTTATCAAGCAACAATAGCATCAGCTATTCGTTTTTAAAATAATTCTGTGTTGACTCCGATGCTCTTTGCCCAAAGGATTGCAGCCGCTACGGAGATAAGGTCAGCTCCTTACACGAGCCTTAGAAAGAATGGCAGACAATTTGGTAGGTACAACATAGTCTAATAGGATACCTCTTGTGTAGTGCACCACAATAGCAATGGTTAGTCCAGCACTTGCGAAATAACTGTTGCACCAACCCACTTGTGTTTTAAATCTGTTCAGAGACTACCAAATAAGACATGATTTGTCACTCTTGAAGTCGTTTTTGAAGCTGAAAATCTAGTCAAAGGGTTGCCCTTGGCATCATAAGACTTAATTTGTCAAAGACCCAATAATTTATGTTTCATCTCCGTAACTACGATGCAAGCGACACCCTTAGCGTATCAGTGTAGATCATTTCTTAATAAAGTATTAATTCCAAAGAGACGCTATGATGAAGCATGTATTATTGAGTCTTCGACAGACTCAGACTTGAGCAGTATGCATTTTCGAGTACGAGGTTTGTCGTTCCTTAACTGTTAAAAAATGGTGGATGCCAAAACACTTCCCTGGGGGAGCCCATTTTGTTTTATCCCTGATATGCACTCTTATCTGTACCCAGATGATACCAAATAAAAAGCTGTCAAAACGTTTCTGTCGTCTGTTATTATCGATAGCGTTTGTCAGATGACTGTCAAAAGGTATTTCTTGAATTTGGAGAACTGTAGGTAGAAAGTACGTACGAATATCATCACAATGATGTATGCAAGGGTTTTTTGACATAGATTAATTATCTTATCTAATTTTAAACGAATGGCACGACGAACAAGTCTGCCACACATGACCCGTTGTACCTGTATAACTAGCACTTCCATCATTCTGTTAAGTTAACGTCTCCAATCCCGTCTTTATGACGTTTGACGTGCCATTTATAATGCACAAATAAGGAAGAGATGCAATAGTTAAGCTCCCACGCCCGCCACTCCGTGGGTCATACCATGTTTGGGTCAAACAGATCCAATCGTGGCGTAAAACGAACGGTTTAACACGAACGTCGCCGTCAAAGCGAACGCGCCGTTCTTCTAAATTCAAATCGTTCCTCTAATTACCGCCATTTGCATAATTTGAATTAGGAATTACAAGGCCCGCTAACGGAGGATTTCATGGATAATTCTAAAGTTTACTGTGCTGTTGAATAATTTTAGACGTTTCCGACTTTTAAGAAGTTACCGAACTGATATGTGCACAAATCCAAATATTGGTTGATGTTCGATAAAACTTAAAAATGAAGAAAAGGTTGATAAGACTTATTTAAATAATTAGATTATGTATAATAATCACATACTAATTACGATCATATAAAAGAAACAAACTATTGGGAAGAAGTATTTCATTTCAGCAATGTTATTTAATAATACTGGAATATTCTAACTTATTCGTAGACAAAAATAGTGCAGTGCAGTTGGCATCAATTCAAGTCAGTAATTGAAATTAATATTATATCAGGAGCTGTCTCGCGAGCGTCTTGTGACTAAAACTTGAATAAGCTAAGATGAAAGTCGTGTTTACAATTAAATTGATCATACAATAATTATGAAATCTATTTTAGATATAACCAGACGAATCGTCTGGTAATAGCATTAAGTAAAGGAGTTCCTTGAGACTAGTTAGTAAAGGTGGACCTTGGATACAAAATTTGGATATTCAGCTAATTTCAAATTCAAATTACAAAGTTTTTATTTATGTAAAATATTTATATAAATTAAATATATACTCATGAATAGTCAAAATTTTAGTAGTTGCACGACCCCAAGTTGTTGGACCTGTGAAGAAGAGCTGGCAAGAAACTCCATGGATACTTTAAAATACACAATTCTTTATAGTTAAAACAAAATTAAGTTACGTGAGAATCATGCCAAAGTGTGAAATGGATGAAGTACAATCTATATATTAATACGTGAAGAGAAAACCTTGTAACCCTTTTAAGCACGGAGGAATGTGAGATTTAGCATAGTTAAAGTTTATATGGAGAAAGACGACTTCTTCTCTTCTAGAGGAGTATAGAAACCTCGGTGACTACTAGTAATAATGAATGTGCCATACAATAAGATTGGGGGAGGCCTTTGTTTAGCAGTAGACGTCTATTGGCTGATATGATAATGACAATAAGATTGCAAGGCAGTTAAGAATTGACCAGTTGCAAATGACGGCACACATTCATAAGTAGAACGCAAACATCAGCATCGCACAGCTCAACCATACAGCGTTGGAGCTTCTGTAATACTCTCTGAATGTAATTGCACTCCGGAGGGAGATTCATGGCCTCAATAACATTAGTTTAGTTGAACTCGAAAATGTATTGCTAGTTTAATTACAGTTTAGTGTATAGTTATCTAAATATATTAAGTCGATAGGGAATATGGACAATACAGTTAATATAGTTCTAGATATTCATTAAGGTAACAAAATACAGCGCTGTTTTTATGGATAAATGGAAGATATGTTGATCCAAAAAATCATGAACGATGTTTTAATTTTTCTTTATTGCCAAACGTGTTCTTACTGTAAGCAAATTGAGATAGTTTTAATGTGATTCCAAATAGGTAACCTACTGAAGACACATCGATTAGTAGGTATTTAATGTTGTGTATCGGAGCTAAAGCCGCCAATTTCACATTTCTCGATAGTGACAACAATATGCTTTCAAGGATCGCATGACTGGCTCGAGTAAGTAATGCTACGGTGTGTCTTACCTCTAGTAATCAGACACTTCCTCAATGCCCATTATTGCGGTGATTAAAACTAACAATAGCAGAGAACCATTAAAAGCACTACTGCAGGCATCTAGTTCTGCTTATAGCGATATAGGAAGAGTAGAAATATTAAGTCTATACTTTCAACACCTATCTTGGCCTTCACACTCATACATACGCAGACTAGCGCAAGTATACGGTGAAAACAAGTTTAAAGACTTTAAATTTCAAATAATCTAATTACTAGCATAACATGAAAATTTATAATTTAAGTTAACCATCATCATATGATCATTTATACGGCCATTACTGAACAAAGGCCTCCCTCATAAAATTCCATAATTGTGTCGTCATTTTGAGGGGAATTTGCTAATACTCACCACTCTTGGGAAGTAAATTGATGAGCGCAGTATGGCTACTGTTCTATATAACTGCTGCTACTCCCTCTGGTTTGTAGTCCCTTAGTCGCCTTTTACGAAATCTATGGAAGGAGATGGACTGGTGCTATATTCTTAACCCGGACATAATTAAGTTACACGGTTCAAATTGATATGGAGATGTGCTATGTAGAAGAGCCGGCAAGAAACTCCATGGATACTCTTTTAAAATAATTGAGATTACAATGTTCATTGATTCAAATTATAATAAAACATATAACGAGAAAAAGCATGTTAATGAGTAAAGATGGAACATATACTATATAATATAATAATGATTTATTTGGCATGGCAGTTAACGGCTGACCATACCCAACAGACGGCACCCGTTCGCTAGAAAGATGCATGCATCAGCATCGCTTAATTAACCATATTGTAGGAAACCCAATGACCCCATACAAAACACCGCCACTAGCAAGACATTTTAGTGAGCATGGGAGGCCAACACTGCCAGGCAAATGACACAAATAATATAAATAATAAATATATAACATTAATGGCCACATGACGCTCATTGATGAGTGATGACAGTGAAGTGTACAAGTTAGATTTATTTGATCAAATTAACGTTAAATAACATTGGTCCGACAGAATCTAAGTACAGAATGATCTACATCACTAACCATTTGCAACATAAGATAAACTTTAATTTCGTAAATCTGTAGCTTGAGATAATGTTGGTGCAGTGGCTGATACAGTCGACTGCTGCGCTCCGGGTCGTGGGTTCGATTCCCACACGGAACAACTATTTGTATGATCTGCAGATAGTTGTTCCGGGTCTGGGTGTATTGTATGTGGAATTCATGTCTGTAAACGCACCCACGACACAGGAGAAATCCTAGTGCGGGGCAAAGTTTAAAAAAAAAAAAAAAAAATGTTAAGATTCAAAGATTTACGCTCCTTGACTAATCTAAATCACATCCCGCCAATATATAATTAATAACTTAAACACGATAACTATCAGCCGTCATTCATCCGGATGCATCACCCAGATAAAGCGATACATCGAGATAACTTGGTGAAGCTGTGTAATAAAGACAACCGAGGGAATGTACCAACAATACTATGTTCACTAATGCACCACAATTTGCTTCCCGTTGATTGTAATGATTGTCTTATGTAGGACGAGAGCAACTGCAAATCTTTGAAAGCTGTCTTTGTGAATGAAACTTGAGATATAATAAAGAATTTAATTCACATTAACATTACTGGATTTATAATCCGAATGTGCTAAGACAAGCATGGGAATCATGGGAACTCAAAAATAAACTAGACCTCTGGTTAAAAACACTTGATTATGATGCAACAGAAAAACTTGTGGAAACATAACATCTACACATACATGAACACACAAACATACACTGCCATACCATTCAAAACACATATTTGCACACACTCACACACACACATAGTCTTACATTTACTTTTAATCTCGTTTTTGTTAAATTTATTTGTTAATACTTTGTCTGGAACTACCAACATTCCTACCAGGAGAGGGGCGTTGATAGCTGCGCCACAGTTTCATACTTTTGTAGCTATCATCGTTTCAGTTTTATTTTAGTATTCTATTGTTTTTGTTCCAAATAAATGATTATGATTAAAAAAAAAAAAAAAAAAAAAAAAAAAAAAGCATGGGAATGATCTGAAAACAATCGTTATGAGTATATTTTGTGTAATGTTGAGCTTTGTCGTTATTTTTACTATTGTGTATTTGTGATTTCTTCATTGTCTACAGGAGGAATACGCGTACTAATCTTAAAGCTTTTGCTTGCATTGAATGGTATGAATATATTTATTATTACCACGAAATTTATTGAATTCAAAGTTTTGGTGCTTAATTTGATGTCAAATATATTTCAATCTCTAACTTCAGACTCTATGTATGTAGATTTTTATTCAAAGTGAAAGCAGAAACCCACCTATAACCGAAAAGCATTTCCACAGAAACACATGCAAAGGCAAACTCATCACAGACAGTTTGAAAATGTTGATTAATCGCAGTTGTAAGATGCTCTAGTTTACATACTAAACGAAATGTTCACCAAATCATTATTAATAGAACAACTTTCATGTAGAAATCGCGTGGAAAAAGAAACACAGTCGGCAGATTTGCACGAGATGCATTGCAAAACTGTCGGTATTAATTAATATGCCCGTAGATTATCATAATTATACGACTATTATAGAGATTAGCCGATCTATATTTTTTATTTGTTCTCGTGGTCAAAATACTAATATAGCGATTATTTCGCATGAATTTATGAATGTTTGATTTATATTCTTGATCATAGTACCTCTGCCAATTATAAAGACTCGATTATTTGCGTTCACAGTAAATTGGATTTCACATAACATAGATAATACAGAAATAATAGAATCAAAAATAATAGTCCTATGGCACAATTTTTATCGTTCTGCCAGCCAGCCCGTGGGTGTGTTATATTTTAACAAAAAGTAAAAACTTGTCATTATACATTAATATAAGAATAAACATTTACTTCAAAACAATTGAAAACCGTACGACGTTGCTCACATATTTTTTAGATTTTTTTCATTTTTGAGAAATATTTTATGAATACGTAAAGATTCATTAGACTAAATACCGTACGACGTTGCCTTATACTTGACATTGGCGAAACTGTGGAAGATACTCTGCAGAAGCCATAATCTAAGAGAAGAAGAAGAACATTTACTTTGACATAAACATATCGGCGAAACTTTTACGGCGATTTGAAATCTATTTTGATTCGAATACTACACTGATAAGTTAATGAGTTATAATGATTTATGAACGACAAAATAGGAAACAACACCGCAGCTAAATAGTACATAAATAAAGCAAAGCCAACAGTTTACCAACAGATAAATTCCAAAAGGAACGTAGTGGTCCCGTTACTCATTACCATAATTTCACTTATTTACCAACTGCGTTATTGTTAGCGTAAATATTTAACACGCACAGAGCGGAGGTATCCTAGAAACTATTACTCGCCGCTATTCAAACGTTTGCGATGACATACCTCCAGGTTCCATGGCTACTCGTCCGTATGTCTATCAGCCAAGCTAAAGCGAAGACATTACTCTTGGAACAAAAAGGGAGGTTCAGTTCGACCCTGGATTTATAATTAACTATTGGGATAGGCATACAATCAGGTTTTTTTGCCGCTGAAAACTGTGCATGCCGCCTTGCGTATTTTCTTTTCATTTATAACTTGGTCACAATTTTTAACATTTGAATCATGATCATGCGTTCTTTTACGCCTTTCTTCCTTGTTTTGTCTCAATTTTGTGCAGGTCTTTTCGACAAATCTAACAGTATCATCAAGTGATAATTTGGTTAGAATGATTATAAATCATTGTTTAGTACCTATATGAGTAAGACGAGAGGGGACTGGTAGTACTAAAGAAATTGCGGCTGACACAAATGGTAAACCATTATATATAAACTTCCACGCAGTAGAATAGTACTTTCTTATTATAAAATCCATAAAAGCTCTACACATTTTATAAAGATGTCCGGATTCAAAAAGCTACTTGATGAACTTACGGTATATTCAGCGCTACTTTCTCAGTAAATTATGCTGTAAATCACAGGAAGATGTCTTAATGTCCAACTCACAATCTAGGTCCAACTAAACGTCTTGAAGTCGATATCTCAATATCTTATACACCAAGTTGACCTGGCGATTTTCTCATTTCTTACACTTGAATACAGAATTCCACAAGTAATTAAAGACAATATTAATCAGTTTATATGGAAAAAACTCCTTTATATAATATCATATTTTGACTTTACCTCTGCAAGTACCATTCTGGCTATTACACCCAGTACGGTCAAATTAACAAAAAAAAACTACATGCAAATGGTCCTTGCATAATATCACATACACAAACCCGGAATAACTATTTGAGGGCCATATAATTAGTGTTCCGTGCGGATGGCGAACCCGCGACACTGAGCACAGAACGTTAATTGTTTAGCCACTGCACCAACCGTGCTATCATTAATATACATTATGAAGCTTTCAATCTATATTAACAGCATTATTATCGATATTAATACAAGTACTCTTGTCATAGGTTTTAATTTTGGAAGTATCAACAATAAGTAAGTATCAATACTGTTTGGAATCATATGAACACTTATCAATACTTATGCTTGAAAATGGTGTGAAAGAATTCAGTTAACAAAAGCACCTCATCATTAAATGCTCAAGTTGCAAATGGACGTGGTGCAATATTATTATCTCCATAGCGCATCGGCGGGAACAATTTCGCGTGCGATTAATGACGCGCCGTTGTCTACACGTGTCCCGTTCCCCGTCTCACGCGACCAATCCCGGACTTCGCGGAATCCCAGGCCACACGCAACCACAAACAGTTCTTGAATAAACAAAAAAACGGTTGATACGACATTTCGTCTTCGTCACGCGGCGACACCAAAGTCTATTAATATTGGCTCAATTATTATTTTTACTGTTCGTGATACTAACTAGCCAGTGCTGGGAAGTCATCTGCTAATTAAAAGCCTTTTGTTTCAATTATGTAGTCGTTGCTTGTTATAAAGTTCAAAACAAGATTTGGAAAACAAATCGATAGCATAATGTTTTATTGGTCGTAACGCGTTACTTTATTTAATTTATTATTAGACATCGTATTTTCAGAAGTCTAAATGCAGATTAGATACTAATGTTTAATATTGCCAAACTGATTATTTGAAAGAAAAAGTAATAACAATACTAAAAACTTCTTCTTCTAAGAACTTGCTAAAATCCAAAATCCATGATATAAATGTAATATTGCAATAGCTAACAATACAACATTTTAAAAACAGCAATAGAAAACTATACCTAGAGCTCTAAGATGAAGATGAAAATATACAGTGAAAAGACAATGCTTTTCCATGCAATAAACATATAATATTATTCAGAAGAGGGGAAAGGCAAGACGTTCGTATACTTCGGATTAGCATCTAAAAATAAACCTAAGACAATATATTTATTGAAGCGTTTCAAAGAAAACTAAGGACAACAATGCGCAAGATACAAATCCAGTAAAAACATTTTGTATTGTATATTTATTTATTGAAGTCGGATATAAGAAGCGGAGACTGTCATATTTCATGATGTAGAGTACTTTATTTTAAAAGTTTATATGCATTTGTTGGTTATCATTTCAGCCGAATAAACTCAAGTGCTGGACACAGGCCTCTCTCATAGATCGCCAGAATCGTGTTGTGCTCAATGGGGGGGTTTTGTCGTTTAATACCTGTTGTAATATCAAGGTTACATTTACAGTGATTCAAGTGAGTACATTCAACTGTATTTCTGCAATAATTTGATTATTTATTAGGTTTCAAAAATATCCTTAAGAATTATTTTCCACTGTGCCCTCCATATATGTAGTGCACGGACGTCATATCTGACTTGACAAAGCTCTATAGGCTCTACATGTAAAGGACGAACATCTAAAGCGTTAAGTACTTGTGTCCGCGAATCGTGATTTCCTCTTACCTACAAATTCAAATTTTTAGGTAAGCCTCACCATTTACGGGCGCTTATGAATAGTCAGAATGTAGTTGAACGGTTCCAAGAAGTTGGTCCTATGGAGAAGAACCGGCAAGAAACTCCATAGTCACTCTTTTAAAACAATTTAAAAATGTTACATACATTGCAATATAGTAGCATAAAGTTATGTGAGAATAATGTACTGCCAGTGTGAAATAGATGAGGTTCCAAAAGGAGGTTCCGTATCAGACCCACAACTGTTTGATTGATTTCAGGTGATTATCTTGTTTACGCTTAACTGTGTCATTGATGTCATTCTGCAACTACTTAATGGCAATGCTCACGATCTCGCAACAGGATCCAAGTTATAGAATCTTAAACAGTTAATAGCACTAGTTATTATAGTATTCTATTAAGATATATCCTACGAAGTTGCCGTTCCATCGGTTCAGTACTATCAGCTAAAACGTTGTTGATATGCGTGGGACGATAGCCAGATACTTTTTGAAGTGAAACTTCTTTATCGACGAATGGGAGAAATTTTATAGCAATGTAAAAAAATTGTAACGTTTTTCTGTTCGCGTCATCTTTATTTCTAAGTCACATTTTTCCGTTATGCGCCATATTGATTTGAAAGATAAATTGAATTTATCTATGTAAAACAGTCCTCAAACATCAACAACAAGATCCGGCACTACAATAGATGGAGTTTTTTCTCGGTCACTAAATTCCATGGAATGTAAACCATATATTTCATATTTCAGTTACCATAAGCCATTAATTACAAAAATATATAATAACGATAACAATACTAGTAATAGTTCTATTATAATTAATGAAATGCTATAATAATCTTAGTAGCAATAAGGTGAAATAATTGTATTATTTGTATCCATGTCTATGATAATAAAAGCCTTTTGCTTAAACTTTATCTAATTTAGCTTTATTTAACCAGTTTCTGTAAAGTTGTAAATAGTAGATAATTTTTCGAAAAATGATGTCATAAAGAAGTTCCACTTCTTACGTGTGTTTGACGGCGCGGTTTGTGCAGTGGCTGATACAGTCGGCTGCTGCGCTCTGGGTCGTGGGTTCGATTCCCACACGGAACAAATATTTGTATGATCTGCAGATAGTTGTTCCGGATCTGGGTGTATTGTGTGTGGAATTCATGTCTGTAAACGCACCCACGACACAGGAGAAATCCTAGTGTGGGCAATGTTTTTAAAAAAAACACAAACACAAAACACTAATAGATACACATTTTACATTTTTTTGTTTTCTCTAATTTCCACATTCTATCACATCAGCCCGTATGCATCCTTGGCTGAATATGAGATGGGTACTCAATACACGTGTACAGTGACCAATCATAAAAGAATATGCTTCAATCGTTACACTCTTGAATTATATATACCATAATCACGTTTATACCACCTACCAGAAGAGAGATGACCCTTTTCTTTAGCGGGAATTACACTGCCAAATATTTTTTCCACTAACAAGCAACGAATAAATATAAGATTGTTCTCGTTAGCTTATCACTAAATATGCAGTTTTTTTTTATATTTACGACTCTTTATACTTTATTGTTTGTTTTTTCATTTCCATCATTGTATTTTTTGGTCATAAATTGAAACGGTCTGTGTTATTTGTAGTTTCTTGTTAAAAACTTTTTTACCCTACAAAAAGGTTTATATTTGTATAGCGAAACATGAAACCTTTTTATCACGATATCTTAGTAACGGTACGATACTGGCTATTTTTACTCATATTATGAGACTTTTTTAAATTACCATTGGAATGCGAGAAAAAGTGTATCTATGTCACAGCTGAGATTATAACAAAGGTAATGCAGGGAAAAAGAAATGTTGCCTATAGGCAAACTCGTTTGTTCAATTTATTTGTTTGTGTCACCTTATTTTTTAGCAGAGACATTGTCCATTGGAGTATTGATATTTCCTATTTCTGATAAACCTTGTATATTATATGTATTTTCTTCTTTGTTGTGGAACAGTTAACATACATTAAATCTGAATGCGTAAACACCCAGAACCCTGAACTATCTGCTTGTAAAAATATTTGTTGTGCGAGGAGTGAACCCAAGATCCATAGCAGAAAAAGATAATCACTTAGAATATAATAGTTTAACTACAGTGGCAATCGAGACGTCTATATAAACCATTGGAAGGCTTAGGCTTAAAGCATAATATTAGTAAAAAATCTAGAAGATTTTTTTAAGGGCTTTCCGCAAACGTTTCAGATAGATGTGGCTGATTAACCGGGCGAATCTGACGAAGCCAAAAGAGCCCTCCAGCCAAGCTTAAAATTAAAATCAAAGCTAAGCGACTGCAGCTAAGGGCGCCCTCTGCGAGACTCGAACCTCGACTTAGGTTTTTGTCGGGGGAACAAACTATAGGGACAACTCGATCGGTTTTATTTATCAGGAGATGTTTAAAGCTACAGGCTCGATACGGGCACAACCAAGAGTCTGGGACTCTAGAAGATGAATAACTTATACTTATGTAACAGAATACTGCAGTGCACAAGATGTGACGACTTGTTTGTTCAGCCACCCACGAGCCCATCAATAACCTGTTTCTGTATTATTTTCTCATTACCAAATTATGATTCTTGTTAAACAAGGGACTTGGACACAATTGAATACCTATCTTCCCATTAACTTCTAACAGACTTCTTATGTAAATTGTTGAATTATTTCAACATTTGCATCCGGAAGCCATTAAAATAAGTTCCATTTAATAGCTTGAAAATTTAACACCGGATTTAGTATTTATTACTAACCTTAAAGATTTTTATAAAACCATTAAAACATTAAACAAAAACAGCCCAAGATACCGAAGCGAATTGCCAAAGTGTTAAAAAGACTGCAGAGTAATAATTATCGAAAATGTGCGTGAAATTATTTTCTAATTACGGAGCACGCGCGCAACTTTTTAAATTAGTGCTGTACTAAAGGGTCTGAGGTACGATAACATCTCCGGGACTTCAAGTTAAAGTTAGGGGGCCAGCTATAAAATTAATATTTAATTATTCGCGATGATCATGGGTCAGCATGTATTAAGGCGCTAGTTAGTAAATCAAGTAGACGCGTAATTATTGCCAGTACTCTTTGTTAAATGGAAGTCAGTCCGCGCCTGCGCCTCGCTAGAGCAGCTTTAAAGTATATTATATTACGTAATTGATTAACATTTTAAGTGATGCGTCTATCTTTTTATTCGATTTTCGAGTTCATAGATATGTTTTTTGGAATGCTGATGTTTATGTTAATTAGGTGATCATTCAATATGATTATAGTGGTGAATAAGAGTTTCTTGTTTTTTGCTTATTGCTTGACAACTCTTACTCTATAGAGTATAGTGTAGGAAGATTGCATTACTATTAAATTATTTAATAAATTTGGTAACAAATTGTGACTGTCTTTTTCTCTGTGACAATCTTGATACAAGCTTAAGCTATCACCATCAGAGATTCTATAATCAAAATACATACCTATTGATGTATATATATGAACACAGTTTTTGGTTTTTATAAGTCTAAACAAATATTATATTAGGCGTTATTTACAAAGATATGATTCGTAATATAATGAAAAACCAATGCATCAGTGTCCATGCTCTAAGCTTTAAGGAGTCCCAGGATACGTTTCCGCATCGTGCCATATTTGTTACGCCTGCAGATGTTTGCTGCAACTCTAGATGTATGTGGGCTAAGGGTGAGAAGTATTGATTAAAAACTACGATATTTAGTATTTATAAGACGATATGTCGAATAATACCACTTATCTGTAGTCACTTTTTATTTATTAGAACCTATTTATATATTAACGCAAAAGAAAAACACCTAGACAAATGGCTTACTAAGACGAAGTATATAGATTTGTCATCGAGTTAAACTTAACATGTCATGAAGATTTGTGCGTCTTGTGAAGTACAATGTTGATTAGACTTTTATTGTCATCATCATCATCATCATAAGTATTCTCTACAATAATATTTTATTCACAATAGTTTTCTTGAAAGCATTTTACGACTAAACATAAAACACTCTCCACCTCCTGTTGCATTTTACTAAGAATTGTTATTACTTTCTAGAACGATAAAACGTTTTGCTTAAATAATCCATCATTATAGACCTCGAGTGTTTATTATGTACTCTTCGCAAGCGTTTTTATCTTCGTGTGAAATCTCTTGCGTTCCATTGTTTTTGTATGGGATGGCCAAATGAAATGGCAACGCAGTCATATTCAGGTCTTTTTAAATTTTAGATGGGAATTTGTCAAAAGCCAAACGATTTCATAGGTATAAAACTTTGGAAAAAAAGATCAGCAATCTTTGAATAATTGAAATGTAAACCGATAATTTCTGTTGACTCATCTTCCGTGAATACTCGAGTAAAAAACTCAGTGTTAACAGGCTCTTTATCCCAGCCCAACTAACAATTAACACATGCATTTTTTTTTTCTTTTCGATGACCGTGTGCGATAGCTTGCAATAACCTTCGGCCAGGGTAAGGATTATTATAAATTGGCTAATAACAGGGTAACTCACCGTAAAAAGTTCCGCATCGTTGCTTCACGTAAATAAAAATATAGCACTTTGATTTTTTATTCGAATATTGTTTCAACACTCGTGCGTATCGCGATGCGCCCGTGAACCGCGAGTGACGTAGTCGTGCGCTCCGTGCGAAAGCTGCGGCGTTTGTGACCGTTCTTCAGTCGCGTGCCTGCTCTTGAACTTGCGACTTGACAGCAGGTTGCATCGGCTTGCACACCAATGCATTTTCGACAATACATTCAGCCTCACCTCTGTTGTCTGAAGCGGCACCCTCCTGTCACCTGTCAATCATATCTCGAGTGAACGGAAGACACGGCAATGTGTGTTCATTCGAAGAATGTGCATAGTTTGAATGAACGATTTAGTGCCGACATAAGCTGCAGAAATATCTGGATAATTACTGGAAACACATAGCTGATGGGCAATAAAAAGGAATCGCTTTAGCTAATTAAGATTTATTTACGTTTCTTAAATGATCACATGCTGGTTGCGTGTGTGTTCCGTTATAGGTACCATAGATTCATTAATGTATATCGTTGTATGTCGTAAGCGACACACACATTATCATCATTGTTTTGTAGACCTAAATTGTTTATTGCCACGATATATATTTATCTTTGTCTTACTGTGGAATTAAGAATCATATTTTAATCAAAATGTTTACAGTTACGTTCTATGTTCACTATTTTTATTAGCAAAGTAGAGCGCTAAACTGAGTTGGTACGAAAGGTAGGGTTTAAAATGTTATCAATGTGAACTGTATTCAATTTTCGCTTTGGCTTCGCAGACTTCGCAGGCAGGGCAGGTAGGGCCAGCTTACCCAGGGTTTAACCCACGAGTTTCACTTTAGAAATGAGAACAGCACAACCATATATTCAGCAAACCATTTATTTTTCCTGAAACGCTTCCTGCTCTAGCGTTCAGCGTTCTGCATCACAATAATCACAAATAAAATTTACAAAACACAATAAAAACTCAAACGGCAGGTGGCATTACGGTGTTACAGCAATTTATTCGAATTATACCAAATTAGAAGCGCTCATGAATAGTAATAGTAACTTTTACATCAAACGTTATTATTACACTATTATAAGTGCATTAACACACATTCTTGAAACTTTTACGTACGCCCCTTTTAACAGGGAAAGTGCACATATACTTTTATTTTCAAAATCACGTTTACTAGAAATGCAGTAATAACTAGATTTATTGTACGTAATTAAATAAATTGCACTAGTCTCATGAAAATTCAGTGTATTTTACAGCGTTGTGCAAGTAATTATAAGACTAATTGGTCTAATGAGGAAGTGTTTAGTTGAACGAGATAAGTGAAAACGGTAGATATCCGTTGGTCCCGCAAATGTTATCTTACATGGCTCACATGAAATCAATGTTTACATCACTGTGTCCTTTTTATGTTTTTTTTTTTACCATGACTAATTTCACATTCCAATTTTTTCCATCCTTAATTATTCGATTTGGATAAAATATTTTAGTGTAATTAATTATTAACTCAGGAAATGTATAACATTAAGTCTAGGGCGTATTCAATCATTTCGGCCGACATACAACGACCGATATAGGTGTGTTGTGGGCGCATTGGGGAGATATGCCATAATCGCCATGCTTGGCAGACGGGTTGGCGATCGCAGTGAGTTGTTAATGTACTCGAAGGACGCTGCTGCCCATCCTCCGGCTAATCCCTTAGTCGACTTTTACGACACCCATGGGAGGAGATGGGGTGGTGGCATTCTGAGCCGGCACCACACGGTATTAATTCGGTATTAAGTCGTATTGCCAGAGCGAAATGGTAATCACGTTATTTTTTATAAGAGGCTCAGATATATATGCAACATGTAATATACTTAGTGATGTAATGAGGGTATTGCCTGTTGGTATATCATCAACGACATCCATACATATATCTATAATGCACATAATTATTCGTATATGTTCTATTTAGTTATGTTATGTTCAGATTGTTGGCCTTTCGCGCAGACTTTTCCAAAGCGATTTCTAAAATGACCGAATCTTCGGCTTCAAAAAATCATCGGATTTGAGGGAAAATCATCAAAATATTTGTATTATTCTAGGACTAATAATATTATTGTTATTTTATTACATGATGTTTTATCCAACCTTGACATTGACAAAATCACGACTCGTCGATGGAGCCAGTAAATTAAAATTATAATTGGATTAGAAGGAGAACTAAGACTAATTACATTGCATGTTGCACTAGTTTGCCCGCCTTTAGGTGGAGCTTCCGTATCGGTGAGAATGGTCTGCTATCCGGATATATATCATTGTAGTTGTTAATACACTTTTGGTTGGTGCAGTGGCTGATACAGTCGGCTGCTGCGCTCCGGGTCGTGGGTTCGATTCCCGCACGGAACAAATATTTGTATGATCTGCAGGTAGTTTAGGGTGACAGTGAGTTATCCGGTCGTGTTCTTTACCTGGCGTAAGTTAGCATGCAATTATTATCTTCAAATGAAAAAGAGGAGGAAAATAAACTGATAAAGAATAAGGATGTCTCGGCGCCGAATTTTAAAGGCCGACGCATCCGATTAAGACCGTAATCGCGAATCCGACTCGCGTTTCTTTAATTTTGCAACGGTATATTTACTGAAGATCTGGGCAACACCGCACTCGGCCAAAGCATTAATTGCGCTTCGCTCTTAACACCGAGAAATCTAATTTTCCGATTGAGGTTCCATGTGTATATGTTTTATATCGAATTACTGCGCATGGCAAACACATTTGTGATCATTCTATGTTGGTAGTAACACACAGGAAGAAGCTGCTACCTATCCTTTTATCATAATCCCATAGTCACCGTTTACAGGGTGTTACATAGTCAACCCATTACTGTCCCACTGCTGGGGTCGGGCCTTTTCTCGCGATGTGAAAGGTCAGACCACCACGCTGACCTAGTGCGGGTTAGCGGACTACACAAACCATAGAGAACACTTTTTTAGAACCGCGAGAGCTGTGCAGATTTCATCATGATGTTTTCCTTCACCATTAAACCAAGTGATAATCAAATGCTGATCAAATGCCGGGATCTAACTCAGACCCTCCTATGTGGAAGGCAAGCGTTTAACCACTAGGTTATCACTGCTCAAGGTGATACCGCCCTTTATTTTTCGGAAACCATACGATCAAAAGCTTGAGTTGCACATCCCTATTCAAGAGTTGTTTCGGTTCGCTAGCCAGATGCTAAGATGACAGGTTATGCCTATAATTTTACTGTAATTGCTAACACAGTCATTGACTTCAACAG
The DNA here is from genome assembly GCA_947459985.1 of Diloba caeruleocephala. Classification (NCBI taxonomy): domain Eukaryota; kingdom Metazoa; phylum Arthropoda; class Insecta; order Lepidoptera; family Noctuidae; genus Diloba; species Diloba caeruleocephala. The sequence goes on from OX381613.1 coordinate 5,837,041, forward strand.
CAGCATTATATGAAATAAATGATTCATACAACTTAACCTAGAATATGTGAAGAGCTGTGACGTCATCTGGGAAATACTAAAACCAAGAGATAATGAAAGTTGGACACAGTGGATTAAACGGTGTTTTTTATTTTGGTCACTTTCTTCGCACTCAGGAGTTTGTGAATTAATTCACCATAATAATGCCAGCTGCATTTACAGAAGAAGAAAAACTAAATTACATAATATAAGTGCTGTTTTTTATGCTGCTGTCTCATATTCGGTATACTCTCTGTCTGTGTGCTGTTCGGATTAAGTATATAGCATCACTCCATCTACTCCATGGATGGCGTAAAATGTTTTTGCATAACGCGTGTTAGTATATAAATATAGGATCCGCAAGCAAATTAAAAAAAATTATAAAGTAAGGGTTTGACTGCGCCGAGAGTTCCGTTTCCGTATCAATAACATGAGTACAACTTCCATGACTCAACTACACAGTCCGACTAGGTTTTGCCATCTACTTTATACTGTCACACACTAAGCCAACATTCTAAAAACAGTTTAAGATACAAATTCTGCTTTTGCTATTCCTGAAATCTGACTATTGTTACAAGCACCGGGCAAATAAAAAAATAAATAAAAAAAATGGTTGCACTCCGGGAGTGAAAACATATTTTTTTTATCTAGACGCGTTCGCGGTCTGCTATATGTACATGTTTATATGCACACACTATAGCTGCGTCTCGTAACGGTGTCGCGAGTCCAGAGATTTTATCTCATCTAAAAATATGCATACCGCGCTAAAATAAGTTTTCACTTCAAAAACTAATGTCTCGAACTGATGAGCGCAGTGTGGTGCCACGCAGTATTAGGTTCTGGTTAGCATTGCAATTGTTATAGGGCGGGTGTGACGCTTGCCACCAGGTGAATGACTTACTCGACTCATCATCAGGTTGTATGATAAAGCATATTTAGTTTGCCTAATTTCATTACCAACAGTGGTTACAGAAATTAAAGGTCGGAATAACAGACAGAAAGCAAACAAGACAATAATCTCAATAACGATACATTTTTGTGACGGAACTCCAAAATCGGACAAGCAAAGTAGAATCGCGTGGGTTTTCGTGATTTATTCACAATTTTATGCTAATAGATAAGATAGTATACACCACATTCCAATTACTTAGACAAGATTTTATCAGTTGAATTTACTACCAGCTCCGACAAATGAGTATTTTAACGATGGATACTACGAAAATTGGTTACGTTTGACTTACTACAATTTGTACGAGTGAAAGCAAAATAGGCTGAAAAAGTTTATACATTCATTTCAAACCTAGATGATATCTATCACCGCTTTGTCAATTATTTAATTAGATACCGAATCTGCTGCAATTTCTGGATGTAGTCCTATGTAACGAGGCGTGTTATAAGAATGTGGGTGGCTACTAATTTCCAATTCCAATTTTAGTGTATGGCTCCATCGGTTTGTCGATGATACTGCCAATGTCAAGGTTGGATAAAACAAAATGTAGATATTCTTTATGAAAACCAAAACAAATAGCCCTTGAATAGCAAACCAAAACTGATTTGGTTGCCTAAAAATGTAATGCATAAACTTTTATCTTATAATGGGCTACTAATTTATTAAAAATGTCAAGTTCAGATAAGACAGGTCATGGTATAAAAGTCAATTCTGCCTGTCAATCACATCTGTCAAAAATAGGCGCGAATAATTATGGCTTGTTGGCAGCCCTGATTTAATTAACATTAGTAGTAGTTAGTAGTTGACGCCACGAAAGTAGAGCGAAAGTAAAGACTTGACAGCCGGTCATCTGAGGGCAGGGAGTAATCAATTTAAGTACTAGTTACAGACGTGTCAAAAGCAATCTCAAGCAAACTTGTAATCGGATAATAAGTATAATTAATACGAAATATTTAACAAAACCCACACACAGTATCGATTGACCATCTCAGTGATTTTTGTTTAAATAGGACCTAATTTGAAATTGCTCCATAAAGTATGATCATCATAAGATATTGGGTCTGTTTTATATTTCATATATAATTAGTGACATAATTTTCAGTCTATAAATAACTATTAACATCATTATCATGACCAATATTCACAATATTCACTCGTAAGTAAACCATGCAGATAGACTTAGCTATGCATTTTCTAACATTCCCACGGCAAACAAACAATATTCGACAAATGGTAACGCGGCATGAAATTTTCAACTCGGTTGCAGCTGGTACTGGCAAGCTGCCAGCGGTTGGCAGACTCTCCTTTAGAAATGCATTACCAGTTGCCAGTTCAATGTCCGGGATGCCAACTGATATCTAGTTAAAGTTTTCGAACAGCTGGGTGTTTTGGCTCAGTACTCTTATTAGCCTTATTAATTAGTTTAGTATATATTATATTGTGCTTGAGAAAACTTAACAAACACACAGCACACAAACATAGGTACTTTCCTTGTTTAAATAATTGTTTGTGCAAATGAACTGATCATTTCTTTTACATCTACATTGTCAAAAAGTTATTTCCAGTGTAAACAGTCAGAATAAGTTCTGACTGTGTACACTTGATCTCGATAATTTATATACTGCCGTTGTACTTTAGTGTACGGAACGTCTTTTGCACGTTCACATTTCTCTTGTATAAAAGTAGATAAAAAAGTAAAAGAAATGCTCTGGAATAAATCTACACAAGAATTAAACATGGCTTTTAAGTAATACTTACTCGGCAATCGTCAATACATTAGAATTCGCTTACAAATATATTTTTAAATTAGCCTTTCACTACATTTTGTTAATGTACTAATCATAATAAGAAATTGTAAAATGTGTTATCTTGATGTTCCATTCAATTCAATCGTTTATTCAGTAATTAGGTCCTAACAGACACTTTTACACGTCATATTGAAACAACGAAAGGCATTTCTACAATTATACGACGACGAATAACGGAGCCATTAAACTAAAACTGGAATTGGATTGGACAAGCATGACAACCTCTGAGAAGATATGCCGAAAGAAACTCTGGGTTTAGGTCCTTTTTTGTATAAATTGTTTTACATATGTGTTTACAAATTATTTAAGACGGGTCTTTATTCATCAATCAATATTTTACAGCTATACAATGTTTATGCACATATATTTGTTTCCAGAGAAGCCGCAGTGCAGATAAGAATTAATGCCTCACGTCCCTATCGTCATCGAGCTTTGATTTTATAATAGGTTTATTTATTATAATTGTTTTAGTGTGGGTTTTGAACTTCCCATCAGTAAGATCTCTAATTTGTTTTGGTAACTTATTAAAGAACCGGACACAGTTTCCTAAGAAAGATTTGTCCGTCACGGTTCATCTATATAGAAGTAGTACTGTTTTATGTCTATTTCTAGTATATTTGTCATCATATTATAGTCGCTCTTTACATTAATGATGTATCAGATATGATGATGAATTATTAAGTAATAACAATACATAATTTTCTAATTGTGTAGTTTATTTCCTCTTTCACGATTGTGTGGATTTGTTTGCATACATAGGTACACTTCTACGTCAATGTTTTAAAGCTCCGCTTTGCTACAATCGAGTGGTCGAAATTACTTCACGCTCATTTTCCGGTATTAGCTGTGTTAGCAGCACAGCGCATAGTGAGGCCTCGGGGGAATCTTTTACAATCCCCTCGAGAGATGCCTGGGGGGGTGGCCTCTTTACAGTCGCCTTCCCTCCACTAGAGGGGATGACCACTTTACAGTCATCCCCTCCGAGATGTGCCTAAAGGCGTGGCGCCAATGGGTGGCTCTAGATGGAGATCTTTCGAGTTCCTGGAGCCTCCCTTCGGTGCCCCTTCGCCCTTTCCCGGGGCGAAGGAAGTACATGAGGTATTTCCACCGGATCAATAAAAAAAAAATAAAAAAAAATGGTACTGATATTTGGCTTCCAGTATTCCACACCCGTTTATGAACCCAGATTTGGCATCATATGCTCGGAAAAGGCAAGTTATATAGCCTAATTCCTACGATTGTTTGTTTGTCTATTCATTGTCCGATACTAGATTTTAGTAGGTGAAGTTCGTAAATTATAAATCTACACCCAGACCCGGAAACTTCTGCAGTTTTGTTTTCTACACTACGATATGTTACCCAAAAACTCCTACTAGTCATATTCCAGAACATTTTAAGTCTGACCACGAATAATTAAAATGATGATAAGGTTTGGTTGAAAACTGGAGCAAATGATTCAGTTCGCGTGGGATTTAAACAAAATATTCGATAATGTTATTCCCCTGTAGTTTGTACCAAACTCAAATGGTAAAAGGATAAAACCCGAGAAAAACTACGTGTCGGTTAATGTTTTCATCATCATTTCGGCCGAATGAAGTCCACTGCTGGACACAGGCCTCACCCAAAGATCACCACAACCACCGATATGGACGTGTTGTGAGCACATTGGGGGGTTTTGCCATAATCGCCACGCTTGGCAGGCGGGTTGGCGATCGCAGTTGAGTTGTTAATGTACTCGAAGGACGCTGCTGCCCATCCTCCAGCTAATCCCTTAGTCGACTTTTACGACACCCATGGGAGGAAATGGGGTGGTGGCATTCTGAGCCGGCACCACACGTTAATGTTTTAACCGCGAGGAAAGTATGGGAAAATTTTAGTTTTTAATTAAGTACATAATGATCGAGCTTTGCCAGTAACATACATCCTCTTATTCCCTAAGGAATAGCCTTTAAAAACGGAACACAGGTTCCTCCTTCATGTTGCTGTATTAAATTTAACATCTACATTATTAGATATTACTAGAATATCATACATTACCCGAAAACAGCTATTACAAAACCGCAAATCTCGAAGAATAAATATCCTAAACACTATTAATTCTCTAGGAAGTCGATTACTTGCACGTCATCCAAGTGTGGTCAGCGTACTTTGCGGTCACAATGGTTCATTCGCTCAATGTCCCCACAGCGATCAGTGAGCAATAAATTCCCTGCCTCCATATACCGATCAGAGGTAAACGTTATATTTTCTTAAACTGCACGCCTTTTTAGGACAGCTTTAAGTGCGCATAACTCTGTTAATAACAGCTATTAGCATATTAATAACATTGATGCATCGAAAATTTGTTGATATAATATAAATATGATCGTTGAAAAATACTGGCGAAACTTGTTTCATTACTTACGTTGAAGGCACTTCAGAATAAAAGTTACCAAATTGCTTACTCGTCTAGGTAATCTATCACTAATTTCTGCAGTACGAAGAATACCCGTTATAATTTTTGGTGTATCACAGAATTGTGTCGGTCGGAACCACCTACGGTTACAAGAAACCTTGTCCTACTTTCCAGTTTAGGAATAAAGATCGTGACGTCAATATACATAAATAGGTTCCTACGAAAATAGTGAATAGTGAAAATAACTTTATTTCAAGGGGATAATCAGTAACTTCATAATTTCGACCGAATGAAGTCCACTGCTGGACACAGGCCTCCCCCATAGATCACCTCAATGACCGATATGGGTGTGTTGTGTGCTCATTTGGGGGGTTTCGCCATAATCGCCACGCTTGCCAGACGGGTTGGCAATCGCAGTTGAGTTGTTAATGTACTCGAAGGACGCGGCTGCCCATCTTCCGGCTAATCCCTTAGTTGACTATCGCAGTAGCTTTTTAATATCATATCATAGTACAATAATCATGCAGCGTTTTAATCGAAGTGTTTACGATACATTGCGTGCTCTAAAATTAAACAAACTGCAACCTATTATTTCCGAGATAAACTGCTTATTTCTTATAGACCTAAGTGTAACCTCTTCATTAATCACCTTAATTTGGCATTACCGTATTAAAATTCATTTTTTCATTCGTTCACTTGATTTAGTTCATTGTTTTGCGTTTCCAACTTGAATTATGGACTGCCTTTGCTGAATCCTTTTTTGTAGTTATTGCTTATTAATCCCTAAGTACGTCAGTACTATTATGTATTCTGTGTCCTAACCTTGTCAGAACCTATCTTTCACAAAAAGGTTTAAACTGGATTCTCCCTAGTTTTTAGATAGTATATGAAATTTTAATAGGTTTCTTTATATTGAAGTACAATTTGGTGTGTAATTCATTTTTGTTCATCTCAGGCATTTTTTTGTATGGCTGATGGGCTTTCCCCATTTATCGAGAACGCTGCCTGCATAACAGCTTACAGCAGTATCTCGGTGTGGTCGGTGGCTCGGATAGCTTGCAAATTGATTCCGGCTCGCCTCACCTTCGTATCATTAATCACGCTCAACCGGAAGGCACAACACCTGAATGTAGAATGTAAATAAAGTACTGGGTAAATAAATTAACGTTTTACAAGTCTAATTAATGTATTGAACGGTAATAGAAAGAGTATGGGCGTTCCTGTCCGCTATTTATCATTGATAATTACTACTTCGTTATTTGCTATTTAAGTACATTTGCCATTTAAACATACCTACATTTATAAGGTACATTCTAAGTAGATTCTTTTATGTGATGCACATGATTTTATATAGCACACAAATAACGCACTTCGTGATATTAGAAACACTTCCAGGAATAAATTGTATTCTTTGCTGAAACTATAGTGTCGTCATCATCATCATTATATCAGCCCAAGGACGTCCACTGCTGACCGTCATCCACAGAGTCCAGTTTTATGCCACATGCATCCAACGGCTCCCAGCGAGCTCGACCAGTTCATCCGTCCATGTAGTTGGAGGTCCTCCTACGCTGCGTTTTCCGTTGCGCAGTCTCCACTCCAGAACCTTTTTGCGCCAACGGCCAACGGTTCTATGAGCAATGTGCCCTGCCCATTGCCACTTCAGCTTACTTATCCTTTCAGCTATGTCGGCAACTTTAGTTCTACGGATCTCCTCATTCCTGATTCAATCTCGTAGAGCAATACCAAGCATAGCTCTCTCCATAGCTCGCTGAGTGACCTTGACTTTCTTACGAGGCCCATTGTGAGTGACCACGTCTCCGTGCCATACATCATCGGTGTTAACACACACTGCTTATAGACTTTCGTCTTGAGGCATAGCGGTATTGTTGACGAGAAGACGTTGCAAAGTTTCCCGAACGCTGCCCAGCCGAGCCGGATTCGACGACTGACCTCTTTCTCGAAGTTGGCCCTACCTAACTGGACAGTTTGTCCCAGGTAGACATACTCGTCAACAGCTTCGAGAGCAGAGCTCCCAACGGATATTGGGATGAGGACGACATGGGCGTTTGACAAGATTTTCGACCACCACATAGTCTGCTCAGCAATTAAAATTTTAAACAAAATAATCTAGTCCTGGCTTTCTGTGGGGTTCCCGGCGAAGTATAGACCACGTAAATAATCCATCCCCGTGCTAATAATAACATACTACGCTTACCACTTACTCACCAATACGCTTGCTAAACAATAACCGCACATTGTAATGATCATTGGGAGGCCCATGTCCAGCAGTAGACATTTACGGGCTGATACGTATATGTAAATCATCAAGTCGCAATTTCGGGTACCTTCTGGCCTCTATTACAGTATGTGCATAGGCATAGGTATCGCGATAATCGGAGTTATTTGGACGGGTGGTTACACTAACGAAACAAAATAAAAACTGTGTGTGTCAGCTCTGATGCACGACTGGAGTTTACTCCTTAAGTACAATTGTCTCAGTAATTAATAGGCAGATACGATATATATCATATCTAAAAATGAATTATAACCTACTTAGTAACTGCATCCACTTGTTCGTCGGATTTTCTTTTAGATCTTTCCATTTTTTATTTTTTTATTTAATCACTCCACTGCGTTTTAATCATTAATAATAATGATATTAAATATCAATATTTATATATAAATAACTCTTAACTACATTATTACGTATTTTTAATAATAAGTAATTTGGTGGTCTGAATAGACATACATTTTAACGTCTTTTTGACGATGCGAATCCTTTAAATTATTTGAAATTAACTGTCGAATATAAAACAGATATAGAATAGTGTTTTTACTGCAAAAATTTAATACTATACGTCATTATGATAGAAATCAAGATTGACTATATTTATAGTTGTATACCAGTTAAGAATCGTATGCTCACCGTCACCGACACTCGATCGCCAGATCGCTCAAATAAAACAGTATTATTACAATTTATTTGTAAACGGTAAAGCATTGATTGAAAGTAACAACACTTCAATCATGGCAAAATGATAAAATTTATTATAAAGCGCTAGAGGGTCGCAGTGTTGAGGTGGGAAACAATTGCCAGACATCTCTATCGTCGATGTAATGATTTATACTACTCGTTTAATGTAGGGTTTCGAAATTAAAATGCGCTTAATCAATGATTTGAATATTACTTCTGGTAAGTCGGCAATACTAACTACAAGGAATTTTGTTGTAGAACCTAATACTGTTTTCCATAAACGATTTGCTGGTTCTACTAAGTCTTAAAGCCACAACAAGAACAAACACCCAGTTTGTTCTTGTTGCTTTTTTGATTGAATTTATTTGAGCTGTGCACGTTACTTTTCTTGCTTTAGACATTGTATGACGTTCACCTACAGATCTCCAAGTTCGTTTTATCATGTATAAATCTAGCGATATTATAAAAAGAATTTATTGATAGTGTAATTTCTTAGTAATGAGTATTATTTGGTTAGCCTCTCAGAAAAATTGTGAAGCATCATGTTTTTTAGAATACCGCTGACTGCATACAGCAGCTATAATAATAATGCGGACTGAAACCTGAATTGTCAATGCTTTTCGACAATTCGTCAAACGCATTGTCCGGTACTTTTAATTAATAAGTCGTCAGCTACAAACTAATATATTGGCCGTTGGCCGTGGATTAGTTGACATGGAACAAAATAATGCGATTTCCTCACAAGTAGATATTTCGCCAAAGATTATCCTGGAATTCATTGAAAATATGACTCTGTTTAGTACAACAGCATAAAAGATAGATCACAGGCTGTTGTCGCTTGTTCATAGAAATTTATGGAGATTGGTTATCGTGAAAATGAATGATTTCATGATCGTAGATGATAATACTCGATATTCTTCCTCTTTTTATAAGCATGGTACTATCGCTGCGTAAAGTGCGTTTGCACGCGATTTATTCAAGTGATCCATCATTAGGCACACCTTGAATGGTGGGTACAGTCTTAGTATAAGTGTTAGTTCAAGTTTTCTTGAAATGGTTTTGTTTGTATATTAAAGTTTGTAAAGGTTGAGGGGTATCTCAATGTCATTTTACATAACATCTTAGGGTATTATACAAAACATGTTATTAAGATTGAGGGTATTGCTCACGGAAGGTATTGCCCCAATCACCATGTTTCCCTGCCAGATTGCTAATCGCTTTCTTTCCCATTAGCTGCCAATGGTGCTTATCCTTCACAAACCAAGAAGGCAGCTCAATTACAGCTGCTTAGCTACAATTATGGAAAGTACAATCCTCCTTTTCTCAAGTAAACTATGTTTAGGGCAGCTTCTAGATTATTCTAGAACGATACACAGTTATATGTGTATTGTCTAAAGATGATACACGCAACAGTATTTAAATCTCCGCAATATTAAGGAACCTGAATTACAGTTGGTTGATTATTTAGCGATGACAGTCCTGAGTTGACAGCCGGCTGCGTGAAGTTTTCTCTTTCTAGCACTTAGCTTTCATATACCGTTATCTCACTTTTATACCATAGTATGATTGAACTGTAGAACACCTGGTGTAAAATAAAATATCTTAACATATTCCTTGCAATTTAAACTTGACGTCTGCATTTTGTTCCATTCCCTCACTTTTTCTTCAGCTTTTCACCATTGTTCACGCCAGTACCTATTAGTATTAATGATAGCGCCGGCGTATTGAGTGCGCCAATCGAACTGTGAGAGATAACAAAGGGGTGCTGGCTCTTGTCATAGCCCTCACCATTCTGCTCGGCAGTTCAACACCCTTCGCTGCAGGACACTTTGATGTCTGTTTAGCAGTTTGAGTAAGTATACTACTTTCCCTGTAATTAAACGGGTAAAGAAGAGTTTAAAAAGTATCAAATTCAAACTTGGATATTTGAATATGGATCTTTTTATTATTTTCTTTTCGTGTTAATGGCCACCCTTGTGTCAGTTGTTGTTGCCCAAAGGCCTTGAACTTGGTTTAACGATTGCCGTCTAATGACAACAACCGGCGGACTAATTCGCAGACGCTTTGCAACAGGCGTAAATTGCTCCAACACCGCTGTCAAACGTCAATTTGGTATTACCTACGAGGGCGGCACTGAAAATTTCGGGAATCAAGAAAGTGACACAACATTACTATTTAAAAATGTATTTATTGCTTTTCGAAGTATTCTCCGCGAAATTTGACACATTTTTCCATACGATGGAACCAATCATTGAAGCAACCATTCCATTCGGAAGTTGGGGTCTCCAAAATGGCCGTTTTGTAGGCGTCCACAGCTTCTTTTGGTGATGAAAATCTCTGTCCACGCAATTTATTCTTTATTTTAGGGAAAGTATAGAAATCATTAGGGCTTAGGTCGGGGCTGTACGGCGGATGGTCTGATAATTCTATGTTTTCTTGCTTTAAAAACTCTTTTGTTCTGTGCGCGGTGTGAGAACTCGCATTGTCGTGATGGCGGATGATGCGGCGGTTGCAGTTCTCTCTACGGAGTTCAGAAACGACCTGTGGCAAACAAATGCTAGCATACCATTCTGCATTAACCGTACTTGGTCCCTCAAGACGAATAGTCGTAACATGGCCGGTTTTGGAGACAAACGTGGCCACCATTTTTTTTGCAACACTCCGTGAACGAACAATTTTTGTTGGCTTTAACTCATTTTCGAACACCCAAACTCGTGACTGGTTTTTTGTTTCGGGTTCGTACGCATATATCCAGGATTCGTCACCTGATACGATGTTGTATACAGCATTTGAGGATCCTGCGTGGAATCTTTCGAGAGTTCTGACGCACCAAGTAACGCGAGCCGCTTTTTGCTCTTCACATAGCAAATGCGGTATCCATTGGGAAAACAACTTTTTTACACCTAATTGTTCATGCAAGATTATTTGTATTTGATTCATGCCAATGTCTAAAGTTGCCTGAATTTCGCGGAATGTCACATGTCGATATTCCTCAATCAGCTTACGCACAGCATCAACGTTTTCTTGGGTGACTGCAGTTTTTGGACGACCTTGACGAGGATCATCACTGAGCTTGACACGTCCACGTTGAAATTCAGCAAACCAGCGATAAATTGTGGTTTTGGATGGGGCTACATCACCAAATGCAGAAATCATCCGGTCAACACACTGTTTTTGTGTTAAACCACTTCGAAAGTCATAATAAATCATCGCTCTTGAATTTTCTCGAGTCAATTCCATTTTCTTCTTCTTCTTCTTCTTCTCTTAAATTAATTCCATTTTCTCAACGACTAAACAAGTTTGACAAAACCTTGTGACAAGACCGTGAATCTTTTTTTAAATAAATAAATGGTATTCGATTTGTAAAACCAAGGAGTTTTCAATTAAAAAGATTTTGATATGACAGGAACAGTGGAAATATTCCATTCCCGATACTTTTAGTGCAGCCTATGTATTTGCCGATAGCAACTAAACAGGCGAAGATCTCTGACGCGCCTCTGTCGGACAATCAATGAACTAAACCATTCATTCTTTTTAGTTCCACTGGTGGCTACTGGCGCTAGTTACTATGCATCTTCCACAATAGCGACAGGCGGGCGATGCCTTACGTAATACCAATTTGTTTGACGCTTTGCCACCAACGGATCCTTGGCTGCGCGATAGCTGCTATCGCGTCTGCTGTTGCTGTTCTTAGCTAATAAGCCAGCGGGACCGATGATTTACGTGCATTCTGAAGCACGGAGACGCTCCGGTCAAATACCACTATGCGGTCACCCAGCCTCGGACTGACCGCGCCAAGTGTTGCTTAAACTCGCCGATCGTAGCTTTGAGCGCTACGAATATGAGTGCTACGAATGAATTTGCCAAATGCCGAAAAATAATTGCGACTTCAACTCACTTCCTGCCTCGTCGATCTACGAACCTGCTCAAAATATATAGTTAGATAAAGATAGATAAGAATTAGTAAGTTATGATGAAAGTATACTCATCCAAACATCCGTATTTACTTATTTGTTCACCTTTGCTACGAATTCATTTGACGTTTGTTGATCGCCAAAACCCGAGTGAATTTGCAGATACCTACCCTTGTAGCACTGATGATGTCACTATTTTTTATTTTACGGTTGCAGTTCCAATCGAATGGTATCAGGTGTTGTCTCACTGGCTGTAGTCATGTTTGTACTTAGTGCATGTTATATAGTAGTGGTTTGCCGTGTGGTGCCGGCTCAGAATGCCACCACCCTATTTCATCCCGTGGGTGTCGTAATAGTCGACTAAGGGATTAACCGGAGGATGGGCAGCAGCGTCCTTCGAGTACATTAACAACTCAACTGCGCCAACCCGTCTGCCAAGCGTGGCGATTATGGCAAGACCCCCCAATGCAATGAGCACACAACACACCATATCGGTCGTTGTGGTGATTTTTGGGGGAGGCCAGTGTCCAGCAGTGGATTCAATTCGGCCGAAATGATATAGTAGTGATAAGTCAGTAAATTTCGTCAGTAATTACATTTATATTGATTTAACTAATAAAAGCTATTTAACCTACCTATACTTTACCTACAATAAATGAAAAGAGCACAACAAATAATGTCATTAATAGTAATGTCTTAGGATTTCGCGATTATTGCACATTAAAATAAAACAATTTTAAACGGATTATATCGTGTATATTATAGATTTTTGTCCGGATTAAGAATATAGAACCACTCCATCTCCTCCCGTGGATGTCGTAAAAGGCGACTAAGGGAATCTAAACCAGAGGGATGGGCTGCAGCGTCCCTTGTGTGAAACGGTAGCCATACTGCGCTCACCAACCCGCCTTGCAAGCGTGGTGAGTATTGGCAAATACCCCCAAAATTAAGACACAGTTGTGAAAATCTATGGGGGGAGGCCTTTGTTCAGCAGTGGACGTATGAATGGCCGATATGATGACGTCTCGAATACTTTGCAGCATTCGTGGTCGCAGGATGACTAAAGGGACAGGCGCGTACAGATTTTTAAAAGTTATTTTATTTTATCTACCGTACAGTTTTAATCACAAAATTAGTTTCGATGCACAGCAGTAATCACTCACAGTGTTTTGATGTTTTTAAGTGCGGTATGTTGTTTGGGACTATATTATTTTAAGAACTAGATTCCAAACAGGTGGCAACTGCCAACTATCTTCTCGATTAAAAATTGGATGTTTTTAATTTCAATAGCCTCACGAAACATTCTTGGTACATATCGGTTCTCTTTCGCGAGGTCTTGAGGTTGATCAAAACGAAGGTAATGGTTAGGTTTGCCTAAGGCATGTTCACACACTGCAGACTTTGTGGAGCGTCTATGCTTGACGTCAGCTCTATGTTCATTTATTCGGGTGGCTATGCTACGCTTTGTTAGCCCTATGTATGACAAACCACAATCACAGTCAATCTTGTAGACCCCTGCATCTTGTAAAGGTATGAAACATTTCATTCATCTCATTTCACCGGCTTGAAGTAGGTTTTAATAGAAACACGCTTCAAGGAATGACTATTTCTGTCGGTGACTCCCTTAATAAATGGTAAAACAGTGAGTCGTCGATCAACCTTGGTGGTTTTGAATACAAGAAAGACTAATACGTCTAACGCCTGCTACTTAGCAGCCGTTTAAATAATCCTCCGACAACTCGAGCATCTTTGCTCGGCTATGACGATAATAGTATATCACTGCTATTACTACATTTACAGTGAAACGTGCCGCGTCTTATTTATCGCCACCACAAATATGACAGGTAAATTGCCACTATTATTTGCTATTATATCATAGAAAGGAGTAAAGCTGTCAACATTGGACCGTAGAAGGATGTTATTGATCATTATGATACTAGTGATTATCTGCATTAGTCGCCGCCCAAGCCAGACGGACCGATGACCTGGAAAAAAGATTTAGACACAATAATATGTAACAAACGATAAATACAGATGCACAATTATTAGATGCGAATTTTTAGCATTCATAATGTATGTTAGTGCAGTGGGATGTCATTTTTTTATCTATGTAACAGCGAGAAACATCAGTTTGTTACCACTCCATCTCTTCACGTTGACGTCGTTTATTTTTTCCATTCACCCTTCCTCCGCCCCGGGTAAGGGTGAATGGGCATGCCGAACTCATACCGACTTAAACCATCAGAGCGGTCCTCACCAAAGGGTAGCTCCAGGATCTCAACTACAATCACACTAGAGAGATTGTTGCCAAACCTTTACGCACATCTCGGAGGGGATGACTGTAAAGCAGTCACCCCCTCTAGCGGAGGGGAGGCTACTGTAAAAAGGCCGAGGCTCATCTCGGGAGTGATAGTAAAGGATCCCTCTGAAGCCTCGCTGTACGCTCTGCTGCGCCGGCAGCAAGTGACAACATGCGCGTCATCGTCTTGGAGATAGGCAAGGCCCGCTGCCTTGTAACAACAGCAGGGGTCTCAGCGTGTTGGACATAGGCACCGGGGTGGTTGTTACTCTCTTAAATACCCGTTGTCGAGCTTGCTGCCTCAGCCCATCCAAAGCTCCGTGGCCTTGAAACCTCATAGCTCATAGCAAAGAAGTGGCGAACTTCCTCTCTTATCCCCCGAGAATGTGCAGCAGCCGATGCAAGGCACCGACTATCCTCTCAAAGTGCTCCTTGAAGCCCCAGCGACCGTCCAGGGTGGGCCCCAGGTACGTCATGTACTGACCTACCCCGGTTAAATACCCAATTTGCGGGTCAACAACGCGTATCCATGAACTGAGTAGCTCTCTACGTATTTCGGCCTCAGCTTGGGTGTGTTGGCCTGGGTGTTTTCCACACGCACGCACGAAAGGCGGGCTGAGACCTGCTAGGACCTTGTGGCTTTTGCTGAAAATAGTTCGGACTATATACATAAATTTGACTGCATCACTTTCAATCAATTACATAGTAATGTGTTATGTTTTTCCGATTATTACTCATTATAATAAAATACCTTACGTTTTTCCTAACGTTTCGACTTAACTTTGTAGCGCGTTTGTGGTCGCAGGATTTATTAGGGTAACAGCCGTCGTTACAGCTTTTAAAAGTTACAACTTTATACAAACTAACTTACTAACTAACTTATTATAATCAATTACAGTTTAAAATATTTGACGTTATAATTTGAACGGAAGAAAAGAGCCATCATAATTAATTAACGACTACGGCCGACGTGCGGCGCGGCGCTAGTCGGCGCAGGCGCAATTATGAAGGCCATATCTCACGATCTACATCTTAATCGCTGCGGCCGCGGCTCAATCCCACATTACATTTTGCTTTATTTATAGTTGATATCTAGTGCACGCAGGAGAATTACCAAACCACCTACGATTTTACAACAGCTTGTGTTCAGTCATGACATGACTTCAACAGTTCAGCTCCGTTTTTAGGAGCTCTCACGGGCAAGTGCATGCAGACGCTTGGCGAGCAATTTGTGGCAAGCGTGTCGAGGTAGCATTTTTTTATCAGTTTTAAAAACCATACAACGCGCTTTCGTATGTTGAAATAACTCACTGTACATTACTGCAGGCAGAAAAATGAACTTGCAAAAAATAACATTTTGATTATTGCTACAAACAGCTGAGAACCAAAGTCAAAACTCCGAGTGTGCGAAACATATAAGTACCCAGTCATCTTCTAAAAAGATACCTGCCCGTAGGACGATGGACAAAATTTTTAGAACACCAAACTCTAGACATTGGTGAGTGGGATGTCCAATTGTTTAAAAAAAACACTTTTAACTTACTTGTAGTATTTTGTTCTCTTTATTTCTTTCTAGATGATAGTTGTTTCTGTATTTTATTCAAAATATTGGTTACGTAAAGATTGTTAGATATCGACAGTACACAAGAACCATAGTCTTAATTTAAATTAACTTAAATTAAATTTAAAAATATTGTTTGTTTACCTCACGACCGAAAACAGTAATTTGTTGTAGATCTTGTTTTAACAACGTTAGTCAAACAAATGGTGCGATTTAAACATTAAGAAGGGTGGGCTTATATGAGTGCTGTCTAATGTTGACGTTCAAAAGAAACTATTTTTTTAGTTTGTCTTGAATAATGATCATTTTATTTCAGTACATAATATAAAAACAATGTGTGTGTCTAGGTCAGCTTTCAATTTTATAGATATAGAAATCAATTCAACGTCATTAATGCCTTATTTAATTATAGTGTAAGTAAGGAAGAAGATTGTATTATACACAAAACACGTTATTCCAGTGTTAATGGTAGGAAGACTAATTTACGTATTTCCTGGCTGTGCCAAAATGTCCGCTAGGCTACGCGCCAAACCCATAAAAGCGGGTTTTATCTCGTATGAAAATGAAGCTAATTGAGCTGAGGTTGCTTACGATTGAGCTGCAAAACTATGTAGACAGTTATTTAGATAAAGGGACTATAATACGAGTAGATACATACTTAATTGAATAATAATGTAATCTGCTAATTGCGAAATGTCTTTGATGATTACTTTTCACGTAAAAGTTTACAACCACAAAGTTCGCGTAACCGCCTCCATCTCTTTCCATTTCCTTATCTGATTTATAACATTTTTAACAAACAAAAGGGTGACCTACCTACCTACGTACTTGTTTAGTTTTATTATAGTACATTATAACATTATGTAACTTTTTTATTTTTGCTTCCAGTGGAAATTCTACATGAACTTCCTTCGCCCCGGGGAAGGGCGAACAGTTATGCTGGAATCCTACCGGCTAAAACCAATGGAGCCGTCATCTTCGGCACCGAAGGAGCTCCAGGTCCTCGTAAGACCACACTAGAGCCGCCCATTGGTGCCACGCCTTTAGGCACATCTCGGAGGGGATGACTGTAATGCGGTCACCCCCTCTAGCGGAGGGCAGGCGGCTGTAAAAAGGCCGGCCCCCACTCGGGGGGGATTGTTAAAAATCCTCCCAAGCCTCGCTGTGCGCTGTATTACGCACACGGCGGCACGTGACCACGTGCGCGCCAACGTCTTCCCAACATTATGTTACTTGGCCGCTTCATCATCATCATCATCATATCTGCTGAACAAAGGCCAACCGGTTACATACCGCCTGTATCCAACGACTCCCACATTACCAGGTCGTCTATCCATCTCGTCGGTGGCCGTCCCACCCGCTGCCTTTTAACCTTTCTGCCCCGACGGCCATCAGTTCTACGCGCAGTTGTGCCAATTTAATAATAATTTTAAAATAATATTATATTATTGGGTATATCCAAGCCATAACATACACATTTTATTAGAACAACGAGTTTATTGTTATCAAGACGGTGTCTGCATGCGCATTCATGGGATGCAAGCAAAGAGATTTAAACCTTTAGATGCAAGATGATAACTGGATTATAAATGACAAAATCAGCAGTATCGGGACCTGATAAAGTTATATCAACCTATTGGAGAGTATTGTACAGAATTTTAACAAGAGTATACTACTTGATGGATACAGATACACGAAGTACAAGCAAATGGAAAAAAATCGTTTGGTACAGTTCATAAAAGAGCAAAATTGGACTTCTGGGGCCTGGTGACCTGAGATACAGGCTTCAGCCTAGTTTAGGCACCGGTTTCCCACAGTAAATTTGAATAATACTGTAACTTTTATTGTGGTGAGAAATAAATAAATAAATAAATTTGATAATAATAATAATTTGATAATTTGATAATAATTGCCAATTCAGCTTACAATCCTTTCAGCCAAGTCGGCAACTTTAGTTGTTCTACAGATCTCCCCATTTCTGATCTGATCTCGTAGAGGAATATCAAGCATAGCTCTCTCCATATCTCGCTGAGACTTGAGCCGCTCTGTTGGGCATACTCACCATACATGGCAGGTGGGTAGGTGAGTGCAAAATCGCTGCTGTTCTACTAAAGGGACGCAGCTGCCCATTTCTCTGGTTTAGAGTTCGGGAGGAGATAGAGTGGTGCTATATTCTTAATCCGGACACTATATGGAACAACAACAAAAAGAGTGACAATGAATGGCAAAATTCCGAATTTACCTTCCACAAAACGCTCTTTAATATATCTGATATTATGAGAAGTTATAAAATCCTGTAACGGTGAAAGGTGCCAGTAATTATAATGCAAGATTATTATTTGATATGAATAATTGCTATCTCGTTACTATATCAACTACTTGAGAAGGCCCTTACATATATACAAAAATGTATATATCAGGTATCCCTCGAAACGTGACGCCTTCTGTCAAGTTTCACTTAAATAAGTACTTTCCATACTTTCATTGAAACACAGTACCGTGTAGCTCCGTTCACGAATAGGGCTACCCCATCTCATCCCATGGGTGTCGTAGAAGGTGACTAAAGAGTTTTGAAGTCGGTGCCTACCGTTAAGCACTTTGGGTTGGCACCGCAGGTGGTGGTAAACCACCAACACTAGCATACCCAAGGAGGTTGGTTTCAAGCAGGCAACCGACTGTAAAACCCTTTCGCCAAAACCTTTGCAATTTGCAATTGTAACTTGAGACCAGAGCAGAAAGATGAAGGCTTTCAAGGAAACACACACAATTTTTCTACTTTTTTCCAAGTCACCTCTTATTTTTATTATCAGCTCACTTATACATAGCTGTTAAGTATAAGCATAATTTAGATAATGGCAACGATCTGTTTTTTATATTAGGCCTCTCGCATCCAGCTCGTGTGAACTATTGGTGGTTAACCGGACAAATTTTCGAAGCCAAGCAAGAAAAGTGAATATCACAGCTAAGGGCGCTCTATAGTAGGACTCGGGCCTCGGGTTAGGACTGTGTTGGGTGAAAAAATAGGAAGTTGAATCACGTTTGAATGATTTAGCATCCCGCTGCCGGTACCAACGAAGCTGACGTCGGTGTAGTGTACAGCTGGAGATACTGCCGAGGCGTATTAGACCAACTGGACCGTCGCGAGGACGCTACAGCGTGCCATCCCCGAGGCGAAGGCTCGGTCCTGGAGCGAGATCCTGGAATGGACAGGAATCCTTGAGGGAAAACCTACCCTAATCGTTAGGATTGATAGTAGGCAAGTTGCGCTCATGGGCCTGCTCGTTGACCATGGTTTCATGGCCCCCGATTTGCTGGAGGGAGTACTTTTCACGCTCTTTGCTGCTTACGGTTGTCACTGTCTGAGAATGCTACTCCCTATCCACCCCCGATTACCTTGGACTGGGCCGAGGAGTTGGGGGTTTTAGAAGGTGATTTGGGTCGAGCCATTGTATGCCTGAAAGCTCACAATCCCGCACTGAACCCGAATGGTATTCCGGGCCACGCATGAGTATTTGCATTGTAGTCTCTTGGGGACCACTTGCGGTGGCTGTTCACCAGCTGTCTCTGCCACAGCGCATTTCCGTCTGGCTGGAAGGAAGCTGGATTGGTTCTCATAAGGAAGGAGAGAGGGCCGTGGAGTGTTCCTCTGCGTACTATCCAATTTGCTTGCTCGACGAGGCTTTCAAACTATTCGAGCAAATAAATGCCCGAAGGCTCGTTGAGTATGGTTTTCGGCAGCGGCGGACCACACTCAACGTGATTCTTCGCATCCAATCGCTGTTGGAGTAGGCAGTGTCCCGGTGGGATGTGGTGGCGTTGGCCGTCAGTCTAGATATAGTCAAAGCCTTCAGCTCCATCCCGTGGGGCGCAATTAGAGGAGCACTATTCCACCAGCGGTGTCCCCCCGACCTGCAGAGTATCATGTTCACTGCGTAGGCAGGGACGATGGCATAAAGCAGAGTCTCTTGGCCCCCTCTTATGACGGAGACGCATCCATATACCTATGGTCAGACACGTGCCAAGGCTGCCGCTCTATTACTTCGTTTTCACTTTTACAGCGTTCTTTCCGACTTTTTTCTTTTTACTCCGCTCGTCGTAGCATGATGTTAAATTGTCTTATAACCGTATAAACACAAAAATATATTTTCAAATGTTAGTTTCGGAGTTTAGCGCGTTCAAACAAAAAACCGTGCGAGTTGAACTCGCGTGGAGAGGGTTCCGAAATATCTGAATATGTTGTCTATTGTTGGATTCGATCTTGTATCGATAACTTATCCCAAGAACAAACTTAACATCGTAGTTGAAAAACATGTTTTCCCATACATTCCAACCGTAAACGTAAGTGCGTACAGCACAATATTGAAAGATTTACCATGTTATTTTAAGGCCGTAGACTTCTTAAAGGTTTTCCTGTAACCTATAGGTAAAGAGCTATTACCTAAATTTACAGATTTTTTGGCTCATTAATTTCGGAGATAGTTGGGGAATGATCGATGTTGATCTATTTTCTTAAATAGCTTTAAAACTATATATTTTAAAATTATTAAATAAATACATTTGAGACCCTCACAATAAGCCCTTCCATTTCATATATTATACGGTACAGTTTGCCAAACTTTATTCTTTAATTTTCTATATTACCCAAAAGGATATTAAAAATTAATTTATTTACGTTACACGTACACGTACGCAACTGTTTGGGTTACAGAAATCTATATATGTTCCAAATTTCAACTTAATCGGTTCAGTAGATTCAGAGCAAATTGGCTGTGACAGACGGAAAGACACACGAGTGATCCTATAAGGGTTCCGCCGTTTTTTCCTTCGGACGTTCGGAACCCTAAAAACAAACGAACTCTTCAGCTTTATTATATTAGTATAGATTTCGGCAGTGGGGCTCAAAACTCAAATAATCTAATTTACATGTGTTTTGATAAGAATTCGATTTACATACAGAAGCCTACATACTAATAGCCCTTAACGATTTCACAAATTATGACTCAGTCAAACAATTAGCGGCCGGTACTAATAACAAATCTATACGACCCTACCTGACATAGTAGAACTAAATAATTATAATACTGTGATCGAAATTGACAACCCGAGATTATAAATGAAAATAGCTTCGATATTGCACAATAAATTATAATAATTAAGCGCAAGGTAGAGCGAAGGAAAACCGTGGAGATTTCCCCACGTTAAACGGATTACATCGCCCATATTACAGATTTTTGTTTTACCTGACGTTTCAAATATTTGTATAAATAAAACCTTAGAATCTACGAACTTTTTAAAAATCTGTAACGACGCCTGTCATTTGCGAGATGCGACCACGAACGCTGCAAGTGTTCGAAACGTCAGGAAATACAAAAATCTATTTAGCTGTTTTTATAAAAATAAGTAATAATCGCGAATATGTATGCGTGATCTTAAAACAAAAATAGATAAAATTTTGAATTATATTGATTATTAATTTTGGCCGTTAATCGTCGATGTAAGTGATCGATTTCTAACTTCTGTATGACTTACCCGATAGAAGTCATATTCACACCTATAAGTATATTTGTATTGTCGAGTATGGTTCATAGCTATGCCAGAATCTGATAGGCGACGCAATAATCAAGTTATTCAATATTATTGGCAAATTCTATAAAACGACGATGATGACGACGAAAAAAATGGTCGCGTTGTTAATACAATTTAATTTTTAACTTTAATTTTATTTGTTTTCAAATTCGTCGCCCCACCTACCGGAATGAGCAGAAAACCGTCTGCCGCGCCAACTAGTCAATTAAAAACGCCGAACAAATGTCAGATTAAAATAAATGTTAGGGTAGCCAATTACAAAAACAAAAACACAGTAAAGAAAATCAAACAAGCCATTACCAAAATAAATAAAAAAGGCGATAATTAGCTCTTTAACAAACAATCGAATTTAAAACAAATACTTTCTTGTAATAACCATTTCCGTAAAGCACAGCCGATTTTTCTAGGTTTTTGGTCTATGATCCATTCATATTATATGATGCTTTCAACTTTATATTCCTTGTAATACCAATCTCAGATCCTAAGCGATCAATCCAAATATGTCCAGTTATTGGGACAGTTATCTAAACCCCAATTTACAACGCTACATCAGCCAAGTACCGCCCGCCGCCGCAGACCAGCCAGTAATCTGGGACATAAGCATTTCAACGCTAATTCTCTCTAATGAATGAACTGCCCTGTGATTGAGCATAGCTATTAGTGATACCTGCAATTACTAATAACCTAATTACGAATGAAAGTAGCACAGCGGGTAAATATCCATCTCTGTAGGTTTAAGACTGATGCATTTTGTGATATTGCGTCGTTACATATTGCAGATACGTTTATGAGTTCCATTTTATGCTTCAGTGGAGCTTCTTTTAGATACTTAATAATTACACTGTGAGATATAGATAAAAATATTTTAAATATAGAATTCCCATAGAGAAGAACAGGCGAAAACTGCATGGTTACTCTTTTTAAATCATAATGTGTTACAATATTTGACTACATTGTTCTTGAAATGAAGGTTGTGTGTGGACAATGTAGGAGAAAGGAATCTAAATTACATCAACTCTACACTAAACGACCATATACTCCAAGAACCGCCGCATTCATCTAGCGTCCACGGGCGCTGCAGCTGAAAACGAGGTATTGAGTTTAATTCCCAGGGAATGTAGTGTTAGGTAGGGCACGGCGCGATAGCGTTGGTAAGACCCGTCATTAAGGAGTGGCTGGAGAGGCGGCATGGCGACCTAACCACCCGGCTGACTCTTAGGACATGGGTATTTCGAGAGGTATTTGTGTCGCATCTTGGAGGACACAGCGCAGCACACGCTGACGGAATGTCCAACACGGGCGTTGCAGTGTCCTGACCTCAATCGCGGTGCCGATGGTGGTGACATCTCACTTCCAGCCGTGTTTCAGTCCATCGTCTGGAGTGAGAAGGCGATGCCTTCGCCAACTTTTTCTAGGTGATGAACGAAAGGAGGCGGTGGAGTGGGGGTGGATAGAGACCACTTCTCTTCTCCTTCGCAAGAATCGCACCGGGTCTCTGAGGATGCAAACCGCTCTCCGGCCTTCATGAGTTGCGGCTTACGGGCGACGAACTTAGGGCAGTCCGTCATCCGACCAAAAGCAGACCCGATACGGCGGTGCATTGTGTTCTGCGCACGTATCTTTAAGAGGAATGCGTGGCTGGCCAGATCGCAAAGAGATGTGGGCCCGTCGACCAAGTGATCCGATACCTGCTGGGGGTGCGGTCCAATACTAAGCTAACTCCGCACCCCTAGCGATATGAGGAACACTACTGAAGAAGATCGTGGGGTTTAAGCGGTAAGTGTCCGTCCACCCTTTCTTAGCTCGGAAGAAGTTCATGAGGATTTCCCCACGCCAGAAAAACGCGCAGTGTTGACACGGTGCGGCACAGTGTTGGAGTGTACGACATGGAAGGAGCCGTGCCGTGCCCTCATCGATGAGCTTGGCTGAGTCCTGTTACTGCCGACCACAGTTTAGGAGATGGTTGGTAATGATAGCACTTGAAGCGTGATAACCTCCTGCGTACCGGTCATCTCGCAGACGGAGTCTGCAGACAGAGAGCGGGAGGCGACGACCACTTTCCCAATTCGCAGCAGAAGATGCCGCGGCAGAGGCGGGCAGGCAACGCCGGCTGCTGTAACAGTAGCCCGTGTACGAGGGATTCAAAAACGGACCCGGTTAACCAAGTTTGCACCCGCGGCGTACAACTGTGAACTTCTGCCTTCTTGGAACACATTTACCAAATATGTAGACGCTTATTCGACTAATCCACCCTGTAACTCATCATGATTTCAGCCGAATTCAGTCCACTGCTGGACACAAGCATCACCACAACGACCGGTATGGTTGTGTTGTGCTCATCGGGGGGTATTGCCATAATCACCACTTATTGTTATTGTACTCGAAGGAAACTGCTGCCCATCCTCTGGCTAATCCCATTGTCACCTTTTACGACACCCACAGGATGAAATTGGTGGGTCCTATTCTTAGCTGATACCACTTTTTGGACTTACTTTCCTGACTATTTTATACATATATCTAATTAATAATCAACAACTCCATTGAAAAATGCCCTCGTACATCACACTCGTTGCAGCCACTCTGTATGACACATTACACTCACGTACAACTTCCAACTCGTGTACCTACTATTAATTAGGTAGCAGTCAAATCTCAGCTCTAATGACGTTCCGAATACAGTTACTACTCTAGTTCGGCGATGATTTTGATTTGTGGTAGCCGTGTAGCTAATGGGTGACTATCGCTACGCTGCCACCCGACATCGCGCGTCGTGAAGAATTCATTCGTTATATTTCGAGTTGCGACCATGAGATAGAAGAAGCTGAACCTATATAAAATCACTGCTTGCCTGTCTGTCCATCTGTCTGTCAAGATCATAATTATAAAGTATCAAATCAAATTTTAATATTTTGTTTCATCATTTCGGCCGAATGAAGTCCACTGCTGGACACAGGCCTCCCCCGTAGATCACCACAACGACCGATATGGGTGTGTTGTAGGCTCATTGGGGGGTTTTGCCATAATCGCCACGCTTGGCAGACTGGTTGGCGATCGCAGTTGAGCTGTTAATGTACTCGAAGGACGCTGCTGCCCATCCTCCGGCTAATCCCTTAGTTGACTTTTACGACACCCACGGGAGGAGATGGGGTGGTGGTATTCTGAGCCGGCACCACACGGCTTTTTTGTTTTTATTATTTCCCCAGTAATCCTTCTTCTTTACTCTGTCCTGTGAATTGGCATTTGGTTTAGCTTGCCTAGATCAATTGACAACAGACAACAACAAACCATTTTTCGACAATAGACAGATATTTTAATAAACTAGGAGTACAGTATTATCTACATTTTATAGGAAAAATAAATAGTCTCTCTACCATTTATGGTTTTAGAAAACATGAAGACCACGGCCGACAAATAAACGCTCATAAAGACTCGTACTTTAGTGACGAACCCTCACTGAGCGCACGCTGAGATCTGGGTTGGCACAATGCAATGTTGCACGTAATTTTACAACTAAAAAGAATGCATGTTACATTTTTAAAAACAAGCATAATTAAAAGAATGCAAATTCAATAGACATAAGTGCAGGTGCTGGAAAATATTTAACAATCGGAACAAATTCAATAAATGCCCTTATTTCGTGTTGCATGACAGGCATCGCTAGCTTGCCGCCTTAACAAGAAACTTTACATTCTTCGCCTGTAATCATCTGGTTAAAAACTGGTTTTAAATAGGGAATGCAGAGTAAAGCTGCCGCATGTAATTTACATTGGAGATCGCTCTAAGAATTCTAAAGAATATCTATATTTATATGGCTTCTAATCCGGAACCTCATAACAGCACATCCTTGGGCCCTAAGAGTAACATGATCAAACAGAAGCACAGAGACCAAAAACTATTTATGCACAGTGTAAATATATAAAGGAAACACCGACCCACTAATCATCTGGCTTAATCGATTCAGACTTAATTAAGTAGTTCGAGTAGACAGCATCTCCTAGCGTCTCTGAACCGACAAGATGTTTGCATTCTCAGGTCATGGCTGTCAAATTACACGAGCGTTTAATCTTGTTACTAATTCGATTTATCTCGTTAACATTGGTTATAAGTAAGACGAGTAATGATTGGTTACACGCTATCCATAAATGAATGGTCTTATAAAAAGACTGCCAAGACTTCGACAAACATCGAACGCCGTGAAGTCGTTTCCGGCATTTACCCGAATAGATGCAGAAGGTTAACTAATGGGAGAGGGGGTACCATCGACCAATCTAAGCGGTGATCACAGTAATAGGAAATATGGAAAAGTGGTACGGGGGCGTAACCGCGCCACCGCGACTGGATCAATTTGGGCCATCTGGAAAAAATGGCCGTTTAAAAACATCAGTTGAGATTCGATCGCTTAATGTGAAACTTTGTTATATTGTCGTGTTTTTCGGGGATGACATGCAAAAACCGAAGCGAAAATAATAACTTTATCAAGGAAGGAATCATATACAATATGCAAGTGAAGGAATTTTCTTGTATTTGTCTATAAAAATAATAAATTAAAAATTATTGTTTTCTTTATTATGTTACATTTGGATTGATGGAGCAGCACGACATTATTATTTTTGTACAATATACAATGCTTCTTTTCTACCACTTTTAACTAGCAATCGGTGAATAATAAACGCAGTGAATAGAACAGCAAATGATACACCCAATAAACTTACGCGTTGCGTGGTACGGCTGTCGTTTGCGGTCTGTACGCTCGGTATGATTGGCTACCTACAAAGTCGTGTGTTTTAGTATGAGAAACCAATTATAATGTTGTGTTTATTCAGTTCATTGGATAAGAACTTGTAACTGTCTGCATTAGTGTGCTTTTATGAAGAATGGTAGTGGAAAAATGGATTTCAAGGCTCGCATACATTTTGATCTAAATGGCATATCTCCTTTCTTCCAATATATATGGCGGTAATAGTCCATCAGCGTCTGGCAGTGATGTGCAATTCGCGGAAAATGCATGAGAAATACACGTAATACTCACGTACAAAAAATAATGTGATGTGCATTGCACGTGGCTAGTAAATATTAATAAATAATACCAGCCTGTAACTCTCCCACTCCAAGCTAAAAGTTTATTTTTGTACAGAGAAGGAACGACCATTGATCACCATGCTTGCTCACTGCGTGTTAGCGATTTCAGACCATTAGATCCACACGTTACACCAGGGGTGGCTAAGAAAGTACGTATGACATTGAAAAAGATACATTGGTACGTTCTAGATGTTAAACCACAACCTGATGATTAAGAAGCGAATCCCTAAAACAGCAACGTCATGTTGCTACTATGAAAAACAAAACAACAAATGATAATGCTCTTTAAATTAAATGTTTAAATGTCGGTGCTTTTCATAGCATTCTAGCAGAACCAAACTCGGTTGCGGATAGAATATTATATTTTTTCAAAGTCAAAGGCAAAGTCAAAGTTTTTATTTCATATAGGCCCTAATAGGCACTTAAGAAAAGTCGAAAGTTAAGGTGCATGCTTTGTTTAACTAATGTTGATACACAGGCGAAATAGAAGTCAATTTATAATCACCATTATTATTAGAATAAGGTAGACATTACTATGTACAAAAAATCCTTGTAATAAAATAAAGAATATAAACAAAAAGCAACCATGCTACATAGCCGATCAACAGCACTCGGATCTCTGTTTTCAGCACACAGTCCGCCTGAGCGGCTGCTTAAAATCGCCCGTCTGACTGGACTACGTTCTATACTGCGTTTGACTTGCTCCGATGGCATTCCATTCTCGTCAAACATGGACAGCCCATTGCTGCTTCAGCTTTCTGACTCTGGCTACTGGTAATTACTATATAACGCAATGACTATTAAATGAGTTGGGCCTATATTCAACGCTGAACTCTGATGATAAGTGATTGAGCCTTATATGAGGTAGTTAGATGAATCTAAATGGCGGCCGCACGACCTATCGATCTGCGGCGGTGATACTTGAGAGTGTGACTATTAATATTAATGAATTAATACCTCAACGGCCCTCTGTCTTCGATTCATACAGTAAGTCAAAGCCTGATAGAAATACAGAGATTCGTCATACGAATATCAATTACAATCGTAAAGTTAGTCACAAGAGTTAAAATGTTTGTTCCGTTTCATGTCATTTATACATTAGTTTGAAATTTATTGAACCCAAATCAGACTGGTCACATATTTTCCGCGCCTTTTATGACAAATACCCTACAAAGCTCATTCTGTAACTTAAATTTTAACCAATATTTAGGATCTAAAGATGTAGACTTCTGTACAGTCCATATCGCACATTGTGTGGAGTGGACTTTCTGTACCATAAATGTGTTATGTATCATTGACGCTTTTTATGCGATCCCGGAGAAGTAGAGAGTAAAGCTACGGACGTAAAGCTGACATCTGTACCATTCTGAGAAACCAGTCATCATGTTAATTATATTATAGCTCCTGTACACGACGACGGATGTTGGACACACTTAATATCCATTCACATTCGATGTTATCTTTTTTACATCAAATAAATTTCGTGACAAATTTTCACAATTATCTGTATATACACGGCTTTACTGAAATGCACAGGCTCTTCACGCGGCTCGATCGTGTCAAGAAAGGCTCCGTTTCAGCCCGCAACC
Source organism: Diloba caeruleocephala (assembly GCA_947459985.1). NCBI lineage: Eukaryota > Metazoa > Arthropoda > Insecta > Lepidoptera > Noctuidae > Diloba > Diloba caeruleocephala. The sequence goes on from OX381613.1 coordinate 5,865,216, forward strand.
AAGTCAGACTAACCTGAAATATGTACGTGAGTAAATAAACTTATAAACTTGATAAAATGTATTCGTTTATACACACGAATCGCTTGGATTCATCATTTCGGCCGAATGAAGACCACTGCTGGACACAGGCCTCCCCCAAAAATCACCACAACGACCGATATGGGTGTGCTGTGGTCACATTGGGGGGTTTTGCCATAATCGCCACGCTTGGCAGGCGGGTTGACGATCGCAGTTGAGTTGTTAATATACTTGAAGGACGTTCCTGTCCATCCTCCGGCTAATCCCTTAGTCGACTTCTACGACACCCATGGGAGGAGATGGGGTAGTGGTATTCTGAGCCGGCACCACACGGCAATGCATATAACCTACTGATTTTCAGGTTACATATTAGCTAAAAATAATTTTGTAGATCCAGGAATTTATTTACTCTTTTATGTACAATAGTGTACAAATGTGGTATTAACGCCATAGGCATTTTTTGCCAGACGACCGTTGGGTGATGCAGAGACAACAAGATAAATGCACCAACAAAATAAGAGTGACGACACGGTTGGTGCAGTGGCTGATATAGTCGGCTGCTGCGCAACGGGTCGTGGGTTCGATTCCCGCACGGAACAAATATTTGTATGATCTGCAGGTAGTAAAAAAAAAAAAGAGAGAGGTATAGAGGCGATGGCAATGCTCACGATTTTGAACGTTTAATTACAATTGACTTCTATGTAGCTAAGACTCCATTTACCTACATACGGATAAAGCTTCTATACAGGGTGTCCAGTAAATAGCACGACATACTGCAGGGGGTGAGAGATTGGGTCAATACCTACCAAAAAAACACAATATATGTTCAGCAAATTCTTACGAATTTTTTTTTCACCACTGTAGGTTAAAGTTAAGCGATAAGAAAATTGTACTGTGAAAATTTAAATAAAAATTGTATTTCTTGAAAACATTTTAGTTTTTAATAGAATAAAGACTTATCAATGAGTAAAGTAACTATTCACAAATAATTTGAGGTAAAAAAAAAAACCAGAAAAGGAATTTTTCATTACGAGATGCTTAAAAATCTTTGTCAAGGAAGAGATTTTTCGATGTTTCGGAAAATTTGTACTACTGTAAATCCGTAAGATTTTACTGAACATATATTGTGTTTTTTTGGTAGGTATTGACCCAAGCTCTCACCCCCTGCAGTATGTCGTGCTATTTGCTGGACACCACGTATATCGGGTGCAAATAAAAAAATAAAAACTTGCTCTTTTGCATATCAAGTCACCAAAAAGATTGGCTAACGTAAGTAGCTAACGGTACATCATATATTAATATCACTAAGAACTTTTTAAATTAATAATAATACATTGCTCTATTTACAATTTCTCTCGAGATAATTGTAACACTGACGGAGGCCTCTCGTTAATGAAGTAGAATACAATTTCTATTAAGTTGCACCCGCTCTCTACGTACTGTTCCTTGTTTGCCCGAGGTCGTCAGTAATTACTAAAAGCATGGCTTAGCTCAATTTTCCGATATTATCATAAAACTTAGTGTTTGTAGGCCACTAGACCAGGAAGTTGTTTTTAGGGTTGCGTACTTTTTTCTTCAGTATTTTTACCCAATTTCATTTATAATGTAAGGAGTATATAACTCATGATTTTCATCATTATTTCAGCCGAAAAACGTCTACTACTGGACAGAAATCTCCCCCATAGATTGCCACAACAACCGGCATGGGTTTGTGTTGTGTGCTCATTGGGGGGTTTTGCCATAATCGCCACGCTTGGCAGACGGGTTGGCGATCGCAGTTAAGTTATAAATGTTCTCGAAGGACGCTGCTGCCTATCCTCTGGCTAAACCCATGTCGCCTTTTACGACACCCACGGGATGAAATGGGGTGGTGGTATTCTTAGCTGGCACCACACGGCGAAATGGAAGGAGTGTAACTAGATTATGACTACTACAAGGTCCACTGACAACCTGGAAAATAAATAACACGTCAGGTTGCTGTAAAATAAAATTACTGAGAGAATGAGACTGACAACATTTTGTTTTAAATTATTCTTCTCCAAACTCATATTTTATAATGGAATCCTAAATATATATATATATATTCATTAGTTCAGATTGATATTAAAAAAGACAGCTTAAAAAATAAAGCGAACAATTCGGACTAGGTATTTTCTAACAGCGGTACGTGAAGAACAATCGTTGACACAATTGTTAATAAAAAGCGCAGTTATTAAGAGATTTACAGTGTTTATGAATAATACGGAACATTTTGTCAAGTAACATTATTTCTGTGATTTCACGGCCGAATACTGAAACGCCATTAAATATTTAAGACACTAACTACTTGAGGCGCCCGTTTTCGGTATGAATCGTCGGTGGTCGGTAAAGCGGTCGGCCATCTTTGTCCAGTGAAGTGTTTTTTTTTTGCGTAGCCCTATTTTGCACATGTAAATCCGATTTCTCGTATGAAACCGTTGTGTTTCGCATATAATTATACTTTTATATTACTTAAGTATACGAAACAAAAGACTCCAAGCTTGAATGCTTTCTACCTCCACGTCAACAAGCAACGACCGTGAAAGCATGCATCACATGGCAATATCATATTAGCCTAATTGCGCAGCATGTCATATTAGCCGTAATACGGGCCATTACTTGGTTTCTCTTGGACAGAGCTGCTCTATAGAGGTTCATGGAGTGCACAGATAGTTAACTTTCGTACTGCGTTCGTTGAAACCATAGAATTAGAATGTTATAGAATCATATTATTATGTTATAATTATTACGCCTCTGTTCAGAATGTACTGGAAAGTGGAATGACGGTGAAGTAAAAAATCTCTTTGTAATCCGTAGAATTACCAGAGACTTGAAACCTGGAAGAATGTCACAAACCGACGGTCCTGCTTTTAACAATAATTGTCATTGTCATTAACAGTTTTTGTCATTTCTGGCGGTAAGTCAAGAGTGAGCCAGACGAAGAGTAAAAAACATTGACATTACCCTCGGGAGACGAGGCCAAGCATGTTGAGATAGTCGATATTGAGACCATCGGCAAGCGCGTAGCGATGTAGGGTCACGGGTGGGCACGTCCCCACCCAGAAATAGCGTTGCCCAACCCATCAAAATTAAGTGAAACTGAAAAATATCATTATAAGTATGTTCCCGAAAAAAATGTCTAGTAGTTTCAACACGCGGGTGCCACCACCAGAAAAAAATCCCTGGCTACGCCAATGACCATCGGAGCCAGATGCCTACAAATAAATATATGGTATGCTTATAGTCATCATATCAGCCACAGGACGTCCACTGCTGAACAAAGGCCTCCCCCTTAGATTTCCACAACGAGCGGTCACATGCCGCTCTCATCCAACGACTCCCAGCGACCTTCACCAGATCGTCTGTCCACCTCGTTGGAGGTCGTCCCACGCTGCGTTTTCCGGTGCGCGGTCTCCATTCGAGAACCTTTGTGCCCCAACGGCCATCAGTTCTACGAGCAATGTGCCCTGCCCATTGCCACTTCAGTTTACTAATCCTTTCAGCTATGTCGACAACTTTAGTTCTTCTACGGATCTCCTCATTTCTGATTCGATCTCGTAGAGAAATACCAAGCATAGCTCTCTCCATAGCTCGCTGAGTGACCTTGAGCTTTCTTATGAGGCCCATTGTGAGTGACCACGTCTCTGTTATATACTGCTTATAGTAATTAACTAAAACTAAAAATACACATCTTGATGTTTATCCTCCAAAATAAAACAAAATTGGCAGGTCCTACCCTAGGATTTCAAATCGAAATTACCGTCAGTTTGTGACCAAAGACGAAAGTCTAATTTTTTTTTGACTGAACTACACAAACTGTATCAAAAACCCTGGCCGATCCGTGAAGGTGATATTCAGTATAGTATTGTGATCATATTTATGTAATACATTTCTGAAATTAAGGCTTTAAAAAAAGTAAAGCATTTCAGAAATCACGAGCTTATTTGAACAAATAATTTGCTCAAATACGCTGATTGAATTTAAACTATTTTACACGGAAATATAACTATTCAAAAAGTACAACTTTGGATATTTTCAAATATAAATTCATACCTAATTCATTTTTTTAAATAACGTTTCCCCACACTAGGATTTCTCCAGTGCTGTGGGTGCGTTTACAGACATAAATTCCACACACAATACACCCAGACCCGGAACAACTACCGGCAGATTTTGTTCCGTGCGGGGATCGAACCCAACCCCTATTTATATAATGAATTATTTATTTATTCATTATTTAAACCCCGATTTATACTGTAATACTAGTTATCAAACATTCAAAGATGACAAAACCCTGTTAGCTTTTGCAACAAGTAAAGAAAAACATATATTTATCATAAAAATCTGATTTTATTCTTTAACAGCTTTTTTGCCTCTTACGATATAGTTTATATTTCTCAAAAATTGTTGACAACCCCTATTACATGTCACCCGTAGACATGTAACAATTTAGCATTGGCAGATCGACATAGCACACCGAATTAGCAAGCTGAAGTGGTATTGGGCTGGTCACGTCTGTCGAAGTACCTGTGGCCGATGGACCAGACGAGTCCTAGAGTAGAGACCACGTACAGGCAAACGTAGTGTGGGTCACCCACCGGCCAGATGGATGGACGAACTGAAGAAGGTCGCTGGTACCGGCTGGATGCGGAATGCTGATGACCGGGTGTTGTGGCACACGCTGAAAAAGGCCTATGTCCAGCAGTGGTCCGTTATAGGCTAATGATGATGATGACGATTAAATAGACGATAGCGATAATTTTTTTTGTTAAATACTCAACAATAGAATTTCTCCTGTATCGTGGGTAAAAAGAAAGAAAGATTTTTTTATTTGACAATAAAGTGGGACATCAAAAACGGTAATAAAACTCAATATGAAACTAAAAGTATACACGATAAAAAAATTGGATAGGTTTATACAAAAAAACAACAAAAACTCAATATTAAGTTAGAATTTGTTGTGTGCCCCACAGTTTCGCCAAACAGGTAACCAGTTCAGTATTTGCCAGACAAAAACCTGGCGCTGGTTTTCAACTGGACCCTTCGGTGATTCACGGGTGTAAAAACAGTATATAAAATAAATCTTGCATATACCTACTAATAAATCAACAAATACGACTATACAAATAAGAACTACACTAAGCGCAAAAATAAAGAATAAAATCAAATATACTTAACAATAATTTTATAATTGGCATTGAAATAATTTAATGACCTAATAAACGACAACAAACACAGATGTCACATGCATACACATACTCGGAACAACTACCGGTTGGCCATATAAACATTTGTTCCGTGAGGATTCAACATCAAGCCCGCAGCCGGCGAAGTGAAATGAATCGCGCAGCCACTGCGCCATTCTAGTCCTCTAAAGTATCACTACCACACAGTCCAGCAAAGTCTACTTTGAAATACCGTAAGCTAAGTCGCGGGTGTCAATGTATCTGACGTAATATAGTTATATAAATAGAAACAATACCTAAGCGACGACCAATGACGTGTTACCACTAATGTGGATTTTCTAAATCACCTACAGGAACTATAATTTTGGGAAAAGCAATTGATTAAGTCGTTAAGTTATCAATTACCGGTATAACTATTATGATATAAAATCAAAACGATTTGATCAATTAGACATATTGTTTTGTGTCATCAAGATGAACGGAATACATTTGGTAAGTTACTCATTGTCTATATTTTTTGTTCAGATACCCATGGCCGAAAGGTTGAGGTTTTAAGCCATGTAGTTTCTTCAGTAACACATTCTATCTTTTATTGTATGTATTCAGATTCTGTTTTTGATATTATTATTTATATCTTTATCCGTGTGGTGTCCTGATTAACAATGGAGCACCACTCCATCTCCTCCTATGGATTTCGTAAAAGGCGACTAGGGGTCTCTAAACCGGAGGGATGGGCAGCAGCGTCCTTTTCTTGAAACAGCAGCCATACGAGTACTGCGCTCACCAACCCGCCTGCCAAGCGTGGTGAGTACTGGCAAATTCCCTCCAAAATGACGACACAACTGTGCTAGTCTATGGGGGAGGTTTTTGTTCAGCAGTGGAGGGCTTATGGCTGATATGATGATGATGATTTAAATCTTATTTAAATTTAAAAGACAGTATGTAATAGGCACTTTCTAGGTAGGAAGTACCTACTTCGTGGCTCAACGATAGAATGAACATGATTTTATTTTTGAAATCAAATACTAAATCTATGTATTTGCAGGTCATGGCACTGGGGGTTATAGCCGTCGCGTGCGGTTTCCCGTTGGAGGAACAACAAGGAAAAAACAACTTGATCACAGGGGTATTCATCCCGTCTGATGCCTTCAAAAATCTGCAGGACAGAGCCAACGCCAACTCACCGAACAACCAACAACCGATCCAAGGAAGTGTGCAAGGAGGACAGCCCAGTCCAAACGTACAAAACCCGCAATCCAACTACCAGCCTGGCGCATCTAACCAACCACAGTACCAACAATACCAGCCACCCGTACTGACTAACCAACAACCTTCGCAAAACAATCAACAGCCCGGCGCTAATAATCAACCTATAGTAACGGTTCAACAACCAGGTTTAAACACCCAAACACCGGTCTTGACAAATCAACCGGGTAACAATAACCAGATGGTATCGAATATGCAACCGGGCAACCAACAACCTATCGTGTTTACGCAACAACCATTGACAGCAAGTCGGGACCCAAATACATCAAATCAACCAATGATGGTAATGACTAATCAACCAAATGGACAGTCCAACCCACCTATCGTGTTCGTACAACAACCATCCTCTAATCAGCCAATTTACGTGCAACAACCCAACCAGCAGGGCAATCAAGGATATGTGATATCAAATGCTCAGCCTAGCTTACCGACCCAAGTGATAATTGCTACCAATCCTTCTAATGGAAATCAGATCCAAGGCACGTTGGTTTCGGCACCAAATCAAAACCAGCCCGGTTCTACGGTGTACACCTTGATACCACTTGATGGCCAGAATAATAATAATTATAATTCAGGTGGTTCCTACATGGTTCCAGCACAACCTGGCAATTCAAACCAAGTCATATTGAGCACTGGAAAATAGAATTATTAGAAAAGTGAACCTATATTATGTAAGCATACTTTGAGTGGAAATAAACATAAAGACAATCCGTCCCTATGATTTTATTTTTAGACTAGCTGGGAATTTAAAATAAATTGGATTCTTTATCAATAATTTAGATTACTTCGGCATAGACACTTGACGAGTATATATATTGGATTTCATAGGTTTTAATTGTTTTGCACGGATCCCAAATTATTAAAAAAAAAAGTAGCTTAAGTTATTTCTTATAACATCAGCTATCTGCCAGTGAAAGCCCCGTAGAAATCGGTTCAGCAGTTTCGGAGATTATCGGGAACAAACAGAAAGACAGACAAACAAATTAAAAATAGTTTTTTTGTTGTACGTACCATATATACTTTCATATTTTTCATTTCATTTTGCATGTAGTAAAAAGCTCTTATTTTGACATTACAAACAGACACTTCAATTTTATTTATTTGTGTAGATCGTAGATGGAGTATTGTTAATACTCAGTCTAGGTATAGATATATAGGAGCTCTATGTGTGAGATTCAGAAACAAGTCTAAGCGTGAACTTACGCTTCCATCTGTCAAAATTAGGGGTGTAAGTAGTGCATTTTGACAGATGGAAGAGTTAGTTCACGCTTAGACTCGTTTCTGAATCTCACTCAACTCTCTGTTAAAGAGCTGCGCATAGCAAAATTATTCAAAATAAATAAATGATAATATTAGAATAAATGACAACTTGCCATTAGTATTTGGAATTGCAAACTCAATGATGATAAAACTTAGTTCATAGAACCCGTATCCATTGCTCATGTAACCGACAACAGCTGCATAAATATTTTGTACTGGTTTACTAAAATAAATAAGAAAAGAGTTATTCTTCAGAAATATAAGTACTGCAGTGGTTTCTAGAATATGAATTGGAATATAGACTCATCAGTACCTTTTTTTATTGGTGCCCAGTGGAAATTCTTCATGAACTTCCTTCGCCCCGGGGAAGGACGAAGGGGTATGCCGGACTCCTACCGGCTAAAACCACTGGAGCGGTCATCTTCGGCACCTAAGGGAGGCTCCAGGTCCTCGTATGATCACACTAGAGCCGCCCACTGGTGCCACGCCTATTGGCACATCTCGGAGAGGGTGACTGTAAAGCGGTCACCCCCCCCAGGGGGATTGTAAAGGATCCCCTAAAGCGTCCCACGGCAGCGCGTGACCACATGCGTAGACTCATCAGTACCTACATTATATTATAAAAACAAGAAACAGTTCGCGTCATCAAAACAATAGGTACATTTTATCAAAACTCTATGGTAGGTATGTAAATAGCTTTCCGCAATAATCATTCGGTGTATTTAGCCAAATTTTATAAATGCACTATTTTATTTATAATCTTTTAATTTATACACTCTGTCTAGACAAATAGTGTAAGTAATAAAATTGATTATAATTGCATAGTACGTCGCCACAAATACGTGACATTTACTAACTATGCTCGATGATATTAAATACGAGTTGTTCACAGTTAGCCATTGAAATTAATTAAAGCGCAGAAACGTAGGCAGTACCCAACCAGTAACAAACATACGAATAGTTCAGGAAATGAAAACGGGACTTAATGTTTGCTCAATTACTTAAATAGCAATACTTACGATAATCCGATATCTATGTTTGGTATATTAAAATGAGAAATGTAATTGTTGAGCCCACCGTAAACATTTACAGTCGGGAATGATGGGTTTACACCCGTATAGGCCATTCGTTTCTTCTTAATTACTTCTTTCGAACGGCGCCTATAAAACGTCGCGATGTGGCAGGAAGGTGAGTGTACCTAAGGTGAGCCCTAAGCTAGTACCATCCGTGGCCAAAAGGTAAGGTGAAAAAGGCAAGTTATGATTGTTAATATAAATAGCAATCCGACGGGACGGATTGCAGAAAAACACGACACTGGCTGCACCCTGAGCGGCCAACGGGAACCACAACACGTCCATGCGGACCATTGCGTCCAAGCGTCGAATGAATGAAGTGGTGGACGATATGAATCGTGTAAAGATACAATATCTACAAATCCGATATTGGCTTGTTCAAAATCCATATATTACAATCACGGACTAGAAAAAAAAGATGGACTCCGCGCCACTCATATCGAAAGTGAAGCACGGTATCGAACACGTGTGCGTGATTTGAAGGATACCAGATGGAATGAAATTTTCCCAAGTTTTTTTTAAATAATAACGGTAATATTACATATATTAGTAGTAATACTTTCATCAAAGATAAGAAAAAAAAACGGAAATATTATTTCTGTAGATTGAATTTTGCTTTCTCTATGAGGTCTTTGGTTAGGATTAGGACAGTGACAGGCTGATATGATATTTTATATTTATAAAGAACTAGTGTCCGAAGGAAACACGATATTCAGCCGAGAGAACCAGACTGAACTCGACTGAACTCGACTGAACTCGACTGAACTCGACTGAACTCGACTGAACTCGACTGAACTCGACTGAACTCGACTGAACTCGACTGAACTCGACTGAACTCGACTGAACTCGACTGAACTCGACTGAACTCGACTGAACTCGACTGAACTCGACTGAATTCTACTGAACAAGACTGAATTCTACTGAACAAGACTGAACAAGACTGAACAATACTGAACAAGACTGAACAATACTGAACAATACTGAACAATACTGAACAATACTGAACAATACTGAACAATACTGAACAATACTGAATACAAATAACAGTCGAGTTCAGTCTAGTTCAGTCGAATTCAGTCGAGTTCAGTCTAGTTCAGTCGAATTCAGTCGAGTTCAGTCTAGTTCAGTCTAGTTCAGTCTAGTTCAGTCTAGTTCAGTCTAGTTCAGTCTAGTTCAGTCTAGTTCAGTCTAGTTCAGTCTAGTTCAGTCTAGTTCAGTCTAGTTCAGTCTAGTTCAGTCTAGTTCAGTCTAGTTCAGTCTAGTTCAGTCTAGTTCAGTCTAGTTCAGTCTAGTTCAGTCTAGTTCAGTCTAGTTCAGTCTAGTTCAGTCTAGTTCAGTCTAGTTCAGTCTAGTTCAGTCTAGTTCAGTCTAGTTCAGTCTAGTTCAGTCTAGTTCAGTCTTGTTCAGTCTAGTTCAGTCTAGTTCAGTCTAGTTCAGTCTAGTTCAGTCTAGTTCAGTCTAGTTCAGTCTAGTTCAGTCTAGTTCAGTCTAGTTCAGTCTAGTTCAGTCTAGTTCAGTCTAGTTCAGTCTAGTTCAGTCTAGTTCAGTCTAGTTCAGTCTAGTTCAGTCTAGTTCAGTCTAGTTCAGTCTAGTTCAGTCTAGTTCAGTCTAGTTAGTGGCGCGACTACTCTAACAAAGAGGAGACGAAGATTATAGGAAATACTCAATACTTATATATCACTTATATCACATACTAAATCCTATTTAGGAATATGTTTGTCGCTTTTTCGTTTCACCGATTTTTCAAATCACAACGATGTTAAAGAAGTTTCGCTTCAATAAAAAAAATAGTACCCATTTTTTCGGGAAAATTAGCCATTTATTTTCTAACAACTCAGACACATGTAGTTGATGTTTTGTGTTCCAAATAGTAATGATAATTTAAATCTCAAAAGTATAAAAAATGGTATATAAATTAGTGTCTTACCTGTGATAAGTAATTCCTGGACACTTTTTCTGATGAAGAGTTAATTTTACACTATTTTACGACACAAGGCATTATTGGTTATTTGTTTCAATTATCGTAAATAGTAACTACACGGGCGCTGAGGCATGTGTGTGCGTAAGGCACGTGTGTACAAGCGAATCGGCATACTTAGGGTGCTTCACTTTCGATATGAGTGGCGCGGAGTCCATCTTTTTTTTCTAGTCCGTGATTACAATATCTAGTTATTCGGGTATCGCTCGTTCCACATCGGCTACGTGATTCACGAGTTAGAGTGGTATGGCAATAAAAATCTGATATTGAACCTATTTGTCCTGTTGAACCTATCAGTACATTTTTTACATCGATATGAATGACATAAATATTAGCTCTTTAGCGTGTGGTAGCTTGCTTATGTGGATATGAATTATAAACTCACTTTTATAGTTTTACAAGCGCATGAATTTAAAGTTTAGTTTCGGTTGACTATTAATGATACATTTCAAATATCGTTTATTTAGCCTTCAACTTGAGCATTTAATCTAGTTATAGATAGAATTTTCACTTTATTTTTTATTTCGCTGGAATGACCTGTGGAAGAAAGATGCGCTTTTTTCAAATTCAAATTCAAATTTCTTTATTCACAATAAATAGAGTACAATAGATGTTTACAAGTGACAAATAGTTCCAAGTCTATTTAACCTTCAAACGGCATGTGTTTATTCTTCGGCGGTCGAGAATTTGCATTACTTTATTATGGACAATGCTAATACTATAAATAATAAAACTTTTGTGTCCTGTATAAACTATTGTAAGTAATAAAAAAGTCACGAATGAATATTAGCGTCATGTGGAAGTATTACGACAAAACTAATGACTCCAATTTTAATATATCATCATTTCGGCCGAATGAAGTCCACTGCTGGACACAGGCCTCCCTCAAGGATCACCACAACCACCGATATGGATGTGTTGTGGGCTCATTGGGGGGTTTTGCCATAATCGCCACGCTTGGCAGGCGGGTTGGCGATCGCAGTTGAGTTGTTAATGTACTCGAAGGACGCTGCTGCCCATCCTCCGGCTAATCCCTTAGTCGACTTTTACGACACCCATGGGAAGAGATGGGGTGGTGGCATTCTGAGCCGGCACCACACGGTATTTTAATATATAATATCATTGAATGACGCCGATAAAAAGGCAAAATGTCGTGCTTGTGATGATCTGTACAGCTAAAAAGGAAAGACGGTCAATTTGCGATATTATTGTTCAACTTTATGCAGGTATCATAGGATCGATCATCATCATCGTATCGTTTCAAACTAAGTATATAACTTTAACTCCCCTACATAAGTAAATTAACATAAAACCTAACCTTTCTTTCTAATAAAGGTTAGGTTTTCTAATATACTTATCATAAATTAATAAAACATTATAAAAATATTATTTTACAATTCACATCTAGCAAACTGTGCTAAATTAAATAAAAATATACGAGTACTCCACAGTATCTGCATAAGCTACATAAAGATATGTAAGGACGGATTATACAAATCTAAAATCCCGATTCGCATCGAATGCCTACCTACAATATCGTTCAATAAACTATACACGCTAATATATAGTTTTGAAATCCGATATTGAAACTCGAAATTTGATTTGGATACGATTCTCATAAAAAGCTATATGACCCAGGCTTAGATGAACCGTTCTACAATATTGACCATACACATAAGTAAAGTGCGAGCGTAGAGTGCCACACGTAGTCGAGAATTCGAGGTAGCTGCGACCAGGCGGAGATAGCCAACGAATCACGGCGCCGATATTATTTGTTCGTCTTTACGCATACGGAACCGTCTCTGCGTAACTAGGCTATCCGGGAAGCCGTAACGACCTCCAGCGAGGCGTAAAATTACAAGGTAAGCAAAAGCAGCTAAAGGAATGGGAAGGCACCCTGCGGGACTCGAATCTAAGCTCAGGGTATGTGTCATCCATAGTGTAGGGCGAAAGGCTGCAAACCCCCAGCCTCCCCCATAGATAGGAGAACGACGGCCGGTTATACATTGGCCACCCTTGACGCGTTGTAACCGGAGCAGTCACAGCAGCATGCTAATTAGTAGTTGTTGGAGAGTTAGACTCTCGTTTATACGTTTAGCATTACTATCGTTTGTATTATTTTAAACACTAGGGACATGTCATTAGCAAATACAATTACATCTGATAAATTGAATGTATGGAAGGGCATTTATACAAGCTTAAACAAGAAAGGGCCAAGAAACGAGCGCTGGGGCACGCCCATGTTAACCGTAAACTCCGATGAGGTAGCGTCACTTATATCTACTTTTTGCTGTCTATAAGATATACATATAAGAAGAAACAAGATCAGCAGCTCGTCCACAAATTCCGCAATGGCGTAATTTGTAGATTTGCGTATTATGGCCAACGCAGTCAATAGCCTTAAGAGAGGTCATAAAATATGCCAATAGCAACTTGAGAACCCTCCCAGGATTCATGAATTTGGGAAACTAGTTTCAGTCCTGCATCCGTAGTGTACCTACCTTTCGGGAATCCAAACGATCGACTATGTAAAAACCCCGTTAAAATTAAAACGTAACATCATTTGATAAAGCATAATTTTACTTATGTGCGAGCAAAAAATGAATATATAATTTGATGGATTATGCTTGCATCCTGATTGGAAGATTGGTATTATCTTGCTATGTTTCATGAAACCGGGAAACTTCTGCTGTCTAAACATTGGTAAACTGGTTTGGTTAAAAACACCTGCAAGTGCATGGGCAATGGTAACTATTATAGCTCCAAAGACTTTAACAGACATACGCCATATGTCTTCAGTGTTTTTAATGTTAACACTTTTAAATGCTTTTATAATTGAACCAGATAAAATATACTTCAATTCAAAATAGGTATATCTTTACAAAAAGTCTGTTTATGTAGAGATTTAGATTCGTAATGTCGATCGAGATATTCTTGAATATTCATTTTCTAATGTCTTAGGTGACCTCAGCTCATCTGAAATAATTCTATTACCAATAAATAAAGGTTATTTAAATTATTTTTAACATAAATCAAACTTTACCTTCATTACATTTATTATTTTTCTAAATTAAACTAGTTATTTTTTGTTACCCGGAATCCCATTTTTTCGGCTAGTTTTATTACATTTTTAGCCAGTAGTTGCGGCTAGGCTTAACTTTAACCGAGCTTAGCTGAGATAGAACAACATTAGCCCACGATCTAATCTAAACTTAACATTTTTTTTTTAATCAACGAAGGATCTCTCATTCATTTTCGTTTTTGGAAAGCCCTACGTCCGTTCACCATTTGTTAAGATCCTTGCATCAGCAAGTGGAATCTAAGTCTCAAGATAGGACACTGCATCGCGGATTCCACGAGCGGGTGGGTATATGCCAAGAGGATAGGTGGCAGCCTCCTTATATATACTAAAAAGAACATACTGTGATCTCTTATCCGTCGCCAAGTATGGTGAATATGGGATTATTATGTCTCCTACGAACTGGTTATTCCAGCAGAAAGCCTATTGATGCTACTAGGCCGGTAACGGTCAACAGTTTTTACCATTTACGTCTTTCTTTACGTCCTAGTCATGAGGACCACAGCCAATTTGCTTGCCTAGCGTGATGTCTTCCTCTTCGGTGAAAAGTATGCAGTTTAATCGTAGAAAAAGAATTGCTGATTTTTACACAAAATACAGTGCCATCTATAATTTCGTATATGAACGAGAGAATAATGGTGTCGAGCTTTTGAGTGTCGAGTATCGACTAAATTACAGATTAAATAAAAAATATTTTTCAAAGAACATTTAGCCAGAGTGTCACCTTAGGCTATAATTTTAATTAAATACCAAAACTATTATTTTTAGTATAATTGGCTCTCTCTCTCTATCAATTGTATTAATGCATAGTCGAATAAGAATGAACGAACCAAGTACGATATGTCGAGTAAGATGTAAGTGGTTTTACTACATCACTAGTGTTTAAGCTAACATGGTGGTTGCGGCGAGAGCTGTCATTTTCAGGAAAACTAAAATAAAATAAATCAATATAAGGCATTCTGTAACCGCAAAAATGTCGTCAACAGAGCCTTCCCAGAACAAAACATGGGAGCTTTCCTTGTACGAGCTTCACCGTACACCACAGGAGGTGATAACAGACGCTACAGAGATCGCGGTGTCCCCCCGCAGTTTGCACAGCGAATTGATGTGTCCTATATGTTTAGACATGCTGAAGAAGACCATGACAACAAAGGAATGCCTCCACAGATTCTGCAACGACTGTATCATAACAGCTCTTCGTTCTGGCAACAAGGAGTGCCCTACGTGCAGAAAAAAATTGGTGTCCAAACGCTCTTTGAGGCCAGATCCCAACTTTGACTTGTTGATATCAAAGATTTACCCCAGCAGAGATGAATATGAAGCTCACCAGGAGCGTTTACTAACTAAGCTGAGTATGTCACACTCGCAGGCGTCATTGGTCAATTCTATAACAGAGGGAATTAAGCTGCAATCGCAAAATAGGCCTCAGAGATCTAGGAAAAATCAGGAGGAAAATAGTAACACTTCTAATTCAAATGGTAACACAGAGAATGTTCAAAATGGTACTAGTACCCCAGCTCCCAAAGATGGGACATCGTCCACTGGCAATCCTACTCCATCAGGACAGTCTACGTCAAACCCAGCTTCAGTGAGGAGCACACCATCTCCTGTGCCATCTAACATCAGCTCAGTGTCAAAAAACACAAGCATTACTAAAAGGGCCAAGTCCATTTTAACATCAGAAAGAAGTGAGGAGAGTGAATCTAGTGATGGCAGGTTTGTTAAGTATTGTCTTTATGCCATTGATAAAAAAAAAAAGCCCAGTATTGCTTTTTATGTCTGCATATCTGCATTGTTAAGCCCTATCAAGAGATAAAGTCGCCAGAAATCCAAAACTTGTAGATCATATTCGCTGAAGGATATCTACTGCTAAACTTACCCGTCCCTCATAGTTATCCACAACCAGTTACATCCTGCATGCATCCTAATGATTCCCAGCCACTTTTACCAGGCTATCTATCCACTTCATTCAAGGTGGTCCTTATACTGCATTTTCCAGTGTGTGGTTTACTCGAAAACCTTTCTGCCCCAAAGGCAATCAGTTCATGAATATGAGTCCTGCCCATTTCCACTTCAGCTCGCTTATCTTTTGAGCGATGGCTGTAACTTGTATTCAACAGATACACTTGATTATGATAGATAAAATGTTACCAATTTTCTTGCTGCCCATCCACCATTTATGACAACACTATGATGAAAATCTACAGGGAGACCTGTTCAGCAATAGACATCCTTTGATATGATGATAAATGTTATCATGCAGAGATCAGTGGAAACACCTTAAATAAAAGTGACTAGAAATACTATTATTGAATACATATTTGCAGTTGCCTCCGATTGCTAATACTTAGAAGATGTTTAAAACAAATAAGCTGCAAATTGCGTGATATAAGAAAGAAAGTTAAATTTCAGTTCTCAGTGATGTATGTCACAGTCATTTCAGAAACATGCCTTTTCTGTAGTGATGGGATAGTAACAAGTGATTTATTTTTATTTATTGTTAATTATACATAAGGTAACTAATATTGTTCAATCATTTACAGCTGGAATCTATCCCCTGTTTCAGTTCAGGCTTGATTTTGCTTTTGCCATCCAGTTGTTATCAAAACACATCCAACTACACTCTTCGAAATCAGACAGCATCCATTTTCTTTTATATTTAAACTTGGCATACAGTTTTAGATTGGAAAAGTAATCATTGTATAATTGAACTTCCAGAACTGAAGGAGAAAACTCAATGGACACTGAAGGTGAAGGGGAGCCACTGAACCCAAACGAAATTGAGCTGGTGTTCAAACCCCACCCCACTGAGATGACAGGTGACAACCAGCTGATGAGAGCACTTCGAGATAGCTCCGTCAGATACTTAAAAACAACTGCCAATGCCTCTGGTAAGTGTTTAATAATATACATTTATACACATATTGTGCATTTGAAATAAGCAACATGCATTTTTAATGGGATACAAAGTGACACCTTTTATAGGTGAGAATGCAAATCCTCAGTGCGAGCCTCAAGAAGGCCTTTTATTAACTTAAACTACCACATTGCAGTTTCGACTTTCGAATGTAGGATGCACTGTCAATGAAGTTAGGCCTTAATTAGTACAGTCCAACTAAACAACTTACTGCTTGAGTATAAACCATCATAACAGACAAAGGACATCCACCGCTGAATGAAGGCCACCACCATAGATTTCCACAACAACTGGTTGCATGTCTCCTGCATTCAACTACCTCTATCAGGTTGTCTATCCATCTTGTTGGAAGCCATCCCACACATTTACCAGTGTGTGGTCTCCACTCGAGAACCTTTCTGCTCTAATAGAAATCAATTCTACAAGTTATGTGCGCTCACATTACGACTTCAGCTTACAAATCCTTTCAGCTGTGACAACAACTTTAAATCTTACTAGGGTACCATAATAGTATAATACAGGTATAATACCATAGCTCTCCATAGCATGCTGAATGATTATGAGATTTCTTATGAGGCCCATAGTAAATAATCACATCTCTGCCATATTTCATTACCAAGACTTGTCTTGAGGCACTACTGCAGGCGAAGATTCCTGAACGGTACCCTGCCTAGTTGGTAACTCGGTCCTAGTAGGATGTGTTGAGTGACCTCTATCATGAAGTCAGCACTTACGACATACTCGTCAACAACTAGAAAACAAAGTTCCCAACGGATATTGGGATGGGCATGACATCAACATGGGCATTAACATGAGTTGCATCTTGCCCATGTTCATTTTAAGTCAAAGTTAAGGTCTGTGTTATATTTCTATTACCTTTTACTAATTGTCTTAGGATTTGAGTAAAACTGCATGTTTAGATTTAAATTCACACCTTGTGTGTTTGTTACCTTGGAAATGGATAAACAATAACATGTGATATTTTGCGAAACACTATAGCTATATAATTTATTTAGCCAAGGTTTAATCTATTCCAGCATTTTTTCTGTCTACAGTCAATGAACACTGCTTAAATAAAATGGCTGTAAACTAAGCTAAATTCCAATACATAAACTTACATTGAATGTCAGCCCTTAGCCTCCTTACTATATAATTTCAGTGGACCACCTTAGCAAGTACTTGGCAATGCGTCTCACTCTTGACCTGGATGCTGAGCTACCAGAGGCATACCGCTTACTCAACTTCTGCATCTACGTCGCCCCGGCGCCTGGGCAGTTTGTGCCGCTGGCTGGATCCCAGACTTTACGCCAGATCAATGATAAGTTTTGGAAGGTAGATACCAAGTTATATGTTCGACCCTGTGGCAGTAGATACAATTGTGCATTGTGAAATAAAAATAGAATGATTTGGAGTGTTACGAAATAACTAAAATAAAACAATAAAAATCTAAGTTACAGAGGATAAGAATGTCAAATAATGCTGATCACTAGCATAGTGATTAGCGGATATAAAAACGACATGCAGTTTTTGCGATTGTGCGATCGCACTATTCACCCATAGATTATCTCTTTATTTTGATAACTAATTTGTGAAACACATCACAAACATACCGGGATCATGTCAATAGGATGAGCACCAGCATCCTCTTGTACTACTATATAGAAATTGATAACTATTGTGTCTGCCAAACAAGGTGGTTATGGCAATATTTATCACAACCATTGCAATTCATGGCCCATGTTCTGCACTGGATGTTTACAGGCTGACAGGATAGGACTTATAAATATCAAACAGAAATATATATTTTAAGTTATGGATGCCCTATAACATGTTATTTTTGGCCTTATTGGCAACTCCAGTGTCTTAGACATGCTTCTTAAGCACTGAGTTGTAGGTTAATGTCTTGGCGTTAACCTATGTGACTCTATGCCATATTATGTACTTTCTTAGTTAATATAGGACACCACTGACTTCAACGTAAAGGAAACCAGGATAAATAGTGGGATGAAAACACCAGCACGCAATGAGCACAGGTGGTGATATCAATCCTTGTTCCTTCCCTGTATGAGAAGTGTCCCTGCAGGGCAAATGCCCTGCAGTGGGACACCTGGAGGCTGATATTATAATAACGTTTATTATTATTATTGCAACTGCAGATATTACAAGAATATTAAAACCCATATGACACTTTATATTACAATATAATTTTATAGTAAATAGAAGCCCATTTGGTCTATAATTTTTTATGATATACCCTACATTGTTATTCTAACTGTATAAACATCCATGTAGTTTTTTGTTAGTAAGTCTAGAGTAGTCCACAGTTTAACAATATTATGATAATATGCACATTACATATATTTATTTTTCAGGTAAATAAGCCTCTCGAAATGTACTACTCATGGAAGAAAACCTAGAAATAAGTAACATTTTAGTTATATAGTAGTATAACTAAAATGGAAGTGCAGTGATATCGTATTTATAAGTCATTTTATTAATCTTAATGTAACACGATTTTACGATGAGACATGGACTCTTGCTAATTGTGTTAACTGATATGATATCAATGGAATTTATCTCAAGAATATAAAATTTTATTATAAGTTATGCTTTAGTTTTAAGCTTTCCGTTTATTTTATGTATTCATTGAATTATATTATAATTTTAAGAATTCATTATCAGGTTTTAAAATTTTAGGACTTTCTGATAGAAAAATTGTAAGTAGAACTTTCTTTCTATCACTATTCATGTACAAACGTTGTACATTTGAACTATAGTTCATATATAATCTTAATTGCATAAGAAACGGCTTCCTAATTTTTTTAGGTGAATTGGTTGCTTTAACCTGCAATAAAAACATAGCTAAATTAAGATTTTCAAATGGAATGCAGTTTTCAATGTAATGTACAATTATTGTGCAATTTTATTAAATGACCAATGAGAATTTTTATTTTATTTAACGAAATCCACAGTGCTATATATCTGTAGGTAAATTAAGTCCCCCCCCCCGGGGGGGGGGTGACCACTTTACAGTCACCCTCTCCGAGATGTGCCTATAAGCGTGGCATCAGTGGGCGGCTCTAGTGTAATCATACGAGGACCTGCAGCCTCCCTTAGGTGCCGAAGATGACCGCTCCAGTGGTTTTAGCCGGTAGGAGTCCGGCATACCCCTTCGCCCTTCCCCGGAGCGAAGGAAGTTCATGAAGAATTTCCACTGTGCACCAATAAAAAAAATAAAAAAACGTAAATTAAGTTGTAAGGTCTGTTAAAATCAAATGTGATTTTTAAATAGTCTATAACTAGCAAGTCGACAAGCGATTTTATAATTTGAGGCTTCAGCTAGAATATTTGCCTAATTAATTTTGAGTCGAGGGGGTAGTGGGTGCATTACACCGGATGTTACCCTATCTCGGCGGACCGAGCGAAGAAATTTGCTATCTCTACGGGGGGATCGTGCGGTTCGGGGCGCTTGTATAGTCATCCCGGCTGTCAGGAGTCCAGCGCTGCAGAAACTTACTTTACGGTCTGCAGCAGCTATACAGATCGCATGGGGATACAGGACAGTGTCCTACGAGGCGGCAACTCTCCTGCCGCGCATTCTGCCTTTTGACACCCGGGCAGCGAGAGATGCGTGGGTCTATGATCAGACACGCTCCCTCCGCTAAAGCGGCGAAAGCGTGCCTTCAGGGGCGTTCGACAGACTGAGGCGGCTGACTCGACGGCGCGCACTCGAGATGTGGCGACATCGCCTACAGTTACAGTTCACGACTAAGCGCGTTGTCGAGGCCATCCTGTCGCTCTCCGGAACCTACCTCAGAAGGGGCGAGCGCGTCACGTCGGTGCGTACATGCACAGAATTGGACGCGAGGTTCCGGCACAGTGCCACCATTGTGGAAGCGACCAGGATACCGCACAGCACACGGTCGAGAAGTGACCTGTGTGGGCTGCCGAGCGGCGGATCCTGGTCGATCAGATAGGGCAAGATCTCTATCTGCCGGCAGTCGTGTCAGCTATGAAAGTATATAATATGAAGCATAAAAATGGAGTGAAATGGTCTCCTGCGAGAGCGTCATGCTCCAAAAGGAGCCTGCAGAGCAGAATCGGAACAGGGCCGATCCCGCACTGAGAAGGATGGGACGGTGCCGGGGTAACAACCGCCTCGGCTCCCAGGTCTAGCACGCCTGCGCCCCCTGCCGTCGCTACATGGTGGGGGGCCACGGGGGTCGCGGGCGCGCAGATTGGAAAGTCAGCGTGCTCATACCGAGCGTGTGTGAGCCCTGTGCTCAGCACAGCGGGACTTGGGGGGGATCCTTTACAATCCTCCCCGAGAAGTGCCTGGAGGGCGACCTTTTTACAGTCCCGTTCCTTCCGCTAGGGGGGGTGACCGATTTACAGTCATCCCCTCCGAGATGTGCCTAAAGGCGTGGCATCAATGAGTGGCTCTAGTGTGATCTTACGAGGACCTGGAGCCCTTTCCCCGGGGCGGAGGGAGTTCATGAATAATTTCCACCGGTGACAAAAAAAGTCTAGAATATTTAAATTATGTTAAACCGTAGGTTTTTTCAGGTTCAAGTATTTGCCTTATGACAAAAGAGATAAGAATCCAGTATCTTGTTTCGTAGGTTTATAATTTACCACAGACAAACACCAAATTGTATAGCAATCATACTAGTAGATGCAGGTTTTCGAAAATATGATACCCCATTAACACAGTTCTATTGGAATTGATCAACTACTTAATAGCACGCGATTTAACTGGCTCAACAGACTTTCCTTCTAGTTGAAGCCGCAAACGGCAGTATTCGGATTCCATTGGTTGCGCAACAAAGGTTTACCAATTATAAGAGCCACGTTAAAGTATATAAGGACTCTGTCACTAAGTCAGAAGTCTAGATGATCCTATTGTCGGTTCTCAACACCATCAAACATCTAATTGTTTGCTACCGACTTTATTCGGTTTAGTTCCACTCACCTCCGACAGATGAACTCAAAAGGAGTCTCCGAAGGTCTTTGAATAGTGTGTAGCTGAGGCTCTTTTGAATACACTATCGTATTTAAGACAAGAAAATATGTAGGTGGCCTAAAATATACTATAATAATGCCAAGACTACCAATCGAGTATAGTGATTAAAGTGAAATCCGATAACTAATAAAGGTCTATGGACTGCCTATAAACTTATCGTGTTCGCAAATAGTTTAGGAAGTATTTCATCTTCATCATCATCATCAGCCTATATCGGTCCACTGCTGGACATAGGCCTCTCCTAGCGCGCGGTAAGTAGATACCTATTTAATAAGTAACATAAAATTAACGCCTCAGGGGGATTCGAGTCGAGTGTTTATCTTTTAGGACATTCTTAGCAGCATGCTGAGATATGGCAGTATTTCCTATAGGTAAATGGCAATTGGATCGTGCACTTTTGTAGATGCAGATTGAATGCGAGTGTACAGTTAGGCATAAATGTTTACTGCAATGAAACGACGCTAATCACAATAAATATTTATTTTCCTTACAAATATTGGAAAGCTTGTATGTATTACAGAAGTGTACATGGTCCGGAAACAAAATATACACAACGTAAATAGGGACGGCCAAAAACAACAGAAATCACAAAATGCAGTGTACCTACATATTGTTTTCACACTCAACAACAGCAAAATGGAATAGGTAGGTACCTACCTCCCTGTGTGTACAAAATCGCAACATTCAATTTGTGCTTACAAATCGGCGCGAAGTTTAAAAACTACATAACATGGCACTACCTTGTGCTTCCTAAACGGTGCTTTATTTTGAAGGTAAAAAGTGTCTTCTGAAAGCGTTATATTCCCTCCTCAGCGCTTTGGTTGCCTCTACTTTTAATAATTGCAATGCTTCAGTTATTTCTTCCCTATTTTCCGAATCCCGTGCAATAGTAGTCCTCTCCATTGTTGCGAAATCTATTTCTTCTATTCTTTCAGCTTCATCTATCAAATGATCTAAGTCGTTCAGGTAACTGCGGTAGGGACGCGATCCACCATCAGCATTCTCTTCGTAACTGAGCAGCCTTTCAATATGCTCCCAAAAATCCAATGATCGACGACCAGCTTTTAATTTTGAGGTGAACATGAAATTCCTGAACAGTTTTCTACCTCTCTCATCGTTGAGAACATTTTCGATTTTATCCGTGAAACGATCTAAGTCAGATTTTGTTATGCCTTCGTAGTCGTCACAGCCGCAGGCGGCAAAACAATTATCCATTTTACTATCATTTGTGAGGCACCTTGGGTGTTTTCATTTGTTAAAAGTAAATATCGATCCAACAATCACTAAAACCAATAAATTTTTTGTAAATAATCACAATAGATTTCTAGACTCATAGTAAATCCAGTAATATAGCACTTCAACACTGTTAAGCTGTTTAATAGGACTCTAATGATGATTCACTTGTGGCTAACATACAAAGTGAGGTTAACTACAAAAATAGGTTTATACGCTGAGGCACGAACCGACAGTCGACAATTTCCGTGCACGGCGTAAATAAACTGCGTTTGTGTGCCGTGCGTATTCGTACGAGAAGTCACGAAGTTCACAATATCGTGATAACGCAATGCGCATGCTCGACTTTCTTAATAGTTTGAAAACTCCCGCCACCGTCAAATCCGAATATCAACACAATAGCTGAATTTTAAAATGAATAATATAAATCGAGACGACAACAAAAAGACGCTGCGGAGCTTACGAAGGTGCAAATGTGACTTGTATGAAAACCGAGAAGCATTACATCACAACAGGTAAAAAAATTGCCGTGACCTCGGTCGACGACTCGCGTTGTTCATTCATTCATGGGAAATAATATCACCGAGGTGGAGCGAAGACAATAGTCTTACGTTTACTGCCGCTCCCCTTTCCAAAAGACCGGTTGAGTGTTCCCTTTTCTTATTTAGGTAATTATAGTAACTATATTTAAGTATTTCGCATATTACAATAGATTACAAATGAATACCAAACAAATATTTGGAACACGGATTAACAGACGATTAATATGGCATTGACGACTAAAATTAACTGAGGCGGTGTTTTTATATTAGTACCTATACAAATACCACCTGCCTTCCTGCTGATCTACACAGGGCCGTAAGGATCTGTACATAGAATACTTAGTATAGCTATACCAAAAGGAAGATCTGTAGAGGTTTCTTTTAAATAATCTGCAATGAAATCATTGTCGAGCAATTTTCTGACTGTGAAACCATATTTTTTGTTTTAAATGTTATTGTTATTTTTATATTAATTTTATAGGTACATATGTACATTTGATACTGTTTAATAATTTTAGAAGGTATGTATGATATTAATTTTGTATTGTTGTATAATAATTTACTCTTTTATTATTGTGAATGTGAGCATTATGTAGCCACTAATGTAAAAACATATACTCCAGCCTGTTGCCTGGCAGTATGTGTGCTGATGCATGCGTCATGCCCGTGAACGGGTGCCCTCTGTCAGGACTGGTCAGCTTATAACTGTTACAGCAATCTAATTGTAACGCATTTGATTATCATTGTGCATAAATATGTGTGTATTTATCCCACACATTGGCATGCATTATCCTCACATAGTTTTTACGATTATATTGTAATACTTTCATATATTATTTCAAAAGAGTATATCCATGGAGTTTCTTGCCGGTTCTTCTCCATAGGACCAACGACTTGGAACCGTGCAACTATTTAAATTCTGACTATTGCAAGTCCCAGCAAATGGTTTACAATTTACATGAATAAAAACAATTTGACTTTGACTTTGAAATAGGTAGGTAGCTGAAAAGGGACTAGAGTTACATAATCTTGAATTGACAACATCCATCTCATTGCATAACGCATCATAATTCCTTCTCGATAGGAATGCGTCATAACTTTAGACATCAATTCAAGTCTAAAGCGTAGTGATTATATTCTCCGGGTTCAAGTCTTCCAAAATACCTAGTTTTACGCATATGTATCGATAGTATAAATATTTTTGCTGAGCCCCACTTTTTAATCATTTATCATCATATCGGCCATACAACGTCCACTATTGAACAAAGGCCTCCCCCATAGATTTCCACAACTGTGTCATCATATTGGGGGGAATTTGCCAGTACTCACCACGCTTGGCAGGCGGGTTGGTGAGCGCAGAATGGCTACTGTTCCACAGAAAAGACGCTGCTGCCCATCCCTCTGGTTTAGAGTCCTTTAGTCGCCTTTTACGACCTCCACGGAGATGGAGTGGTGCTATATTCTTAATTCGGACACCACACGGATAATCATTTATATTATTCTTAAACTAATAAAAATGAATCAATAGCTTGTATTTTTATTTTTGTGGTGAAATGAATTGATAATCAAAACCGATCGCCAATATTAGATACACCCAAAAGCCCACCCTTCGCCTAGTGTTGAAGCTGGTGAGAAGAAATGGCGCAATAAATTCCCCAGCAACACGTTAGTCTATCATATACAATATTTTTAAATACATGTGTTACATATTCAAAAGAAGAAAGAGGATGGCTACTTGCTCTAACTTTCCCATAACTACATGTCCGCTAGCGCACACCATTACGCGTTCGAACTAACTAACTATACTTACGAACATTCTCCAAACTAGACAGAGCCAATAGGCGTTTCCAATTACATGTGAAATAACATACTATTCTCATATTTTTGGCAAACAGGTGTCTTGCAAGTTTAACCAGAACCCGGGGAAACATGACTAGAAAAAAAAATGGAACACAGTAAACAGGACGAACTGTCACTGCAAGCAACGCCGTTCACAAGTATGACGCAAAGATTGACCATTAACCTCGCCATGTTAGAGGGAAGGAAGGAAAGTGACCCGAGACATTGTCGCCACCGTAAGCAGGGACATCTAAGGCAGCATGGCGAACCGGCTGCTTAAGGATTGGAAAACAGTAGATGCCAATAAAGCCTTAACTTACCGGGCTACTAGCTAACTGCCGGCACCTATTCGTGTCTTTTCAGTACATAGATATAGGAACGCTAGAATTAAAAGATAAGGATACTAACCTAAGTAAATAATATCCATATTATTTTCTTGTTGTGTTTATCCTATTTGCTCCTTGGAACTAATAATACCAGGCTAGGCTGAAATTTACGGAGTGGGTATCGTGTGGTACATAGGCCTAGGTCTGGTTTTATGTACCATGAAATGTGTGAAAGTAGAAGAGTCTTCAAGTCACGATTGAAGGGATGCCAAGATCGTGAGGATCAGATATCTATGGATATCCTTGCTGAGAAGCATTCCAAAGGTGACTTTCGTGGTTTCTGGCAAGGCACAAGTAAAGTTAACGTTAGGCCTAGTCTTCCTGTGAGCATCGATGGAGTGAGTAACCACAAGGACATTGCAGATGTCTTTCGGAACCATTTCTCTATTCAATCCCCCCTTGGGCCAGCGGGTGGGGTCTTCAGAGCTGTAATACCAAGTGAGACAGTTGGGGTAAGGTTTATTGCAAAAGATGTGGCTAAAATTATTATGAACATGACGAGAGGCAAATCTCCTGGGCATGATGGCCTCAGCGTTGAGCACCTGCAACATGCTGGCCCGCATATCTCTAGAGTCCTAGCAATGTTCTACTCACTATGCGTGAGCCACTCTTACCTGCCGTCGGATTTTATGAAGTCTGTGGTTGTGCCTGTAGTGAAAAATAAAACAGGTGACCTTGCCGATAAAAACAACTATAGGCCTATTTCACTAGCCACAATCGTAGCAAAGGTGTTTGACGGTTTGCTTAAAATACAGCTAGATAAGTATGTAAACCTGCACGATAACCAGTTTGGTTTTAGACCTCAACTGTCTACAGAAACTGCAATACTGTGTCTTAAGCATACCGTCAGATACTACACGGATCGTAAAACGCCCGTATACGCGTGTTTCCTTGACTTGTCTAGGGCCTTTGACCTGGTTGCGTATGATATTCTGTGGGAAAAGCTGAAGAGCATTAACTTGCCACGAGAAATTTTAAGCATCTTCAAGTATTGGTATGCGCATCAGGTCAACAGCGTTAGATGGGCGGGTGCAGTGTCGGAGCCTTATCGGCTGGAGTGCGGCGTAAGGCAGGGCGGACTGACCTCACCAACCCTTTTCAACCTCTACATAGACGCGCTGATCGTCGCGCTCAGCAACCGGCATGTTGGCTGCCACGTTGATGGTGTTTGCGTAAACAACCTTAGTTATGCAGATGACATGGTACTGCTGAGCGCGTCGGTCTGCGGGTTGAGGAATCTGATACAGGTCTGTGAGGAATACGCAGGTAAGCACGGGCTAAAATACAATGTGACCAAAAGTCAATGTATGATCTTCGAGGCCAGGGGTGCAAAATGCCCGGAAACTGTGCCACCTGTTTCTCTTAATAATGTGCCCCTAGACAGAGTAGATACCTTTAAGTACTTAGGGCATATAGTCACGGCTGACCTCAAGGATCATGCTGACATCGAACGGCAGCGGAGGGCCCTATCTAAAAGAGCAAATATGTTGGCTCGCAGGTTTGCACGTTGTTCTGATCAAGTTAAGATCACGCTTTTCAAAGCATATTGTACCTCTTTGTACACGTGCAGCCTGTGGGTTAACTACACACAAGTTCGTTACAGTGCCCTCCGTGTCCAGTATAACAACGCGTTCAGGGCAGTATTGGGATTGTCCCGCTTCTGCAGTGCCTCGGGTATGTTTGCGGAAGCGCGCACCGACTGTTTTCACACCACCATGCGCAAGCGGTGCGCGTCCTTGGTGCGCAGGGTGCGGGCCACCTCCAATGCTGTCCTGGCGATGATTGCTGAGCGTCTCGAGTGCCCCTACATAAGGCACTGCTGTAGTAGGCATGTCGCCAGAGTATATAAAGCCTAAATTTAAGTACAGCCTTTTATTTTATTTTTATTTTGATTCATAATGTATTGAATTTAGTCTAGTTATTTGATTTTGTTGAAATTTTATATTATTATTTTGACATAAACGTGTACTAAATTTTTCTGTGATTTTAAATGAATAGCGATGTTGATTAATGATATCAGATGTTAATTGCAAATTTTAATTTACATTAATTTTTATGTATTTTTACGATGTAATATGGGTTTATCCTGAAATAAATCAATTTTAATTTTAATTTAATTTTAATACCATATTCGAATAACATAACTTGAAATATGTACATGGCAAATGTAAAAAAATGTAACAAGTTACATCAATAATGGAACAAAATAACACACACGCACACACACACACAACACAATTCGTTTAAGTCGTACCTATAGCTTTAATGAGCATAATAAATAATAATAACTAATGATGCAACAGACCTCTGCTTCTGCTTCTGCAACTGCGGAAGTTCTGCGCGCTTTTTCACATCCGTTTCTGCTTCTGTTTCCGCAACATTTATAACGGATATTTGATCGGAAGTTTAGGTTTTTTATTCCTATTTCTATTATTAATTGCATGAATATTTAGCATATAAAATTAAATTCTGCCTCTGCATTATGTTGTCAAAGATGTATTGTGATGCAAGGATTAGATTAGAATTCCTATTCTTTTGAAATAATATCTGAGCGAAAAAAGGTTATTTACGTTAGGCACTGTAAAGTTAAAACGTATTGTTTTCTTGGCATTACCCGTTAATTTACATTAAAATGATGCGTAACCTTGGAAAGTATACCTATCACATCGTCAAGGAAATGTCTTATCCTATCAACTTTAAAAAAAATTGGTGTCATCAGGAAACAGTAGAACATTACACAAGCCCTGTAGATAGACGGTAAATCATTAATCTTTGAAATAAATAAAATTGGTCTGTTTGTAATGTTAAAACAACGGCTTTTTATTGCATATAGAAGTATAAACGGTACTTCAAACAAAAAATGTTTTGTGTTGTCTCTCTGTCTGTTTGTTCCAGCTAATCTCCGAAACGGCTGGACTGATTTTGACGAGACTTTCACTGGCAGTCAGCTGATGTTATAAGGAGTAACATAGACTACTTTTCTTTTAGAAAAAATATTTGGTTTCCGCGCAAAAAAGTAAGATGAGAGTATAATTTATAAATAATCTGATTTACTTTAAGTTATACGGTGGGTGAAACCACGGGGCATCGCTAGTATAAACTAAAAATAAAAACGGGACTGATAATTGTACCTTGAGGCACGCCTAAAGGAACGGGCATTTTGGAAGATCTCACACCATTAACATCCACGCACTGAAATCTATTTTGCAGATAAGAATTAATAACGCTATGTGCTATATATTCTGAACCTGAAAGTCGCTTTATAGTCATTGGATATGGGTATAGCATTCAGTAATGACATTCTTATTTGAGCACAAAATAACCTTTTTC
The DNA here is from genome assembly GCA_947459985.1 of Diloba caeruleocephala. Taxonomy (NCBI): domain Eukaryota; kingdom Metazoa; phylum Arthropoda; class Insecta; order Lepidoptera; family Noctuidae; genus Diloba; species Diloba caeruleocephala. The sequence continues at coordinate 5,894,364 of OX381613.1, forward strand.
ACCATTTTATTACGAAAACGCTATACACGTACACGCGTCGTAAATAAAAAGTGAACTCATCAATTATTGCATGGAATTGAAATTGCAACTTGTTTTTGTACTAAACTCGACGCCTACCTATACATTTATATGCTACTGATTGTCCCCGTAAAGTAAAGTTCATTATTTTTGTAGGACAGTATATACATTTTTGTTACCAGTGATGACATATGGAACAGAGATGTGGTCACTCACAATGGGCCTCATAAGAAAGCTCAAGGTCACTCAGCGAGCTATGGAGAGAGCTATGCTTGGTATTTCTCTACGAGATCGAATCAGAAATGAGGAGATCCGTAGAAGAACTAAAGTTGTCGACATAGCTGAAAGGATTAGTAAACTGAAGTGGCAATGGGCAGGGCACATTGCTCGTAGAACTGATGGCCGTTGGGGCACAAAGGTTCTCGAATGGAGACCGCGCACCGGAAAACGCAGCGTGGGACGACCTCCAACGAGGTGGACAGACGACCTGGTGAAGGCCGCTGGGAGTCGTTGGATGAGAGCGGCATGTGACCGCTCGTTGTGGAAATCTAAGGGGGAGGCCATTGTTCAGCAGTGGACGTCCTGTGGCTGATATGATGATATACATTTTTTAAATATCGGACTTGAATATATTAAGGCTAAGATTTTTTTAAATTGTAGTAGTTATTGGGATGTTCTGTATTGGTTATCTACGGGCAGATATCATTCTACCATGCTACAATCTTTCTTCTGAAACATCGGCTATCTCCAGATGGCGGGAAAGTGCAATTATTTTTTTAAGCTTGCTTGGGTGAAAATTTTATCATCATCATCATTTCAGCCGAAAAACGTCCACTGCTGGACAGTTTTTTCTGGGTGAGCATCGGGTTTCCTAAAGGAATGTGCCAATCAAACGTAAAAAAAAATCTTGGCCGCGTTCTATCTTTGCCATTTTTCATATTAATGGATACACTGTCACTGCCGTGTGGTGCCGGCTCGGCTAAGAATAGCACCACCCATATCATCCTGTGGGTGCTGTAAAAGGCTACTAAGGATTAGCTGCAGCATGGGCAGTGGTATCCTGCGAGTACATTAATTACAATTCAGCTGCGATCGCCAACCCTCCTGCCAAGCGAGGCGATTAAGGCAAAACACCTCAATAACCACCTAATACAAACCCAGACCGATCGCTGTAGCGATCTTTGGATTTATTTCGCTAAAATGATAATACTGACACTAAGCAGCACAGAGCGAGAGTCGTGGTACGAGATTATTTTCACAATTGAAACGTAATACTAGTAAACCACACCTTTACCGCGTTCAGCGCTGCGATTGGACCGCTTGAAACTCTGTTACCATAAAGATAATAAAAATGTAAACAATAGTGGTAATTAACAGATTTTTACAAGTCTTTCCAGTCCGCTAGACGCTAGACTGCAGACCACCTGCAGACTAAAACTGTTGGGTTAGTAACACGTGTCTTTCTAGTAATATTTGGCCAAAGGAATACAGGCCAAATTTAACAACAACAAAAAAACTAGTTAATCTTTTTTTATGGTTCACAAGCATACGGTAGGTATGTCAATACAGTTTAAAAAATCAGTTTTCGATTAAATTCATCAAAACGTGCAAACTAGAATCGATTCTCAAATAATACGGTATTAAAAGATTGATATTCGATTCATCATGACATTTTCGACCATGGCTAATATAGACGCAGAAGATTTCTGATCATGTTGATGATAATTTACCTTAAATACAAGTAATTGAATAGAAATATCATTAAATTAATAAACATTTAACATACAATCATGCCTGTATTTCTACGAAGGCAGAGGTGTGTAGTACTCCCACCTGTCACCAGTTATGTTATACGTCCCATATAATAGGAGGTGAGCCTATTGTCATACACAAATCCAGACTCCGTGCTACTACTGGGAATTTCAAGTTGAAAAGAACCTAAATGATACTTTCTCGACCCGCGAATCAAACTCGCAGTTTGAACCCACGACCTCTTACGGTGAGATTCAGAAACGAGTCTAAGCGTGAACTTACACTTCCATCTGTCAAAATGCACTACTTACGCCCCTAATTTGACAGATGGAAGCGTGAACTTAGCTTAGACTCGTTTCTGAATCTCACCCTTACTCAACAGTCACATTGGCGACCACTAGACCAACGAGGCAGTCTAACGACCGAAATTAATTATCATTGTAATCCAAAAGCTTTGGATTTCGGATAACGGTTATGTGAGTTTTCTGTGTTAAATGTGATCGTAACACATCAACGGATGAATTACTAAGTCTTAAATCCAAAGATTTTGGTTAAGATTGATTATTATTTTAGACCGTTTATAATCTAAGTATTAAATTAATTACATTTTGAATTTAATAAAATTTCATTTGAAACTATGCGTACCGCAGCCAGTTTAGGAACTTTATTGCTAGTTCTAGAATTAGTCAGATACGATAAGTTAATGGATCGATTCATCGAATCGATGTAGAGTTCAAATCGATTATTATATTCTAAATTTTTCAATTGATCCATTTCTGATCGCATGCCTAGCAGACGGCCAACATTAACAAAATTTGACGTTTGAGTCGGCCATTTTGCAGTTTTTACGGTAACTGCTATACACGTGTTCGGTAGGTTAAACGATAAAATGTTGTAAAAATCCACCAATAGCACTGATAAAGTGTCTTATAAAATATCTACGCACATTCCAGGTTGCCGAGATGGCAGTTGCAAAGAAGCCCGTGGCTAAAAAAGCCTCACTGCACCAGAAGACTGGTAAGAAAGGAGTCAAAGGTGGTAAAATCCGCGGCAAAGGAATCAAGCGGAAGATCAACCTGAAGTTCACGATTGATTGCACGCATCCTGCTGAAGACAGCATCCTCGACGTAGGTAACTTCGAAAAATACCTGAAGGAGCGCGTCAAAGTTGAGGGAAAAACAAATAACCTAGGCAATCACGTTGTCATCGCCAGAGACAAGACAAGAATTTCCATCAACGCAGGTTAGTGCTAAGAATGTAATATTTTCCTCAATCATAGATGATATTGAACTAAACTACCTCTAGATTTGGTTTACGCAAATGTGATCATGTGTCTAGAGTATATTTTTAAGCTCATGTGGTCCCTTCGCCTTCTTCGGAATAGTCATATTTTTCAGCTTCTATACAGTATCCTGTACGATCCCTCTACTCCTGCTATCTTGAAAGAATGTTTCAAGTTCCTTCATGACACCTTTCAAGATACCGAGTGTGATAAGATCACTCTTTGTACATTTAATTTTTTGTATTTAATCTTTTTTTGTTATGCAGGTAAACATTAATAGTATTGTATTGTAGAGATTTTAATATAAAAGTATGAAAGTTATGAAATATAGTTTATCAATTACTGTAATAATCATTAATCAATAGCCCTTACTAAGTCAGGGCAACTTGAACATTTTATGGCCTATGGAGGGTATGGTGTTCCAGCTTCTAGCACATTTCCATTTCATTATCCAACCCTTTCATCCCCACAATGACTCATAATAGAGATTTGTATGACAGTTGGGACCACATCTTAAAAAGCAAGGAAAGGTCATGATGTGGATAGAATGGTTACTCTTAAAATAGTATCCAAGAAGTTTCTTGCTGGCTCTTCTCGACAGGATTAACTATTTGGAAACATGCAACTTAGATTCTGACATTTCATAAGTGCCGATATATGGTTTATTTCAAACTGGCTGGGACCTGCGGTTTCATCCGCGTTTAATTTAAAAGGAATTTACAGTACTTCAGTACTAGCAGTACTTTACAGACATAGACACTTGACATAGAATACATATATATTGGATTGCAAGGGTTTATTTTTGCGCGGAACCCTAATTATTTTCCTAAAATAAAAGTAGCCTAAGTTATTCCTTTCCTTCCAGCTGTTTCAGAGATTACCCGGAACAAACAGACAAAAAAATTGGTTTTTTGTTATATGTACCGTATATACTTCCATATACATGTCACTTCAATTATATTTATTTGTATAGATTAAATAACTGACTTTGAATGCCTTACCATGGCGAGTGCAGTTTAATCCTTAGCAATACCATTACTATATAATTACAATCACAGTAGCCATTTGGACACAAGCCCCATAATTACTCATATTAAAGATCATCAGCCACAGGGCGTCCACTGATGAACAAAGGCCTCTCCTGTAGATTGCCACAATAGTGTTGTCATTTTGGTGGGAATGTGTCTGCACTCACCATGCTTGGAGGGCAAGTTAGAGAGCTAAATGGCTACTGTTCCACAGAAGGGATGCTGTTGCACATGTCTCCGGTTTAATTCCTTAATCGCCTTTTAAGACATCCACAGGAGGAGATAACATGGTGTTATATTCTTAATCTGGGAGCTTTGCAAATTGTATAATGTATAAATGTTGAAAAATAAATTCTTCATGAAAATCTCTGGAAAAATTACCAACAGGAAAAATTGTAGTACTCTAATCACACAATGTTTTTCTTTCCAGACATTCCTTTCTCAAAGAGGTATCTGAAGTATTTGACAAAGAGGTACCTCAAGAAGAACAACCTGCGGGACTGGCTGCGAGTGGTAGCCTCAGATCATGACTCATATGAGCTGCGTTACTTCAACATCAATGCTGACAGTGACAATGAAGACAATGAGGATTAAGCTGTTGCCACAATAAAATAGTTTTACACTATATGCCTTATTTATTTTAATACATAATTTTAAATTTAACTTTACTATTGTGCAGTTTTGGAACCAGTATCTTCTTATCTCAAGATAGTTTCAAAACAATTGGCTAGTTATCGCCAATGTTTCTCCTTGATCTCCCGATTTACTGCTACTTAGATTTTTTTTTAATCACCACGCACGGTAACCTGCCTGGGTATTTAGCCTCGTACATGATGATACTGCTGCCCGATAGTAACCTAACCTAAGTACCTACATTATTATTTCAACAGTATCTACACAATAAAATCATTAAAGATAGAAAGCTAGAAATATTTTTATTCACATAAAACCCTTTACAAGCACTCTTGAATAGTCAGACTAGTTGCCGCGTTCCAAGATGTAGATTTCCTATGGAGAAGAACGGGTAATCGTGATTATTCTTTTTAAATCGTGATTTGTGTTATAATATTAGATTACTTTGTTCTTGAAAGGAATTATATGTGAGAAAAGAGTAAATTACATCAAGTCCTTAGTGACATATTTAACATATTTTTGTGTCTGGAAAAGATTTCTTTATTTATCTATCACAACTATCATTACAGGATATTCCCAATGTGGTCCTTAATTATGAAAAACATATAATGTAATTTTTGTGAATTCATCCAGAGAGCAGGAAAACAAATGAATTCTCTCAGTAACGTTATTAACTAAAATATATTTTTATCAAAACACTCAGCGGAGCAATCACTTTTAGTTCCTATTGGACAAATCAGTGATTCTGATAGTACAGGTGTAAACCTAGTTTCGGAATCAGGGGTTGAACTGTATTGTTTCAACTTACTCTTTTTTACATTATGCACTAATAAACTACTTTGCCGTGTGGTGCCGGCTCAGAATGCCACCACCCCATCTCCTCCCATGGGTGTCGTAAAAGTCGACTAAGGGATTAGCCGGAGGATGGGCAGCAGCCTCCTTCGAGTTCATTAACAACTCAACTGCGATCGCCAACCCGCCTGCCAAGCGTGGCGATTATGGCAAAACCCCCCAATGAGCCCACCACATCCATATCGGTGGTTGTGGTGATCTTTGGGAGAGGCCTGTGTCCAGAAGTGGACTTCATTCGGCCGAAATGATGATCTTTTATGTGTAAGAGTCAAATGTACTAAATAAATTTCTCTTGAAATGTGTGTGAGAATCAAAAATATCATCATAAAAAGGGGTGGTTTCCCTTAAAAACCTACCAGAGTTATTTAATCAAATCCCTTTAATAAAATTGATACCGTCTTATATATATATAATATAATTTAGGTTAGAAGCGGCTCGACTCCGCGGGGCCTGCTCCCGCCTAAGCGTTCGTGGTTATAAACAGGGAAAATCGGGCTCGACGTACAGTAGCGTTCATAAGTGCAGTTGCACGTTAAGGTTTGTATTGCTCTGAACACACAGTACTGTCCGTGATTGTCTGTACTCGTACCTAACTAGAGTCTCAACACAATACGCACACTGATTTCGACAGAACTACTTTTTTACTAAATTTATATGTTTCGATACCTAGCTGTAAGAGTCTAGTCTTGGAATGTGAGGCGCCGGCTTAGGTTCCGATCTCGTTATGCAATTTTGTAACAATAAAAAAAGTAATTACAATACTTTTTATTGTCTTCTAACAATTTTAGAAACATATTCACAAAAGTCCATTTTAGTTCGCACGTTTAAAAGGTGTATCCAGTGTCATCTACCGTGATCCCGGCTAAGTTTTATATTGTTATTGGAATAAAGGGTTGAGAATAAAAAATGCGTACACACAGCTACACATCAAGCTATATAAAACCCAGTATAAGCTGATCTCGCATTATATAGGCTTTCGGTATGATGAGAGATCAGCATAAACTGGTTTGTAATAGCTTGATATGTATCCGTGTGTACCTAATGACTGTAAATCACGGATTTACCGCTATATGTTTATAATATAATAATATTCCTATTTTAATAATTTGGTTAATTATAATTAACAATAATCTTCATATAGACATTAAAACAAATATTTAAACACTATGAATAAACCAAATTAATATATTAAAAAACAAAGAAAGATTATATAGGTTAAAAAGGTTATATATAGGGTTGGTGTTCGCAGTATGGCTCATGTTCCAAATAAGGGAAGCTGCTGTCCATCCCTCTGGTTTAGAATCGCTTTTTACGACATCCGTGGGAGGAGATAGAGTGGTGTTATATTCTTAATACGGACACCACACGGACAATATCACCATCGCTTAATTTCGATTCTATGTGGTGAAATAAACCTTTAGGTGATACATGATTTTATATATGAAATGTTGAATCGAAAGTTGTGTTCGAAACACTACAATTGTCTTTAATTTGAGCAGTTAATATTTTTATAGATGCCAAACTTTATTTTACTTGTATAATTCGATAAGGGAAGGTGAGTATTTGTTCCCAAGCACTTTGTGAGTTCTCCCGGGTTGCCAGACGGACCGCTTTTACTAAGCATTGGGCAACTGAAAGGCTCGCGGCCCGGTGAACCATCTTTAAAATAGGCAATCGATTTTTTTACTTTATTACCAGTAGGTAATTAACTTTGGCCTGAAAACTATAACGTGTGCACTTGTGCAGACCGCAGCGACTTAGCTTTAGTATTTTGTGTGTATTTATAACTCTTACCCCGCTGAGGAAGGTCAATAGTCTATTTCTAGACTGGCCATAAATTCCGTTACAATTTAAAAAGGAATATTTCTTATTTTTAATTATGAATGCAGATAATTAATTGGTTAGCTTTTCGTGTACCTACTTCTATACTGTCTATACTCTTTGTTTTGGTTATGGCGACATTTTATTGTTATTACAAATGAAATATTATGGTGCCCTATTCTATATCAGTAATCTCGAAGAAATCGGAATTACTAAGCATAAAGTGAGACTGGAAACTACAGATCAGGTCGGCAACGTTCTGTGAGTACAGTCCAGACTGAATGCTGCCAGAGCTAGTAGCTAGCTAGCAAGACAACTGGAATTCCTACCCATGAAAACAAGTTACTTGTTAGAGCTCTATCGTTTATTATCATAAAACCCAATAGTCATGGTTTAAATCAATCTTTAAAGTTAAAGAGAGTAGAAAGATCCAAACATTGCTTGCTCGTAACCCAATCAAAGATACAGAAAGTTATTTTTACCGATGATAACATTTTCAGCAGCAGCGGTTTCCAAAGAAGTCTATGAAAGCTTGTAGCGTTATTGCCACCACTACCACGGCGTCCGTGAATGTTTAGTGGAGCGTGTCCTATGCTATCATGAAGAGCTTCATTTCTGTGAGAAACGAGTGCGTACTTGATTGAGATACCGTCAAAGTGTATTTAGATAACGTCTTATAAGGCGTAATGAAGCTACATGCTTTTTCAAAGCACTTTCCAGCAAGACTTAGCACCCAGCAATAATGCCTGCACTAGCCCGGCTAGACGCTAACATTCTAGATTTCCAACGGAGCTAAGGTTGAAGATTAACCCACCCAGGCCTCTGCCTCCTAGGCTAGAAATTGAGGTTGATGTTAGAGTACAGGGCCTGTTCTAAACGATATAACAATTTGGAGTTGGTAAATAAACTTCAGAGGAAGCAGAGCTGTTTCTAATGAGACCGTGCGGAAAGCCCGCATGGCTGATTGAAAGGCTGTGTAAATGTGTGTGTACATGTAAATGTTTTAGATTATGTACCACTTTTAGGTACATATTCATTTTATAAATATTTGTAGCTACTTGGCTAGACTAGATATAATTTAGATATTAAAAGAGATCGCTATAAATAAAGTTTAGCGCACTAGTATAACGGCCGGCACGGGTCTTGAGCAGTCAGTGAAAGATTGGGGATCGTTTTGCGTTTCGCCAAATGTGAAACAGACTCAAAAACTCACTTCTGTGTAGAGGGCCGAGTGTTCGCCCGCTCTAAACTCTTCAGCCAATTGGAGCACCGAACTTGATAAACGCTTGGCACGCGTTTACGTTTCGATTACGAAAAGAAACTCGCACTCGGCCCTCTGCGGGTGAAGTTCTGCGCTCAAGATCGGTCCCGGCTACTATAACATGAAACATTATCAAACGTTTGCCACAACGCAATATAGGTACTCTATTCATTGTAAATTTTTTTACAATATCAGGTTAGCAAAGAAGTTTTGTTAAAAGAATATTCATAGTGAACTTTCTAACAACATGAAGCTCTCCTGTGGTCCACCAGCCTTCTCTTCATCATATCGGCCATTTATACGTCCACTGCTGAACAAAGGCCTCCCCCATAGATTTTCACTACTGTGTCATCATTTTGGGGGGTAATTGCCAATACTCACTACGCTTGGCAGCCGGGTTGGTGAGCGCAGTATGGCTAACGTTTCACAGAAGGGACGCTGCCGCCCATCCCTCTGGTTTAGATCCCTTAGTCGCCTTTTACGTCATCCACGGGAGGAGATGGAGTGGTGCTATATTCTTAATCCGGACACCACACGGAATATCCGTACACCACACGGAAGCCTTCTCTTACCTTTTCGTAATATACTGCTGGACTAATTTCAAGGACTCATAGTCACCATAGTCCGCCAGTTAACGACTACTAAGCCGGGCTGGATTTTGCTTGCACTGGCTGACATTGCCACGAGTCATAAGCCTAGGATTGTGAGTCTCCGCTGCATAGAAACGCGGGTCAGCGATGCGGCCCTCACAGCTTTGCAATATAGACATGAATAAGTGTCTTCACGCTAAATGCGGGCATCGAAGCGGGGCCCGCACAGCGACTGCCGTGTTCATTCATCAACGCAATTTACTAATATGCGTTGCCCTAGCAGTATCACCACAAGTTCATAGCTAACTCGACCTCTGTCAAATTAGGTGCACAACATCCCGACGGAGCGATGTAGTCGATAGTCGTTCCGAGTCAGGTTCACAAGTTTAAATCAGGAAAATAGTTATTGATTCCAAACATGGTTGAGGGTTCATTGGATTCATTAGCTCCGAGCGTTACGACCGTGCGGTGCCGGCTCAGAATACCACCACCCCATCTCCTCCCGTGGGTGTCGTAAAAGTCGACTAAGGGATTAGCCGGAGGATTGACCGCAGCGTCCTTCGAGTACATTAACAACTCAACTGCGATCGCCAACCCGTCTGCCAAGCGTGGCGATTATGGCAAAACCCCTCAATGAGCCCACACCACACCCATATTGGTCGTGGTGATCTTTGGGGGAGGCCTGTGTCCAGCATTGGACTTCATTCAGCCGAAATGATGAGCGTTAAGACACGCAATTTTAGCCGTGGCGCGGCGTAGCCTATTTTTTATCATTAATTGGTACACGTGGGTCAAAAGTGACCCAGAAGAAGTTACTCGTAACTTTAAATAAAACAACATGTTAAAGATCATAGTCATTCCTCAGCGCTAATTACTTTGCAGTAATTGCACATCAGTTGAGTTTGTTTCTTACAGGTATTTAAACACAGCAATCGCCAGGTCGTATCTGACTATCATTTGATCATTAAATATGACAGATTAATCATTAAGATCATTAAATATCTCAGATTATAAAAAGGTACTCTGTAAAATATGATATAAAAGCGTTGCTCGAAATTCGTGTACCAGTTAAGGGTTAAGAAAATTCACGAAAAAGAAGCCATAAGAGAAAATCAACGTTGTAAAGTTATTACTTATTACACTTTGTTTTCAATCATTGCTTGCAGAAGCTATTCGCTGTTAGGGCAAAAAAGTTCTAGAGTGGAGTTAGCGCACCGGAAAACGCAGCGTGGGACAACCTCCAACGAGATGGACAGACGACCTCGTAAAGGCAGCTGGGAGTCGTTGGATGAGGGCGGTATGCAACCGATCGTTGTGGAAATCTATGGAGGAGGCCTTTGTGCAGCAGTGGACGTCTTTTGGCCGATATGATGATATTTATTTGTTGTTTCCGTTACAAATCGGATGAGCCGACATCATACTTTAGAAGACGGTTAACTATTTTCCGATTTAGATGAATTTGTGAACCAGACTTGTGGGCTTTTGTGGATCATATAGAAGAAAACGTGTGTAAATGATTTAAAGAAAACGCCAATAACATGAGTAACGTATATTTCTCAAGTTTAGTAAATATTTACATAAGTTAATATAAAATCATTACGATTTGTCCAAAAAAAAAACATTTATTCTAATTTCATCTAAGTTTTGTACTACAACTAAGTTAAAGATTCATCACCGCCGTGACTAAGTATTGTCCGAATAATGAGAAATGCGCTAATGTATGCTTGAACTATATGGTAACAGCTTGCTTGCACCGGGCTCAAAGGCAATAGTACCTTAACATTAAATGAATTATGTTCATATAAATAATTCTGAGTCAATTACTTAGTCATTAATTTCTGAGAACTGATTAAATACTTATTTCATAGTTGATACAATCCCATGTATACCCGATCTATACCGGTGGTACTAATCCAAAGGAATAAGAATGATACACCAGTTATCATAATACGAACGCAGTGCATGTATTTATTTTTAATTTTAGCTTTGTGTTGTTACACATCTAAAATGACCATACATGGGTGTTCGGGCGTCCAGTGCAAGATAATTATAAACTAGGGCTAGTGCGCGTTCATTTCTTGGCAGCGATTTCCTTCATTCTGTTAAGGGCGGAGCCAGCCCTGAACCAAGTAATCTGTTGTTCATTCAATGAGTGGTTGAGCTTGATGCGTTCCGTCTTGCCATCTTTGTGCTTAATCTCGCATTCGACTTGCTGTAAACAATAGTAATTGCGTTTAAAATGGATGGACGTTAGAGTATTGGAAGGTATATAAAATTGAGATAGGGTTATTTCCTTATATCCTGTTATAACATCATAGGTATGATATTTATATCAGGCGTATTCATGGAATATCGGTATCCCATCAAGTGGTTTTCAAGAAACACTTTTACTCGTCAATAAATTCAGATGAAGCTGGCATTTCCTACTGACGGCCTTATGAGAAGAAATGCCAAAACAAACTCAAATGGTTTCTGTTAAAACGAAACATATTGTATTGTTTACAAAGTTAGTAAAGAAAATCACACTCATGATAATATGAAAATTAAAATCTGTGAAGTACAGGCACACGTTAAACGTGTTTTTCGTTACGCGAAAGTTTCTTGCCTGCACTCTCAATTCAATTCAAAAACATATTCTGTAGCTTCTATATTTTTCCTCCACACCTTCAGAATATGGAGGACTTTTTGAGTCTAGTAGTGAGTGTTTTTATTAATCCTTTGAGCTATGTTGGCTACATTAATTAATAGCTATACATCCAGGCCCAAGGTAAAAAAGGTGCATCATTAAAATATACAAAAGGACACATTTTCCAAAAAAATAATCTACAAAAACATTAGGTACGGCGAATATTTTGTACAACTGAATACGTCGCACATGGAAGCATTGAAGCGTAATGGTTAAAGTGGTATAATTGAGTTTACCTTGCCGGGTGCGAGGTCTTTAAGTCCGAGCAGCGAGATCTTATCCGTGGGCTGGATCTTGTCGTAGTCGGCGGGGTTAGCGAATGTCAGTGGCAGCATACCTTGCTTCTTCAGGTTGGTCTCGTGAATCCTGGAACAAAAATATTGAATAACAGTCGGTAAGGTTATTCCCCAAATAACGTCAAGTACTTGGTGTATTTGACTGTCAGTGCGAGAACAATCGTTACATTAATATTCAAAGTAAAAGATTGCGCCGGTTGCAAAAACCTTTGACTTCTAAAAAATCTCTTGTATATATTTTACAACACAATATGTAGTTGAGATGTTAATATTATTATGTTACTTTTGTTCTTATATACTGGTGTTATTATGCCTTTTAACAGTTATAATAATTAGTCTATTGGCTGTCATAAATTTATTGTCTTTATGTGTAACAGTTTACTCATTTGCATACCAAATTTATTATGATGGTAAAGTATTGGTTGCAGCAGTACTAACTATCCCACCCGTCTCTTTATTTGTCAGCTGACCTAGTGATGAAGTCACGATAATAGACCTTATTCATAAACCACATCAGTACCCGCAAAGGATACAATTCTTGGCAAGTTATCTTTTAACAAAATATTTGTAGCTCCAATTAATATGTACCGCCCACATTATGCGGTGAACAATAACAGAGTATGTAAATAAATAAGTAAATACGGTGGGGAGACAGACTTGTTGTTAATTTAGTTTCTTAATAACATTGATTACACAATTTTTTATGTAATCAATGTTGTACATGTCAATACTGTCCATTTTAAACTAAATTGAAAGTAACTGTTCCGAATCGCCACTGTAAAGTTGAGTGGAGTTCTATGACGTCCATTTCCCAATTAACTTAGCTGGTAAATATATTCACTGCCTGATATAAGAGTAATCTATGCTAAAAACAATGGTACCCACCTAGCGAATGACTTGACGATGATGGCCCGGCCGCCCAGGTGGCGGGGTTCGAGCGCGGCGTGCTCGCGGGAGGAGCCCTCGCCGTAGTTCTCGTCGCCCACCACGCACCAGCGCACGCCACTGGCCTTGTAGGCGCGAGCGGTCGCGGGTACGGCTCCCCACTCACCCGTCTGCTGGTTGCGCACCTTGTTCAGCTCGCCGTTCTCCGCGTTCGTGGCGCTGCAAGGATTGTATATACAGAATTACACAAGATGACACGATATCAGTCTAAAACGGGCCCACTGCAACGCAAAGGCCTCAAATATTTAAATCGTTAGATGAACAAAATCCGTGGCATTTTATTTAGACGTGTGCGTATATTACTCACACAAGTTTGTCGTAAAACTATATTTAATAGCATAAACACTCAAGACGTGGTGTCGATAACTTGCTATGTCACGCATAATAATTTCCGCACTGTGTCGATAAACCGAAACCATGTAGTTCTGACAATGGATTAAAGTTGAATTCTTGATGAAGTGCGAAACTATATTTGTAACTGTCCTTCTCATAAGTATTTGAAATAGCCTGTTCTCTACCCGCTATTATCAGCGATCGTAATGACAACAAACATAAATTTATCTAAAGAAAACATTACCTGTATGAATCATAATTACTAGTGAAAAGCCTTAGTAAATTTCATAAAAAGAAGATTGCAAAAGTGTAAAAAACATATTTAATGTTGCTTATTTTTACATTTTATTTCTATGCATATTTCACCCTTTTTATGTTGCATACAACCCGGTAACCACCCCATCTCAACCCGTGGGTGTCGTAGAAAGCGACTATGGGATTAGCCGGAGGATAGGCAGCACCCTTCTAGTATATTTATAACTCAACTGAGATCGCAAACCCGTCTGCCAAACGTGGCGATTATGGCAATATGGGGGATAATGAGCACACAACACAAACCCATACCGGTCGTTGTGGCAATCTTTTGGGGAGGCTTCTCTCCAGCAGTTGACGTTTTAATGGCTGAAATGATGATGATAATTCGGTCTTAACTTATAACTAATAGCATAGCGATTCAAACGCGCGACTGCATTGCGACACTAGCTTAGCTAGGTAGACAGCGAGTGTGTCGCTACTGCATCACGACTGAATCGCTGCAGAAGCGCAGCAAAAAGTCTTAATTAATAAAGGTATCCAGGACTTGCCGTGTGGTGCCGGCTCAGAATACCACCACCCCATCTCCTCCCGTGGGTGTCGTAAAAGTCGACTATGGGATTAGTCGGAGGATGGGCAGCAGCGTCCTTCGAGTACATTGACAACTCGACTGCGATCGCCAACCCGCCTGCCAAGCGTGGCGATTATGGCAAAACCCCCCAATGAGCCCACAACACACCCATGTCGGTCATTGTGGTGAACTTTGGGGGAGGCCTGTGTCCAGCAGTGGACTTCATTCGGCCGAAATGATGATGATTGATCCAGGACTTGTGGGTACTTGGTTAGCGCACTATCGATCTGCCAAGTTAAGCTACGCTTGCTAGAGCCATGTCTTGATGCGTTAACATTCTTGACACATCCAAGATGCCCCTGTACCTCGTCCCCAGTAGTAATTAATAGTAGTAAAATACATTAAACTTGATACTAAGACTTTTAACTTACGTGATAAACATGTTGTTGGAAATGTTGTCAAGATGTCCTCTGTATTTGAGCCAGGGGCCGGCGGCGGAGATGTGGTCGGTGGTGCATTTGCCCTTGACCTTGATCAGGATGGTCAAGTCGGTGAGGTCCTTGCCGTCCCACTTCTCGAAGGGCGACAGCAGCTGCAGACGGTCAGAGGTTGGTGCGACATCCACTTGAACCTCTGGGTATTGAGAAAAACGAGATAAGGAAAATTTGCTTTTATTTTTATATACCATTCTTTAGCACTTTCTGTTTCTCAATCATATGCACACAGATTCCTCAGCGTGCAGAGCTTTTATTGGGTGGGTACTGGTTAAGCGTGGAATTTACGTAATGCCAAATTTCCACAAACCAAATTTATGTTCATTATAAGAAACAATGGACTAAGAGATCTAAAATTGGGCTACTATTGGGAGAAAATTCTACTTTTTTCATCATATTTGTGACATACTAGCTAACCGCCCCAGCTGCGCACGGGTAGCACTAATTATCTATATCCTATCCAGAACACTTGATATGACACAAAATTGCAAAAAAAACCCACGGCTAATCTGAAGACTGACTGAAAGTTTCATCAAAATCGGTCCAACAGTTTTGGGAGTCCACAGGGACATCCACCCATCGATTTTTATATAAATATAGTTAGATTTGGTTAGTGTTTGATCCTTCTACAATGAATTTGGCTTTTAGGCAATAGAGCTATATAGGGTCTTACTTTATTAATGGAAAATATTTTAGGACGTAAATCTATAGGTTACAATGTAGTGTTTTAGCAAAAAAAGAAAACATAACATCAACTTTTATCAGGAAATGTTTCGCTAGTCGAGTATTTAAATATTAATTTATTTTTTATCAGTAAAACCGATATTTGATATTTGAAAGGAATTCTATACCATTCATAGAGCCTAGCCTTAAAATATTTTCCATTAATAAAGTAAGACCCTATATATGTTTATATACGTACTGGATCCATCGCTAGGTGGGTGTTGGTAGGTGTCCTGGCCGGGGTCGAAGCCCTTGGCGGGCAGCTCGTCACCGAACGGATCCGACAGCTTAAACTTCTTGCCGTCACTGCCGGTCAGCGAATCCGTGACTGGGTTAAAGTCCAGTCGACCTGGGAAGAAGTAAGATCAATTGTAAGCTATAGGATGATCTTTCACGTCTTTACACAAAATCAGTTACTCTGTATTTGTAGAAGGCAATGAAAATAATTATATTGTTAATTAAATAAATGGCGTTCTTAAATAATTTAAAACTTCGTAAGTTTAATCAAGCTCAAAGGAATAAATAGGTCCCAGCTGAAAAAAAAAAAGTGAACAGTGCAGTATTCATGCAGATGATACAAAATCACCCGATAATGTCGTATTGCCGAAGGCTTCGACATAATATTAAACTCTAGGACAACTGGATAAAATTCAACAAAGCAAAGATAAAGCCTGTAGGCGGTTACGGCATGAATTCTATGAAGATCGATCTCCCTCTAAGAGAAATTGTTCAAACTTGAGCAAGAAAATTAGCCACTTGAGGTTGCTTTTACCATAAACCATACACCTGAAATTTAGGGTTGATATGGAGGGGAATACTTTTCTGGAGGTCAGGCCATGTCTTTTGAAGCCGATGGTTGTTGTACTTAATGAGTTCTTGAATTGAGTCACCTAGCCAGATGGATCAACAACCTGAATAATACAAGCTTTGATGCGGATTACAAGGGATAGGGTATTGTAGTAGTAGTATGTAGGTAGAGTCTTATGTCCAGTGCGCTGTATTAGGTTAAGTTGATGAATACTATATAGAATCAATGACTAAGTAATTAGGTCCTAACAGTCTCTTTTATACGTCAAATTAAAACACCGACTTTTCGCCTCGTGTTCGTGACCACTTTTGGGAAGAAATGCCGAAATAAATTTTTGAGGAACAAGTATCTTACCAGCGAGAGACAGAGCAGTGACGAGCTCGGGGCTGGTGACGAAGCAGTGGGTGGCGGGGTTAGCGTCGTTACGTCCTGTGAAGTTCCTGTTGTATGATGTCACGATGGTGTTCTTCTCGCCCTTCTTCACGTCCTTACGGTCCCACTGGCCGATGCAGGGACCGCACGCGTTAGCCAGCACCTGGGTTACGAAGGTTCAGTATTAAACGATGAAGTTATTGCTTATAGAAGTAGATGCTAAATTTTGGAACGTGAGATACCAGATTTTTGTAAATACAGCAATAATAATCACTGCTGAACAAAGGCCTCCCCCAGAAAATTCGTAACGACTTACGGTTACATGTCCTGTATCGTCATTATGGAGGGAATTTGCCAATACGCACCACGCTTAGCAGGCAGGTTGGTGAGCGCAGAATGACTACTGTTTCACAGAAGGGACGCTGCTGTCCATACCTCTGGTTTAGAGTCCCTCAGTCGCCTTTTACGACATCCATGGTAGGAGATTGGGCGGTGCTATATTCTTAATTTGGACACCCATCGGAAAATTATTATACTAATCTTTATTAAAAAAAACGGATACCGAAAATACAATTGTATCTTTCATTATATTAAGGAAGCTCTATATAATATAAAATTTTGAGATATTGCCGGCCGGCTAAGCATAGCACCACCCCATCTCATCCCGTGGGTGTCGTAAAAGGCGACTATGAGATTAGCCGCAGGATGGGCAGCAGCGTCCTTCGAGTACATTTATACTCTCACTCAACTCTCTCTAACTCAACTGCGATCGCGAACTCGTCTGACAAGCGTGGCGATTATGGCGAAACCCAGAGGATTTGCCATAATCACCACACTTGGCAGGTGGATTGGTAATCGCAAGAGGATCCATCTTCTTGATATCACGCCTTAGTCGCCTTTTACGTCACTCATTGGTAAAGAGATGGTCTCTTCTTAGCCGGAAGCCGCAAGGAACGATATCTTGTATATACTTTACATGATAATAATATCAAGGTGTACTCACAGTGCCTCCGAAGTCGCGGAGCGTCTGCGCGATTCCGTCGCGCTCGATGGTAGCGCGCACTTGCTCGGAGCCGGGTGTAACGTTGAACGGGATCTTGGACTTGATACCGTGGCCCAACGCCTGTGCAACAATCATAATTTTAATAAACTGTCGGGCACAGAGTATATCACAGAATTTCACTATAAAATGTATAACGAGTGTCTTTGTGGTATGAATGCTGTGGTTTTCATGATGATACAGTTTTGTACTCGAGGAAGGTTTAGGGTTTGGGTAGATGGTAATACGATCATTTATCCAGTAATTAGGTTCAACCGAGCACTTAACATTTCATATAAAAAGTGTCGGATATCATTTCGCTACATTTCAACCACAGAGAAAGCAATGAAAGGCTAAGTTTATTTGGGAATCTGCATGCTCATACCGAGCGACCCCCAGGAAGACGGTGGCGCGCACTGATAATTATTAATATAATTAAATTAAGCATTATATGAATTGAAGTGAAATAAGGCTTTAGCAATGATATCTCCTATAAAGACGAAACCATTTGCTAAGTGTTGTTGTATCAAAAATGGTTAATTAAAAAGTATTATTTCAATGAGTTAGAAGAAAGAAGCCCCGATCTTGCGCTGAAACAAGAGTTATTTGGTCCATCGAACGATTGCCTAGCATGATGAAAGTAAGGGTGATTTGCCACTTTGAATTCGTCTAATGTTCATTTGATTTTAAAAATATCAGCAACTAGCGACACTTAAGATTATGACGTTCCTACATTATCAATCAAACACAACTAAATGGTCTGATAAGTATGAAAGCAACAAATGTCTTTAAAATACAAGGCACAGAGATTGAATATGGTGCTTTTCAAACATTAAATTTTAGAAGAAATATGATCAAACCTTGGACAAGAAATTGGACCAAGGTATTGGACGAGTCGACTACCCTAACACAGATATGTGCGTGCCACGCGTCTTATAAAATCCAACGCACTTTTTCGATTCAATACTATATTAGACTTCACATTTTGTTCTAAAATGGATGATTAATTGGCACATCTACATGACGTAGTATTTTTTATTATCCACGTGCGATATTTGATAAAAAGTTCATGGAGCAATGAATCATAATAATGGTATTATAAAAAATATACATGTCATGTTTCGGCTTCAGTACTGGGGTTTAGAGATAAAGAATTAAAACGTAGAATTCGTTTTTGTTTATATACAGATAAGCAATAATTCTTTCAACCCAATAATGGATATCAAAAGCGTGGCTAAAAATATTGGTTAAGTGTTTACGAATATAGCTTATTCTGCTCTATAAATTTTTTGGAGCTTAGATTCTTTTTCATCACTGACCTCTTTAACAATGCTGGCGCAACGGCCCATGTCTTCGTAAGACGAGTTGGTGCAGGAACCGATAAGACCAACGCGGATATCCACGGGCCAGTTGTTCTTCTTGGCGGCCTCACCCAGCTTCGAGATGGGGTTTGCTAGATCGGGAGTGAAGGGACCGTTGACGTGAGGTTCCAGGGTGGAGAGGTCAATTTCGATCACCTGTTGGCAGAATGCAGATATTGATAACTCATTTTTTTTAATAGCGTAAATTCTGAATATTTACTAAACAATCACACCATAACGGCAGGACGAATATGGACGAATCTCTTTTAAAATATGTTATAGTTAACCTACTGGTTAACAAGAATAATACATAATTTATTTAACGTGATTTCTTGGAAAATGGTTCTTCTGTCATTGAATAACTTGAACCTTCTCAATTTAGAGCACTTTTACCGGTCCGAGGTATTGTCATCGGCTGTGTGTCGGTTGCCCTCATTGATGTTGGCCTACTGACCACGCCATTGGATCTCGTAATGGCACGGTTGGCACAGTGGCTAAGCAGTTGAATGTCTACGCTACGGGTCACGGGCTCAATTCCTGCACAGATCAAATATTTGTACGGCCTACGGGTAGTCGTTTCGGTTCTAGGTGTTTGTGCATGAGCATGTGCAGAGAAAGGTTGGCAAAGGCATCGTTTAAAAAATGGCTTATAACCATTCACAAGTCATAATCAAGCTTTAAGTGTGAAGGTTAATAGATTATTTTCTTAAACTATTGAACCGATTAAGATAAGGAGCGAATTGATCTTTGAACAAGGATGTTTGTAAGTACACATCGTTTTACAAATCGTTTTTTTAATTGAGGTGATAGTCGTCTAGCAATTTCAGTGTCATGCTCACTCATATGTCCTGCTGATGTTGGGGGCGTGGGGTCTGCCTACGATAAGCCAGCTGTGGACTGCTATGGACTGATGATGATGATTCATGAACATTTTTATTTATTTTCGATGATGCATAGCGACGAAGAAAATCAAATCGGTTTGCAAATCTTAACTTCTTATTATCAACGTAAGTAAGTCGGTTATCGAACCGTAAATTAGTCAGAAACGAACAAAGGTGTAATTGATCGTCTTTAAAAGAAAAACTATCAAACACTAGCAAGTAAATAAGATTGAACACATCATCTGCATTTACTTTTAAAATACTTTAATGTATTATGTCATAATGAGCACAATATCAAAGATGTAATCATCATTTGTAGTCTTCAAAACCGTTGTATGACAAAATGTGCTCTTTTACTTTACATATAAGGCTGATACGACGTAAATTTGTCTTGAATGTCAAACACAAAATATTATAAGGTCAAAGTAAAATGTTATTCTAGACTATTATATGCTTTATTTAAATAGTAAAGGATTTTTTTTTCAGTAAACAGGTGTTTGAAACACTTGCACACATATTTTCTATACTCTTATACTTAATTCGACAGAGCAAATTTAAAGGAAATTCACTGTATTGTCAGAACTTGTAACAATTTAAATAGGGATGCACCACAATCTAAATTATTATCGATTATAAATTATACAAATAAGTTAGACTAGATTTATGATTTCATTAAATTAATCTTGAATATGTAATTTAATTGTAGGTTGCTATTAATTTTACGCGCATTTTTTTCAATAACTTCACACATAGGAAACATGAAAAAGTTGCGCTTAATTATGTATTTGTTTTAAACGATACACAATGTTATAAATTTCGGTAGTTTTTAAGCTTAGATTTGATGCATAAATGTTAGTGGTCATGCGATTTAATTTTGAAATTACAATCTATCGATTCAATTTAAGTAGCTCTACACTAGTTATCGTAGGCTGGCCACAATATTTTGTTGTTTGACAGTAGAACTTGCCACTACTCCATTAAATTATGACTGTTTACAAATTTAGCTCTTGGGTATATTACCTGGTCGTAAGGTGCCTTAGCGTCGGGTGTGAGGAGATTTTTGTATGTGTTGGCAGCTGCGGCGATGCTTTGGCGGCCCGTCGACTTGAGGTAAGCCTCCATACGAGAGTTGTAGGGGAACACCTAAATATAAAAATGTTACATTACTGTAAAAATTCAAGTTTCTTAATATCAGCTTATAGCTTTAGAACGACTAAACGATAATGATGATGATGATGACGACCGAATAACTCTATTACTGTAGCAAGTTACAACTAGTTATATTTTTCTTCTCTTTGGCTTCAATATTCCATGTGGTGTCCGGATAAAGAATATAGCACCACTCCCATATCCTTCCGTGGATGTCATAAGAGGCAACTAAACCAGAAGGATGGGCAGCAGCGTCACTCATGTGGAACAGCAGCCATTCATGTGCTTGCACCCCGCCTGCTAAGCACTGGCAAATTCTATCCTAAATGGCGACACACGGCATATAAAATGTAATTATGGAAATCTATGGGACAGGCCATTGTTCAGCAGTGGACATCCTTTGGCTGACATGATGACCATGATGATGATCATTTCAATTAGAAGATAGAAAGCAGAGTAGTAGGAAGCAATAAAACAAAAAAATATTTTATGATTAGAACTTGAAATAATTAATATGTTTACTCACACTGGTGGTAGCTCCGATTTCAGCACCCATGTTGCAGATGGTGGCCATACCGGTACAAGAGATGGAGTCAACACCTGGTCCGAAGTACTCCACGATGGCGCCAGTGCCGCCTTTGACCGTCAGGATGCCTGCAACCTTCAGGATCACGTCTTTGGGGCTCGTCCATCCTTTCAGCTGACCTGGGGTTCAAGGGTTGTTATTTTATATTATGAACATATTATTCGAGGTGTAATTTTGGGTGTCGCGTCTCCACAAACGTTTTGATTCATCATTATATTTTTTAAATTCCGCCGCGCACCCTGTGTCGCGCTTAGCTCCGCGTCTCCATGAAAAAGGTTGACCAGGTTGTCATAATTTCGAGCATCTGTATCATACCAATACCTTAACGTGTTCGAGACACGGAGGAGTGATGATGCGACAGAGAATCGACACCCATCCATCCACCCGGTGCGTAGATTGGAGAATCTGCGTGCCCACACCAGAGACCCAAGAGAAGACAGTAGCACGCATGTGGTCACGCGCTGCCGTGGGGCGCTTTGGGGGATCCTTAACAATCCCTCCGGGGGTGCCCGCAAGTACCTCTTCGAGATGTGCCTATAGGCGTGGCACCAGTGGGCCGCTCTAGTGTGATCACACGAGGACCTGGAGCCCCCCTTAGCTGCCGAAGATGACCGCTCCAGTGGTTTTAGCCGGTAGGAGACCGGCATACCCCTTCACGCTTCCCCGGGGCGAAGGAAGTTCATGAAGAATTTCCACTAGGCACCAATAAAAAAAAAGGCTACCCATCCCTCTGGTTTAGAGTCCCTTAGTCGCCTTTTACGACATCTACGGGAGGAGATGGAGTGGTGCTATGTTCTTAGTCCGGACACCACACGGACATGATCTACCTACGTTATTATCAATATAACTCAATTAACACAATTTTCAAGGGGAACATACACAGTACAAACACGGAGTAGCTGTTTACCTACTTTATATGTAGGCACATGACAGTATTACAAACCTGCAGAGTGCAGATATATATCTAACTAATCAGCAGGGATTCATAAATAATTGCGTCAGATTTCTTGCTATCATAACTTTATCATTAGTCAAGATAGTGTACAAACACGAGTAGGCATTGTTTTGTACGGTGAATTTCATAAAACAATTTCATATTATGCCGTCAGTGTCGAACTTACTCTTTAAAATGATCGGTTTTAAGGGAATACGGCCAGAATTCTAAGGCTTGGCAAACGTAATGGTGGCTGCAGTATGTTTTAAATAGGACTGCCCTGCTCCGGTTAAAATAATAGGAAATCGCGGACTGGAAAAAAGCAGCAATTTTTTTTTTACTTATGGTGGCCCATAGTTCTCATTTTTTTAAATGTCTAGACCAGGGGTTCCCAACCTTTTTTTGTCTACTGCCCACTTTAAGAATAAATTATTTTTTAACGCCCCCCTTTTTAAACTAAGTACCGCTAAAAACCGCTAAGTACTTATAACTGATTATTGAAACGCAAATTTATAGTATTCGGACAGAGTATCTTTTATTGAAAATAAAACAAACATAATCAATTCTTATATAAAAACTAATGTGAAGGTTGAATCTGATGCTGTTCAATAAGTTTGTTGATATCAGGTTCCAATTTACTCAAAAACAGCCGCAAGTCGCCACGTTCGGTAACACGCAAACGATTTCTCTTTTTAGTAAGCAGCGTTGCCACAGCACTAACTCCACGTTCACACAAATATGACGATGGGAATGCTATCAAAAATCGTTGAACAATTGACCACAATCCAGGGTACAATTGCGGGATCGGTTTTTGTAGCCAAAATTCTCGATATCCATTTTTGAACTTGATTTTTATTTCTTCGTTTGTTGTCAATTCTATAAGTTCTTCTTCCAGCTGAGGTGACATTGCTGTGTTGACATTTGAAAACGGATCCAACACCCAGTCTGGTATTTCCAAGTTTAAAATGTCCTGGTATCGTTCGGTGAAGTCAATGTGGAGGTTTTCCAAATGTTGGCAGTAGGCAAACAAGTCGTCGTTACTGCAGTATACTGATAAATTCGGAAAATTGTGAAACTCACGTCTGCCCATATTCTTTTTGTGCAGAAGCAGTTTGGCTGCGAAAGCAGCAACGACATTTTTTGTTTTAATTAAATTTAGTTCATCGCCTTGCAGTTGGAGGTTCATGTCGTTGAACATTTTATACAGGTCTGTCATGTAAGCTATATCATTCTTTGATGTTATGAGCTTGTTGCGCAGTTCTGTATCTTTAGTTTCCAAGAACTCTATCATAGAGTCAAACAGGTTGTAAAATCGAATCAGACAATTGCCTCTTGACAGCCAACGAACTTCAGTATGAAGCAACAAACGGTTGAAATCTTCGTCATTAGTAACACAAAGCTGATGAAATAATCTATCATTCAAAGAGCTGCTACGGATTTTATTGACTGCTTTGATGACATATTGCAGTGATTGAAATAGTCGTTCACTTAAGTTTCTAGTAACCAAATGTTGTCTATGAATAACGCAATGTATAGCAAGGACATCTGGAATTTTATTCTTTAAGTATGCTATGAAGCCTTTATGGCGCCCTGTCATAGCCGGAGCGCCATCCGTAGCAACTGATATAATATTTTTCAAAGGAATCTCTTTCTCTTCACAAAACTTTTCCAATGTATTGAATATGGTTTCGCCTTTTGTATCTGTCTCCAAATTTCTGGCAAACAATAGTTCTTCACGTATTTTCTCATCTTTAATAAACCTCACGTAAGATATCAACAACGCTTCATTAGTTGGTAACGTGGACTCATCGAGCTGAATTGAGAATTGACTAGTCCTCAGATGATTGCACAATGATTCTTCAATGTTTTCAGCCATTTCATCAATTCGTCTTTGCACAGAATTATTACTCAAAGGAATTTTTCGGATAATATCTGCGGCCGGTTTATGAAGCACAGTAGTTATTACTTCCTTTATTGCTGGCAAAATTAACTCTTCTTCGATGTTGTGTGGTTTGCCTTTTTGAGCAATTAACAAAGAGATATTGTACGATGCTCGAAGTCCGTCGTCATCTTGCTTAGCAGCCGCCGAAAATAGTTTTGATACACTTGGCTGAGTATTATGCTTCTTCTCTAGGTCTTGAAAATATGCTACATTCTTTTCTGTCTTATCTGGATGCATTTTATTCAAATGATCTTGCAGTCTTGAAGGCTTCATTGCTTCGTTCGAAAATGTTTTTAGACATAGAAGACACAAAGGCGACGACGGGTTTGTGGGATTTTCAATAAATCCGAATTTAATATATTCCGCAGAGTATTGCCGTCTCTTCTTTTTTACTTCCGACATTGTTTTGTTTTAAGAAATACGTAAGTGTTGAAATCAAGTACTGCTTATCTATTATGCGCGAAACCGCAAATAAAAATAAAATAAATTTACGTCGTTTATATAGGATTGCATAAGCAGCACGCACCAACAGGAATAAGACAAACGTGCATAAACTCGTTTATCTCATTCGACGCCCAATCGTACTCGACAAGCAAGAACAAGTATTATAGAACCAGCCGTTTGGTATAGGAATGTACAATTCGGATTATTTAACAAAAACTTGTTAAAACATGATTGCCCGCGGTCTTTTATATCGAACCGAGTTTGAGCTATATCTTAATTAATATTAGTTGATGTTCACAAGATGTAGTCGAGAGTCGAGAGCTCAGTCGGTGTCTAAGAGTCTTCCTAGCTAGGTAGATGAAATTATAAATCGACCCCAAAGCCCTACACAATGCCGCCTTTTTTTTTTCTGGGTCTCTTACCGCCCCCCTTTAGGCCTGCAGCGCCCACAAGGGGGCGTTATCGCCCACGTTGGGAAAGACTGGTCTAGACGGATCTTTCCTCAGAACTGTTGTATGTTGAACAAAGTTATACCAGTGATGACATGTGGAACAGAGATGTGGTCACTCGCGAGTTATGGAGAGAGCTATGCTTGGTATTTCTCTACGAGATCGAATCAGAAATGAGGAGATCCGTAGATGAACTAAAGTTGCCGACATGGCTGAAAGGATTAGAAAACTGAAGTGGCAATAGGCGGAGCATGTTGCTCGTAAAACTGATGGCCCTTGGGGTAAAAAAGTTCTGGAGTTGAGACCGCGCGCCGGAAAACGCAGTGTTGGACCGGGGACGTCCTCCAACGAGGTGGACAGACAACCTGGTGAGAGTCGCTGGGAGTCGTTGGATGGCGGCATGTGACCACTCGTAGCGGAATCTATGGGGGAGGCCTTTGTACTTTGGCTGATATGATGAACAAAAACTGTTACTGCGTTCTTCAACTTCGATTTTCCTTTTTTACCTACTTGCGTTTTAAGCTGAGGATAACAGAGTAGGACAACGACTGTTGTTCTTAAGTCATTCTCTTACGGATACCGAATACTAATGCGCTACTCAATATTGAAGACCCTTTCAACTATTCAAGGCCCATTGTCCTAAATCGTAGGATAACGAGCATCTCAAATAGTTCAGATGATATTTAATATTGAGTAGCGTTTTAGTATCCGGCCGTTAGTCGCATCATCATAATCGTTTCAGCCGAAAAACTTCCACTGCTCGACACAGGCCTCCTCCTGAGATCGCCACAAAAACGGTCTAGGTTTCTGTTGTATGCTCATTGGGAGATGTCGCCACGCTTGGCAGGCGGGTTGGTTATCGCAGTTGGTTATAAATGTAGGCACTCGAAGGAAGTTGCTACCCATCCTTCCGCTAATCACATAATAGCCTTTTACGACACCCACGCGATGAAATAGGGCGGTGCTATTCTTTGCCAGCATCACACGGCAGTCAGTCGCATAGCTATCAGGAAATTCAGTTAAAATCCAGTAGTCATAGAATATTCCCGACTATTCATCAAATCAATCACTACCATAGAAAATTACAGTTACCAATTACTTTACTCGGTACGTTACCAATTGATCACTGTGACCTTAAATCATACAAGTACGCACAAGTCGTTTAAATAAAGATTCTACTACAGCTACAGATACAAGAAAAGAAACAATTACAAATACTTGCGCAATCTAAAAATAATTTAATTTACATACGCGTACATTGAATGGTTGGTTTGCCCACGTGATGCGCAGAGCACGAATTGCATCGATTTGATGTGGGATGAGATGCGCAGTATGTCTAAAGCCACACCGCATCCACTCGTGTAGTCGTGGCACATTCGTTCGTTCATAGGTACCACAGAGTGGCACAGAGGCTAGTGTAAATTAAATAAAAAGTAGGTAAGAGACGCGACTGACGCTAAGACTGCCTTTGTGATAATTGTATTCAAAATGTATGGGAAACACGCCAAAGCCAGTGGTCCACGTCACATACATAGAGGGTTCAGGTGCTTTATTTACTAATACTGGTGGTCGCCCAGGGGTCGTAATTCGCCATAACTCATGATTTAAAAAAAAAAACAACTATTTCTAACACATATTAAACATACATTTCAACTTTCTGCACTCCTCATCCATATGACATATAATATTTCTGCGTGCGCGCCATGTGGTTAAAAAAGGATCCAAAGGTTTGTCATCACGTATTAATATATAGATTTTAATGTGGAGGTATGTATGTTTGGACATTTGTCTCTCGATCAAGCTCAAACGGCTGAGTAAGAACGAAAGAATTTATTACGTTTTCAAGTTCCTTTAAAGTTTTAAATTAGTTCCTTCGCAAACATATCGCCGGTAACAAGTTATTAGATGATATTTGCGTATAAATTTAATTTCTGATATTATTATTATCGGGAACTGATTTTTTATAGTTCTGCAAGATTGTTAACTTTGAGAATACTTTAAACTTAATTAATGATAAGCTTATCACATAATTATTGTATCACGCGTGACTTGTATTACCGAATGCAATATAATCGCTATCGTAGCAATCAATCTGTAAAAACATCTAAGTACATAATTGACTTGTAAAGCGGTGGGATATGATGGCATGTACAGAATACAGATATACTGAAAAAATATATTGACCTGATTGTTTATCCACTGTTACACATAATTAATTTGTCATTAATGCCCGCAACTATCGAATGTAAATAAGATTTAATATATAAAAGCACGGTAAATGGTAATTTTTTTTTAAACAATTCATGCAAACAAGCGTTTAATTATAATATTGATATATTTTGTTTATTATTTATTAATAATTACGCTGTTGAGACATGGAAACTCAACATGGGCTAGCCAACAAATTCGAAATCGCTCGCTAGCTATTGAGCAGCTCGGAGTTTCTCAGAAGGGAAAGAACCGCAATGAGTTTATCCAGAGAACAGGAGTCACTGAGATAGTTTACAGAATCAGTAAGCAGATCGAGCTGATGAGTCTTTCTTGATGCGATTGCGAATCGGCAATTCAAAAAAAAATCAAGCGCTTGGTTTCTATGGTAATATTATATGCTCTTATCTTGTGTTATCCAAATTCTAAGCAAATAGGACTCGTAAGAAATTTTCTCCTTAGCAAAAGCTACCATAAAATTGGTTCAATAAAATAGTGTTCATTGTCACTGTCGGTCACGGTCTTCTTCTCATCTTATCGACCATACAGCGTCCACTACTGATCAAAGGCCTCCCCCATATATTTCCGCAACTGGCATCATATTGGGGGGAATTTGCCAGTATTCACCACGCTTGGGCAGGCGGGTTGGTGAGCACAGAATGGCTACAGTTCCACAGAAAGGACGCTGCTGGCCATCCCTCTGGTTTAGAGTGTCTTAGTCGCCTTTTACGGCCTCCACGGGAGGAGATGCAGTGGTGCTATATTCTTAATCCGGACACCACACACACAGTCACATAGCGTCATTTAATTCTTGTATATATAAACTATACGCTTATATCATATCTCCGAACGCACCTTACAAACATGTCTTATTCTCTTATTCTTGTTAGGTGTCATTTACAAATTTAAATATCGAGCCCGAAAACAAATGACAGACTGACCATGAAGAGATGCGAGATATTTATGTAAAAAAATATAATAATATGAATACGAGACCGCGTCGCTCCGTCAAAAAACGCACAGAAGCGTATGCGGTGAGGCGTCGATGTCACATTTGCCTTTACGCGACCTCCTCGGTTAATATTCGTCATCGGAGAGAGATCGGCCAATTTATACAACACTCTCATAAATTCACGTACAATTTCCATGAGAATTACATTGTCAAAAACTAGAAAAAAATGCATTCAATAGTTTCCCAGATAAGTGCGAAGAGACGGTCAGATAAGATTTGATGTGGAGACTTTGTTATACTGTATAGTGATTATATGTACGGATCTACTTCTAAGAGGCAAAAACTATATATATCAGATACGCCATTATTAACTACGAGAGAAAGTATCAAGATTACAGATTGTGTCCCCTAAATACTGTGTCTACGTCTCAATTCTAGCTCTATTAAAGGATTGTTTATATGTAATATAAGTATGTCTTTGTACTCAAATCTAAATAAAATACATTTCACATTTGCGTATAACTCCTCACCAAATTTTCGGGTATGGGGATTATCCGACACTGATTTACCGAAGGGTTCTGATAGTCTACCTGTAATAAATATATCTAAAACTAAATAAGGTCTGTAAAGAAAATGTGAGCTAGTTCGTGTAGGTGCTATATCGTGCCAATTGTAGTCACGATAGAGCATAATAACGAATGCGTGTGCGCAGAATAGCGTACACTGAGGCTTCGGAAGGAATCTTACAATTTCCCCACGAGATGAGCCTGAAGGCGACCTATTTACAGGCACCTCCCCTGCTTAAAGGGGGGTTACCTCTTTACAGTCACCTTCTCAGAGATGTGACTATAGGCGTGGCACCAATGGGCGGCTTCGAGGCGTTTGTTATCAAGATCCCGGAGCTCCCTTCGATGGTTTCGGTGCCGATGATGACCGCCCGGTTTTACCCGGTAAATACCTAGCATACCCTTTGCCACTCTCCCCAATAACGGCACGCTTACGTTGTCTGCGGATCCCTAAAAAGATCTCACGCCCACTTCGTGTTGACATTGGCAGATTGGCGCCGCGCCACTTAAATTATACCGCGCTATTTATATTACTCACATATAAACATGATAGGTATCTGCACATTTTTTTTTTATGCACTTGTACTCTATTAACTCGTGATTTTCTGAAAACATCTATAAGTTTTTATATTTCATTTTTATAGATAATGATTATTAATTATTATTTCGCTCAAAAGAAGACTGTGTCGTCACTAAATAATCATAGTAACGTGACTTTATAAAAAGTGTAGAAAAGTCACGTTCGGAGTTACTATTAATTTTAACTAATGAAGTGGTAACACTACACTAGACGAACGTCTGCAACTTTAAACACCTATTATCCTTCGTTATCTAACGTTGAGTGCATGTACCTACACTGTTAAATTTCATAACATGATAAAGTTGTAATTTATAAAATGCTTGTCATACTACAAATGCATAAGCGACCTTGTATTTGCACTTATTGATAGTACTCATATTGTTTTGGTTTGTTTTAGTCAAAACATTTGATGACGCGTCAGATAGAAGGCAGCGCCTGATGTGGCAGTTTCGCGGTAGGCATTAGTTGACTAGAGCCCATAAATTGGCTAGCTAGACCGGGGAAGTACCAACCTGGTACGTCACAGAAATTGGGCTTGAAGTAGCAACATTGTTGCTGCGTTTTGTACTGTGTGTGACGAATACCGCAAACCTAACCTGAATAGTGTCTGCCCTAAAGGTCAGCAATACATCAGCGATTCCTTCGGTGTTGCGAACGTATATGGGTGATCGCTTAAGCGAAAAACATGTTCGTTTGTCCTCCTATATTATTATAAAAAGGCGAAGGCGAGGCTAGTGCAGTTTAAAGACGCAGCGAGATCGAAATTTACGGTCGAACCGCTCAGGCAATTCCATGGTATGTTGTAAGTTGATATCGACCCTGCTGATCCTCCGTTTGACACCTAACCATTTTGATTTTAAGCAACATTTAATTCCTTCTAACACTCTCAAATGAATGTAAACTTACCAGTGAGTTTGACACCAATCACTTTAGGGCACTTCAGTTCCCAAGGTATGTCGGCCATGACATCGACGGCATCGGCACCGCCGACACCTGAACAATGGAAAAATGTGTAAATAAATAAGGTGAAGACTTCGCGCGAAAGCTGATACTTGAAACAAGAGCGGAGCGAACGCGAAAGTGGAAAATGTATACAGCACGCGTTGTTTTCAATGCAGTACTTACTGAAATGTGGATATATTTATTTGGTTAATTTACAATTACATTGTAACTAAGTAAATCACATTATAGTTTATACAACATTCGCAGCCTTAATTACAAGGGTTATGTGGGTCATCTTCAATATTTTACTACACATTTTACATAATAACTGTTATCTTTAAACATTTGTATAAGTATAGGAAGCAAATCCATAGTCTGTACCAAATATTATTTATTAATTTTTATTGTAATGTTGTTTTAATATTTCAAGCAATTTCATTATTAAATATTGCCGACATGTTATATATCAAGTTATTTTTAGTAACATGTTGCCATAGGCACTTATCTGTTCATATTACATTGGCACGGTAAAACATGTTGGTCTAAACTATTCTTTCAATCATCATCATTTAAGCCGAAAGACTTTCACTGTTGGACATTGGTCTCCCCTAAGATCTTTAAAATATTCAATATGATAATAAAATAAAAAGTATTAGCCTGACTATATTTTTTTTCTGTACATAATATTAAGTAACTGCCTTAGACAAGTCATGTGTTTCTTGGGACACACCACACGTGGTGATTATTGTTCGTAAACCCTGACTTGCGAGAACCGCTTAGAATTGAAAATATGGAGTAAGCCAGAGAATCAATTAAAAAAAGAACATGAGAATCACTCACCGATACAAAGACCACCCAGGCCGCCACCGTTGGGTGTGTGAGAGTCAGTCCCGATCATCAGTAGACCAGGGAAGGCGTAGTTCTCGAGGATGATTTGATGGATGATACCGGAACCCGGCTTCCAGAATCCCACGCCGTATTTGGCGCCCGCGGTCTCCAAGAACTTGTACACTTCTTTGTTTAGATCCTAAGGAATATGGAAAGCGTAAGCTTTTATCATTGATGCCTGCCTGATGTCTAGTGAAGCCCTCTCCACCCGCAGATGTCGTAAACGGCGACAAAAGGCAAGAGCGTAATAATGTTTTCTTTTAAAGTTGCCAGATTGAAACTTGTACTGCAAACCAACATTAGGTAACATGCTTTTTTTTAACTGATTCAATATAATTTTGGGCCTCTGGCCCACGCTATATGGATTCTCGACATACCGAGCCATCTGCTGAATGCTCGAGAGGGAATCAGTACTATTTATAAATTAGATTTGCTTCTCTCGTCGTTGGTCTTCTCCATCCTGAATGGATTCGAATAGTGTCTTTACTGTAGTACCGTGTATGAATATATAGAATAGAAACGTGTATTAACTAATTAAGTCTTAAAAGACACTTTGACAAGTCACACTGAAACAAGGGTAGGCATTTGACTACATGAAAACGACAACCACGGAGAAGAAATGCCGTATGAAATTGGTATACATTTTGGATATGGACATTATGTTTATTATTTAGATTGGATAAATAAATAACTCTTTTTTTCTTCGGGTAAATATCGTGTCAAATTTCTATGTACCTAGCAGTGCGGGGCAGGTAGCTACTATTGTAGTCTTCACACTTAGTTAATTAAAGACCGCAGTATACAGTGCTGCGTATCCTCTCTACATAATTCGTTATGACCGAATACTGAAACGCCACTTTATATTTAACACCCGCTTAATTATTTCCGATAACACCCGTTCCTACCTAAACGGGCGTCTCAAATACTTAAACGGGATTTAAATATTAAGTGGCGTTACAGTATTCGGCCGTTACCCGCCTATATACTCGTATACTCACGGTGAAACAGATCCCATTATTTGCCGTGAATTAAACGGTTATACGCTAATATAACGTATTGAGCGTCATCAACACATTTATATTTGTACGCTTCAATTATTTACATTCAGTATAAAATATATGATAATGATGTGATATTATGTTATTGACCTTTACCTTGTGATTTAACAGTAATTGCTATTACTATTTAGCGTTTTTATAAATAGTAGTTGTACTTTGTGTAAATTGCCATAAGGATGCAAGAGATAGCCAGTGCCATAACTTACAGAAGGCGCGTCGGGTTGGTTAATTTGTGCAATTTAGAAGTTCAATACTTAAATTTACATGCTGTATCTCATTTAATTGAAGAAACACAAAAAAATAAGCATTTATTGTTGCAAGTATGTGTGTTTTTTGGAAGAATATTATTATTAGCTTCAAGTGACATTTAAATTTAAATACATATCCAAATTCATATGGTTCAAGGTGAACTCGCTGCTGGGGTGAATGGACTTACTAGACTGGTTACTAAACATGGTACACAAATGATGCTGTATCACAGTTTTCTAGTATTCTAAGTTTTCAGATTGATATATCTACTAGTTTATCTTCACAGCAATTTAGGATAGATGTAAGCAGAGAAATCATAGACCTGAATTGTTGAAGTTAAACATATTACCATGACTATCAGTCTCTTCTGACTTTAGAAGATAGTATATTTCGGTTTCAAAAGTTATCAAAACCACCCACAATGCAGCTTTAGCAGGACAGCTGGCCTTCTATAATGAAGTAACTACGATATAAAAATAGTAAAAGAAATATACTCATAAGGTACGGCAACATATACGTGTCTGACGCTACTATTGAATGGGCAACGAATAACTCGCATCAAGCTTCTTGGCCGCACTAAAAACGAGGCAGTAGCGATTCATCTGCAGTAACACCAATGGAAAGTGGCCGTGATATGAATGATACGGGTCTAGTGTCACTGTTAGTATGAAATAAACTAGCTGCCAGTGGTGAAGGGTGGATTTGCAGATGGAAAGAAGTATGGCTAAGTTTAATACATTTTGGTATGGGTAGATCAACCAAGATTTTGCAGCTTATATTGCTATTTCAAATTATTAGGCATTATTACTTCAAAGGAAGTAAACTTACTGTCTATTTAATAGTATAAAATGTCATTAAAACTATACATTAACCAATTTCTGATGGAAATTGGGTTATATCAACTCTTCATGTCTGCTTGCTGGCCTTTCTAACTTGTGCCACTTTCAGAAACATAGAATTGTAGCTATTAAATATCCTACCTTTGCTCTTGCCAAATCCTTGTCACCCCCAATTTGAGCTTCAATCAAGTGGTCGCAATGGATGGTGGAGGGGACGGCGACGCGGGGCAGCCCTGAGGAGATGAACTGCAGCATAGCCATCTGAGCAGTGGCGTCCTGCATGGCAACTCTGTCAGGCCGCAGGCGGAGGTAGCTGGTGCCACGTTCTATGTCCTAATAGCCATATGAGAATAATAATCAGGTTCAATAAAGATCAGGAAAAATAAAAACTAAATAATTTATCTCAGTATCAGATAGTCATTTGTTATTTACTTATATTATTTCTTTCTGTGAGGCAGCTTTTGGAAAAAGGTGTTAATGATGAGTACCTTTTCCAAAAAGCAGCCAGCCTCTATCCCCTGGGCTTCCGTTGCCCATACCCAAATAGCCCTACTCTTAACTCACCACTGCATTGAGTGCCCAGCTTTGCGTTGAAGTCCCCCATCACAACAGTTAAGTGCAGATGGGGGACAATGGGCCTCATAAGAAAGCTCAAGGTCACTCAGCAAGCTATGAAGAGAGCTAATCGTTTATTCTTCTATGAGATTGAATCAGAAATGAGATCCATAGAAGAACAAAAGTTGTTGACATTGCTGAATGGATTAGTAAACTGAAGTGGCAATTGGTGGGGCATGTTGCTCGTAGAACATGGCCATTGGGGCAAGAAGGTTCTCGAATGGAGACCATGCACCAGAAAACACAGTATGGTACAACCTCCAACGAGGTAGACAGACAACCTGGTGAAGGTTGCTGGGAGTTGTTGGATGAGGGCAGCAAGTAAGTAAGTTGTTCAGCAGTGGACGACCTTTGGCTGATATGATGATGATTTATTTAAAGACTAGTTGATTTTAGCATTCAGGTAAAAAAAGACAGTTCAGAACTGAACTATGGCCACTGATGAATAGAAAAGAGTCTGCATTCCTTAGAAGGTGTCTTACTTTATGGACAGCAGTTTTTTTGATTTATCAAAATATCTATTAATATTACATTTATTTCCACGAAAGTGAAAGTGTTTTATTGGAAATAAATGTAATATTAATTATAAATTTGGAAATAAATTATAATTCCATAAAGAAAAATTAAAAGTAAAGGTTATGCTCTTTGGAAATAAAATTATTCCTATCATGTGGAGATGCAATGTTTCACTGATATATTACAATACATATTTATTTCATGGAAGCACATATACATATATATTCAGTTCAGGTACTTGCAATTCATTGCTGTGGCAACTATTATTAATATATGATACATTTCATTATTTATAGTATACTTTGATAAAAATCGCAACATATTACTTCTATTTTTTACTTCACAAACAGAATACTTAAAATTGAAAATCAGAAATTAACAGCTCAATACTAGGTATATTAACATGAACTTGATAATTTCCAGAATTAATAAATCAAACAACATTATAAAAACATGTGATTGTCTTTGATAAGAGCTATTCATTCCAAAAATGGTTTGTTTATTATACTGATTTAATAGAATAGAGTTAGCCAATAATTTAGAGCTGTAATATTGTAAATTGGGGAATTTTCTTATAATATTATTTATCACTGAGATGTAACAAATTAAACAAAGTATTTTAAAATACATTAGTTGATTTTTCCAAACAGGTCACACACTTGTATGATTAACTTCCTTTTTATGGATACCAGACTTTTTACAGAATATAGATTAATAAGTATTATATAACGTTTTACCTGTTCTTTAGGGATATCCAAGTGAGAGTAGAGCACTTTTTCCGACAAGGTCATGTCACGACCTAACCTCTTTTTAACAACTTCCAAATTCTTGCTTAACTTCTCGTACGGCAGCGGGTTCTTGTCGAACTTCGACATGGCGACCTACAACAACATCGTCCAGCACTTAAAAACACCAATATAGAAGCGTAACAACTAGTTTTTATAGTTACGACGATTACATAACATCATCATATATCACTGAAAACACTGGAAATATCACTTTTTTATGGTGTCTATGTACCTGGGCCGCTGCGGCGGTGAGAGGGGACACGCTGAAGCATCTTTGCTGGATCTCCAAGAGCACCACCCTTGTCCTGCTACCCTACAATCAAAATTACGAGCTTCAGACATTTCCGAAAAATTACGTCTGATTAAGCGGTACCTACTCCAATTATGTTTAAATGAGTGAATTCGAGATAAATGTACTACTTGTGACCCCAGTTGACCTCATAAGCCTTATTTTAAAAGACGTGACCTACCCATTCATGATCGGTTATCGGAAATTCATAATCGCTTACGATAACGATAATAGCGTAAACAAACGTGAATTAATGCACACATATAAATTCCTTACTTTTATTTACTTAATTAATCGTTAGTAATGAAACGTGGAATTAATTTTAACTTACCTGGCCATGTAAAACTCTCATACAGTGAGCCATGGTTGCCGGACTTCACAGAATCAATATAGGCAACGATAATTATAAAATAAAATAAATTACGGCAACATGGATTTTGTAATAAAAATTGCGTTTTATCTGATTACGATATACAATAGAAGTAACTATTTACACCCTCCGCCACTGCTTCTGCAGGATTGATTTGAATTGAATAAATTGACTGATGGTTTGGCACTTGGCAGTTTTGAAGAGTTTCATATACCTTTGACGTCTTATATTTGGAGTTGCCATATTATTATCCTTTATTTGATTATGCGGAGATTTAGAGAACTTAGAACAATGGTTATATTATACTGCTTTAAGAGAACTTAGAACAATGGTTGTATTATACTACTTTATTACCAGTTACAATAAATGTTATCTCTTAAACTACACTACAATCATGAAAAATTTCTTAATCTTTAATTGAATATGTAAGCTACATAAATACTCGTATTAATTATGATACTTAATTTTTTAGATTACGGTTTATTGTCTTAAATTATCTTTCATATCTCCCGACTCCCAGTTATTCACCATTTTTCTTTAATCCGTTGTATTTTTTAATGCGAATGGAAAGAGGCCCATGTCGTCCCCTTACTCAACAAACCTAACCCAGCATCATTTTCTGAATATCGTCGGATACCCACTTTACCTTTCTTTTCCAAAATATTCGAATGCCTTATCAACAATTAACTTAGCAAGTTACTCTCCAAGAATAATTTACATCCCTTCTAATCTGGTTTTCTTGCTTGACACATTACTAGCACAGCCCTAGTCAATATCAGGTCAGGCATGTAAATCGGTAATCTAACGATCTTAGATTTTCTTGTTTTGCTTGGCACAGTGTGTTCTCTTAAAATATCTCCAACAGCAATTGACTACTTTCGTACGAGTTGATAAGTACGTGTCTAATCGTTGACAACGTATTTGCATTGAAGGTATCTCGTCTACATGGTCCAATAGACTGTACCACACGTGCTCAGGGTTCGTGTAACCTTGTAACTTTAATTACGTCGTTTGTCAATTCAAATGTTTAAACTCGCAAAATACCTTGAATTGTATTTGAGTTAAACGACGATACTGTTAAATGCCATTCATTCTTAGATTAATATTATACTAAATACCTATAATTAAACCTAATAACGATGAACTACGCTAAAATCGTTCGCCTAGACTGCTTGTATTGCGATGGAGCACATAACGGTGAAGTTAATACATCGCTGTCCTACCTAACCATCACACACGGCCTAGGCTTTCTAAAATAGTCCACTGCTGGATATAACGATCCACATCTCATAAAGTTTGGTAAAACATGTTAAGTGAGACATACGCTCACTTATTTGTAGTAACTTCACATGTGGCTTCCTGACTTATAAAAGTATCTATGCGAGTTTATAGACTTTAGAACGTCACTTATAAAGGGTATCTAGTGTTTTTACGCCATATTGGGTAGGTGTTGAACGTATCTTTGTTTTTTAAATGTAGTCTTTATCTGTTAACGTGGTTATATACGTACGTTTTTTAAATTCATATGAATTCGACGTTTGAGGTTTCAGCTAGTTTTTAATCATATCTTTGCTTGCTTATTAGTGCTAGTGCCTAATGTAATTTTCAATTAGTGCTTTCACCTTTACCTTTTGTTACTCCGATCTGATTAATAAGTTATTTATTGCGTAAACTGCGCACTTCCAACATTGCTGAGTCCGATCCTTTTGCCATACTACACTAAAAAATTAAAACCTATCTGTATTGTTTTGCATTGAACAAATTATGTGTTTAGTTTGGTAATAAATTTATCTTTAAACAAGAGACAACCATACAAGAGTTACCTAATATAAACAAAACTTTGACAACCATGTTATTTGTGACAACCACGCACACCACCATCATTAGCGCGTTAGTAAATCGCACTTGTTCATGCTTTTCGGTGGTCACAATCAACGAGACAACGGTGGAACCTATTATGACACGCTGGACGTTGGTTTCCAGGGTGCTACGTAGTACCAACTTGAGTTGTTTGTTGTTAAGTGTTAATAAACTGTATCATGTAACATATGAAATGGAAGGACTTGTTGTGAGGGTCTCAAATGTATTTATTTTATTACCATTTCTCATTAAATTTGCTAGCACGAGTCTTTGCGCCTGCGTACTACAAAGCCTTCAGAAAATGCGTCATTGTCAACGTGGTGTATCATTCACGTTTATAATTTTTGTGCATTTGCGTATTATAATTCATTAAATTATAAATTTATATTAATTAATTAACAAATCTGTGTTAATTTGACCAATCACTTTTATGTAAATTATTTGTTAAATTAAATAATTATTTTCTGAAGTTTCACTTCTGGCGTGTGTGAATTGCACACACGCACACATTTTTTTATTGGTTTCCAGTGGGAATTATACATGAACTTTCTTCACCCCGGGGAAGGGGTATTCCTACCGGCTAAAACCACTAGAGTGGTCATCTTCGGTACTGAAGGGGGGCTCCAGGTCCTCGTAAGAACACACTAAAGCCACCCATTGGTACCACGCCTTTAGGTTGATCTACGAGGGGATGACTGTTAGGTGGTCACCCCCTCTAGAGGAGAGCAGGCGGCTGTAAAAAGGCCACCCCCAGGCACTCGCTATACAAGCTGGCAAGTCTCGCAGTACGCTGTGCTGCCCGATCTAATCAACCCGGATCCACCGCTCGGTAGCCCACGCAGGGCACTCCTCGAGCGTGTGCTATGCGGTATCCTGTCGCTTCCATAGTGGTGGCACTGTGCCATGACCTCATGTCTTATCCTGTGCAGGTATGCATCGGAACAACCGTGACCGGTAAACACCTGCTTCAGGTGGTAGGTAACGCGCTCACTCCTTCTGAGCCAGGCTCCGAAGAGCAGCAGGATGACCTCAACGACGCGTTTAGTCATGAACTGCGACCGAATATGATTTCGCCACGTCTCGAATGCGTGCCGTCGAGCCAGCTGCTTTAGCCTGTCGAATGCCCCTGGAGGCACCTTTCGCCGCCCTGGCAGAGGGAGCGTGTCTGATCATAGACCCACGTATCCGTCTCCACCAGGATGTCGAAAGGCGGAAAACGCGCCAGGAGAGTTACTGCCTTGTAAGACACTGTCCTGTATCCCCGTGCGATCCGTATAACCACTCTGCGCTGCAGACAGTGAAGTTTGGCTCTACAGTGCTGGACACCTGACAGCTGGAATGACCATACAGGCGCCCCGTAAAGGGCCACGGACCGCACGACGCTCCCGTAGAAACGGCGAACTTCCTCGCTACGTCCCCCGAGATGGGGTAGCACCCGGTGTAATGCACCTACCCTCTCGACTCGGGGGATGAGGCGCGTGAAGTGGTCTTCGAAGCCCCAACGACTGTCCAGGGTGTGCCCCAGGTACTTCATGTAATAGCCCGCCCTGATTTGCGCGTCACCAACGCGTTTCCACGAACTGGGTGGTTCTCTGCTCCGCGGCAGTTTGTGGAACCATAGCGCCTCGGTTTTAT
Source organism: Diloba caeruleocephala (assembly GCA_947459985.1). Lineage (NCBI taxonomy): Eukaryota > Metazoa > Arthropoda > Insecta > Lepidoptera > Noctuidae > Diloba > Diloba caeruleocephala. The sequence goes on from OX381613.1 coordinate 5,934,221, forward strand.
TAGGCGCTATCTGCAGACCCAGAGCGTGGATTTTGGCCATGATAATTGCCACTGCTTGCTCGGCAAATCGGGTAGTTCCCTCGAAGGATTACCCGCTGGCCAACACAAGAGTGTCGTCAGCGTTACAAACCAAGCTGACGCCAGCGGGGAGAGCAACACGCACCGCCGCGGTCCTAACCACTATGGGTGGTAAGCCAGGAGAGTACCCACACCTAACTACCTTAGAAAGATTAGTGACGCCGGACGACGGACGGTTTTTTTCACCTTGGGTAGTGTAGTTTAAACTTAGGTAATTTTTTCCTACTTTCTAAGATGGGGTTTTTAACTTTTGTGTTTTGTTTATTTTATTTTTATGAAACTTTATATAAGTTAGCATCAACTAAGGTGTACGTACCTTACAACGTTAATTGTTAATATTTTATTGTTTTCATTTTTGTAAGTAGTCGGTAAAGCTAGCTAGCATAGCTATCCACTCAATATTTTCTCTGATTTGTTTATAGTAACGTTTTATTTTAATGATTACCTGTTATCTGTTTAGGGCGTACGAGAATTGAGTCAACCTTTTGCAAACGTGTACTACACGCGATTTCCAATTTACCTTCTTGTCTATACTACAAAGCATTAAACTCGTGGTTACTTCGCTGGTCAGTGACCTTTGATAAAGTTAGTACCTTGGCAACAACGCAACCGGAGGGCTACTTTGATCATCACCAATGTAGGTACAAAGACAGCTGACAGGTGGAAACAAAATGATAGGCTTTCCTTCATTCTTTCTCCGGGCTTTATGCCCTATTTCAATTCAAAGTTCACTCATATTGTTGTTACGATTACGATACTATACGTCAAAATATTCGTACTAGGACCTGGTAGTATGCTCCTGGTAGTATGCTCTAATGTGATCTTACGAGGTCCTGGAGCTCCTCTTCAGTGCCGAAGATGACCTCTCCAGTGGTTTTAGCCGGTAGGAGTCCGAAAGAAGAATAGAGAGAATTTCCACTGGACACCAATAAAAACAAAAAGGACCCAAAGGTAGTATTGCTGGAGTTATAATTTACACGGGCAAATGTCATGCTATTCTAGTAGGTAGTCCATTTTGTCTTAAAATATGAATACCAAACACCTTATGCCAATTATTTGTCATTTTTAAACATTAATGCAATATTGGAAAGAACAATCTTCAGACCGACGGATAAACAGAAACCCGTGAATTACCAACTTGCAACATTTTTAGGACTGATGTAAGGGTTTCTGTAAATCCGATCTGACAACACTGTATGAAACATATAGAAGGTCAAAGATAATATAAAAACAAAAAACGAAAAGTAATAGTGGCTTAAAAGTCGTCTAACGATCTATCGATAGGACCACCCCTAAAACATTCATACTATCGATTGGCCTATCGATAGTATCGATATTATTAATAGTATCGATTGTTGATATTATACATTGTATCGAACCTATCGATAGTATTACATGATTGTTGACTATCGATAGTATCGATAGTATTTACGACCCAGTTCGATAGTAACGGCACTATCAATACTATCGATTGTATTGTTGCAATGCTCCCAATCAATACTATTGATAATATCAATACTATCGATAGGGCAATCGATAGTATGAGTGATTTGGGGTTATATGACACTATCGATTGACTATCGATAGCCTATCGATTTTTAAGCAACACTACTTGCCTGGCTGTTGTCAATAACAATAACGAAAAACGACAACAGGATAATTCGTTGTTCGATAATGTGTTATACACTGCGTAAGAATAATGCATTACATTATCCGTTATTGAAATAATGACCACCTCTAGATACATACCAAGCTAATAAAAAGCGTGTTATTGGTGGTATCAAATATCGATATATTTTAAAGTCCTCAATCAATATTCAGATAATCCCACCGTATCAGGTATCCCTAATGGGCTAATGACATAAGAGACATATCTGTCATATTTGTAATTTTGTATTGTATTTCTATTTTGTTCATTTGTTGTGTGCTGTGCTTTGGTGCTGTGGTTGTAGTGACTGATTACTCATATAAATAAAATTTGCCAATTGTATACCTCGAAGATATCCTTACCTTGTGTACCTAGCATGGCTACAGAGTAGTAGTGCATGACGAAGAAAAACATTCTTATTTTCCATGATTTAAGTCTCTATCGTCTGTATAAAGAAGATTATTAACTACAATGACAAACGCTACGATTCAGGTTTACGCCCGCTTTGATTTTTGACTGCATTATTCTGAATCAGGCTTATAAAGTGATCATTGTACCAGCTTTTTAAAATGGCAGATTTTACGCGCTGAATATACCAAATTGTGGGCGTAACTGTATTTCGGTCTTGTTTTTAGGAAATAGAAGGTATAGATGACTACTGGGGCCCGGCTTTCCGTTCTATATATGAGGGTGAAGGACACGAAGCGTTCGTACAACAGTTGGACGATCGCATCAAGCAACATGACAAAGAAATTGAAAAACTGTGCAACTTTCATTACCAGGTTAAAAACAAAATTCTTGTCTATTCTAAAAAATCTATCTTTTAGCTGGAAAAATGGGAGATGCTTTAGTAACGACCGCACGAATTTGGATTTGTGAGGGGGTGGGCAGGGTAGAGGTGGGTAAAAATGTGTTCTTCTTAATGGTACCACTTCTCCCTGTAGAGATGGTTAGATTTTAAAGATCCCCCTGCTTGCCTCCGGCTTAAGCGATAGAGTGGTAGGGCAGACAAGTATTACTCAAAGTCAGGGTTGGTTGATTGGATTCTGTAATAGCTGTTGTCAAACCAAACCTACCCTTTTTGATGTTGATGAATTTAGTCCTTCAACTTTAGAGGAACTTCATGAGGAATTAATGAGTAAATGTCAAAGTCAAGGCTTCAATGTAATTTTTTTGTCATTAAGCTTGAAACAAAATTTTGCATTTCATGTTCATTGTACTCTGACATAACGAAAAAAAATATTACACTACCTTTAAAATAAAAGTTATTCTGTTGCAGATATTAAAAAACACATATTTATATAAAAAATCTACACATCTCATTGGGGGAAAGGGGTCTTATTTATTTACTTTAAATATAAGGCTAGTACACCAATTACATTAAAGACATTTTAAGACTTAACAACAAATATTTAATAACACTTATAAGACTTGAAAATACAATTTTTTTACAATAATAACAAATTACATCTGGCATAATTATTAAATTATATATAGGAATTCCGTCAAAAATGTCATGTGTCAAAGACTCAAAATAAAACAAAGATATGAAAAAATGAAATTAAATTTTGATAAATCGTCAATATTGGGTGTATCAAAGCCATAATAAACACATTTTATTACAACAGTCAGTTTATTGTTATATCAAGACGTTGTCTGCAGTGAGAGGGCCTGATAAAGTTATATGAGAGTATTCATCAAGAGAATTTTAACGAGAGGAAACAACTTGATAAAATCAGATATCTGCACGAAGAACAAGGAAATGGAAAAATTTTGCTTGGCACAGTCTATGAAAGAAAGAAAGAGCAAAATTGGACTTCTGGGGTGAAAGGCCTGGTGACCTGAGATACAGGCTTCAGCCTAGTTCAGGCACCAGTCTCCCACGGTAAATTTGTATAATACTATAACTTTGTCATTATTGTGGAGAGAAAAATTAAACACAATCATACATCCTTCTCACAGAAATGAAGAACACTCTAACAGTATATCCAGCCATTTATCGGTAGCATGTTGCATTCAGGATTGGCACATGCGAGGGTTCACAGTATGAGCGAGTTAGTGCATGCCACTGTCCAAAACAGTGTCATGGCAAACAATTTGTGCCTTTGGTTGCAGCGATAGTGGTCAGGAGCAAAGAATTGATACAACCCATCATGTTAAGTTGCTGCCTCTCCGCCTACCTTCCCATGAGTTATACAGTTATACCCTAGGCAACCCAAAAGAAATTCCGTAGGATACATGTATAGATAGTATCCCTTGACATTACTGGTATAGGTACAAATTCCGTAGGATACATGTATAGATAGTATCCCTTTGCTTCTCTGTGGATTCCACTCACACCTAGCACTTTCGAGCTTAGGATGTACCAATGCCCCAAAAAAAAAAAAGGAAGGGAAAATCAATCTCTAAATTATCCAACCCTTCTCAAATTCATGAGGCCCGTTACTAAAGCCAACCCAATAACTGAATTTAGCTATGATTTTGCTTTACAGGGCTTCATTGACTCAATCCGTGAGTTATTACAAGTACGGTCTCATGCGGAAGAGTTGCATGCTGAGATATCGAATGTGGATGCCAATGTCAAAGATACTACTGACAGTTAGTATTAAAGTATAGTTAACAGTATTTATTTGTTTGTATTTTCATTGCATATGATGAACAAATTTTGCCATTATGTACATCATAACTAAGATGCACTGTTGTGAATAAATAATTTGTCAGTGTTTGTTGACCATGAGTGTATTGCATATATTTATTACATTTGTGGATTAATGACTATAATTCCCATTTTGTAAGGTCTTTGTGAAAAAGCTGAAGAGTTGATCAGAGCTCGTCGTGTGGAGCTAAACATTGCCGCCACTATTGAGAAGATGGAGCTATGCCTGCCATTACTCACTACTTACTCCAAGCTTAAGTCACAAGTTGAAGCTAAGAGGTACAATATTGTTTGCTGTGGATCAACGAGTCTGGTCTTTTCTGGTCCTTTTATTATTATATTATATATTGTATATTCCAAGGGGTGTTGAAGGTGCAACCATGACCCTCCTCTCCGCTATACATGGAAACTTATTTTGGTTTAAACCTGTAAGTTCATGTAATTTTTTACTTTGGCTTATAATCGGCAATCTGCAGAAAAAGAACCCCTGTATCTATATATGTAGAAATTATATATATTTTTTGTATGTCCCGTATGCATTTCTATACTATTCTGTGTAATTTTGCAAGAATTCCTAGTATTATCTTAATATGGATATGCCACAAAATCCCAGTTAGTTGTTAATTTTTACTGACACTTTTTCTTTATTCTTAATAAAGATGGCACGAATAGTGCAGTGACTAAGCAACTGACTTTCTCCGCTACGTGTCGCGGGTTCGATCCCCGCACGGAATAAATATTTGTATGATCTACAGATAGTTGTTCCAGCTCTGGGTGTTTGTTCATGTGACACAGGAGAAATTGAAGTGGGACATTGTTCATAAAAATAAAAATTAACACAATCCTTTGATGTAAACTTTAAAATAAAAACCTTTCATTAAGGATTCATAAAAAAGGAACCTAATATCTAGTACGATATTCAAGGATTCCGAGGAAATATCTGTACCATATAATGTTTAAGGTTGTGGACTGTAAACTGGACTACATCATAATGTTTCACACTGTCTGCAGATATTATCCAGCACTTAAAACACTAGAACAGTTAGAACATGTACTTCTGCCCCGCGTCGGTCCGTTTAAGTGGTGCGGACAGATCTCCGCCAATATACCACGACTACGCCAGGCCATACAAGACGCGTCCATGGCAGATCTAAGGGACTTCCTCGAGAACATACGGAAGCTTAGCCCGCAGGTTAGTTAGAATACATATATATACAAGGTCTTATTTTAATAATCCACGAGATTTTGCATGCTGCCTTAGTAAATGCTAAAGATTATGTATTTCCCACAAATAAATTAATCTGATGGTATAAATTCGGTTCTTTCTGCCGCCGCCTGTTTCGTTAGACGTTGCCGACTGCCTAATTCGGTCAACCGGCCGTGTCTGCCATTTTCTTACTAGATGCATGTGGATATTATTACTACTACTGGAATAAGTAAGTAATGAAATTATTGATTTATAAAATAAAATAAAATGTGACAAAAATAAAAACAAATATATCACAACAATTTTTTTTGTGATACCCACATTATCTTTAGCGTTCATTAAGGCGCCATGCAAAATATCGTGGACTATTAAAATAAGACCTTATATGTATATATACACCTAGTACCTATTACTCTAGATCTGATCTGCGGTGTTTTATATCTGTATCTGCAACAAGCCATAAAGATAAAATGATAAGGGCATACACAAATCGCATCCTCAAGTCATTTAGCTGCTAAGCACTTCTGAAAAGAAGGCTAGGGAAGTTGAAACATACTACGAATCCAACAAGCGATAAAAGACGCGTTTGTAGTTGGTGGTGCAGTGGCTGATACAGTCGGCAGCTGCGCTTCGGGTCGTGGGTTCAATTCTCGCACGGAACAAATATTTGTATGATCTGCAGGTAGTTGTTCCGGGTCTGGGTGTATTGTATGTGGAATTCATGTCTGTTAACGCACCCACGGCACAGGAGAAATCCTAGTGTGAGCAAGTAAAAAAAAAAAACTGAACGGACGAAGATGTCATGAAATTATTACAATTGTGTTTGAAGGGCACTGTAGCTTGCGAAATTAGTTGCCCAGTAATTTAAAGAGACCAAATACTAATGTCTCGAGGTGACAAGCGCAGAGTGGTGCCACGCAGTACTAGTTCTGGGTAGCATTACAACTATTGTTATGGGCAGGCGGGACGCTTACCATCAGGCGTACGTACGTCTTGTTCGTCCTGTCACTATGATGTATATAAATAGGGTGTAAATGACAATATGTGGTGTCCGGATAAAAAATATAGCACCACTCCATCTCTTGCCATGGATGTCGTCGTCGTGTGAAAGGCGACTAAGGGAGTATAAACCAGAGGGATGGGCAGCAGCGTCCCTTCTGTGGCCATAGCCATACTGCGCTCACCAACCCGCCTGCCAAGCGTGGTGAGTATCGGCAAATACCCCCCAAAATGATGAAACAATAATTGTGTAAATCTATGGGGGAGGCCTTTGCTCAGCAGTGGATGTATAAATGGCTGAAATGATGAAGTGACAACATGTGGTGTCCGGATTAAGAATATAGCACCACTCCATCTCCTCCCGTGGATGTCGTAAAAGGTGACAAAGATACTAAACCAAAGGGATGGGCACCAGCGTCCATTTTGTGGAACAGCATAATTCTGCACTCATTAACCGCCCGCGGCAGCTTGGCTGATGGGTTGGTTAGCGTTGACGTGTCGAATATTGGCAAATCCCTCCTAAAATTATGACACAATTGTGGAATTCTTTGGGTGACGCCTTTGTTCAACAGTGGATATCTTTTGGCTGATATGATGAAGTGACTACGTACCGAAAACTTTGGGAAGAGGTTACATTTAGGCGTAAAAATAGGTAAGCCATCTGGAAATAATAGGTTGCAGTTTTTGTAATCTTTGAGCACACGATGTATCGTAAACAACTCGATCATAACTATTGCACCATGATATGGTATTATTATGCTACTGCAAGCAATGACCTCAAACTGACGGCACGGTTGGTGCAGTGGCTGATACTGTCGGCTGCTGCGCACCGGGTTGTGGGTTCGATTACCGTACGGGACGAATATTTGTACGATTTGCAGGTAGTTGTTCCGGGTCTGGGTGTATTGTGTGTGGAATTTGTGTTTGTAAACGCACCCACGACACAGGAGAAATCTTAGTGTGAGGCAATGTTTTTTAAAACAAAAACAAAAAAAACCTGGTCTCTAGCGAAACCAACAGCCTTTATGTTTATTTACATTGCAGTTTTATGTGAAAATAAATAGTTTGTTGTGTTTTAATTCAAAATAGTATTAGGATAACCGATTTTTTTTTAAACTGAAATCAAATGAACTTAGTAGAAGCTTAAAATTATGAAAAGACCGATGCAAGATTCTCACGCTGAGGATTCCAGAATCATGTTCTGAATCCATGGTACCAGTTTTCGTTACGATGCCACCGATATTTTTTATATGTTCATAGGTAGGAGCAATGGCTTTGAAACAAACACAAGAAATGCTAGGGAGGAGCTTGGCCAGCATTGTCAAGAATAAAAAAGGTATTTCAACAAAAAGGTTTTTGCTTTGGAATATTTATTTTCTTATTTCCTATCATTTCATTAATTTTCTATTTCTCCAGATATGGCATCAGTAGGAATATCAGCAAAGGAAAGCTCAGGTCCACAATGTCCTCACGAGCTTGTGGACTTCAGTCCATTGCACAGATGTCAACACATTCACAGTGTGCTCGGTGCTAAGAATGACTTCATACAGTATTACAGGTAATAAAGACCGTAGTTTAAATTACTTACGCCTAAGCACAAGATAAAGAAGAAGAAGTAGTGTAAGTTGTGAAGACAGAATACTATAACTACCTACTACGTTTGAGCTCAATTTATAGATAATGTATACAAAACATAGTAATATTACTATTTACTACAGTTACGCAGGGCCTCAGTAGATTCATCTATTATCTAACGATTGACTTACACTGATCGACTGCCTGATTGCTGAATTTCATGTTTCCGATAAGAAACGTGGAACAAGACCACTAAAAGACTAAGATTAGCTGAGTTACGTCTGCTCTCTTCTCTCTTCTCTGTTGTCTCCTTCGGTAACGCCAAACAAATTCTAGCTCTCATCATATCATCCAAAGACTCCATAGATTTCCAGAATTGTGTTGTTATTTTGTAGGGAATTTGCCATTACTCAACATGGTTAGCAGGTGGGTTGATGAGCACAGAAAGGTTGCTGTTCCACAGAAGAGACTCTGCTGCCCATGAATCTGGCTTAGAGTCCCTTAGTCGCCTTTTACTGCATCCGCGGGAGTAGATGGAGTGGTGCTATATGTTCTGGACACCATATGGACGATGAGTACGAATTTTATCCCTAAAGACAAAAATATATAGTTACAAGATAAGGCCAAAATCTGTAAATAATGTGGTATCTGCTGGCAATTGGTAGCTATTATAAACTCGCATTTTCCTCTTTTTTAGAGCTCAACGAAAGCAGCAAGCCCGTCTGGTCCTAATCCCCGCATCAGCCAACTTGCATGACTCAATCCAAGGAGTGAAGAACTACTTAAATGCTGTCCTGGGGTTCTTCATACTGGAAGAACATTTATTGAGCGCAGGCGCAGGACTTGTGTCAAAAGACTGGCTACTAGACATGTGGGGCATGTCCGTGACGAAAGTGGCTTCCACGTTGAGAACAAATACGTCATTAATTACGGATCCGACGTTAATGTTGAGCATTAAACACCAGATTGTGTTGTTCATCAATACGCTTAAGTGAGTACTATGTGTAATGTGCTTAGGTATGGTTCTCGAGGTGTTGTGGTAGATTAAACACATCTAATAAGTTCTATCCATTTTCTACCAATATAGAAGGAACTTACGTAAAACTCTTTCCGATTTTAGTCTTGAATTTTATGTCCTTGATTGTGTAAGTCAAATTAAAAATAGTCGACAAGTTATAAACTTCAATTTGCTGTATTTGTCAGTCGAAAAAATAGTTGACAAAATAGGGCAAATTACGAACAGTAGCTCAAAAATTTGTATATTAGAAGGTATTTAATTTCAAATCTCAAAGAAAATATAGTGTCAAGTGGTGAGCTCTTAAATATAGATGTGGGCTCTAAAATATATTGGAGTTGTGAGCTCTAAAATATAGTGGTGAGCTATAAAATATAGTGGTGAGCTCGTAAATATAGTGGCAAGCTCTAAAAAATTGTGGTGAGCTCTTGAATATAGCGGTGTACTCTAAAATATATTAATGAGCTCTAATTTATAAAGGTGAACTCAGGGGTCGGCTCTCTATATAGACAATATCAGTGATGATGATGGTGACGGATGATGATAAATATCAATATTTTACAGCTAGAACAAATTTATAGTCGATTTTTGTAAACGTATTCTGACCACAACTACATTTATTTGATGCTTATTTTATGTAACAAAGGTGTTACGGCCTCCCTACGGATCCGCTGCCGTTGCTTCTCCAAGAGATGGCAGAGCATTACACTGAGGTGCTGATGCAGAGATGGGTGGTTGTGTTCAGGGATATACTCGACAACGCTTCTTTCCTGCCAATAGAGGTAAGAAATACATATTAGAACAGCAGTTTTCCATCTTCACAGCGTACTTTGCATTGTTACAGACGGAAATTTACAAAGCGGAAGAGCATTGATTAGCAATTATTCTGTTTTCTTATTTCAACTGTGAAATTGAAACGTTTAAACTCTTCTCTTACGGCCGAAATTAATAATCAATCTAATCCAAAATCGTTGGATTTGAGATTAAGGATTGTCTGTTTTTTTTGTGTTAAATGTGATCACAAAAACGGATGTAGTTTAAACCTTAAATCTAAAGATTTTGGATTACACTGATTATTAATTTCGGCCGTTAGTCCCTTAATCTTAAATCTAAATACTTTGGATTAGACAGCCGTATGTCTGCCTCACCCTGCATCTGCGCCGCCGGAACAGTCACCTAGTGCACTTGTTAAATGTATCGTGCACGCTTTACTTTTTTACTGTGTGATTGACCTAAAACTAACTTAGCGAGCGGCATTAATTTTGGATACGTAGATTTTGGTAAATAGTGCGTTAAAACCACCCACTCTTAGCCTGGTTTCGCAGTGTCATATGTAACTAGACCAGTTAGTGGCTGATGTATCACGTTTCTTTTGCCTGCAGGTTGAGAATCAAGATCAGTACGACGGTGTGATGGACACGTTCCCGTACGATGGCGATGAACTGGAAACGCAACCTTTCCCAAGGAGGTTAGTCAATTTCCTAACCTCGAAACAGATTTGTGATGGCGCAGTGGCAAAGCGATGGGCTTGCAGCGCTACGTGTTCGAACCCCGCCCGGAACTAATATTTGAGTTAAATTGAATTTGTAAACATCGTGCAATCGTTGTTGCAATAATATTATAAAAGTAGTCCCATGTCCCATGCATGTTTTGTTTATAAGTATTTTACAAACATTAGGAATTGTCAAATATAAGTGCATGAAATCGTCTTACAATTAATAGTTTATACATAATAAAAACTATAGCATAAAATTGAAATCAACATTACTAGTAAATTGATCGGACGTAATAAGTAGTAAGTATTTGTATGATCTACAGGTAGTTGTTTCGGGTCAAGTGTTTATGCATATGAGACAGTGTCGCATTATCGTTAATTGTTTACATTTTTCTTGCAAAACGTTAGTGTCTTTGTGTAAAATTGTTAACGTAAAATTCGCCTTTGCAAGACCGTATATCCCTATACGTAACTTAAAAAAAGAAATAAACGAAATATGTCAAGCTCAAACTCAAACTCAATTTTTTTATTTCATATAGGCCCTAATAGGCTCTTACGAAATGTCAAGTCAATAATCAAGGATATTGCCATAATTACCACGCTTGGCAGGCGGATTGGTGATCGCAGTATGTTCGTACGAAATTATGACAAAAAAGATGTCTATGCCGAAGTACTCTAAATTATTTATTAATAAATAATAATATATAAAAAAGAGCTCAAACTCATATTGTTAAACAGATGATATTATTTTAATTTAGTTTAATTTATTTTTTATTATCATTCATTAATTTAAGGTTTATCCCAAAAATATCTTAAAAATTGTTATTTATCCTTGATTATAACCAATTTCACTTAATTGTATCATATATTAATTTTACCTTCAACATAATGTTTTTTGCTATTGCTTATTTTAATGTCATGAATATACTTTGTCTTCATTAAATTTAATTTTTACCTAGATTATATATGAATGATGTGGTCTTCTGTAATTGGAGGAGCATACTTGTTATTGTCCTCTGTGTTACTTAAATAGTTTGTAATTGTGTATCCTCTGTTGGAGATCATAAATAAATAAATAATCCGATTTCTTTTAAATTAAACGGCGGGTGAAAACGTGGGGCACTGCTAGTATTTTATGAATCTAAATCTTTGTCACCCAAGTGTCTATGCTCCCCAGGTTCCCGTTCTCCTCCACAGTCCCCGCAGTGTACATACAAGTGAAGGAGTTCATCTACGCGTGGCTCAAGTATTCGGCGGGGCTCGGTCTGGGCGGTGGAAGGCGAGCGGCAGCGGCTCGCCACTCCGCCTCGTTGTTACTCAGTAGATCCTTCACTGGGTGCCTGTCAGCGCTGTTTAGAAGACCCCTGCCATTAATGCAGCTTGTTCAGGTAATCAATAATTTCAGCTTTCCAGTTACCATTACCACTTCACTTTACTAATCCTTTCAGCTATGTCGGCGACTTTAGTTCTTCTACGGATCTCCTCATTTCTGATTCAATTTCGTAGAGAAATACCAAGCATAGCTCTCTCCATAGCTAGCTGAGTGACCTTGAGCCTTTTTATGAGGCCTATAGTGAGTGACGTCTCTGTCCCATATGTTATCACTGGTAACATGCACTGGTTAAAGACTTTTGAGGCATTGCGGTATTGTTGACGAAAAAACGTTGCGAAGTTTCCCGAACGCTGCGCAGCCGAGTCGAATTCGACAATTGACCTCTTTCTATTTAGAACTTAACTGCGATCGCCAACCCGTCTGCCAAGCGTGGTGATTATGGCAAAACCCTCCAATGAGCACACAACACAAACCCATATCGGCCGTTGTGGTAATCTTTGGCGATCTCGAGGCCTCCGTCCAGCAGTGGTCGATTTACAGCTGAAATGGTGTGTGTGTTTGTGAGAATATTGACGGACGCTAATACCCTACCCTACTTTTACGACGACCATCTATGGAGTCAAGTATATCAATTATTGAAATAACACACAAATTATTCCATCTGGTGTCCGGACTAAGAATACAGCACCACTCCATCTCCTCCCGTGGATGTCCTAAAAGACGTGTAAGGGGCGCTAAACTAGAGGGATGGACAGCAGCATCCCTTATGTGTAAAAGTAGTCGTACTGCGCTCACCAACACCGCCTACCAAGGGTTTTGATTACTTGCAATTTTCCCCCAAAATGACCACATTTAATTTTTTACGTCTTTATTGGGTTAATAAAGGGTTTGATCACGTCATCCCTAAGTCAAAGTCAAAGTTTTTATTTCATATAGGCCCTAATAGGCACTTAAGAAAAGCCGAAAGTTAAGGTGCACGGTTCGGAAAAGTTGATCTTATGGAGAAGAAGTCGGCAAGAAACTCCATAGACACTCTTTTAAAAAAGTAATATTACAGTTTAACACATCAGCTATGTGGAAACAAAGTGGACTATACGTGAAATACATATACACAATAATTGATAATTGATAATTATTAACGCACAGGTACCAGTCCACGAAGTTCTCACATTTACAAAATGTAGAAGATGCTAAATTATATTAAAATAAAGGGCAATATGGCCATCAAGCTGTAAACAATGTTATATTGTATACATTAAAATGTCAAAAAGGACATAAATAATATGTCCTATATAAAAAAGCTATCAATTCTAACAAGAATTATATCCTTGTTCATCGCAATTCAGAATAATTAATAGATAAACGTCCATACATAGAAAAAACTTATTTTCCACTTTAGATTTTTCCACCTTTGCTGTGAATATTTATGGGGGAGGCCGTTATTCAGCAGTATACGTCCTGGCTGAAATGATGATGATGATGATGACATATTATTGTTACAGATAATCGTGGATACCCAGTACTTGGAAGGCGCAACATTGTGCTTGTACGAGTTTATTAGCAACATCACTGGTTCCGAGCTGGTCACCACACAGGTATGTTGACAGCCAGTAAAAGAAAAAAACAACAAAGTAAGGAGCAAAGGGGGGAGACACATTCTCCGTTAAGTTACAAGCATGTAGAGAGGCTGCTCATTAAAAAAAAAAATGCTTTGCGACGTAATCAATCTAATCCAAAATCTCTCCATTTAAGATTTTGAACATTATCCGCTTTTGTGTTAAGATACAAAAAAAAACCAGACAAATCCTTAAAAAGATAGGTGTGTTGAGGGCTCATTGGGGGTATTGCCATAATCGCCACGCTTGGCAGACGGGTTGGCGATCGCGGTTGGGTTGTTAATGTACTCGAAGGACGCTGCTGCCCATCCTCTGGTTAATCCCTTAGTCGACTTTTACAACACCCATGGAATGAAATGGGGTGGTGGCATTCTGAGCCGGCACCACACGGCAACTTGACGTATAATAATGATACTAGCAGGAGATAGCTCGAAGCGGCCAAATATTTCTACTGTGAAGTATACCCAGAAGTTCTTTGTTCGATAACGAGTTTTGTCAGGTTTATAATAAGCGAATCCTGGTATAAGCAAATCCTGGTATAAGCGAATCCTGTTATCCTGTAATTCTGTAATAGTCTGGAATTACCCACACGCAGTGAGCTCGCGTGGTGATTCTTCTTTTATTCTCTGTATGAGGGACGAGATGGGGAGGGCCGGTAGGCTCTTTACATTCATCAAATTCCAAGACAATTTCCAGTAGCAGTAAACGAAAGGCTATTCTTAGCCTTGATCACTTTCACAGTACTTCACAGTACAGTTAACACCAACAATTCAATTGATACCTACTGGCTATTCGCGTCCAAGACCACAAACTGACGTATAAATATATACGCACGCAAAAAGCACCTTTATTTCTTTACTACCAAGAGCATCATTGGTATGTCTGTCTCAGACGGCGGGGAGCATGTTCCAAGCGGCGCGTGACGACGCCGAGCAGCAGATCTGCGACAAACTTGAGAAGAAAGTCGACGAGTTCCTGGACCTCGAGAATTATGACTGGCTGTTGGGTAAACAAGCTATTTTGTTACTTTGGTTCAAGATGTTTAGGATAAAATAGAATCCAAGTTATTACGATACACTCGAGCATCTTCTACGCCAACGGTAGAAAGGTTCTCGAGTGGTGACTACGCACCAAAAACGCAGCGTGTAACGGCTTCGTCAGCGGTAATCGTGGAAATAAATGGGGAGGCCTTTTTTTAGCAGTAGACGGTCTTTGGCTGATATGATGATGATCATAATATTATTATCATTTCGGCTGAACGAAGTCCACTACTGGACACAGGCCTCCCGCAAAGATCACCACAACGACCGATATGGGTGTGTTGTGGGCTCATTGGGGGGTTTTGTCATAATCGCCACGCTTGGCAGGCGGGTTGGCGATCGCAGTTGAGTTGTTAATATACTCGGAGGACGTTGCTGCCCATCCTCCGGCTAATCCCTTAGTCGACTTTTACGACACCCACGGGAGGAGATGGGGTGGTGGTATTCTGAGCCGGCACCACACGGTAAATATTATTATGATACAGATATATTATGTTATAGTAAAAAAAAAACGGGCTACCCTTACAGTAGTCGCATGTGATGTGAAAGATCTGTTTTTTTTAAATAAAAAATATCTGTTGGAAGCTTAAGTTCACGCTTCTGAATCTCACCCTTAGTATCAACAGTAAATGCATTTATTAATATAGTTTATACATAATAATTAGTTTATTTAACAGCAGTAATATTGAAAATCTTGGAAATTTATAATGTTATAGGAGTGAGACAGGCTTTTCAGAAAGAGATTCTGAAGATTTTTGGTCATTATGACCTGTGTAAATAACTCACTACTAACTCTAACAATGTCAAAACAACCTCCCAATGTATATTCTAATTGTAAAAAAAACCGTGATTTATACTAAATGGTGTGACATCATAAATTGTCAGCGGTGTATTTACGTATAGTCTGACTGACACTGACTCTCGTTATACTAGTATGCTGGACTGGAGATAGACATCGTCGTAATGAACCTATTTTATTTCGCCATTTGGCGCTGATAGCACCAGTGTGTGTCTACGGAACTAATGATAGAGATGGGACGTGTATCGACTATGTTATCGATAAAACGAATTACTTTATGCCATACTAAAATTATCAGAACAGTAATATGTATTTTATACAAGACACAAACTCTCATGGTTAATCCGCTAGGTGATAAAAGTTGGCCGTCAGGTGGTACCAACCCATTTTCTAAGAGGGTACAATCAGCCATCAGCTGTGCGCTTAACCCACAGTGTTGTGTATTTATACACAACACTGTGGGTTAAGCGTTAATTTTAGTATGGCATAAAGTAATCCGTTTTATCGATAACATAGTCGATACACGTCCCATCTCTATCATTAGTTCCGTAGACACACACTGGTGCTATCAGCGCCAAATGGCGAAATAAAATAGGTTCATTACGACGATGTCTATCTCCAGTCCAGCATACTAGTATAACGAGAGTCAGTGTCAGTCAGACTATACGTAAATACACCGCTGACAATTTATGATGTCACACCATTTAGTATAAATCACGGTTTTTTTTACAATTAGAATATACATTGGGAGGTTGTTTTGACATTGTTAGAGTTAGTAGTGAGTTATTTACACAGGTCATAATGACCAAAAATCTTCAGAATCTCTTTCTGAAAAGCCTGTCTCACTCCTATAACATTATAAATTTCCAAGATTTTCAATATTACTGACATTAAAATACACAATAACTATAATTGCAAGTTCTGGTTTGGATGGTCATTAACAGCTGGCTGTTTGATTAGATATTGGAGTGAGCAAATATTGCTGTCAACCAATTCTTTATATGTTTTGTTAACATGTTACACAGTGATTCCAATTGTATTTCACAGTTGAGCCGACGGGTCAGGCATCGTCGTTCGTGACAGATATGCTGAGCTACCTGTCGGGCGTGCTGACGTCACTGGAACAACTGCCCGAGAGAGCGCGGTAAGAATTTACAGAATTGACTTCCAATATAAATCTTTTCATACCCTGAAGAGTTACTTCAGGGTCTTCAATGCGATATATGGCAGCACAATCGACCCGCCGAATTGACATTTCGATTCATTTGATAATCTGAAATGATGGTCAAGGTCAAGCTGCATTCCGAATAGCCAACGAGCAGCCAATTATAAAAAAAAATGTGAATACCACGTGACAGCAGTTTTCCGTGTGGTGTCCGGATTAAGAATATAGCACCACTCCATCTCCTCCCGTGGATGTCGTAAAAGACGACAAAGGGAATCTAACCAACCCGCCTGCCAAGCGTGGTGAGTACTGGCAAATACCCCCCAAAATGATGACACAGTTGTGAAAATCAAACAAACACGGGAAAGGACGAGGAGGCAACATATACCATCTAACGTAGCGCCTACTCTCAATGTGGTCAAACATTGCTCAAATTATAACTCCATTAAAATGTTTAATAGACTTCCTATAGAATTGAAAAAGATCGTGTATGCGCGGGAATTTAAAGCAAAACTAAAGGCTTTTCTTGTAAAAAGGTGCTTTTATTCTATAGATGACTTGTAATTACTTCCGATGGCAACAAAGATGTGAATGTAATAGAATTTATAAGATGTAACTAGAAAACAGAGGACTCCGATAGGCTGAATAAAGTTTAAGCTATAGTAATTTACTCTAAAATAAAATAAAAATTACATTACTTTACTGACATTATGTTATTGACATCTTTGTAATTTATTCTTGTACTGTGTTTTTGTAGAATTGAATGTATTATTATTATTGTAAGGGTTTAATCATTATGTATAGTTTTCAACACGATGTTATATTGTTATGAAATAAATTGAATTGAATTGAATTGAAATCTATGGCGGAGGCCTTTGTTCAGCAGTGGACGTATAAATGGCCGATATGAGGGTGATGATGATGTGACTGCAGCGCCGCAGATGCACTGCAAAATAAATGTGGAATGACAATTTGTTGTGACGGATTCCTCACTAGTGAGATGCCTCGTTTGAGTCCCTCGATGCGACAAATTGAAAGAGTTTCTCGTATTTAAATTTTGAACCACCACGTGTAGCGCTTTCACCTCAATTTTCTAAAACCACAAGGCGAGCTGCGATTGCCAAAACTGGGACTGGGAGAAAAGTATCTGCGAGAGAGATAAAAATAAACTTTGATTCGCGCGCTACAATCGGCGAGGCTACGCCGGAGTCGCAATCATCGTGACTCGCATTGCGTAGTAGCTCGTACACACGGCTTCACATCAAGCTATACAAAACCAGTTTACCCTGATCGCTCATCATACCGAAAGCCTATACAATACGAAATCAGCTTATACTGGTTTTGTATAGCTTGATGTGTAGCCGTGTGTACCTCTCTCAGACGAGGTTCACCTTGTGACGACCTCGTTAGGCAAATTGAGGCGTTCACTCAGCCTCACTTAAAATGAAGAGTTACCCATCTCTAATAGCACTACGTACTGCTATCGATGTTGCGCTGAAATCTGTCACCCGCATTCAAAGCTGCTTTGTACTTTTGGTGGACGCCGTCCGGGCCGGTTAGGAATACCACCACCCTATCACATCCATGGGCGTCGTAAAAGGCAACTATCGGATAAGCCGGAGGATAGGCAGCAACATGCGTCGATTATATTCACAAATCAACTGCGACCGTCAACCCGTCTGCCAAGCGTGGCAAAGTATGGCAAATCCCCTAATGAGCACACAACACAAACCCAGACCGGTCATTGCGGCAATCTTGAGGGGAGGCCTGTGTCCAGCAGTGGGCTTTCGGCTGAAATGATTGTAATTAAGGACTACTGAGTCTCATCTATCTTGTTTCTTCTTATAGGAACAGATTTGCCAGGCTGGATTGGATAATCAGGCAAATAATGTTTTGATGAAGTTAAAGATGATATGTGTGATTCGGTGTAAAAAACAACCGTTAGACCTGAATTCCTCTTACAACACTATAATGACCGATCGTCAGTGAGAAGGAAAATACCATAGTCCGAAACCGACCGCCCTACAGCCATAGTTGTCTCGACGCTCATGGTGACTATAAGTGCACACATAGTGTTCAACCAGTGAGTCGGCAACGGACTTGAACGCTCATAATGTTCTATAGCGCGCCAGTCAACCGACTTACGCGGCCCTAACGAGCACGACCGTAGCGCGCGATACGCAACGCGTAGCAAAAGTTTATTTTATTTTATTTTTATTGATCCGTTGGAAATACTTCATGTATTTCCTCCGCCCCGGGAAATGCGAAGGGCCTGACTTCTACCGGATAAAACCACCGGGGTGGTCATCTTCGGCACCGAAGGGAGGCTCCAGGAACTCGAATATTTTCCATCTAGAGCCACTCATTGGCGCCACGCCTTTAGGAACATTGAGGCCGTCCCCCCAGGTAGCTCTTGGGGGGATTGTAAAAGATTCCCTCGAAGCCTCGCTATGCATTGTGCTGCACGGCGGCACGTGACCACATGCACACCGCCGTCTTCCCGGGGGTCGCTCGATCCTATCACGCCGATTCGCCAATAGGCGCGTTCACGACCCCAAGGATGACAGGGGGCTCAGGCGTGTTGGACACGGGCGCCGCGGTGGTAATTACCCCGGCTCCGTGTCCTCATCCGAGCGGGATCGGCCCTCTCCCGATCCTATGCGCTGCTGACATTAGCATCGCAGTGTGATACTGTATACAGCAATATATTGACGTAGGAGGAATACTGTACTTATAAAATTTTGCTTTCTTTATAGTGTTGCTTACCGCTGTGCAAACTTGTAGACATCGTGCTATATATATTTCCAAAACTTGTTCATAAACTATTCTACCAGGGTGGCAGCGGTGCGTGCAGCTACCAACCGCATAGCGACTCGCCTTCGGAACTTACTACTAGACCCAGCAGTAAAGCAGATATCTTCAGGAGCGTTGGATCAGCTCAACTTGGACGTGATACAGTGCGAGCAATTTGCTGCGGGCGAACCGGTGCCAGGGCTCAAGGAGGGAGAGTTACTTGAACATTTTGCTAGCTTGAGGTAAGAACAATAATATATTATAGTTTTGTGTTACTAAGGCAACAGTAGTAGGTAGGTGAAACTGCTAGAACCACTAGTCCAACAGAGCTCTGGCGTCAGCAGGTGTTGGGATTAGTCCAGCGAAAAGTTCCGGAGTAAGTGTAACATTTTGTTACCTTGAGGTAAGAAGACATGACCAAGGCAGCTGTGCTTTGGCTGTTCTATATCCTTAGTGGCCTTTTACGACACTCGGGTTGAGAGGAGGGGGAGTGAGCTAGGATTTGCCGATAACCTTATGGTACTCCTAATAACATAGGTCTTTGATAAGCATTATCATAATCATTTCAGCCGAAAAATAGTTAAGTTGTAAATGAACTCGAAGGATGCTGTTGCCCATCCATAGTCGCCTTTTATGACACTCACTGGAAGAGATGGGGTGGTGCTATTCCTAGCTGTCAACACACTATAACCTAGGTCTTTTTAAAGGTCAACTATAGGTGTAAACTTTCATTTTCGAAAACGTTAGGCAGCACTTTTGCCAGATATTCGCCGCTTAGAATTAGTGTTTCAACTTTAGACCTTGCTGTGTTTCAGTTAGAAGGGCACAGTAGCTAGTGAAATTACTGGGCATAAGAGACTAAATAACTAATGTCTCGAGGTGACGAGCGCCACGGAGGTCTAGTCCTGGGTAGCATTACAATTGTTATTTATTTATTATTTATGTACACACAATAATAGAAAAATACAGAATATTTAGAAAAACTTAAGTACAAAGGTACTGCTTATTTCTAAAGAAATTTCTGCCAGTAGACCTACGACACGATAGTGTAATTTTAAATGAAGACACAGTGTGTAACAGCACTAAAAATAAAGAAGAAACCGATAAAAAACAAAAAATAATAATAATTACAAACAACAGATATACATAATAATGGTAAAATACAAAAATAAAATGACTACAAATAAACTAATACATATACTTTGATAATATTATAAAGAGAGGTAATGCTCTTTAACGCGTTTTTTGAAAACAGATGTAGATTTGGATTCACGTATGTTAGGCGGAAGCGAGTTCCACAGTCTTACTGCATGAACAGAGAAGGAGTAGGAATAGTAATTGGTTTTATGGGGTGGGAATTGTAAGGAGCATCAGGAGCTCTAACATACGAAAAACGCCCTCGCAAGTAGGAAGGGTATGTAGGGTTGTGAAGGACGTTGTAGAGAACACATAATATCCGTGTGTTCCTGCGAAGACGGATAGGGAGCCACTTGAGTACTTTGCGAAAGTGGGATACATGGTCAAAAGCCCCTCAGTGGCATCCAAAAATTGTTATGAGCAGGCATGACGCTTACCACCAGTTGAATAACTCGCTCGACTCGTCACCACATCGTATAAAAATAATTTTATTACACTTTCTCGCCAACAGACAACTCCTCGACCTAATCACTGGTTGGGACTGGTCCTCGTACCTCCACGACGTCGGCATAGACGGCGGCAAGTACTCACTAGTGACGCCGCGTGACGCTGCCACACTCCTCGAGAAGCTGAAGGAAGCGGAACAGAAGTCTTCCGTCTTCTCAGTACTGAAGAAGAATGAGAGAGACAGAAGGAAGTTGCTCGATACTGTTTTGAAGCAGTTGAAACAATTGCAGAATCAGGATGGATCGTGAAGAGGTTTCGGAAGACACGTGTATATTATCTGAGTAAGAATGAATATTTTACGGCCGTTGTGGTTACTGATGTAGGTATGAAGTATATTGACCCAGGTGTGCAACGAATATGTTAAGAATATTATTTAAAATCAATAATTTATTCATAAATAATTGTTTGAAACGCGTAGGTTTCATCTATATTCTAGGAAAAATATTTGAGAATGTTGTGGTTTTATTTGTCCGAATATTTTTTTAACAGTGACTTATTTAGATATTCCAGTGAAGTCAGAACAAAAATAAACTGTACCGTTATTTATGTACAATATGCCTTTTCAGCGTAGTGATCGAAGCATTTATATAGGAGTATTTAACTGTTACATGTAGTGAAAGACATTATTTATTAATTTGAAAATGTAATAAATTATTTATCATATTTTCCTTTGTTTTTCTCAGTATTTATAATATATGACCCGTTTTTAGCAAATTATATTATTAATACCATCATCATTTATTTATTCTTTATGCACAAACACGTACAGAGGCGGACTTAATGCCATAGGCATTTTCTGCCAGTCTACCTTAGGGTGATGCAGAAAGAAGATATGGTAGGTGCATCAACAACACTGTTGCAACTTGATTTAATGCGATATTATTAGCAATATACATTTGAAATAGTTAAAATAAAATTCAAAAAGTAAGAATATATAATTAAATAGATATCATCATCATATCAGCCAAAGGACGTCCACTGCTGAACAAAGGCCTCCGCTATAGTTTTCCACAATCATGTCATCATTTTCGGGGACTGTCGGGCCTGGACAACCGTTAACTGCTATGGCAAGTAATTATTACATTATGTTTTTTTACATTATTGTTACAATAGTGTTACATTATTTTAGACGTTAACCTACATTATGCTCGATATATGTTTTCCCATCATTTGTATCAACCAACATTGTAATCTCAATTATTTTAAAAGAGTATTTATGGAGTTTCTTGCCGGCTCTTCTCTATAGATCAACTATTTGGTACCGTGCAACTTAAATTACGTTTTATAAGTGCCAGAAATTGGTTTACTCGAAATAAAAATATTTGACTTTGACTCACCACGCTTGGCAGGCGGGTTGGTGAGCGCAGAATGCCTACTGTTTCACAAAAGGGATGCTGCTACCATCCCTCTGGTTTAGACTACTTTAATCGTCTTTTAAGACATCTACGGGAGGAGATGGGGTGGTGTTATTTTATTAAGTAACATAACATTCTTTTCATTAACATATGCAATGGAAAAATTTAATGGCTTCATCAAAAATGTCACCAGATGCTCCTAGGTCCGTTGCAAACGATTTAAGCATTTGTCTTTTGATGTTTATGAGGCACCCTCAATTTCGGAAGGAAAAATCTAGGATGGCTGTCGTAAGCACGGTGTCGGCTTCACATTTCAAAATGATTTGTGTAACTATAGATCCAGCTCAAGAGATTCAGAAACAATCATGATGATCCGATTCATAATGGTCGCGATTTTGTGACTGATGTCTGCATATACGCGAACACTTGTATCGTCAACTGAGGTCAAGGATGCGTTTTACAATCAGTTCATCGAAACCCTACCTAAGATGCATCCAAACCACCGCCTTAATATCTTTGGTGATTTTAACGCTAGAAACGCACGGTTGGTGCAGTGGCTGAAACAGTCGGCTGCTGCGCTCCGGGTTGCGGGTTCGATTCCCGCACGGAACAAATATTTGTATGATCTGCAGGTAGTTAGTTGTTCCGGGTCTGGGTGTATTGTGTGTGGAATTTATGTCTGTAAACGCATCCACAACACAGGAGAAATGGTAGTGTGGGGGCAACGATAAAAAAAAAAACTTATAAAGAGACTGTAAAAAAATAAAAATCTGGCTGCATGAAAAAACTGTATTATACCCTAATATAGTATAATAATTAAACATAGGGTAACCCTATGTCACTCTCACGATTAAGAAGAATCTAACGACACCTCATATCTTAAAATCCATCAAGCCTTTTAGGCTATAGAGTGTGCTAAAGAAATGTACACACATACACGCGAAAGAGATTATCCTCCTTCACGGGCAGTCGGCCGGCAAGATCACCACAACGACCGATATTCGTGTGTTATGTGCTCATTGGGGGGTCTTGCCATAATCGCCACGCTTGGCAGACGGGTTGGCGATCGCAGTTGAGTTGTTAATGTACTCGAAGGACGCTGCTGCCCATCCTCCGGTTAATCCCTTAGTCGACTTTTACGACACCCACGGGATGAAATGGGGTGGTGGCATTCTGAGCCGGCACCACACGGCAAAGCCGGCACCGTAAGCCACCGTAACCGTCGGCAGTGTAAGTATTGAGATTTCAGCAATATGGTATTGTATGGATTGTGTTAAAGTAGGAAAGGCACCTTTGGTGGTATTGTGGGGAATCAAGATATGAGCGCCGGTTATAACACCCATGACTCTACAGGTCCAGTAGTGCAGAAGGGAAAAGTATACCCCGCTACACAGTGGTGGTGCAGGTTAGTAGTGCCATAGGTGTAGACTGAATATGGCATTTGTATATTTTTAAGAACTCGGAACACGACAAACAAGCTTCAACAAATGAAAGCATTCCTCATTCTAGCCCTGCATGATGATAGACTATTCTTTTATATATACAGACCATTATCCTGTTCTCCGATTGTAAAGATAAGTACCTAATTTAAACTATTATAACAGTATACTATAAAATCAAAACATAAGCACGATTGCATACATATTTCGAGTTCTTCCACTCCAGAAACAACAACAATAGTCACTGATACGATCAGCGAATTAATAAAACAAATGAGCAGCTCACAAATAAAAGTTGCACAGATTGCGCAACAGTATCTGTCGATCTAGATCAGCGCGTCGATCGTATCGTGCGCTTATCTGCGCTCGCGCAGTGGCAAGGTCGACACGTGACCTTCGGATCGGGTCACATACGGTACCCGCACATACCTGTGGCATTAGCAATACTTTTTATTAGTAGAAATATGGGTTGGTTGAATGTTTGTAATGTGTATTAGGTGCGGCCAAAACGAACCTGATAAGCCAAGTTAGTAAACATGCAATAGAACTTAAGCTATGAGGAGGGTTCAGTAAGTTCTCGGTATGGACATGAAAGAGAAGGCATAATATGCCTATTTTTTCTCTTCATAAACTATAATACGTTTATTTTAATATTATTTATTCAAAATTTCGTTACAACAACATAATCTAACAAGTACAAAGTTACTTATACTTACATATATGTATATAGGAAGTGTGCCTGAACTAGGTAATCCTGTGTTTCCGAAAAGAAGTGCTAACAAAGACTATAAAATAATCACATACTTAGTTATTACATATTGTTATAGGCACAAAGTAAAAATTATTCTGTAGTTTATGTATAGGTAAACAGTATAATTTAATAAAAAATAAAACTAACAAAGTCCCTAGTGCGCATAGGTAAAAATCTTAGTTTCTTTACTAATGTAAATAAAATAATACAATGTTAATTTTGATACAACTTCTCTGTATTGCATAAGACGTTAGACATACTTTGAGGATATCCTTGAGGATTTTCTTACAATTACTGTAATTGGTAGATGAGAATAGGTAGAAGTTTTTTATCGCATTCAATCTATTGAGAGAAGTGGGCCTAGGAACTCCTCAAATTAGGACGTAAAAGCATTTTTAGCTCCTATTTTTTGAGGGTAAACGATATCTTTCCGTCTTTTATTAGTAAGTTCGCATATAGGAAAGGGCTGCATGCTGCTTTAATTGTATAACTATCGAACTGTTAAAATCTACAAGATTCATAGAGAAGGGGAAGTGGGAAAAAGGAAAGGGCAGTAAGAAGACACCTGGAGAATTGCTCTCTGAGGTCTCTCGATGGGTAGTAACAATGTTTTACCCTATCCATTCCATGCGGTAATACAGTATGTTAATATTGATGGACATCATCATCAGAATAATATTAGCCAAAGGACGTCCACTGCTGAACAAAGGGCTCCCCCACAGATTTCCACAACGAACGGTTACATGCCCTCATTCAACGACTCTCAATTTCCCCCAAAATGATGGCACCATTGATTGACATACTGACATAGAGCAAAGTGAACTTGCCTATTTTAGGGTACGCAATGTACCCTTAGCTACTTTTTGAAGACAAATATCAACTTACGAACCCTATTATTAAAAGCTTTGGTATGTTGTTTGCATTTAAATGTTTCATCTAATATTATACCCAGGTATTTAATTTTTTTTTGTAGTTTTAATCACGTGAACCGCATATTGTTTTTCAGTGGGGACTCGAAATCCGATTCTCTTATATCTTATATATTGATCTTAAACTCAATCGATTTAATCTCTAAATATTTGATCAACCTATTTGTAAGATTTTCTAATATATTAAACTTACATACTTTCTAAGCAATGATATTATATATTAAAAAGAAGCAGATATGTTACATGCGTGCCAAAAGTAAGAACCACAACCACAAAAGTAAGAACTGATTACGAGGTGTTACAATTGGGGGAAAAACTCCCCTAATTGTAACACCTCGTAATCAGTTCGCCTAGATAGCTATCTCTTTTACTCTTGTTGTTTTTGTATCTTCTTTCTCACGACATGCTTGTGCAAGCGAGACTGTATTTTAAGCGCCATTTATTATGGACGTAACATATCTATAGTATAACATCATTGTTTCTAAGTAATAAAGAAATATTTATACAATAACCTGACTATTTTATTGGAAAAAATCAATCAAAAAGCAGGTGCTGCTAATGATGCGGGTATGAATGGATAGAAGACAAGAATAAAAAAACATAGACAACTGGTAAGCCTCCAGGATGATCGACCGAGTATTTTAGATTTTAATGTCTTAAATAAAAAAGAATTTCAGCTTACGTAGGTAATATCTGTTCTGCTGCGGTATTTTTTTTTAACTATACTTAGGCAGTGTTACCTATATTTTCTATTACTCATAAAGTCAAAATGGTTTCCTATTAACTATAGTTCTTACATACCTGTAGAGCAGATAACGTCTGATTTCCTCCGGAAATTCCACCACATCGATCTAGGTATATCTTAATAACCAATATTTTTTAATGCGCCTAACTATTTTTCGGATGTTTTAATCGTTCGAATAAAATCATGCCATATTTTTTTTGCGTCCTTAGATCCGTCATATTGTATCTTGGTGTGATTGGATAATAGCTATGATATACGAGTATAACTATTTACTTAACAGATATACCACTTTCTAGGCATTATATTATACCTACACATTTCCAGTAACATAAACATAATTATTTGTAATAATAAACAATAAACTGGGCAAACGTTATCTCACCATGGTATAAGGTAATCCTGGAGGGCAGATTAAAGTAGCTGCTTGATTTCTTCCTACCTTCTGATATAAAAAAAGTATATCATAAAAAAAAAGTATATTAAGTAGCTTATAGAACGCAGGGCAGTTTGTGGCGAGCTGAATGTGAGTGGCGACACTGCGTACCCGAATGCTCCAAAGAGTCGGTCAGGGCCTCGTCTCCGGCTTGCCTATATTGGTTGGTTGGAGTGGTACCCCATGAGTGCCCGTAGGATTTTCAACTCTGGCTTGCTTTAGTTGGCCGATCAGAGGGGGGCCGCCAGAGCTATATGCTCGGGGGTGGAAGTGTCTAATGGCGTAATAACGGGGAAAACCGATCAGTCTTCGAGACGCGCGATGGTGAAACCGGTGCCGCACCTCTCTACACCCCTAGCCGCTCACACCGGTGTTGCTCCTTGTCGCCTGTAGTGGTGGCCATTTAGGGGGCCCATCTTGTGAGTGGCGAGTCACCGTCTGCCACAGAATTTCACTTTAAAGGTTGAAAGGCAGACGCCGTTTTTTCCGTTTTTCTTAGTATTAAATCCATTTAGCACCCATTGCAATAGACCTTATACTTGTAGTTTCCATTTCATACAATAGTTTTATACCTCCGGGGACAATCTGAGAATGCATTTTATAGTGCAGCCATGGAGAGTCCCCGGTTAGTGTCCCATTACATTTTAGATTAAAATTCTCTACAGGGCCTCTGCGTGTTGGACCCATGTCCCCGCGAAAGCCTATCAAAAGACCGGGTTCCCCCTTACAGGGGATATAAACCCGTGTAATAGAGAAACAATAATGTACTACAGAATAAGAATTAAGTAACTAAAGTGTAACGAACATTATCGTTGCTATAAAAATAATAGTATTAAGTCTATTTCATAGCTCTGTGCGACAAGGGCGGATCCAGGGAAAACTGTGGGATATAGTTGACTCTAGACCTAATATCAACAATGATCTCAGAATTTCTTGACATGAGACACCGAGGGCGCCCCAGATTAAATCCTGGATCCGTATTCTTGACATGAGACACCGAGGGCGCCCCAGATTAAATCCTGGATCCGTATTCTTGACATGAGACACCGAGGGCCCCCCTGATTAAATCCTGGATCCGTATTCTTGACATGAGACACCGAGGGCGCCCCAGATTAAATCCTGGATCCGTATTCTTGACATGAGACACCGAGGGCGCCCCAGATTAAATCCTGGATCCGTATTCTTGACATGAGACACCGAGGGCCCCCCTGATTAAATCCTGGATCCGTATTCTTGACATGAGACACCGAGGGCGCCCCAGATTAATTCCTGGATCCGCTGTTGCTGTGCCATACACGATTTCACTACGACGCGCTACGCGGCAGAAGCGCAAACGATAGATTCCGCTCGGAGCGCAAGTGGGGCTAACTCACGCCCACAAAACTGAGATTAATTTTCAAGATATCCTCTTAAAAATTTCCTTTTTTTTTAACAATTTTATTACTGCGACGCGTGTTCTTTATCTGTGTACGTATTGGTAATAATATGGCGACAACAGGTTTTTTATGCTCAAGGGGTCTCCACGTCCTCGTAAGATCACAGTAGAGCCCACTGATGCCACGCCTTTAGGCATATCTCGGGAGGGGATGATTTTAAGCGGTCCCTCTTTTTTTTCGGAACCCCTTCAGTGCCGAAGATGACCGCTCCAGTGGTTTTAGCCGGTAGGAGTCCGGCATGACCCTTCGCCCTGCCCCAGGTCGGAGGATGTTCATGATGAATTTCCATTGGGGAGCAATGAAAAAAGACAATACTCAAAGTTCACAGTACTAACAAATTCTGTCCATTGAAGGTCGCCCAACGAAAACAAGTTACATTAAAACGTTTAACCCACATACGTAAGTCAACATGTTCAATCGAACTTGACAAATGGACGCTTCAAATGGCGAACGTTATCTGATAGTACCTACGCCTTGACGAGGCGTGACTGGCGACTCGCCCACTGCGGAGATAAATTTTTGCTGCTAGATTTTGCACGTGACATTGTACGGGATTACCTATTTTCTTTAAGTCGGTTTATTAGGTATCCCAGAGCTTCTCCATATGTGCTACTATTGAGATGACTTTAGAGGGTAAGAAGCTCACACGCCCGAGCTCTCCCTTACGTTTTTGGAACAAGGGCGTAACAGTGACGACGGTTGGATTTTTCAGAAGCCAAGCCGTTCCTAAAATACTTAACGTTTCCAGACACAAAATTGAGTGCATTTTGTGTTGAGGAAAAGAAACATTGGTTCAGAATGTCAATGTGAACGCCATAATATCTTCATCAAACTAAATTCAACTCAACACGCATCAGTCGCTCACAGGTAGGTACTGATCACTTCCCCGGGAGGGTGACCACTTTACAGTCACCCTCTCCGAGATGTGCCTATAGGCGTGGCACCAGCGGGCGGCTCTAGTGTGATCATACGAGGACCTGGAGCCTCCCTTAGGTGCCGAAGATGACCACCCCAGTGGTTTTAGCCGGTAGAAGTCCGGCATACCCCTTCGCCCTTCCCCGGGGCGAAGGAAGTTCATGAAGAATTTCCACTGGACACCAATAAAAAAAAAATGTGCTGATCACTTAAAACAAAAGTAATGAACGACATTAATTTACTCAAATTTTCAAACAAATAAAAATACACTTAAACTGGCATGAACCGGAGCCATCGCTGTTATGAAAATCAAATTTCACCACGCAAAAAACCCAAATTATTATAATTGTTCCTGATCAAAAAGGTAAGCGAATTTTGTTAAGTTAGTATATCTTGTAATCAGCAATTTATCAAATCGGAAGTAAAGAGTAGAAATTGATAACGTTACATCTAACAGGTGTACAGGTTATGGTTATGGGGTACCTCAAGGTTCAATTTAGGGGCATTTCTGCTTCTTGTCTATCTATATCAGTGACCTGCCATACATGATAAACGATACAATGTCGAATGTAATCTTATTTGCTGTTAGGCAGGTTATGGATGTGGCTACTACTAGATTAGTATATGTTGCGTATGTCCATAGCATGAGGTATGTCTAAGGGTTTTACTGTAGGGGTCGGCTGCTGATGTTGACTATTGTTAACACACTTTTATTAGCTTGGTATGTATCTATGAATCTATGAATCTATGAATCTTTGTATCTATGAATCTATGTATCTATGTAACAGAATTTTTGAACTCGATTTTCATCCCCTTCAAATCGTCGGATTGATTTGAAACTTCGCACACATATCAAAGACTGATGACAATGCAATAATTTGTTTTGTTTGTTTGTTAGTTTGTCCCATTATCCTTGCCAGCATCCTCAGGATTAGCGATTTTTACATCTCTGATACCCGGAAAAAATGATAAACGCGCGCACTGGTGCCACGCCCATAGGCACATCTCGGAGCCGGTGACTGTAAAGCCGTCCCCCCCCCGGGGGGATTTTAAAGGGTCTCCCGAAACGTCCGTGTGCTCTGTGCTGCGCACATGGATGTCAACACCTAGTGCCAAAATTATCTGTAGTTCCTACATATATTTGTTCCGCGTGCATCCTTTTTTTATTGGTTTCCAGTGGAATTCTACATGAACTTCCTTCACCCCGGGGAAGGGCGAAGGGGTATGCCGATCTCCTACGGCATCTACGGCATTGAAGGGAGGCTCCAGGTCTTCGTAAGATCACACTAGAGCCGCCCATTGGTGCTACGCCTTTAGACACATCTCGGAGGGGATGACTGTAAAGCAGTTAGCGGAGGGCAGGCGGCTGTAAAAAGGCCGCCCCCCAGGCACTTCTCGGGGAGGATTGTAAAGGATCCCCCCAAGCCTCGTTGTGCGCTGTGCTGCGCACTCCGCGTGCATCCTACCCGTGGAACCTGTGGCACTTTATAGTGCAGAAAGCCAAAGCCACTGCGTCAAACATGCCGGTCGTTTCTGTCCACATTATCCCATTAACCTTACCAGCAAAAACCACCTAATATCAATGTTCTAGTCATTTCATCATTTGTAAAACGCCATAACCGTTTTAATAAATGGTCATGACCAAAACTATAATGTCAGATAGCGCAACATTGCAAGTTCGTGACCTGTCTAGTTCTAGTAATAGACTGCAGTGAAATTAAAACCTGTCTGCACTAAATCATTTAAGACTGTCAGACTCCTGTTAATCAAATAGAGTGGTTAGTATCATTATATATCTAATAATATAACAAAGGAATTAATCTAAAGCTTAGCTAGTAAGACCTCGGTATGTTTTGATAGAAATCTGGCTTGTATCTAACGAGAGATACCTATCTAATCGAATGTTATCTAGTTTGGTTTCAATTATTACTGAAAACAAACAAAGTCGCTGTCAAAAGCTTATGTTTACATTTTTTTTAATTATATTTAGTCAAATAATCAAAGCATGTTTATGTTTCACTATACAAATGTGTGGTTAGTTGTGTATTGCACGTATGATTTTTTATGAACTAATGTGAATATATAGGGTAGAACTAAAATATTATTTTATTTTGTAATTCATGTATTAGCGCATTCATAATATAATAATTGTATGTGCTAGGGCTGCACTTTGGCGGAGGCGCGCCTTCACGGGCGTTGGACAGGTTGAGGCGGCTAGCTCGGCGGCGCGCACTTGGAAAGTGGCGTCACCGCCTGCGGATGCAGTATGCGACCAAGTGCGTCGTGGAGGCCGTACTGCCGCTCTTTGGAGCCTGGCTCAGAAGGAGCGAGCGCGTCATCTACCGCCTGACGCAGGTGCTCACCGGGCACGGTATTTCGGTGCGTACCTGCACAGGATAGACGTGAGGCCCCGGCACAATGCACTATTGTGAAAGCGACCAGGACACCGCACAGCACACGCTCGAGGCGTACCCGGCGTGGGCTGCCGAGTGGCCGATCCTGGTCGATCGGATAGGGCAAGATCTCTCCCTGCCAGCAGTAGTGTCGGCTATGTTGGCAGAGCACGAAAACTGGAATGCAGTGGTCTCCTTCTGTGAGAGCGTCATGCTCCAGAAGGAGACCGCAGAGTGGGATCGGGAGAAGGCCGATCCCGCTCGAAGCAGGAGGAGATGGCGCCGGGGTAACAACCAACCTGGCTTCTAATATCCATACGCCTGAAACCCCCTACCGTTGCTAGAAGGCGGGGGACCTCTGGGTTCGTGGGTGCGTAAATTGGGGAATCTACATGCCCACACCGAGCGACCCAAGAGAAGACGGTAGCACGCATGTGGTCACGCGCTGCCGTGGGACACTTTGGGGGATCCTTTATAATCCCCCCAGGGGGGCGACCGCTTTACAGTCACCCTCTCCGGGATGTGCCTATAGGCGTGGCACCAGTGGGCGGCTCTAGTGTGATCATACGAGGACCTGGAGCCTCCCTTAGATGCGGATGATGACCGCTCCAGTGGTTTTAGCCGGTAGGAGTTCGGCATACCCCTTCGCCCTTCCCCGGGGCGAAGGAAGTTCATAAAGAATTTCCACTGGGCAACAATAAAAAAAGTAAAAAGGGCTGCACTTTGCACGTATAGATGCTTTACGTAAGTATATATAATTAATTAAATAAGCGCGATATATTTCCGTAAGCTATTTCAATTCGATAAATAATGAATTTTTGGCAATAATCAAATTTCAAATTGACAGGTTCGTCATTTTGAATTTCGAATTATCGATATTCTGATATTGTGCTCAAAATAATGATACTTATATCGCTGTTTTTTTAAACCTATCCTAGATGTTTAAATATCAAAACCGTGTACCTCCGGTCACGAATAGGGCTACCCATCTCATCTCATGGGTGTCATAGAAGGCGACTAAGGGAGTTTGGAAACGGGTGCGTACCATTAAGCACTTTGGGTTCCCGTAGATGGTGATTAAACCTCTAACAATAGCACACAAGGAGGGATAGTGTCTGGCAGGCCTCCGACAGTAAAACCCTTTTGTCAAAACCTTAGCTATATGACTAGTAAGACACACTGTGACGACCCCAGGTAACTTGGGGTCCGGGCAGGGAGATAATGAGATGTTAAAATATCGATATTTTGTCTCACAATATTAGTGTTTTCTGCTAATACACATATTATATCCCTAGCCCTGACTCAAACATTTTGCTAGGGATATGAGGAAGAATATCCGTGTGATGTCCGAAGAAGAATATAGCACATCTCCATCTCCCCCCGTGGATGTCGTAAAAAGGGATTCTAAAACTGAGTGCAGCAGCTTCTCTTCTGTGGAACAGTAGCCATACTGCGATCTCCGACTCGCATGTCAGACGTGGTGTGTACTGATAAATTCCCCTCAAAAAGATGATACAATTGTGGAAATCCTTGGGGGAGGCCTTTGGTCAGTAGTAGACGTCCTTTGCTGTTGTGATATGAGGAAGAAGACTGGAATAAATAAAATAGTTAACGTTCAAATGCAGTCTCATTGTTATCAACATCCAGCTTGTACTCCTCGAAGGGTGCGGCAGACTTCGGAACACTCACATTACGTTGATGTTAGCAACGATGTTAGTCCTGTTGCTATTTTGGGTTGCTACTGACTGGAAATCCAAATAACACACACACACACCAGAGGAATCGAACCTAAGACCTCACGACTGGAACCCATATTTTTTATCGAGGGGAAACCCTCTTGGGCTTCCTCCGCCTTGGGAAGGGTGGAGGGGCATGCCGGGCTCACACCGGGTAAATCCCCACGGTGTCCTTCTTCTTACCTCTAGCCGGCGGTACGACTGGCACCCCTAGCAACCAATGTGGTTGCTTTTCAGAAAATAATGATTAATGACTTTATTAATTAAAGGAAACAATATAAAGTAACTATACTACATTACATTAATTTACATATGCACAAATGCTGTCTAAATACTACTGTGGGTAAATAGGGGATCAGCCGGATAGACCGACGACTTGATGGAAAGTACCTACAGGCACCGATTTCATACTGACTAACGAGCAAAATTAATAATCTATCTAGTCCAAAATCTTCAGTTTAAGATTTTGTAATTCATTCATTTTTGTGCTAAGATCACATTTAACACGAAAACCAGATCAATCCTTTATCCGAAATCCAAAGTTTTTGGATTAGATTGATTATTAATTCGGCCGTAAGTTATTATGTGACCCGCATTGGATGCGGACCGAACTGTGGTGGCACAACTTGGGTAATATAGGCTGATGATGATGAACTTAGGAAAGTCATTTGGTGCCGGCTAAGAACACCACTAGCCCATCTCATCCCGTGGTTATCGTAAATGGTGACTATGGGATTAGATCGATTAGGATCGGCAGCAGCGTCCTACGAGTACATTTATAACTCAACTGCATTCGCCAACCCGTCTGCCAAGCGTGGCGATTATGGCAAAATCCCCCAATGAGCACACAGCACAAACCAACACCGGTGGTTGTGGCAATCTTTGGGGGAGGCTTCTATCCAGCAGTGGACGTTTTACGGCTGAAATGTTGATGATGATGATGGGAAAAGTATAGGTATATTGATCTAGTTGTCGACACGGTAGGTTGATCTCGATTACTAATGCTTTACTGCTTTTAATTCAATAAAACATTAATGTATTAAAAAAAAAAGCAACAATTTTAAGATCATTTATATTTCTTCAATTGAACAAAGCAACAAGCTATTAAAAGGAAAAGACAATAATGTTAAGACAATTTTATTTTATTCTGTAAAACAATAATCTAATAAAAGTCTGAACTACACTGTTAAGATTACTAAATAATAATTTATTAAAAGATTTTAAAACAACAGTCTAAATATTATATAATTTTTCCTTAATTCAACAAAACAGTGCTCTATGAAAACAGTAAACAACAATGTTGTTTGGATAAATAAAAGATTTTCTTCGATAGTATGTAAAGTTATAATCAGCGTTTTTGTTTTACATAAAATAATGCGTGTCTATCGTATATCAGTTGAGCGATTGAAGGGAATATGCCGCAGTGGCGCCGCGTAGTGTGTAGATTTTTAGTTACGCCCCTTATCCCACTCCTGAGCTGTCCAGTGCGCTGGTATTGGGTTAGGTGATGATGACGATGCGTAGACATGCCCCCCGCCTTGGAGCAACAGCCTCCAACGATGAAGTAGAAGAATTCAGGATTCGTCCTCCTTAAGAAGCGGACACAATCTTGGGTATGATCTTTGTATCACTCCGTTTGCTGTTTTGATGTCAGCTACACGTGCAAGTCCATCCTTTCCAATTGAAGTACGTATGACTCGTCCAAGACGCCATTTTAATGGTGGCAAATTGTCTTCTTTAATGAGCACCAAAGTATTGGGTACTATTGTGTCTGTGTTAGATTGCCATTTTGTCCTTGTCTGCAGTTCCGAAACGTACTCTTGTGACCAGCGTCTCCAGAAACTCTGTCGCATTTGTTCAACGCGCTCGTAGCGGACCAGGCGAGAAGTATTCGCAGCAGTAAGGTCTTCGTAGGCAGGTGCAACGAGCGGTCGGCCAATCAGGAAATGGGCTGGTGTGAGAGGGAGTAGGTCGTTCGGGTCTGAAGACATAGGATACATAGGTCTGGAATTGAGGATAGCTTCGATCTGTGTTAATAATGTTGAATATTCCTCATAGGTGAGGTTTGCATACCCTACACGACGGACATGATACTTGAATGACTTAACCCCTGCCTCCCACAAACCACCAAAATGTGGTGAGTAGGGAGGAATAAAATTAAGTTTAATATTTTCACCTGCAGCGAAATTTTGAATGTCGTTTTCGCAAGTATTTAAGAACTTAGAAAATTCCTTTAATGCGCCTACAAACGTTTTTCCGTTATCAGAAAATATTTGTGCGGGTTTCCCGCGACGAGACAGGAACCTTTTCAAAGCCAGTAAATATGCCTCAGTACTAAGGCTTGTAACTAACTCTAAGTGTACCGCACGAGTAACGAAACATATAAATAGACAAACATAACATTTTTCAAGCTTTGAACCCCTTCCTTTTCTATTCAGTATGAACATAGGTCCAGCATAATCCACACCGCAGCGTATGAATGGATACCCCGGCTCCAGTCTTTCAAGAGGTAAGTTACCCATTTTTACGCATAGTGCTTTCCCTTTCTGACGAGTACATGTAATGCACTTATGTACGGTCTGCTTGGCTAAATCACGACCTTTGAGTGGCCACCAGCTATTCCTGATAGTAGACAAGAGCAATTGAGGCCCAGCATGGAGCAGACGCTTATGTTCAAACTCAAATAATAGTCTTGTAAAAATATGCTTTGAACATAACAACATAGGATGTTTCTTACTGTACGAAAAATTCTCAGAATTTACTAATCTGCCTCCTACTCTAATAATATTATCAGAATCCAAAAATATGTCAAGACTGGATATGTTTCTCATCGACTTAACAGGTAACTTCTTCACCAGTGCATTAAAAATATCGGGAAATGACGCTTGTTGTGCTATGCGAACTAAAACTAAAGTTGATTTATTTAATTCATCAGGCGCAAGCGGGCCAGTGCTACGTTCTAATATAACTTTAACGCGCGAATTATTGATGAATCGTAACACATAAGCGGCTGCACGTCTCATGCGATTAAAATTTGAAAAACGTTCAAAGTTAAAAATCCTAGTATGAGTTGATTGTATAAATAATGAATTAATATTTGATTTTATTTCCGGTAAATCGTTTAAATTAATCATTGCACCGTGATAACTTTGATTAAAATTAGTATCAAGTTCGGTTATAAATGCTGGGCCGTGCCACCACATATTCAACTGCTGAAGCGCGTCGAGCGTGAGCCCGCGCGATAAGAAGTCAGCCGGGTTCTCTTTGCCAGCAACGTGTAACCATGGCAACTCACCAGTCAATTCATTAATTTGTACTACTCTGTTTTGAACGAACGGTTTTAGTAAGTTAGGTGATATTTTAATCCAATTAATAACTATAGTCGAATCTGACCAAAAGTAGATATTATCAAAAGTTAATCTCCACGATTGACTTATTTTTTGGTATAACTTGGCTCCAACTAAAGCTCCGCACAGCTCAAGTCGCGGTATTGTGACTGGTTTAATTGGTGCCACTTTACTCTTCGCACAAAGTAATCTAATTGTAACTGGTGAATTGTCGTTGTATGTACTTATGTATGCGCATGCACCGTATGCATTTTGCGACGCATCCGTAAATATATGTAAGTCTGTATATTTTGTATTTACTCCTCTGACATGACGAGGAATTTTTATGTTTTTTAAATATTGAAGCGTATCAATGAAGTTTTGCCAAATTATCAAAATATCGTTAGGTACTGGGTCGTCCCAACTCAACTTACATAGCCATAATTTTTGCAAAAGTATTTTAGCGATTATAATTGAAGGTGCTAACAAGCCTAATGGGTCGTAAACCTGTGAGATAATAGATAAGATGATGCGCTTAGTCACATGAGTCACGTTTTTATCAATTTTTGTAGTGAAATGTAGTAAATCTAAGGAATGTAACCAACCAAGACCGAGAGTTTTAGTTAAACAATTATCACCCAAGGATAATTCTTTTGATTGATCTAATGTAGAAGTCTCCGAATTAAACATCCATTTCCGTAAATGAAAGCAACCAGATTTTAAAACATCCGTAACTTTGGTACAAATATCTAATAAACATTGTTTATTATCATGCCCAGTTATTAAATCGTCTACAAATAGATCTTCGTCTATTATTCGCCTGATGACGTCATCCTTGCACTCGGAAGCTAGTTGCTTAATACACCGAATGCTTAGATAAGGAGCGGACGCGGTACCATACGTAACAGTATTAAGCTGGTATACACCGAGATCGTCTGATTTATTTGCTCGCCAAAGAATTAATTGCAGGTTTCTTTGACTGGGCAAAATTTGGACCTGTCTAAACATTTTTTCGACATCAGCACATGCAACAAATCTAAATTGTCGAAAACGTAATAATATTGAGAAAATGTCATTATGTAAATTAGGGCCAATAAATTGAATGTCGTTAAGCGACTTGCCCGATGTTGATTTTGCGCTTCCATCAAAAACCACCCTAAGTTTAGTAGTACTGCTATGCTCTCTTAAAACACCGTGATGCGGCAAAAAATAATTTGGTGATGTAAATTGATTGATACGACTCATGTGCCCTAAACTTAAATATTCATTCATAAAATCACAATACAATTTTTTATATTCAGGCGTACATCTATCTAACTTACGTTCAAGTGCATGAAAACGATTTAATGCGAGTGTATACGTATCACCTAGTGTGTCACTAGACTCGGCTAATGGAATGCACACAAAAAACCGACCCGTATTATCGCGATACGTACTTTGCACAAACAGGTTTTCACACAAAGACTCGTCTTTGGTATATTTATTTTGCGGAATAATTTCTTCCAATTCCCAGAATTTCCTAAGTTGAGTATCTAATGTTTGTGAGTAATAACATTGCACTCGATTACTGCGTGACGTTTTATTATTTAACAGTGAACCCGATATTACCCAGCCCAACTTAGTATTCTGTAAATATGGACCGCTACTAAGTCGAATTAATCCGTCGTTTAATAGTTCCCAGAATTTATCCGCCCCAATTAATAATTCAATTTCTGATGGCAAATAATAATTAGGATCCGCTAATTGCACATTGTCTGGGATATGTATGTGTGATTTTGTACCTAAAGATGGCAGTTGAGCTGTGATTTGAGATAAAACTAAACATTTAAAGCGCGTACTATATTCTGTAGTTTTAGATCTCAAATTAATTTCACATGACTGTGTGGATTGAGTCACCGAGCTACCTACTCCGGAGACTTGAACAGTGGACTGTATTAAATTAAGATTTAACCTTTTACACAATGATTCAGCAATAAAGCAATGCTGACTGCCATTATCCAATAAAGCGCGGGTAACATGAAAATTATTGTTTTTATCTGCAACCTCCACTAAGGCTGTGGACAGTAGTACGGTCTCTAATAATGAATGAGTTGTACCTTGGTGCCCGGTTTCATGCGTGTGTATTGTGTGAGATAAAGAATGCAGTGTGGTAGTGTCCGTGGAGCTAGCACTAATGGCATCTTGCGGCGATGCCTGTGAATTTAGCACAACAGCTGGCGATGTAGATGCGCTTATACTGTCATTAACGTGAATTAAACTGTTGTGTTTTTTATTACATAACCTACACGGACCGAACCAACATTCATTTACAGAGTGGCTTGCGCGTAAACAATTACGACACAGCTTCTTTTCGTCTATGAATTTAACTTTATCGGTAATAGATAAATTCAAAAATAAATCGCAAGAATAAAGCGGGTGGTTTGCGTGACACATAATGCAATTACGAGAACGTTTGAAATTATTAAAAGAAGATTGTTTACTTTGTGTCGATATGAAACTATGTGATTTATTAGGTTGATACGATGGTTTCTTTGCGTTACTGTCAGACGTAGACTTACTATGCGCGAAATTAATAGTTTCTAGTACGTCAGCCCTATCCGTAAGAAAGGTAATCAGATTATTTAGTGATAAACGTGAATTTGACTGATTTTGAGTATGAATAATTGTGCTTTTATGAGTCTCCCATTCTCTCTCAGTTGATGAATCGAGTTTAGATGTCATTAAATAAATTATCAAGGTGTCCCAAGACTCGGTCGGCTCACCGAGGTTTTTGAGGGAACGTATATTTCTTAGAACATTATCTATTAATTTACGAATTTGAATGGGGGATTCTTTATTAAGCGACGCAATAGAAAACAGAGACTTGACGTGGTTTTGCACAAGTAAACGATTATTGTTAAATCTGTTTTCCAATAACTCCCAAGCTATACTATAATTGTCGCATGAGAATTCTAGTGACTTAATTACCATTAATGCACTGCCAGAAAGAGAAGAGCGTAAATAATGGAATTTTTGAATATTGTCTATTTCTTTAGAATTATGGATGAGAGATAAATAGGTATCACGGTACTCCAACCAATGATCATATGAACCGTCAAAGGAAGGTAATGAAATTGTAGGTAATTTAACTTTACTAGAAACTTTGGAAGAATTTTGTTTTTGAGTACCATTTGCGTCTATGATACACTTAGATTTAGCTACATAAGCATAATACTGGTTTTCAAAAGTTTCCCTCTCAGTTAATTCTTTTTCAATTTGACTATCAGGAACTATTAAGTCAATTTCATCCTGAAACTCTGAAAACTGCTGTAACAAGGAATCGGCTTTTTGTAAACGCATTTGTAATTCTGTTTTAATGATTTCAGTGACCGGCATTACTTCTACAGAGTCTACATATTTCATAAATAGTGTGAATTTACCGCGCACAACCCCTCTTTTTTTATTTAAATCTCTAATTATATCCTCATCACTGCTATCTTGTGATGGAGATTGCTTACTCTTGGTCATTTTGGAGTATGTGGAAGACAATGGCAAGTAAAATTATAAGTAAAGTTAAATTATAATAAGCTGAGGGTAATCGATATTAACCAAAATCTTTACGCGATAACTAAGCACTAAACGGAATAATTACGTTACTATTTCACACAATATTAACACAGATGAAGCACTGAACACAGGAAAAAATGGAAGGAAAAAGAAGGATGATTGATCTGACCGTTTTATGCTGGTCCCGTTGATGTCTTCGATGCTGGTCTCGAGCGTCCGATTTATGCTGGTCGCGAGGATTTCATATGATGCATCCGGTTCGAAGGTCCAAAATATGTTTGGATAAATAAAAGATTTTCTTCGATAGTATGTAAAGTTATAATCAGCGTTTTTGTTTTACATAAAATAATGCGTGTCTATCGTATATCAGTTGAGCGATTGAAGGGAATATGCCGCAGTGGCGCCGCGTAGTGTGTAGATTTTTAGTTACGCCCCTTATCCCACTCCTGAGCTGTCCAGTGCGCTGGTATTGGGTTAGGTGATGATGACGATGCGTAGACAAATGTGAAGATTATTTCATTTTCTATTTTTAAAGCATTGTATTCTTGACACATGATTGACACTCTGCCTTACCTCGTAATTATAACTAGCAACTGCATGACACGATTTCTGAGTCACAAACTGACATACCGAAATATAAAGATATGAACTGAACTTAAAATGTATCATACTATCTATGAATGTAATCACTTAATTGCTGAATCATTGATCCCGTTATTTATACGATATTTTTCGTTTTTAAAGGCTTATGTTTATTTATTTATCTGACTGGCATGCACATATTAAAAGTTAATAATATACACACAATTTATGACTAAACTAAACTAAGCTAAAAAGAACTATTATAATCTTCGAGAACAGTTTCTTCTCACCATCGCTATCAGCTGGTATCGTTCCCATAAGACAGGCAGCATTGCCACCTTGAATGGCA
Source organism: Diloba caeruleocephala (assembly GCA_947459985.1). Lineage (NCBI taxonomy): Eukaryota > Metazoa > Arthropoda > Insecta > Lepidoptera > Noctuidae > Diloba > Diloba caeruleocephala. The sequence goes on from OX381613.1 coordinate 5,975,219, forward strand.
ATACTCATTTTTTGGCTTTAGAAAATTCCAGGCTGGTGGCTGGGCACGCGAAGCCTCGAGCACCAAGCCCTAGTATAGTAGATGCAAATTTTAACAGGCTTTTGTATGAATGGGTCTCGTTTTTGGAAGAAATAGTGATGTTCCTTAATGCTTCTTTTGGGTGACGGAACACCTATGGAGATTTATCAAACCTTTATTTATATTTTTTTATTAGTCGCCCAGCCTAAATTCATTATGAACTTCCTCCGTCCCGAGGAAGAGCAATGGGGTATGCCGGACTCCTACTGGCTAAAACCACTGGAGCTAGTGGCTTCAAGTCCTTCAAGTCTTCGTACGATGACACTAGAGCCGTCCACTAGTGCCAAGCAGACACACCTTAGAGAGGGTAACTGTAATGCGTACACAGGGGGGGATTGTAAAGGATCCTCCAAAGCCGCGATTTGCGCTGTGCTGCGCACACGGCGCAGTACGATGCCACATAATGACAACATAAAACACATTACATGCGCGCCGCCGTCTTGTTTTCGGGGGTGGGCCATTATGAGCTTGCAGATTCTCCGATCTATGCATCCGCGGCCCCAAATAGTTTACTAACCTTGATATCTTCTATTTATTGTCTTATGGGACAGCCTTCCTGTTTCTATAGGGCAATTATCATTTGACATTTTAAGAATGTCACGCCAAGATCATCGTAGAAGCTTCCCGTTGTGTTACTACTACCTGTATTAGTATAATTATGTTCTTAATTTCTGATAATTGGTTCGTTCAAGCATATGGTCATAGAAATGTAGACACAGATGCCGTTTTTTAATATGTGGATACAATACATACCTTAGAACAATACTTGAAATAAAAATTGCATCATGAAACTACATATTATTATGTAATTTACAATCGTTCCCGGATCCTTGTGGCGTTATGTGGTCTGAGTTCTTTTCATTTCTGTTACATATTTCTTCAAGGTCTACCGCCCACATCCGTCTGAACGTGGGAATATGGCGGTTATTGTTCTATATGTACTTAGGTACATGTAGTGTAGGTTATATGTTAAGTATGTAAGGTGAGATGTTAAGACGGGTAGCAATGATCGCTTGTATGATTGCGCAATGTGTCACTGTCGACTTATCTTTCACATTGATCTTGTAACTACTAGTGGTAAGATATGATGATTGTGTGTACCTACCTACTCGTTTCACCTCCCACGCTATTCCCAAAAATAAGTAGTTCTTTTAATAAATGGCGAACTCTAAATCTGTTTTTGGCTTGACACAGTAATTATTATTATGATTTGCTAAACATAAATGGCTTGCTTAATTGCTCTGATGTTAATTTTAACTATTTACCCAGCTGAAAACCCTTGAAAACAGCTTATAAACATGGCTGTTTTCAAGGGTCATCACGAATCGTCTCCAGCGCAGGTTTGATAACTTCCAGCCTCCCGAACAAGCCAGTTTCCGAAAAGGTTTCAGTACCATAGACCACATCCATACGCTGCGGCAGGTTATACAGAAGAGGAGTATAATCTGCCACTATGCTTGGCGTTTGTGGACTATGAGAAAGCCTTCGATTCGATTGAAACCTGGGCAGTGCTGCAATCTCTGCAGCGGTGCCAGATTGACTATCGGTACATTGAAGTGTTGAAGTGCTTATACAGAAACGCCACCATGTCGGTCCGAGTACATGAACAGAGCACGGGGGCAATTCCATTGCAGAGAGGTGTGACACAGGGGGACGTCATTTCCCCGAAACTGTTCACTGTGCAATGGAAGATGCCTTCAAGCTACTGGAGTGGAAAGGATTCGGCATTAACATCAATGGCGAGTATATCACTCACCTTCGATTTGTCGATGACATCGTAGTCATGGCAGAATCGCTGCAAGAGCTCAGCACAATGCTCGATGATCTCAACAGAGTTTCCCAACAGGTGGGCCTTAAAATGAACATGGGCAAGACAAAAGTCATGTCAAATGCCCATGTCGTGCCCATCCCAATATTCGTTGGGAGCTCTGTTCTCGAAGTTGTTGACGAGTATGTCTACCTAGGACAAACTGTCCAGTTAGGTAGGTTCAACTTCGCGAAAGAGGTCAATCGTCGAATCCGACTCGGCTGGGCAGCGTTCGGGAAACTTCGCAACGTCTTTTCGTCAACAATACCGCAATGCCTCAAGACGCAAGTCTTTAACCAGTGTGTGTTACCAGTGATGACATATGGAACAGAGACGTGGTCACTCACAATGGGCCTCATAAGAAAGCCCAAGGTCACTCAGCGAGCTATGGAGAGAGCTATGCTAGGTATTTCTCTACGAGATCGAATCAGAAATGAGGAGATCCGTAGAAGAACTAAAGTTGTCCATATAGCTGAAAGGGTTAGTAAACTGAAGTGGCAGGGCACATTGCTCGTAGAACTGATGGCCGTTGGGGCACAAAGGTTCTCGAATGGAGACCGCGCACCGGAAAACGCAGCGTGGGACGACCTCCAATGAGGTGGACAGACGACCTGGTGAAGGTCGCTGGGAGTCGTTGGATGAGAGCGGCATGTGACCGCTCGTTGTGGAAATCTAAGGGGGAGGCCTTTGTTCAGCAGTGGACGTCCTGTGGCTGATATGATGACCCAGCTGAAGTGCTAACATGTCTTGTGGTGAGCCAAGTACATGATAGGTAACTATACAAATGCTTTTTGTGGATTATGTTTAAAAAAAAAAGAAGGATTACATAATGTAAAATTTTCTTAGTTTAGTTACGACCATACAAAAGTGTATCTATATAATATTGGTCGAAACTTTGTAAACAAGTCGATTAAGTCATATTTAAATAAAATGCCTAGAACAACATTTCTGTTTTATGTTAAATGATCTGGTTCAGATGTAGGCGTCGACCATTAAATTTAAGCCTGCAATGAAGGTCGTTACTCGATTTCGAATAATCGAGACGAACTTACGACTTCTTACATATAATTTATAGGTAAATGAGTGGCAAGGTCGGTACCCGGTTATTACGGAATGAATCCAATACGTAAACGTTTATGTAACAACTATAATAATTGAGTGACATACATGGCAAGTTATTATGTTCGTGGTTTCTTTGAAAGATAATATTTGTACCAAGAACAGGTAATGGGTACCCGGAACAAAAACTGGCCCTCGCCATATTCGTCACAGGCCTTTGGGCGTCGCGTTGGAGCAGACGAGTCCTTGAGTGGAGACAGCGAGCCGGTTATCTTATGGTTGTCTATTAAGGTTGCCAGATGGTCGGAATTCGTCTGGATTCTCCTGACATTTCATCTCGACTCACAAAATCTCCTGACGAACAGCTGATCGTAGTTATATGCACACTTTTAAAAGTATTTAAAAAACTTTTCTTCTCCATGTAGTACCCTCCCGAAGGATCCGAATTTATATACTTGTGGCAATGTAAACAATCTGTTCATTGAGGGATTTTATTAGGTAGGTACGAGTATGAATTGTCTCATTTTTTTTTTATTGAATAATGTTTATTGTCTTTAAGTAAGTTAATATTAAACTCGATTATATAAATAAAAAGTAACATTAAACATATTTATATATCCAGGCAACAACGTCAAAATCCCGATATTCGGAATTTTTGTTCAAATATTTCGGTTATTCCACGTGGCAACCCTACTTATTGTAACAGTAGGACCCACTGCCTTTTGGTCTTCTTCTATGAGAGCGTCATGCTCCAGAAGGGGACCACAGAGCGGGATCGGGAGAGGGTCAATCCCGCTCGAAGAAGGAGGAGACGGCGCCGGGGTAACAACTGCCCTGGCGCCTAATTCCCATACGTACCTGCCATTGCTAGAAGGCGGGGGACCTCCGGGTTCGCGGGTGCGTAGATTGGGGAATCTGCGTGCCCACACCGAGCGACCCAAGAGAGGACGGTAGCACGCATGTGGTCACGCGCTGCCGTGGGATGCTTTGGGGGATCCTTTACAATCCCCCGGGGGGGTGACCGCTTTACAGTCACCCTCTCCGAGATGTGCCTATAGGCGTGGCACCAGTGGGCGGCTCTAGTGTGATCGTACGAGGACCTGGAGCCTCGCTTAGGTGCCGAAGATGACCGCTCCAGTGGGTTTAGCCGGCAGGAGTCCGGCATACCCCTTCACTCTTCCCCGGGGCGAAGGAAGTTCATTAAGAATTTCCTCTGAGCACCAATAAAAAATTTCAAAGTACCCACTGCCTTATAGTTAAAAGGTCTCAATTTTGCTGCTGATTACGAGGGAGGGTTCCGGGTTCAATAGATCAGGAAAATGGTTATAATTCAGTTTATTAAAATTAGTCAGTCTGGGGTTCCATTGTGTCTGTGAATTTACTAATGATCGTATATTCTCATGATTGATCGACTGGGCGACCTGAGGGTGTTAGTATTACCCCTCTGCTTAACCCTTTAGAGATACCATGCTTAGTAATAGATGAACTGTGTCAAAATTTGACGCAAGAGCTGTAACATGACATTTTCTGCGCAGTTGACTGCGCTTGCGCCGCAGTATCGCGCGGAACTTAGCTGTCAACATAATATATGTGCTACCTTTAACACCTTATATATGATCTCATATAAGTACACGTAAATATATTTTACTGTATCATTGTGTATAAGAATACAGGTCAAAAAGGGCAATTTGTCGTAAAGGTTAATATAATATTATGAATATAATATAATAGAATATTGTTATGGTTACGCCTCGGTTTGTTGCGCAAGGCAAAATACTTACTTCTTGCTTAGAGTGCGAGCTTAAATATACAGATGAAGAAAACCTTACGTTAACGTGCTGACCGGAGAATATTTCACTTATATTTAAGATATTTTGTATTTACTTTAAGTGAGTTATATATCTATGCTCCCGCCCTCGGATTCTTTCTCCGTGAGAGCTCACTCGTGCTTAGATCCTACAACTGACTGTGAATGTGTCTCGGTCACTAGAGCTACTAATATTAAATACTTAGGTATCAACATAGACCAATCCTTAAAATGGCAACAACATATTAACTACCTAACTTCACGCGTCAGGAAACTTATTTATGTATTTAATCTCCTTCGTAAACCCGCTGACTCAAATACGCTTATGATGGCCTATTATGCGTTATGCCAATCCATAATCTCGTACTGCATCACATCATGGGGTGGAGCTGCCAAGACTATTCTTCTACCCTTAGAAAGGGCACAAAGAGCTGTTCTCAAGGTTATGACCAACAAGTCCTTTCGGTATCCAACAACAGAACTTTATACTGAAACTTCAGCTTTAACTGTAAGACAGCTCTTTATACAACACATAACTCTCAAGAAACACACGACCTTAATACTTGATCCTACTATCTTTATAAATAAACGAAGATCGGATAAAGTGTGCCCTACAATCCGACACAGAACAACTATGGCTAAACGACATTACATGGTAATTGGCTGCTTTCTGTATAATAAAACACTAAATTTGTACTCCTTGAATAGATTTGACTGCAAAATTCAATTAAGAACGTGGCTTCAAAAACTAAATTACTCAGATACTGAAAACCTCTTACTCGCACGATAAACTTGGGCTGTAATATATATATTCCAACCAGTGATCATCCCATAAAACCTACTGCAATATATGTCTCTCATTTAGCTCCATCTCTCATACAAAATCATATCACCACACACATACACTTACTACATACATAACAAATACAAACACATACTCTTAAATACACATGCACACACACACATCTTACTCCTACACATCCACAAACACAAGATCATGCTTTTTCTTCGAACGCAAACACATATATTATGCATGCGATGTAACTGTATTATTATTTATCTTTTACCTTATACTGGTTCCCAAAATACAGGCATGCCTACTTTGGGAATCTTGTAATTAAGTTACTTAATTACTACTGTTACTACCTTAATGATGACTGATGTGACTAAGTAAGTTGCACGTGCGATGGTCAAGCAATATCCTAGTACCCATAACACAGGTTAATTCCTAGCATGGGATTGGGGTCGGGTTCTTTCCACCACTGTAATCTGTCATGGTCACAATGATCATACATTAACTTGTTTCATCAGACATAATATTTTATATTATAGCGTATTGTTTAATAATTCTTGTATATAAGGTCTTACTTTATTAATGGAAAATATTTTAGGAGTTAAATCTATAGGCTGCAATGATGCATTTAAGCAACAAAATAAAAACTAAACGTCAACCACGGACTAGAAAAAAAAGATGGACTCCGCACCACTAATATCGAAAATGAAGCACCCTAAGTATGCCGATTCACTTGTACATACGTGCCTTACGCACACACATGCATCATAGTATGCCGGTCGACCGCCATTACGCGGCACGACAGCGCCAGTGTAGTTACTACTTACCATAATTGAAACAAAAAACTAATAATGCCGTCCTGTGTCGTGAAATGGTGTAAAAATAACTCTACATCGCAAAAAAAGTGTCAAGGAATAACTTGTCACAGGTAAGACACTAATTTATATATCATTTTTGATATTTTTGGAGATTTAAATTATCGTTACCATTCGGAACACAAAACCTCAACTACACGTGCCTGTGTTGTTAGAAAATAAATGGGTAATTTTCCGGAAAAAATGGGTACTATGTTTTTTATTGAAGTGAAACTTCTTTACCAACGTTGTGATTAGAAAATTAGGTGAAACGAAAAAGTGACAAACATATTCATATATAGGATTTAGCCTGCGAGAGAATGAGATCGAATACAAGTATACAGTGTTATAATCTTATAATGTTATAGTCCTATAATCTTCGTTTCCTCTTTGTTCGGGGTGTCGTAGTCTCCCCACAAACTTGAATGAACTAGACTGAACTACTCTGTTTACCATAATACATAATGGAAAATGTATTCACCTCATTCTCTTACAAATTAACTAAATTGCAAAGTTTCACTTCTTTATAGCCTATAATTTTTCGAAATATTCGTCTGGATATCTTCATACACTACTTAAGTTAATAAGAAATAACGAAGAATATGATAAAACATATTTCGAATAAATATTTGTGTTTTTATCTTTATTTTAGTTGACGGCTATCTAATTCTTTTCCACGCACCTTGATACGCACGTCCCATTTCACAATAAATTTAATTAGTTACCAACTGTTGGACAATTTACTTACTATTTTATCTTTGATGAAAGTATTACTACCATATGCTATATTACTATTATGATTAAAAAATGTGGGAAAATTTAATTCCATCTGGTATCCCCAAAAATCACGCACACTTGTTCGATACCGTGCTTCACATTCGATATCAGTGGCGCGGAGTCCATCTTTTTTTCTAGTCCGTGACGTCAACCTTTATTTTATACATTTTCAAAATTAATTTTAATAATTCGTGTTTCCGTTTGCATTAAAAGCACAATTCACCACGTAAAAACTGTAGGATAGTTCACTATTCTGTATTTCTAAAAATTCTGTGGTACTGTCACCGAACACGCACACACCATACCACTAAAACGTGTTTGAATATGGCGGCCGAACAAAAGTGTGGTTGTTTAGTAACCCACCAGTGTGTGTTGATACTTGAAGTGAATTCATAGAGCCTAGCCTTAAAATATTTTCCATTATTAAAGTAAGACCTAATTATAAGATAAGTACTAATTATAACCGCAAAAGAGAACCGATATGTGCCTAGAATGTTTCGTGACGCTATAGAAATTAAAAAAACATCCTAATTTTAATAGAGAAGATGGTTGGCAGGTACCACCTGTTTGGAATCCGGTTATTAAAATAATAAAGTCCAAAACAAGATACCGCACTAAGAAACATCAAGACACTGTGAGTGATTACTGCGTGCATCGAAACTAATTTTTTGATTAAAATTGTACGGTAGATAAAATAAAATAACTTTTTAAAATCTGTAACGACGCCTGTCACCTTAGTCATCCTGCGACCACGAATGCTGCAAAGTATTCGAAACGTCAGGAAAATCAAAAATCAAAATATACGCGATAGAATCCGTTTAAAAGTGTTTTATTATAATGTGTAATAATCGCGAAAATCTAAGACATTACTATATAATTTTCCCATTTATAATATCAAGTAAGAAGTAAGATTAGTCTTATCTAGAAAGAAATAAGGATGCGTCTTGTATCTTTCTGCCTATTTCCAAGGTTTTACTTTTAAGCCCTTGGAAAAACAAGTTTGCCTACAGGTTTATGTCGGGATTTATTCATTTATAATAGAATTTTAAACGTATGAACGTTTGGCGTTTGGCGACAAAAGAGATTGTTGTTTTAAAAATGAAAATTACCAATGTTGTGCCTAATGAGCTAGGGACGGATCGCCTTTCACTTGACGATGGCGATCGATTGCAGTAAGAAACAATAACAGTAGTTAATTGATAGAAGCAAAACACGATTTTCATACACTGGGGCGGTAAACTATGTACTTTTTCATCGTTCGTGTGGTCAGTGGTCAACCTTGTGTCAGAGTTGTTCAAGCCGCCTAAGAGCCTCCGACTAGGCTTAACGACTGCCGTCTTGTGACAACAACCGGGACCGACTATTTTAGCACGGAGACGCTCAGTTCAAATACAGCTATGGATACCCATCCATAGGCTGAACGGGCCAATTTTTTTTTATTGCTGTGGGGAAGTCCTCATGGACTTCCTCCGCCTTGGGAAGGGCGGAGGGGCATGCCGGACTCTTACCGGATAAAACCGCCCGTCACGTGTCTTCCACTTACCTCTAGCCGGGGGTGAGGTGCACGCTTTGTCATCATTAGACCGCACCCCCGGCAGGTATCGGCCCGTCACTGTTGGACGGGCCCCATCTTTGTGCGACCTGACTGGCCGCAGCTATCTTCAGAGAGGCGCGCGCAGACAGAACACACGCGCCGCTATCTCGGGCCTGATTCTGTTCGGGCTACGGACTGCCCTCATGGTAGCCGGAGATCGTTCAGCGCCCTCCTGTGCCCGGTGCGTTTTCTGCCGCGGAGTGGTGGTCTCCTCCCGTCCTCGCCCTGCCGCCTCCTTTGCTTGCATCACGTACTCGCAAAAGGAGGAGACGGTATCCCACGCACTCTCGATCCGGTCGATGGACCGAACCACGGCCGGAAGCGAGAGGTCACTCCTTCGACCGCCGCAACGAGTTCATGGCGCTGTGTTACCAAGCTGGGCACTCCGCCAATGTGTGCTGCACCGTGTCGTCCGGGCAATCTCCGCAGTAGTGACAACCGGGTGTGCCCAAAGGCGGCCTGGGTTAAAGACCGATTTATACGTGCCCTCTTAAACACGCCGACACTCAGTTGAAATACCACAATGCGGTCACCCATCCATGGACTGACGACTGACTTAAGCGTTGCTTAACCTCACCGATCGTTTATCGATCAATGTTTGCAACTGGCTATGAGCGCCTTTGATCTGCTCTGAGAAGGAAAATATGCGTTACTACAATAACCTTGGTTATGTGGTTTCTGATATGGAATATACAAAAGTGAAAAAATAGCTCTTATGGTATATGATGTTACGGAGCTTCAACTCCACCGGTTAAAGTAAGTAAAATTTGGAGTGCAATTATAGTATATATACTTAGTGGCTATAAATGCTTCAAATTATGTACTGCTGCTTAAGGTGAAATCGGATTAGTGGAACATCCGGACTTAAGCATGCATTAAATATACTATCTTCTTACTCCATGCCCCAAAGTAAGAACCTCATAATAGCTTAGATGAAACCACACAGCCTTCACAATTAAAGATAAAGGCCACTCCCACGACGGCCAGTTCCAGGCATTTCAGTCAGTACAGAGCAGCCTTTACTTTTTTAATGTCATATTTTAAATAAAACACTCATTGCACAAATTTATACAGACATCAATCAATTCACCCCTAGATGTGTAACGCTCCACCACGCCCGTCAAAACAAAGGTGTCTCATTAACCTTGGCAGAGTATTGGCCGCTCTAATCAACAAGCTTACACTCCGTACTTGGATTAGCTAAATCTTGACGTGTGGTACAAGTTGTGAGCGTTAAGCTTGTTTGAAGTAAGGACCCCGTTTCGCAAACAATTATATCTTCTGTTGTCTCGGTTTTAATTAGAGCTCGAGTAACTAAGCCCATATGTGCGGACAGCCACCGAGGATTTATTCTATAAAGTTCCAATATACCATGGCGTGGCCCCTCTGTAGCGCAGTAGCAGTTCCACGAAAAAAACAGTAGCATAACGAGTCTAGCCATTGCGATTGACAATGATATCATTATCTATTCGAGAGGGTAGTGGGTGCATTGCATATTGGGCGGGACGGGGCGCCTGTATGGTCATTCCGGCTATCAGGCATACAGCGCTGTAGAACCAAACTTCACGGTCTGCAGCGTAGAGTGGCTATTATAACTCTTCTACTGGCGTGCTTTTCGCCTTCCAACATCCTGACGGAGACGGATGCGTGGGTCTATCATCAGACACCCTCCCTCCATTAAAGCGGCGAAAGCGTGCCTCCAGGGGCGTTCAACAGGCTGAGGCGGCTGCCGCGACGGTGCACACTCGAGATGTGACGACACCGCGCACTCGAGATGTGGCGACACCGCCTACGGTTGCAGTTCGCAACCAAGCGTGTCGTTGAGGCCGCTCTTCGGAGCCTGGCTTAGAAGGAGCGAGCACGAGGTCATCACCACCATTGTGGAAGCGACCAGGATACTGCACAGGTCACGCTCGAGAAGTGCCCTGTGTGGGCTGCCGAGCGGCGGATCCTGGTTGTTACATGGTGGGGGGCCTCGGGGGTCGCGGGCGCGCAGATTGGGGAGTCTGTGTGCTCACACCGAGCAACCCCCGGGAAGAAGGTGGCGCGCACATGGTTACGTGCCGCCGTGTGCGTAGCACAACGCACAGTGAGGCTTGGGGGGATCCTTTACAATCCTCCTCGAGAAGTGCCTGGGGGCGGCCGCCTGCCCTCCGCTAGAGGGGGTGACCGCTTTACATTCATCCCCTCCGAGATGTGCCCAAAGGCGTGGCACTAATGGACGGCTCTACTGTGATCTTACGAGGACCTGGAGCCCCCCCTTCGGTGCCGAAGATGACCGCTCCAGTGGTTTTAGCCAGTAGCCGGTAGGAGAGTAGCAGGAGGGGTATGCCCCCTTCGCCTTTCCCTGGGGCGAAGGAAATTAATGTAGAATTTCCACTAGACACCAATAAAAAATCTTTGGCCCTAAACCAATAGATAGACCGCAAATAATACTTGGAGATATGGAGTCAGTTATTAGGCGCTGAACTTCGACTACTCGCGAATCGCGATCTCCTCATATTTGTACCATGCGTACCAAACCGGCTAACACGGAGCACACCTGCGATTTTGCACAACACAGCGTTCCAGTTAAAGTGACAAGATCGCTCATAGAAACGCTATCTATTCGAGAAATTCATAACGTGTGCGCTGTTGCGACATGAGGGGCATGACCGTATGTGTACTGAATGCTATGCTGTCGTTTGAGCTATGTTATTATAATCGGGATTAACTATGTGGGGTATTGTCGTTGAGTGGGCTTATTTGCATGGGACTGGTTTCGTTTTAGATGTAATCGAAGAATATTTTAAATTAAGACAGAAAAAGAAAGCTGTAACGACACCTTAGTCATCCTGCGACCACGAATGCTGCAAAGTATTAGAAACGTCAGGAAAATCAAAAATCTAAAATATACGCGATAGAACCGTTTAAAAATGTTTTATTATAATTAAGACAGAAGTGTAATTAGTAGGTCTTTTAATAATAACCGAATCAGTTTAACTAGAGTGGGTCTGAGCGTAAATTAAATGAGACTAGTTCAAAAAAAAAAAATGATATTAGCGCCGTTTCTGAAGCACAATTAATTTAAAGAACTTTATTGTTTGGTTCCTTTAACTTCAAAATAACAAATTAAAAAAAGGATCTTTCAAATGTTGCCGCTCTTTGTTTGTACACACGGTTACATAATTTCCAGTATAAGCTGATCTCGCATCGTGTAGGCTTCCGTTACGATGACAGATTAGCTTAACCTAGATTATTATAACTTGATGTGTAGCCGTGTGTAGTTACCTATTGAAGAGGTTTTTTTATACATAGGGATTCTTGCAGACAATTCCTGGAACGGTAGGTGCCTAACTGAACTAAATTTGGCGAAGCCACGAGGGTTTCCAGTCGGGCAGGAAACCCTAGACCCCTAGTAGGACTCGGACATCGGCTTAGGGCTTTGCTTGGGGGGAGGGAGAACCGGCTATGGAGTGGGATCAGAAATGATTATTCAAGGACATATTTAAGGCATGGGCCGGCCTCGTTTAAGAGTTATATTTTTTGAAAGCCTGGCATTTTCTCTTCCGTATCCATTCCTTAATCTTTAATCCCAAATAAGTGGTCACTGAAAATATAAAAGAAAGGTCTTTTGGTTTCCAATCCACGAACATTTTCATAATGAACGGTTGTTATTCTGCGATCGATGATAAAGCACGGTTTTCTAGAAGATACGGTATAGTGCGTTGACTTTCACGTTTTCTGTCTTCATAAATGTCGGATAACTTATAACTAAATATTGCAGCGGGCTCAATAGTATTCTAGTGCTATATATTATAGGCGCATTTAAAGAAACATCCATTCTCACCCACAAATTCCCTTCCGTCACCATTTTCCCTCTCGAGGATTATGGCGGTGTGTAAAAATCTTAAATTAAGCAGGCAAGGGTCGGCTGCAGCACGATCCAAGATGTTAATGCAGTAGAGTCATAGATTTAAGAGACTCTAATATAACGTAGCCCGCTGTATGCTTCGGGGTGCTGCGTCATTGCTAGCTTTCGTAGACTTGCGACTATAACTTTGTCTTAAATAGCTTTTTTGATATTAATAATCTGTTGTCCTTACAATCCCCTTCACATCCTGTTTATTGTGATTTAAATCACTTCTCTGTACGTCACGAAGTAGTCTTTTAAACATTCCAAAACAAAAGGGGAAATGAAAAAAATACAAGAGAACTGGTAACGGCTGAGATTTTTTAAATAAAGTATAGTGGGCGTAGCGACGAATGCAGCAAACGTGCGCAATTTTATAAAGATAAAGACAAAAATATTTTTTATTCATGTAAAACCATTTATAGGCATTTATGAATAGTCAAGACTTTAGTTGCCGCGTTCCAAGGTGTAAATTTCCTATGGAGAAGAACGGCCAAGAAGCTTCATGGTTACTCTTTTTAAATCAAATTGCTAAAGTGTTTATTTTTTTAACTACAATGTTCTCGAAATGAGGGTAATGTGAGGACAATGCAGGAGAAAAGAGTCTAAACTTCTTATAAAGTAAACACTAAACCAGCCTGATTTTAATATTTACTAGAGTTTTTGATTAAATTGTCATGACAGCATTAAGATGACCAATCCCAACAGACGGTACTTGTTCACGAGCTTGACGCATGCATCATCGTCACTCAGCACAACCATATTGTAGGGAAACTTAGCGACCCGATACACGATTCCACCATAAGCTTGAGCGAGCATGACATACCTAAACTGCCAGACAATTATCACGTGAATAAAACAAAATAATTGAGTAGCCCACATGGTACTCGCACTATTACAGTATGAAATATATAGTAAATTAGTTAACAAATTGGGTTCGAACATGAATCTCGCCAACAGACGGTCCATAATATGAGGGAATTGATATAAACCTGCAAGCCTGGGAAAATGCAGAAGCATGCTAGGCAGGCGACTAGATCATAAAATGTTCTTAGCACACATACCCTGCAGTCAATCCATCGAATTGTAAGCAATAATCACTTTTAGCCACACAAGTAGACGGTTAAGCTGCACGTATAGTCCTGTATACGGCATAGCCCGTTTTGCTTAAGATCAAACTGGAATTGTTACCACATGAACACATGATATCTCCACTTGAACAATACAGATCAGTGCGTTATCTCATGTAAATTACCATAAAAAATAATTTGTGCGTCCAGCTGGTGTACAGTTAGATTACCGCAGCACGAAGAAAATTATCTGATGATTAGTGGGATATAACGTAGCCACAAAGATAGCTTATAATTCTGTTCACTCCATCTTTTCCCGTGGATGTCGTAAAAGGCGACTAAGGGAATCTAAACCAAAGGGATGGGCAGCAGCGGCCCTTCTGTGAAACGGTAGCCATACTGCGCTCACCAACCCGCCTGCCAAGCGTGGAGAGTATTGGCAAATACCCCCCAAAATGATGACACAGTTGTGAAAATCTATGGGGGAGGCCTTTGTTCAACAGTGGACGTATAAATGGCTGATATGATGTGTCAAATGTGCATGGCAAACCTAAACTTATGCGGCCTATGATCTTAATGTTATTTCAGTTTGTGCTGGGGTAACATTTTGCTGGATGCTACATCTCTAAAACTGTTTGGCATGTTGGTTTTTCAGTAGTAGTACAGGAAATTGGTACGGATTACGCTTACTGAGGTGATTTCCAAAAAAGTTGACATAACGTAGCCGGAAAGGTAGCTTATAATATGTGTCAAATGTGCATGGCAAACCTAAACTTATGCGGCCTATGATCTTAATGTTATTTCAGTTTGTGCTGGGGTAACGTTTTGCTGGGTGCTACATCTCTAAAACTGTTTGGCATATTAGTGTTTCAGTAGTAGTACAGGAAATTGGTGCGGTTCACGCTTGGTGAGGATTTTCTAAAAACCAAAAATGACTACCGCTTCTGTGCAGTGATGCGAATTTGATCGGGCAATCGCTTGAAAGTGGTACATATTGGTTCATAATTTCGGCCGAATAAAGTCCACTGCTGGACACAGGCTTCACTCAAAGATCACCAGAATGACCGACATCGGCGTGTTGTGTGCTCATTGGGGGATTTTGCCATAATCGCCACGCTTGGCAGGCGGGTTGGCGATCGCAGTTGAGTTGTTAATGTATTCGAAGGACGCTGCTCCTCCGTCCAATCCCTTAGTCGCCTTTTACGACACCCACAGGATGAGATGGGTTGGTGCTATTCGTAGTCGGCACCACACGGCAAAGCCGAAACCACATAACCAAGGTTAATAGTGGACTCGCCAATATTTACGCATATTTTCCTTCTTAGTGCAGGTCAGTATTTTACCGACCTCGTTTAGTGATGTAAATAGCATTATTACTTCGGTAGCGTGAACTGGATGTACAAGATGTTCCGGGAACCGCAGTACTACGTGGATTGACGAAACTTGTGACTCCCGCGTACCAATTAGCATATTTCGACTTATGACGAAACAAAGGTTTGGTTGCATTTCGCGCGAACAATGAACGTTACTCCAATACGCTTTCGAAACGAGGATCGTACCAAAGAATGGTTGAAAATGTAACGCCAAAATATTTACTGCATTGTTTGTATAGTGTCAACAAATAGAACAGGTGTATTGTGTTGACAATATCGCTTGCTTTATATGATTTATTTTCGTATTTGGAGCGTAAGAATTGGCAGACGGAAATTTTGAGACAGCTTTGGAAGTCCAACTAAGTCAATTGATACATATGCTATACTCATTTGGCGGCATGGTTGGTGCAGTGGTTGATACAGTCGACTGCTGCGCTCCGGGTCGTGGGTTCGATTCCCGCACGGAACAAATGTTTGTACGATGTGCAGGTAGTTGTTCCGGGTCTGGGTGTATTGTGTGTGGAATTCATGTATGTAAACGCACCCACGACACAGGAGAAATCCTAGTGTGGGGCAACGTTTTAAAAAAAAAAAAAAAATTATATATATATATATATATATGTATATCTGCTGTAAACGATATCTCTTTTGTATGTTTTTAATACGTGGGTAGTCCTAATGGACTTCCTGTGCCTCGGAAAGGCTAAGGGGCATGCCGGCCTCCTGCCAGCTAAAACCACTAGAGCGATTGATAAAGTGTATTTTTTTGGCTCAAATGAATCAATCATAGTATCTAAAATATTGTTACTATGTAATATATCTACAATGATTACCAGCGAGAATTTGCATTTCTACACATTGCACAGACCAGGTGATAGCAACCAGTGTGTCAGTAGGATGTTGTTAAAGAATGTAGTATATTCCGTGCTAAAATAATAAACGCATAGAAGCGACAAAACAAGAGTAAATCATCTTTCTCACTCCTACTTATAAAAACTGCAGTTTACTATTCAAATTCAGATCTCCCAACATTATGGTAACATTAGATAAACAATGAGTATAAATTTTATCCAAGTTATATTAAATTTCAGATATGGCAACATTCTGATATACTCGTAAAAACACTATGAAGTGAGGAGTTGTCAAACCATTGCATATTTATTTGTTCCAGAAATTGCTAAATGTTTTTAACCTGTAGGTCGCGGCCCTAGGGGTCGCACTCGTATGGCAGGTAAACGTAAAGAGCATGCACAGTGCACTTCATTTCTCGATTAGTAGTTATAATCCCAATAGAAATAAATAAATATTTCGTCTTTCAATTTCCTGACATTTTCATTACAGTCTGGGTCGCTAGATTTTTTTTACATATAAAGAGGTCGCGGTTTCAGGTTGAAAAAGACAGGCTTACATTATTGCTGTCCGTTACAGAGCTAGGTATTATATACATTACCCGTATGTTTTCGGAAAAAATATTGTTCTACGTCTCCGCACGTAGCGGATTAAGAATATAGCACCGCTCCATCTCCCGTGGATGTCTTAAAAGGCAACTAAGGAACTCAAACCAGAGAGATGGGCATCAGCGCCCCTTCTGTGAACCAGTAGTCAAGTAGTAGGCGAATACACGCAAATTCCCCACAAAATGACACAATTGTGGACATCTATGGGGGAAGCCTTTGTTCAGCAGTGGATGATTTAGCTGATATGATGACGATGATCGATGACTTTTTCATTGATCCCCAATAAAAAAGTATGGGGGCACTCATGGTCGATTAATGCCCCCCTAATTGCGCCCCACGGGACGGAGTTGAAGGCGTTGACTCTGTCAAGGCATACTGCTAACGCCACCCCGCCCCGCCGGGACACTGCCTGCTCCGATAGCGAGCGGACGCGAAGAATCGCGTCGATGGTGGATCGGACCAACTCGCTCGGCAATTTTAATCCCCCGTGTAAGAGAAACCTCAGGAAAACAAAACAACGTTCATAATTGCTCAGTAGTCACTTTGTTTTGTTGTTGGTTTTGTAGGCATGGTATTTATGATTCATATCGATGACAAAAGGGCTTAATTATTTAATATTGAAAATTTTAAACCATTACTCATGTCCAGAACAACGAACTGCTGCGTAGAATACCTGACTGGAACTGCCTCAGGGTGCAACAATTAATTCAATTAAAATTAAGCACACGCCGCTTAAGGTTTTGTAAGATATATTATAATTTATAACACGTAAACTCGTTTGAGTTAATTGAATTTATACATCACTGATTTATGCTGGAGAAATAATTATCGTTTATTATACTTATAGAAGTAAATTGAAGAAGGAGCCGGTGCCGGGAATAGCTTCAACCCGTCACATCCCGTTTCGTAAAAGGCGACTACGGGGTTAGCCAGGGGATGGGCAGCAATTATGGAGAAACCCCCCAATGAGCAGCACAACACACCCAGACCGGTCGTTGTGGCGATCTTTGGGGGAGAACTGTAGCAGTGGACTTTATTCGGCCGAAACAATGAGATTGAAGAATTGATTTAGTTACTTCCTGATATTACGACTTTATTCGGCCGAAATAATGAGATTGAAGAATTGATTTAGTTGCTTCCTGATAAAGTAAGTATATTACCAACATACCACTTGATCTCCTCCCACGTAAAACGCGACTTAGGGACTCGAAACCAAAGTGGAATAGCAGCCGTTCTGCGCTCACCAATCCGCCTGCCAAGCGTGGTGAGGACTGGGAAATTCTCCCAAAATGACGACACAATAGTGGAAATCTATAGGGACGCTTTTGTTCAGCAGTGGGACGTCATTTGGCTGATATGATGATGATGATATTCTTTAAAATTATTTGAGTAAAACGGAACGCACCGAAACTATTACTACATAACTGTGGAAATCTATGGAAGCCTCTCTGCCGAGTAAATGATAAACACATTTAGTCGCATTTTGGAATTATAATGCAATTAATTAAGTGTCAATGTGTAACAAAAATACAATGAAAAATTGTTTTTTTTTTATAAATCGTCAATAATGTGTATTTCAAAGCCATAATTTACACATTTTATTAAAACAGCGAGTTTATTGTTATATCAAGATGTTGTCTGTAGTGAAAGTGCGCATTCATGGGGTGCAAGATAATAACTGGGTATAAATGACAAAATCAACCAGTATCGGGGCCTGATAAAGTTATAGCAACGTATTGGAGAGTATTCATCAAGAGAACCCTAACAAGAGAAAACAACTTGATAGAATCAGATACACGAAGAACAACAAAATGAAAATTTTTCACTTGGCACAGTTTATGAAAGGACTATAAAATTGGACTTCTGGGGTGGAAGGCCTGGTGACCTGAAATACAGGCTTCAACAGGCTAGTTTAGGCACCAGTCTCCCACAGTAAATTTCTATAATACTGTAACTTTTTCGTTACTGTGGTGAGAAATAAATATCTATCTAAATAAATAATATAAATAAATATTGCATCATAAAATAAATAAATATTGCATCTTTAATCTCTACATTCCAAATATGTACATAATATAAAAAATGCGATTTACTGTGTTTATCATTTGCGCGGCAGCTTTGTACAGCAGGAACGTCTTTTGGCTCTTATGATGATGACGATAAGGTGCTTGAAAAGAGCGTCCAAGTGTGACGAATCTTTAGCCGAGAAAACCCTGGAGAGTCAGCCCCTTTACCAACCTTGCTGACGGGCTAATTTGTTTACCACGGGCATGAAATATAGCTCGTGGCCACCCGAAAGGAGAAGAGAAAACCCCTCGTATTCTGTCTGCTGTTGCCGTGTGCTCCTGGCTAATAATACCACCACCTCATCTCATCCCGTGGGTGTCGTAAAAAGCGACTATGGGATTAGCTGGAGGATGGGCAGCAGCATCCTTCGAGTATATTTATAACTCAACTGCTATCGCCAACCCGTCTGCCGAGCGTGGCGATTATGGCAAAACCCCCAATGAGCACACAACACAAACCCATACCGGTCATTGTGGCGATCTTTGGGGGAGGCTTCCATCCAGCACTGGACGTTTTAGGCCGAAATGATGATGATGATGATGATGAATGTTTGTATGGCTTATAGGTAATTAGGGGATTCGTAAAAAAATTACATGTATGTTTGTCAACTAATCCCACGATACAGGAGAAAAACAGTGACATCGTTTAAGAAAAATAAAAATATTGCTAATTAAAGTAAATTAAATATAGCATTTTTTTACTTTTGACCTTATAGTAACAGACAATGTAAATAAATAGAGTTTACAAAATGACTTAAGCATGATTAATATTACCTTCATTAGCATGAATAATAAACCTTCAGCTAACATAAAAGTTGATTAAAAAATCCGGTTCAGAGCAAGTTGAGCTGTTACAGTTGAATGTTCCGTGCAGCCTTGATATTTTTTCCGAATTAGGTTGGTATTTTATAGGTTAGAGAAAGGGAGATAGTTATAGAATATTAGTTCTGGGGCAGCTCCACAGACAAAGAAGTAGTATTTAAGATGCAAAAACGATGTATTAGGGCAATGTTTGGGCTTCAAACAACTGACAGCTGTATACCATACTTTGTTAAACATGAAATTCTAACACTCCCGTCTCTATAATATATATTGGAAGTTTCCATTTTTGTAAAACAAAACCCGCAATTCTTTCCACGGCTTTCATATTTTGTTAATCGCAACAGACGTGATAACTGATAACTCTAAACTTTGTATTCACAGCGCTAGGACAGCCATTATGTGGAAAAGCATTTTTTGTACAGCACCTAAAATCTACAGCAAAATACCAACCACTTATAAAGAATTAAACTTAAACTTATTTAGAAAGAAATTAAAAGATATTTTGCATAGTAAATGTTACTATAGCATTAATGACTTCTTGAACGATACTTTTAAATAATCTATTGTGACATTATAAAATATACAGAATCTATTAGTATACCTAATCTAAATATAAAATGTGGTTCTATTCTAATAATTAATTACAATAATTATTTCGGACATCTCAATTATTTTATAGTAGGTAAGTATGTTAATAATGTTTTATTGCAATGTGTGTCCTAATTTTAATTTTTTTTATTATTTTTTGTATTAATTTGCATGCCGCAAATGGCAGAATATGATGAAACTGTAACCCCTAATTTTAAGACCTGTAACAACCATATTCAGTCAAATAAAGATATTGTATTGTATTGAAAATTAGTTTAATTATTAAAAAGTAGGTATTTGTTCTTTAGTGGAAATCCTGCGGCTGACATGATGATAATTAAAAAAACAAAAGCAAATTTGACTACCATAAACTTAAGAAAGCCTCAAATCAAGTTTTGATTCAAATAACACACGATACAATCTATGCTCTTTCCAAAACGGACAAGCTGTATACTTTGGATGTCGTAAGCGCAGAAAAGTAGCCATGTTTATGTCCGTTTCTGTTTTTTTATTTAGTATAGATAATAATACCAATGTAATATTTATTGTTATTAATAAATACATGTCAGAAATAAATATTACTTCTTTTCATTTTTCCACTTAATTGTTGTCTTTCATATTTAAATCAGGAGAGGACAATAATTGACATGGTATTTCATAGAGACTTTGTAAAGTGAAATTTTATTAATTATCGCCACAAGCACATTATGTGTCCAAATGCAAATGGGGTAACGTTTCGTTTCGATAACTTTAGTGCGGAACACCAAAATAATATCAAAGTCGAACTTACACGCAAGTATTGATTTACATTGCGCGTCAGGTCCAAACATTTGGGTCACCTCACGTTTTCGAAAGTAGTCCATCCAGATGCCAAGACGGAAAAAAAGACGTAAAGGCCAGTGTGGCCTGGCCCGTTGGTCTCTACCTACTGGCGTCACCTTCCACGCGAGGGTAGTCACGTAACCGAAATGAAGGCACGGGATTACCTGGTTGCTGGGTTACGTAAAATGGATGTCAATGTCAAGACATATGTGACCTGCTATATGTATGCGTCAATGACGTAATTAAATTTGTGGCACTCATAGTCAATTGCACTCACACATGTCGGTAATCGATCGGCGCAATTAAAGCAATGCTTGGCGCGTTCAGCCTATGGATGGGTGACCACATAGTTGTATTTGAACTGAGCTTCTCCGTGCTTCGGAGGGCACGTGTAATCGTCGGTCCCAGTAGTTGTCATTAGACGGCTTGGTAAGCCAAGTCGGAGGCTTTCAGGCGGCTTAAACAACTCTGACACTATGTTGGCCACTAACTACACGAAAAAAGATTTAACTAATTTTCCATGTCTTTAAACATAGAGAAAATCTATTCTGTTTGGTGGCCCTACTATACTCATCATCATCATAGCCAAAGTACGTCCATAGCTGAACAAAGGCTTCCCCATAAATTTCCATAACGACCGAACGTCATATGCCATGTGTTGTCATTTTTGAGGAATTTGGCGCGCTCGGCTGGCGGTTTGGTGGGCGCCGCCATCCCTCTAGTTTAGAGTCCCTTACTCACTTTATACGACATCCACGGGAGGAGATGGAGTGGAGATATTCTTCATCCGGACACCAATAATTGCTTAATTAAATAATGTGACACTGTAGCAAAATTGTGTTTTTACATTTACAAAGCCTTTATTCCCATGTCTGTAAATTTTATCTCCTTGCTACATTTTATTTGGTCAAGGGACGCCCTTGCCGTTGGCAGTCTGTACTGGCCGGCAATTATTTCTGAATCAACGATCATGGTCAATGCCTCTTCAGGTTTCTGAATATTACGACCTCAGTGTTCAATTTCTTTATACCTGGGTCTAGACTATGAAATAAATTACTATGATCAATACTAATTTATATCTATTCTAATTTATGTATTTCAAATTAGAAGTCTCTGTATAGCAGAAGTCGTAGACCAATTACAAATTTTAATGTTAAATAATTAAATAGTTTCCAGTACGGTTATTGTGGTTGTGTTAAGCAGTATGATATGATATCTATGAATAGTACTAGTTTAGGTATTCTAAGACGGCGTGGTGTACCTACTGTATGGTTCTCGGCAGGGTTATGGATGTGGCCATACGCGACTACGGGTTTATGTTGAGAAGTTTCAGTCAACATACAGTTTCAGAATTGTGAAAATTTCCGACAGTACGCGTATGTCAAATCGACAAAGAAACCGTTTACAAACAAATTTCGTTTAAAAATAAATCATGTATTATTGTTGTTAACAGCTGGTTACTTATAAAATCTTAATGAAGCTTATAGCACATGCTTCTTGGCCATTGGCACGACTGGGGCGCCGCCTATATATAATAAGATATGTTAATATAAAAATCTGTTCAAAAACTTGAAGAAATGTGTAATATTGTCGATAGTATATCATAACAAGAACAGGATTTGAAAGTTCCGTGTGGTGTCCGGAATAAGAATATAGCACCACTCTGTCCTCTCTCGTGGATGTCGTCAAAGACGTTTAAAGGACTGTAAACCAGAGGGATGGGCAGCAGCGCCCCTTCTGTAGAACAGTGACCTGCCAGAAGTCGGGCCTGCTTGTTGTCGGGCGTGTTTCTAGTACGGACCGCACCAAATTATTCTATAGTTCAGTGTCCGGCACCCTCGCCTGGTGCATTTGTTGCAGCGAGGATCTGACGTGGTCACTTCCCGTCCCCGCTCTGCCACCTCCTTTGCGTGCATCACGTCCTCGCAAATAAGCAAATAAGGCGACGGTATCCCCTGCACTCTTATTCTACACCATTGACTAAACCACGGTCGGAAGCGAAAGGTTACGTAGTCTCCGCTGTGATGACAACCGGCCGTCTCTAACTGGCGTATGCGACACAGATACTTCGCGAATCATGAATCTTGGCCCAATACGATTCTGCAATGTCAACGTCGTAAGCTAATCATCATCATTTAAGCCGTAAAACGTCCACTGCTGGACAGAAGGCTCCCCAAAAGATTGCCAAAATGTATGGGATTTGTGTTGTGTACTCATTGCCCCATTGCCATAATCGCCACGCTTGGCCGGGTTGGCGATCGCAGTTGGTTTATAAATATATTCGAAGGACGCTGCTGCCCATCCTCCGGCTAATCCCATAGTCGCCTCTTACGACGCCCACGGGATGAAATGGGGTGGTGGTATTCTTAGCCGGCACCACACGGCAAGCTAATACACGCAGGAGATTGTGTGTATTCAAGTAACCATTCTTCGACAGGTGTTACTTGACATAACAGTTGTGACGCAAGATGTCACAGATAATCCAGATTACTATGAACGACATTGATGCAATTGTGTTACATTTAAGGGCCTAGTCGCTTTCAAGTCGTAATGTGACCGAAGAAAACTGGAACAAGAGTCGTAAATTCTTTCTAAGCTAGTTTATGTGTATTGCTTGACCAAAAGACTGTATTGTTTATGGAGAAAAAGCTTAGGTAGGTACGCGTGAAAGGCTGTAGATTTTATTCGTAGCTCCGGTGACAAGGACTGTGACTGTGTGATATCTCACCGAGAAAACTTGTTTGCGATAGATTGGGTTTTCCTTAAACTCCAAGGTTTACAGTTATTTAGTGTTATTTGCGGTTGCCCTAAATTAAGTAATGATATTTATTTCAACAAAATATACATCAATTTATTATATCGATATTTAGGTTAATATGCAACTACATAACGTAGAGCCTGTAGCTGAACTAGGAGAATCCTGTATGTCGACGTACAACACAAATCCCCCGTTATAATAAATAATAATTGGTAGCCACACTTATGGTTCTGTGGTATCTAGATTAAGAATATATATAGCACCAGTCCATCTCCTCCCATGGATGTCGTAAAAGGCGACTAAGGGATTCTAATCCAGAGGGGTGGGCAGCAGCGTTCCTTCTGTGGAATAGCAGCCATTCTGCGGTCACCAATCCGCCTACCAAGCGTGGTGAGTACTACCAAATTCCCCCCAAAATTGCGACTCTCGGCATGTAACCGGTCGTTTAAAGGGGAGGCCTTTGTCCAGCACTGAACCAGGTAGATGTCTTTTAGCTGATATGATGATGATAATACTTATATCTACGTGTAAAGCATAATATATAATTATAGTGCGGCCGCCGAGAGAATGCGTTCTACATCTGTTAATTGGTGTAGTTTCTTTTATATTAAAAATTTCATATATAATATGATTTGAATGTCGTAACGTTAACACACAAATAGTGTAGCGCTAAATTAAATCTTAAATATAACAGAAACTAGACCAATAACAGATGTCAGGAACGCACACTCTCAGCGGCCACACCGTAGAATGAAAACTATAGTAAAATAAAATCGAAGGCTGCTCAGTATAGCGAGTTATTTAACAACTTAAGGTATTTTTACACTTTGGAGCCCTCGAAATGAAAATTAGATGCAAATGTTAATAGTGAGCTGGTCCTGATATGTCTGTGTGTAAATATAAGAGGTTTCCTTCTCAAAAGTACGAATAAGAAGTGAATACTATTGCATCTGTTTGTTCCACATATACATAGATACATAAATGTGTTTTATTTAAGGCTCTTTTCGGTCCTTTAGCTACATGTGTCGTATTCAAACTTCTAGTTTACCATTCTTGCACACAACACCAGTCCATATGTGGGTCCAAAACTTGAATTTCGACCTAATTTATTTATCCGTAGGCGACAGGTTATCATGCATTACGCTAAAATCTTACCTGCATATCGGTATATGCAAAATGGGTGACGTAACTTGAAAATATCGAGATCGAGTGCGCATGCGTTGTAGCCTGTTGTTTTAAATGTTACCACACTTTTACTGCAACTTTATAAGTATTAACATATTGTGTTTTCTGATTATGAATTGAACTGGTCTTAGCAAATTGATATGGTTGAGTACTTTAGAGGATTGTTAGCATATTCGTTGATTAGCTATGTGTGTGTACTTATTCATTTCTTGCGTAAGATATTCTCGACGTAAGTTCTAAAGGTTGCCTTGTAGAAATAAATATAGAGAGCTAGTTTTTAGTCATACTGTTAGTTGCTATTTGAGCGAACTGTTTGCTTTAGAAGAACTCTCTAAGAGTCTGTAGGAAAAAGGAGTACAAGCCACAAGTATTACGTCTATACTTCCTTAAATGTCCGACTTGGATTAAATATTTAGGAAATTATACATTAATACGTGTGCCGGCTCAGAATTCCACCACCCCATCTCCTCCCATGGGTGTCGTAAAAGTCGACTAAGGGATTAGCCGGAGGATGGGCAGCAGCGTCCTTCGAGTACATTAACAACTCAACTGCGATCGCCAACCCGTCTGCCAAGCATGGCGATTATGGCAAAACTCCCCAATGAGCCCACAACACATCCATATCGGTGGTTGTGGTGATCTTTGGGGGAGGCCTGTGTCCAGCAGTGGACTTCATTCGGCCGAAATGATGACATTAATTTATTCCGATTTTTTATATTTAGAACTGAGTTAGTTAAATTAATTATCTGGGCCGTGTGGTTCCCGGTATAGAATTGACCACCCCTCTCTACCAATGGGTGTCGTAAAAAATGACTGAGTGCTGATATCAAGAGGATGGGCCATAGCAGCATGCTCCCGTGTGCATAACAATATGCTGCGATCACCAATTCGTTTACTAAGCGTGCTGATTATGGCAATATTGCCACGAACAGTACATTGTAGTGGTCATTGGGAAGCCCATATTCAGCAGTGGACCTTAACGGGCTGATGTATTGAGAGATAAAAGAATTAAATTTAATACAATAGTTTAATTAGCTGAAGCCACGGTTGGCGTAGTGGCTAACGGCCGAAATTAATAATAAATATAAAAAAAAATAGATTTAAAATTTTGAAATTCACCCGTTGTTGTGTTACGATCAAATTTAACACAAAAACAGACATATCCGTTATCCGAAATCCAAAGATTCTGGATTAGATCGATTATTAATTTCGGCCGTAAGCGATTGATTGTCTGCGATCTGATTCACGGGTTCAATCTCTGTACGCAATAAATATTTCGCCGCTTGAAGACCTGCCGTGTGAATTAATTATGAAGCATTTTTTCTTATTTTCAATGATTAAATGTTATTTTATAATTATTTTTTCTTAACTGTTGGGCTTATCGCTGGAAGGTCAGAGAGCTGTTGCTGCTTAACCGGGCAATCTGGCGCATCTGAAATGGCCTGCAACCAGGCAAAAAACTTATAAACTAAGCAACATATGGGCGCTCCCAACGGGACACGCACCTCAGATTAGGGCGTTTTTGGGGGTCAACATTTTTATTTAAATAATATCAGCCCAGATGCGGACATCTGGGCTGATATTATTTAAATGTTTTTAGGGAAGTTTTAAGTATATTGGGTCAGCACGGGCCGACTCGAGCAAGGGTTGGTTATGGGTTAAATGTACTAATATGATCGGTTGCCTCACAGTTGGACACTGTTACGTTTAGACCTCGGCTTAGGGCGCACTTGGAGGCCTTATTTGGAACACCTGGATCGTTTTTTAATATATTTAATATTGATCTGTTTGTGGAATGGTATTATGAAAAAACTGTTTTCGTGTTAAAATAACAACTCAATCAAATCCTTAATTCCAAACCAAAGATTTGGGATCAGATTGTGATCGATTTCGACCGTAAACGGTTACCGGTTATCTAACAGTTGACACTGTTAAGTTTAGTGAGTCGTGTAGCTACTTAAACCGTAGCGTTTGTCATTGTCCGATAAGGTTAATGCCATGATTATGAGTAGCGCATTAAACACATAACTTTCGTAGGGTTGACTGTTTTTTTTTCCAATAATAATAATCGTCTTTTGATTTTGACGGCACGGTTGGTGCAGTGGCTGATACAGTCGGCTGCTGCGGTCCGGGTCGCGGGTTCTATTCCCGCACGGAACAATCTTGAATAATTGTATGATCTGCAGGTGTTTGTTCCGGGTCTGAGTGTATTGTGTGTGGAGTTCATGTCTGTAAACGCACCTACGATACAATAGAAATCCTAGTGTGGGGAAACGTTTAAACGAAAAAAAGAAAAATGCTTGTATTTGGTTTTAGTGTGCTGTTCGGATTAAGAATATAATACCACTCTTATCACTTTCCATGGATGTCGTAAAAGGCGACTAAGGGACACAAAACCAGAGGGATGGGAAGCAGCGTCCGTTCTGTGGAACAATAGCCGTACTGCAAAGTCAAAGTCAAACTGCGCTTACCAAACCACTTGCCGAGCGTGATGAGTTAGTTTGTTTGTTTTGTTTTGCGGACTCGCAAATCCCCTCAAAGTGACGACACAATTGTAAAAATCTATAGCCTTTGTCCGGTAGTGGACTTCCTTTGGTCGATAGGATGATTATATCCAGTAAAGTTCAAAAGATGTTTCCGAGTGAGTGTTTAATTACATAAAATAATAGCAATTATTTTAATTATGTCATCCTTTTAGGAGTCTCGAGAGATGTGTGAGGTTTAATACAATCTGTAGAATCAACTTAATTCAATAATTTTAATACGGTTTGAACTCATACAACAAATACTGTAAAAATATTCATCCCGCTCTTCATGTAAGTTTCTATAACTGTATTGTAACTATGTGTTGTAACACTTGTAACATACACGTAATGTTAACACATCAGTTTAGCTGCGACTGGTCCAATTTTCATTTCATCCAATACATCTAATTTGCAGTTTGTCCAATTCACAGATGGTCCGTTGGGTAATCTAAAGCATCGTGCATCAGTTAGGTTAATTTAGAACTGTGTCCAAAAAGGCAGAAAAGTGGCGTGGTTTTGTTGCATGGTGTGCAGTTTTATTGTTTTGAGACGTGTCTGTAAATTGGACCACCCACGAATTGAAAAATGAAAATAGACCAACTGCTCCTGAATGAAACACAGCTCCTACGGCATTAATAACCAATTTCGCTCAATTTGTGCAAGAAGCCGGATATGGCGATTACATACAGGAGCTAAAACTTGACAGCCCTATGACGTCTGCGTTGCGTCGCCCGGGGCGCGGCATGCGTTCATTAAGGCTTGCATCGCACTGGCCGCAAAAGGCAACGCTAGTGACCTACATTGATCAATTCGTACTGAGCTGTGTGATATTTTGCTGACGCTCAACTGTTTATTATACCAACAAAAAATTCAAACCTCATTTGTAATTGGTACTTCTAGTCATAAATAAGAGATTAGTCAGTACTCTCGGTGCTTTTCCTATAGCTTAGAAGCTCTCTCAATATTGTAGGTATTAATGAAAATTCAAGACCCAATAAAATTGGTAAACAAAATACACGATGTTAGGTAACCTGTAGCATCACATAGAGATAAAAGCTGCGACCAAGGCTAAGTGTGAACTCTCAGATCAGACCAGATCCCGGTCATAATCATTGGAACCGGACGCGCAACCACGTTCAAGCCGGTTATTTACAGTCTTACGCTCACACGCTGGTCCTCTAGCTAATTCCCGCTAGGTAGCTGGCCTCTACCCCCGGGAAGACGGTGGCATGTAGCAAAGCGCACAGCGAAACCTCGGGGGCACCTTTAAAATCCCCCTGAGATATGCCCGGGGACCGGCCTCTTTACAGTCGCCTTCCCTCCGCTAGAGGGAGTGACCGCTTTTCAGTCATCCTCTCCGAGATGTGCCTAAATGCGTGACACCAATGGGCGGCTCCGGTATAAGGTACACATCCATCCAGATTTATTCGGACTTTCACCCTTCCGTGAATTCTTTCTCCGGCTTTACTGCTTGTCCGGATTTGAGATAAAAAAAAATTGGACCAAATATCAAATTTTGGAATAAAATTAGGTACTTAGGAACTTTTGTGACTAAAATGTCCGGACTTTATGATAAATGTCAAAGCGTCATGCCAGGACTTTTAAAAGTTCGAGCTCCAGGTCCTAGTATGATCACACTGGAATATGATCGGTACAACCTGCCTGTATTAGCCAATCTGGCGCGCTATTAGATTTGTGGCAGTATGTTATCTATTTAAGTTCATCAAAAGCATAACATCAGATTAGATTTTTATTAAATTAAAGTTGTAGCTGTACGGATAAGTATAAGTTGAAGTGTCAATGGGCAGGCCTCATTGCTCGTAGAACTTATTGATCATCGTTGGAGTATAAATGTTCTTGAGTCGAGACCACGCCGGGAAACGCAGCGTGGGACAGAAATATTTTTATAATTGAGTAGAAACCTATCATGGACCGCTCCGGGAAAGGGTGGAGGGGTGTGCCAGAGTGTCATCTGCTGATACTACCTGGGTGGTCATCTTCGGCACCGAGGGGGGCTCCAGGTTCTCGATAACGAATACATCAGAGCCGCGCATTGCTGCCACATCTTTAGACGCATCTAAGAGGAGATGACTTTGAAGTGGTGACAGAGGACTTGGTGAAGGCAACTATGAATGCTTCAGAGATTTTTTCAAGACACTGTTGGAAAGTTATAAGTTTACATATACACTTCTGTGGTATGGACAAAATTGTAAGGATCCTTGTTTGACCATGAATCCTGCAAACCTTAAAATGAATGCCTCTTTATTGAATCTACATACATCATTTGCATTGATAGTCACATATTTTTCACTATGCTATGTAATTCGGTCGCATGGTCTAGATAGCTAGCATGAAGAGACAATGGATGGGGGCGTGGCGTATAATCTCGGGTGTGAGGTAATTATTCTAATGTCGAGTCGTTTCGGTGAGATATAGTCATAGTGAGTTATGGTGTGATTGTAGAGGATTTAAGTGATTTATATATCGTCATTGGATTTAAGTGTAATTTTATACTGTTCACGTAACTATTGGTCTTCTTGCATTCGATGGTATGTATGCCTTTGTTCAGTAGTGGACGTATTTTGGCTGATTTGATGATTCTTCAATACTTGTAAAATCAACCTCTGTCGAAATGGTTTTCAAATAACGAATATTAGCGGAAGCGAGTTAGACTTAACTATAAACTTATAGTGTATATATATTTAGTTTTAATGTGTATAAAAGCATATAGGTTAGTTTATGTTTTAAATACAATATGTTATGATAATCACAGAGATTTACTATAAATAAAAATGATTTTTGAGTTGAATTTAAAAAGGGATTTGTATCTAATAAAATAACAAAGCGCTTTTAAAAGGATTACATTTACATATTATAGAATTCGAAACAAAAATTTGTTTCGATTCAATCGATTTATCGAATATTTTATTAGAATTGTATTATTGTACGGTAGATAATACAAATTTTTAAATGTGTAACGACACCTGTCATTCAAGGTGTCATTTGACCGAATATAAGATGTACGCGCTTGGAATTATGAGGGATGTAAGGGGCTGTGATGGATGTTTAAATGGAGACATAACAACCAAATATTCCACAAGACACTTGAGACTATATAAACTTCAAAAACAACATTAATTAATTAAACAGGTATGATTATTTGTGTTTTTTTAATTTGATATTTACATATTCATAGACTGAGCGAAGCCATTTTCAGAATTACACGAATTGTTCCAAAGATCAAAGTCTGTCATTCAACCTGTTCGTAATGTACTGTTGCTTCTATATCTGTGCCTTCCATTTTTATAGTCTGTAAAAAAATGCATCTTTCATTAGTTTGATAGGTACTTCATAAATTCATTTCAGTTGAAAATCAATTTGCCTTATACTTGACATTGGCGAAATTGTGGAAGATACTTTGCAGAAGCCATAATCTAAGAGAAGAGGAAGAAAAACAATTGAAATCCGTACGACGTTACCGACGTATTTTTGTAGATATTTTTTTTATTTTAGAGATATATTTTATGAATATATAAAAATTGATTAATCTGAACACCGTACAACGTTGCCTTATACATGACATTGGCGAAATTGTGGAAGATACTGTGAATTCTCTTACTAACAAGCTATGATAATAGTAACTGTCCCACTGCAGGGCAAAGGCCCATTCTCATATACAGAAGGAATGAGGATTGATCACCATGTTTGCATACGTGTTGGCGCTTTGAGACGATTATATATCCAGACTTCCTTACGATGCCTGAGACGGCGGCACGTCTGTTCTGCGCGCGCTTCTCTGCCAGGTCGCACAGAGACAGGGCCCGTCATACAGTGATAGGCCGATACCTGCCGGGGCTGCGGTCTAATGTTGACAAGGCGAACTATCACCACCAGCCAGAGGTAAGTGGAAGGGCACCGTAAGGTTTTAGCTGGTAATAGTCCGGCATTACCCTCCGCCCTTGCTAGGCGGAGGAAGTCCACGAAGATTTCCACACAAGAAAAAAAAATCCTAACGATAATTACCTTCTCCTAAAGTCAATGGTATCCTACATTAACTAAGAAAGTACTTATGAGGTTGAAAGTCGTATTTCTACATGGCCAGATTTTGAATCCGCGGCATAGTTAAGGCTAAGCATGCTAGTAAGCTAGTGTCTGTAAACCTCCCGGCCACCGCGACATCTTAAATCAAAGTAGACTTGGCTGAGTATGAATATTTCCATTGCCGTGTGGTTATCGGAAAACAATATAATAATCTCTTCAACTTCTCTTAGTATTCCACCTTTTTGACCGATTTAAAAAAAAAGTAAGGTTCTCCGTGATTATATCACAAACTATGTGACCAATTTTTATGATTCTTTCACGGGGGTAATCTATATACTTATTGAAACCTTCAAATACATATAATTTAAAGCTACCATTCTTATGGACATACATATAGATGTAATAATTGTGTTTATTTGCAGTCGTTTTTCCTAACAATGTTTTTGTCTATGGTATAAGGTGGATAATTAGTGAGTCATTAGTCATTCTTCTTACAGTCTCGACCTGGCACCTTGCGACTTTTATTTATTCCCCTAAATAAAAGATAAACTCAGAGGAATTCGCTTTATGACCACCGAAGATGCCGTGCTTAAAAAATGTGAAATAGATCCGTAAAGAAGAGTAGGCTCATTACTTCAGTCAATGGCTCCATAGCATGCAACGGTGCTTAGAAAGGAACGGAGACTACTCCGAAAAATATTAACAGCTTCCTAAATGAAAACCGTTACAACATTCTAAAAAAAAATTGTGACCCTTGTATAAATACCGTAATCATCATTGTAAACAATGAATTTTGATGATTATAAGTGTTATTTCACCAAAGTATTGCCAGGAAGAATATAAAATTTGGGAAATCAATACTTTATTTCTATAATTATAAAATATTTTAAATTTATGAACTGTCGATACGTTTATCTTTTCTACTTCTCTTTAAAACCAGAATCGTTATCTTCTCCTTTCATCTTACGAACAGCATGAATAAAGAGATCTTCTAAAGTAAATAAATTCATTCATCAGTATCCTCAAATTAATGAGTATGTCTAACCTAATACCTACTGCACTGGAGTCATTTGAATACGGTTATACAGTAGCATTATTATCGTATTACGTATTGTCTGACTATCTATCTAGTCAATTATAATGGATTAAATCGGTAATTCCGGATAGTCAATTGCTGTTGGCAATTTATTATTATAAGACGACGTAATCATACAGGGCAGCTTAAGAATAATGGCATTAGATTTTAGGTGTAATACATTATGATATTATGAATGTGGTTATGCAATGTAGTTTACTAGACTTTATTTAAAGACTAGGTTATGAATTTGTAATTTTATTTTACTCAAACGTTAGATAGGCCCTTACAACGTTCGAAATTGGTCATCACTCAAAGGAGTGAACGAGTGCATTTCACTTCAGACATTATCTTGCATTAACAAGAAAATAATATAAAGTACCACATCATGTGCATTCAAGAAATGTAAATATATCACTAGAAATAGACTAAAAAAGCATAAAGATATTAATTACATTTCACTTGTAATTTAATTAATATGGTAACGTCATTTTCGGTATTGTCATCACGTACACTGATAACAGCGGCAGAGAATATATACTTTGACATTGAGATCAGGATAGTGACAATGATAGTTTCATACTTCGTCAAGAATACAACGATAATCCAGTGTCCGAACTACATGTTTTCCATTTATCGAAACAATGCGGAAATTATCACGCGTGACATCGCAAATCATCGACACAGTGTCATGCGTGTTTAGGTACGCTATTGAGTATAGTTTAACGATAAACTTGGGTGAGTAATCTACGCACATGTCTAAATAAAATGCCACGGATTTTGTTCATAAGGCCCTATCAAACGATTTTAATCTTTGATAATAATGATAAATAAAACTTTTTAACAAAAAATACCGACTTAAAAATCCCTACACAATGTAAAAGTATTAAGACCACTGAAAAGGAAAAAAGCTTTATTTATGAAGTCGGGTGGGGCCAGGTTTAAAATATAACTTCTCGTTGGTCTGCATGAATCATGGTTGGGGCACACCGTATATCGTGTAGGGTTTTCGAAGGCGGTATTTTTTTTGTTAAAAACTTTTATTTGTTTCTTTTTAGTGTAAATAAATGTAAGAACTTTTTCCAATTTGGTATCAGTATTTAACACAAAAATAAGAATGACTCAAATCGGTTCTCGGTTCTCTGATCTGAGAGGAATCGAAACTATTAAGACATCATCTAGATAAGCGCAGTAAAATTAACCTGTTTATTGAAGCTGGTTAAAAAACTACTCAATAAAATGTAATGAAATTTGTAGGGGACCAAAGCATTTTACACCAATTAAAAAGAATTGGTCAAATCGGTTTACAAATCTCGGAGTAACCAGTGTACATACATAAAAAAATACGCATCGAATTGAGAACCTCCTCCTTTTTTAAGTCGGTAAAGACAACAATTTTCTTCGCATGGTTAAAATTCCTTCTGTGACTGAAATAACTTTATTATGTAGTTCTACAAATTTGTTTTTTCAAGCCGAATATTACACAAACCTATAAAAATAATTAAAAATGAAACGTAAAACGTTACTGATTGGCCAATATCAAACTTTTGCCCGTAGATGGAGCATTATAATTTTGACATGACCAGAATAGGTCTTTGATAATTGTATCTCCTCTCAGTTTGCCTCTTAAAAGGTTGCACGTACATAAATGATACACAGGGCTGATAGAGATAGAAACATGTAAAGAATGAAAGCCATTTTCACGAGAAAAGGTAAAGATAAAAATAAATCTCTAATGGCTAAATTTATTTTCACTCTTAAGTGGCCGTTATTTAAAATAAATAAATAATACAAAACAGGTTGTATCAAATAAGACAATAATTTGGTATAGTAAAATGTGGAAGTACAATTAGTAAAATATTGATATACTTATGTACGTCTGAGATTTAAATAAAAATAATGAAGTTGTTATGATAAGTGCGGAAAAGTGTTTTTTTGAAAACTACGAATAGCACCAACCTGTCTCATGGCGTGGGTATCGTAAAAGGCAACTATGGGGTTACCCGGAGGATGGACAGCAGCGTCCTTCGAGTACAGTAACAACTCAACTGCGATCGCCAACCCGCCTACCAAGTGTGACGATTATGGCAAATCTTCCCAGTGAGAACACAACATCGACCGCTCGTTATGGCGATCTTAGGGGAGGCCTGTGGCCAGTGGACTTTATTCGGCTGAAATGATACTATTATCAACTGGTTACTTTCCACACTTATGTCGAACGTGTTCCTCATAACAAATCTTTAGTCTTTAGTTAAGTGTGAGTTTTCAGCGACAACATTTTGTGTCTAGAACGAACCACCAGGTACTAAATTGATTGTTTACTTTGAACTTTTATAGCAAGTAACCATAATGCTCGAACTTACAAACGGGGCAGTGTTTAGACTGTTCACGGATTTTACAAACGTTGGCGAGAAGATAATTTGTTGCTTATGCCTTTGAGAGCGCATAATAGTTTCAGTAAGTCTAGTTACCTGTACCAAAAACAAGAGTGTATAAATTATGTAATAAGTAATGTAACATTGATAGTTACTCTTTATTTATTAATATCGCCTTTCGCGATAATGTTTAGGTTACCTGCATGAATTTGCTTGGTTTTAGTCTTCCATCCTTATACAATCTATTAATTGTGTTATTATTTATTCAGCTTATTTAACTTGTTTTCAACGCTTACCATTTTAGCCTCTTTATCCCCGAATTCTCGCCTAAAGTACGCCGTCTTTCCTTCTTTTGGGATTATCACTTGTTTCAATACGTTTTCACTTTCCAATGTGTATGTAATGTTTACCTTGAAAAACAAATATAAAAACATTATTGCAAGTGTTCTGTCTAGAACGATAATATAAATTGTATGAATAAGACCACCTCGACGATTTTATAGGTGCTCTGCGGATTTGAATAGATTTCGGAAAGTATTATGGTTTCGAAATTATACTTCTTTTGGCGGTTATGAAAAAATGAGTATTTTTACGATGCGCGCGCACATAAACATACGAGATGCACATGATGAAGTTAGCCGTTAAACAAGGTGAAACGGGAGTTTTCACACCGTGAAGTTAGCTGTTAGGCATCTAAGTGGCTTTTTGACAGCTAACGTTATGTCATCCATCATTGAAATCAGTTAAATTTTGGTAATTTATAATAAAACACTTATAACGGATTACATCGCGTATATTAAAGATTTTTGCTTTTCCTGACGTTTCGAACACTTTGCAGGATTCGTGGTCGCAGAATAACTAGATTTGGTAATTTATTTATTTTTAGTTTGTATTAATGATTTACCATTCTATTTACCGCCTGGTAAATAGAATGGTATATGTACTAATGGTAATTACCTTGTAATGTATTTAGATGACACTTCACTTATTGTTAAAGTTGATAGGAAAATAAAATAAAATAAATAAATCGTTGATGATGTGATTTATGTACTTTCCATAGTTACGCACTGGTTTATGGTAAATAATGCCAAGAAAAAAAATCAGCACTTTCTCATTATGTTTGGTTAAATCCAGTAGGATCTTTTCCCGGGAGTGCGTAAAAGGCGACTAAGGAATTATGTCATGACTGGCAGCAGCAATTGGTAACAGAGAATATATGTCCAATGTCTCTGTCAGACTTGGTGAATAAATGTTATTATGATAATAATAACATTTAAAGTTTGATTCACGTTTATGCGCTCATCAACATCTGGTCATCAGCATTCCGCATCCAGCCGGACCCAGCAACCTTCTTCAGGTCCTCTCATCTGGCTGGTGGGCGTCCCACACTACGTTTACCCGTACGCGGTTCTCACTCTCATATGATGGTAATTACCTTGGAGCCATCTCGCCTCTCCATCTCGTGTTCCTCGCCTAGCTTGATGTCGTGCGTCATGGTTTTGTCTTGCATCTGCAGTGTGAAGTTAAACGTGTTCTCATCTATGCGTGTGAACGAGAATGTAGGCGCGTTGCATTTTAACATCAGGATTAGGTTCTCATTCGTGTCTGAAAAAAAATATTTTAAATAGAGAACTGACGAAATGGTTGTCTGGAGGAAATTGTTATTAGCGATAAGA
The DNA here is from genome assembly GCA_947459985.1 of Diloba caeruleocephala. Taxonomy (NCBI): domain Eukaryota; kingdom Metazoa; phylum Arthropoda; class Insecta; order Lepidoptera; family Noctuidae; genus Diloba; species Diloba caeruleocephala. The sequence goes on from OX381613.1 coordinate 6,011,713, forward strand.
TCGCCAATAATTATAGTGCCATTGTTAAGTAAATTTATTATTTTGATGTACAATAAACTTTAAACCTTCTACCCCTTTTTATCTTAAAGAACGCTTTCAGTTTATTTGTGAGACACATTCTAGTTTCTTGAGATCATCAGAAAATCTAAAATTAAGTATACGTATGCATTCCACTTCTTCGATAATTCATTTACTATTCAAGCGGCTCGCTTGTGGAATGCATTACCTATTGAAGTAAGACGTGCTCAAACACTACCTATTTTTAAGAAAATGGTGAAGGAGCATTACCTTTCTCTCTAATTTTTCTTCTCCTATCCTAGTTATATTTGATGTTTATTAGTATATTTTATCATCGTTTTATTACATAATATTTATTGTATATATTGTTCTGTATTTTATATTTTTATGTCTAAGTAATATTGTGTATGATATATTGTACACTTGACAGCCCAATATCTCTCTCCTTTCTTCCTGTCCATCCAAAGGTTGTCTGGAAGAGATCGCCCTGTGCGATAAGACCGCCCATTGTACATGTATCATTTTAAATTTTTATCTCTATGTATGTATTATGTGGTGTACAATAAAGAGTATATAAATAAATAAATAAATAAAATAAATAAATAAATTCTAGTCTACTGTAGTTAGATTTAACATGGTCACGTTGAAATACGTGGACGAATTGGCCTAATGAACAAGCTGGAAGGCTCTGGAACTGACCAATAGGTTAGGTAATTAATGTCAGCTGTTAAATGCAGCAAGTAGCCCCGAAACCCTTAAAAACGGTCTTTTCGGTATCTGTTAACTGAATCTAATACGATTAAGTGCAAGCTACGTATAAAGATATAACAGCTTAATTTATATTATGTTAACAATTTCAATATTAGCTGAAATCCAAGGAAACCCTTCGTTTATTAGGATTTTAACCGTTCAGTGTCTCTAAGTGCGCGCGATTAGGGGGGCACTAGTCCATCATCGGTGTCCCCCCTGTCTGTAGGGCATCATAGGGGCCTATCTGTGCGATAGGCACTTTCACTACGTGGGACGTTAGCGGAAAGTGGAAGGAGATTATGTGGGGGGTTCCGCAGGGGTCAGCTCTTGGTCCTCTCTTAAACTCGCCTACGACGCGGTCCTACGTATCGCTCTCCCCGCTGGCGTCAGCTTGGTTTGTTACGCTGACGACACTCTTGTGTTGGCCAGCGGGGAGTCCTTTGAGGGAACCATACGGTTTGCCGAGCAAGCGGTGGCAATTTGGCAAAATCCATGCTCTGGGTCTACAGATAGCGCCTCATAAACCGAGGCGCTATGGTTCCATTAACTGCCGCGGAGCAGAGAACCACCCAGTTCATGGATACGCGTTGGTGCCGCGCAAATCAGGGTGGGCCAGTACACGAAGTACGTGGGGCTTACCCTGGATAGTACTTCGAAGAGCACTTCGCGCGCCTCGTCCCCCAAGTCGAGAGTTTAGTGGGTGCATTACACCGGGTATTGCCCAATCTGCCAATCTGGACCGAGCGAGGGAGATTGCCGTCTCTACAGGGGAGTCGTGCGGTCCGTGGCCCTCTACGGGGCGCCTATATGGTCATTCCGGCTGTCAGGTATCTAGCGCTATATAACTGTAAGTATTTTTTAACAAATAATCCTACTTCTAATATATATAATGATGTTAAAGTTAGCAATCCCAATTTTTTAAATAGAGGTCTGCAAGACTCAAAATTTCCGACACTAGAAATAGCTCTAATGCATTTTTTTGAGATAGAAGACTTTTTTTGAGTACGTAGAGTTTCCCCAAAGCTGGCTCTACGGCGCGCACTCGAAACGTGGCGAAATCGCCTTCGGTTGCAGTTCGCGACCAAACGTGTCGTTGAGGCCACCTTGAGAGAGAGAGAGAGGTTGCTGCTCTTCGGAGCCTGGCTCAGAAGGAGTGAGCGCGTTACCTACCGCCTGACGCAGGTATTCACCGGTCACGGTTGTTTCGGTGCATACCTGCATAAGACGCGAGGTCACGGCACAGTGTGGAAGCGACCAGGATACCGCACAGCACACGCTCGAGGAGTGCCCTGCGTGGGTTAGGGGGTCGCGAGCGCACAGATCGGGGAGACTGCGCTCTCATACCGAGCGACCCCCGGGAAGACGGTGGCGCGCACGTGGTTACGTGCTGCCGTATGTTCAGACTTGGGGGGATCCTTTACAATTCTCCCCGAGAAATGCCTGAGGGGGCGGCCTTTTTTACATTCGCCCCCTCCGAGATGTGCCTAAAGGTGTGGCACCAATGGGCGGCTCTAGTGTGGCCCTGGAGCCCCCCTTTGGTGCCGAAGATGACCGCCTCAGTGGTTTTAGCCGGTGGGAGTCCCCGTCGTCCTTCCCCGGGGAGGAGGAAGATTATGTAGAATTTCCACTGGGTCCAATAAAAAAAGGTTGTTTATTTGTGATTCCTGAAAGAAGTCATAAACAGAAAATTGTGCAAAATGTATCTTAAAACAATCTGAATATAATAAAATAATAGTATTTTTTATTGTATGTCATCGACATCGATAGAATTAAGAAATACAGCACCACTCCTTCTCCCGTGGATGTCGTAAAAGGCTAAGGGATGTAGAGTCCAGAGGTTGGGCAATACCATTCCTTCTGTGGAACAGTAGCCAACTCGCTTATCAAGCGTGGTGAGTACTAGCAAATTCCTCCCAAAATAACACACGGTATGTAATCTGTCAAATGCAGGAGGAGGTATTAGTTTAGCAGTGGACGTCTTTTAGCCGATTTAGCCGATAAACGTTAATAGGTATGTTAGCAATAAAACACGCAAGTCAATATCAAGTACTTAATAATCAAAATGAACACCGGCCATATTTATATTGAAAAAGCATAACAATCCATTTTTTTACGACATGATTTCTTCTCTGTTTGTATTTTACACAGTGGAAGGTTGGTTAACTGGTTTACGAATGTCATCGTGATATTCGGAGAATACCAATATTCGGTAATTGGCTGTTACTCGGCAAGTAGGAATATTCTTACTCGTTGCCTCACTCTATACATTACTTAGGGCCGATTTTTCAATCGTCAGATAAACAGACAGATAGCATTTATTCGACAGATAGCAATATATATATAATGCATTTTTCAATGGTCAGATGGGCTTCATTTGACGAATGAAGTGACTGCCTGAAGAATAAATTTATCTGTCCCTTTGACGGCTAGAACGATCCGAGAGATAGTACTATTCGACAGATGAGGGACAGATGGTGTAAACAATACATTTACTAGTAGGTTAGTTATTTCTTGGTTTTGCGTTTCATACCAAGTAAAATTGTTATTATTATGGATATTTTTGATAGCATTGATGACCTAAAAATTGACAAAGAGACTCAATGAACGAATCCATTAATCCATCGGGAAGAAATATAAGAACTGTCAGGTCCAGGGCCGATCAATTTACCTTTTTGTCAGTATTTCTTGACAAGTTACAGCGTCAGTCCATTTTGTTTATACTTGTCGATTAAACTCACAACTAACTGAATCTCAGCAGTATGAAAATCCGCGAAACGCCCTCTTTTCTTTGATTACATTGGAAATAAAATATAATTACCTAACGTACACAATAACGGGAGCCTTAAACTAAAAGTAAACATTCACAAACAACAAACATTACCTCGAATTTAATATAAACAATACTCCATCTCATATAACAGTGATATATTTTGTCATACATAAAGCATGAAATAGTTTGTCCTACTCTAACATCTGTCTATGTACTATGTTTGTTTCATCTCCCTGAAGTTAGCATCGTTCGAGACGAAATAATCGGCCGGATAGTTATTCGTTAGATAAATAGCAATTGAAAAATTTACAACCAGATATCAGACAGATAAACATATTATCTGACGATTGAAAAATCGGCCTTTAAAATAATAAATTTTAATGATATACAATTGAAATAGGTAGTTAAAAACTTGAAACATAACCGATAGGAAAGAATGAAGTATTTTATAATTCGCATCAAAAGCTATCATTTGGAAATGCTTACTTACTTGCTGCTTGCGTCTAACATGTAAAACGAATCATCCAAATAAGTGATAGCGTTGAAATGGTTTGTAAACTATCTTGGGAAAATATATCGAGCAGTTAGCCTACCCAATAATATATAACAAATAAAATAATTTTAAACAAACAAAGAAAAACATATTGACAAAAAAGAGAAACGTGAAATATATCGCGTATTCTTATAGCTGAAGATAATTTCATAAAAAATAAAAGTAATCATGACTCAGCAATGATGTGAAGAACCTCTGTTCACTGAGCACCTTCGCATATTGAAACAATTCAATTCAATTCTTTATTGCATTCCATAAGTAAAGTTAAAGACAGATGGTAGGTTTAAATCTATGGATCAGTTATGGACCCTGTTGGGCATAGCATAGTTAAGTACGAGAGAGGAAGAACTGCTTATTTACTTTAACTTGAGGTCGCCCAAATGTTGAAATTCGACCTAAAACTATTGAAATTATAGATTTGATTTCATGTATTTGTAACAAATATGATTACATACATTTTAACTGCACTGCACTCCTCCATATATACTTTAACTAAGCCCAATCTCACACTACCCCGTGCGAGCAATGTGCTTAAAAAGGGGTACAAAGATTTTTCTTCACGTATTAATATATAGATTGTAACACAAACTTAACTGCAACAGATACCACTTTAAAATGACACAGAACAAAGAAATGATCACTCACTGGATGCTTTAATTAATTCGTCGATATTTTCACAGCGGACTCGCCTAAATTTTTTACCGGAGAACGACATTTTGTGAATCGTGTTTATGTGTCAAGTGTTCAAAATAACGTTCTATATGTATACATTTATTGTTTCATAGATAGCGAGATAGTTCGCGTATTAGCTTTGTCACTGCGATAAGATTTGGCGCAAGATTGTCCGTATCATCGGAATTATTCGTTTTTATATAATAGTATTCTTTTTCTGATTAATGAACTTTTCCGATTGAATATATTTATAGCTATGTAAAAAATAAGATCAGCTTAGCGACGAAATTGGAAAGTGATGATGATTTTGTAACCTTATGTCTGTAAACTCACAGTTAGTGTGTTGTATTATGTACCGTTTGATGTACGGATACCGTGGGGTGCCGGCTACGAATAGCACTAACCCATCTCAGCCCGTGGGTGTCATAAAAGCCGACCCAAGCGTGGCGATTTTGGCAAAACTGCCCAATGAGCACACAACACATCGATAACGGTCGTTGTGGTGATCTTTGAGTGAGGCCTGTGTCCAGCAGTGGACTTTATTCGGCCGAAATGATGATGTACGGATTAATATAGCTCCACTCCATCTCCTCCCTTGGATATCGTAAAAGACGACTAAAGCCCGAAATTCATAATCAATCTAATCCAAAAACTTTGGATTTGGGATTGAAGATTTGTCTGTTTGGTGTTATGTGTGATATTATCACGAAAACAGATCAAGTTTATAATTTTAAATATAAATGGTTGTGGACTTATTAATTAATTCATTATATTTATAAATTTCGACCGTAAGGGTTCTAGAGGGATGGGCAGCAGCGTCTCTTCTGCGCTCTCCAACGCGCCTGCCAAGCTTGGTGAGTACTGGCAAATTCCCCTAAAATGAAAAAATAAAATTGTAGTAATCTATGGGGGAGGCCTTTGTTCAGCAGGGGACGGCCTTTGGCTGATATGACGATGTTACTATGTATGTTTTTGTGTGGGTAACAAAAGATGTATCCCTCATTCCCCTTAAAATGTTTGGGGCAATATTATGGAACCAGTATGACTGCAGAATTGCATCAGATTTTCTTAACCGTTCGCAAAGGAAGAAACATTATTCAAAGGGTTACCTAAACATATATTTATGTAGGTTTTATTTATGTGGGTTACTACATTATTGCGATTTGGGCAGTCACACAGTCTACGTGTTTCGTTTTCTTTGTACCGAACATAAAATATAGCGTGTTGCATAATATTATGTATCATTGTGTTACTGGAACGGGCTGCGGCACACGTAGCACGGGTTGCGCTCAGCCACCACTGCACACGATACCTGGCGACTTGGGCGTGTTGCTCTCTTTTTACTTTTTATCGATTATCGATACCGACTTAAAATTTATGAGACGAATATTACATCATAATACTGTTGTGAGCCGTGTTTTATTCCGTACCTATGGTGCCGGCTAAGAATAACACCAACCCATCACATCCCGTGGGTGTCGTAAAAGGGATGGGATTAGCCGGAGGATCGGCAGCAGCATCCATCGAGTACGTTTAAAACTCAACTGCGATCGCCAACCCATCTGTCAAGCGTGGCGATTATGGCAAAACCCCCCAATGAGCACACAACACATACTCATACCGGCCGTTGTGGCGATGTAGGGCAGGCTTCTCTTTTCTTTTTCTTTCCATGGGCCTCCTAATGATCACTACAATGAGCAGTCATAGGGCTAATACCATAATCAGTAAGCTTGTCGGGATTGGTGATCGCAGTGTGTTAGTGGTGCTAACAGGAGGGTGCTGCTGCCCATCCTCTTCATATCCTCCCTTAGTTGCCTTTTACGACACCTATGGGTGGAGAAATGGTCTTATCCGGAAACCACACGTTGTTCTGTGTCATCATATCAACAACTGCTGAACAACGGCCTCTCCCACAAATTTCCTTAATTGTATCGTCATCTTGGGGAAATTTGCCACTAGTCACCACGCTTGGCAGGCGGATTGGTGAGCGCAAAATGCCTGCTGTGTCCTAGAAGGGATGTTGCTGCTATTCCCTCTAGTTCAGTCCTTTTATGACATCCACGGGGCGAGATGAAGTGGTGCTATGTTCTTGATCCGTCTTCCATCTGGCTAACCGAATGGTATTTTGAATGATCGACATAAACACGTAAGCGTGTGTGAGTTTCAACGCGTTCAAGCATTAAGATCATGCTTGATGGCGGATTGCCAAAATCTCAAGTGTTACGTGTTCCGTGGCAGTAAGTAGCTTGCCCACTTGTCTCGCTGTTTTGGTCCAAGGGACATTTATTGCTTTGTTGATAGTCTCTAAGTAGGTCTGTCTCGTTTAAGTTATTAAGTGAATATAAAGTGTATCAAACTAAGTAAAATATCATCCGTTTTATTTTACAGATGTAACAATCATAAAAATAAAATGCTCTTTGCGGAGAATGAATCTGCGACGGGTAGCGCAAAAAGCTAATTGCTTAGCTACAATTCCAATGAAGCTGTATGAGGATTAAATACTATTCCTATAAATACACACATCAAATTGTAGACATGCACCGCTGAAAATAGGCGTGATGAATAGGTGATCGCAGTATGTTGTTATTAGCACACAGGAGGATACTGCTGCATCCGCTTGAAATCAATCCTTAGTCGCCTTTTACGATACCCTTGTGGAGAGTGATGTATTTTTTACCGGGAACTACACGGGGCTGATTTTTACACAGTTCGGACAAATTTTACCTTTGATGGAACAAATCTCTATTCAATATTGGTCTCCGACTATATCATATATAATATGATATCCGTATTATAATTATGTTTTGGGGGGACCCATGGCTGCCTGAGCCCCTCCCCTCTCCTGGATGCCCGCGCCTTTGATGTCAGTACAGTTTTTTTTTTCCTTTTTTAAAACGTTGCCCCAATCTAGGATTTTTGCTGTGTCGTGGGTGCGTTTACAGACATGAATTCCACATACAATACACCCAGACCCGGAACAACTACCTGCAGATCACAAAATATTTTTTCCGTGCGGGGTCAAACCCACGACCCGGAGCGCAGCAGCCGACTGTATCAGCCACTGCACCAACCGTGCCGTCAATTACGAGTGTGTAGAAGAAGTTACATGATTAATTAATCTGACTGAGTAGAATACCTCCACTGTTTTGGACTTGTTTTATTGTCAGGTATAGTCATAATAGATACGACGTTTACTATGAAGTCCTAATAGTGAATCGCAATTCGCAATTGTAATAACGATAATCATTAGATATGTTGAAGCGATTAAAGCAATCTGTAGGATTTTTATAATCTACAATCCAATGCCGTTGCAATATAGCTTACAAATTATCTTTTTTTCCATTTCGGAAATATTCGCTAGTGTTTTTACCATAGATAACCGAGTTTTTACGCATAACAACTCAACTCAACACCAAAATTTAATCGCAATGGGGTGTATGCCATAATCGCCACGCTTGGCAGACGGGTTGGCGATCGCAGTTGAGTTGTTAGTGTACTCGAAGGACGCTGCTGCCCATCCTCCGGCTAATTCCTTAGTCGACATTTACGAGACCCATGGTAGGATATGGGGTGGTGGTATTCTGAGCCAGCACCACACAGCAATTGCACGGCTTGATGATTTATAGGATCAATATAGCTTCAAAACTTTACCATAATAACATTTAATTTCATAAGAAATAAAGTGACCGTTATACCAAATTTCAAAAGTCATTATGTCTTCATGAAGATACATTGTAAAAAATAAATAGTTGCTGTGATATGTAATTTCAAAACTCCGTCATATTCATTATTATAAATCTCTATTGTTAAATATTGCGAAGATTTATCAATAAATTTACCATTAACATTTAGTTTTGTTACCAATATCGTGCGCATGCGCCAATGATACGACGAGTTGTTACTGCTGCATTATAGAGGGCAACAGTACACAAAAGCAGTGAACTTTATTTTGAGACTAGCTGGGACCCGCGGTACCACCCGCGTTTAATTTAAAAGAAATTTAGATTACATTCACATAGACACTTGACATAGAATATATATTAGGGTGGTCGTTGAAAATAAAAATTAAATTTTTTCAGGCGCCCAAAATAAACTTTCCTTTTGACGAAAAACGACGGGGAAAATTTGCTTTTTTGAAAAAAAAAAAAAATAACACGTGCCAATTGAAGTTTATTTTTCGATAAAATTGCAGTTTTTTCAATATATTCTGAAGATTTAAATTTTAATCAAAAATGATGAAAACGTGCTTTTAGGATATTAAATTCTCTACATAATAGTGTCTTTCGATTTTTAATGAAGTCAATATTGATCCGAGTAATCTCATTAATAGCAATGTCCAAAAGAAAGCTTACTCAAACCTTGGAATTGATCAATCTGTTTATAAGTAATACATTTCTATTGTTTCATGTTGAGAATAAAAAAATACTATCAAATATAACGTAGTTATTGGCTTATTTTATTCAAATCGTTCATAATTTAGGAAAAATAAATTTTTTAGTCTTCAAAATGATGATTGAAAAGCGGTTATGATTTTTTTTTTATATGTACCGTAAATACTTTCATATGCATTTAGTAAAAAGCTGTTACTTTGACATTACAAACAGACGCTTCAATTTTATTTATTTGTATAAATAATCAGTAGGTTAAAAAGTCCGTGTGGTGTTCGAATTAAGAATATAGAACCACTCCATCTCCTCCCGTGGATGTTCTAAAAGGCGACTAAGGGACACAAAACCGCAGGTATAGGCAGCAGCGTCCCTTTTGTAGAACAGTACTCATTCTGCGCTCACCAACTCGCCTGCCATGCGTGGTGAGTTCCAGTAAATACTCCCAGAACGATGGCCAACGGCATGTAACCGGTCGTCTTAAGGCTCTTGTTCAGCAGTGTACGTTGTACGGCTGATATGACTATGAGTAGGTTCAAGGTCATCATTTCGGCCGAATAAAGTCCACTGCTGACCACAGGCCTCCCCCAAAGAGCGCCACAACGGTATGTCTGGTGTGTGTGCTCATTGGGGTGTTTTGCCATAATCGCCACGCTTGGCAAGCGGGTTGGCGATCGCAGTTGTTGTTAATGTACTCGGAGGACACGGCTGCCCATCCTCCAGCTAATCCCGCTGTCACCGTTTACGACCCCCACGGGATGAGATGGGTTGGTGCTATTCGTAGTCGGCTACACACGGCGACGCGCGTTTATTTAAAAGGTTTTAGCTTTTGCATTTATTTTGTACACTAGTAAAAGGGGTTTCCGTGTGCTTTCCGGATTAAGAATATAGCACTACTCCGTCTCATACCGTGGGTCTCGTAAAAGGTGACTAATGGGACTCTAAACAAGTTAGGCAGCAGCGTCCTCGGGTGCGTAGATTGGGGAATCTGCGTGCCCACACCGAGCGACCCAAGAGAAGATGGTAGCACGCATGTGGTCATGTGCTGCCGTGGGACGCTTTGGGGGATCCCTTACAATCTCCCCGAGAGGGTGACCGCTTTACAGTCACCCTCTCAGGAATGTGCCTATAGGCGTGGCACCAGTGGGCGGCTCTAGTGTGATCATACGAGGACCTGGAGCCTCCCTTTGGTGCCGGAAGATGACCGTTCCAGTGGTTTTAGCCGGTAAGAGTCCGGCATACACCTTCGCCCTTCCCCGGGGCGAAGGCAGTTCATGTAGAATTCCCACTGGGCACCAATAAAAAAAAAAAGGCAGCAGCGTCCTTCCGTGGAACAGTAGCCATACCGCACTCACTAATCTGTCTGCCAAGCGCGGTGAGTACTGGCAAATTCCCCCAAAATGACGACACAGTTGTGGCAATCGACGGGAAAGGCCTTTACTCAGCAGTGGACCTCCTTTGGCTGATATGATGGTGATTAATAAATTCATTTGAGAGTTTTGATTTGATCACTCAAATAAATATTTTATCTCACAGATAAAGACCACGCGCTGCAGTTATAAAATTGTGAATAAAATATATTTTTAAATACTGAAATAGCACCTTTATTAATGATAATTATTGCAATAAAAGGAATGGGAATCACAGTTTTTATTTTTATAAACGCGACGCTTATCACCTGCTGATTGAAAATAAAGCTCATTATTTTTGTAGAACTCTCTTAATTTTTTCTGTAATCGCTAAATTAGTCTAGATAAATATAAGTTTTGATATACAGTGGTTAGATCATACAAATATCTTCATAGGCCAACATCCTGTACAGTAACTTAATAACTATAGCAGCTAGTTATTGTGGAACATTATCACATTGCTTACCGTCAGGGTAATGTCAGGGTCGCCGGAGCGATCCGATCGCGGAGCGGAACCGATATTGTTGTAGTGTTCCAAAGTTAAATCGGAAAAACGTTTAAATTTTGTTAGCGGCCAGTTGTTATGTTATCTTTGAGGCAGAATAAGGCCTCTTTAGGCATTACGGTGTTATAGTATTGTAATCTTGATGACTGCTGTACACTTTGAGCTCTGTCGAATTCATCTAGAAGGTTACTGAGAGCTTTACAAATGGCTATTTACTGGATAGCTGAGGATTCAATAATTAGGTGTCCTGATTAGGAATATAGCACCACTCTCTCCTCCCGTGGATGTCGTAAAAGGCAACTAAGGAACTTTCAATCAGAGGGATAGGCAACAGTGTGGACCATGTGTGAAACCATAACCATACTGCGCTAAGCGTAGTCAGTATTGGCTGAAAAAGGGTGTAGAAGCAACAATCAATTAAGATAGAATAGTAGCTCGAAACTAAAAGACAATGAAGAGTATAAAAAGTGACAAGTCAAGGAAGCAGTAATAAAAACCGGCGAACTAAATCAAAATTACTCGATTAGTTTTATGTAAGACCATAAACAAAATAAAACATAACGAGCTTTTTATGAAAGATTGTAATTTACGATCAATTTAGATAAACTTAATAACAAAAATATAATCTAGATTGTTTGTTACTCACAGAACATTTGTTACGAGAATGCCACTCGCACTTGGCCAGTTTGTCCTTAATTTCTGTACAGTACTTAAAATGTCATGATATACATACAATAACAATATATGTTAGGTTAAATTTTGTGTGAGATACATCGTAAGTACTATATTTAACAATGGACTAAAACCATACTAAACGAAATTCTCATGTTATAAGGAAATCAAGGCACAATACAATAGATACGTCCTTTGGTTTTCCGTGAATCCATTACAAAATAATAACCTAAAATAACAAGTTTAGGTTATTCAGAGGCTTCAACCCGATAACGAGATTACGACTAATACGAATCGAGTGGAGTGAAATAGCTCTTTTTTTTCAAACTTTATGTGAAAAAAAAGAGTCTTACCAATCATCTCACCCAACTATTGAGACATGATATTAATACTTAACAATAAAGAAGAACAAATACACACACAACAATAAACAACACAACAACAACACACACCACTGAAACCAATTTTCCGCAATTAGTTTCTAATGGATTTTTATTGAGTTCTATATATGTAGAACTTAAGAAAAATCCATTAGAAAGTACAATTAGCCCGGTAAAAGATACCTGTATATATAACATCAAATAATTTTAAAACTTCAAACATATTACAAAAAATAAAATAAAATTAGCTTAAATGGAATAATAAAACACTTTTAAACGGATTATGTCGCGTATATTATAGATTTTTGTTTTTCCTCACGTTTCGAATGCTTTGCAGCATTGCACTGCACTGCATAAAAGTGTTTTATTATGAGTAATAATCGCGAAAACCTAAGACATTATTAAATAGAATAAGTAGAAATGCGTAGAAAACAGTTGACATCACGTGACATCAAATACCTAATTACCAAACAAAATTCTATATCCATTATAAATCCGTATTTATATACTCTTTGACACATGCTGACATGGTAACAGGAGAACACCCACCACCCCCGTCGCCCAGCTCCACCTCGTAGCCGCCCCCGGATTACTGATCACCAATAACACCGGCCATGCCGAGCTCGAGCGACGAGTTATTCTCACCGAGATCCTTCCCGAGAAGTGCCTGGGGGGGGGCAACCTTTTTACAGTTGCCTTCCCTATGCTAGAGGGGGTGACTGCTTTACAGTCATCCCCTCCTAGATGTGCCTAAAGGCGTGGCATCAATAGGGGCTCTAGTGTGATCTTACGAGGACCTGGAGCCCCCCTCCAGTGCCGAAGATGACCGCTCTAGTGGTTTTAGCCTGTAGGAGTCCGGCATGCCCCTTCACCCTTCCCCGGGGAGGAGGAAGTTCATGTAGAATTTCCACTGAAGACCAATAAAAAAAAGTCAGGTTACGCTGCACTTGATCAGCTACGCTCCGAAGTGCAGAGTAGTCGTGTGGTTTCTCCCCATTTCAGACCGCGATACAACTGCGAGTACCTGTTGAAGTTCTGTCGCCATCCGAACGCATACATGAGGAGGACAGGTCTATAACTGTAAGTAGCTAAATCAACGACCAATTGAAGAACACGCTGGAGGATGCGATTTGGGACTATGTACCCCTTTGGCCGTGACAATCACGCTTGCCCATTAGTTTTAAAAATAGGGTGTTGGTATGATGCTTTATTCACTGCTTTCTGGTTATTTGGAAGGCAGCAAAGACCTCGTTTTACTCAATCAGGTACTGTACAGCTGTGGCACATGCTGCTACGGCTATGGATCGATCTATCATCACTGATTAGACTATTGTTGCTAATGCCCTGACATTGTGATGATAGATCGACAAGAGCGCCGCGTGTTGATTGTTGCTGTTACCATCCTGCATGATGAGGCGCATCCCGCTGTAGACTCTGCAATAATCGTACTTATAGTTACGACAGCCGATGGTCTATTGCCAATAGCTTTGACTGACATCTAAAGAGGCTCTCGTTAGGGTCAAGGGCTTGCTACAGAAAGCAGTATTCCTCGACACGGAACGGACGATGAGGATGTTCCTTTCCCTGGGGCTATATCCAATAGTAGTTTGGACCCTGTGCCCGATGCCGGTTGGCCACTATTTTCTATATTTGTTTTTTTAATGTTAAACAATTGTAATGTATATTTAAAAATGTACTTTATATTTTCTACATGTACGAAATGAAGAAAATAATATCAGCCTGTAACTGTCCCACTGCAGGGCAAAGGCCTCTTTTCATATAGAGAAGGAACGAGGGTTGATCACCGACTGGCTGTTGCCAATTTCAGATCATTAGATCCTGATCAGAGATCCCTGGAGAGGGGGGTGTGGTATAAAACTATACAGGGACAACCATGGGAATCACCTTGGTTTGATTCATGTTGTCTTGTTATAGCTCTCAGACTTCGTTCGGGACATATTCCCCTTAACAGGTTTGCATATCTGATGAAAAAAGTTCCCCCAATTGCACCGAATGTGTTACCACATTCGGTGCAATTGGTAGAGAATGCTCTCCATATTTCGGTGGAGTGTGTGCGGAACGAAGATCTCAGAGCTGAGCTACTCTTAAATCCGGGTATTGATATAAAACAAGTTGGAAGCTGTAACAGCATTTTAGCATATCCTCTTTCAGAAAAAGAGCACATATTAAGAGTATAGACTTGTATATGTCATGAACTCATGGCTCGTGATTTATCTGACTCAAAGTTCCGGCGTGATTGAATAAGAATAACAGTTAAACTTTTTAACAAAAAACAAAAATACCGACCAACGACCGATATTTTATATCGTAGTATAGTTTTTGGAGTCGGTATTTTTTTGTTAAAAAGTTTGATTTAGTTCTTTTTAATGTAAAGAAATGTAAGAACTTTTTCCAATTTGGTACCCGTATCGAACACAAAAATGAGTCTAAGAATCGAAACTATTAAGATATCATCTAGGTAAGCGCAGTAAAATTAAACCTGGTTAGTGAAGCTGGTTAACACAACTACCCAAACAAATGTAATGCAATTTATATGGGACCAATTTGAAAGCATTCTGCATCTATTAAAAAAGGAATCGCTCAATTCGGTCTAAAAATCTCGGAGTAATTGGTGCACATATATAAAAACCTCCTCCTTTTTGAAGTCGGTTAAAACACGATATTTCGTAACAGTATGCCAGTAACATCCTTTGTTTAGGAGTTGCATCTAATTAAGTACCGACATAATAAGATTATGTGTGTTGTGTTTATAAGGAGTAAAAATGGTTTATTCTGGTTATTAAAATACATATTTATTGTCATCACTGACTCGCTGACTGACTCTGTCACGCTGTAAGATGATTCATTATTTAACTTTTTCAACGGGCGCCTTGGGTGCCGTCCAACTCACTAGTATGATAAGGTCAGAAAATCTTGTAAGAGAAAAAATGCTTCATTATTCAGAATCGGTCGGACACTAATTATTCTAAAACAATCAGGATTAAAATTGTTTAAACATTTTAAATTTAAACCCATAATTAATATCTCTTGTCACAAAAGTAGCAATGTCAAAGTAGCAGACAGCTCGCAACAAGAAGATTTATAATGCATTGTTCCGACAGCCTTTTAACTTCAACCTCCATCAGTCATTGTAATATGACACACCACACGGCATACCAGTGACAAATGAAAAGTAACAGCATTTCTGTGCAACCGCTGCCGTTGGTCGCGCTGCCGTCCCGCGGGCGATGGTGAGCGCGCGACCTTGCGCCGTCCACCACCGCTAGGGCGGGGGCGCCTATGACTGCGGCCGGCCTGCGCCACTCCGCCACTCGTACTGTGCTAACGATACGACCAACGCGCTTCGAAACTTAAAATTCGAATTTTCAAAATACGACGCGTTCGGAATGACAGTTTGATTTTTTAAATCATGTGGATTTGGTTCCTTCTCGTCGCCGCGGCCGCGGTGCTGTCTGGCGTCGAGAGCGCAGGCGCCGGAGCCGCCCGCCTCATTTGTTACGTGCAAAGCACGCGCGCGACAGACGGTTTTTCCGAGTGCACACATCTCGTTTACGCGGGCGATGCGAGAGGAGACAAACTCGACGCTCTGCTGAAGGACTACAAAAAGAACAACCCTAGGCTGAAAATTATTTTGAGAGTCTCCGAAGTTGATAAGGTAAGATACTCATAAAATATCTCACTTAAATTACTCGTCTTCAAACTCATTTTCGTTTACAAATCTCAACTTGAGCGTAAACGTAAAGTATTACATAAACAAATTACTTTTTACCGATTCGTTAACTAGCACTTCCGAGTCGTCCCGCCCATATTGATGAGCTCAAATGTATTCGTTTGTTAGAAAACGAGTGCATCCCATTCGCGAGGTAAAGAAAGTCCATAAAACCAGTACTAATTGAGTTGGTACTAAGAGCTCATTGTTTCGTAATCTTATGCTAATTGTCCGATATGTAACAGCGGTTTCGGAAGTGGACCGTGCTTCATATGTGGATCCGATATCTCGTTAAAGGGTTTCGAATAATGTTCAAAATAAATTGTAGGGAAAGAAATGGTATTAAGTTAGTTAAATGTAAAGTGAAATTGCATAAAGTACTTAAGTTTAAACTTTTAAAGGTTTTTTTTGCTAGCCCTAATCTTGTTCTGTGTCGTGGGTATGTACAAACATCAATATCATAATGCACAATCACTCAGAACCGGAACCTAGTACCGGAACGGTACCTAGTTCATACAATTATTTGTTCCGTGCAGGGACCGAATCCGCGACGCGTATCGCAGAAAACCAACGGCCAAAAGTGTCTGTGTATGATGAAAAAATCTCGGTTCTATATTTGAACTTAAAATTGGCAGACATTGCCATCCAGAAAAGGCGCGAACACGTTCTATAAATGTAATAGAGGAAAACCATAGAGCACAAGCTGATTGAGCGGAAACTAAAAGGTTTTGCACCGGTCTAGGTGTGGTAATTACTAAATATATCAGACTATGTTTGTTCCCACGGCCAATATTATGTAGGTTGGTACTAGTATAATGAATATTAAATGTAAGACGTCATGAGATCATTGTCACGGCATGGGCAGGTGCATATATTATTTTATTTTATGCATATATGATTTGTTTGAATATGAGATCGCTAACTCTGACTCATATTTGTTTTTTTCGAATGTGACAAACTATAGCTATCTGTCGTTATTATTGTTCTAATACCACCTTCAGTTATCTAGTATAACAGTGCGACGGATAATTTATTTATTTGTGTAATCTTACGTACTTGTAGGATTTTTATTATCTTGTCCACTGCTTAATATCTCTTTCGCTCATAGATCGTTGTAATGAATGATATTCAGAGGGTAATTTTGTAATCGTTATGGCATAACAATAACAAAAATCTACTGACTATTGCACTTCGGAAAGTGTGCGCTGGAGTTACACGAACTTTTCCGCCATCTTCCTGCTACCGCCTGAGTTCCCGATATGTCATACTCAGCGCTTCTCCTAAACCTTAATTATCCACATAGCCAAAGTGTGGAACACCTTGCCAGCGTCTGCTTTCCCTGCTACCTATAAATATTTACAGTAAAAGTACATAGGCAGCTTCTGGGTGCACTCGTTCCATTGTAGATATCATCCATCGCTTTCCGTCAGGTGGGATCGAGATCAAGAATGGACAATTGAAAAATAAAAAGACTGTATACATACACCTCAAGCTGAATGGAAACTCTGTGCTAAAAAAAGAAATTCGCAAAACAACAAGTATAATTGAATTAAAGGATTTCCTAGCTTTAAAAAATTGCATTTGCCAGCCAATCCGTACCTCTGGTCACCTTCTACAACTCTTAAAGGGGCAGTTTCTTATGGAGAGCCGACTAAGGAATAAGCTTTGTTTACTGGGTAATGGTATGAGAACTTGTCGCTAATTTAGGAACCAATCCATTTAGTCCACAATTTGTGGAGTAATGCATGT
This sequence comes from Diloba caeruleocephala, assembly GCA_947459985.1. NCBI lineage: Eukaryota > Metazoa > Arthropoda > Insecta > Lepidoptera > Noctuidae > Diloba > Diloba caeruleocephala. The sequence continues at coordinate 6,029,306 of OX381613.1, forward strand.
TATAACGTGTCGAGGGAGCTAATTTGTAACTTTATTCTTATCTAACTTTAGGCTCATAAGCGTTTTGTTTTTATCATGGTGGTCCTAGTGACCAGATCCCTTTCTGCGATATTTAAATTAAAACAAAACCATTTCATCGGACAGAACGACGAAAGTTAGGTCCCGTTTTATTGTTGTGCAGATATTTGGCTGCCTAATTATCACTTGAGCTGGGAAGTAGGTCGTCCAGAGGATAATTTCTCAACCAAACTGTACAACACATGTAAATAAATAATTGTACTTCTTCCAACCCTGATCGGCTGCACCATTAAAAATATTTATCACACTACATTATGTAATTCACACCAGATTTCGTACAACCTTTGTACACTGTTCCAAAAATAAATTGATTGACCCGTCAAGTTATATGGCCGACTTGACCTTACGCAAGACATTTTCAGAGAAAATACTCTTGTATTTGGAGCACGGTAAGAATTACTCAGATTACGTGGAAACAGGTTGTACTCTTAAGGTGGCATCTGGGTGCACGCAACATGACACAGCGTATGACAAATGTATCTGTAGTAGCTAGAATATTTTGTAGTGACTCAGCTTAGTAGCTCAGTAACATGCTTTGGACTCAAGTTTGCTGAAACAACGATTTCCCGGTGGGGTTTTCTCCGGCGAATCAAGCTCTTGCTGTAAATGTGGTACCCTCAACGATATTTTATCACGTTAAGGGGTGACCTTGCACACGCTACACGCACTGCATTCTCATCAAGATCTTGTTGCGTGCAAGTGATTGCACGTAACAAGATCTTGATGAGAATACAGTGCGTGTAGCAGAATACTGGGTCAATACGTATAGTTTACCGTGTGTTAGAGTTCGTATTTCTTTACTATTTCTTATATTCTTCCTTTCCGTTTGCTGTCGTCACGCTAAGAAGAGGTTTCAATGTCTAGGGAATGCCTGATGTTGCTAGTGGTAATGATAATGTAATTCTCCAAATACAAATGATTTTTTAAAAACTTAAAACAACATTGATGTTGGTGTTATGTCGTGTGATCATCATCATCATAACAGACAAAGGACGTCTACTGCTGAACAAAGGCCTCCCCCATAAAATTCCACAATTGTGTCATAATTTGGGGGGCGATTTGCCAATACTCACTAAGCTTGGCAGGCCGGTTGGTGAGTGCAGGTTGCTGTTGCATAGAAGGGACGTTGCTGCCCATCCCTTTGGTTGAGAGTCCCTTAGACGACTTTTACGACCTCCACGGGAGGAGATGGAGTAGTGCTATAATCTTAATCCGGACACCACACGGACGTGTTACCGTCGTGTGATGTATCACCCTATTTAATTCGACGGATTTTCCCACGTTGTCCTTCGCTACGTTTTTGCACGGAAACGTCACCTTAAGCTTCAGTGTGTGTTGACAGGAGAAGTGACGTCATGCTAACGAGTGCGTTCTCACGTACGCGGCCTCGCGCTACGCGTCAGTAAGCTGTTACTTACATCTCCCCGGAGTATCGATCGTAAAGAATGACGATAGTGAAATCCTTAAGTAATAAAGAACATGAGATATGGAACTAAGTACCGTAATCTGAGGTGTATTGCAACTACTTGGGGTGACAAGTGAACTCAAGCCTCTCAAAAGTCAGTGCTGCGAACCTATATTTATGCACAGTGTTGAAACGTTTTTTCCCAGGCTGGAGCATCCATATCTCTATCCGTATCTTGCCGTGTGGTGCCGGCTCAGAGTACCACCACCTCCTCTCATCCCGTGGGTGTCGTAAAAGTTGACTAAGGGATTAGCAGGAGGATGGGCAGCAGCGTCCTTCGAGTACAGTCTGCCAAGCGTGGCGATTATGGCAAATCCCCCCAATGAGCTCACAACACACCCATATCGATCGTTATGGTGATCTTTGGGGGAGGCCTGTGTCCAGCAGTGGACTTCATTAGGCCGTAATGATGATGATCCGCCAAAAAGGTGGGCAGCAGCGTCCTTTCTGTGGAACAGCAGCCACTCTCGGCTCACCTACCCACCTGCCTAGCGTGGTGAGTACTGGCAAGTTGCCTCCAAACTGACGACACAATTGTGAAAATCTGTGGGGGAGGCTTTTGTTCAGCAGTGGACGTTCTATGGTTGATATAATGATATCAGCACTTGCTATGTTTCTTAAGTCGGTGCCCTCGTTTTTGGATAGCCATGAAAAGTATCATAAGGAAAAAGAGGGAAGCAAAAGCAAGCGCTGCAGGAGGTTGAACTGACGTCAAAGTCCAAAATCTGACCGTTGATATTGCACAAGAGAGAAGATGACTTGGCTAAGTCATGCGAAACTTAGAACATCGTATTAGCGGAACCAAAGGAATTCTAGCCTAAGCCTTAGATCAACAGCGTATCAGTAATCAATAGCTTACTTAACCTTGGTTGCGAATGCTACTTACCATCAGGTAGGGCGTAAATCATAGACGTTGTGAACGAAATCAGTCCGAAAACGTCTCCTGAAACAGAATGCCACCACCCCATCTCCTCCCATGGGTGTCGTAAAAGTCGACTAAGGGATTAGCCGGAGGATGGGCAGCAGCGTCCTTCGAGTACATTAACAACTCAACTGCGATCGCCAACCCGTCTGCCAAGCATGGCGATTATGGCAAAATCCCCCAATGAGCCCACAACACATCCATATCGGTCGTTGTGGACATCTTTGGGGGAGGCCTGTGTCCAGCAGTGGACTTCATTCGGCCGAAATGATGATTATTATCACTAGTGGTCGCTCAATGGTCGAAATTCTTATTTTTATACGTTAATTGTAACTTTCTGCACTTCTCCTCCACATGAACTTTAACGACGCCAAATCTCACACTCCTCCGTGCGCGCAATGTGCTTAAAAATGGGTACAAAGTTTTTCCTTCACGTATTAATATCATCATCATCTCAGCCGAACGTCCACTGCTGGACCAAAGATTATCACAACGACCGCTATGGGTTTGTGTTGTGTGCTCATTGGGAAATATTGGCATAATTGCCACGCTTGGCAGGCGGGTTGGCGATCGCAGTTGAGTTACAAATGTACTCGAAGGACGCTGCTGCCCATCCTCCGGCTAATCCCATAGTCACCTTTTACGAGATGGGGTGGTGGTATTCTTAGCCGGCACCACACGGCTTAATATATAGATTTATTATGTGAGAAGCGTGATTGCTATTAAATAATAAAGATTAACCAGATATTTGTAAGATAAATACTTGTGACACAACTTAGCACCGTAATAAAGTATAAGTTGGCCAGTAGGTGGTCGCCTTTTAAGGACGAAACTACTTCGTGTAATTAATATGAATGTATACTTAATAAAACTGTAATCGGATCTACATTCAATTAATTTAAAAACTTGGCTAATTATATGCATACTTTTTGGATCAGCCGCTCAGAGGAGCCGTATTTGGTATATGTTCTTGAAATATTGCCTGCTTAGATAAAGTTCAGGAAAGCCAAGTACGACACAAGAGTACCTACGCCTCTCTTCTTGCACGTGAAAGTAGAACTTCAGTAAAAAGAACGATATTAGGTGCATCATAGCAATATTCTGAAGACAGCTAATACCAGCCAGCCAACTAATAATGATTGTCTCTAAATAGACTTGCCATAATTTCTAAGAAAAAAGATGGGACGATTATGCTAAGTAAAACTTTTTAAGCCCCGCCCGACTTCATGAATAAAGTTTTTTTATTTCTTTTTAGTGGTTTTAATATCGTATAGTATTTTGAAGTCGGTATTTTTTTGGTTAAAAAGTTTCATTTGTTTCTTTTAGGGTAAATAAATGTAAGAATTTGGTATCCGTATCTAACACAAAAAATAAGTCTAAGAATCGAAACTATTAAAACTTCATCTAGGTAAGCGCAGACAAATTAAACCTGTTTATTGAAGCTGGTTAAAAAACTGCTCAATCAAATGTAATGAAATTTATATGGGACCAATACGAAAGCATTACGCACCTATTAAAAAGAATTGACCAAATCGGTCCACTAATCTCGGAGTAATCGGTGTACATACATAAAAAATTAAAACGCATCGACTTGAGAACCTCCTCCTTTTTGAAGTCGGTAAAAATACGATACACTTGACCAGGCAATGGTTCGACCTGTATTAACTCTGGTCCAAGGAAAAAAGATATCAGACAGACTTTGCTACTGTGGAAAACGTACTCTGGTAGAGCGCGTTACCGGGTATCAATAAAGAAGTTACGTATCTGATGTTTTATATTATAATTTACTAGCAGCCCGCCCCAGCTTCGCACAGGCAGGTACATGCTAACCCGATTGCAGCGCTACCTACCGACTCCAATTGTGAATCTAATCCATTCAGGAACCAACGCAAACAAACCCAAAAAAAAACATCAACATTAGTTCAGCCATTTAGGAGGAGTTCAGTGAAATACACAGGTACAGAAGTATTGTATATACAAGGTCTTAATTTAATAGTCCACGATATTTTGCATGGCGCTATAGTGAACGATGAAGATAATGTAGGTATAAAAAAAATGTAAATCTGCTGTTTAAAAGAATATTTTATTAAATCATTTATTTCATTACTTCCTAGTTCTCTTAGTTGTGATAATATTCACATGCATCTAGTAAGACAATGGCGGATGGGGCTGGTTGACTGATTTAGATAGTTTGTAACGTTAAACAAAACAGACGGCGCACGGTAGCGACATCACACAAAAGAAAGAAGTGGATTTTTACCATGAGTTTTTTTTTTGTGTTCGGTACATCATCTTAAGCATTTACTGAGGCACCATGCAAAATATCGTGGATTATTAAAATAAGACCTTATATAAGGCAATGGTAATACATCTCTCTTTTGCTATGCTACTGACATTTGTATGCATGACCAAAATGCCATGTCAGAGCATTTTCAAATAAGTACTTTATTCTAATCGTATGATTTTTATAGTGGTCAGCAACTTATTACCGTAGAGGTGACCCTCGTTACAGTACTCATATATAATTTATCAATAGTATTGCATCAAAATGCGTGTGTTCGACGTGCGTACATCCCATAATACGTGCAAATATTAATAGTTAATTATGAGGAAATTAATTGGAATCAATTTAATCAATACAACATTAAAATTGCACGACGAGCTTAAAAGCTTCCTAAATCTTACATCGGCCCTGGACTTGCTTGAATTGACATGTTTGCAATTAAAACGCGTTACAGTGATTATCGAGGCTAATTGCACGTTACGTAAAAGTCGACACATGTCGGAAATAAAAGGCCACGGTTAATATATAGGTATTACTTCGATGACATCATTATTGCTGCAAGTGTTTTTGATAGTGTTTGGATTTTATTAATCATCATTATTTTAGCTAAAGGAAGTTCACTGCTGAACAAAGGCCTCCTAGTTATGTCTAATGTTTTCGTGATTATTTCACATTATAATAAAACAGCTTTTAAACGGACTACATCGCGTATATTATCGCCGCCTCCATAGATTTTCGCAGTTGTGTCGTTATTTTTGGGGGAATTTTGGTTGGCGCAGTATGGCTACTGTTCTGAAGAAGAGACGCTGCTGCCCAACCCTCTAGTTTAGTCCCCTAGTCGCCTTTTACGACAGCCACGAGAGGAGATGGTGTGGTGCTATATGGATGTTAGAATCATTGAGGCTTATCAATGATTATATACCCAGACCCGGAACAACTACCTGCAGATCATACAAATATTTGTTCCGTGTGGAAATCAAACCTACGATCCAGAGCGCAGCAGCCGACTGTATCAGACACTGCATCGACCGTGCCGTCATTGTAATCAATCATTGGGATACCCATGTTCAGCAGTTGACGTTTACGAGCTGATGTGATGTGACCCATGATACAAAGGAAATCATAGTGTTTGTTATAAAATGTACAGATATATCGATAGCATCATTTTTTGCGCCTAAGGTCGCGGGTTTAGAAAACGGGAAACAATAAGCTCTTCAGATAAATTGTTCTGGGTCATGTAGAAACAAATCTCTTATGCACAAAAGCCTACGGTGCTTGAGAATAGAATTAGAAATGTGCAGTATTTCAAAAAAGCATAAACGCTATTTGCTAATAAGAGAATATATTTCTTTGATAAGCGTGAAGCTCCGCTTTTGTTCCTTTTTCGCTGGGCTTCGTTGTTATAGCTACGTCACAATGATACATAAGATATAATCATGGTGTATAACTCCTTTCATTGCCGGTTATACCTTTCGCTACAGATAAACATCGGTAGTTTCGCTTTCATTGGTTATCTAAGTATGTATTTAATATATTATTGGTTACGATAGTAATATATATCAGTGGCTAACTGAAGTAACCAGATAAAAGGCCTAAATTTATTTGTCGAATTTTAGAATGTATTTAGGATAGACTAACCTTTTTTGTTCTTTATACCGTAAAAATGTATTATATTCACTTTGTTCTTTATTTGAAGAAATCAATAACTTCTTACTGACCGTCATAGATCCGAATTATAATTGAATTTAATTGCCTTGAAAACAGCTATTGTTTTTGGATTCTCAGCCCTGTATCGAATTTCCCACACTTTATTAATAACAATCGATTCACGTCCAACTAATAAAAATATTATCTTCATTCCACTTTGCATACATCCTACAAACCAATTACTGTCAAAAACTATCAGTTTTTTTGGCATACGATGTATTGAGGAAGGTAATAACTACATGATTAATAAACGATCGATATTGTATGTGTCGATGTTGTGGGCGTTCTACTTGACTTGTCAATGTCGTATGGCGCCCCAACCGCTTGCTCCTGACTCGCCTACTTGAGTCAGCAACTGGTCTTGTTCGTTCGGAAATTAATTAGGGTAACGCTTTCGAAGATAATTTAAAATCGAGCTTAGCCTGGGATTTGTTGCATTTACAGATACGTCAGGATTCGGGGACTGTCGTGATGGAGCGAAGGTTTACGAACTCGTTGCTTAAGTTAAATTAGGTAGCAGGATTAAAAGCCATGTCCAATGAGACTTTTTTATTATCATATGCTCTCTTTGTTAATCGAAGACACCACCATTTTTTGGTAAAGGAAATATCGTGCGGAAACCTGAATCTAAATGGACTGAAATGTATTGTCTGACATGTATTGAGCAAGCGTGATGATCAATGCTGTGGATCTATTCTAAACGCGTGTAAACTTTCCGTGTCGAGAACGTGCCTACACAGATACGGTATTAAAACCTGTTAATAATAAAAGGTAGAAAATATTATAAGATTAAAATTAAGAGTTTTACCGTTGATTATTAAAAATATATTTTCGTAAGCATCAATCATAATTGGAAGATTTCACGGAAAGTTTTCACGCGTTTAGAATAAATAGCTCTTTTGGTTTTATTTCTGTATGAGAAGAGGTATTTACCCTGCATAGGAAGTCTCAGTATTAATCAGAATTATTACGAGCGTATATCGTTAGATTATGAAATAAGTACGAAAATAAAGAAAGCCTTATTGTTTTCAAAAATTTCGAGACATTCAGAAGGTTAACTGTGATATGTACAGCTTTTATAGTGTTGGCGCCTTGGTCGAGTTGAGAAATTATACACTGGACCAGACAATATAGCTCGAGTCGCCGAAGTTAAGACTGCCAAAGGATGTCTGCGACGTCCTCTGACTCGTCTCTGCCCTTTGCCTTCGTCTGAAGAACCAGATGTTTGAAGATCTCCTGCTGCAGACCTTCAACAGGGGGAGGATGTTCGCGCCTGCTGTTAACCTAATGGCAAAGACTCGCAATCCATTGTTGTGTGTCCATTATTAAAATTCAGTTTTTATCATTCTTACGAAATTATTGTCGGGTAAACAGTTGTTCCAAAAAGTTATCTCCAAAAAATCTAATTAAACCATATCTACATAATTATCAAGGCCTTTCATTGTGTCCATACGAGACATATAGGTACCATGTTGGTTCGTTGCAGGTATATAAGCACTAGCAAGTTTGTGTAACAACCAGTTGCGAGTTTCAACTAACTAACAACTTTGGTAGAGAACCATATTTGTTCCAGTTATCATAATTAAATATCTCATTGTTGTGTGCTTACATGCGTTTATCATGTGAGCGAGTTTGCAATCTCATTCGTTCGTTCTGAATGTCAGAATGAATCATGGGCTTCACTTACTACGTTCTTGACCTTGGCGTGACAGATTGGGTCAAGGCCACTCGATTGTTATTGGTTAATGTCAATTTTGACAGCTATCTCGACTTTTAAGTTTGGAATGCAGTAAGCGCGCGGCGACAACTCCTATTATCGCATTCTTAGCATGATTTGCAGATTTAAAATCATGTACCTTTTATGTTTTGCAATACGTTACATGTGTATGATAAGTGGTAAGACCACTTGCGGCTAGATAGAGTTGATTTGCTTTATTGATTTAGCAAGAATATCACTGATAGCAATATCGTGGTACCCACGGTCTTAAATAAAAAAGTACTTATATATTTTTTTTGGTTTTTTGTATGACCCGCTTTTATCGAATGTATCCCGCTTTTTTACTTAAATGGTTTGAAAACGGTTTGCCCTAAAATCTGGCATGCTGGTATAGCCTAATAACTGAAGGATACCAATTTAGACAAGTTGACGGACTTTTGGAGTTCTGATTCTGACCACCACGTGTGGGCGGCGTGCGGCGTAAAGACTACGACGACGTAACGTTTAATTACCAACGCGAATGGTTTAAAGCTCACCAAAAAAGGCACCAAACCTACATTGGACCGTCGATGTAAAGCAAAGTTGCTTAACCTCTATAATGGATTTATTTGCACAGTAGTCATTAAGCCACGAGTTGTTTTTGCATAAGTTAAAGCCGATTCTTAAAGATTTCAACAATTCAATGACAGCAAGTCGGGACCATTGGCGTCCCGATCCGTGAATTGGCGGGTCGTATCGACAGACCTTTGAAAATCGGAAAGTCCCGCCCAAATCGAGCCTCCTAGCATGGCTAGGCCAAGTAAAATTGTAATAAATTTCGCTAACAAATAGGTTTGTAAGTAAGAACTAGGTATATATATATACATAGGTAAATAAAGGGATACAATAATACTTGTTTCATTTTAATTCATTGGTCAGGCTTCTTCTATATATAAGGTAATATTACAATACCAAAAATATCAGTTTTCCAAGCACGTATTTTTTGGTTTCGCAAGAGCTATAATGTAACACTTAATTTTTTTGTAGATCTGACAACTCGAGAGATCTGCGGGCGTTTACGGGCTCAGTGAAGATAATATTGCCAAATCGGCTCTATTCTATACAGCGATGAGATACGTGATATTACCAGGTGTAAATGATATCGTAACGAAAACTGATGTCAGTACACTGGAACTCACAACATTAGAATTTTGCGTGGACCTATTCATGAATTATCAGATTTATCTTATTTATTTTTACTGATTTCAGTATAAAATAATAATAGTTTTTGTCCATCCTGACGCAATTTTGAATAAAACTCATTATACTATTTATTTTTGCATAAACCTGCAATGTAAATAAAAAAAATAAACGGTAATTTTTTCGCAACAGTTTACAAATGAGGTCATCACTCGCAGTAGCTAAATAATACTCGTATAACATCATAGTACAATAATCTCGTAGCATTTTGATCGCATTGTTTACTATAAATCGCATACTCAAAAATGTCAAAAACTGTAATTTATTATTTCCGATAAAGTTATTTATTTTCTTCTTAATTCCTCTTTTTATTATAGGCATGTGTAACCTTTTCCCATAGTTTCAGGTACGTTGTCACTTATACATAGGCTGCACTAAAAGTATCGGGAATGGAATATTTCCACTGTTCCTGTCATATTAACATCTTTTTAATTGAAAACTCCTTGGTTTTACAAATCGAATAGCATTTATTTATTTTAAAAAAGATTCACGGTCTTTTCACAAGGTTTTGTCAAACTTGTTTAGTCGTTGAGAAAATGGAATTGACTCGAGAAAATTCAAAAGCGATGATTTATTATGACTTTCGAAGTGGTTTAACACAAAAACAGTGTGTTGACCGGATGATTTCTGCATTTGGTGATGAAGCCCCATCCAAAACCACAATTTATCGCTGGTTTGCTGAATTTCAACGTGGACGTGTCAAGCTCAGTGATGATCCTCGTCAAGGTCGTCCAAAAACTGCAGTCACCCAAGAAAACGTTGATGCTGTGCGTATGCTGATTGAGGAAGATCGACATGTGACATACCGCGAAATTCAGGCAACTTTAGACATTGGCATGAGTCAAATACAAATAATCTTGCATGAACAATTAGGTGTAAAAAAGTTGTTTTCCCGATGGATACCGCATTTGCTATGTGAAGAGCAAAAAGCGGCTCGCGTTACTTGGTGCGTCAGAACTCTCGAAAGATTCCACGCAGGATCCTCAAATGCTGTATACAACATCGTATCAGGTGACGAATCCTGGATATATGCGTACGAACCCGAAACAAAAAACCAGTCACGAGTTTGGGTGTTCGAAAATGAGTTAAAGCCAACAAAAATTGTTCGTTCACGGAGTGTTGCAAAAAAAATGGTGGCCACGTTTGTCTCCAAAACCGGCCATGTTACGACTATTCCTCTTGAGGGACAAAGAATGGTTAATGCAGAATGGTATGCTAGCATTTGTTTGCCACAGGTCGTTTCTGAACTCCGTAGAGAGAACTGCAACCGCCGCATCATCCTCCATCACGACAATGCGAGTTCTCACACCGCGCACAGAACAAAAGAGTTTTTAGAGCAAGAAAACATAGAATTATTAGACCATCTGCCGTACAGCCCCGACCTAAGCCCTAATGATTTCTATACTTTCCCTAAAATAAAGAATAAATTGCGTGGACAGAGATTTTCATCACCTAAAGAAGCTGTGGACGCCTACAAAACGGCCATTTTGGAGACCCCAACTTCCGAATGGAATGGTTGCTTCAATGATTGGTTCCATCGTATGGAAAAATGTGTCAAATTTCGCGGAGAATACTTCGAAAAGCAATAAATACATTTTTAAATAGTAATGTTGTGTCACTTCCTTGATTCCCGAAATTTTCAGTGCTGCCCTCGTACCCTGTAAGGAAAATCCTCCACATAGGACCCCAAATCAAATACAGGAACTATTCGCATCTGCGGGTTCTGTACGAAGACTTCGTGACATGTTGCCACTTTGTACCAAAACTATAATTTTTTTAAATTACCTTTGCCGTCCTTTGCATTACACTGAAAGGCTTTCTGCTCTTTGTCGATGTCATGAACTGTAACTGCAAGATATTACAGTAACTAACTTTTGTAGGTTAGGCAACATTACACATCTTTTGTTTTTAAAAGAAAACAGACAAGTCTCGTGTAAGTCAGGTTCCGCTTTTGGTGTTGGTGTTGCATGCATAATAAAGAGGTTGTTACATGAATAGATACTTATTTTTGAAAATACGGTCCGTTCGGGACCTTCGAATAGATAAACGAAAGTCTTGGCCGATTACTTTGTCATCCATCTAGGTCCTTCAAGCAACCCCGAGATATGCCTGGGGTGCGGCCTTTATACAGTCGCCTCGCCTCCGCTAGAGGGGTGACCATTTTACACTCTTTCCCTCCGAAATGGTGCCTACTCCAGTACTCTAGTGTGACTGTTTGCGAGTTCCTGGTGCCCCCCTTCGGTTTCGAAGATAACCGTGCTTTGGTGGTTTTAGCCAGAAGGAGTCCAGCATGTCCTTACAAAGGAACTACATGATATATTTTCAGCGGGTTTCAGCAGCAAGGGCTTGAGCCTAGAGGTATCCAACTTTAAGAATTGAAACTTAAAGACAAACGAAAGAAGCGTGTAAAAAGTAAAAAAAAACAATGCATTGCCTTTAAATAATCGCGAACCTTGAACTTATGCTCGTTAGAAGGTCTCATGATAGAGGGAAAAACAAATCTGATGTGGGGATTATTATAGACAGATGACAGAAGGTATCATTTATGTTTTGTAATAGATTACATGTCTCTAGCAACTTGGGGCCGGATAGAGCGGTTTTTGTTTAGTAATTTGACAAAAATTACAAAAGTTATTAAAATTACACACACATTAAGCCGTAAACCTCCTGAACATGGGCCTCCCATTGCGGGTTCGATCCCCGCATGGAACACATATTTATATGATCTACACATAGAAAAAGAAACAATCTGCGGGTTTCTGGAACGCAAATGATCGAAAAATTAGTAGTAATTGATTAGCAATAGCAAGGTTAAAAAAAGAAAATAAAAGGAGCAAGCAGTCATAGGGAGTATTCTTTGTGGTGTCCGAAATAAGAATATAGTACCACTCCATCTCCTCCCACGGATCTCATCAAAAGCGTCTAAAGGACTCTAAACAAGAGGGATACAGGGGAGCAGTAACCATACTGCGCTCACCAACCCGCCTGCCAACGTGGTGAGTACTGGCATCTCCCCCATAATGATGACACAATTGTGGAAATCTAATGCACAAAAACACTTCTGGTCCAGTCCCTTGTACTTCCTGTAATTGATTATGCGGATGTTTGTTACTCTAATCTATCCCAAAAACATCTGAACAAATTGGATCGACTTCTCGACAGCGGTGTTCGTTACATCTTCGGATTGCGTAAGTACGACCACATTTCTTCCTACCTATCTAAGCTTAAATGGCTCAGGTAGCCATTTAAGCTTAGATCGGCTCCGTCAGAGGAGAGCCGTTAGATCACTCTGTTTGCTTTTCACTATTATAAACGATCCTTGTGGTCCTATCTTAAAATTTTCTTTCAACTTTTAGGTGGCGCCCACAGTCATGACCTTCGGGCTTCTGAAAATTTAATTCTTAACATTCCATCCCACCATACAGGGTTAATGTCCAAATCCTTTGCTGTTTCAACAATAAAACTCTGGAATGCACTTCCTCTTGATATAAAGAAAGCTCCTAATAAATTCGCGTTCAAACGTAAAGTGTGTCGATACTTCCTGAAATTGTTACAATCCTAATCAGTTTTGTCTTCGTCATTAGAGTCGCTTCGCGAATATGTAATATTTATATCAGATATTTTTATGTATTCTATTTATAATTATGGAATATAATATAGTATCTATTTTTATATTAGCATATGTATGTATTCCTATTTTTAATTCAGTCCTTTTTTACATTATCTATAGCTTTGCTTTTATACCTCTTTCGAAGTGCTTTGTTTAATCCAAAGGTTGACTGGTAGAGAATGCCTCATGGCATTACGTCCGCCTTGTGTGTACTCAATGTACATAAAAGTTTAAATAAATAAAGTCATTTGTTCAGTAGCGGACGTCCTCCGGCTGATATGATAATGAGGGAATATTGTCATTATCACCACTCTTGATTGGTATTCTATACTATTGATTGGATTGCTGTAGGTTAGTACACAGGCGGATGCTGTTGCTCTTTCTTTTGATATCAGCCCTGAGTCACCTTTCACACCCATGAGTTAAGAGAACCAAAACACGGTAGATTTTCTCACGATATCCTTTACGACCATAAACGCGGGCTTAAAGCGGGTTTTTAAATATTTTAATTGTAGCTTTGTACGCATGTGATTGCTGCAGATGACGTCATAACGGGACATTGCATCATCATTAGCGTAGCCTTCTCGCAATTATATTGGCGACGACTTCTAGTAATTATTTAAGTTATTTATCAGTTTTCAATGCATGTGATGGCGATTTGACCGATGTTACTCGTAACCCAATAACTGGGGGATCTGGTCCTGAAGTTAAACAGATTGCCAGACTCAGTTTCCTGCGTCATACGAGGACCTTTTTTTTTTATTGGTGCCCAGTGGAAATTCTTCATGAACTTCCTTCGCCCCGGGGAAGGGCGAAGGGGTATGCCGGACTCCTACCGGCTAAAACCACTGGGGCGGTCATCTTCGGTACCTAAAGAAGGCTCCAGGTCTTCGTATGATCACACTAGAGCCACCCACTAGTGCCACGCCTATAGGCACATCTCGGAAAGGGTGACTGTAAAGCGGTCACCCCCCCGGGGGGATTGTAAAGGATCCCCCAAAGCGTCCCACGGCAGCGCGTGACCACATGCGTGCTACCGTCTTCTCTTGGGTCGCTTGGTGTGAGCACGCAGATTCCCCAAGCTACGCACCCGCGAACCCATAGGCCTTGTAGCTACGGCAGGGGGTTTCAAGCGTATGGGAATTAGGCGCCAGGGCGGTTGTTACCCCGGCGCCGTCTCCTCCTTCTTCGAGCGGGATCGGCCCTCTCCCGATCCCGCTCTGCGGTCTCCTTCTGGAGTATGACGCTCTCACAGAAGGAGACCACTGCATTCCAGTTTTCGTGCTCTGCCAACATAGCCGACACTATTGCTAACAGACAGAGATCTTGCCCGATCCGATCGACCAGGATCCGCCGCTCGGTAGCCCCCTTCGAGCGTGGGCTGTGCGGTGTCCTGGTCGCTATCACAATGGTGGCATGGAGCCCCCCTTAGGTGCCGAACATCGATCCTCCATCGATCATCGATCAATCGCTCCAGTGGTTTTAGCCGGTAGGAAGTAGGTAGGTAGTTTTGTCATTTGCGTGCCGGAGAGAGACAGGCTACTTTTAATCCCTGTGGGATAGCGGCTGAAACCGCGGAGCGCAGCTTATTACATTATAAATTACGCAAATTTCTGATACAATGGGGCATTTGGGTGCAAAACATAAATGTAATCCAAAGAACCCATTCGGAACGTGATTAACATTGCGAATAACATAGTATGGCTTAAGAGCTCGTGTTATTATCATACGTTCGTATAATTTAATTATATTACTATTCATACTATAAAACGAGCTATTGCAATGTTCATATCGATCTGTTTCAATTTCAACGCATTTGTAAATTACATAAATAATGTTTATGTATTTAAATATGCACATGATAAATAACGACAACGGCGAGCGATATGCCATTTACTTGAGCGCGACATTGACATTGTCATTTTTCACACAAAATTACAGCAAGTTTTGTGGTCCGCTGAACTGCCCATATGACATGGTTATGGAAGATGGAGAAAAACAATTGAACCGTACGACGTTGCCGACATATTTTTTAGAATTTTTTCATTTTATGAGAAATATTTTATGAATATGTAAAGATTTATTAATCTAAATACCGTACGACGTTGCCTTAAACTTGACATTGGCGAAATTGTGGAAGATAATCTACAGAAGCCATAACCTAAGAGAAGAAGAAGAAGACATGGTTACCACATTATGGTACATAGGGTCAACGCAGTAAAAATACCGGACAAGTGCGAGTTGAACTCGCGCGGAGAGGGTAGCGTATGATGAACATGTTATCTACCATGTTTTAAATCTGTCCCAAATTTGTTTGTGGTAACTGAAAAAGTATTCATGGTACCGCATTGTAGCTAGAAATTGCTGAATATATTATCTATTGTTGAATTCTCTCTTGTACCAATATTTTATACCAAGAACAAACTTAACATCGTAGTTGAAAAATATTTTCTCCTATACATTCCAACTAGAAAAAAAGATTTACTGTTATTTTAGGACCATAGATTTCTTATAGTTTTAATGTAGTTTTTAAGTAAAGAACTATTGGCTACATTTATTTCAAAATTGTAAGCTTAGTAGTTTCGGAGTTAGGGGCTTGAATGGTCAATTTTCGTTTATTTTCTAAAAAACTTTATATCTATTTATTTTAAAATTATAAGATAAATATACTGGAAAGCCTCATAACAAGGCCTTTCATTTGATTTATCACACAGTACAGTTCGCAAAACTGTTTTTTAAATAATAATATTCCCCCAAAAGTGACTCCCATATTCAAAATTAGTTTATTTACATTACACGTCGGTGTTTGGATTGCAGAAATTCACGTGTGTATCAAATTTCAAATTAATCGGTCCAGTAGATTCGGAGCTAATTGGCTGTGAGTCTGTGACAGACGGACAGGCACACGTGTGATACTATGAGGGCTCCGTCGTTTTGATATTCGGACGTACGGAACCCTAAAAAGTTACCTTGACTATGTATTGAATCAGGATAGAGGAAATCCGTTAAATCCGTAGAGATCCGGCCGTAAAAAAATATATATAGTGGAGGCATTTGTTCTCCACTCGATGTCCTTGTCTGATATGAATAAGATGAGACTGTGCGTCTTCTGACAGTGCAAATCATATTTAATCACTAGCTACAGATTACTTTTGATCCCTCACTTATAATATAAAATACCCATTCGCACGTACAGATTAATTACACCCAACCATATAATAAGTACTCACGGTGTATGCAAATCATGTGCAGATAAACTAAAATTTAATGCAAGGATCAGTGAAAGGCTGGCTTATTAAACCGGTCACGATTGGCATCCATTAGCGGATCGGTGCGGTTTGACGACATTGAAACATGTACTTATCTAGTTCATTCATTTGTGGGTAATACTCAGTCTACGATTTGTGGGCTGTTTTCATTCACTCGACCTTTATCTGGCTGGCTGGGGTTGCTAGAATCAAAAATGACTTGGTGCGTAAGAAGTTTGACAGTGGCTGAATGGATTTGTTGCCTTTGCGTCGTAGTATAATGAAGGCTTGGGTTACAAAAAATGCTAGTTTTCTTTTCATCGTTTTTTACTCTTATCTTTGGCGTCTTGTAATTAATTTCCATACAAATTATAATTGCTAAAATTTCAGTTAATAAATATTTTGCTAAGAATTTAAGTTATTAATTTCACTAGCAAATCTGTCCATACCAAGGTTGTCTGGCAGAAATTGCCGAGTAGGGAAAAAAAGGGCGGGAAACTCAAACTGGCGCGGTTATCATTTTGATTTTCTTGAACTTAAATTTTAATTTTTTATTCGTTTATTTATCGGTAGAGTAGTTTTATGTAAATTTATATCGTTTTTATTGTGTATATATTGTAGTGTTAGCGAGGATTTGGTAAGTTTTTTTATACATATGTAAATATGAACGAGCCCCCTGATATCGTTGATCCTGGTGGTACAAACCTCCAGGTTTCACAGTTTGTTACAATTAGTAATGATGCATCTAGCATGGATACAGACGGATCCGTGTCCACTAATAAGAGAAAGAGGACTAAATCAGTACGAGTTTGTAAACATTGCAACAAAAAACGAAAAAAGAGAACTAGTACGGATTTAGGAAAACTTACTCCCAATGACTGCATGTGTGACGAAAGTGATACGCCCCGGGACTCAAAACAAATTAGCATTAATATCCCTGAGAGCACTGCTTCTGTTTTGTTGAGTACGAATAATGTTACACTAGACAATCAAAATATGAATATGGTTGCTGAACAAAATGGAAGCAATGTTACTACTAACGAGAAAACATATACTCCTGTGGGTAGGAAATTATATGATTCATCGGATGCTGCCCCATTTTCGGTACATGTGCAGAAGCAGCAGATAGAGGGTTCCACCACCTTGAATCCAGTTATATTTGGTAGATTCCTGAAAAAGTATAATTTTTTAAATATTGTTAATGGGAGTCTTAAGAAGATCGGAAGAAACAGATTATCACTCTCATTTTCATCATACCAGTCTGCGAACTCTTTTGTTTCCTCGAATGTACTTATTGATTATAATTTTAAGGCGTTCATCCCATCATCCAGCACTACTAGAATGGGTCTGATTAAGGGCGTTCCTACGGAGTTAACGCCTGAAGAGGTGATCGATAACGTAACTGTTCCGATTGGCTGTGGTAAAATATTAAAAGCCCGCCGCCTTAACTATAAGGTGATGGTCGATAATGGTCCAACCTGGAAACCATCTCAATCTGTAGTTTTAACCTTCGATGGACAAGTATTGCCTAAACGAGTTTTCATGTGCTTTAATTCCCTACCAGTTGAATTGTACACTTTCCCTACGGTGCAGTGTTATAAATGCTGCCGATTTGGGCATACAAAAGCATATTGTAGAGGGAATCCACGATGCTTTAAATGTGGTCAGGGTCATTGCGGTGACACTTGCACAGTGGATGAAGAATATGTCTCTTGTTGTCTATGCTCTGGTTCACATTTAGCTACTAGTAAGTCATGCCCGGAATATATTAGGCAAAGTGAAATTAAAATGACTATGGCCAAAAGTAGTATTTCATACTCTGAGGCTTCTAAATTACACAAACCGGTTACAAAGTCCTATGCGGATATATTATCATCCAATACATATTTAAAAACTAAGGAAATATCACCTCAACCATCTTCTTACTCATATAAAAAAACAGTATTCTTAAAACTTCGAAACCCTCCTAAGCCCGCGAATGAATATGATCGCGCTGCCCATGAACAATTAATCAAAGAATGCAATATTCCTCCTCCAAGTAACGGTTGTGCTCTGAATTCACAATCAGAGATTAATAGTAAACCTACAATTACAGAAATTATAATTGCTTTAATCAATCTTTTAACTCAATGTAATGTTATTTCACCGACCAACGCTGCCCCTCTATTTAATCAATTTACAAATATATTTAATAATGGATCGCAATCCAGCCAGATTGATCCAGTGGAATTGCCGCAGCATTAGTGGTAAAAAAAGTGATCTTTTGTTTTTAATTAATAAGTATGATCCATTTGTTATAACTCTTTCGGAGACATGGCTTAAGCCAGAATCTTTGTTTAAGATTTCTGGTTATGCCTGCCTTCGAGAGGATAGATCCGATGGGTATGGTGGAGTAGCTATACTCATCAAAAAATCTTTTTCGTTCTCTTATCTTCCTCTTCCTTCTCACAGCAGTAATCTATCAATTATTGCTGCCTGTGTAAATAATATTTGTTATGTTTCTGTATATATTCCTCACCCTTCATCTGATACTCTTTCAGAAATAAATAGAATTCTGTCTTCTTTACCTAAACCGTTCATAATCTTAGGGGACTTTAATTGTCATCATATGTCTTGGGGTTGTTCCTCAAGTACCTACTTAGGTGAAGAATTGCTTGAGATTATAGATCACAATAACCTATGCATTTTAAATACTGGTGAACCTACACGCCGCAACAGCCCTACGGCTGGAGTTAGTGCAATTGACATTTCTTTCTGTACTCCCAACTTAGCATGCACTTTATCATGGACAACTTTCTCTTCTACTTGTGGCAGTGATCACTACCCTATAGTAATTACTTTTCCATTTAAAAATAAATCGCAGGTGAGGCGAAATCCGCGTCTTAAGTATAGATTGCCTGATAGTAATGATGACTATTGGGACCAATTTAAAAGTTGCGTTGACCGTAAGATCCCATCGTTACCAATACTGTCCCATGGGAATGAACCGCTATGTGCCGAAGCTTTTTCGAAGATTTTGATCGAATCTGCTGATGAGGTCTTTCCTATAAAAAAAAGTGCTGTAAACTGGCTTCCATCTCCACCTTGGTGGGACAGTGACTGTACTGTAGCTATTCAAAAACGAAAAGTGGCTGAAAAAGCTTATTGTAAAGAAACCACAAATGAAAATTTTGATCAACTTACAAGAGTTATCAAAGAAACACACATCTTCCTAAAGAAAAAAAAATCAGAAGGATGGAAAAGCTTCTGTTCTTCCATTTCACCAAAAATAAACCCATCTATAGTTTGGCGTAACATTAGAAGATTTAGATCTGCATTTAATGAGTCTCCTTCATCTATTTCTCTTCCTATAACCGATACATTTTTAGACAAACTTGCCCCCCCAACTGTTCCCTCAAAACCTTTATTTATTTCCCCGCTGTATTCTTCATTTCCGTGTTCTAATACTGTACTAAACTCTTTATTTTCTCTTTCTGAATTAAAAGGTATAATATTAAATTTAAAAGATTCTGCTCCAGGTGACGATGGTATTCCGTATTCCTTTTTTACTCATCTTTCCGACCATACGCTAAATATCTATTTAAATATCTTAAATTCTATTTTGATAACGGGTAATTTTCCAAAATCTTGGAAGTCCCAGTCTATTATACCTATTTTGAAACCTGGTAAATCACCCAATGATGCATCATCTTATCGTCCTATAGCTCTTTCGTCTGTTCTATGTAAAATTGCAGAACACTTAATAAAAATTCGCCTTGAATGGTTAATAGAAAATCATAGTTTATTATCCCAGAGTCAATATGGCTTTAGGAGAGGTAGAGGTACCATCGATTGCATTAGCATCCTTATCACAGATGTTAGGACTTCTTTTTCCTTAAACGAGTCAGTAGTTGCCGCATTTCTTGATATAAATTCAGCGTATGATAACGTTGATTTAGATATCCTAATAAAAAAAATCAACAACTTCAATGTGCCACATCTTCTTACTAACTTTATTTACAACATCTTATATGATAGAACTATTAATATCTCTCTCGAAACTCATCATAAAAGCAGACATTTATGGAGAGGATTGCCGCAAGGCTCGGTTCTCAGCCCGCTGTTGTATAATATATACGCTCATGACTTGGAATCTTTTCTTAATAATAAAGTAAAGGTACTACAATACGCTGATGACTTGCTATTGTATCACTCAAGTGGATCAATAGATAAATCTTCTGCATCGATATCTTCTTCGCTAGTACTTCTCAAAAATTGGTTAGATCAACATGGCTTACAGTTATCTTCTGCCAAAAGTACTATTGTTCTTTTCACTAGAAAAAGATTACCTCCCCCTGTTATTATTAATTATGACAATAACCCAATCCCTGTTAAAAGTAATGTTAAATAATTAGGTGTCATCTTAGACGGCAAATTGTCGGGTATTCCACATTGTGATTACATAGTTGGAAAATGTGAACGTCTCCTAAATATTATCCGGTGCCTCGCTGGAGTTTGGTGGGGCGCCCATCCGTTTTCCCTCAAACTAATCTATAACGCATTAATTAGAAGCGTTATGGATTACGGATTATATGTGCTGGAGCCCTGCAACAGAAGTGCTCTTTCAAAACTAGATAGTATACAGTCCAAAGCTTTACGAATTATTACAGGAGCGATGAAATCTAGTCCAATAAATGCCTTACAGGTTGAATGTGGTGAACCTCCACTACACTTACGAAGACAGTTCCTATCCGACAAATTTATATTTCGTATTCTTCAATTTTTAAACCACCCTTTATTTCCATCTCTGCAGTCTCTCTCAGATCTTGTTGATAGTTCTAGTTATTGGGCCTATAAAAATCCTCCCTGTTTAGTGATAAGTTACCGTAAATTTCTGTCTCTTCAAGCGCCTACTCACCGTTCTATAGTTCACCCCTTATTTACTTCAAGCTATGAATCATTGCTAATAACGCCAAATATAATTTCAAACTTAGATATTGAAAAGGCGGATAATAACACTCATGTACATTTTAATTTTATTATCGAACAAAACTGGCGCGATTGGCATCATATTTATACTGATGCATCTAAAATTACATCGGTTAGTTGTGTGGGAGTTGGAGTATTTCATCACCAATATGACGTTGTCCAAAAGATTAAGTTTCCAGTGGAGACATCAGTCTTTACTGGAGAATGCTATGGAATTTTAAAGGCTATAGAGTACATTATTTTAATGAAGTTAAAGAGAACCATAATTTTTTCAGATGCATTGAGTGTTTTACAAACTCTGGCCAAATTTCCTTTTAAAAGTCAGTCGCATTCCCCATTAATTATAGTAACTAGGCAAAAATTATATGAATGTAGTTTAAAAGGATATAGTGTATCTTTCGCATGGATTCCGGGGCATGCAGGTATCAGGGGAAACGAAAGAGCTGATCGTCTTGCGAAGGAAGCGATTGAGTGTGGTGATCTGTTTCCATATAAAAATTACTGCCATGACTTGGCCGCTCTGCCACGCATTTATCTTAAGGAATCCTGGGATGATGCTTGGACAGCCAGTGCTCGAGTCAAAGGTAGAAACTACTACCAAGTACAACCTTCTATACCTTGTAAACCATGGTTTTATAAAGCTAATTTTAACAAGTTAGTAACGAGTATTTTAATCCGCATGAGAATTGGGCATAGTTGTACTCCGGCTCACCTGGCTAAACTTGGTATTATTGACAATGCTGCTTGTGAGTGTGGAGCCGAGGCTGGAGATCTGAATCATATATTTTTTGCTTGTCCACGATATGACCATTCAATACTTTTCAATAGTCTAGTTTCTCTTCATATTTCTCTTCCCACTTCTGTACAAATATTATTATTAAGTAACAATCTTTTAGTATATAAATGTTTATCTCTATTTATTATTTCAAATAAAATAAAGATATAATTTGTTTTTGTTTAGTATTGATTTAAAATCTTAATATTAAGTATGTATATACATTACTGTAAAATAAACTGTAACGATTACAAAATTTCGATCTATTTACAATCATAATACTAGTTTCCCGAACTTTTACGTTGTTTAAACTTGTCCTTGGCAAAATGGCTGTGGCTACAATTGCCATTATGAAGAAAAAAAAAAAAAAAAAAAAAAAAAAAAAAAAAATTGCCGAGTACGACAAGACCGCCCTTTGTGTACATGCCATTTTATATATTTGACCTTCTTTTTAGGCTTCCGAACTTCCGAATGAAAAAACGGTGGATCTCTTACAAGATTACTCGTGTGTATATCTGTCCGTCTGTCACAGCCAATTTGCTCCGAATCTACTGGACCGATTAAATTGAAAATTAAAACACACGTGAATTTCTGTGATCCAAACACGGATGTGTAACCTATAGATTATCAAATATCAAATGGAAGGGCTTATTGCGAGAGTCCCAAATATTTTCATTTTAAAATACATAATTTTCAAATTGTTTAAGAAAATAGATGAAAAGTGACGATTCTCACCAGGCGATAGCTCCTAAACTACAGAAACAAAAATTTTGCATAAATACAGATTATACTTCTTTACTTATAGATTACAGTAAAACCAATAAGAAATCTGTGGTTTTAAAATAACATTGTGAATCTTTAAATATTGTGCGAACAAATTTAAATTTGCAGTTGGAATGTTTGGGGGAACACGCACTTGTCCGGTTTTTACCGACTTCAAAAAGGATGAGCTACTCAATTCGATGGGAATTTTTTTATGTATGTGCACCGATTGTCCCATATAATTTTTATTGAGTCGTTTTTTAACCAGCTTCGATAAACAGGTTCAATTTGAGTGCGCTTACCTAGATGATGTC
The DNA here is from genome assembly GCA_947459985.1 of Diloba caeruleocephala. Taxonomy (NCBI): domain Eukaryota; kingdom Metazoa; phylum Arthropoda; class Insecta; order Lepidoptera; family Noctuidae; genus Diloba; species Diloba caeruleocephala. Next base: position 6,052,395 of record OX381613.1, read on the forward strand.
TTAATAGTTTCTAGTCTTAGAATTATTTTTAGTGTTAGATACGGATATCAAATTGGGAAAAGATTTTACATATATTTACGCCAAAGAGAAAAAAAACATTATTTAACAAAAAAAATATCGACTTTAAAATTCTATAGGATATTAAAATCACTAAAAAGAAAAAAATTACTTTATTTATGAAGTCGGCGGGGCCAGTTATGCCCCAACCATGGTTCATGCAGGCCAACAAGTTATATTTATGGGCCCGTCTTTTTAGTGGTTTTAATATCATATAGAATTTTGAAGCCGGTAGTTTTTTTGTTAAAAAGTTTTATTTATGTTATATCTGGTGTATAATATAGAATAAAGAAAATATAACATAAAGACTATACTGGGTGCCGACTTAGTCACCGTCAACACTAATGCGGTAGAGCACCGATCCTATTAATAGCAATAAAAATATATTTTATAACTACATACTAACAAATAAAACGCAAAAATGTATCTATCCACTACACTTGCAGCTTACAACCGGTATGCACATGCACCCGTTTCGTATATTCGTACAATATCCGAGCGCGAGGCGGGCACTGCGCACGTGTTTATACCTACCTTCTGATTATATGGTAGGCCGGTAGGCGCATTACGCCATTGATCACCAGCTGTTTTAGATTTGTCGCTGTGTTAAAAAATAAATGGATATTATGCTTTTTTTATTGATTCGGGTAGAAAATCGGCCCCCAGTATAGTTTTGCGCAAAATTAATACTTGTTGAAGAGCCTTTTAACTTCGTTTTTTCCACTTCAAGCTCTGACGTAAGCAGAGAGCTTTTGCTTCTTAATTTATTTTGACAACCTTATCATGAACAAATTGTAAAGAATACCTGACAGTTATAGGGCAAGTAAACGCCTATAAAGCGCGCATTTTACTGACCACTAGAGTTGTGCAAGCTGTACACGTTATGGTCTCGATAAGGACGCGTGTTTTATTTATGGGGCGTTACGCAATTATGATCGACATTAAGAGTAAGCACTTAGTTTGCTTATAAATTGACTTTACCCACGTGATTTTTTTGAGATGACTGATTAAGGCATACTTGTTATTATTTAACAAGTTTTATTGTAGATAGGGCTTTTGTCAATACAAATATTATCGTCGTTCATTTAATTGTAGACAGTAATTCAATCCATTTTAACATTCAACTGGATTGCTATTTGTTGGAAATCTAGATCAATTTATTTTAATTTACTCGTACTTATGGTAACTACCAAAATGGTCCCTGATATTTTTTTTTTTATTTTTTTTTATTAAAAACGTTGCCCTACACTAGGATTTCTCCTGTGTCGTGGGTGCGTTTACAAACACAAATTCCACACACAATACACCCAGACCCGGAACAACTACCTGCAGATCGTACAAATATTTGTTCCGTGCGGGAATCGAACCCACGACCCGGTGCGCAGCAGCCGTCTGTATCAGCCACTGCACCAACCGTGCCGACTTTGTGCTGACGAATTTGAAGGCTTGACTTGTTTCTCTCTCTTCAAAATTCAAATGCGCGCGAATGAATTATAGTGCGGCCGCCGAGAGACTGCGTTCCTGACATCTGTTAGTTGGTCTAGCTTCTGTTATATTAAAGACCAGGTGGGACCCGCGGTTTCACCCTCGTTTAATTTAAAAGAAATTTAGAGTACTTCGACATAGAATATATATATTGGATTTCAAGGGATTTTTTTTTGCGCTGAAACCTAATTATTTTCTAAAATGAAAGTAGCCTATGTTATTCCTAATAACATCAGCTATCTGTCAGTGAAAGTCCCATCAAAAATGGACCAGCCGTTTCGGAGATTACGCGGAACAAACAGACACAGACAGACAAAACAAAATTAAATTTGTTTTTTGTTATATGTCCCGTATATACTTTCATATGCATTTAGTAAAAAGTTGTTATTTTGGCATTACAAACAGACACTTCAATTTTATTTATTTGTATAGATATAGATTTAATCTAGCACTAAACTATTTAAGTTTATTATGTGTTGACGTTACAATACTAAAATCATATTATATATGAAATTTAATCTTTTATATAAAAGAAACGACCAATTAACAGATGTCAGGAACGCATTCTCTTATCGGCCGCACTTTAGGTTTAAAGTTTATTAAATATTCCTGCGTGTGGTGATAATACATATCTATACAAATAAATAAAATTGAAGTGTCTGTTTGTGATGTAAAAATAACAGCTTTTTACTAAATGCATATAAAAGTATATACGATACCTACAACAAAAAAACAATTTTTAAATTTTTTGTCTGTCTGTCTGTCTGTTTGTTCCGGGTAATCTCCGAAACGGCTGGACCGATTTTGACGGGACTTTCACTGGCAGATAGCTGATGTTATAAGGAATAACTAAGGCTACTTTTATTTTAGAAAAATAATTTGGGTTCCGCGCAAAGAAAATAAAACCCTTGAAATCCAATATATATATATTCTATGTCAAGTGTATATGTCGAAGTACTCTAAATTTCTTTTCAATTCAACGCGGGTGAAACCGCGGGTCCCAGCTAGTATACAATAAGATTCTTAATGTTTCCATTCATCATGATCATCAAATCAGCCAAATGGCGTCCTCCTGAACAAAACAATGGCTACCCCATAGACGACCGGAGACATGCCGTGTGTCGTCGTTTTGGGAACAATTTGCCGTTACTCACCACGACACTGCTGCCTAGCCCCCTGGTTTAGACTCCCTTACTTGCCTTTTATGACATCCACGGGAGGCGATGGAGTGGTGCTATATTCATAATCTGGACACCACACAGAACTATTATTTATATTATTGCACCTAAATACAATCTAGTATCTAGGATCTAGCCTACATAATCTGCGTGACGAAAGGTCCCATATATTACAACAATGCATATTCATATGGGCATAAATCAAACGTTTTATGCGTTGGGAGTGCAATATGTAATAACGACCGCGCCCTATGCAAGTGCCCTTTCAAAATATAGAGCGGTTATGGAGATACAATGAGATACATAATATTGATATAAAGTTTGTTTGTATAATATTTGGAATGTATTGGCTGGTATGATATCGACTGAGACTTGACTCGCGATTATAGAGAAGCAAGTCTATGTCCTTTATCGTTAGTTAAGTACAGTAAGCGACATAAGTAGCTGAACAATAAAAATAAAAGCATGTTGTTAATTCTCTTTATTTTAGAAACGTTGGTGATTAAGAAAACAGTACCTGGATGACCGAGCTTTGCTCGGTATTTTCGTGTTACTTAACAACGCCATCTGCTGTTGTGTCGTTAAAGCAACTAGTTGCTCACAAAAATAGTATTATTATTCGCCAATAGATGTCAGGAAGAGTCATATTTTTCAGTTGAGACTACTCAAACGCCTATAAAATGACATTTTCTAAAAATGATTCCTAGCTAGATCGATTTATCGCCCCCGAAACCCCCTATATACTAAATTTTATGAAAATCGTTCGAGCCGATTCCGAGAGATATATATATATATATATATACAAGAATTGCTCATTTAAAGATATAATATAATATAAGAAAACATATAGTATGATGCAAAAGGTGATGGTTGAAAGGAATTTGAAAAAAAAAGATCAACGACTTATGTCGCTGACCGTGCCTATGTAGTAAAAGTATACCAATTTTAATTGGTCTAATATTATTGCTGTCATCTGATATAATAACAAAAACGGATACGGATAAACCAAAGGCAATATTTCAACTATTTATTAAACATGCAAAAGTTCAACTTTGGCTTTTACTGATGGTCTAAACCCTGTTTGATACGACTACCGATAAAAATAATGGACTTCATAAAATCGCAATTATATTATATCTATAAGTCTGTGCATAAGAATGTTGGTATCTAAAACCTGGCTACTGCAATCGCAGCTTAACCTTGCAAATATACGTGGCAACAATTTAACTATAAGCACCTCAAATTTTATTATAGAGATGATTAATTATTATTATTTATATTTTTTAACCGTGTGGTGTCCGGATTAAGAATATAGTACAACTCCATTTCTACCCGTGGATGTCGTAAAACCCTAAGACTAAGGAACCAGAGGGATGGGCAGAAGCGTCCCTTCTGTGGAAAAGTAGCTATTCTGCGTTCACCAACCCGTCTGCCAACTTAGCCTGCTAAGCGTGGAGAATACTGGCAAATGCCCCCCAAAATGATGACACAATTGTGGAAATTTGTGGGGAGGCCTTTGTTCAGCAGTGGCCGTCCTTTGGCTGATATGATGATGATAATGATGATTAGTTATTTCTTGTACTATTTTGGAGAAAAATAAACACCTTTAATTACTAATCATAACTCATATTATTATACTAGCTGTTGCCCGCGTTTTATTTTTAATAACATAGTTATATGAAAATATGTAAGTATAATTAGTATATATATATGGATTGCATTTCATGTGTTTGAATTTTTACGCGGAACCCTAATATTTTTCTAAAATATAAGTAGTGTAAGTTACTCCTTATAACATCATCTATCTGTCAGTGAAAGTCCCTTTTTTTGTGTGTGAAAAGTTTTATGAGTGAAATTCTACCCTAAAGAGGGTTTTTATCCTAGGGGGTATCCGTTTGTATAAAAAAAGTAAAACAACATCAGTTTTGTTAGATCTATACAAAAATGTATTTACATAATCCACGTGAGCGAAGCCTAGCTAGTCTATAGTATACGCGATGTAATCCGTTTAAAGGTGTTTTACTATAATGTGTCATAATCGTGAAAGCTTGTTTATCACGATATTTTTTGACTGTATAATATAGCCTAAAACCTAGCCGAAGAGATATAGAATAGATACTATCCAACTGTGAAACTATTCGCAGCCATTCGGTGGTTTTGGAAGAAGTGTATCAACGCAAAAACTCTCAGTAATGAAGGAAAAGCAACTCTTATTTATAGGCGTAACTAACAAAAATCAATGTATTGGTGACACCCACATTAACACCAGTGATCATAACTTAAACATGTACTAAACCCCTAATAGTATTAAAGTAATATGTAAATGATGTCAATAACCATAAATTTAGTTCTACAACGCAATCAACCGTAACACGCATGCCTTAAATCTCGTATTATAAACACTGGAATAAACAAGGCACATGATAATGACAGAACGAGCTCTATTCACACTTAATGTCAGTATGCACATAAATTATAATGGTGTATACACGGACCTTATTGTGAAAGACATAGGGACTATATTACCTGTCGCGGGGGCCCATATTACCCTTTCACACTTATTATGCTGTGTAATTAGCGACAATGTCATTGGCGTACTTTAGTAAGTCAGTTAGCAGGATGATAATTTGGTTGGTATGACAAATGTTTGTTCAAGGGTTGGCCTAAGATTTCGGATGCAAATTATTGTTTATTAGGACTTAAGCTTTCCGTTATGATTGGAATTGGGGTTTCAATAGGCAGAACTCAGAAGCTTGAACTCGTCGTTTCCTTGTCGTATCGTGTATAAAGGAAGTCGTGGAAGGCTTACTTATCAGGAAGATAAACTCCTTAAAGCAAAGCTCTGAATATGCAGTTCGCATTAGACCTGGCAAACATCTTAAAACGTGACATATTTCAGGGCATTGTGTGCTTTTCAATGCATTGCTAAACATAAGAAACTCTGGAAGACGGGCTTTGCATCTTATAAATACTTGCCAAGTTGAGGATGAATGGACCTTTGAAGTGCTTAATAATGAACTAAGCATATTGAACTAACGCACATTTCCTAACTGCTAAAGCGCATTTCAGTGAGGTGTCCGTATTAAAAATATGGCAACACTCCATATCCTCCCAATGATGTTGTAAAAGGCGTGTGAGTACTGGCAAATTCCCCCTAAAATGACGACGACACATTGGTGGAAATCTTTGTTCAGCCGTTGACGTCCTTTGGCTGAATGATGATGAAAGCGTTACACATTACCTAATATCAATTAATACATTACATTCAGATAACTATAAAATAAAATGTCAGCAAGTTAGGTATGATTGATCAACCGCTGTCATAAATTTTAAGCCCGCTTAATCGGCCATTGATCAATCGTTTGCGATGTATCATTTTGTGAGTCGGTTGCGGAATTTCGGGTGTCTATCTATACGTACAAATTAATACATATTTATTGCTGGTTTGTCGTTAAATATTATTAATATGAATGTTTGTTACACTATCAAATTTAATTAACGCAAGACGTCAGATATTTTTATCAATAGTTTTTATCAGCATAAGATATATTCTAAATATATAATAGTAGAGTAGGCACTTACTGATTGAATTCAATTCTTTTTTTGGTAGTTATAGTCATTTATCTATACCATTATAATAAAACTGAAGTGTCTGTCTTTGATTTCAAAAATGCCAATATTTAAGTGAAAACTGCTTTTTATACGATGCTTAACCATAAATTAAAAAAAAAATTTTTTTTTATCTGTTAGTTTAAAAGTTTTATCTCGAATATGTTTTATAACGAATTTCAACGAATGTCTTAGGGATAAAAACAGGAATTTGATCAAAAATTTCGATATCTTGCATCTATAAAAAAAATATATATATAATTTGCGAAGCGGGCGGGTAATGGCTAGTAGTACCATAAATCTCATTAAATTTATAGATCTTATCTCTTTGTGGAAGTCAGAAAGACGCCAGAAGGGCTAAAATACTTTTTTTTTATCGCTTCTAATAAATTGTTTTTGCATTGAGAAAATATAAATGAAATATTCCTTCATCCATGCTACACACCCAGCTGATAACACTTACGGATTTCGCCGATTTGGGTGTATTAGTGGCAACAAGCCCAATAGAAAAATACTATATAAAACTATAAACCAAAACCTTCTTAGATCACATAGCCACAATAAATATCTACTACCCATAATATAGTTACCGTACCAACACAATGATTCTAAATCCGCTAATGATTCATGAAACAAATGAGTAACTCGGTCATTTGTAAACGTAGGTACCAACCAATGTTTGACCGCTATTGAGTTACCGAACGATGGATATTATACAATTGAACTGTGACATCATGCGGTTTGTTCATGGTAATTAACATTAGAACTTTGTTTCAAGATTCGTAAGAGATCGCTCACATTTTTGGACGGCATTTGATATGTTACCTAGTTCTTAGTTCTTGGTAAGCGGGTTGGTGAGCGCAATATGGCTACCTGATCCACAGAACGGACGCTGCTGCCCATCCCTTTAGTCCCTTAGCCGCCTTTTACATCATCCACGGGAGGAGAAAAAGAATGTTATATTCAAAACCACTGACTATACGAAATGACTAAATAAAATACATACATAACAGTACTATGTCTGGATTTGGCAAAAAATGCATTAAATTTTTCACCGGTGGTAGGTCTCTTATTGCAAGAGTCCGGCTTCGTAGGTACCACTGCAGTTTGTGCCCATAGCACAGCGCACAGGGACGCTTCGGGGGATCCTCTACAATCCCCCCGGGAGGGTGACCGCCCCGGTGGTTTTAGCCGGTAGGAGTCCGGCATGGCCCTTCGTCATTCCCCGGGGCGAAGGAAGTCCATGAAGAATTTCCACTGGGCTCAATAAAAACAAATAAATAACTAAAATTAAAAAAGGGTACCACCGCAGTGCCAGATATTCTATTGCCAACTTTTTGGGTATAGAAACTAAATAACTAATATCTTGAGGTGACGAGCGCAAAATGGTGCCATGCAGGTTTAGTCCTAAGTAGTATGACAGGCATGACGCTCTTCACCAGGCGAATGACCTCCTCGTCCGGTAACGAGGTAGTATAAAAATAAAAAAATAAATTGTCACGGATATTTTTCTTTCACCATTTTTCTACCCCTTTAAAGTTAGACAGACTGCACGGTTGTGTAGTGGATAAACAATTGATTTTCCACTACACTACCCGTGCCAATTGGCTTTTTGCACTGCTGTTCGATTCCCGAACGAAAACAACATTGGTATCAAGAGGTGTGTGAGATTTATGGCTTTTAACTAACAAAAGTTTTGTTAACTTCCGTGTTGTTATTGGACAATGGACTCAGAAACAAATACAATAAATCTCAAAAGACAGGTAAACTCATTAATCGCATTGTGATGTCCCTTAGCATGCTTGTGAGCGTGACTCTGATATTGGAAGACAAAACAACGGAAACATAATGGATTACATACAAGGCCGCTTCTGTTCAGTTGGTTGATGATATGTCGCTACAAAAGTATTCAATGGAACATGAAAGAGGTGTAACTATGGGAAGGTATGTGTAGAACTACCTTGATATATGCAAGGCGTTTGCATGAGTGCGCAACTGGATGTTCTATTGTTTTTTGCGTGTGATTCACAGTAGTACCCTACTTGATAACTTAATTAAGATGCTATGGTTAACTATATTACCACAGAAATAGGAAATAAGAAGAAGTAGTACGGGGGCATACGCCACCGCGACATGCCCAATTTGGGCCATCCGGAAAAAATGGCCGTTTTATAATATCAGTTGAGATTCGATCGCGTAAGTGAAACTTTGTTAAATTGTCGTGTTGTTCGGGGATAACATGCAAAAACCGAAGCGAAAATAATAACTTTATCAAGGAAGGAATCATATGCAATACGCAAGTGAAGGAATTTTCTTGTATTTGTCTATAAAAAGAATAAATTGAAAATATTGTTTTCTTTATTATATTATGTTACATTTGGATTGATGGAGCAGAACGACATTATTATTTTTGTACAAAATCCAATGCTTCTTATCTACCACTTTCAACTAGCAATTGGTGAATAACAAACGCAGTGAATAGAACAGCGAATGGTACTCCCATCAAGCTTACGTGTAGCGTGGTACAGCTGTCGTTTGCGGTTTGTGCGCTCGGTATGATTGGCTACCTATAAAGTCGAGTGTGTTTTAGTATGAGAAGCCAATTATAATGTTGTGTTTATTCAGTTCATTGGATGAGAACTTGTAACTGTGTGCATTAGTGTGCTTTTATGAAGAATGGTAGTGGGAAAATGGATATCTAGGCTCGCACACATTTTGATCTACATGGCATATCTCCTTTCTTCCAAAATCCTTGTATATGCCCTGCCTAAGCGTATTTGTGATAGCAACTAATAGAAGCTGAATACAAAGAGGTTTAAGACCTAGTTTCGGTCATAGGCTCCAGCCAAGTTGCGCCGAAACAATCGCATATAGGGGCATACCGGACTCTTGCCGGCTAAAATCCCACGGTGTCCTTCCACTTAACTCTAACCGGGGGTGAGGTGCACGCTTTGTAGACCGTGCCCCCGGCAGTACCGTTAATGCTCCTGCCATGTGTTTACTCTTCCAGATCTATCGGCAGTAAAATTGTATTACAATGTAAGAATAAAGCACTGCTTGGCAAAAGCTTCCTTCTCGAGGAACGAGCATCAGTATGCTCATTATGTGTTCACGACCTCAGAGGGCTCAGTGTGAGTTTATTTTCGTAATCGAAACGTAAACACGTGCGAAGCGATTACCGCGTTCGGTGCTCCAATTGGCTGAAGAGTTTGAAGCAGGCAAATCGCAGCGCCGAACGCGATAATCGGTTCGCACGTGTTTACGTTTCGATTACGGAAAGAAACTCATACTCGGCCCTCAGACCATTAGACCCAGATATCCTGACGATAAAAAAGATTCAACTTTATTCGCTGTGTGTCTTGAATTAACCAAGTACACATGACATTGAAAAGTCACATTGATACAAGCTAAGTTTAGAATCTGCAACCTAATGCTTAAGAAGCGAGTCCGTAAACCTTTGGGTCACCATGACATTTTCGATCATGAAATTGCGAATACCTAAAAAAAAGGGGATTTCAGATACTCGGGTATTCAGCATTACAATATTAGGCGTAACTAGGAACATCGAAATATGTTATCGAATAAAAATATTAAATACAATTAATAAAGATTTGATTCAAGAAATTAAAACAGAATGATGTTTATTTTTTAATAATTATAAAGTTATTAATTGTCATATAAACTAGTCAAATATATTTTAAATCAATTGTTAGTCATTAAAATTTATGCATTTTTCATATTTTTGACAGCCACCTCATACTGTCAGATTTGCGTGACAGAATGCGCGCGCAGCTTCAAATTTTACTTCAATAAACGCGCCAAAAGAAGTATAACTCAAAAATCACTATGAAAATCAATATTGTCAGAGACACTGTTGACAGTAGGTAGAGCTAGAAGTGACTCAGTACTCGCACAGATAAATTGCTTTAACTGTAGATAGTAAACACACGAAATGCTTATCAAAATAACTATATTTAACAGGTTACAAAATGTAGGCCAGGAGCACGCAATAAAACAAACACTTATCATTTATGGGACTACTTCCATAAAGATCTTGGTTGTCTTCATAAAAATGAACTATTTTGTAAAAACAACATGTCCACTGTGCAGTTCATAATTCTGTTTAGTTTTTATACGTTAACGGAATATTAAATAGAATCCTGGCCGAGTTCTTTGAGGACAGAAAGATTTAATGGCGCGTACCACCATTCATCATACCTATATAGCACTACGAGAAGTCGTTTTGAAGACCTGTTTTAAACTTAGGTATCGTAGTAACCTAACTGTATTAGAGCGAGAAAAAATGGTTAAATGATAAGTTGTTTTTCTATTTTTGTATTTCACAAAATTGTAATACAGATCAGAAACTGAAATAAAGATAAATATTTATTTATATAAATGATCATAATTATGTAACAAATTATAATACTATTGCATTTAAAGTGGTTACATATTGTAATTAATTTATTAATCGATTTATTATGGAATTGTGCTTGAATTTGAATTTATACTACACTAAGTGGCCGGGAAAATGTTGCTTTATTACACATTTCCTGCCTATGGTAGTTAACTATTACAAGTACTGCCAACCTTTATGGTTTATAGATAAACTGTGACGAAAGCCAGTATGTACGAAATTGTTAAAAAAATCTTGCCCAACTGTCCTCAATTTATTCAAGACCGTATTGAAACTTCACTGGTGGTAGAACCCTTATTGCAAGAGGCCGGCTAACGGCCGAAATTAATAATCAATCTCTTCCAAAATGTTTGGATTACGGAATAAGGATGTGTCTATGTTTTGTGTTAAATGTGATCAAACACAAAAACGGATGAAATACAAAATCTTAAATCTGAAGATTTTGAATTAGACTGATTATTAATCAATTATTCAAATAATTTTCCTATTGTGTTAGAGGCAATTGTCTGTTTTGTTATTGTGTGTATTTTACATTTAATTAGTCTACTTTGTTCGCACATACCTAGCTTATTACCATGTAATAACAAAATTGTAATATAACTTTTTTGAAAAGAGTATATCCATGGAGTTTCCTGCCGGCTCTTCTCCATAGGACCGACTTTTTCGAACCGTGCACTTAACTTGACTGTTCGTAAGAGCCTATTAGGACATATATGAAAAAAAAAAAATGAGTTTGAGTTTAATTTCGGCTGTAGGTATCACCCCAGTGCGCGCAACGAGGCTTCGTGAGAATCCTTTACAATTCTCCTCGAGAAGTGCCTGGAGAGCGGCCTTTTTACAGTTGCCTTCCCTCCCTAGAGGGGGAGACCGCTTTACAGTCACTCTTTCCGCGATGTGCCTATAGGCGTGGCACCAGTAAGTGGCTCTAGTGTGATCATACGAGGACCTGGAACCCCCTTGCAGTGCCGAAGATGACCGCTACAGTGGTCTTAGCCGGTAGAAGTCCGGGATGCCCCTTCGCTCTTCCCCGGGGCGAAGGAAGTTTATGATGCATTTGCACTGGGGACGAATAAAAAAAGGGACTGTGCTGCCTGGTTTACCTTACATGCCATTTTCAAATAATATTGAATATAAAATATAATTACAAAACATTCAAACGGATATCAAACATACGAAATAGGGATATTAGGTAGTAGTTAAGTAATATTAGTGCAGGTGTTGCAAAGCGGTGTCTCACTCCTAATAAGTAGCTCAGCGGAGGCTGTGTATCATTCGGTAAAGCTAGTGTTTGTTTTAGTTAGACTAGGGCTGGCCTAACAACCTAAATAAACCCTACCATATCACTTTAATATGAATGTAAGCTGACATACTTTTATAAAGACACCTTCCTGCTTCGTAGAGTTGTAGTGGACCTCGGTTTCTAAAAAAGGGAAGTGTGTAGGAGCTTTTTACACGCTTTATATTATCTTTGTATGTATGAACTAGTAGTTGTAAGAAAGCAGCAGAATTCAGCAAAAATATTTTAATTTAATATACATACAGGATATACGTTTTTCTTACAGCGGAGTCAGCGCGTCCGCCATTAGCGTAAATGTAATGCAATATTGCTATTCAATTTTCACTCACTCTAGATGTCCGATTGACTTGACATTTTGCAGACGTATCAAAAATCGATGATAGGTACTAAAAACATTTGACATGACTGTGACTTGATGGTCATAGTCTTGCCCGTGTGGTGCCGGCTCGGAATAGCACCAACCCATCCCATCTCGTGGGCGTCGTAAAAGGCGACCATGGGATTAACTGGAGGATGGGCACCAGCGTCCTTTGAGTACATTAACAATTCAACTGCGATCGATTCTTTGTTAAAACTATGCATTTTATTATTTAGGTCATACCTTTTTGGATGCCAGTGAATGTTACAATAACGAGCGGTTAATTTCAAACCTAATTCCCTCCCAGTTCTCTCACGATCAATCTACAGTACATCACAGATCAGCTTAAATCAAGACAACTATGAATGGAAAGGAATTCGCGATAGATACGGTCTCATTCCCTCCCGAGTCTGTATGAACATATTGCAATCCATCACAAGTGATTGAACTAGTAGAGCGGACAGGCGTGTTTATTACAGTGGCACCTGCTAATTGTGCAATTGAATACAGCCTATCTAACTTACATTATAAGCCGACTAATGTATGCATATGACACGCTTCGAGATTTATATTACGGGTTATGTTGCCAATTTAAACACCTGTCGTATGATTTATTAACGTGCATTTCGGCTCTTGTGCTCGTGAGTCGCAAGCGCGCAAAGCGGGGAGTCTGCGTGTTCTTAATCATATATTTTTTTTTTATTATACCGGCCATTTATATGTCCACTGCAGAACAAAGGCCTCTCCCATAGATTTCCACAACTATGTCATCATTTTGGGGGGCACTTGCCAATACTCACCACGCTTGGCAGGCGGGTTGGTGAGCGCAGTATGGCTACCGTTTCACAGAAGGGACGCTGCTGCCCATCCCTCTCATTTAGATTCCCTTAGTCGCCTTTTACGACATCCACGGGAGGAGATGGAGTGGTGCTATATTCTTAATCTGGACATTCTTTATTTGCTAGAAACACGGTAAAGTACATTAATGTTGGTGTTAACAATGTTTGAATTATGCGAGCAGCATGTTTCGCCGTTTGATCGGCATGCAAATTTTTGATTCTTAAGCATTTCTATGAAAAATGTAACTTAAGATGTAACCTAAGATTACATATTATTAGTCTCTATTCAATAATGTCGACTTAATAAAATCATACAATAATGTCAGCTTAATTATGTCAGTAAGTAATGAATTAGTCAATAAAGTTCAATAATTACATTTAAATAGTTACACAAACAATCCAGTCATAATCCAATCAAATGTCAATCCAATACAAAATACGATTAAAAATATAAAAATGATTCTTCAAATAAAATTAATCGATTTTATTGTTTATCCTTTTTGTATCTCATAACCTTAACGAGCGACACCCGGGAAGTAGCGCACACGTGGTCACGAGCCTCCGTGTGCGCAGCACAGCGCACAGATAGTCTTCGGGGGCATCTTTTATAATCCTCCCCGAAATTTGCCTGGGGGTGGCGGCCTTTTACATTTGCCTCCACTCCACTAGTGGGGCTGACGGATTTACAGTCATCCCCTCCCAGATGTGCGTAAAGGCGTGGCACTAATGGAAAGTTCTAGTATGATTGTATCGAGGGCCTGGAGCCCCAACGCTCCGGTGGTTTTACCCGGTAGGAGTCCAGCATGCCCCTCTCCCATTTCCTGGGCGGAGGAAGTACCTACATGATGCATTTCCACCACATTGTATATAAAATAAAATAAAAAAGGGCGGCTTGTGTAGTTTAGCCCTTTGTTGCAGCCTAATCAATCAATAGTAGGCTGTTTTCAGCTATCGGGGACTCCGTCGGTTGTAAAGCTTAACTTTGGCTTCAGTTAATTCAATTCAATTCTTTATTGCATTCCATAAGTAAATTATTTAAAAAATTAGATGGTAGGTTATTATCTATAGACCAATTATTATGGACCCTGTTGGGCACAGCATAGTTAACTAGGAGAGAGGAAGAGTATTAATAATAAATCGTAATTAAAATGTATCGTCGATGAATTCTTTTACGCTATAGTAGCTTTTGCTAAGCAAATATTTTTTTAATTGAAATACAAAAAAGTATTTTTTTTTTCAGTTTTTATGACATTTGGTAGCTTGTTATATATTTTTCTAGACATCACCAAGGGACCCGAGGAGTGCATAGCTAGTCGAGAAGTTGGTAGATTTAATCTATTTTTGTGTCGAAGTTTAATTTTGGTTTTGTATGTTTTCACGTTTATTATAATATTCAGGGTATTTACGGACGAATTTACATATTTCTAAAATATAGCTGCATGGTAGTTTAGGGAATTGAACCCACGACCCGGAGCGCAGCAGCCGACTGTATCAGCCACTGTACCAACCGTGCCGTCGTTATACCTGACATTGGCGAAACTGTGGAAGCCATAATCTAAGAGAAGAAGAAGGTCTTGTATTTTTCATATTGAGATCTTATTTACACATTTTTCACCACTCATATAAATATATTGCCGTGTGGTGCCGGCTCAGAATGCCACCACCCCATCTCCTCCCATGGGTATCGTAAAAGTCGACTAAGGGATTAGCCGGAGGATGGGCAGCAGCGTCCTTTGAGTACATTAACAACTCAACTGCGATCGCCAACCCGTCTGCCAAGCGTGGCGATTATGGCAAAACCCCCCAATGAGCCCACAACACATCCATATCGGTCGTTGTGGACATCTTTGGGGAAGCCTGTGTCCAGCAGTGGACTTCATTCGGCCAAAATGATGATAAATATATTCCAGCTACCTGTGTCAATAGCTCAAATATTATAAATTATTATGAAGCGTTTTTGTCTATTCTCTAACCATAATATTCGAATAAATATAACAACTCTATTAATAAATGCCACAGTAGCACAATTAACAAATAAAAGCCGGTCTTAGTTTGGCCATACATGTGGTTCAGTCTAGATAAGCCGTGACACGCTACCGGCACTCCCAACTTGCGACATTGTGCTGAATTATAAATCGGTTTTTGTAGTCTGAGTGACTAATGTCTGTCAACTGAGTGGACATTTATTTGTAGATAAAACTCTGTGTGTAGGCTTTTCTCTCTTGAATAGGTAAAGCGCTGTACAGCACCCTAGAAAAGTACCTCACCAATCGCGTTGGCGAGGTTAGGGAGCTATAAACAAATAACAGTGTGATATGGACATCCGAAAGCTTCCTTATAGTATGTGGATGAAGAAAAGAAGAGCAGTAAACGTCGACCACGACGACCGCTTACAAGCCGTGTGTCATCATTTTGGGGGAATTTGCCAGTACCCTTGGCATGCGGGTTGGTGAGATCCCTCTGGTTTACAATCCCATGGTCACCTTTTATGACATCCACTGGAGGAGATAATGTATTGCTATGTTTTTAATTAGGATACCACACGAATAAATACACGTAGACACTGCTAATAACTAGGATAATTACAAGAATAAAAATGATTTAAACTGCCTGCCAAGTGTGGCGATTATGGTAAAACCCAATGAGCAACCAAGACAAACCCAGACGGACGGTTTGGCGGAGGTCTGTGTCCAGCAGTGGAAGTTTTCGGTCGATTTTTTCACTAAAGCATATTATTTTCTTCGTTCTGTGTTTGTGACTGAGTTAAAAGATTGACTTTTTGTAGTACCGACATTTTTGTCTTAAATAAACGATAGTTTAAAAAAACTAAAAAACACGCTTTTGTAGATAACCGAACTAAAAAGTAGAAAACAATTTTCAATAAGTTTTAAATAGGAATAGAGCGATTAACAAAAATAAATATTTTATAGTAAAAAAGCGTGGGGTGAAACGTTAAAGTTAACAAATTCTCCCTTCATTACGGATAAAATCATCTGAAGAATAGACCACTATTCGAGTCTCATCGCACAGCACGCATCGCACATAGACATCGTATAGGGGTATTATTTTTCGTGTATGTGGATGAATTTGTCATTTGTGCAACTTCTTGTATATCGATGAAATTGTAATTTTTTCCGGGTATCAGAGATGAAAATATCGCTAATCCTGGCGAGAATAATGGGAAAATCTGTTTGAATTATGCATTGTCATGGGTCCTTGATAAGTTTCAAATCAATCCGACGTTTTGAAGGGGATGCAAATCGAGTTCAAAAAATCTGTTACATAGATACATACCAAGCCAATAAAAGCGTGTTTAAAAGAGTTGCAATACCTTTTTATTTTTATTTTTTTTATTGGTGCCCAGTGGAAATTAATCATGAACTTCCTTCGCCCCGGGGAAGGACGAAGGGGTATGCCGGACTCCTACCGGCTAAAACCACTGGAGCGGTCATCTTCGGCACCTAAAGGAGGATCCAGGTCCTCGTATGATCACACTAGAGCCACCCACTGGTGCCACGCCTATTGGCACATCTCGGAGAGGGTGACTGTAAAGCGGTCACCCCCCCAGGGGGATTGTAAAGGATCCCCCAAAGCGTCCCACGGCAGCGCGTGACCACATGCGTGCTACCGTCTTCTCTTGGGTCGCTTGGTGTGGGCACGCAGACTCCCCAATCTACGCACCCGCGAACCCAGAGGTCCCCCACCTTATAGCAACGGCAGGGGTTTTCAGGCGTATCGGAATTAGGCGCCAGGGCGGTTGTTACCCCGGCGCCGTCTCCTCCTTCTTCGAGCGGGATCGGCTCTCTCCCGATCCCGCTCTGCGGTCTCCTTCTGGAGCATGACTCTCTCACAGAAGGAGACCACTGCATTCCAGTTTTCGTGCTCTGCCAACATAGCCGACACTACTGCTGGCAGAGAGAGATCTTGCCCGATTCGATCGACCAGGATCCGCTGCTCGGCGGCCCACGCGGGGCACGCCTCGAGCGTGTGCTGTGCGGTGTCCTGGTCGCTATCACAATGGTGGCATTGTGCCGTGGCCTCACGTCCTATCCTGTGCAGGTACGCACCGAAACAACCGTGCCCGGTGAGCACCTGCGTCAGGCGGTAGGTGACGCGCTCGCTCCTCCTGAGCCAGGCTCCAAAGAGCGGCAGGACGGCCTCCACGACGCGATTGGTCGCGAACTGCATCCGGAGGCGGCGACGCCACTTTCCAAGTGCGCGCCGTCGAGCTAGCCGCCTCAGCCTCTCCAACGCCCCTGGAGGCGCGCCTTCGCCGCTCTGGCGGAGGGAGCGTGTCTGATCGTAGACCCACGCATCCATCTCCGCCAGGATGTCGAAAGGCGGAAAACGCGCCAGGAGAGTTGCCGCCTCGTAGGACACCGTTCGGTATCCCCGTGCGATCCGGATAGCCACTCTGCGCTGCAGACCGTGAATTTTGGTTCTGCAGCGCTGGGCACCTGACAGTCGAGCTGACCATACAGGCGCCCCGTAGAGGGCCACGGACCGCACAACCCCTCCGTAGAGACGGCGAATTTCCTCACATGGTCCCCCGAGATTGGGCAGCAGCCGGTGTAGTGCACCCACTACCCTCTCGACTCGAGGGACGAGACGCTGAAAGTGCTCTTCGAAGCCCCAACGACTGTCCAGGGTGAGCCCCAGGTATTTCATGTACCGGCCCACCCCGATTTGCGCGTCACCAACGCGTATCCACGAACTGGGTGGTTCTCTGCTCCTCGGCAGTTTGTGGAACCATAGCGCCTCGGTTTTTTGAGGCGCTATCCGCAGACCCAGGGCGTGGATTTTGGCCACGACAATTGCCACCGCTTGCTCCGCAAGCCGGATGGTTCCCTCGAAGGACTCCCCACTGGCCAACACCAGGGTGTCTTCAGCGTAACAGACTAAGCTGACGCCAGCAGGGAGAACGACACGCAGGACGCGTCGTAGGCAAGGTTCCATAAAAGGGGGCCAAGTACTGACCCCTGCAGAACCCCGCACGTAATCTCCCTCCGCTTTACGCTACCGTCCCTGCCCACGTAGCGAATGTGCCTGTCGCGCAGATAGGCCCCTATGATGCCCTGCAGGTAGGGCGGACACCGATGATGGACTAGTGCCGCCCTAATAGCGCCCCACGGGATGGAGTTGAAGGCGTTGACGATGTCTAGACTGACAGCCAATGCCACCCCACCCCGCCGGGACACTGCCTGAGAGTTGCAATACCTAATAGACTCATCCCTCGTTTCCTTCACATAAATTAAATAATCTGAAATGAATCAAACCAAGCTAAATGTATGTGGACTGCGTGCATGTTTGTCTGCACGCCTGTGATTTATGTTCGGTGGACAAATATATATAGCTACGTTTATCATCAGGATATGCAATCTAATGGGAACACGACCACGCCAAAATAGATGTCTATAAAGTGGGGTTTTACTAACTCGATTGAAATTGTTGTTTGAATTAAACTAAAGCAAATATAATAACCGAGAATAGCAGTGATAGCCCAGTGGTTGAACGCTAGCCTTCCACACAGAAGGGTCTGAATTTTATCGCAGTCCGCACCTCTGCGTTTTCGGATACATGTGTGGATCAATAATTTAATTATCACTTGCTAATGCAAGTTAAGGAAAACATCGTGAGGAAACCTGCACATTGTCCCCTCTGTGGTGTGCGTAGGCCGCAATCTCACACTAGGCTAGCGTGGTGGACTAAGGTCAAACACTTCTCATCCTGAGAAAACGCCGGTGCCCAGCAGTGGGACAGTAATTAGTTGTTTATGATAAATACATACTTAGCTAATTGCTTGCACTCGTTTAAAAAAACGACGACAAAACGAGTAAAAGCTACGATCGGTAAAATAAAAATGAAAGGTGTATAAATAATATAACAGATTACCTCAACTAACATACCAACATATACAGTCTTTAAAAAATATTACACATCTAAAAGCTTTCATCAAAAAGTTTCAATTATAACAATATATTATTTTGTTTCAGGATCTCCGCGGCCTTCTTAAGTCGAAGCACGTGCAAGGTCTCGAGCTCCACGATGCCCACAAGTCGCTCAACAGGACCAAAGTCCTGGAAACAGTGGAAGCTGCCCGTTCTGCCATCATATCTTCGGGCGGTGGCCCCTTGTTCCTGGCCCTACCGGCCCATCCCGAACTGCTTGCCAAGTATTACGACTTGATGCTGCTGGTCAAGAAAGTGGATCTGATGATGGTGCAGACCCATGCTCTGGGTCTCGTAAAGAAGATGACGTATCACCCCAGTCGGTTGAGTGGAATGTGGGATATGATGAATACTGTAAGTATAAATATGCTTTTCCCTAATTACTTAAAAAAAAACAAAAGAGATTTAATTACAGATTTTTAGGTTACAGAAGTAATTATCTGAGTAGTATTAAACTTTTACTTTTATTATAATAAAACAATTTTAAACGGATTAAATCGCGTGTATGATTGATTTTTGTTTTTCCTGACGTTTCGAACACTTTGCAGGGTTCGTGGTCGCAGGATGGCTAAGGTGACAAGCGTCGTTACAGATTTAAAAAGTTATTTTATCTACCGTACAAAACTAATCAAAAATTGTTTCGATGCACGCAGTAATCACTTACAGTGTCTTGATGTTTTTTAGTGTGGTGTGTTGTTTGGGATTTTATTAATTTAATAACCGGATTCCAAACAGGTGGTACCTGCCAACCATCTTCTCTATTAAAATTAGGATGTTTTTTAATTTCAATAGCCTCTCAAAACATTCTTGGTACATAACGGTTCTCTTTCGCGAGGACTTGAGGATGATCAAATCGAAGAACATGGTTGGGTTTGCCTAAGGCATGTTCACACACTGCGGGCTTTGTGATGCGTCTATGCTTGACGTTGTGTGTTCGAAACGTCAGGAAAAACAAAAATCAATAATACGCGCGATTTAATCCGTTTAAAATTGTTTTATTATAATGTGTAATAATCGCGAAAACCAAAGACCTTTTACTTTTAGTCAGATTATTGTGATACAAATGCTTAGATAACTATCGAATATAATAGTTTCACAGTATGAGCTTTCGTAATGGAGGTCCATTCTTTGAGCCTTGTATAGAAACAAATAACCCAATAAACACCGTACTTACAACAACAAACAAAATATTACAATCATATCAGGGCTACGGATTCCACCTTTTTTTACAAAACAAAAATAATGTCCAAATCTCGAAACAAATATACCAATTATATCGAATTGTTCAGAACAAAACAATGTCAAAATACGTCAACACTTGTAACAAACAGATAATATCTAAACAATGCTGTTTGTATGACATAGGAAAGTAATTCAATACTCGTAACCAGATACAATGGAGTTATGTACTGCTAGTTATATAAAAATACCTGATGATTGAGTGCTGCTCCAATTGCTCAGTTGAGCAATGAGTGTAGGTAATTGAGAAAGTGGACTGAAGAGATTACCTAGAAAGAGGACATGCGTTTTGACATTAGCAGATTTAACAGAATTTCGAAGGCAAATATTTGTATCTGTATCCAGTATCATGATGATATCAAGGTTATTAATAATGGAAATGAACGCTAAAAAGAAACAAAACAAAAATATAACTTAGGCTGCAAAGTTTTTAATTGTGTTTCAAAATATTGTAAAAATACTCAGGTCAAATACTTCATAATCACCGTCACCTTAGTCGCCACTGGTTCCTGTGTTATTTAAATCTAGGAAGACGCAAACTCAGCAGTAATACCTCCTCAGCTGTGACTTTTTTGTATAAATAAGTAGTCTTACAATATTATTAATAAAATTATAAATGTTATTACCTTTGCTTACCGCATACACAATTTTAACATGGCAAATTATAAATATAACAAGGTGTTAGTAAAGTGAGATGTCGAGGGACTGCCGGCCGAAGTAAGGCTGTTTGTGCATTATATGTATGACAAACGAATTGAAAATAACAGGACAGGGATCGGTTCTCTCTGCAACGCAGTTTTTGATCTGCTAAAGCCTAAAATCTTTGGGATTTTCGCATTTGTTTCATCATTTTGGAGGGAATTTGCCAGTATTCACCAAGCTTGGCAGGTGGGTTGGTGAGCGCAGAATGGCAGCTGTTCCACAGAAGGGACGCTGCTGCCCATCCCTCTGGCTTCAAGGTCCCTTAGTCGCCTTTTACCACATCCACGGGAGTAGATGTAATATTCTTAATTCGGACACCACAGGGCAGCCCTATATAACATGTAGAGGTTAACAATTTTGTACCTTTATAATATGATTATTTTACGCTTAGAAAACAAAATTAGTAATATGATTTTGAACTGTCATGTTTCTCAAATCATTTGATTAGCAAATTATTTAACTTATCCGTAATCTCGCGCTCAAGCGCACGCTATTTCGATAATTAGAATTAATAAAATTGCATTCGAATAAAATTACTATTTATAATCCATCACCCGTATTTCGGTCACGTACTCAATGGTACCCGGTTGAAGGCGAACTGCACTGCAAGAAAAACCTAACCAACAAACATACCTGTCCAAGTATATTATCCTTCACATTTTACACTTAAGGTCTCAATTCTAATGACTGAAGCGCAGAATTAAAATGGTCGCAGTATACAATTTAGGGTATGTAGGCCAGTTGTTAGCAGGTGCATCTCTTTTGAGATTCACAACGGTCGTACTTGTATGGTATGTACGCTGATGTTTGACCGTTTAAATGGATGGATGGCACTTAATTGGTGCTTGTTTGTCGGCTTTTTTAAAATTAATCACTTGCATCTGATGCATAGGTATTGATTGCTAAGTACCACCTGGCAGGCGCTAATCGAGTTAAGGCCGTTTGATTCGGTTGACTTGTAAATTTATTGTGTTGTATATTATACATATGTTCACTTATACTGACATTTAAAATACCGTCGTCATGTCTTCGTTAGCCATTTACACAAACTGCTGAGTAGTAAGTCTGTCTTAAATAATATTTCTTTCCATATAATATTTTCCATTGGTTGTAAAAAGTTTTGCACTAAATAATTACGTCCACACTATTATATTTCAATGGCCTTCCAAAGGTCAGTACGATGAGCGGTGATATTGGCATAATTACCACTTTTGGCAGCCGGATTAGTACGCGTCGTAGACTGAGGCATGACTCCTCCGTTACCCGACAGATATTGCCGTAATCACCACATTTGGCAGCCGGATTAGTGCGCGCCGTGCGACTGCGGCATGACTCGTGTTACCCGACACATATTGCTATAATCACCACGTTTGGCAGCCGGATTAGTACGCGGCGTAAGACTGAGGCACGACTCCTCCGTTACCCGACAGATATTGCCATAATCACCACATTTGGCAGCCGGCTTAGTGCGCGCCGTACGACTGCGGCATTACTCCTCCATTACCCGACACGGCGCCGGTGTCCAACTCCGATCCGTTTGGTTGTGTCGTTGAGGATGCTGCTGCCCATCCTCTTGTTATCAACCTGTAGTGCCTTTTACGATACCCATGGGTGGAGCGGGGCTGCCTATTCTTTGCCGGAAATAACACGGAGCTGATTAAGAACCGACGACGCATTACTATGCTTTTTTTGGCAATTCTATTTTCACAAGCAGTAGCCACCCATGGTCCCATACACATGCTCAAACGTTTAGTTTTAAAATGCCAATACATGATCAGTCATTAAGCCTTTGAAAACCTCCACAGGACTCTGTAGTAGACCTCGTTGTTGGTCTCGGCGTCCCATCATCCAAGGTTGTGATCAGCTTGCCCGCGACTGCTCAGCAGTTCACTTTGGTGAACGAGACCCTCAGTACTCCAGGCAGCCCCACTACAGAAGAGGAACCTAAAGAGATAGATCAAGCTGAACTGTGCAGGCAGTTGAGAAGTGGCCGGTGGACTTTAGAGAGAGATCAGGATCTTTCCGCGCCTTATGCTTTCAAGTGAGTTTTGGTTGGTTTTATTCTATTCAACGTACTTAAAACTTTGCGAAATGGTTACACTTAGGCCTATAATAAAAATAGAAAAGCCATTTATCTGGGAAATGACGGCACGGTTGGCGCAGTGGCTGATACAGTCAGCTGCTGCGCTCCGGGTCGGGGGTTCGATTCCCACACGGAACAAATATTTGTATGATCTGCAGGTAGTTGTTCCGGGTCTGGGTGTTGTCACGTATATATTTATTTTGATTGACATTCTTTAATAAATAAAACTATATTATCAAAAATGAAAACTTATATTTAACTTTGTAAAAAAAAAAAGAAAATACTCTAACGTTTATTAATTTAACCTCAGGGCGTAGGATTCTTTAGTAGGTAAGTCACCTCTGATAGCAACACGAAATTACACGATACTGTCCTTTTGTTGTTACTAGGGGTAATATCGGCAGCAACGGTTAGAACCGGCAGCGGTGGATGGAACCAGCTACGGCAGTAGATGCGAAGGACAGATCTGGCTGTAGTTCCTGCAGACTAGTAGACTCTGGCAGCGCGGAGGGTAGATCCAGCTGGTGTAGTGGCAGCCAGAATAATCACACTAAGCCCGGAACATAAACCCTGGAATCGGTGTAATTGGACGATTAGCAAAATGTCCGATTATTCACCTTGACTGCCACACAAAGTAGGATCCTACTAATCTCATTGCAAAGCAAAGCGTGATAGTATGAGCTGTTACTAATTAGTGATCGAGATGAGGCTGTCAAGGTATATGGATGGCAAAAACAAGCAGAAGGACTTTTGAAAATTAATAGTACAAAGATCAAACTAACTTAACTAAACATATGGTGATGAAAATTCTAATGGAATTTTAAAAGGTCTCACTATGATCGCAACAATCCTTACAAGCTATAGATTACTATAATAAAACAATATAATGTTCGTGGATGCCATGACAAAATATACAGTGCAGGGTATCTGAAGGTCAATCATAGAAAAAATACATAGTCATTCACCTTCGATTTAATAGAATAAATGCACAACTTACCCAAATACGGGGAATTACAAACACTAAGCACAATAATAGAACAATGTTTCACCTATGTTAAAGCAAAACTATAAAATAAACGAATACTATGAGAAGTATTAGGAATGCGTATGCGCAGCTGACACCTTGCTTGAAGTAACCGAAGGTTTACGAGCTTACACGAAGATATCCGAGCGCAAGTACATCTGCATTATCTAGTGGACGTTTAGTTCGTGCATTCGATTACACTTACCTCAAATTATGGTACATTTAATTATTTTTAGTATGTTTTATTTTGATTCATATCTATTTTAGGTGACGAATTTTATTATTAGAAGGTACACGTTAACCGTGACAATACCCCCTTCTTTATAAAAGGATTTTTCCTAAATAAAATCCTTCATTTAACTTAGCATATGACTTGATGTTACAGCTTATTAACTTTCATTTTTAAATCTTTTATATGCCAGGCTCCTAAATCACGCCCTGACATATCCTCCAAAATGTAAACAAGAGGGGAACGTTTACCTATAATGCGACACTTCTCAAATTTCGGAGCCAGTTTTTTAGCGAAATGTGAGTTTTTATCGCTTTGAAAGAAACATCTCTTCCATACGATGTCACCTATTTGAAACTCAGCGTGTTTCCTACGAAGGTTGTATCGATCAGTCGTCTTCTGGTGGCTATGCCATAAGGCCGCCTGAACAGTGTTAAAGACATCGGCTAGATGACCCAAATTTTCTGCATAAACGTCACGTGGTAGAAATAGAAGTTCATTGGGAATGTCATTATCAACGTAATGCGAACCACAAGATACCAGTTCACGACCGTGCACCAAGAAGGACGGTGTGTATCCAGTGACCTCATTTACGGAGTTATTTATTGCAAACTGAACTTTTTGTAGATTTACATCCCAGGCCCTATGATCGTTATTAATTAATGTCGATATAGCAGTAATAATTGTTTTGTTATATCGTTCCACAGTGTTTACCTGCGGAGTGTACTTCGGGGTAAAATGTGCTTGAGGTACTTTATATCTGGAGAGTAATGCATCTAATTGATGACTAATAAACTGGGACCCATTGTCCATGATTATAGTTTGGGGTACACCGTGTACAAGAAATACATTGTCTTCTAAGACTTTACAAATAGCAGTAGAGGTAGCTTGCCTTAAAGGGAACAATAAACAATATTTAGAGAAGCAGCACGTAATAACGAAAATATAGTTGTTTTGCTTCCTACTAGTCGGCAAGGGACCAACCAAATCAATAGACAGAGTTTGAAATGGGCGTGAGCAATCTTTTGGTCTCCCCATTTTCCCGAGGGTACCATGAGTTGGTTGTTTGTAGGCAAGGCAGGTTTGACAGTTAGAGACAAATTTTACTACGTCACTGTACATACCTGGCCAATGATATTTTAACAGTAAGCGGTGATATGTTTTGTATATACCAAAATGTGCCGCGGTAGGATGGCTATGATTGTTGGTGATTATATTTTCCCGGCATTCCTGAGGTACGACTTCCTTCCAGTTAAACTCCGATATTAAAATATTTTTACTTTTTATATAACGGAATAATACATTACCATCCACTCGGTAGTTAGGGAAACTAGAGGGTGAATTTAAACAACCATTAAATATATTTAAGTACCAACAGTCACTAGTATGTTGAGGAAAAGAGGCACTGGGTTGAGCACCAGATGCAAGAGGGCAAACTAAAGAATCTGGGATGATCGTGGAAGTAGAGATTGGAGCAACAGGGCATCGGGACAATGCGTCAGGAATAATGTTATCCTTACCCCGACGGTGCATTATTTCGAAATTAAACGAAGACAGACGAACACCCCACCTTGCAAGGCGTCCGGAAGGATTAGAAAGAGATAGGAACCATTTTAAGGCTGAATGGTCTGTGAAGACCGAGAATGGTTTACCATTCTCCAAATAACATCGCCAATGCTCTAATGCTGTTATTACAGCTAGTGCCTCCTTCTCAGTGACGCTGTAGTTGCGTTCGGCACTAGAAAGTGACCTACTCATAAAGGCAATAGGATGTTCTATACCATCAATAAATTGAGATAGCATAGCACCTACACCAAAGTTACTAGCGTCAGTGTGTACGTTAAATGGAAGGTCAAAATTTGGGCATGCCAAAATAGGTGATTTTATTAACAATGACTTAAGCTCGAGGAATGATTGGTCTGCCTCAGCAGTCCAAAGAAAAGGTGGAGAATTCTTTTTAGCAGATGTTAATTTATTTAAAGGTCCAGCAACAGTACTGAACTTTGGAATAAAACGTCTGTACCACGAAGCAGTACCTAGAAACCGTTTTACTTCTTTTTTTGTGGTAGGGGTAGGAAAGTTCAAAATTGCTTCTACTTTCTCCGGATCAGTGCGGAGACCCTGCTCGTCCACTATGTAACCTAGATATCGCATTTTATTGCTGAAGAACTGGCATTTATTAAGGTTAATGGTCAAATTTGCTCCATGTAATTTGTCGAGGACACGTTGTAGAAGTCTAGTGTGTTCCTCAAATGTTTTACTAATTACTATGACGTCATCCAAATAACAGAAGACTTTGAGTTCGAAATCATGACCAAAAAGAAAATCTACTAGGCGCTGCTGTGTAGCTGGCGCATTAGATAACCCAAAAGCCATTACTTTAAACATTAGTGTACCGTAGCCTGGTACGTAGAACGCAGTCTTTTCACGGTCAGGCTTGTAGATAGGGACCTGCCAGAAAGCTTTAGATAGGTCTAGCTTAGATATATACCTAGCTTCTTTTAAGTTATCCAAGATTTCTGATACATAGGGCAAACTATACGCATCTTTTTTTGTGACAGAGTTCAGTTTTCTGCTGTCAACGCAAAAACGTGGTTTTCCATCCTTTTTGCCTACCACAAGTACAGGGGAAGACCACGGACTCTCACAGAATTCAATCACGTCCAGTGCGAGCATCTCATCGACTTGTTCAGAGACTATTCGTTGCTTCTCAGGAGACATACGGTAGTATCTTTGTCTGATAGGGGCAGCGTCACTGGTATCTATTTTGTGAGTGATTAGATGGGTTCTGCCCAGACCTTTGTGCTCAAAAGATATTTTTTTAAACTGCTCTATTAATTCGTCGGCAAGTAATTTTTGAGATATGTTTAGGTTCACATACGACTGGATTCCAGTATCTAAAGATATTTCCATTATCTTAGTATCATTAAATGGCAGGAATTTGATATGTGATAAATTGTGTGGAAACATTTCAAAAACGGACCAAAAGTCAATGCCCAACAAAAGTGGAATATCAACTTCAGGTATAACGTGAGCCTTAATGACTGCGCATTTATTATTAAACAATATCGGTAAGTGTATAAATCCTAGTGATTTCATTATTTGTCCACCAGCAGCAGTGGCTGTGATAAACTCACTGACGTCTAAAATTAATCCATGTTTAATTAGAATTTCATGAAATTTTTTACCTACCACACTCACTACTGAACCTGAATCCAATAGTCCGTACATGGATAGAGTTTTGCGGTTATTAATATAAACTTTTACGTAAGGACGTGGGTCATTGTATGGTTTTGAGTGAAGGATTGTAGCTAGGTTATAAGTCTGATGAAAGGTTTTGATAAAAGATAACCAGTTGTCCCAGTCCAATTGATCAAAGTGTGAACGCTTGCTACAATCCAATCTATTTAGTTTTTTGTCGTTCTATGGTTAGGATAGTTAGGAGGCTTCTCACAATCAGGACAGTTAGGGTATATTACATCCTTTTTTCCGCACTTAAAACATATCAAGAATTTTGGTTCTCGACAGTTCTTTAAGGAGTGGTTATTGGTACGACAGCGAGGACAATAAGGTGTGGATTTAACATCTTTATTGCAAACTGCATGTACCTCTACTGCGTCAATTTCGTTAATGTTGGTACTATTAGTATTAGGTTTAGTATAATCGTTTGGTTTTGAATATGAATAGGGTTTGATGTAAGTATTAGGTTTGTTTGTGTTATTATAGTATTTATTTTGTGCTGTACTAGGTCTATTGTAAGCAAATTCAGGAGCTAACGTTTCAGCAGTGATTTTTGGAGGTTCTCGGAACTGGGATAGTCTTGATTGGAAAGCTTCATAATTACGGCATTGGCTGCGTAGTGCATCGATAGTAATTATTTCTGGACAGCTTGCTAATATGTTAGCATAGCAAGGTCTAATGTTATGAAGTAATATTTCTAATTTTTCGTCTTCAGATAAAGTTCGAGACAAACGAGAGAACATACAATGCATTATGGACAGATAAATTGTTATATTTTCATTTTCACCCTGAGAACGCGAACGTATTTCGGACATTAACCGGTAGTCGTAGTCAAATTTACCGAAGTCTTGTTTCATCAGAGCTACTACATCATCCCATGAGCTAATTGAGTCACGGATACTACGGTACCAGTGTAGTGCATTATCTGTAAAAATTTCAGCGGCAAATGATAACACTTTCTCTGAACTAATGTTGCGAGCCCGAATAAATTCCTCCACCTTCTGTATAAACGACCGCACACAAGTCGTTCCATCATATTTCAATTTAAATAGATCCGCACTAACACCCCGATCACACGTGACTGCAATATTAGTAGTGGTATCTTTAGTTTCATTAGACTCATTTGAAATAGAAGGAGCTAAGTTGTTTAGTTCTTTTGACTGTGAATGGAGATGTTTAGTTAACTCGGATATACTTTTAACTTCCTCCGGTGCTTTAGGAGTTATTCTAGCTAGACGATGGTAAACATGATTTAATAAATTTTCAGTACGACTATGCACGTTCTTATCAAATTTTGATTTTAGAGTTGTAATAGAGTTTTGACTTTTAAGGAGGCAATCTTTCGCACCTTTTAAATCCTCTAGTGAATCGAGGTGTGACTCTAGTATGTCTTCCGATGCAAAACTACGACACAGCTTAGCAATCTGTTTCCGTAAATCCATTACATTATCAGCAGGTGTATCGCCACGCAACCCGACCTCATACTCAAGCTCTGATTTTTGTAATGATAGAAATTTTATGTTACGATCCATTTTGTTACTTAAGGATTGAGTACCTACCTAGAATAAGATTTTTATTAATTATAGTTTATATATAAAATGTATTTTGGGTATGTTGTGCAGATATCTTTTATATTCGTATCGACTAACTAAATGTCCATTCTGTTACACAAGCACAATTGATGACGGAACGATTTTGTTAATGAATGTATTAAAAATAACGGATATGAAGTGAACATATAAACGCGAAAAAGAAAGATTTTTACTGAAATAAATAAATAAATGAAGAACCAACTAATGAGTATCACAAATAGTTATTTGTAGGTAAATTAAACATATTTATATAAGACAGTTACTCTAGCTACTCATTGTTTGGGTAAACCAACATAATCGTTGTACAAGAACCAACCACCAAGTACAAACCAACACCAACGACAACCAAATAATTAGAAAATGTTGTCTAACAGAAATGACTTACAGAACCGCGAAAGTGGGCGCCATTGTCACGTATATATTTATTTTGATTGACATTCTTTAATAAATAAAACTATATTATCAAAAATGAAAACTTATATTTAACTTTGTAAAAAAAAAAAGAAAATACTCTAACGTTTATTAATTTAACCTCAGGGCGTAGGATTCTTTAGTAGGTAAGTCACCTCTGATAGCAACACGAAATTACACGATACTGTCCTTTTGTTGTTACTAGGGGTAATATCGGCAGCAACGGTTAGAACCGGCAGCGGTGGATGGAACCAGCTACGGCAGTAGATGCGAAGGACAGATCTGGCTGTAGTTCCTGCAGACTAGTAGACTCTGGCAGCGCGGAGGGTAGATCCAGCTGGTGTAGTGGCAGCCAGAATAATCACACTAAGCCCGGAACATAAACCCTGGAATCGGTGTAATTGGACGATTAGCAAAATGTCCGATTATTCACCTTGACTGCCACACAAAGTAGGATCCTACTAATCTCATTGCAAAGCAAAGCGTGATAGTATGAGCTGTTACTAATTAGTGATCGAGATGAGGCTGTCAAGGTATATGGATGGCAAAAACAAGCAGAAGGACTTTTGAAAATTAATAGTACAAAGATCAAACTAACTTAACTAAACATATGGTGATGAAAATTCTAATGGAATTTTAAAAGGTCTCACTATGATCGCAACAATCCTTACAAGCTATAGATTACTATAATAAAACAATATAATGTTCGTGGATGCCATGACAAAATATACAGTGCAGGGTATCTGAAGGTCAATCATAGAAAAAATACATAGTCATTCACCTTCGATTTAATAGAATAAATGCACAACTTACCCAAATACGGGGAATTACAAACACTAAGCACAATAATAGAACAATGTTTCACCTATGTTAAAGCAAAACTATAAAATAAACGAATACTATGAGAAGTATTAGGAATGCGTATGCGCAGCTGACACCTTGCTTGAAGTAACCGAAGGTTTACGAGCTTACACGAAGATATCCGAGCGCAAGTACATCTGCATTATCTAGTGGACGTTTAGTTCGTGCATTCGATTACACTTACCTCAAATTATGGTACATTTAATTATTTTTAGTATGTTTTATTTTGATTCATATCTATTTTAGGTGACGAATTTTATTATTAGAAGGTACACGTTAACCGTGACAGTGTATTTTATGTGGAATTCATGTCTGTAAACGCACCCACGACACAGGAGAAATCCTAGTGTGGGGCAATGTTTAAAAAAATAAATAAAAAATATGTTACAGTGTTTGTGGGCGATCCGTGGAACGTAGCGAAACAATTGCGTTTTAGCTTTTATTTACATTGCAGATTTAATAAATCAAAATAAATACCTAGTTTACTATGCAAAAGTCTAACGCCTGAGGGATCCAGAATCATGTCCTGAATCTATGGTATCAGTTTACGTTGCGATTACACTTACACCTACAATATAATCGTATTTTTCTGGGCATCTGATTTGTGCCGTTAAGGTGGAAGTTTTTTTAATACAACCCTGTGACGAGATGAGCAAGTCTGCCTATAACAATTGTAACGATACCCATAACAAGACCCGAGTGGCACCACACTGCGCTTGTCACCTCGAGATTTCAGTTATTTAGTTTTATATGTCCAGTTCACTAGCTACAGTGCCCTTCTGACTAGTACTATTTGCTTGGCGGCGAATATCTGGCGCTGCGGTGGTACAGACCTAATCGGATTCTTGTAATGTGAGGCCATAGACTATACATTAATGCTGTCATAAGAGACCTACCACTAGCAAATGTAAGTTTGGTTTATCGGGACCGTTGCCGATTATACAGGCTGTCCAGTAAATAGCACGACATACTGCAGGCGGTGAGAGCTTGGGTCAATACCTTTTTTTTTAATTTTTTTTATTGATGTCCAGTGGAAATTCTACATGGAACTTCCTTCACCCCGGGGAAGGGTGAAGGGGTATGCTGGACTCCTACCGGCTAAAACCACTGGAGCGGTCATCTTCGGCACCGAAGGGGGGCTCCAGGTCCTCGTAAGATCACACTAGAGCCGCCCATTGGTGCCACGCCTTTAGGCACATCTTGGAAGGGATGACTGTAAACCGGTCACCCCCTCTAGCGGAGGGAAGGCGACTGTAAAAAGGTCGCCCCCCCAGGCACTTCTCGGGGAGGATTGTAAAGGACCCCCCCAAGCCTCGCTTTGCGCATTGCTGCGCACACGGCGGCACGTGACCACGTGCGCGCCACCGTCTTCCCGGGGGTCGCTCGGTGTGAGCACGTAGACTCCCCAATCTGCGCACCCACGACCCCCGAGGCCCCCCACCATGAAGTGACGGCAGGGGGCTCAGGCGTGTTGGACTTGGGAGCCGGGGCGGTTGTTGCCCCGGCGCCGTCTCGTCCTTCTCCGTGCGGGATCGGCCCTCTCCCGATCCCGCTCTGCAGTCTCCTTCTGCAGCATGACGCTCTCGCAGAAGGAGACCACTGCACTCCAATTTTCGTGCTCTGCCAACATAGCCGACACTACTGCCGGCAGAGAGAGATCTTGCCCGATCCGATCGACCAGGATCCGCCGCTCGGCCGCCCACGCAGGGCACTCCTCGAACATGTGCTGTGCGGTATCCTGGTCGCTTCCACAATGGTGGCACTGTGCCGTAACCTCGCGCCCTATTCTGTGCAGGTATGCACCGAAACAACCGTGACCGGTGAATACCTGCGTCAGACGGTAGGTGACGCGCTCGCTCCTTCTGAGCCAGGCTCCGAAGAGCGGCAGGATGGCCTTGACGACGCGCTTGGTCGCGAACTGTGACCGAAGGCGATGTCGCCACATCTCGAGTGCGCGCCGTCGAGCCAGCCGCCTCAGTCTGTCGAACGCCCCTGAAGGCACGCCTTCCCCACTTTGGGGGAGAGAGCGTGACTGGTCAAAAAAATAAAACACAACATTTTTGTACACGGAAAATTTTGTACTACTGTAAATCCGTAAGATTTTGCTGAACATATATTGTGTTTTTTTGGTAGGTATTGACCCAAGCTCTCACTCCCTGCAATATGTCGTGCTATTTACTGGACAGCATGTATATTGATACTTTCTTTCTTTCGAGATTCTTCCAGAGCACTGTGAAATTTAATGGATAAAATCCCTTAAAGCACGGATTCTTTGCAAGTTATATTATTACAAGTATACAACTTGGCCATGTGGCGCCAGCTTCGAATAGCAGCAATCTCATTTCGTGAGTATCGTAAAAGGCAACCATGGGACTAGTAGGTGGATGAGCAGCAGCGTCCTTCAAGTACATTAACAACTCAGCTAATAGCGCCAACTCGCATGCCTAGCGTGGCGATTATGGTAAAACCCCTTAATGTGCACACACCACACCCAGACCCGTCGTTGTGGTGATCTTCGGGGGAGGCCTGTATCCAACAGTGGATTTTATTTGGCCGAAATGATGATGAACTATACAGCAACTATGCAACAAAATCATAATCTTACGACGACCACAACAGTCACACGAGAAAATAATATCAGTTTACCTCGTGCCATTCCGTGTGGTGTCCGGATTAAGAATATAGCACCACTCCATCTCCTCCCGTGGATGTCGTAAAAGGCGACTAAGCGAATCTAAACCAGAGGGATGGGCAGCAGCGTCCCTTCTGTGAAACGGTAGTCATACTGCGCTCACCAACCCGCCTGCCAAGCGTGGTGAGTATTGGCAAATACCCCCCAAAATGCTGACACTGTTGTGAAAATCTATGGGGGAGGCCTTTGTTCAGCAGTGGACGTATAAATGGCCGATATGAATGAATTACCTCGTGGTTCTTGTAAGTATTGTTATTTTTTAGACGGAACTCATTTCACTCACTTAACCCTTTTTATTCATCCACGTGTACTTATCTGACCTCATATATTCTAGGAATAAAACCTGGATCTCATTCGAGGACTCATCCTCCATCGACGTGAAGGGCAAGTACGCGCGAGTCCGTGGCTTGGCTGGTCTGGCGTTAGACCGAGCTGACCGCGACGTGCAAACGCCGTGTGGGTCCACGCTCCGGGCCGCGCTCGCCAAGGTGCTCAACCAGCAGAGTAGAGCTCCCAGGGCTGCTGTACTGAGGTAAAATAAAACTTCTAGGTACATTATTCTCCTTCCACGTGGTGTCCAGATTAAGCATATAGCACTACTCCATCTTCTCCTGTGGATATACACAAGGCGATGCTCCACCAGAGGGAAGGACAGTAGCACTCCCTTTTGTGGAACAGCTAAACGACGTTCATCAGCCCTCCTGCCAAACATGGTAAGTACTGTTAAATTCCCCCCAAAATGAAGACACGTTGTGGAAATGTAATAGGCTTTGTTCCGCAGTTAACGTCATTTGGCTGATTATGATGACGATTATATTATTTCCTTTACAATCCTCCTCCGCTCATTAAACTGGGGGTGGCCTCTCTACAATAGCAGCCTCTCCAATAGAGGGGATGATCGCTTTAAAGTCATCCTCTTCGAGAAGTGACTTCAGGCGTGGCACCAAAGCGCAGCAGGTTCTTTCTCGAGATCCCGGTATCGGTGCCGTAGGTGAACACCCAGGTGGTTTGAGCTGGTAAGAGTTCGACACACTCCTTCTACCTACCCAGGGGTGGAGCAAGTCCATGAGGATTTTCAAATGGTGAAAAAAGGCAGGAAGTAACTGGATTACACGCCGCATGTCGTTATTTATTAGAGATTTAGTTAGAAACAATTCGAGCACATTTAAAACTCAGCTGCGATAGCCAACCATGGCGGTTATGGGAAAACCAAAAATATATCTACCTTTTATAATAAAACACTTTTAAACTGATTACATCGCGTATATTGTAGATTTTTATCTTTCCTGACGTTTTGTATGGCGTTCGAAACGTCAGAAAAAAAATTTACAATATAAGCTATGTAGTAATCCGGTAGGTCTTTTATTATAATGAGTAATAATCGTGAAAACCTAAGACATCACCTTGTCTTCTAGATCCTTAGAGCACGAGATCCTGTCAGCACCAGGTCACGCACGTGCCCTGGACGCGCTACAGGTATCTCCGTACCGAATCACGCAGGTCGTCGACTCTGATGGTGTCATACACTCTATAAGAGAGGTAAGGAATACCATATTTTGTTTTGTTACACCAAACCATACGGACAGGTTTTCTAGGGCGGCCATAAAATTAATCTGATTTTGATTTCGTTATTTTACTTGATTAGCACAGATTTCATAACTTCGATAACTTGAGGTAAAGTGACGTTACTCAACTTTCGTTTTTAGAACACCTAGCAAAATTTTTATTGTGTCACATTGTATGTTAAGCAATCCAAATGTTTGTTGTGTTTTACAATATCATAGTTTGAAACTGTAAGTCAATATATTTATCTCAATAAAGCACACTTTTGTCTATAGAATAGGTACAATTCAATTTGAGGAGATAGATTTATTTATTAAGGATAATTTTTAATAATAAAGAATGTTGTTTATGTTTACATTACCCGCTCGCTTCGCTAGACTAGTAAATTCTATTTTGTTTTTTTTTTTCAACCTTTGCGCCACACTAGGATTTCTCCTGTGTCGTGGGTGCGTTTACAGACATGAATTCCACACACAATACACCCATACTCGGAACAACTACCTGCAGATCATACAAATATTTGTTCCGTGCGGGAATCGAACCCACGACCCGGAGCGCAGCAGCCGACTGTATCAGCCACTGCACCAACCGTGCCGTCAATCTATATCTAATTTATATTCATATCTTCTGAAACCTGCAAGATATCCAACTGGAACATACACGAAACCTTTACCTAAAGTTTCTGTTTAATCTCTAAAATTTTCATTGAAATAGGTTGAGCCGTTTCGGAGCCTATAAAAAAAATTACATACTTCGAGACTAACTTCCAGCCAGACAGACAAAAATCTAAAAACGTTCATTTATGATTAAGCATTGTATAAATAGCAGTATTCACTTTAATTTTGGCATTTTTTGAAATCAAAGACAGATGCCTCTTTACAGTCTCCTCCCCTCCGCTAGACGGTGTGACCGCTTTATAGTCATCCCCTCCGAGATGTGTTTAAAGGCTCTAGATGGATATTTGTCGTGTATCTGGATGAGCCGTTCGGTGCCGATGATGATTACCTCAGAGGTTTTACCAAGCAGAACTAGTCCTGGGTAGCATAATATGAACAGGGGAAAGTGAAAGAGCGCCTAAAGCAAGCTAGCATACATTTACCGGAGGGACTTGTTGATGTTGCTAACATACTGTGTAAAGCACTCGTACCTGCCTGACCAATGTATGAGAACCGTTGGTTTGTCAATAGTGAAAAATAAGTCCAGAGATCCATCAGATAGCAGTAACTATAAGCCCATCTCGCTACTATTATAGCGAAGGTACTAGACGGCTTGTTTTATTAACATCGATGTAAATATATTGACATGCATGGCGCACAGTCTGGCTTCAGAGCCGGACTGTCTATCAGAACCTGCAATCATGTGT
This sequence comes from Diloba caeruleocephala, assembly GCA_947459985.1. NCBI lineage: Eukaryota > Metazoa > Arthropoda > Insecta > Lepidoptera > Noctuidae > Diloba > Diloba caeruleocephala. The sequence continues at coordinate 6,088,582 of OX381613.1, forward strand.
CACAAGCAAACCGCCCGGTATTAGACTGACAGGAAGACACCTGTGTACGCATACTTTCTGGATCTATCAAAAGCTTTCGATTAGGTGTCCTATGAGCTTCTCTGGCTAAAGTTGAGTTCGCCAGACACCGCTTCCTGAAGAAATTATAAACATTTTTGATTATTGGCACAACAATCAGGTCAATGTGGTGAAATGGTCGAACACGGTCTCTGAAGAGTATGGTTTGGAGAGCGGAGTGAGATAGGGAGGTCTGACGTCACCTCAGCTCTTCAATCTATATATTAATGGGTTGATTGAGGGTCTCAGCAATACCAAAATCGGTTGCTCAATAGACGGCACCATGATCAATAACATTCGTTGTGGCCGTTATTAGAAAAATGGTGGAGAGATGTGAAGAATACGCTCGGTGTATGGGCTCAAATATAATGCAGAAAAAGTGAACTCCAAATTTTTCAGTCACGCGAGCATAAGGTAGCCGTAGTGCCTCCTGTTTGGCTTTACGGCATACCATTACAAAGTGTTTCTCTATGCAAATACTTGAGTCACTAGGTTACGGCAGACCTGTAGACGGTAGCACGCATGTGGTCACGCGCTGACGTGGACGCTTTGGAGGATCCTTTACAATAGAGTTGACCACTTTACAGTAACCCTCTCTAAGATGTGCCTATAGGCGTGGCAACAGTGGGCGGCTCTGGTGTGATCATACGAGGACCTGGCCCGGAGCCTCCCTTAGGTGCCGTAGATGACCGCTCCAGTGGTTCTAGCCGGTAGGGGTCCGGCGTACCCCTTCGCCCCAATAACATATTTAGAATGCTGTGGTACCGTTTCCGGAGGTACGCACGGATGGATTTCATACCATCATGAGAAAGAGAACTGCATCTATACAGCCCCGTGTCCGCACAAGCACCAATAGCATTCTAAGGGTGTTGGCATATAAGCTGGACTGTCCAATTATGAGACATTGCATTGCACTCCATGTCTCCAAATAAATTTAAATAAAATATATTTATAATAACAAAGATCGTAAGCACTTACTAACAGTTATGGATCTTGGAATATGAATAAATTTTTATTAGTATTACACAGTGTTATGCCAAGTGAGACGCATACAGACAAATGTTAAATTCTCAAGTTAAATACATATGTCTCTAATCTCCAACTTTCATCATAGGATTCTTATAATTGCAGGATACTCGTACGGAGTTCTCTTGCTCCCGTCAAGGCTACTTCGTGCACCCTCGCTCCTGCGCCCGCTTCTACCGCTGCGTCAAGTTCGATCAGCTCTCGCCCGAATATACCGTAAGTTTTTTCACGTTCATATCGAAATTACTTTGTCCCTAAATAAACAGAAGCAAGGAGTCTGCCAGAAAACAAAACAGATAGAAAAGGGTACCAAAAATCCGTATTAAAAATTGCACGAATACATGCTTTTGTACAATAAAACCACACTTGGTCACACGCCAAAAAAGCGCCCCAAAATAAAATGAATGTTTAAATTCCAGGTGTTCGAGTTTGACTGCCCCGCTGGGCTGGCGTTCGACGCCCGCTACGAGGTGTGTGTGTGGCCCGGCAGCCTGCCGCACTCGCAGGCCTGCCCCGGCTCCTCGGAGATAGCCCCCGTGCCGAGGACCAGGTTCATCTGCCCGGAACATGAAGGTATGTCGTGGTAATTTGATAGACTTCAAATCAGATGGAGGATAGGACCTGTCCTGTCCATCCCGTTGGGAAATTATTTAATGTTATAAAATGACTTGAGGTAGGTTTAAACCCCGCCGTGCATTTTTCAACACGTAGTCACTGATGTAAATGATACGCAGATTTGACCAAGACTATCTTTTATTCATAGCAGGTAGTACAATATAATTAGTTTTACACAAATACCGACACCACACACAATATCTTTTCCCTTCTTTTTTTTTTTTTTTTTTTTTACATTTTTTATTATAGGAACATAATATTCGCAGCAAGAACATTTTATCCATAAATCAAAATACTGATTCTATTTTAAAGTTGTAAATAAGCATCACTACATTATTTACCCAAACTAAGAATCAAAATAAGTATGTGCAAAATGATGCTGGATCATAATAAATAGGTGCATGCCATATATTTTAATTAGGTATAGAGGTATTTTAACATTTTGCTAATCTGTTATCTTACTAACACCTTCGAATAATATACTCAAACAGTAAATAATCATGTAACCATGTATACAATCAATATTAGGCATACCATCCATGAAGGTTTACACTTACATTCTTAAATCATATCACTAGGCTGAAATATTTGTAATTTGTATTAATTAAATTAATAGCAGCCCTACTCTTAACATACATTTTTATGATATTATTTTAAGTAATTGCCCTAATTTTTGTCCGTGCTATGACAGCCGCCGGTCTGTGCGCGCGCTGCGTATTTGCAGTTTCACTCGGTTGGCTCAACAAGTTATTGTCTGGGACGACATCAGCGTGCTGCGAGATACTCGGAGATGCTATTTTAACTAAATGACGCCTATTGCGTCTGTAACACCTTCCCGTATTGTCTGAGACAAAGTAAGATCTTGGTTGAGCTGCCCGAGATTGCACCCTTGCATTTTTACGTTTATTATCATCAAGCATGATTACTGCGTCACCGGGTTTCCGCGACGGTAAGGCTCTTGCATGCTTGTCGTAGTACTGTTTGCTAACTTCCTGTTTACGTACAATATTCCTGTAGTCGGCAGTATTGTCGCGGCTGGGCACTAGTTTTGTGACGTGAGAAGGCAGTCTACGTCCCATTAGTAACTGTGCAGGTGAACTAATACCATCACGCGGTGTGTTTCTAAAATTTAACAATCCTAAATAAAAGTCTGACCCTGAGTGAATAGATTTGATTAAAATATTTTTTATTGTTTGTACACTTCGCTCACTACGACCATTAGATTGCGGATAGTTAGGAGAACTAGTAGAGTGATCAAAACCCCATTTATTTTTAAAATTAATAAATTCCTTCGATGTGTACGCTGGACCATTATCGGTCACTAGCTCGCTTGGAACACCATGTCGCGCAAATTGCTCCCTCATTGCCGTAATTACTGCCTTACTTCCAATACTAGTTAACGGGTTAACCTCTATATAATTTGAGAAATAATCTACCAAAATTAGAAAGTATTTTTTTCCATACTCAAATATGTCGGAGCCTACTTTAGAATAGAATCAGTATTTTGATTTATGGATATAAACTTGATTGTACGTCGGATGCTTCTTTGTAAACACCAGATGCCTTTAAAAACACCATAAACTGCTGGAGCCATTTACGCCATGCCTCCGACCGATTGGCCGGTCCACCTTCCAAACATAATTCTGACGGCGGACGCGCATGCTCCATGTTTACTCGTATTATTAATCTTGAATGTTTATCTTTCACTAATTACCCTATGGACACTTGATTAACTGTACTCGCGTGAATTCTATTATTTATAAGGCACCGCTGCCACCATGATGTAAATGATACGCAGATTTGACCAAGACTATCTTTTATTCATAGCAGGTAGTACAATATAATTAGTTTTACACAAATACCGACACCACACACAATAGTCACGATATCTTGTAGAATGATTATCAAATCGAATCAATTGAGGAAATCCGTACAAGAACTGGATTTGCCGATATAGATGTAAGGTAATCCTTTCAGCTGAAGTGGCAATGGGTGGGGTACTTAGCTCGTAGCCGTTGGGGCAAAAGAGTTCTCGAGTGGAGACCGCGCACCAGAAATCCCAGCGTGGGAAGACGACAACGAGGCGGACAGACGACCTGGTGAAGGTCGCTGGGAGTCGTTGGATAAGGAAGCTGTATAAATCTATGAGAGACGCCTCTGTTTACTAGTGGACGTCCTTCGGCTAAAATGACGGTGATGATGATTGTCAGACAAAACATTCTTACTCAAATCTACCAAATATTTTCCTGCAATGCAAAAATTGAATGATGGCATTTATAAGTGTTTGTAGCCATTATTTTCTTCAGTTACAATTCTCCATTCTCGCTTTCTCCACCATCGTGTCGTAAAAAGCGATTAAGGGTTTATATCAAGAGGATGAGAGCAGCATACTCCCGTATGCTAATAAAAACATACTGGGATCACCAATCCATCTGCCAAGCGTGTTGATCATGACAATATTCTCTATGACCGCTCATCATAGTAATCATTGGGAGGCCCGTGTTCAGCAGTGAACAGTTACAGGTTTATAGGATGTGTGTATTTTTTACATTTTGAAATAAAGTCTGCACTTTCTATCTATAACTTGCTGGTGTCAATACTGACAATATAAAAAGCAAATTAGTCCAATAGTCCGATTTCCGTGTAGTGTCCAGATTAAGAATATAGCACCACTCCATCTCCTCCCATGGATGTCGTAAAAGGCGACTAAGGGACTCTAAACCAGAGGGATGGGCAGCAGCATCCATTCTGGTGAACAGTAGCCAGACTGCGCTCACCAACCCGCCTGCCAAGCGTGCGCAGTACAGGCAAATTCCTCCCAAAATGAGGACACAAATCTTGTGGAAATCTATGGGGGAGGCTTTTGTTCAGCAGTGGACGTCCTTTGGCTGATATGATGATGATGAAATCAGAAGGATGGGCGGCGGCGCCCCTTCTGCGGAACTGAAATCATTCTGTGCTCACATACCCGCCGTGATTGTACTGGCAAATTCCCCCCGAAATGACGACACACTGCATGGGGGAGGCTTTTGTCCAGCAGTGGACGTCAATGGACGATATGGTGATGAAGACAATATTCTAGAAGCACAAGCGTTCCAAATCATGAGCACTTTGAATTCGTACTTTGTCCTCATGTGTGAAGTCAACGCTTTTTGATTGACAATCTAGACGGCAATCATTCTAATTACTCACTCATTACCTTCTAGGCTATTACGCTGATCCCGAGAACTGTCGTTGGTTCTTCGCGTGCCTCGACCACGGCAAGTCTCCCCTCACAGCTTACGAGTTCCGCTGCCCCTTCGGACTGGGCTTCGACGCTGAGCGACTCAAGTGCGACTGGCCCTGGCTGGTGCCAGCATGTGGCAACATCGCCCGGTACGAGGCGGAGGCCTATGGGTTCTCTGCTGCTACTCTCACTGGTAAGCATACACACTAAGCTCGCAATATTCGACGTGATACAGGGTGATTGGAAGTTCTACCTATTCATTAAAGAGCGTAATACTAGAGGTGATTTATAACATTGTAACGTCTGCCAAAATACCAACCATGGGGACCAAATAGGTGTTGAAAATAAATTATGTTGGCTATAAGATTTTACCAGTTTCTTTCTACATAATATGCTCCAGAATTATCCCGAATGTATTGCCTTACCCACTGTGATCTTTTTGACATATTAACATCTATACTAGACTTCTTGATACAAAAAAACCATTTCTAAATATCCCATAATATCAGAAAATAAAGGTCGGAATATGGCAAGAAAGATTATTTTTCTTTTTATAACCACCATAGTTTGGAAACCACTTTTTTTACCCCTGGTTGGCAGAGGTTAAATGACCTTATGCATAATTTCTTAAAGGAATATGTCGATTATTCAGTTAGCCCAACTACATTTTAGTTATTAGTGAATTTGAACTAAAAAAATAAAAACCACAGTCGTGTTTACTTTGGTGTATTGTCGGCTAAGAATAGCACCTACCCCTCTCTTTGTTGTTGTAAAAGGTGACTGTGGGATTAGCCGGAGGATGGGCAGCAGCGTCCTTTGAGTATATTTACAACTCAACCCATGCCAAGCGTGGCGGTCATGGCAAAACCCACCAATGAGCCCACAACGCACCAAGACTGGTCTTTGTGGTGATCTTTGGGGGAGGCCTATGTCCAGAAGTGGACTTTATTCGGCTCAAATGATGAATAAATACGGTGATATGAAAGATAATTATGACGTTTGGGGGATACATAACATTAACAAATATAAAGGAATAGCCCGTGAGTATCTACGGGCAGAAAATTTTCTTACTCGTGAGGAATTTTGATGGGAGTAGATGAATTTTATTGACGTCGCTGGTAATGAGAGGTTGATAAAGTATGCGTAGCCGTTATGGGCAAGGAAACAATACATATATAACATGTAATAATTGCATTTTCAGGTGCAGCAGGCTATCAAGGCCAGACCGCGGACGCTATCAACGTGGCCGGCCACCAGAGCCTGGTCTCCGGAGCCTCTCTCAACAACCTGGTTGGCATTCAAGGAGGCTTCCTAACAAACGCTGACGCCTTGGACTCCAATTTCATCGCCTCACAAGAACTGGCAAATGCTGGACACTCATACGAAATTGGACAGGGTTCTGCTCAAACTGGTAATGGCTTTATCGGTCATGGTTCTGCCTCCCAAATCGGGAATGGCTTAGCTTACAATGTCGGTGATGCTGGTTCTCTTAGCGGTAATATTGGACTGGTCCAACCGTCAAACTACAACGGTCAATCAAAATACTCTAGCGGTTCTATAATCTTGGATGACTACAGGCTGCCCACGAAAGAGGAATCTTTCCGTCATGGTACTCATAAAGAAAATTTCGATCGTAATGCTCAATCTTTAGGATATAATACTGAATATGCAGGTCAAGCTGGGGTAGGTACTTCTGGATATACAACTCAAACCGGAGGTCGTTATTCTGAATACACAGCGCAAGCTGAAGGGCAGAATTCTGGATATACAGCCCAAGCTGGAAGACAAAGTTCTGGATATACAGCACAAGTCGGGGGCCATAGTTCTGGATATACAGCCCAAGCCGGAGGACATAGTTCTGAATATATAGCCCAAGCTGAACGACTACATTCTGGATATACAGCCCAAGCTGGAAGACAAAGTTCTGGATATACAGCGCAAGTCGGAGGACAAAGATCTGGATATACAGCTCAAGCTGGAGGACTTAGTTCTGGATATACAGCCCAAGCTGGAGGACTTAGTTCTGGATATACAGCCCAAGCAGGAGGATATACTACCGGATACAATGGATATTCAGACTCCCATTCTAGAGGACAAGGTCAAAAGACAGCATACCAAAGCTCAAGCTATGACGGTGACAACTCAGGAGCATACGTCCATGATCCTTCAGGAGATTACGCAGAGCCTTACAAACATATAGGCTCGCCGGTCGAACCTTACGTGCATGACGGTGCTGCTTACAAACAGTCTGGAGACTATTATGACAGTGGCAAACATTCCGGATCTTCTCATGGCAGTTATGGAGGTAAATACGCAGAAGATCAGAGTGGACAATACATTCAGGATAATTCTGGAGCATATGTTGAAACTGGTGCTGGATCTAACGGAGACTATTTTACTGGCTATTCGACTGGTTATAATGCTGACTCTTCTGGTACCTACAAACACGATGATTCAGGCAAATACCTAGCTGGAGTCTACAGGGCCGGTGGTCATATAGGTGAAGGAAAAGCAACAGGTGAATCAAACTCCCAGCAGTACCATGGTTATAGTGAAGCGAATGCTGGAAACTATATCAGTGACTCGAAGGCCTATACTGGATCTTCTCACACTTTGACCGCGGGAGCAATCAATGTAGGCTTAGTAGGCAAAACGACTATGATCGACGCCGATTACAACAACCAAGGCAACTATCAAGAATCGAATTCTCAATTATTCAGTCACGATCAAGGCAATTATCAAGGATCAAAGTCCTATAGCCACTCCACACAATCTTTACATCCCGCTCACGTATCCTATGTCGCCCAACCCGCTGTTGCCATAAGTCACATTGGAACTGACGGTAATAACCTTGACGGTTACGGTTTTGTTACAAATCCAACATCTTCCGGTATACCGACCACTGCTACTCCTTTCGCAGTCACAACGTCTTTGCCAACTGTAACTTACAAGACATTTGTTCCCGAAGCTCCTAAAACGAGTGTGAAGCAAATATTCGGTATTACACAGCCCGCTATAACTTACGTCCAACCGACCGCGATTGCCACTAAGCAAGTCACTCCTCAAACCTATGTAACCAATCAGAACCAAGGCTTTAACTACCAATACGAAAGTAAAGACTATTCTGCTGGCTATAACGGTGAAGCTAAGGTAGAATCTGGATACGATTATTCGAAGCCAGGCATCAAATTCGAAGACGGTATTTCTTACACCACTGCAGCACCTGCGATTTCCGTATCCACTTACCAACCTGAAAGCTTGAATCATAACCAACAAACTGTGCATCAAGTTGGATCTGTTGGTTTCGGCTATTCCACTCTAACACCTGTTCACGAGGAGCCTTTCAAAAAGCTTGTAGCTTACACAACTGGACCATCAGCCTCTACGTATTCACAGCCTACTGTTCCTACATACACTCCGCAATCATTCAGTCACCAGACTATCCACAAAGTAGAATCCAGCAACGTTTACACTCCATCCGTGAACTCTGCTTCAATTGATACTGGTTATGAATACTCAAAATCTGGAGTGTCTTTTGAAGGACCGAAGGTTGTACAATACACTACAGCACAACCGGCTCTCGCTATTCGACCTGTTGTGTCTACTTACCAACCACAAGTTATCAGCCACCAAACACTTCATAAAGTCGATGGGAATCGAGTTAACGCTTACTCTGGGGACGCATCGTCAGGCTATACATACGAGAGACCTGCCGTTAAATTCGAACAAGTCAAAACTGTTTATTCTACTCCAACACCAATCGTAACATCGACTTACAGGCCCCAAACTTTCAGTCATCAGACTATTCACAAAGTTGAGTCGCAAAAATATGTGCCAGTTTCTTCTACCCCTAAATATGAGGTCAGTTACCAGTCAACACCCGTCACCGTTTACGAAAACCCAATAATACAGTATACGCAAAAGGCCACCCCAGTCACTTACGTCCAGCCTTCGTTCAAATCTCAGGCTTTCAGCCATCAGACAATTCACAAGGTAGAAGATAGTAAGGCTTACAATGTCGAATCTGGCTACGAATACACCAAGCCTGCAGTAGCTGCTAAAGAACAAGTTCGGTACACCACAGTTCAACCAGCAGTTGTTTCTACTTACCAGCCTCAAGAATATAGTCAAGAAACCTTACACAACGTCGATGCTAGTCAGGTTAATACTTACAATACTCAGGAGACTGATGGCTATGAGTACAAGAAGCCCGCAGTCAAATTCGTAGAAACTCCCAAGACCGTATTCCAATATTCGACTCCATCCCCAATAGTTAGTTCAACGTACAAACCACAATCATACAGCCATCAGACCATTCACAAAGTGGAATCCCAGAAATACGTTCCAGTTTCTTCAACATTCGCACCACAGGTTGACCTATCGTATCAACAAGCCGTCAGCACTTATGAGAATCCCATTCTCAAATATACTCAGAAAGTAACTCCAGTGACTTACGTCCAGCCTACGGCAGCAGTTTACACGCAGACGTACAAACCTATAATACAGCAACATGAAGTCAAACATATCGTGAGCCAGCCCGTCCAATATGGACAAAACGTACAGCTTAGCCAAGAAGGATACTCTTACAGCCAGCCAGAAATCCAGAGAAATGTTCAATCTAAGGGGTATTCAGACGCAAGTGCAGTGTCTCATCAAGTTTACCACCAATCCAGTGGCACGGTGAAGAGTGATTACAACTCCAATAAAGATGTCGTTTATGTGTCAACTTCGCCTTCGACTGTTGTATACGAAGACCATTACGTAGATTACGAATCCCCTAAAGTAGAAACGTATAAGGCTGCAGAATATATTCCGCCGAAGAACAACTACAAATCTTATTCTGTTGTATCAACTGCTTCGACTCCCGTTGTGCATCAGAGCTCTGTAATTCACCAAGCTCAAGAATATGGCGCACCCAAAACGGATTACAAATCATATTCAGTTGGCTCAACCGCCTCTGCGCCAGTTGTCCATCAGAGCTCTGTGATTCATCAAGCTCGGGAATACACTGCCCCTCAGACAGAATACAAATCATACTCTGTACCCATTGCTTCTGCTCCGAATGTTCAAGAAAGCGCTGTCCTTCACCAGACACAAGATAGTTACGACTATTCGCAGCAATACGAAACCGTACAAAAATCGGTGCCATCGATACACCAGCACTCATTTAGCACATCACATATTGAGCAGCCGCAGATAGTGGAATCAGTCCACTTCTCCTTCCCCAGTACCACGGCATTGCCGAGATATCAGCAGGTTGAATACCAATCTCCCGAAATCCAAGTTGCCTCGAAGGGTGAAGAATATTTACCACCGGTCGTGTCTACGGCAACTCCTATTGTGACGTCTACTTACAGACCTAGAACTTACTCCACTGTGTCCACAACACGAGAGTACTTGCCACCATCTGAACCTAAATACGAATACCGTACACCTAGCACCACTGCTAGACCCATTTATAAGTCAAGTACACCGGCTTACAGAGCAGAATCTACAACAGCCTACAAGGCATCGGAGTACTTGCCTCCTGTAGAAGATAGTGGTTCTAAACTGGTTAACTTTGAAAGTTTTGGTTTCAATGATGCGTCCGCGGCTACTAAAATTCAGTACAATCCATACCAAGAATTTACAGTTACCCACGACACGGCTCCTGTAGAAAGGAAACATAACATTGTGGTTGAAACAGCTAAGTCGCATTTACTAGGGTTTGGAACGGTAGGACCTGACGCTGGTTTAGTGTCCCCGGTTACATACACGACAGCTGCACCTGTTGTATCATCCACATACAGACAAAGAGTAAAGTCTACCAGACTACCTACTTATAAATATAGCACAACAACAGAGTACCAGGCTCCAGAATATTTGCCACCTTCAGATGACTCTCAAGCCGAAGTGAACATCCAAAGTATTGGATATAACGAACAATCAATTGACTCTGGTATCAAATATAATCCTTATCAAGAACTTACAGTATCTACTTCGGCACCGATACCAAGAAAACAGAACATAGTTATTCAAAAAGCCAAGTCTCATCAGCTCGGTTTTGGTGATGCAGGACTAGTCTCACCTGTTTCCTACTCGACATCATCACCTGTTGTTGTATCTAGCTCTGAATCATACTCTTATTCACCGCAGACAGTTACTTCTACATCCGCTCCTATTGAGCAAGGCTTGTTTGAAGTCACCCCGTCCGCTGTACCTGTGCGAAGAACTAAGCCGAAAGTGGCCGTGGTCACGAAGATAAACGATTTCAATCCCTTCCTGGTACGTAAACTTGGAGCAGTTTGCAGCTGCCAGTCCCCCGTCCTGATTCTCAAAGGAAAAAGACCCACTCAAGCACCACAAGATCTCGGTGACTTCAACGAGTATGACAACTCTGGCCGTGGAGATATCAGTGATGGTGAATATGGTCACAGGTATAGTAAAGTACATGGTCCCGTAGCGAAAACAATCGCTACTGTAGCGCCAATTGGTTCATCCACATTTAATCCTATCATTGTTCCCGATGACTCTTTCTACCAAGATTATCAGGAGCACAGCGGCTATGATGTTGCTGTTACACCAAAACAGCAAGAAGTATATTCCGGAAGCTACGTATCAAGTACACCTATAGTGGCTTCCACCACTGAGAGGATCGTCAGAGTCCGGCCTAGAGTTAAAGCTGTCACCGCTGCTCCTACGTACAAAACTGTGTTGTTGAACGAAGAGGTCACACCAATAGTTACTGTTAAGGATGGATCTGAATCTGGATCTGTAATCGAATCCCAGGCGTTTGATCGCTACGGCCCCGGTGGGTGGAGAAGCAGAGATGAGACTTTACAAGGATCTGTTGACTGCCAGAGAGCCGGTTTGTTCCGACACCCGAAACAATGCAACAAGTTCTATGCGTGCAGATGGGATTGTACTAAACAGAGGTTCACGCTTCACGTGTTCAACTGCCCTATCCAGCTGAGCTTCGACCCCAACATAGGCGCCTGCAACTGGCCCAGCCAAGGTCCCGCTTGCCAGGGTGACACTCTCCTCACCAACGTTCTTTAAGTACCTTTAACATAGTTGCCAATCTCGTCGTGCCATCGAAATAGTGATAAAATTGTGATCACGAATTTTCTTTAACTCTCTATCTTCGATTCAGTTAGACGATTTGTCTCTCTTTTGTTTATAAAATAAGTTGCTTATTTATTTGTTCGATTTCGTTAATGTTATTCATAGTTATTTATTACATTATCTCTTTTTCAGCTTAAACCTTGCTAAGCCTTGTGAAATATCATTATTCGAACGAGAGTTACCATTATTTCTAGTTCATGTTATTGTAAAATAGTGAAGTCATATTTTTGTATTTTTATAAATTAATATAGAAATAATATGCTGTAATTTGTAAATATACCATTTTATTCAATAAACAATTATTTTCATTTATTAATTATCATAATACGTGTCAACATCATAAAAAATATTAAATGCTACATTTTAAATCGTCAAAGCAACAGGCTTTTCAACTTCAGCCAAAGAATGTTTGTACTTAGCAATTATAGGAGTAACCTCTTCGTCAATAAACTCTGTTACTTGTTCAGGAGCTCTACCTATGAATGTAGATGCATCAAGAATCTTGTCAAGTTGCGGTATGATAGGCGCAAAATAGTTGTCTTTCTTCACACGTTCGATCAAATCATTGTCTTTTCCGTGCTGCTTCACTTGAGCGCCCGCTTCGTGAGAAAGCACCCTTATTTTTTCGTGACATATTTGGCGATCGCCACCGGCCTGGACCATGGCCATGATAATATTCTCAGTAGCCATGAAAGGTAGCTCCTGGGCGATGTGCCGGGCGATAACTTTGGGGTACACGACCAAGCCTTGGCAAATATTAAGCAGGGTCAATAGAGTTGCATCAGCTGTTAGGAAACCTTCAGCAAGAGTGATACGCCGGTTCGCAGAATCGTCCAGAGTACGTTCTAGCCACTGAACTGCGTGGGTATTAGCAGCATTGGCATGCAATGTAATAAGATGCCGGGCGAGAGCGCAACAGCGTTCTGACCTCATCGGGTTTCTCTTGTACGGCATAGCACTAGAGCCTATCTGGGAGGCTTCGAAAGGCTCCTCCAGCTCCTTACGGGAAGCTAACAGACGGATATCTGAACACATTTTGTGTACGGTGGCTCCCAATCCTGACAATGCTGAGATTACTTCCAAGTCTACTTTCCGGGAGTATGTCTGTCCAGTGACGATGTAGCGCTTGTTGAATCCTGCAAGTTCAGCTACCCTCTGGTCAAGGGCTCGAACTTTACCATTGTCTCCTTTGAAAAGTTGGAGAAAGGAGGCTTGAGTGCCAGTGGTTCCCTTGACTCCTCGGAAGCGGAGGTCATCTCTCGCTCGGGAGAGCGCACGCTCATCCATGAGCAAATCGCTCAGCCACAAGGAAGCTCGTTTTCCAACCGTCGTTAGCTGGGCTGGTTGGAGATGCGTAAAGCCGAGTATGGGAAGTGATCTGAAAAAAGGAAATACATTCATGAATTCATAAATAATTACTAATATATAATTATATAACAATGATTTCAAATCATATGAAACTCCATTCTGTAGGATTCAAGTACGACCCAAACAAAAAATCTGCCACGGTATGTATGAGTACGGCTAATGAGTTATGACGGTAAATACTATAATAGGTACGCAATTCATCAGGAAATTCCTCTTAATTAATAATGTGTCCAAACACATGCCTCTGTCAGTTAATATCGAGTACGTAGTTCATACATAACAAACAACATTGAACGATTTATTGCACATTGTTCTAAGTTATTGTTATTGTATGCAAAACATATTTCGTAACGGCGGCTGTGTCATTTGATTGAACTCTTAATATCTGTCATTTGTTTGATTATTCTATCGTAACTTATTCCATAACTAACCAGTTTGGCCGTTTAGGTTTTCTTAACTCCAACATAAAATGGATAAGCCGCTTAATAATATCAGCAAGTCGTTAATATCTACGTTTACTTTTTTATTTTATAAGTTAATCATTTATTATTAAAACAAGTAACAGCGAAATTAAAAGTGCATGATTTAAAAAGTACAACTGGCAATCTTAACATAAAAAAGATACACGCGATATGTCATGCATTCAGGGGAAAAAAATAATGAAAGCAATCCAATTACTATTTAACAATTTGAAGTTGACTATACCTAGATAAAAGGCTGTCAAAACGTCATTACAATGTTATCACATCTAGTTTCAATCATTCTTAGCACTTTATACTACCACAAATATACCCATTGGGGGATATGGGTTAATGTATGCATATTGCACAAGCTTACTGAACTCACTTGTGCTCATCAGCGAACTTGGACAGCTGGTTGATTATAGCAGCCAACCGCGGCAGCAGCAGATCCAACCCATGCCTCAACACGATCAAATCTGTATTATCCCCCACGTAACACGAGGTTGCTCCCAAGTGTATGATGGGTGCCGCTCGAGGACACCTCTCGGCAAGGGTATGGACGTGAGCCATGACATCATGGCGGACTTTCTTCTCATGGGCTGCTGCGGCTTCGAAATCGATGTCGTGGATTGCTCCTTCTAGTTCTGCGATCTGATCGTCGGAGATGTCGAGACCGAGCTCCTGGAATCAAGAAAAACGTTGATTGGGATCGAGAATGATAACGAAATGAAATCGCAGTTGTAAAAGAGAAAACTTTGTAGATAAAAAAAGGTTTACAAATTACATCCTAATATTAACACAATTTTACTGATTAGCTGGAGGATGGGCAGCAGCGTCCTTCGAGTACATTAACAACTCAACTGCGATCGCCAACCCGCCTGCCAAGCGTGGCGATTATGGCAAAACCCCCCAAAGTGCTCACAACACATCCATATCGGTGGTTGTGGTGATCTTTGGGGGAGGCCTGTGTCCAGCAGTGGACTTCATTCGGCCGAAATGATGAAAAAAATGATGATTAACACAATCTGCTGCCAGCGCATTTCCAGAAATATTATCCAAAATAAAACGTCTATAATAAAAGTAACATTTAGTGTTACAGGTTACATCGTGTTTAAAGGCATACAAAAACCTAAGGGAACTTTCTTATGTTAAATTTGGTAATTACGAAGGTCCAGAAGTGGCATGCATGGCAATCACCGATTGATTAATGATTAATAAAAACGTTGCCCCACACTAGGATTTCTCCTGTATCGTGGGTGCGTTTACAGACATACATTCCACATACAATACACCCAGGCCCAGAACAACTACCTGCAGACCGATAATGCTCCCATCATATACATTGGCACTTGACTGAATA
The DNA here is from genome assembly GCA_947459985.1 of Diloba caeruleocephala. Classification (NCBI taxonomy): domain Eukaryota; kingdom Metazoa; phylum Arthropoda; class Insecta; order Lepidoptera; family Noctuidae; genus Diloba; species Diloba caeruleocephala. The sequence goes on from OX381613.1 coordinate 6,103,799, forward strand.
GATCTGACACCATTACATATCCACATTCAAACGGAAGCAAGCAAGTCGCTATACATACTTGCGAAAGCAGTGGCTTGGAAGCAAAACGAAACCTACAAAAACACACATTTAAGAAGCGTGTGAAAGACTGGATGACCTGATGAATATGTTATGTGATAAAATAAATCCAATACACATGTTCAATATCGGGACTTTAGAGTCCCTTCGTCCACCTCTTAGTGAAACTGACCTCACATGGTACACTGACGGCTCCAAAATTCAGTCAGGGACAGGCGCAGAGACTCACTCCAATTACTGCAGCATCAATCAAGGTATGGGGTATTGTGCATCGGCGCAAGCAGAAACACATGCGATAATTGCCCGCATCAAAGAAATGCAAAGGAGGAATGTCAAAAGTAAAACCATTTACATATTCAGTGACAGTCAAGTCGCTCTGAAAACGCTTAATTCCTACAAGGATAGCTCACAACTGGTCAAAGAAGGCGTATCAGGCCTAAACAGTTTGGGTAGATACAACAATATCACCCTCATCTGGGTACCTGGGGACACGAACGTGTTGGGGGTAAGGCAAAGTAGCAAGGGCTGGACAAGTTGGACCTGAACCCTTTATAGGTATTCCTCACCGAACGCAAACACATGGCAGAAGAAAAAAGGAAAATAATGCAGGGAGGCAGTAGGCCTAACATCTCCAAGATCTTCTCTGGTACTTGTAGTACTTGAAAAGACTGTGGAATGAAATTATTAAAGATCAGGACACTTCGGTACCAAAGAGCAACTCTACAGAATGAAACTGGGTACGGAGGATACATGCAGGTTCTGAAAGGGTGAAAAATAGTTAATGATACACATACATAGGCTGCACTAAAAGTATCGGGAATGGAATATTTCCACTGTTCCTGTCATATTAAAATCTTTTTAATTGAAAACTCCTTGGTTTTACAAATCGAATACCATTTATTTATTTAAAAAAAGATTCACGGTCTTGTCACAAGGTTTTGTCAAACTTGTTTAGTCGTTGAGAAAATGGAATTGACTCGAGAAAATTCAAGAGCGATGATTTATTATGACTTTCGAAGTGGTTTAACACCAAAACAGTGTGTTGACCGGATGATTTCTGCATTTGGTGATGAAGCCCCATCCAAAACCACAATTTATCGCTGGTTTGCTGAATTTCAACGTGGACGTGTCAAGCTCAGTGATGATCCTCGTCAAGGTCGTCCAAAAACTGCAGTCACCCAAGAAAACGTTGATGCTGTGCGTAAGCTGATTGAGTAAGATCGACATGTGACATACCGCGAAATTCAGGCAACTTTAGACATTGGCATGAGTCAAATACAAATAATCTTGCATGAACAATTAGGTGTAAAAAAGTTGTTTTCCCGATGGATACCGCATTTGCTATGTGAAGAGCAAAAAGCGGCTCGCGTTACTTGGTGCGTCAGAACTCTCGAAAGATTCCACGCAGGATCCTCAAATGCTGTATAAAACATCGTATCAGGTGACGAATCCTGGATATATGCGTACGAACCCGAAACAAAAAACCAGTCACGAGTTTGGGTGTTCGAAAATGAGTTAAAGCCAACAAAAATTGTTCGTTCACGGAGTGTTGCAAAAAAAATGGTGGCCACGTTTGTCTCCAAAACCGGCCATGTTACGACTATTCCTCTTGAGGGACAAAGAACGGTTAATGCAGAATGGTATGCTAGCATTTGTTTGCCCACAGGTCGTTTCTGAACTCCGTAGAGAGAACTGCAACCGCCGCATCATCCTCTATCACGACAATGCGAGTTCTCACACCGCGCACAGAACAAAAGAGTTTTTAGAGCAAGAAAACATAGAATTATTAGACCATCCGCCGTACAGCCCCGACCTAAGCCCTAATGATTTCTATACTTTCCCTAAAATAAAGAATAAATTGCGTGGACAGAGATTTTCATCACCTAAAGAAGCTGTGGACGCCTACAAAACGGCCATTTTGGAGACCCCAACTTCCGAATGGAATGGTTGCTTCAATGATTGGTTCCATCGTATGGAAAAATGTGTCAAATTTCGCGGAGAATACTTCGAAAAGCAATAAATACATTTTTAAATAGTAATGTTGTGTCACTTCCTTGATTCCCGAAATTTTCAGTGCCGCCCTCGTATTGTACAAACTGCGCCGCTTTCTTTCTTTTTTTTAAAACGTTGCCCCACACTAGGATTTCTCCTGTGTCGTGGGTGCGTTTACAGACACAAATTTCACACACAATACACCCAGACCCGAAACAACTACCTGCAGATCATACAAACATTTGTCCCGTGCGGGAATCGAACCCACGACCCGGAGCGCAGCAGTCGACTGTATCAGCCACTGCACCAACCGGGGCTTTTGTTAGGCATAGGGTGAACAACCGGGGAACAGCTTATCCTGTATCTGATGATTATGCGCAGCGATGCAATTCCTTAAGCTCAAACATCCATACATCCTTGAATACAAATCGAAATAACGGTGTAAAACCAATTCGGTAGTCGCTACGACATGATTGAAGCTGCTCAAGGACACGTTGCAGAAGGAAACCCATAAGGACCAGTCTTTGCGGATGCCAAATCGGTTTTTCACCGTCATTTTAATTCTGTATTGAAGGACGTATGGATGTTTAACCTTAAGGAATTGCACCCCAGCTCCATGCTGACATAATTAGAAAACAACTTGATAGTATCAGATACACGAAGAACAAGAAAATGGAAAATTTTCATTTGGCACAATTTATGAAAGGACTATGAAATTGGACTTCTGGGGTGGAAGGCCTGGTGACCTGAAATACAGGCTTCAACCTAGTTTAGGCACCATTCTCCTACAATAAATTTTAAAACAATAACAATGTACCAATATATACCAATACTTATGTGATAAATAAATAAATCTTCAAATCTTCAAATTACAAGTTACCTACAGGAACTCCTCGATGTGCCAGCAACGGAGTAGAGGGTAAAAGTCAGCACTTTAGGGCGACAACTGGGTGCAATATATAGCGGACAAACAGATAAGAATGTAAAGTTGTACTAATACCGTAAAAAAGCCAACCAAAAAACCTAATGATTGGCTTAAAAATTTCCTGCTAATAGCCAGTCCCTTAGAATTTGAAATATTAAGTAAGATGTAAAAATATACAAATTTCCAAAAAGTGGCGCTTAGAACAATGAGCTAATATGCTATTATGTGGAGTCAAATCTTAGTCATTGTAAGATCACCGTCCATTATAGAGTATACAAAATAAATTTATTTCTAGAAAACATGAATTTATTTATTTTTCATCTGTATTGTGGCTTTGTGGTTTTGTTAAGCAACGGTGTAGTCTTTGTTTTTCGAGAAAAATATGTTTACATGCATATTTACAAGGATTGTCATCGTTAAAACGATGCTACGAATATCAGATTGTACACACGTTTTAATCCATGTAATTTTCAATGCATAACTGTATGATCGAACAACGTTTCATCAAACAAACGGTTCATATTTGTCGCAGTTCTTAAAGAAAACATGTGTGTGTTCTTTGCACAGTACCACACACAGTAACAGTAAATTAAAGTATCGGTTTATCGCACCATGATAAATAAAAATAAATAAAAATCTTTATTTCAGGCAAAGCACAAGAGTTTAACGTCTACACATACCATACCCATATGACATTGTTATAATTTAATTATAATTAGATTTATAAATAATTCACCACATTAAACATCACAATATCAATTTAAAACTGAACGCAACTATGTCCAGTCGATATAAAATACAATTCAATAAAAACACAATAATAACACAAACTTAGAATTCACAAGATTAATAGTACAAAGTGTAAAAGTCAGCTAAGATTAAAATTTATGTCCAGTCTATACAATATAAATTCAAATCAAATTAAAATATTTAGTGGCCATGTAAATGGTGTTGAATACAGTAGTCACAAGGTTTTTTTTTTTTTCAACCAGCATATCATTTTACAAACATGAAAGACTAATACTGCCAGACAATAAGCAGGCTATAAACTGTATTAATTACTTAACTATATTAATCAAGTTGTGATTTTAGGTTTACATACATAATAGTTTAATCCCAGAACAGAATTTGATTATCAGTTGCGTTAACGGTGAAGGAAAACTGTGTGAGGAAACCCGCGTTCCAAAATGTTCTCAATGGTGTGTGTAGTATGCCAACCCGCACTAGGCCAGCGTGGTGGACCAAGACCTAACCTTTCTCATCGTGAGAAAAGGCCCGTGCCCAGCAGTGGGACAGTAATGGCTTGATTATGTTATGCTATACATAATATATCCTATCTCTGTGCCAAAAAGTAAGACAGTTTACAGTAACGAGTTAATTTTTCTTACTAAAAAGCTATACGTTTTATACGCTAGCGTTGCAAACCTAATTATAAGTCTATGTTTATGAATTCAACTGAGAATAATAAATTTAAACTGACCTATTGACCAAATTATTGTTTTATCAATTTAGAATCTGAATAAACAATAATTGTTTTGTTTTTGCCAGCCATAATAATGTATGATAGTGATTAATTTATAAATGGAATATTAAAGATTTTTTAATTTTAAATGCGTGTGTTTATATTGAGATTAACGTAATATTGTTTGTAATTTTGTTGAACAACTTGTTTGTCTTGCGTTTAACAACAATCTCACCATTTTTTTATTTTATTGCATATACAATATATCCTATCTCTGTTTTATATATATTAAAGGGCTACTAATTTGTAAATGGAATATTAAAGATCTTTTAATTTGTGTTTATATTGTGATTTACGTAATATTGTTTGTACTGAACAAATCTTGCGATTAACCAATATCTCACCTGATGTTATGGGAAATTAATTTAAGTATGAAAAACAGACGAAGCCCGATGTGTTAATTTTTGTGTACCATTAATTAATAGCGATTTGATTTTTTTAAAGGATTCTTCTAACATATTGTTTTTGATACTATTAGATCCTTAGTCTACTAATCTTTATGTTTGATACGCTTTTAATGTTAGTTGATTGTGAAACTATTAAAATAGACCTCGTCTTACAGACGTATTTCTTCGTCACTCGTGTTTGGAAGTCCGTAAAAAGTCGAATTAGGTACTAGACTTAGTTTAGTTACTGCTTAATAAACATCTGCAGTACTAACAAACAACGACAAGGTGTCACGATTCATTTTAAGGTTTCCGGAAACCATTTGCGTAACATTTCTACAGTTATCAACAATTGGGTTCTCTTGTGCAACGACCCTTTGTCTTTGTCTCAAAATTGTTCAAGTTTTTGTTAGAAAACGAAAGCTGTTATTTAGGACATTGAGTTAGATTTACAACCTTCGATACGACTCAGTGGACTGTTAATCATACTGTCGTAATTAATTATTTTTAGCAATAGCGTTACGCAAAATTTACTATTTACAAGACAGTAGAATCCCAAAAACTGTTAAAATAAAGTATATTTAAACAAATACAGCAAGCCTTCTCTAAACAAGTCTACGAAGGGGTATTTAATATTATTGTGCTGTGTCTACTTTTTGAGCAATCACATCTTAATATATATAAATTACGTGTCACGTAGTTTGTCCGCTATGGACTACTAAACTACTGAACCGATTTTAATAAAACTTTGCGCACTGTGTGCAGTTTATACAACTTAAAAGATAGGATAGTTTATATGTCAATTTATTATAGCAACATTATTTTATTGCGAATTATTTGTTTATTATCTGACAAAGAGTCATAATTATCTGTTAGTTCGATAAGATTCTAACAGATGGCGGTATAAGGTAATTAGTGGACTGGATTGAGTAAGTATCCAATAGATGGCGCTATGTTAAAACTACAAACTTTTATGTAAGCTACAATTTATTAGTATAACCGCAATTTATTATAATCCACGCGTGCGAAGCCGCGGGCAAAAACTAGTAATGTATTATACCGAATTTAATTTTGTTTTTACTAATATTTCAAAGTAAATAAAATGTAGTAAAATGTGATACCCTGACAACAAACCAAACAACAACATTTAAACAAACTGTACCAAGTAAATGAGACTTGATATTTTATCACTAACATCTATGCACACTCCAAGTGTCAGACCCGGACTGAGTCATAACATAACAATTTCAAAAGTAATAAAAAATCAACATGGTTTCTACCAGATATCAATTATGCCGCGAAAATTATAAAATCGGTTCATCGAAATTGGACAGCGCAGTGAAAAGTTCACTATTTAAGGTGTGTGATCATTCCGGAAAATTCTTTGTCCTATATATTAGAGAATTAAACAAGAAATAATTTAATAGAATAGTAGCTTCAAAATTGTGATAAAGGCTCAACAACTAATACAGTAGACAAACCAAATTTGAGACTTATTTACACAAACATAATGGCCAATTCTGAGAACCATGTAAAATAAAGGTACACTGCAACCTGCCCTACTAATTCGCTAGAACAGACAGATAAGATTAGAACTCGAATGTGCTGATAAAACCATACAACCTGATAACTGAAGTCATACAGTGACGAACAACGTTTTAGCGAAAACGGACACAAAGACAAAAGAGTGTAACTATTGTCTTAATACAAGTGATTATTGAGTGATTGTGATAATGGTGTCCGTGCAAACTATCGCGACTATTGTCGTGAAGACTTTCAAAATTGTAAGTAGCTCTATTTGTATCAAATTAAAATAATTATCTTTAAGTACTTAGGTATCATGAATAAAGTTAATTAAGGTACGGCTTGAATGCAATTGTTTCGCGTAAAACTAAGTACTTACCTTGCACTTCAAAAAGCGGTACATAATAATAGTTTGGAATACTGCTAGGTACATTTAGATGCATTCAATTTCAATAATTGAATACCATTCTTACTAACTCGAGTAAATACATACCTACATCTTGATCCAGGAATTGTAATTTTATACAAATGTAAAAAGTAATGGACAAAAAGAACGAAAAAATAGTTTATTTATAATATATTATAAATTATAGCATTTGTTTTTCTATAATATTCCACATATTAGACATGGAAAAAAAATGCACTCCGGGAGTGCCGATATAGGTGAAAACTTATTTTGGCGCGTAAGACATTTTTTAGATGGGTACTAGGGTTAATGCGATCCCGACGGCGAAACGCCAAACTAACGTCTAGCGTCTCGTAACGGTCTCGCGAATCTAGAGATTTTATCTCACCTAAAAATATGCGTACCGCGCTAAAAGAAGTTGCACTTCAAAAAATTGACACCCGACTAAAGCGAAGCATAATGCGCTACCCAGCTAATGAGGAGCGTTGCCTCACCGCGTTCGACTTCGCTCGTTTCACGTTTGTGTGTAAAATCCCCATCCCAGAGTTGCATAAAGAACCTTCGCTTCATAAGTTACGGAACATTTAAGGTAGAGAGAGAAACTGAGTAAAAAGACCTACATAGTTTCTATGAGTCAACGTTAGCGTGGGTGTGTGTGTATACTGTGTATGTTAAAACAATGTTTTAAAGGCGATGCGCTAACAATATTATGTGAATATTCATTATGTGGATTACAATTAATATAATATGTAATGTTTTATTTTTTATTGATCCGGTGGAAACACATTATGTACTACCTCCGCCCCGGGAAAAGGTGGAGAAGTATGCCGGGCGGCTGCGTGTCCTCCTCCGAGCGGGATCGGCCCTCTCCCGGTCCCGCTCTGCGACCTCCAGTATGTTTATACTGTGTATGTTAAAACGATGTTGTAAAAGCGATCCGCTAACAATATTATGTCAATATACATTATTTGCCGTGGCTCAGAATACCACCACCCCATCTCCTCCCGTGGGTGTCGTAAAAGTCGACTAAGGGATTAGCCGGAGGATGGGCAGCAGCGTCCTTCAAGTACATTAACAACTCAACTGCGATCGCCAACCCGTCTGCCAAGCGTGGCGATTATGGCAAATCCCCCAATGAGCCCACAACACACCTATATCGGGTGTTGTGGTGATCTTTGGGGAGGCCTGTGTCCAGCAGTGGACTTCATTCGGCCGAAATGATGATGATACATTATGTGGATAAAAATTTGTAGGTATAATATGTGACCTACCTGATCAATGAGATGAAATGGCTCCAGAGACTTTATCTAGTGTTTACGGTTCGTTAGATACCAATATGGCGACAACAGAATGAGGATTATTTAAAATTCAAAGTTAAATACATTATAATATCCATAAATACGTGTCGTGGTGGCGGTACCGGCCTCGCGCCACAGGCATAGGTTATGGTACAAACCTAGCATGTGACGTATCTTTTACAATTCATTCGAATGAAAGAAAGAAAAGAAAGAAAAACAGTTTATTTTTGCGGCGAACGTCGACGCACAAGTACAGATTCAAACGTAAAAATTATACATAAGGCATTACTAACGACATAGCTAAAATCGATACTACATACTACAATAATTATACGCTTTAAAACTAACACTTCATGAAACCAAACGCGTATCCGCGCTGGCAACACCGTTATAATATCTTGACAAAATGGCCAAAAGACTTGGTATCCAGTCAAAATATAACAACAATATTTTTTACCAAAGAGTACACATTTTTGTCTGTGGTCGAAAAAGAAACAAATACCAAAAAATACAATGCCTACAATACAGGGTACAGGGTTACATAATAAGTTACAGTCTTATGGAAATTGTGCGTCGCATCTTCGCAAAACATAGGTTGAAGCTTAGCATAATACTGTGGCATCTCAACTTCATTGTATAATTATTGTTGGCACTAGCATGAATGTCATTGTTATCATATCAGAGGACGTCTACTGCTAAACAAGGCCTTCCCCTTAGACTTCCACAATTGTGTCATCATTGTGGGGGGAATTAACCAGTAACTCACCACACTTGGCAGTCGGGTTGGTGAGCGCAGTATGCCTTTTTTTTATTGATGTCCAGTGGAAATTCTACATGGAACTTCCTTCACCCCGGGGAAGGGCGAAGGGGCATGCCGGACTCCTACCGGCTAAAACCACTGGAGCGGTCATCTTCGGCACCGAAGGGGGGCTCCAGGTCCTCGCAATATCACACTAGAGCCGCCCATTGCTGCCACGCCTTTAGGCACATCTCGGAAGGGATGACTGTAAAGCGGTCACCCCCTCTAGCGGAGGGAAGGCGATTGTAAAAGGGTCGCCCCCCAGGCACTTCTCGGGGAGGATTGTAAAGGATCCCCCCAAGAGCGCAGTATGCCTATTGTTCCACAAAAGGGACGCTGCTGCGCATCCCTCTGGTATAAAGTCCCTTAGTCGCCTTTTAAGACATCGATGGTAGGAGATGGAGTGGTGCTATATTCTTAATCCGTACACCACACGGACTCATGAATGTTCCTGATGTAACCAAATAATACTGTATGATTGAAGGAGGCATTGGAACCAAGGTCTGGGCTTTAGCTAATTATCTATAAATAATGAATGATGGTGCTTTATTGTGTCTCATTTTATAAAACACTAGCTGGGACCCGCGGTTTCACCCGCGTTTAATATATAAGAAATTTAGAGTACTTCGACACAGACACTTGACATAGAATATATATGTTGGATTTCAAGGGTTTTGTTTTTTTGCGCGGAACCCTAATTAAATTTAAAAATAAAAGTAGCCAAAGTTATTCTTTATAACATCAGCTATCTGCCAGTGAAAGTCCCGTCAAAATCGGTCCAGCCGTTTCGGAGATTACCCGGAACAAACAGACAGACAGACAAAAAATTTAAAAATTGTTTTTTTGTTGTATGTGCCGTATATACTTGCATATGCATTTAGTAAAAATCTGTTATGTTGACATTACACACAGACACTACAATTTTATTTATTTGTATACATGAAACATCAATTTACATTTAGTAATATAGTTATAAATACATCATCAAGAGCTCCTTTATTAAAAGACAAACAAATGATTCACTTAGAAATATATTTTAACTACAATGTAACATTAATACATATCTTAAGCTAAAGCTTTTCCAAGTCCTATTTAGAAATGATGTCACACTGATAAAAATACAAGCAATTCTTGATAGTATTGAAGGAAATTATTCGCAATGAGTAATGGTAGTGACAAAGAGAATATAACCGCTATGTGGTGTAGCAAAATTGTACCATTAAGAGGGGAAGTCAGCTGGATTAAATCATATCTACCTATTTAGTTAAAATAAAAAGTTGCATGCCAATCTTCAAGGCTGAGTAAAAAGATGAGCTTCATTCACAGATTCATCATTATCATCATCTCAGCCGAATAAAGTCCGCTGCTGGACACAGCCCTCCCTCAAATATCGCCACAACGACCGGCCTGGGTGTGTTGTGTGACTATTGGGGTTTTGCCATAATCACCACGCTTGGCAGGCGGGGTGGCGATCGCAGCTGAGTTGCTAATAATGTATTCGAAGGACGCTGCTGCCCATCCTCCGGCTAATTTGACGGCACGGTTGGTGGAGTGGCTGATACAGTCGGCTGCTGCGCTCCGGGTCGTGCAAAACAAATATTTGTATGATCTGCAGGTAGTTGTTCCGGATTTGGGTGTATTGTATGTGGAATCCATGTCTGTAAACGCACCCACGACACAGGAGAAATCCTAGTGTGGGGTAACGTTTTATAAAAAATAACAAATAACAATAATCCCATAGTAGCCTTTAACGACGCCCATGGGACGAGATGGGATGGTGCTATTAGAAGCCAGTACCACACGGCATAGCCAGCACCACAAGACGAGTCGACGACGACGTTGACGTGCCTTACAATTTACGAAATATAATATCTGGTAAAACTCGTTGAATAAGTTAGTTTTTAACATATAGACGAAATTGGTGCTAGAATCCCAAAACTGGGCTAGCTATAAGAAAAAGAAGCGTCTAACACCGACAATATATGAAAACTTTAACTCGATTGAGTTATTCCCCAACAAATTTCGCGAGTTCTTGTTATCACCCGAAGTCGGATTCAGCAAGTGCTGCGTACCCAGCGCCTCCACCATAATATGTAGTAACTTAATGTGTGATTGGGTCGGCGTCTTATAGGTACGGAAGGAACTTGTGTATGAGCTTGGTATTAATAAACACTCGTTACTTCTATATAAAATTATTTATATAGAAGTAACGAGTTTTCTACAATCGACCACCGTGCTGACGGCCGGCCGAATTCATTCTCTTCGTTTATTTTCTCTGTCAAAATGTTCTCATGTAATTATTTTAAATAATATCTTTTTTATTCTTTGCGGCTAGGATTTTCTCCCAAAGAGTTTGAACTCTATTACATTTTATTTTATTTTATTTTATTCTATTCGGAAAACTTACAGCTAGTAACTACCAATATTCGTAAACAATACAAAATTGAAGGCCATTTACAAGTTTTCACTTATAAACACTAACTAATAGAAATCTACAAAAGTCGGTAAATAAGTAAACCTTAACACAACTATAAAATTAAATTATGCAAAGCCAAACAGTTAATTATCAGTAAAGAAATTTTTCGCCATTAAATGCTTTAGCCGAGAAACACTGGTATTGAATATATCCAAATCTTGTTCACAAGAGAGTTTATTAAAACATCTACAGGCGCGTATTAAAAATGTATTTTGCCTATATGTAGACTTAGCAGGGGGGACAAACAGTAAGCTAGGCTTGCGCAACACTCTGGAATGTGTTACAAATCCTAAACCGGCTAGCATCTCGGGGCAGTCAATAGTACCATTTGCGACTTTAAAAAGAAATGTTATATCTGCAATACGTCTGCGCTCATACAAAGGTAATAAATGAAACTTCCTACACCGCACTATGTAATTTGAGGTATATTTTCGTGTTTTATACTGCAAAAAGCGTAAAAAACGCTTTTGAACGCGCTCAATTCTGTCTATATAAATATTATAGTTTGGGTTCCACACTTGTGAGGCGTATTCCAAGTGGCTGCGGACAAAAGCACAATAAAGGATCTTAAATGTTTTCACTTTTTTTAAATCAGCTGAGAACCTAAGAATAAACCCAAGTGCCTTGGATGCCTTACTTACAATGTTATCGATATGCACATCAAAGAGCAGTTTGGAATCAAAAGTAACACCCAGGTCCATGACAGCGTTCATCCTATTTAAAACAGTATTCTGCAGCTTGTACTGAAAGGTAACCGGGTTTGGTTTACGAGTATAGGTGCTGACAAAACACTTGGATACATTTAGCTCCAGTTTGTTAGCAAGGCAATAATTTTCCAGTCTTTCTAGATCTTGTTGGAGTCCAATACAGTCACGAGACTCTGATATTGGACATAAAACTTTCATGTCATCCGCGTACAGAATAATTTTAGAATGAGTAAAACAAGAGCCAATATCATTAATGAATATAATAAAGAGCAATGGGCCCAAAAGGGACCCTTGTGGGACTCCTGAAGGTATCTGAACATCTATATCTACGTCTATATGTTAAAAACTAACTTATTCAACGAGTTTTACCAGATAGTATATTTCGTAAATTTTCACCAAAAATACTCTACCTTATATGCTGTGAGGTTATATACGAGTAACTATGTATAACTTAATGTGTGATATTTCTCTCACTAAATGGGGCGTCAATAACGTCATAACCTGTAGATTGTTTTACAAGTATATATACTTAATTTATTTGGCGTGTGTATGCGTATCCGATGGTAAGGTTAATCGGCCCTAGCGGCCTCATTCCCTATCAAACTGATAACGTGATAGCCACACCTACTTGATATAACATGTTAACATTACATATTTTCCAATTACTACTTTTCTCTTTACAATAAATACATGTAAAAAATATATTTAATTCCTAAAAAAGTGATCAAATTTTCAATACCTAGATATTGCATACCTCACACGGCCGAAATTATTAATTAATCAATTTAATCCAAAACCATTGAATTTGGGATTGAAGATTTGCCTATCATGAGATCAAGTTCAAAGTTCAAATTTAAAGATTTTGGATCTCTACTATCACCAGAATAAACCCATTTCTTATATATAAATCATATCCACAATATCACACAGCACTCATATAACAAAAAAAAGCAATAAAGGCAAGTGGACATTTCTGATTTGATATTAAAATTAACTTAAACGTTCGTTAAAAATTTTTGCCAAATCTATACAAATAAATAAAATTGAAGTATCTGTTTGTAATGTCAATATAACAGCTTTTTAGTAAATGCATATGCATAATATATACGGTACTAATAACAAATAAACATATTTTTGTCTGTCTGTTTGTTCTACTTAATCTCCGAATCGGCTCAACTAGGGATCCGCGCAAATCCTATGAAATCCAATATGTCAACTATCTATGCCGAAGTACTCTAAATTATTATTTATACATAATCCAATTTCTTTTAAAGTAAACGGCGGGTGAAAGCGCGGGGCACAGTTAGTTGAAAATATATTTTTATGCACTTTGGGCTGTACGTATTTAAACACAATATCTGTTTCTAATTCAAACAATGAACATGTCTAGTTACAACCTTTTCATTTAGTAACAAATGAGCGTTCAAGGTGTCATCATCATTATCATCATATCAGCCACAGGACGTCCACTGCTGAACAGAGGCCTCTGCCATAGAATTCCACAATTGAGTGATTATTTTGGGGGGGATTTGGTATACTAACCACGCTTGGCAGGCGGGTTGGTGAGCGCAGAATGATGCTGTTCTACAGAAGGGTCCCCGCTGCCCACAGCTTTGGTTTAGGTTCCCTTAGTCGCCATTTTCGACATCCACAGGAGATGGAGTGGTGCTATATTCTTAATACCATACAGACGGTTCGAGGTGTGCCCCTTTGTATTTTCCTAATATTTTAAAGAAGGTTTGTACATATTTACCTACATGCTACATGATAGCCTAACTGGACATCACTCTTATGACATTAATAGCTGGGACCCGCGGTTTCACCCGCCGTCTAATTTAAACGAAATTGGACTATATATAAATAATAGAGTACCTACTTCGGCATAGACACTTAACACGGCACGGTTGGTGCAGTGGTTGATACAGTCAGTTGTTGCGCTCCGGGTCGTGGGTTCGATTCCCGCACGACAAATATTTGTATGATCTGCAAGTAGTTGTTCTGGGTCTGGGTGTACCGTATATACTTTTTTAGTAAAAATCTGTTATTTTAACATCACAAACAGACACTTTAATTTTACTTATTTGTATAGATTAGCTCATCAACCCATGAGTATTCCTCAAAATGTAATAAATAATGCATAAAACCTTTCAACAACAGTATATAATTCCTATTCACGTTGCATCCAAATACAAAGTTGTTCTTATGTTTTTTTATAAAATAAATAAATAAGACAGGTACCCAGCTGTGCCCTGATACTTCAGCTGAAAATCAGCGCTGCAGTTTTAGCTGAGCTGTGGCCTTTTAACACACAACTTAACACGAGCTTAGCAATATTATAGTTATGTGTTCCTATAGTGTGTTGTTTAATAAATGTTATTCTTTCTTTAATATCAAGACCAACAACTACTGTTTAATGAAATATGTAAATGGTTACAACAGACTCCTCCAGACGTTACTATTTACAGACAGACGTTACCTTTAAGCTTTGCTAATGAATTTGAATGCATTAAAGCAATGCCGTGCCGTGTGGTGCCGGCTACGAATAGCACCAACCCATCTCATCCCGTTGGTGTCGTAAAAGACGACTAAGGGATTAGCCGTCCGATGGGCAGCAGCGTCCTTCGAATACATTAGCAGCTCAACTGCGATCGCCAACCCTCAACATACCGATGTCGGTCGTTGTGGTGATCTTTGAGGGAGGCCTGTGTCCAGCAGTGGACTTGTTCGGCCGAAATGATGAATTTAATTGAAGTAGCTAAGTAATTAACAAAAGTCTGAGCTACTTATGACATAAATAAGTTTTTGTTCCAGTTGCAACGTGTGCAACTGGAATCATCTATTAGGTCATCATTTTCAGAGACTGAAAAATTTCATCCACGAGTAAGCGATCCTACTCATCTTGCGGTTCGCACCGCCTTTCAACCGCAGCGCACATTTCAAAACAATACAACAAACAAATTTATCTGATAACGCGTTACTCACCACATAGCTGAAGGTACAATGGGCATACTTCTGCGTAATACCATGAGTAATATTGAGTTTATGGGTTGAATATTAGTAATAAACCTGGATGCTGAGAGACTGAATACGGTGTTGGATATGTATGTCTCATGATTGCCTTAATATGGAACTTTAGAAATGGATAGCTAGGAATAATATAGATTCCTTCTTGCTAGGTTTGTTAGAAAAGACCAGACAAAAACATTATTTTATTACAAGACGAGAGACATAGGTATAGTCTCGCAGTAAACAAGACGTCCTGGCAATCGGAAGTAATAGCTTTCTTGAACGGGATACCATTTTGAAACTGTTATCACTGTAATTGCCACTTTTGCATTTCCAATAAAATACTTTTTTGTGCTTTCATAAGAAGAGCTGAAGAAATAGAATTCCGTATATCTGCATTGTGAAGGATCGCAGGAAGACAAAGTGAAACTGGTAGAAAACCAGAGAAAGAGTAGTAAAGAAAATATTATACAGCATCGACATTTTCTTATTTCTATCAATAATGGTTAGGTAATGAAAAGATTTTCACAAATATAATGAGTTATTAGGAGTACCTAACAATGTATATAGTAGTAACTAATATGTATTGTTAGTACACTCAGTTTCTAAACCGCATTATAGATGCATGACATCTCGATCAACTGCGCACACGCATACAATGGCTCTCCCAAGCGACGCGACGTGGACAATCAAACGTACGCTATTTACCTTGACAGCGCCCATTATGTGCCGTATGTACGTGATCGATTCGCTCTGTGACTTCGGATCAGAGGTATCGAAGTGCTCTGATATAATTTTACTGTTGACTTGGGATTTCAAACTCCCGAACAAGTCGGAAGTCAGCGGAGGCCATGTTTCAAGAATGTAAGTTGTCTTGGTACCGTATTAATTTAGCTCAACCTATTGCAACTATTGCAAATACCAATTTAAATGTATGTGGAATTTATGTCTGTAAACGCACCCACGACACAGGAGCAATCCTAGTGCGGGGCAACGTTTTTTAAAAAAAAAATTGACGGCACGGTTGATGCTGTGGCTGATACAGTCGGCTGCTGCGCTCCGGGTCGTGGGTTCGATTCCCGCACGGGACAAATATTTGTATAATGTATTGCAGCTAGTTGTTCCGGGTCTGGGTGTTATTGTATGTGGAATTCATGTCTGTAAACGCACCCACGACACAGGAGAAATCCTAGTGTGGGGCAACGTAAGTCCGTGTGGTGTCCAGATTAAGAATATAGCAACACATGGAGTGTTGCTCCTCCCGTGGATGTCGTAAAAGCCGACTAAGGGACTCTAAACCAGAGGGATGGGCAGCAGCGTCCCTTTTGTAGAACAGTAGCAATACTGCGCTCACCAACCCGCCTGCCAATCGCAAATACCCCCCAAAATGACAATACAATTATGAAAATCTATAGGGAGGGAGGACTTTGTTCAGCAGTCGACGTATAAATGGCTGATATGAAGAACCTATTACAATCTACTGCTGTACTTTGTACCGAATGACCATAGAATTGCTTATTCTTCCTTTTCCGTTTGTTTAGTGGCCAACCTTGTGTCAGAGCTGTTCAGGCCGCTCAGAGGCCCCCGACTTGGCTTTAAGACTGCCGTCTAATGAGACGGGATCGACGATTTTACGTGCCCTCCGAAGCACAGAGACGCGCCTGTCAAATTGCACTATGCAGTCACTCACCCGTAGACCTTAACGTATCTGAACGTTTAACAGTCAGTGAGTGCAACTGGCCATGAGCCCCTTTCTATTAAAGTGCTGAATTGCAGTACCTCAGATTTCTGAATCTATGTCTATCAGGTGGTTCCATTCGCGATTTTATACTTCTTTCTAATGTTTGTCTGACTTCTTACTAGAAGCATCTTTGCGTATAAATTCTATCAGTTTCTCGTCTTTTTTTATACCATTTGGTGATGCGAGTAAGTCATTCGCCCGGTGGTAAGCGACATGCCCATAATAATTAGAATGCTACCCAGGATTAGTCCTGCGAGACATCACACTGCACTCGTCACCTCGAGACGTAAAGTTAGTTTTATCTCTTCTGCCCAGTAATTTCACTAGCTACAGTGCCCTTCTAACCGGAGCACAGTAATGTCTAAAGTTTAAACACTACTGCTTAGCGGCGAATATCTGGTACTGGGGTGGTATCTACCATTTTATTTTATTGGTGCCCAGTGGTAATTCTTCATTAACTTCCTTCGCGCCGAGGAAGGGCGAAGGGGTATGCCGGACTCTTACCGGCTAAAACCACTGGGGCGGTCATCTTCGGCACCTAAGGGAGGCTCCAGGTCCTTGTAAGATCACACTAGAGCCGCCCATTGGTGTGCAATAAGAGACCTACCTACCACCACCAACAATAACAACAATATTATCCTCTTTTTTTTTTAATTACCTCCGAGACAAGGTAATACGAAACCTTACATGATTCATTTAAATCATGTTGTTTACCTGAAGTTACGGCTTGACTTTGTTTAAGCTGGATAATCAACGAATTAAATGGAAATTAACAATCATACGAACGTGATTTGCACAGGAAGTCAGTGACCGTTGTTTGAATCCTGCCTTCCTGTCAGTTGCAATTAAAACTGTTGTTGATCGTAATTGTCAGCTGCTGGTACAGAGTAGACAGTATACAGACTAACACATGGAGGATGTTTAAAGTGTTATTTGATTAGACGGTTTAAAAAGAATATGCTAGATTAAGGACAAGTTTGGAATATTATAGCCAGTAAGTGGACAAATGAAAATGTGTGTTATAATAAAACACTTTTAAACGGATTCTATCGCGTATATTTTAAATTTTTGTTTTTCCTGACGTTTCGAACACTTTGTAGGGTTCGTGGTCGCAGGATGACTGTGTGTGTTACCATGCCAACGACGGAATAGACAACAATTACTTATCTATGAACGCACGGTTGTACGGTTTGGTGTAATATTTAAATATACGCGTACTACAGAAATGAAATTTCATTGCTAGGCGTGCAGGGGCGGGCTCTTCCCTCAACGCCATTTCAAATATAAGTTTGACAGAGTCTATCAAAGCTTTTAATAATCGTCAAAGGCGAACGTAGACTTATTATTATGTTTATTAAAAAGAGTGACACTCCTAGTCTAAGGCGTAGTAGCGTATTTAGATTCGACGCCACCCTGGACTGATAAATTTGGCCATCGTTGTATATATACGATGCATTTTATTTAATGAAATGTTTACAACTAAAATTAAGTCTACCAATTGTGATTAATGCTTACGAAAATATATTATATTTTTATGTACAACGTAATTTTTATCTATTAATATTTTCTACCCTTTTATTATTAGTAGATTTTAATACCGTATCACTGTTGACACGTACTCAGAATTTTCACGCGTTCAGAATAGCTCCTCAGAAGTTCCTATCATCGCTTACCATCAGGAGGCCGGTATGCTTGCTGGCTATCTGATTGGTAAAAATAACTCCCATCTCTTTTCATCGTCATTACTCTACACCATTCCAAGTTATGTCAGTGCTCTTTAACCGTTGACTCCTGACCCGCCGATGACTAATGATTATATCAACTAATTGTCGTTATCCTCGGACCTTGGTGCTGCCATATTAAATGAGATGAACAGACAGACAGATGCAGTATTTAACACGCTTTCATGTCTAATTTTTGCAAGTCCGATGAGTAATGAGTAATGCACTTGGACCAGGTTACAGAAATTGAACGCCTCGCAATATTAAATTATGAGATTGCATATAAAAATCTTTGTCTTGTCGTCCGTGTGGTACGAATTATGAACATAGCACCATTACATCTCCTCTTACAGCTACGGCTTGAATGCAATTGTTTCGCGTAAAAGTAAATACTAACCTCACTATGCATGAAATATCTGGTCGAGCACTTCAAGAAGCCGTGTGTTGTCGGGATTAAGAATATAGCACCACTCCATCTCTTCCCGTGGATGTCGTAAAAGGCGACGAAGGGACTAAACTAGAGGGATGGGCAGCTGAACAGTAGCCATTCTGCGCTCACCAACCCGCCTGCCAAGCGTGGTAAAGTAAGTACCGGAAAATTAGTCCTAAATGACACACGGCACGTAACGGGTTTATGGTGTAGGACCTAAAGACATCACAAATAGATCTTGGAAACGACACTGTTAGCTTGGATACAGATTTTGCTACTTATAAAATATTTTTTTAACAATAAATAATTGCCGGATTCCCTACGACAATTATACTAAGGGCCAATTGGCATGGCACGGTTGGCGCAGTAGTGGCTAAGCGATTGACTCACAGACAGTGTGACTACGTGTCGCGGGTTCGATCCCCGCACGGAACAAATATTTGTATGGACGACAAATAGTTCTTTCGGGTCTGTTAGTCCATGTGAGATTTATGTCTGTAAATTTCCCACGATACAGAAGAAATCCCTGGGCCATCGTTTGAAAAAACGGCAGTTCGACGCAACGAAAGTAGGGCCGAATTAATAGAAAACAAGGTAATCACTTAACTCCGACTGGCATTTTTCTAAAGATCAAGAAACTTGTGCTAATGTGATATAAGTAAATTTACAACTGGGAAAGAGGTAATTAATTGTAAACACCACAGAAGCTGAGACAGGTGCATACAAATACAATTAACAATGCAAATAAAATAAAAAGATGCACATAAATCGGATGTGAATATTAGAGTGAAATGGCTTTCTACTTGTGATTCTTCGAATGTGATTCTTGTTATATTGTCCTATACAATGAATGTGACACACAGCAGCCCGTCAACGTGTCCTGCTGAACGAGGACCTCCTTTTTTATCCCGGTGGAATTACTTTATGTACTTCTTCCGTACGGTTTGTTGCATGGACTTCTACCGGCTAAAACCACCGGGGCGATCATCTTCGGCACCCAACGGAAGCTTCAGGTCCTCGAACGATCACACTACGGCCGCTCATTGGTGCCATGCCTATAGGCACATCTTGGAGAGTCAGGGTTAGGGTAATACGGTCAGCCCCTCTAGCGGAGGGAAGCGACTGTAATAAGGCCTGTCTGGGGGGCACTTCTCGGGGGATTCCCCAAAGTCTCGCTGTGCGCTGTGATGCGCATACGGCGGCACGTGACCACGTCTTCCCGCGGGGTCACTCGTTATGCGCAAGCAGATAGGGCCTTCTAATCATCATTTCGGCCGAATGAAGTCCACTGCTGGACACAGGCCTCCCTCAAGGATCACCACAACCACCGATATGGATGTGTTGTGGGCCTTCTAATGATTACTACTATCACCAGCCATCGAGGATACTGCCATAATCACAACGCTTGTCAGGCATCGCAGTATGTTTATATTAGCACGATGCTGATATCCAACTTCTAGATATCAACCCACCAAGTCCGTCAAATCACGTGTCAAGTGTAGAGGGGTGGCCTATAGAAAGAAGAAAGAGAGAAAAGCGATTTATTGCCACAACAAAACGCGCAGTAAGATTTATCGTAGAATAGAAATAAAAAATGAGATACAAAAGAAAAAAAACACAAAAAACAGCAGTTTGCTGATGCACGTCTTAAAAGTGGCAAAAAGTTCAACACTCAGCTTAATATATAACATAATATATATAATAGCTATAATAGCATAATACAGCTGTGTGTTGCGGCTAACGCAGCAACTTTGCCGGCGCCAGAAATATAAAAATGATGCCACAAAAATAAATGTGAAGTACGATTTTAATCTCACATCACATATCAGTAATGTAATCAGTTGAAACAATTTATAGGGAATGATTGATGTAGGGTCGCACGGGTCATCCGAATAATACTGAAACTCGGCTTATTGTCACTCAAATGTATGTTCTTTTTTATTACCTCATGGTCATCCGTCGGCGAACAAGCATGACGTAAATGGAATAAACAAACTCACTTTCCCGGTAACGTTAAGTACTTCAAATAGGTGCAGGTTGAAAGGTGTTTGAGGTAAACATTTGAACAATACCTATTTATAAAATACAGTTTCATATAAAGGTGTAAAGGCAGACACCGTTGTTTCTGTTAAATCAAAGTTTTTCAGTAGTCCCATTGTCATTGTCCACAACTTTTATAGCTTCATCCATTCCATATATTTTTAGCTTCCATCTCATGCAATAATCTAACACCACCGGGATTTTTTAAACGTTATAGGATTTATCGATAGTAAGTTGCCAACACGACCTCCAACGACAGACCACCTGTTGAAGGTCGCTGGGAGTCGTTGGATGAGGGCGGCATGTAACCGCTCGTTGTGGAAATCTATGGAGGCCTTTCTTCAGCAGTGGACGTCTTTTGGCCGATGTGATGATGATGAGTTTTAGGTATCCTCACATCGCCTTTCCTATCCTTTGAACACGCAGCCTATTGTTTATGGGGGGTCGCCACATTTTATTATGCATCATAACGTCTTTGAACAGGTTCCAAGTAAAGCAGATACATTGTAATCAAATGAACTAGAATATTTATTGCATTTTAATAGGATTACCATTAATTTACCTCCGCACATCGTTGTGAGCACTGCGGGAATGTGCGATAAGCGAGATTGTGTGTGGTCGATTTGTGGGGTTATCTAGCACATACCAATCTTTAACATGTATAACTAAGATTGTAATGGCGTGAACACGCAATGACTTATAGTGGACACTACAATTTATTTAAGCAGGCAAAAGATAACACCCAGCGACATAATATAAGAAACCCATGTCGATTAGTTCTGGAAAAAGTACCTAAAACCACTCGACTGTAAAGAAACTGTTATGCCATATGTAGGACAGTTTAAAACAATATTACAGTTTTTTTTTAGCTTTGCCCCGCACTAGTATTTCTCCTGTGTCGTGGGTGCGTTTTACAGACATGAATTCTACATACAATACACCCAGACCCGAAACAACTGCCTGCAGATCATACAAATATTTATTCCGTGTGGGAATCGAACCCACGACCCGGAGCGCAGCAGCTGATTGTATCAGCCACTGCACCAACCGTGCCGTCATATATCAACTGCATCCACGTGTTCGTTGGATTTTCTTCCACTGTCACTTAAACTAGACTTTTCCATATTTTTTTTTGTTTATTTAGTTTATCACTCCGCTTCGTATTAACAATTAATAAAATTATATTAAATTTCTTTTTCTCTTAGATTATGGCTTCTGTAGACAATCTTCCACAATTTCGCCAATGTCAAGTAATAAGGCAACGTTGTACGGTGTTTAGATTAATTAATCTTTACATATCCATACAACATTTCACAAAAATGAAAAACTCTAATAAATATATCGGCAACGTCGTAAGGTTCAATAGTTTTATTTTTCATATTAAATATCTTCTTCTTCTTCTTCTCTTAGATTATGGCTTCTGCAGAGTATCTTCCACAATTTCGCCAATGTCAAGTATACGGCAACGTCGTACGGTGTTTAAACTAATGAATCTTTACGTATTCATAAAATATGTCTCAAAAATAAAAATAAACTACAAAATATGTTAAATATCAAAATTAAATGAAATAATATGAAACTTTGACATCAAACGGCATTTGCAGATAAGTGACAGAAGGTGCGCAGAAAAACGCAATGCATTTTAACCCTTGACAAAATTTCACTCCTCATACATTTTTCGTACCGGGGGCCTGACATATAAGTCGATTCTTAACGAGTAACCCCGAAAAAAGCAAAGCTAGTACCAATAAATACTTTTTAATTGGTCTGCGCACAATGGCCTATTGTGGACAAACACCAAATCAATCGTATATTTGGAATGCCATCAACGTAGCAATCTTTTTAATAACGTCTAGATAAAGAAGGCCACATGAGTAAGCTTCAAAAATATCTGCTACCCCAAGTAACAAATGTAGAAATCAAACTTGTATTATATTATGCTAATTAACATGTAGTGGATAACTATGCAGCTGTAACATGTCCAGAACCCGATATACTACATTGGCTAAATAGTATAGATCCTGGGGGCGAGACGTATTAAAGGGGTGACGAGAAATCACGTAAACCAAAAAAAAAATGTTGAGGCACGTACCAGTTTCCAGCCAGGACAAGCCCTAGCATTGAAAGTCACTAAATCCAAATTTTAAATGCTGTAATGAATTTTGTGTGCTATTTTGATGCTTTTTCCAGTAAATGTATTTTTTGATAATTATGAGAGATTTCTTAGCGCGCATTGCGCCCTTTTATTTTTACTCTCTGACAATACGTCACCGGTCTCGTACCAGCTATAACACCTGCGTAGTCATCTTGGGCACCGAAGGGGATCCAGGATCTGGAGAACAATTTGCTAATCTCGGAGGGTAACGGTAAAGCGGTCACCCCCTCTAACGGAGGGGAGGCGGCTGTAAAGAGGCCACCATAGTTACATGTCGATAAAGGATGCCCCGAAAGGTTAAATTAGCCTAGGGGCGACTGAAACACAAAGTCAGGACCTGCCTAAGAGGCTAATTCTATTGATAGCTAGCAACTCGTCCTTGCTTCACTAAGTCATAAACTTAATAGCTTCCTAACGGTGAAAAAAAAGTCATACTCGGTCCATTACTTACCGAGATTACGCTCAATACATAAACAAACACAGGGTTTAGTCAACCACAATATTTTATCTAGATTAAACTTCTTTAAATAGTTTCAATGAACATTGTTATTTTTTCGTGTTAAAGTGGCAGTGATTTTGTAATGATGTAATTCAGTAGTCAATGCCAACAAATCGTACAGATAATAAATTTTTCAAGAATAACTTTTTATCAATTGTAAAAAATATTGCTTCTGACAGTAATTCGACTCTGACCTAGTATTTATTTTGATTCTTGTTTCTTCGACGCGTTTATCTACTTTACTGCATATGTATTGAACATATATAAATGACATTTGGTTTGCCTAATTGCATGCTAGCCGATCCTTTTTACCACTGGAGCGGTCATCTTCTTCGGCACCGAAGGGGGGCCGGGGCTCGTAATATCATACTAGAGCCGCCTACTGGTGCCATGCCTTGAGACATCTCGGAGGGGATGACTGTAAAGCGCTCAGCCCCTCTAGCGGAGGGCAGGCGGCTGTAAAAAGGTCACCCCCCAGGCACTTCTTGGGTAGGATTGTAAAGGATCCCCCCAAGTCTCCCTGTGCGCTGTGCTGCGCCTACGGCGGCACGTGACCACGTCCGCGCCACCGTCTTCCCGGGAGTCACTCGGTGTGAGCACGCAGATTCCCCACGGTATGAGGTACCTACTCCAAGTCTGACAATTCTGTCCTTTAGGAAAATGGCTTGGAAGTCAATACAAAATTAATAAGTAAATTTTGAAATTGTAAAAAGAACTCTTTGACTTGTTAACGGAGTTTCTGAGGAAGAAAGCGTCTGATATATCAGCTAACTTATTTTGCTACATCGGGCTCAAATAGGCCATAGACCACAATATATGCCTCGAGCTCATACCAAATGTACGCACGGTTGCCGCAGTCACAAAGCGATTGGCAATATTTCTTTGAACTACAGATAGTTGCTTCGGGTCAGAATGTCTGTGCACGTGAAATTTATGTGTGTAAGCTGTACACAGGAAAAGTTAGAATGGGCGAAGGTTTATTATTTTAAAGAAAAAAAGATACCTTTTAAAAAAATGCAGGGCTTGACCCAAGACTTAGGTAGATGATATTTAAAAAAATTCTAATACTATGAATGAATGCCAACACCAATATTGGTTTTTGTCGATAATAGTGTCGATAATGATGGAATTCGATAATCTTACACTATTTTATAAACCAATGTTCAAAGCATTTTCTATGACAGTTTTGGGGTAGCTCCGATCCCAGTACGGAGATATTTCAGGATATAGCAAGAAAAAACGTAACTTATAAATTGAAATAATGACTAAGGTAGATTATCAGGAATCTTTTTTATCGATACGCTATCTTATCGATTCGTGACACACTAACTCGTGAACGATGTCTCTATGATTCCGGTTATGTATTGAATACTCGCGAATTATTTCACTTTTATCGATGTTAATGACAAACAAAGAATAACTTAGAAAATGTATTTCTTATCTTATTTAATTAACCACCCCTCTCCACCCGGGATTGTCGTAAAAGGCGACTAACGATTGATAAACTAGGAGAACGCAACATAATAAAGCTAATTTGGGTATCTGGACACATAGGTGTTGAGAGTAACGAGAAAGCAGACCAACTAGTAAGGGCGGGCTTGTATATGCAGCTCGATGGCCCAGAGCCACTTGGAGCTCATGGGACCTACTAACAAGCATTACATTCGTTTGCTGGTAAAAAACATCTCAGAGAACGGGGGAACCCGACAGGCCTAAACCACTACAAGACTGTCTGCAGTACAAGGGTTATCGGTTTTAAGAGACTCGTAAATCTAACCAAAAATCCAATATAGGCACTACATAGGCGCAATGACAGGCCACTTCGGCACCAAGGAGCTCCTCTACAGGATGAGGCTTAGTACAATGGATACACGCAGATTACGTATGGACAATCAAGATAGAAGAAGAAGAAGTAGTGTAGGGCGTTGGGCGGCACAATGGATCCAATATGGTTGAAGTGCGTTCGGCTGTTGCCGAGCCCTCGAGAGCCACAACAGGATAAAATAGAAGGATTGATATCAAGAGGATGGGCTGCATCCTTTCGTGTGCTAATAACAACATACTGCGATCACCAATAGCCTGCCAGGCGTGGTGATCATGACAATATCCCTTATGATCGCTCATTGTAGTGATCATTGGGAGGCCCATTGTAGTGATATCCTTGTTCAGCTGTGGACGTTTGCAGTCTAATTCATATTTCTAAATTCGCGGGTGTAGCCTACTCTGACGGTACGGTTGACGCAGTGGCTGATACAGTCGGCTGCTGCGCTCCGGGTCACGGGTTCGATTCCCGCACTGAACAAATATTTGTATGATCTGCAGGTAGTTGTTCCGGGTCTGGGTGTATTGTATGTGGAATTTGTGTCTGTAAACCGTCCCACGGTACAGGAGCAATCCTAGTGTGGGGTATGTTAAAAACTCTTTCTTTTGAATTCCAAATCGAAGTACTAGAATTCTTTAATATTATTTTGATGAATAATAATTATTTAAGATAAGCTTCCCGCCCCAGCTTCGCACACGCCACCTACCGGGTCCAATTGTAAATCTAAACCATCCAGGGACCCACTCAAACATACACACAAAATTTCATCAAAATCGGTCCAGCCGTTAAGGAGGAGTTCAGTGACATACACACATACAAAATAATTATATATATAAAGATATAAATACATATATAAGATAATAACTAAGTCCTATCAAGACAATAAGTGATCGCGAAACTCAGTTGAATAAATAGAATATCTCCGAAAGGGAAACCATAAACAAAGCTGACATAACTTTGTTATGAAAATCGGAGTCATCAACAGAATTCGTCTTAACCAATCAGTGAGTCAGTGCATTACTACGCACGGTAGCACCCACCGATTAGACGCGTCGGAAGTGCCGATAACAAGTGAACAACAGGAAACCAGCGTCTACCTTTTAATGAATAACATTGTTAGTTCAGAAGATAAACCAGGAAGTCATATATTAAGAAGTTTGTTATGTGGATTGTTGTCATAATTATCATATCAGCCCCTTGGCTTCCTTCTTTCCTTGACGTCCACTGCTAAACACAGGCGTCCTCATAAATTGCCACAATTGTATCGTAATTTTGGGGGGAATTTGCCAGTACTCACCACGCTTGGCAGGCGGGTTGGTGAGCGCAGCACGGTTACTGTTCCACAGAAGGGACGCTGCTGCCTATATCTATAGTTTAGAGTAACTTTCTTGTTTTTGGTCCCCTGTTGAAATTCATCATGAACTTCCTCCGCCCCGAAGGGGCATGCCGGTCTCCTACCAGCTAAAACCACTGGAGTGGTCATCTTCAGCACTGAAGGGGGGCTCCAGGTCCTTATATGATCACACTAGAGCCGCCCGTTGCTGCCACGCCTTTAGGCAGATCTCGGAGGGGAGGACTGTAAAGCGATCATCCCGTCTAGCGGAGAGAAGGTGGCTGCAAAAAGGCTGCACTTGCTGTTGGTTGTGCGGCGGCACCTGACCACTTGCACGCCACAGTTTTTCCTTGGGTAGTTCAGAGTACCTTAGTCGCCTTTTACGACATCCTTTGGAGGAGATAGAGTGGTGCTATATTTTTTATCTAAACACCACGCGAAATGTGGACGTGACTATTGAATAGTGAAGTGCATCATAGGCACATATACCGATTCGAGCTAAAACTACTGGTGATATATCTTTACGGGCTCACCCATGGCTACTGCGTGAAACAATTGATATGCAATTAAAAAAATGCTATTTCTATATACATAGTGTAATACCACCTACAAGGATAGTCGCAATGCGTAACCATATGAACGATGACGGATGCGACATCATTTGCTTTGGCTATCATATCCTTGTGAACGCTGGTCACAGATAATAATTAATTATGACGATTTGTCATCTGACAAAATTCCTGACTATAACAACCAACAACATTATACGCTTGACTGTTTTGATGAGGTTTGCGCATCTCCAGCATGCTGAGTCCCTTTACAGAATTTTAATCTAATAGGACACTAACCTGGGGCTCTCTAGGGCTGCACTATAAGAATGCAGTCTCGGGTTGTCGGAGGTGTAAGACTATTGTAAGCAATGGTGTTAATATGAAATGTAATCTTAAAGTAATAAACGGGAAAAATTGGCGTCTGCCTTTCAACCTTTAATTCTAAGGCAGAAGTTGACTCGCCACTTGCAAGAGAGGCCCCTTGAAAAGCCACCACTATAGGCAACAGGGAGCTTCACCGGTGTCAGGGGCTCGGGTTGTCGATTCGACTGGTGTCTCACCATCGCGCGTCTCGACGTCTCGGAGCGGGTTTGCTCGTTATTACGCCGTTAAACACTTCTTCACCCGAGCATATATCTCTGATCGGCAAACTTAGGCAAGCCGGAGTTGAGAATCCTGCGAGCACTAACGGGGTCTCTACCGATTATCCGCATAGTTTAAAGCTGTATATCTGCTAAAGTCTTCGCTCACAAGATGGTTATGAAATTCCTTATTTTTACCGTTATCTATTCTTCCATAGGTCTTGAACATCATAATCCTCGTGCTCTACCGAACTGGCTACAATGGCGAGTTCCTGGGTGTGGGAGGCACGTGGAACCTGAACGAGGAGAAGAATCCTGACGCCGAAATCGTAGCCTCAGGAGTCATCGTGGGATATCTAATATACACACTTGTGCAAATCGTCACATACTTGTTTGGCACCACAGAACATAAAAGGTAAGATATTTGAAGAAAATAAGAAAAGTAGAGATACTCATACCATGGGCCACTGTAAATACTGATCTAATTAAAAGAAAGGCCCTTTATCACTAAAATGGATAGTGAGAGAATGCCGCTTAAATCAGTGGGCCTAGCATGAAGGCTTTGATATATAGTAGTAAAGTAATCGTAACGTTAATGTGAGTGAATTTGGAATCGAAAATACAACTATTATAAAATAAAATAAAAGTTCCTGACATGTTATATATATTTGTGGTATGTGCAGACAGCGATTTTAAATACTACCCAATTTTCTACTCATATTCTTCTTTTTTATAAAAAAATCCTGAACATTACCCGTTTCCCTGACAGAGCATCAAAATTCCGGACATATCAGGAAAATTTCTGTTATCTAGTAACCCAAGCTGAGCGGCTGCTCATGCCTGTGCCAGTAATTTGAGACTATATAGCTTATTATTTAAAATTGTGCTTTCAGAGCGATGTCAGAGATAGTGATGAACTTTGTGGGCGTGTTCCTGTGGATCGCCGTGGGCGCAGTCGCGCTGCACTACTGGGGGGGCTACCAGGGCGAGCACCAGTATCAGTTCGTGTTCGCTGAGAAACAGGTACTTAATATAGTTCCATACCATCACACATGTATTAGGCGTGGAAGGTACAGGTAAAGGTAACACAGGCTCACATTTAGTTGATAATCGCATTAAGTCTAAGATGCTTTAATGTCATTGAATTAAGTGCCATAATTCAGGAGGCCAGTACCGAGCACAATTTGGAACTTCGGGTTCTACTGAGTATGTCCTATTGGAATACTCATTAACATTTTGCTCACACTTGCGACTACCAAGCAGGCAGGTTTAGTACGGACAATAGGCTGCTGCTAATAGCCAGGTTGGGGTATGTTAAATGTGAAGTCAGGTGGCGTTTCTTAAACTATAGGGAGACATATCCTGGTTATTCAGAGACGTAGTGCACCATATGCTCCCCTGGTTCAAGACAAGGGTTTATTTCCCACACACTTAAAGAAGTGTAAGTATATCGATACTTTCACGTGTAATTCTAGTAATAATGTGGAGAGATTGGCCAAATTTATAGACCTGCCTGTTAAACTTCAATAAAAGAGAGTACCCCGTAAGATTAAATAATAATAGCGCGAGTTTCATGTCTTAAAAGCTAATATACAAGCGTTTTATGATGAGCAAAGTGGAGGCACCCGAAAACCAGGTCCAGGCAGGCAGAATGTATTTATAATTTTTTCTAATTATAATTTATTCGTTAATATTTTCAGGTGGGCCTGGCAGTCGGTGCCCTGTGCGTGATCAATGGAGCGGTGTACTTATTAGATACGGCATTGGCAGTCATACACTTTACCAAGGAAATGTAACTGGTACTAAATATAAATAAACGTAATTTTATTTAATTTTAAGTACTGCTAAGTGTATTTAAAAGTCGACATTTTACTATTAAATTCTCAGATTTTAAATTGTATTTTTGTACTTTAAATTCAATTTTTAATCTGAGGCTTAATATAAAAAACGTTTCTGAATTCAAAATAAGCGAAAATATTTTTTTTCGGACATAATATTGTAATCACTAAAAAAGGTTTTCGTTAATTATTGCTCACAATCAGACTTCTTAACAAAATTTATTCCATATGATAAGCTCACGCAAAACATTTTCTATTTCCCACCTTATTAATATAGTTAACGTAGAACGTGTTTTGTACGTCGTTTTGATTTTGTAATGTAATATTATTTTTATGAAATAAATAACTGTGTAATAAACTGTCTTTTGTTTCTTTTTTATGACGGTCCATAATATGCCAGAATGCAGCGTGTGAATTTCTTTTTCTGTCGTAGTAAGTGAGTTATCTAGGAGATACAGAAAGGAAGAAACTTGATTTTGTATAATTTATAGATGCGTTTTATAAATTTTATATTATTATATTACGAAAAGTTAAGATTAGGGTTAAACAAATTTGATAAGATTTTAATTACATTTTACTCGTATATGTATCTAATATCAATTCTTAGTCAGTAAAATAATTATGCACTTTTGATTATCTAACTATGACTCTTTGATGGCCAACAACAAGAAATTGTGTGGCACAGTCTTGGATAACAACTTTAAGACCCGCATAATATATATTACAAGGAAGAGCGACCGTCTAATTGCTGTCAATTTATTTTAGACGAACCAGCATATAACGAATATTACATCAGCTTATGCCTCTCAGACGGGCTGCATAAAGGCAAAGAAAGCTCAATTCTGGGATGACATGTATGATCTGATCCATGGTATACTAACGAATACTAGATTCCTAGAGAAGATCTGAATGGCCACGTTGGGACAGGCGAAACGAATAAAGAATGGGAATAAATTTTAGACCGACCATACATTCGCTAATTTTTATAAACACACACCTTCAAAAGAGCACTTAATTACATATTCAGTGTGCAGACCGAGTATTATACATGGATTTATCATATCAGACTATATTTTGGTTATAAAGCAAAAGTTAAAAGACTGCAAAGTGATTCCTGGCGAGACTGCATAACATCGTATACTTGTAGCCGTATTCGCGCTACCCAAGCCGTAGTAACTGTAGCTGATAGAACACCAAGAAGTAATGTGGAAGCGTCTGGATCTAAAATCGAATTGTTACGGGATGCGGTAAGAGAATATCTTGAAGCTGACATTGGAGTGTCCGTGTGGTGTCCGGATTAAGAATGTAGCCCTACTCCATCTCATCTCGTGGATGTCGTAAAGGTCGACTAAGGGAATCTAAATCAGAGGGATGGGCAGCAGCGTCCCTTCTGTGAAACAATAACCATACTGCGCTCACCAACCCGCCTGCAAAAGTGCAGTTGTGGAAATCTATGGGGGAGGCCTTTGTTCAGCAGTGGACGTATAAATGGTCGATATGATGACATTAGAGTAAACTACAAACACGCTCAGGTTGTGTTCTAAGTTTGAAACGTTCTGAGGAGTTACCAAAGAACTTGTTAAAAGCGGACAGGAACCTAACTGTAGTGCAATTCTCTAAGCTCAAACCTCCGTACATCCTTGAATACAGAATTGAAATAACGTTGAAAAACCAATTTGGTATTCGTTAAGACATGATTGAAGCTATTCAAGGACACGTTGCAGACGGTGAGCCATGAGGACGAGCTCTCTTCTTAGCGATTACCAAACTGAATTTTCACTATTATTTCAGTGCAGTATTCAAGGATGTATGGATGTTTGAGCTTAGAGAATTGCACTACTGGTAAAGGAGACCTTGGAAAATAAAAAATATCTGTTTAGGAAAGACAAAGTTCGCAATCGGACGAAGCCAAGCCAGTGATGCGAAACAATAGGCAAAGAGATTTGTACCACTAGAACACTTTAATTGCCTTGGGTGGAAAATTATAATGACGTCATATGGCCATCATGCCGTAGTACAAAGTCCAATACCGTCATTGTAACCATACTTCAGGGAAAAACTGTAATGTTTTCTAGGATAATGACCAATGTTAGTCACGGACCTGCTCCAATTATGAATTCTATGTAACTACAATGAAAAACGTGTAAACGAAATGTGGATCGACCTTAATAGCCAATGCGGACTATTTAGTAGGTAAGATGACCATGTTGCAGATTGTGATGTATTCAAACTAAACGGAGATATAATATATAATGTAAACTATATGCATTTTATAGATTCTGTGATGTCCGAATGAAGAATATAGCACAATTTCATCTCCTCACGTGGATCTCGTAAAAGGCGACTCTAAACTCTTCTGTGGAACAGTAGCCTTACTACGCTCACTAATCTGCCTGCGTGGCGATTATGAGAAAACCCCCCAATGAGCACACAACACCTGACCCTGACTGGTCGTTGTGGCGATCTTAGGGGAGGTCTGTGTCCAGCAGTAGGTTGTATTCGGCTGAAATGATGATTATCACACATTAAATCATTTACGTTACGTTAATTCCCGTAACCAGGACGTCACTCTAGTTTAACGTAACAGATTCCTCTGTTACGTTAAACTAGAGTGACGTCCTGCCTTACGGCAGCTAGCAGCTATATGTCGGTTAATTTATTTTATTTTCGTTAAATAAAAGGTATTTTTATTGGGACAAGCCGGCCACACATTCCCAACCACTGCAACTCCTGTAAGCCAAAAGCCGTAAGGATCTAGAAAGGCGACCAACTGAAAGGACACCGATCAATGAAGCTCGGTATATAAAACTATACACTGTAGGCAAAGTAAATGGAAGTTAACAACTGGGATAAGCCCAGTTGCCAAGCATCACGGGTACAAAAAATGGTTACATTGTTATTTACGGGTTCTATGTTATGGCGAAACAGAAACATCACTAAAGCCACAAAAATGCGAGTGGTCAGGGTGCTAGTGTTTCCCATATTTCTTTACGCTTGCGAGTCGTGAAACACTTCGAGAAAGTGAGAAAAAGCGGATGCTCTAGAAATGTGGTGCTGGAGAAGAATGCTTGGCATATCATGGACTAATTTTAGAACTAATGACTCCATCATTCAAGAGCTTGGCATCAAACAGCGTCTGTACTCCATCGTCCAAGCTCGTATTCTAACTTTCTTCGGCCACGTCGCTCGCCGGGGAGATGTTTCCGTGGAACGCCTGGTGGTACAGGGGAAAGTCGAGGGCACTAGACCACGCGGCAGATCACCGATGCGATGGACCGACCAGGTGAAGGCGGCCCTCGACGATCCTCTGCATGAGTGTACGAGAAAGGCAGCTGTTCGCGAGGATTGGCGACGGATAGTGAAGCGCGCCACAAACCCTAAAGTGATGACCACGACCACTCTGTCAAGAGTGTAACGATCAAGAAGAATGTTGTGAGCCATTGTGACTGATTCCAATAGTAACGCACGGAAATTTATCCTAGTTGCAACAAGGTCTGTATAGTAAACAACTTCGGATTTAACTTGCATACAGAATGCGTTCTCCTTGCCAAAGAATACCACATCACAGGATATGATGTGCAGATCATTTATTCATATTCACAGTCTGGTGTAGAACCTTGGCAGTATGGTGAGGGAACAAGCTTGAAGCTAAATAATAGGTACTAGTGGTTGCCGAGTGGTCGACATTCGACCGTAATCAATTATTTTTTCAAGTTTATTTTAGCTTTATTTATACTTTAACTATGTCAAATCTCACACACCTCGTGCGCGTAGTTATGTTTAAAAGGGGCTACAAGATTTTCTCTTCCCGTATTAATATATAGATAAATGTAATATGTATTGGGACTAGCCCAAATATTGAATGGAACACCCACACATACACGACCGCCTTTAGCCGTACACATGCGCCTGTCAATGAGAGATTATAGGGGAATATTGCTTGCACCACACTTAGCAGGCGGATTGGTGCTCGCAGTATGTGTTGATATATAATATTGTCATGTATGATATTATTAACACTATTAGCAGACAGGAGACTGTTGCTACCCATCCCATTAATAACTTTTTTTTTTGGTCCCCATTGAAAATTCTACATGAACTTCCTTCACCCTGGGGAAGGGCGAAGGGGTATGCCGGAGTCCTACCGGCTAAAACAACTGAAGCGGTCATCTTCGGCACTGAAAGGGGGCTCCAGGTCCTCGTAAGATCACACTAGAGCCGTCCACTGGAGCAACGCCTTTGGGCACAACACGGGGGGATGACTGTAAAGTGGTCACCTCCTCTAGCGGGGCGAAGGCGACTGTAAAAAGGTTGCCCCCAGATACTTCTCGGGGAGGATTGTAAAGGATCCCCCCAAGCCTCGCCATGCGCTGTGATGCGCACACGGCGGCACGTGTACACGTGCGTGCCGCCGTCTTCCCGGGGGTCACTTGGTGTGAGCACGCAGAATCCTGTTGATACCTAGTCGCCTTACTAGCATCTCTAGCAGGAGCACCTTAATAACATCTTATTTATTTGTCTATCGTTATTAGTTGTGACTGCGCAGCTAGCATGTTAATGCTAGCTTTTCATCGGTTGCGGATAGTTTCGACAGCCGGTTTGACACTTGGGGATAGATAACTCAGAATTTCCTGTTATTAGAGCTTTTTTTTTAATCAACTGGCTCTACACTAAGCTTGACATTATATAATCCCAAGCTAGTTTTAACAGGTAACAAAGGTAAGTTAGCATGGGATAACTATCTGGGGTCAATGCGGGAGTCAAATAAGATGTCGTGGCTAAGGCCATAGGTTAAGTGCGATCCGCCGTTGGGGAGAACTGACTCACTGATGTGATGGAGTTTGGATTAGTCTAATATATTTCGTATCGCGAACTTCACGACTGCTGTTAGATAATAAAAAATAAAGAAATTCGAAAACAGAACGTAATAAGAAATATAATCAACTTATGTCTAGTGGCTGTAATAAGTCTATGATTAAAAATAAATCGGAAAATAATACCTCCGTTATTTAAGTTTTATCGATCTAATTATTGAAAAAATAATAGTAATCGCTATAAAAATTTAAAGTGGATTGTTTGTACGTGAATTTAGTAACAATTGCGCCCGATTCTAGGGAGTTCTTGAGTGAGGTTGACTTAGAAACCGCCAAAATTGCTCCACTAACGGAAACCGTAAGTACTAACTATAGGTAGGAACCTATTTTGATGTGGTGAAACCTAATTGAAGTATCCTCAAGTAATTTCATAAAATCAATGTATTAGGAAATAACGTAATACACTTCAATGATATGGATATATCCATGCATCAATAAGAATAATGACATCTAAGGTACTTACGAGCTTATATCGTTAGTACATATTATTGCCGTACGATCAGACAGCTATTGAATATTCCATGCCGTAAGTTGGTACTTATCGAATAAAACGTGTACAAACATAAGCTTAAAAGGTACTAAATCCATGACCTCAAACCGGTAATCAATTAGACGATCAAAGCTTTTAGGATACCATCGCGGCGTCCGTAATGAATTTTAATTGAACCTATCGTACTGGACGGGCATTGGAGACGAAACGGTAGGAAATAGTCGTGGTGCATACAGAGTGAAAATATAAGGCGTGTCACGAATTAGTCGCGTCAACGCACCCGGTGTATGGTGCATTGTTAAGGTGCACACGAAATGAGTACGTACTTACATGGTGATGCCCCTCGTCATTGTCGATTGGGCTTTGCAGTAAAAAAATAGAAACAGCACCTGTATATGTACTACAAAAGCGAAGATTTATAAGCAAGTGTTCGTAATTAAACATAAAGTGCAGATAAAGAAAAAACTGTTATTTGAGGAGCACGAAACTCAGACATAGATTGAAGAGACCGAAAAGTTTACACACTAAGTATTCTGTTGTTCGTGTTACTTATGCAGACAATGATATTACATATTAAAAGAAGTTACATGGGCATCAAAAGTAAGAACCAAAACTCCCCCAATTGTAGCACCTTGCAATCAGTCGCCCAAAACGGGACAACGAACACACACGGTCACAATCTGTATTGTTTTATTTAATTAAATAATAACAATAAGGTCGTGGGTATAGAGAAAATGCACAAACTATCAAGCAAAAATAAATGAAGAACAAGGTATCTCATACCACATGTGAGTAACAAACTATATAAAATATTTTACATAAAAATACTATTTAAATTATTTATAGAATAATATTCTCGAAGAAAACACAGGGCAAGCAAAGAAAAGAGACAACACGTATTTTCTATCACAGGTGCGACAAAGACATCGAGTACACGTGTTGTCATTTTAGATAGCTATCTCTTTTACTCTCGTAGTTTTTGTATTTTCTTTTTACAGCATAGTTGTGCAGTTTTATAGGTTTATAAACAAACGAGACTGAATTTTGCGCGCCGTTTAATATGGTCGTAACATATCTATGGTATAATATCATTGTATGCAGAGTTCAAAATTGTTCGCGATCGGCATTGGCTCCCGTTCGCAAGTTAAACTTAAAACCAAGTAAAATTCTGGCGGATTAGATTGCAAGCAGAACACCATGGCTTGTCTGTGCGAGTTATCAGTTATCAAGTTGGGAATCTCAAACACCGTGTGGTATCCGGATTAAGAACATAGCACCACTCCATCTCCTCCCGTGGATGTCGTTAAAAGCGATTAAGGGCCTCTAAGCCAGAGTGACGAGCAGCAGCGTCCGTTCTGTGGAATAGAATGAAAAGCGCAGAAAGACACACCGGGCGTCGGCGCCAGGGTGGGGCGCTGGACGATCTCCGGCCACCATGAGAAGCGGCCTGCGGGCGACGAACGAGGGGCGGTCCGTCGCCCGAACAGAAACAGGCCCGAGATGGCGGCGCGCGTGTTCTGCGCGCGCCTCTCCGAAGGGTAGGTGCGGCCAACAAGGCCGCACACAGAAGGGGCCTGTCAATCATTGACGGGCCGATACCTGCCGGGGGAGCGGTCCAATGCAGAAAAGCGTATAACTCACCCCCGGCTAGAGGTAAGAAGAAGGACACCGTGGGGTTTTAGCCGGTTTGATCCCGGCATGCCCCTCCGCCCTTCCCAAGGCGGAGGAAGTCCAAGAGGATTTCCCACGTTAAAAAAAAAAGGGGGCACTCGGTTTGACGGAAATAACTTCAGAGTACATTTCAGTGAAGCCTCCCAGATCAAGAGAAACGTCCTGACGAGACCTAAGCCAAATACGGCAACCCTAGTCGTGAGCCTATTGAAATAAAAAAACACCCTAATTTCAATAGAGAAGATGGTTGTGTGGTAAGTTTACTTACCGCCAGTTTCGGACCTTATTATTGAAATAATAAAGTTTCAAACTTCACACGACACTGAAAAACATTTAGACACTGTGAGTGATTACTGCGTGCATCGAAACAATTAGAATTGTACGGTAGAGTAAATTTATAACTTTTTTTTAAATCTGTAACGACACCTGCCACGGGTCACCTTATTCATCCTGCGACCACGAATGCTGCAGTGTTCGAAACGTTAGTAAAAACTATAATCTATAATACGCGATGTAGACGGCTCGGTTGGTGCAGTGGCTGATACAGTCAGCTGCTGCGCTCCGGGTCGTGGGTTCGATTCCCGCACGGAACAAATATTTGTATGATCTGCAGGTAGTTAGTTGTTCTGGATCTGGGTGTATTGTGTGTGGAATTTATATCTGTAAACGCACCAACGACACAGGAGAAATCTAAAGTTTAAAAGTGTTTTATTATAATGCGTAAGTAATTATGTATATTGTGGACAAGTTAATGATAATCACCGGTCAACCCAGATTCGACAGTAACTGTGCTGTACTTGTCAGTGGCATTACCGACGCACGCGCAACTAACTGTAGCCTACTAAGGGACAGGTCATTAGCATAAAAAGTAGGTACCGTTGCATAGTACCTACGTTATTGTTTAGTGAAGCTCATAAACTAATTAGTTAGGGATAACCTACATTGTTTTTTTGTTGTATGACGTAAGATGGAGAATATCCCGATTTCCGTCAATTGTCGTACATTCATTGCGGTAATCTGTATTGTATATTATAATGCCAAAAAATCCCTGTTAATACAAATCACGACTATTGTAAATACCTCTACATACTGCGTAAACATTTGAACGGTGACGGATTTGGCACCATTCACTGAGCGGGTCGTTAGTGTTCTGTGATTTCTTTGTGAACCGTGCTCCCGGAAACTAGTAATAATGAAGGTTTGTGATGTGTAAAATGATTTTTTTACGAAATTGGTGACGAAAGCAAGTCGTTCTTCGTAAACTTTGTTAAGTAAAAACGTTTGTCGAGTAAGGCTGTGTTAATTGTAACAGCGATAAATTAACCTTATTTGATAACTCTTAAAATTGAATTGTTTATTCAGTAATTAAGTTCTAACAGACACTTTTACACGTCATTTTATCGTATTGAAAGGACGGAGGGCATTTCCCTACATGACAAGTCGACAACCTATGAGAAAAAATGCCAAAGCAATTACTTGCTTCAGGTGCTAACGTTGTCCAACATTGGCACTATGTTGGACGACAACACTTTTCGGCTCGCTGCATGCCTACGTTTAGGTGCTCCTTGTGTTGCTCCTCATCGGTGTCACTATGGTGAAGCTGTCGATCTCTAGCCTGGCCTTTCTTGCACTACAAAGCAGGTCGCACGGCACGGCACGAAAATATTAACGACATTATTCGTCGTGCTCTTGTCACTGCCCAGCTGTTTTGGTACCCAGTGGCTTGGCACGTAAAGATGGCAAAAGACCGGACGTTATGTCGTTACTGCCATGGAAAATATGTCGGCCTCTGGCGTGGGACGCAACTTGTGTCTACACCGTTCCCATATTTCAAGCACGGCAAGCTGTGCTGGCATTGCTACTTCCGCAGCAGAAGCCCTGAATGAAGCAAATACAATAGCCTCACCGGTAACTATTGTTTTGAGCCGTTTGGCGTCGAAACGCTTGGGTCATGAGGTCCGAGTGCATGTCTGCTTTTCAAAGATATAGCTAAGCGGTTGATTGATGCTTTATATGATCAGAGGCCTGGCCTTTTCTTAGGCCAAAGAATAAGCACTGCCATTCAATATGGCAATGCGGCTAGTCTTCTGGGTACATTATCAGCTCACGCCGATGAGGACTAATTTAACACTCAAGTACAGGTATTACTTTGATATTATTTTACTTTTTTATATTAAGTATTTATATAGTATATTAGTTTAATCATAAATAGTGTGTATATATTTGGTTTTAATGTGTATAAAAATATTGCTATGAATTATTCAGATAATCCTGAACCTATACATATCTTTGTTTTTACAATATTGTTCAATACTTTGTTTTCATGGGAAAATGTTTTTATAAAATTGTGAATACAGTGTAGATAAAAGTACTATAATAACAGATAACAACTATAATAATAATTTCCGTAGTTGTTATTGTCATTTCGACTACGTAGTGAAGTCCTGACCTGTTGGAACAGGACTGGCTGGAAAGGATGATTTTGTATTACCAGTGAAATGTAGTAAACTGTTAATACAAAATCACGTGATTTATTGGTTCACTGTCCAATCGTAAGCAATTGTGTTATGTATATACCAGAAGTACTAGCCCAGCCGAGCTTCTATTGTTGTTAATTTAATGATACGTGTGAGAAATACTCGCAATTATAACAGTACCAACATTCTCATACGGATAATAGGTCTAACGCAGATATACGCACAAAAGTTGAGTATTTAAGGAAGAAAATCATAGAGGATATTTTTTTTTTATTAGAACTAATTTCAATTATGAAACTCCTTCATTGGCGTAGCAGGAGGCACAGGTGCGGCGGCCTATCATTATTATGGTATTTATGTTACGAATTTATCAGTATTAGACTGGAAAAACATTGTGACTTCAGAATATCACGTCAACGATGTGTAAACACACTATTAAATGAACTAGTGGTCGCTTCGACCGTAAATGGTTGATATTTAAAGTTTATTTTAGCTTTGTGCTTTAACTATGCCAAGTCTTACACTCCTCCGTGCAGTTATGCTCAAAAAGGGGTACAGAGCTTTCTCTTCACGTATTAATATATAGATGTTGTATATTTAAGTGGTCTCTTTATAGTATTTGTTTTTATTGTGTGGCTTCTCGCAGACAGTTCAGGGAACTTTTGCCGCTTAGCCGGGCGATCTGGCGATATATAGGGTCTAACTTTAATAATGGAAAATATTTTAAGGCTATGGTCTATGCATGGTATAGAATTCATTTCAATTATCAACACACACTGGTGGTCTACTAGACAACCACATTGTTGTTCGACCGGACCATTTTCAAACACGTTTTAGTGGTATTGTGTGTGAGTGTTCGGTGACAGTATCACAGCATTTTTAGAAAGACATAATAGTGATAGTTACTTACAGC
This sequence comes from Diloba caeruleocephala, assembly GCA_947459985.1. Taxonomy (NCBI): domain Eukaryota; kingdom Metazoa; phylum Arthropoda; class Insecta; order Lepidoptera; family Noctuidae; genus Diloba; species Diloba caeruleocephala. Next base: position 6,144,033 of record OX381613.1, read on the forward strand.
GTTTACGTGGTGAATTTACGCTTTTTATGCAAACAGAAACATGAATTATTAAATTAATTTTGAATATGTATTTTTTTTGTTAACAACATCATTGTAATTTATAGATTTACCTACTAAAACATTTTCCATTAATAAAGTAAGACCTTATATATATTTGCGAAATCATCAGACCTTATATACAACCCACCTTGCGTTCTGGCATCTGCAACGGAAACTCAAATCCGAAACATCCAATGCTGTCCCCCCCCTCAACCGTCCCAACCAAAGGCCGGCCTTTGATGACGACGAAAAATCCGAATGCCTAGCTGACAGTCTAGAAGCGCAATGTTCCCCAAGCACTCTACCTGTAGACCAAGCTCACCTCAAAAAGGTTGACGCTGAAGTCGAACGTAGAGCAGCTATACCGCCTGCCGAGGACCCTGACGACCCCCTCCCTCCGGTCACGGCAGACGAGGTCAGAAATCTCGTGAAAAAGATTCACCCTCGCAAAGCCCCCGGCTCTGACGGTATCACCAACAAGGTGATTAAACTCTTCCCCGAACGTCTTATCGCCTTAATGACCGTCATCTTCAATGCGGCATTAAACAATAACCTATTTCCGCATACGTGGAAACAGGCCACCGTTATCGGTATTCCCAAACCCGGTAAGCCCAAGTGCGAGCCTTCCAGCTATCGCCCCATAAGCCTTCTCAATTCTCTTGCGAAGATTTATGAGCGGATTATCTATTCCCGATTAAAGGATTTTGCCGATTCCAAGAAACTCATTCCCGACGAACAGTTTGGTTTTAGAACCAAACACTCGTGTGTACAACAAGTCCACCGACTAGTTGAACACATCACGTTCGGATTCTCACGCGGCATGATGACGGGAGTCCTCTTTTTCGATGTTGCGAAAGCATTTGACAAAGTCTGGCACAATGGCTTATTATATAAGTTGTATCAACTCGGAGTGCCTGACCGTCTCGTTCTCATCATACGAGACTTCTTGTCAAATCGCAGTTTCCGATATCGAATCACGGGCGCTCTCTCTTCCCCCCACCCCATTAGAGCCGGAGTCCCACAAGGATCCGTGCTAGCCCCACTATTGTTCACACTGTACACCAGTGACCTCCCCAAAAGACCTGCTAATACAACCCAATTAGCACTCTTCGCCGATGACACGGCCATTTTCTACTCTGGTCGCAGTCCCGATAATATAACTAAGATCCTCCAAGCCACAGCCAACGCCTACGGTAAATGGTTTAGGAAATGGCGGATCGAAGTTAACCCTATCAAAAGTAAAGCCGTCCTATTTTGCAAATTAGGCGACGACCACCCACGCTTCAGGGAGATCTCGATGCTGGGCCAATCGGTTCCTTGGGAACCGCACGCCAAGTATCTTGGAGTCACCCTAGACAAAAAACTGACCTTCATTCCCCACACAAAGATGGTGCGTGCCCGCGCTGCCTTTGTGCTTGGTCGCCTTCACTATATTCTGAACGCTCGTAGTAAATTATCCCTTAGAAATAAGGTGAGAATTTACACCACATGCATTCGACCCATCATGACCTATGCCAGCCCAGTGTTCGCACACGCCGAATCATACCCACTCCGTAGATTCGAAACCCTCCAAACCCGGTTCATGCGCAAGGCCACCGGAGCGCCTCTGTACATGCGAAACGACCAACTCCATTTCGACCTTAACTTGCCGACCATCAGGCAATTTATGAAACAAGCGTCTAAACGCTATCTCGATTCTGCCCTGTCCCACCCAAATCCCCTTGTAGTATCAGCCGCCGACTACGAACCCTCCCGTATCAGTAGAGTACGCCGCCCGAGGCACGTTCTGGTCGATCCAGACGATGAAATCACGTTAGATCACATGAAGAGACTCGCGTTGTCTCGTTCACTAAACACCCGACCGTTGTACCGCCCTCGCCGCCGAGGATGCCCGCCTCACCGACGTCGCGGAGGCCTATCGCCGCGTCACCTTCCCGTTCAAGTTAGCACTTCTCCCTCCCGTCTCTTGCTCGCGCCGGCCCGTGCCGAGCCTGTAGCTTTAAATGTACCTTAAAACAACTTAAATAATACCGATCCAGCTGTCCCCAAAACAATAGCTTGTTGTCCCCAGCAACGCCCTAAGCCGAGGTCCGTGTCCCGCAGGGGGCGCCCTTAGCGAAAGTTGCTTAGTTTTTAATATTTAATTTAAGCCTGGCTGGAGGCCTCTTTTGGCTTCGCCAGCAAATGACCGGTTAAGCAACCACATTTCCCAGAAATGTATGCGAGAAGCCCAACAAAAAAAAAAAAAAAAAAAAAAAAAAAACAGACCTTATGTAGGTATGCGTAATCTGAGGCAGACAATCTGTAACATCCCATTGTTACGTAATGATTGGTAAACATCGTGCAGGTACCCTATTCGCGGTAAATACATGTCGAACAAATTCTGGCTTGCGTTGCCCTATTCATCGGATGTTAGAATCCTATAACTGTAATTTAGTGAATGTTGATATATTTGCATGCTCAAAATTTAAATTTAAATCGAATGTAATTAAAATTTTATTCAACTGTCGCTCAATGTCATAATTATAAATTATAATTTAGATTTGAGTGTGATTAAACAATTGTATGTGTTATCGCCAACAATTCTATAGTGCATAATATTAATATTATAAAATTTTAGTTACAATATATTTGAAATTTTGTTTATATCTTAATTTTAATCATAATTTTATTTTTTTATTGTTCATTTGGTGGCACCTACTGTTTATATATATTTATGTTCAACCTGCGGATAATGTAGTGAGCCGCAACATATTTTGCTCTATATATTTTGTTACCTCTATAACCTATTTATTGTGTTGTGGCTGTTTATTCATCATTTCGGCCGAATGAAGTCCACTGCTGGACACAGGCCTCCCCCAAAGATCACCACAACCACCGATTATAGATGTGTTGTGAGCACATTGGGGGGTTTTGCCATAATCGCCACGCTTGGCAGGCGGGTTGGCGATCGCAGTTGAGTTGTTAATGTACTCGAAGGACGCTGCTGCCCATCCTCCAGCTAATCCCTTAGTCGACTTTTACGACACCCATGGGAGGAAATGGGGTGGTGGCATTCTGAGCCGGCACCACACGGGCTGTTTATTATCCCTCAATAAATAAAATAAAATAAAACATGTCACGCTTTGAGTGTTTGACGAGTGAAATAGGTTAGTTAGAAGTAACCACTCATCGAACAAACGCAACCTATTCAGTAAAAAAAACAACTACTTCGAAACAGAGTGCCAATTCTCGTTGTTGTCCTGAGATCGAACTGAGATTAAATTATGAATTGACAAAAAATGGTATTCTGCTAATCTTAAAGTTTAGTCTGATTTCAATGTAATCTCAATTCAGTCTTATCTCATTGTCAATTTTGACGTTAATTTAATGGAAAAAATTGTACCGAAACGGTTTGACTTCGATCAACTTTCGATCCATTTCCGATCTCGTCACAATATAAATTCTCGTTGGACGTTGTTTGTTAGTTTAGAAGAATGTTACTTGCGACATTTCCGACATTGAGACTAGATCGGAACTATATTTTGAACATTTTTAATTACGAGAACTGGCCATCTCATGTTTACAAATAACTTTCAATAACATAAGGTACCTTAGTGACTGCTACGCGGGTTAAAACTATGACTCGTGAATCTTTACCAATGACTTAGCGTAACGTATGAGAAACAGAACAGAAAAATGTTCTGCGACCAGAACACAGTCATACTCTAGAAACTTTCAAAGGGGATTTTTTTCCTGTCCGGCATTACCAATATCTACAATTGCTAAGCAAAACGATCGACGAAGCGAAAATCAACGACATCTAGTATTCAAATTCATCATGTCATTTCGGCCGCATGAAATCCATTGCTGGACACAGGCCTCCCGCAAAGATCACCACAACGACCGATATGGGGGAGATGTGGGCTCATTCGGGGGTTTTGCCATAATCGCCACGCTTGGCAGACGGGTTGGCGATCGCAGATGCCTTAGTAATGTATTCGAAGGATACTGCTGCCCATCCTCCGGCTAATCCCTTAGTCGATTTTTATGACACCCACGGGAGGAGATGGGGTGGTGGTATTCTGAGCCGGCAAATTAACGAATTATTATCTATCCAGATTTGCTTTTAGAAACTGACACGAGTCATGACATGCAATAGGTAGCCGAAGCTGAAAGAATGTAAGAAAAAGCTTCTACTTATTTTTATTCACTTCAGCTAATCTATCATATAACAGACATGAACCAACGGAACGCCAATAAATAAATAGGTGACCTCGTAAGTGCGTAATTTAAAGTTTTCTATCCGGTCGCGTACGGTTCCATGTCAAGTTAATTGTGTTAAACTCGCGGTTTCATTTATTTATTCCCATACATATAAAGTGCAAGACTTATTAATTAATTTCATTGGGCTTCAATTTGTACTGTTGAAGTAAACTTGGATTGGGTTGATGTAGGCTCAGATTGTTGTTTTGTTTTGGCCGCGAAGGTAGTATTGGCACAGTATTCGCGGTGTATCCAAAAGGCGTAAGTAGGGCGGAGATTTTAATGGGCGCAAGCCCTATGTAACCACGATGTTTCCCCGGACAGCGGGGTATGTGTCAGGCATTTACTCCGCAAAAAAGACTTATTTTATTTTCCCTGTAGCTGCGGCGATGCCTGGGATGCATATTTATTTATTATTGTATATACTAAAAATTATGTTGAATATCAAAAGTGGGTAGTGCCATGCTATGAACCAGAACGGCTACAACACTTATTTTCAAACTAACTAACCAAATTCAAAAGGCCTAACAAAATTAACGCCTCTGTCGTCTTTGCTTAGACGAATATTGAAGTTTGCTGCTTCCAGCGAGGAGCGTTTAACAGCGCAGAGGAGCGAAACAGGGAGATTATATTAGCGCAGTAGGCACTGAGCAGCAGCTGGTACAGTAGACATTGGTTACAACTTCGGTCACCAACTCACCAGTCCGCCTGCCTACCGGCCAAGTGTGGGCATTATGGCGTTATCTGCAGTCTTTCAGTACGGAACTGACACTGATCATGTGATGACTTTAGAAAGGTAGATCACGTTCGCTTGTCTCATCAGGGGCAATGTGTGAGCCGCAGAAAACAAACTATTCTAAAGCGGTGTAACGAAACGAGACTTGGGTGTTACCAAGCGTGTTGATTTAACCTAGCAGTTTTACAAGTAATTACAAGCTACGTCTATAGACACTAGGGCCGCTGTGCATACAATTTGGATATAAAGGAATACTGTGTCATTTGAGCAAATAGGTCACAGTAACAACCGCCTCGAAAAACACCCCCTGACGCGGGCACCTTGGCGCCAAAACTGGCGTCAAAATGGCGCCCGTCGCCGCCAGCCTGGCGGGCCAGTGCTCTATTTTATGCATTTAAGGGATACATGAATTAATTTCCATGTTTTTAGTTAATATAAACAAACAAACGATCGGTAACTCGGTTTTGCAGTAGCTGTATCTGGACAAAAAATATTTTGAAGAGACACTAGAATTGTTATTTGTCCTTCGTCGCATCGTGACCTTGAAAATGTTCTGATATTTAAATGAGCGTGAAAAAAATACATAGATAATTTTATACTGAATTTCTATTAAGCGCTGTTTGGATTCCAAATTCAAACCAGCAAATAATATTAATTTGGCAATGCGATCGCAAATAAGTCAAAATTTCAAATGTTCGTTCGGCCGCATGTTGGTAAGTTATGGATATAAAACAATGGCCCATACCAGCAACGTCTAACAACATTAGCCGTGAGCGCGACGAATACTCATTGTTCGTATTGCTCACTCTTTGCCTTTACCAATAAAAACCACACTTATGGTCTAATATTTCATTTATATGCAACGTACGAGTGGATTTTGCCTTAAAACAATTGATATTAAGGAAACGTGAGGTCTTGTTTCGCGTTATAAGTTGAACTGTAGAAGGCAACGTCTTTGTTAAAGCTGTTACAAGACATGTATATTACAAACAATAAATCATATTTGTATATAGTTTATTGCTGGTGACGGCGCTGGACTTTTTTGATATTTATTTAATAAAAAAATTTAAACATTTTATGCTTAGCTACTACTGGTTTTCCTTTTCGACAGATCTGTAAAACGTAATTTATATTATCTACACTGAAGACCTTGCGCACGCGCAATAATTGTCACGCCTACTATGAAGGTCAATCCTTGTAAAAAATATCACCAGTGTCAGCCTACTTGTTATTAATTTGACGCCGGAAACACGATATAGAACACTATGTCCCATAAACATTTGTTATTCCTCTCATAGAACGTATATATTATGAGTAATGAGTGATTTTATTGTAATAAGTCATATTTTCTGACGAAGTAAATCATAGTTATGGTTAATTCTACTCACATCCTAATGTAAACATGAATTGTAGCTTATTGACGTCTGAAATACAGGAATATTCCAAACATTTATGATTCATTCAAAAAATGAATGCGTCAAGGAAATGAACATGAAAACAAGTAAAAAGATACCGACCCAAATAATATAATATATAAACACGCATCCAATTACATAATAAAAACCTATAGGTAAGGTATTTTACATTCGTTTTTTACTTATTCGACCGATCTGGAACAAGTATTCAACACAACAGACACCGTTATACTCGTACGTGGTAATTTTGCTGCATTAGAAATATTATAAAATAAATGTGCAAACTGTCTAGTCAATTCTAAAATAGAAATTCATACAAATTAACAGACACGTTAACTAGCTTCCACATAGATTTGATGATACCATCGATAGCTAAACCACTGTTGTGAATACATATAATTTAAAATTTTAAATAAAGATAAATAGTATGTCTTTTTAGAATATATGAGCTATTTATATATATTGTCTATATAATATATACTTTTGACACGTTAATATTACTAATATATTCAATATGACATTTAAAGCTTTGGCGTCTAAAATGCCCTTTATTTTATATAATTTAGTTTCTTCCTTTATGTGCTTTGGCGACTTTATTAGTGCTATGCATTAATACCTAATTAACAATTTCCTATAGTGTATGGTAGAGGCAATCGTCTGTATTGTTACTGTGTGTATTTATTTTACATTTAATTAGTCTACTAGCACATACCTAGCTTATGACAATATAAACTCAAAATTGTAAATTCTAAGTATAACCATGCATTTTCCTACCGGCTCTTCTCTGTTGGACCGACTTTTTCGAACCGTGCACTTAACTGTTGACTTTTCGTAAGACTACTAGGCATATAATATGTAATACATTTTTTGAATTATGAATTTTGGATCACGAATAGTTTTTTTTATAGCGTACGTAGCTGTAATTACGCATACATATCGCGCTGGCCATCGTCGTGCGTGCGAGTCACACGTATGTGTGCAGTTATGCGCGCTGACTTCTAGACCGGAAAACGCTAGAAAGTGGCTTTTCAATTTACGAATAGCTACATAATAAATGCATTTGAGTCGATCCAATGCACACATTTAGATTTATATTGGACCGTGATTGATATCGTGTGTATTTGTAAATGGAATATCATTTTAAATAATAAATTTATGAGTTCGACGTAAGAAATAAAACTAGTACTTTTTTATTATATTAATACCAACTTTCGTCCTAAATATAATTGAGTTATCATTTCGGCCGACTGAAGTCCACTGCTGGACGCAGGCCTCCCCCAAAAATCACCACAACAACCGATATGGGTGTGTTGTGAGCTCTTGGGGGGTTTTGCCATAATCGCCACGCTTGGCAGACGGGTTGGCGATCGCAGTTGAGTTGTTAATTTACTCGAAGGACGCTGCTGTCGCCGCTGTGTGAATTTTACGACACCCACGAATGGAGATGGGGTGGTGATATTCTGAGTCGGCACCACACGGCAAATATAATTGAGTAAGTAAATATATAATATATGCATATATAGTAAGTTGCTTTTACATTTATTCTATTACAAAAATGTGAATCGTTTGCAATCATCATCATCATATCAGCAAAAAGACGAACAAACCCGAGACCAACACCGGTTACATACCGTGTGTCGTGATTTCGGGGGGAATCACCGGTACTCACCACGCTTGGCAGGCAGGTTGGAGAGAGCAGTATGGCTACTGTTCCACAGAACGGACGCCGCTGCCCATCCTTCAGGTTTAGAGTCCCTTAGTCGCCTTTAACGACATCCACGGGAAGAGATGGAGTGGTGCTATATTCTTAGTCCGGACACCACACGGAGAGTTTGCAATGAGGAGAGTATTTCATGAATAATCACGACAATATCAACTATTCATACTGCGCTTATTTTTATTCCTGTAACAGTTACATACGTTCATGCAGTCTTTGCGTTATCTGAAAAAGGTTCCTTGATTTTATGGTTTATTTTCTTTAATTCAATCTTTATGATGTTATTGTTACTTTTTCAACACAACCTAAAATAATACATGTTTACAATAATACAACCCTTGTATTGCTATTGTTGTTAGACATTATGTAGATTCAGACAGGAATCAATATAATTTTATGGAATGATTTACTCGTAGCAATCACTAGCTGGGACCCGCGGTTTCACCCGCCGTTTAATTTCAGGGGGTCTCTCGGTATGAACACGCAGATTCCCCAATAGCCATGCTCGCGACCCCCAAGGCACCCCGTCATATAAAGTTGACAGGGGGCTCATGCGTTTTGGACAAGCTCACCGCGGCGGTTGTTACCCCGGCTTTGTGTCCTTCTCCGAGCGGGATCGGCCGTCTCCCGATCCGCTCTGCGCTCGCCTTCTGAAGCATGACGCTCCAGTACCTATGCATGCTTACATGTAAGAAAACGCCTCTAAGACCCTGCTCCTAGTCCTAAGATTTAATTTCATTATCTTCAATAAAAGCACACTGTCGAGATTAACGTCGTAAAGTATGAAAGAACACAGCCCACTGCAATAGCAGTACAAATAGTTATATTCCATTATCTATGAATTAGTATTTCGCAACAATCTCATCTGGAAATAGTGATGCCCCTTGATTGTCGATTAGAAGGAACGCGTACCAAAATAAACTGATCAACATCTTGAAGGGAACTATTCAGTGACCATTTGCGGATCTCCAATTGGAATGAATGTACCTACCTATTTTTATTATGGCATAGTATGCGTTACGTGTGGAATTCAGTAGTACGCATATTATGTACTTGAAGGCGTAATTATGCGCGTTATTGTTTGAATGAAACAAGAATATCAGACAAAATTCGTTACTGGAGACCAAACGCACGACGGCACGGTTGGTGCAGTGGCTGATACAGTCGGCTGCTGCGCTCCGGGTCGCGGGTTCGATTCCCGCACGGAACAAATATTTGTATGATCTGCAGGTAGTTGTTACGGGTCTGGGTGTATTGTGTGTGAAATTCATGTCTGTAAACGCACCCACGACACAGGAGAAATCCTAGTGTGGGGCAAGGTTTTTGTTTTTAATTTTTTTAATAATTAAAAATCAAAATGAAGTATTATAAGCTATTATTACATTTAAAGTAAGCAACTATCAAGTGTACGCCTGAAATGAATCAGGATAGTGCAGTCCTAGCCTTCAAGCATTATAAATGAATGAAAGCTGTTTACTCATCGCATGTGCTACGCATTACTACGCCACCGGCTCTACGGTTCAACGACCAATTTTGCTTGACCTGTCATGATTCCCCCATTGCATTTTACAAAAGGCAACTAAAGGGAAAACGGAAGGATAATCAGAGCCCATTCGATTATTTTCAAATGAAGCATAGAGGAGCCTCGATTGTCGGCTGAAGTCGGTAGTCGCTTCGCGCGGTACGTTGAACGCACTCGTGTCTGCACTGAGCTTAGTCAATAAGTACCTCGGGACATCGAAGCGTCTATAAATTTGAATTTCGAAGTGCAAGTGAAAAAATAAACATTAAAACAGTGCGTTCGTTGCCGCAGCTAGGAGGTTTTAATTTCTATCTTTGGTAAGATTTTTTGCACACAAAGCAAGTTACGCATAATATTATGATAATCTGTTTTGATGTTAGTATACGGTACCTGGATTCTACTTTAAAGGTATTAACATAATTGTTGTACAAATATGTATTACCAAGTGATTCTTAAATTATACTTTACAGCTTTAGCCTTTACTAAACAACTGCAATTATACGTAAAGTAAAGTAGAGGATATTCATTTTGTTTGTTGTTGGTGTCAGTTTGTTTGTTTGCAATCTCGAAGCTAACTCAACAGATTCTCAAACAATTTGCATAGTTAGGAAGCTATTTTATTCCAGATGGATATGCAGGAAATAGGGCTGTAATACACTTTATACTTCCTTATTATTATAAATAGTTTGCAACAGACGTAGAATGCCCTTATAACGATGATGAGCGGTAAATAATTTGTATAGTTCCTAAAGAGAATTTTTCTTTGTTCGTTACTTATACAATATTAACATTTGTTACTTTAATATATTATCGGTGAAGTTTCTTAGCAGCTCCTCTCAATAGGATCGACAACAAGGAACCGTACAAGTAAATTGTTTCAGTGACAAAAAATAACTTTTTAATGAACTGCATTTACGCTCCATTTCTTTTCAACCACGCCTTGATTGTTTCGGATGTAACAAATATTTTCATGGCAGGGATTTAATAAATTTATAAATTAGCATTTAAGAGGATGTAAGTATCTAAGATATTTTATATATCTAAGATCATCCCCGAAACAAATAAAAAATAAATAAAAGAAATTGTTTTGTGTATTCAAGAGATCGATCAAATCAGCTAGATACTAATATTAAATAGCGGCTTTGGGATTATCCGGAGGATGGATAGCAGCGTCCTTCGAGTACATTAATTACAACTCAACTGCGATCGCCAATCCGTCTGCCAAGCGTGGCGATTATGGCTAACCCCCAATACTGGTTGTTAGTTGGCTAACAACCAGTACAGTTTTGTGTTGTGGCCCAACACAAAACTGTACTGGTTGTTCTGGCAATCTTTGGGGGAGGCTCCTGTCTAGCAGTGGACGTTTTTTCTGCTGAAACGAAGACTAAGATTAAAAAGACGTCAGCAGATTCATCTCAACTCTGTTTTTATTTATTTTTTCTCATCTGTGTATATTTATTATATAATATGTATGTAGGTGTTTATTTCGGATATATTATATATATTTACATATTTTATTATATTTATTATTTATATATTTTTATACATGTATTGTTTATGTATGTGTATGTATTTGTATAATATATCTTCGCATCTATACCTTTCTTTCATATTTTGTTGGTGCATCTACCTTATTGTTCTCTGCATCACCCAAAGGTCGTCTGGCAGAAAATGCCTACGGCATTAAGACCGCCTTTGTACACTAGTGTATATTAAGTATAAATAAATAAATAAGATTAAACAAAGTTACCGACTAGCCCTTTATCCATTGATAGGTTAGCCCATTAGAAGATGACGGGACACGATGGATATTAAATTTAGCAGCAGTGACAGCCATGCACATGTTTACAAAAGAAAAAATATTTCGTTTGGAAAGCATAACGTGACGCGTGTATATTTATTATATAATATGTATGTAGGTGTTTATTTCGGATATATAAATATATTTTTATACATGTATTGTTTATGTACGTGTATGTATTTGTATAATATATCTTCGCATCTATACCTTTCTTTCATATTTTGTTGGTGCATCTACCTTATTGTTCTCTGCATCACCCAAAGGTCGTCTGGCAGAAAATGCCTACGGCATTAAGACTGCCTTCGTACACTAGTGTACATTAAGTATAAATAAATAAATAAGATTAAACAAAGTTACCGACTAGCCCTTTATCCATTGATAGGTTAGCCCATTAGAAGATGCGTATTGGAGGTCGCATATGCAAATATGCACTGGCTTGTGAGAATAATCATATTTAACACATGTCAGTAATTTTGAAATTAGCTTGGTTAGGGTTCTGTTTGTGTTCAATAAAAAATATTATACATATAACTTGTCTGTACGAATAAATACTTGTACTCTAGCAGACCACTGCTACTCTTATTATTTTAATAGGGCCGGGACACGATGGATATCAAATTTAACAGCAGTGACAGTCATGCACATGTTTACAAAAGAAAAAATATTTCGTTTGGAAAGCATAACGTGACGCGAGAGTCGCGTTCCGTTTCAGTGATTGGCATTCAGCCTGTTTATGATTTATACATTGTTGGCTGTAACCAACCTCTTTTCACATTTTCAACGACACGCCTATATCAGAGTGGTTGGTATTAACTGAATTAATTACGTTAATATACGATTCTATATGATTTAATCACGCTATACTAATGTTTCATTAAGCCGTTATTTATCCAACAAGGCATTTTTAAATTTTTTGTTAGTTTTGCGAAGTGAGTCACTCTAATTACTTTACAACAAAAAATGAGATACATAATAATATGTCAGTATCACGCATACCCACGTAGAAGAATGGTCATTACAAACTTTATTATAGTTCACATTATGATAATGGTCGCACTTCATGTTGGACACCATAAGTAACATGTTAATTGTAGAGCAAGACTTCCTTGAAAACGAGTACATATATAATATCATATTGAATAATATATTTTTAGTACAATGGGCGTACGATTATTTTTTAGTCAGATAATATTGTCTAATAGTCTAAATTGTGTTATCTACTACGTTTTTTTAATTATTTCGGCCGAATATAGTCCACTGCTGGACACAGGCCTCCCCCAAAGATCACTACAATGACCGATATAGGTGTGTTGTGTGCTCATGGTGGGGGTTTGCCATAATCGCCACGCTTGGCAGGCGGGTTGGCGATCGCAGTTGAGTTGGCAATGTACTCGAAGGGCGCTGCTGCCCATCGTCCGGCTAATCCCATAGTCGCCTTTTACGACACCCAAGGCATGAGATGGGTTGGTGCTATTCGTAGCCGGCATCACACAGCTTACTATTTAGAACATTGTAAATTGTGTATTACACAGAAAATAACCCAAAAATTAACCATAGAACCGTATACTTAGGTATAGGCATCTAAAATATTCAAATAAACATACTATTTCTCATCGTAATAGTCAAGGTAAATGAAGATTTCCCATTGAACAGCCAAATGTATCATTATCATCATATCAGCCGAAGGACGTCCACTGCTGAACAAAATCCTCCCCGAAAGAGGGCTGCACAACGACCTGGTCCATGCCACCCGCATCCAACGACTCTCATCTACCTCCACCGGGCCCATCTCGTTGCAGCCGTCTCACGTTGTTTTCTAGTTCGTGGTCTCCACACGAGAACCACATGTATATGAAGTAGTGATAGGAAACTGAAATTCACATTTTACTTTAGGTTTCCGAGTACGGAGGTGGCGCTCGAGTAGTGTGGGCGATGTCGGCGGGCGACCGAGAGGCCGAGGCGCAGGCCAAGAAGGGCGATGACGCTGCCTCCAATGATCGCGACAGCAGAGCCGCTGCTGCAGTTAAACAGTACTGGTGTGTGGGACTGAGAGCAGTCGAGCTGGTGAGTTCTTAGTTCTTTTACATAAATGTATTACGGAAAAACGGATCGTAACAAAAAGGACGACGCGACTGCCTCGAACGACCATGCATTCGCACCGGTAATACTAAGCTAAGATAAGGTGGATTATGGATTATTAATTTATTTTGTTTCATTGACGTGATAGTTTTCTGGCAGTTTAGGTATGTCATGCTCACTCAAGCATCCAACTGATGGTGGCGTCGTGTATCGGGTCGCTTAGTTGCCCTACAATATGGTTGAGCCGAGCGACGCTGATGCATGCGTCATGCTCGTGAACGAGTGCTGTCTGTTGGGATCGGTCAGCTTAATACTGCCATGACAGTTTAATCATAAGTTTTACTAAATATCAGGCTTGTTTAGTGTGGACTTTTTAAGAAGTTTACTTTTTTCTGCTACATTGTCCTCACATTATTTATTTTGAGAACAATGTAATAAAAAATACTGTAACAATTATTATGATTTAAAAAGAGTAACTATGGAGTTTCTTGCCCGTTCTTCTCCATAGGAAATCAACATCTTGGAACGCGGCAACTAAAGTCTTGACTATTCATAAGTGCCTGCATATGGTTTTACACGAATAAAAATATTTTTATCTTATCTTAAGATTTAGAAGTAATAACGGTTAAGAATAATCTTACGATATAAGTTATAGAGCTGCCTCCAAAAATGGCGACATTAGAGCCGCTGGCACATTGAAACAAACTGATGGTGTACTCAAGCAAGGACTTTAGAACAAGGTACCTATGTAAAAGAATGGTATGCTTTGCTGTTAATCATAATCGTATATTTGCGAATACAGGTAAAATATGGTTGATAAAATACATTATAGGTCTCAGCCGCACTCCTCGTGAGGCATGCAAACATATAATACAACATTTAAATCAATGAGTATCATTCAATCCTATAATTATTTATGTTAATAGAAAAACGGAAATCTAATCAAATAAATTTCATAAATAATCCAGTAAACACAATATCCAAATTCAATATACAAAAACTATACAAATAAATAAAATTGAAGTGTCTGTTTGTAATGTCAAAATAACAGCTTTTTACTAAATGCATATGAAAGTATATACGGTACCTGTAACAAAAAAACGATTTAATTTATTGTCTGTCTGTCTGTCTGTTTGTTCCGGGTAATCTCCGAAACGGCTGGACCGATTTTGACGGGACTTTCAGTGGCAGATAGCTGAAGTTATAAGGAAAAATTACCTAAAAAAAAATTTGGGTTCCGCGCAAAAAAAACCTTGAAATCCAATATATTTATTCTATGTCAAGTGTCTATGTCGAAGTACTCTAAATTTCTTTTAAATTAAACGCGGGTGAAACCGCGGGTCCCAGCTAGTAATATCATAAATTGTTGTATAAGAGGCGATTATATTAATATAATAGGTCAGTATACGTAGGTCTAATCACTAATTCTGATTAGGCTTGGAAAATGAATCAACGAAAAAATAAGTCAAAGCTTGATATAAGATGAAAACATCAATTATAAATATGGCAACTGACAATAAATTCAATTGAGTAATATTATATATATTATGAATATTATTATAACATTAAAAAATGTTTTAAGTAAAACTCAAACTAACGCTGAATCATTATTTATTGATTAAGATAAACAAAATCATTTATTTATTTACATTTAAAGTACAATTTGAAATCGATGCAAGTCGATTATCGCAAGGCACTCGGTCAGTAATTACACTAATTACTTACAATGATGGCAAGTATGGGAATGGACCATGTTGCGATTCAAGACATGATAATATGTATTACGACGAGGCCTTGAAATCAAAGGATCCCTTGTGCTCTTGTACGTGTGTTTAAGTAAATACAGTACACATCATCGTAGTAGTACCTTACGAAATGTATTGGCAGAAACGAAAGATACATTTGTATTGTTTTAAACCCCTGTTTTGTTTTCTCTGTAGCCCTGAAAGCCAGCCCAAATGAAGTAGAATATAGTACGGAAAGGCCAGTGGATAATTGTTTATGTTATTAATGAAAATAAAATGGAAAATTAAAGCTAGAATAAAAAGGGAAACGAGTACCAACTTCATTGTTCTAGCAGAATGGTTTTTTATTTTTTCTTTGGTTATTACGACTCGACTTATGTTCCCTATAGGATATGTAGGGCTTCCAACAGTCTACTTGAAGTCGGTAACGTTAACCGACTTATAAAGTTAAGGACCGTATTAGTGCAGGCAGCAATGCCTGTCGATGTCAATGATTATATAGACCAAAGTTTGCAAAAAGCAGATAAAAGAAAAACAGTACAATAGATGGCTACGCTATCTTTTAAAATTATAAATCATGTAACTGTTGAGGCTAACCAAACGATGCGTGAAAGTGAAAACCGTGTAATAGTCATTTATGAAGACACCTGCGGTATTGGAAAAGCGTTAGCTTGCGGTGTTTAACAATAACCAAAAGGAGAAAACAGGTCTTTAACAATGCGACCACCAAAACGATTTACGGAAGATACTTTCACTTAAATACTTGAAAACACTTGTTTTAAACTATTTCGTGGTTTTATTCGCGTACGTGAGCATTGTTACTAGAAGGAATTGCAAAAAAGAACGGAAAGCTATTTGAAATACTGACTATGCAAAAAGATTAGGAGTAATCATGAAAAATGTTAGCGTGTCTCGGCGATTAATTTTAGAACACTTTAAACGTTCGTTTTAAAGAACCGTCATGGAAGAACATAATGTAAAAGTAACAGAAGAAGATGCATAAAGCTTTATTAATAAAACGTATGATCATATGGTATATCATCCGTGTGGTGTCCGGATTAAGAATATAGCACTACTCCATCTCCTTCTGTGGATGTCATAAAAGCCGATTAAGGGATTCTAAACCCGAGGGATGGGCAGCAGCGTCCATTCTGCACTCACCATCCCGCTTGTCAAGCGTGGTGAGTATTGGGAAATACCCCCCAAAATGACGACACACGCCATGCAACCGGTCGTCTAATGATCTGATATCTTCTAGAAGCATCTGGACGAATCTGGTATCCATTGTACTCGGCAACAATTTTCAGTTAACGTTTTATTTTCAGATAATCGCGGTGATTGCTATCGGTCTAATTGTCGGTGCTCTGTACTCTCCTCAAGTCGTGCAGTCGGACCATAGACACATTGCCGTCATCTACTCCGCCTACTCGAGTAAGTAACATTATATTGATTGATTGGCTAAACTTTGAAAAGGATTAAAATTCAATTTAAGCTTTTTTTATTTTTACCGACTTAGAAAAGGAGGAGGTTCGCAATTCGATGCGTATTTTTTATTTTTTTATGTATGTACACTGATTACTACGAGTTTTGTGGACTGATTTGAGCAATTCTTTTTTTAACTGGTGCAGAATGCTTTCGAGTTGGTCCCATATAAATTTCATTTTATTGATTGAGTAGTTTTTTAACCAGCTTCAATAAACCGGTTAATTTGACTGCGCTTCGCACGAAGTCGGGTGGGGCCAGGTATGCCCCAACCATGGTTCATGCACACCAACAAACAGTTATATTTAATACCTGGCCCCACCCGACTCCATAAAGTTTTTTTTTCCTTTTCAGTGGTCTTAATATATTTATATCGTGTAGGGGTTTTGCAGTCGGTGTTTTTTTTATTATTAATCCGGTGGAAATACATCAAGTACTTCCTCAACTCCGGGAAAGGGTACAGGGGCATGCCGGACTCCGATCGGCTAAAAACACCGGAGCGGTCATCTTCGGCACCGAAGGGGGGCTACAATAGCACTAGAGCCGCCCATTGATGCCACACCTTAAGGCACATCTCGGAGGGAATTACTGTAAAGCCGACGGAAGGCGACTGTAAAAAAGGCCACCACCAGGCATTTCTTAGAGTGGATTGTAGAGGGTCCCCCGAAGCCTGTGCGAAAATTCAATTTAATCTACTGCATGAGATGCATATAATACGTAATAAGCAATAGACATGAGACTGTCCTGGTAGCATCTGTAGCAAACTGTCTAATATACTGCTGCTTGCTAGCGACATGGTCAGTCTGTGGAGCTGTACTTTCATAGGTGGTCATAGGCGATATTGCCATAACCACCACGCTTGGATCGGTGATCAAAGTATGCTGTAGTTAGCACACGGGAGGATACTGCTGCCCATCCTTTTGATATCAACCCTTAGTCGCCTTTTACGACGCCCATGGGTGGACAGGGGTGTTCTATTCTGTGCCAAGAACAACACGAGACAATATAAAGTAGAAGTTTCTATCACGTTATGTATCTATGCTTCGCAAAAAAGCTGCCTTGTTTACCACAACACTAAAGATAGATCCGAATCATGACCCGATCTGTTTCAATGGAAATTGTTCTAATCTTTCAATTTACTAATTGTTGAGAGAATCGATTCTGGTACGTTTGGTTCGGATGGAAAGTTTTAATGAATAAATAAAAGAGTATAAGTCATAAATGCTTCTTCTCTTAGAATATAGCTCCTGTATAGTAGGTATCTTCCACAATTTCGCCAATGTCAAGTATAAGGCAACGTTGTACGGTATTCAGATTTAATAAATCTTTACATATTTATAAATATTTCTCAAATATGAAAAAAATCTATAAAATATGTCGGCAACGTCGTACCGTTCGATTGATTTTCCTGTCATAATTTGGTGTCATACTAAGTTATTTCCCTGATAACCTATACTTTTTAACATATCCCAGTAATATTATAAATGCGAAAGTTTGTATGGATGTATGTGTGGATATTTGTTACTCTTTCACACTCAAACGGTTGGACCGATTTGGTATGAAGATAGCTTATACCATGGGTTAACACATAGGCTACTTTTTCCCGATTTCTTTATCCCGATCTATGCGGGTAAAACCGCGGGGCGCAGCTAGTACATTATATATGAGAAATGATTTCCATGGAACAGTCTTTTCTAATGTCAAATGCGTTGCAATGCCTCTTTCAATTATTCAGTTTTCCTTTTCTATTTCCTATTGAGAAGAACGATTTCCTATTGGCAAGAAACTTCATGTTTACGCTTTTTAAATCTTAATAATTATGATTGCAATATTTATGTCTACATTGTTCTTGAAATTAAGGTTATGTGAGGACAATGTACGAGAAAAGAGTCCTCTTAAACAAATGTCTACACTAAACAATAAATACTGATTGCAATATTTATTAGAATTCAAGATTAATTAGTCATAGCAGGATTAAGCTGACCAATCTTAACAGACGTCACTCGTAGACGAGCATGGCGTATATATAGATAGATCTAATAAATAAACTTACTTCAATTTAGTACAGTGTCAAAGTACGTTTCGTTAATTAATTCTAAATTCAGTGTGTAATAGTTTCTTAATTCGCATCCTTTAGCATCCTTCGAATAAAAATAGTGATTTGATGCTCAATTGAACACGATCTATTGTCACTTAGTCACAGTTTCTGGCCTTTACAAACATTGACCTTTATTAACTTTATAGAACTTAAAGAAAAAAATACTATGGCAATTCGCATTTCCACAAAAAATGGGCAAAGGAAATCAAGAAAAAGAGCCAACTATGTAAGCCTCGATAAAGTGGATTTGCTCCTAAATATGATTATTATTCAAAATTGACATGGCCTACAGTTAGTTGGCCCAGGTCTGGGTGTTTATGGATGTTAGATTTAGGTCTGTAGACTGTACCTTTTTGCTACCCCTCATGGACTGCCTCAGCCCCGCGGAAGGGCGGAGCGATATGCACTTAAGTACAGGCTAGAACTCGGGAACAAACGCACTCTCACATCTCGGAGGAGATGACTGAAAGAAACACCCCCTCTCCTCTCCAGGGTATTGTACCCACGATACAAGAGACTTAAAGAGCGCGGCAACGTTTAAAAAAACATAGGATGTCATTGATGAAGAACCTTTGCTATTCTACGTAATAATCTTATAAATCATCATCGTTTCACTACATAACTAAGCGGAAAATTGGTTTCATTGAACCTTGTGTGTGAAAGTGAAGCCTGTAAACACTTGTAAACGTAAACCGTCAGCCGTAAACCAATTTACGATAACTTCCTCTATGCGATGTCGATTGTCGCGATTTATTATTGAAAACATTATTACCGGGTTTTCCTGTTTACAGCGATATTTATTTAGTTTCGATTGCAATAGGTCACACGTTTGTAATCTTAGATTTAAATTGTGTGTTCTACTTCACGATGTTCTTAATTTGAACTCACTATGTCATATCTAAAGATTTGATTAGCCCAACACTGTTTTTTATTCATTTATTCAATTCCGTTAAGTTTTAAAAGTGTTTTGTAGTTATGGGATAAATAGCACACAGAATACAATAGTGTAAAATCTCTTCCACTTCATTTCAAATGTATCGACTCGCCATTATTTGATTATTATAGATTGAATGCTGAATTATTTCAATTGTTGAATTAGAAACTCGACAATCAAGGTTCATTTAATTTATATTAAATCAATTATAACCATCAATTTGTGTTAAGGTTGGATTGTTACGATAAATAATTACTGCCGTTTAATTAATTATTTAATTATGATCTGATTACGATATAACAACAAAATCTAAAAGTAAATCAATGTGTTTCGGGGTTCTCAGTATTCGTATGGGATTGATATCATTGAACAATAATAATGATAAACAATAATGGCGTCATAATGTTAATCAGGCTACATCATCATCACGGGTGTGCTAATCATCGCGAGGTTGTTCGGCGAGTCACCCGGCTGGAGGACGTCCATCGGTTTCTCAGTGCTTGGCGTCATCATGTTCACTGCCGCTGCTGCTGTCATATTCTATGGTGAGTGTTCTTATTTTAAAAGGACTTTTTTCTATCTATTCAGTATCCATGATCTAACAGCCTAGTATTTTCCTAATTCTGGGATCGGCTGCCAGACTTTAAAGATGCGTCAACATTGCACGCCACGAAGAGGTTGGGCTCTATTGTCGCTAGAAAAGTAAACCGATGTTATCTGCTTATCATCACCTCATCTCATGCTCATCTTCAGACTACCATCACTCATTTTAAAGCAATCACATAATAAAAGAAATACTATAATGTCAAGAGGACGTACAATTAAAATCTCTTTAAAAAAGTAATATGACAATGGTTTAATGGATGGAAATACGATATCTCTCGAGATTTGTTATTATATTTATAGTATTGCGTCCTTATTTTTTTTTATATTTTCATTTGTAGTATTGTAAGTATAATAATATAAGTATGAAAAAAGATTAAGCCGCTTTCAGGTCAGAAATACAATATGGTATTTGGATTTCTGAACTGTTATAGTTATGAAAAAATTGTTACAGCTTTTTCGTTTAGTAGAAAAATCATAAAGTACACACCTCGCTTAGGTGCACACGCACTCTGGATTCGCGGGTGCGTAGATTGGGGAATCTAAGTGCCCACACCGAGCGACCCAAGAGAAGACGGTAGCACGCATGTGGTCACGCGCTGCCGTGGGACAATTTAGGATTATTCAAATATTTTACAATGCAGCGCATGTCATTGCTATGCATAACGTAACGTCTGGAGGATACCGATAGCCTGATTTGAATAATATTTAATAGTGTTTAAATTTTCCAGCTTTTGATACGGAACAAACAAAACTGTACAAATTATCTATAAAATAGAGGTACAAACGGCCGAAATTAATAATCAATCCAATACAAAATCTTTGGATTAAAGAGATCAAGTTCAAACCTTGGATTAGATTGATTGCCGTAAGTGTGTTTTAGTCAAAATTGGCATCCATTGTTTTTGAGGTTGAGATGAAGATCGAAACATATTTATGAAATTACTTCACTCAATCAAAGCTGTTACCTACTTACGTTATATATTCAAGAATACAAATAGATGGTAATCTAGTAGCTGCCGTTGATCGCTCATCCGATAGAGCGTGAATAATTAACATCGCAATAAAGTCCTACTTTAAACTGGTCCATAATACCTAGGAGTACTGTTCAAATAGGTACGTGCCCGTTTACCACAGCCGTTTACTTATTATACAAATACCTAGTTTGTGTAATTATGTAAGTGGCATGCTGTGTTCTGTGATTAAGGTTGCCTCAAAACATACAATGCTGTGGAATGCTGTGGAATGCAGTAGAAATAACATAAGATGTGTATTCAGAATATTAGGTATCATATTTTATTTGTTCACGGTGCAGTTCCATTTAAACGAATTGTTCTTTTAAACAGAAACATGCATATGTAAAGCATTACATTATTGTAGTTTCTGTAAAATTGGTAATATGACAGACTACACAAGCTTTATTATAACATTATTGATGAAGGTTTCTAGACAAAGATAGTGGTAAATTAATTATTAATATGCACAGTGCAGCGCTGGGTCCGACGGGCTGTATAAGGCGGGGCCTTGGCGCTGCCTATTTAAAA
This sequence comes from Diloba caeruleocephala, assembly GCA_947459985.1. Taxonomy (NCBI): domain Eukaryota; kingdom Metazoa; phylum Arthropoda; class Insecta; order Lepidoptera; family Noctuidae; genus Diloba; species Diloba caeruleocephala. The sequence continues at coordinate 6,165,993 of OX381613.1, forward strand.
CATAAACAATTAGTCTATGGGGAATGGTGTGAAGTAAAACTTCCGTTCCTTTCTAATACAAATTGTGTTTTGCAATTGAATACTAATAGTATATAATACTATAATATAATACAATAGTAACATGATTCTTTCCAATCTGAAAAGTTTCCTACTGTAAAAATTTAAAGCATGTTTTTTATCTATTACATTATTCTAAAGTGGGTTTTTCTTTATATTACAGACTGGCATAGGTCTTACTATGCAAACCTCCGTCCGAACAAGCAAGCTTATGACCTGCTTATAGCTTCAGGAGTATTTGCCGTCATAGAGGTCGCTGTGTTCCTCGTCCATGCCTTCGTCACATTCAGAGAGGACGCCGATTATTGAAATAACACCCTACTCCTAATGTAAATTATGTTCTTATTTGGTTGTTCTTAATTTTTTTTTTATTATTTTTTTTAAATATTATTGGGCTGTCAAAACCAAAGTCTTACCGCATAAGTGGCTTTATTAACACGTATATATGCGCTAAAACATTAACTTTTTCGCTATAATGTACTTACATATATTTTTGTCTTTTATGAGCTTCAATGTTATCTCATTTATATTTTTCATGTATATTTCATGTAGTTTTCAAAATAATTTAAAGCCCGTTGCCAGCCTTCGTTAGCCCAGATCTTTTATTTTTAAGGTTTCTTTAGAGAATTATTTCATCGTAGTTTAGTTTTATTATATATTCACATAGTGTTAATTGTATATACTTAGGTACATTGATATGTTGCCCCGTGGGGTAGCTAAAGCTTTTTATCTTTATTTCATATATGTTTTATATTGCCCTCTGCAGTAGCTTCATACTTTGACATATTATTATGGCAACTATTTTTATGTATTATATTTATTTGGAGCAGCAATTTCATGTCAAAATATTTAAATAATATGTGCACCTTTTTATTTAAAATTAGTTCAGTTAGTGCTATTAATACGAGACAGCTGCCTTTAATTTAAATAACCAATTAATCTTTATTTGCTGTCTCCATATTATTGCAGCAAGGCAGCAATATTCATGTAGCGGTTGCAATTGAATAAAAAATGAATACTTATTATATGTATAATATCTATAGCACAGGCAGACTACCGCTATTTTATTTATGTTTAGAAAAAAGCAGTCTATTTTATTTCGAATACAGGCAGTCTATTTTATTTCGAATACAGGCAGTCTATTTTATTTCAACTTCAAATACAGGCAGTCTATTTTTTCAATTTGAATAACAGGCAGGCTATTTTATTTAAAAAACAGGCATGCTAATTTTTTGCAAGAACTTTTGTAATATAATGAAGCTTTAAATAGGCAGCTTTTAAAAAAATATATGTGACTAACGTGCAGTTTATTTCACATTATTATAAACATAGGTAGTTTATGAATAAAGGCAGGTTATTGTTCTAAATTATTTTTAGAGGGCAACTATTATATATTTACAAATATTACATGATCACGGTATATATTTCGCAATCAGAGAACCCATTTTATTCAAAAAACGTATAAAGTGGGTCAGCCAATTAAAAAATCTAGTTTGACAGTAATAGAGATCACAAGAAGTTGCTCTTCGTTGTAGCTGTGTATTTGGAATACTTTTTTATAACAATTTTGGTTTATAATCTACAGGCATTTTTATTTGCATTGTGTTTTAAAAAAATATCGTGACATTTTTATTGAGCAGCTATTAACTATTACCAGCTATTATAAACGACTATTATTATTTAAAAATAAATCTTATTCATAATATTTTTTATGTAAACCAGCTTTTAAAATAAATGCAGCTAATATACCTTTAATTAGTATTAAATAAATTCTTTCAGTATTTAGGCAGCTACATACTAATAGTTAATGTTTATGACACCAGAGATTGTATATTGCAGCTAGTTCGTAGTTCAAAAACCTATTTTATTTAAAAGGCAGCATATTTTTATCTATCTATAAATTGACTTAGTATTGTCGTATAGCCAAAACTCCTTTTTTTTTCAATGCAATATTCGGCCGCATGTGCAAGTGTAGGAATAAAGATAAGATTTTTAATATATTTAGAGTAGAATGCTAGGCTATTTAGATTTGAATATATATGGTTTTATATGATAATTGCGTTGCAAAGCGTTTTTCTTAATAGCAAACAATTCTAAATTATTGCTATTCAAGATTAGTTGCATATAGTAATTTATTAGGTAAGGTAGTTGTTTATCTGGTTTTATTACTAAAACATTCCGCTAATATCCATTATACATTGTTTATAAGTGCGTTGGGTAGATGAAGTAGAAGAATTAGTAGACTTCTGATATTTTTCATTTTAAAGCTGTTTTGCTCGTGCGTACGTGCCTCTCGGGTTATTATTTTGATATCTGAAAAGTTCTGACAAAAAGCTGGCCATTTCTCAAAAAGTCTGGGCGGTAGGGTGAAATTCAGGACGTGTCCGGACAAATCCAGACGACTGGCAGCCCTACGTGCCGCATACTTTTTCTATTATTTTGATTAAAGGAACTGAAGTTGCATTATTCATGATAAGGTTAATGTTTATATAGATTAGTGATGCAAAACCACCGCCCATTTTCACTAACAGTTGTAAGAGTGTAATCACTTTTTTTACTGAAACTAATTTTCTTTTTCTTTTCATTTAAGTGTTAAGATTAATTATATTGTTTAATTGTTCGTTTAAATTACACATTATATAGTTTAATTTTAAAGGGTAAACCAAAGCAGTAATCAGTATCCGTCCAGTGGTAGTTAAGGTTTTTCTGTCAACTTCAGGCTAAATCTATCTTCATCTTTAACTTCACTGTCATGATCTGATTAAACTTATGTTTTCCGATTATTTCTTCTTGTTGTACTGTCGTATGTTAAGTTAAACTCTTAATTGCTTATTCTAATTTATTATATATTAATAGTTTTCTCTTCTATAGTTGTAGATCCAATTGGTGTCTAAAAATTAATCATAGAATAGAATATTTTTCATCATCATAACATTAGTTAATTTAGTTTAAATATCAATATTATTATGTAACGTCGTCCGTGTGGAAGTCACGTGAGTTGTGAACGTAGATGATAAGAAAATATATGATTTAATATGAAACATGTAAATAAAAATATATTACTTATGTAACCGGCGCTAATGTTACCTTATTTATTCCCCATTTTAATAACAAAAGGTACCCGCGTCACAAACAAACTAAACCCTGTTAAATAAAAATAACATAAAAAGCATGTATCTGTACTGTAAAATTTTAATAAATAAATGCTATAAATATCGTTTCATTTAAATGATTAATGATTATGCATAGTATGAAAATAACACAATTTAAATTATGTCGTCTTTATTATTAAAGCAACTTAACGAGTACAGTTGCTATTAGACAAGTAGGCACCTCGTTTTTTTAAATTACTATGAATTTAATTGTTAGATTTTATTCATTGTGTTAGCAGTATTTGTTTTGGCTATTGGTGGCACTGCCGGAACGGAAAAGAGGAACAAGTGTTATGGCAACACTTAACTTGACGATAGACATAAAAACATGTTATTTGCTAAGTGATCAGTTGACCTAATAATCATTATATTATGCTGCTGCCCTGATAACTCGCAAATCTACTCTTGATTTACAACTATTTATTACTAGCCACATTAAATAAAAACTATAGCAGGATCAGATCAGATCAGACGGCACGGTTGGTGCAGTGGCTGATACAGTCGGCTGCTGCGCTCCAGGTCGTGGGTTCGATTCCCGCACGGAACAAATATTTGTATGATATACAGGTAGTTGTTCCGGGTCTGGGTGTATTGTGTGTGGAATTTATGTCTGTAAACGCACCCACGACACAGGAGAAATCCTAGTGTAGGGCAACGTTTTTTAAAAAGATAAAAAAAAAAGATCTTTTTGAAACGTTCGAGAAAGTTATCATGTATCTGCCTAGTGTGAATTTCGAACAGGATTTGCCATAGCATTGGCAAACCAGTAATATTAATTCCTATGAGCAACCAAAGCGATGCAATTAAATCCGTCATCATCATCAGCATCAGCATTATCATCCACGGCTTAAGCATATACGGATATCCTTAGCATATAAGCCACTTCGCGCTGTTCTGTGTCATGTAATGCATGTGCACACTGGAATTAAGATTATTCTTTGCTCACTCGTTTTCTGATGTCTTCGACTTATCGCTACAACGTTGGTCGTCAAATTCAGTGCAGTCATTCGAGTCCCCTATATTATACCTATATTAAAATTTGTACTAAACGTGAATAGTAAAAAAAATACGGCCAGGGTTAGCCTTCTCCGCCCTGGCGAAGGTGAAAAGATGTGCAGGACACTTACCAGCCGGGAGAGGGCAGATCCTGCTCGAAGAAGGAGGAGACCCCATACGCCTGAAACCCACTGCCGTTGCTATAAGACGGGGGTCCTCTGGGTTCGCGGGTGCGTAGATTGGGGAATCTACGTGCCCACACCGAGCGACCCAAGAGAAGACGGTGGCACGCATGTGGTCACGCACTGCCGTGGGACGCTTTGGGGGATCCTTTACAATATTTCGGAAAGTTTTGTACTACTGTAAATCCGTAAGGTTTTGCTGAACATATATTGTGTTTTTGGTAGGTATTTACCCAAGCTCTCACCCCCTGCAGTGTGTCGTGCTATTTACTGGACACCCTATATATTGCATTTCAAGGTTTTTCTTTCGCGGAACCCTAATTATTTTTTTAAAATAAAAATAACCTAAGTTATTCCTTATAATATCAGCTATCTGCCAATGAAAATCCCGTCAAAATCGGCCCAGCCGTTTCGGAGATTACCCGGAACAAACAGACAGGCAGACAAAAAAAAATGTTTTTGTTATATGTACCGTATATAGTTTCATATGCATTTAGTAAAAAGCTGTTCTTTTGACATTACAAACATACACTTCAATTTTATTTATTTGTATAGATATCAAATTTTGACTACCGGGATTTTGAATAACGATTTAAGGAAATCCGTCGTACTGTTAAATGGGCCCGAGGTGGCAGCACGTAAGGGTTCCACACGCGCCCCTAGAACGTGTCGAGTGACGACGATGAAATAATATATTTCTTTCTTTGACGAGACGAGGTCCGCTCTTCTAGTTGGGCGCACTGCTGCGGTTGTGAATGAATACCAAAGTGCCTTCCGCGACCTCAGCGCAATGTGCGCTTGCACGTATGTGCCCTGTTACCCGCTAAAACCTTACGGTGTAGCTATACAGGTTTTAGCGGGTAAGTCTTGTCTTTGGGAGGGTGGAGGAAGTCTAAGACTATTTCCCCACGTACAAAACATACAAGGAATTGAAAACCGTATGACGTTGCCGACATATTTTATAGAATTTTTCATTTTTGAGAAATATTTTATGACACCTATTTGTGTGAAATATTGTATATGTAAAGATTCATTATTCTAAACACCGTACGACGTGCCTTATACTTGACATTGGCAAAATTGTGGAAGATACTCTACAAAAGCCATAATCTAAAGAAGAAGACAAAAACATACAAGTAGCGTAAAAAAAGTTTTACTGGCGAATTTTTCTACTCCATTTTCTATTATGTCTATGTTTGAATAAAAGGAAGACCAAAAGAGAAAATAATCCATCACTTCCTCCAAATTCTATAAGCGGCAAGGCAAAGATAATAGAGTTTTAAGGCAACCTTTTTTGGATTAAATCTTTGTTACTGACGTTATCGGTGACATGTACCGCCACGATTGATTGGGAAGGAGAAAGCATCGAGTATGTTCCAAGGTAGAAGTCAGATAAGTATCCACATTAAAACACCAATGTTTACCCGACACGTGCAAGTGATCGAACTGTAAGGAGGACACTGCACAAAGTCAACGTTAGTGCTCGCAAACTTTGTATACAAGACTACAGTGGGCTCGAACCTACCTTTCGTTTTTACTGTCACCCGGTGGAAAAAGTCATGTACTTCTTCCGCCCCGGGTAAGTGCGGACGGGCATGTCGGACTCCTACCGGCTAAAACCACCAGAGCGATCATCTTCGGCACAGAAAAGGGACTCCAGGAACTCGAAAACATGCATCTAGAGCTGCCCATTGGTTCCATACCTTTAGGTACATCTTGGAGGGGAGGCGACTGTAAAAAGGCCGCCCCCAGGCACATCTCGGGGGGATAAAGGATCACCCCGAAGCCTCGCTGTGCGCTGTGCTACATACACGGCGACACGTGACCACGTGCGTACTGCCATTTCTTAGGGGTCACTTGGTATAAGCACGCAGTTTCCCCAATCAGTGCGCTCGCGACCCAGGGTGAGATTCTGAAACGAGTCTAAGCGTGAACTTAAGCTTCCATCTGTCAAAATTAGTGGCGTAAGTAGTGCATTTTGACAGATGGAAGCGTAAGTTCACGCTTAGACTCGTTTCTGAATCTCACCCCCAGAGGCCCTCCGCTATATAAAGACGACAGTAGATTCAGGCGTGTTCGTAGAATTATGACATTTAGGACCATTTGGTTCTCACCCACACGGGGGATCCTTACAGAACCATGGCACGTACGGTTTCCACATAGAGTAGCTGGAAGGAGGAATTGCTTCCCCCCAATTAGTCAGCAGCTGTGCTGTGCAGCTGCGCCCATTAATTTAGGGGCTAGTCGCCGGAGAACTGAACGGTATACCTTGACAATTATAAATATGAGTGTAATACTGACTCACAACCACGAGAGCTTAAAACATGCATAGTAATTCTGTTTTCTAAACATTTTTTATGTTCTAACTAAATGTTCTTGAGTAAATAAAAAAATCCTATATAAGATCGGGGCTTCAGCATCCACAGCAACTTCACACATCAGCTGGTATGTCAGCGGTTCGCGAAAGGCCTCATTATCAAACAGAATCAGAAAACGCATAGACAAAAAAAGAAAAGAACTACACCACAGATTAAAAATAAAAATATAACCTAAATTATATCTAAAGCTAAACTGTATTTGTAAATAATTGTTTATATCTTAAACTCGATAATTAAACTTACCTTTTCAGCTTTTGCCAAATAAATCCACAGTTTCCTCCAGGTTGAGAACTTTTTCTGGTCGCTGAAATTATATTGCATCTCTTTCGAAGCATATCTGGTACTCAATGGAGACCGATAATTACAATATTCAGAATTCTGTAATTCTACGGGAGCGTCTATTGAAAACATTTTAACACAGTTTATAACGTAAAAATCACTGAATAACTTGCTATTGTTACGTCAATATTCGTATACAGCTGACACTTTAATGAACATAACCTAGCAATCCAAGCCCAAGGTTGGCTAAACAAATCGGCGGGAGAATTCAATTCTGATAACAAGGTTATCATAATGTTTGCAGCATGACGAAATATGAAATTACTTGTGACGAAAGTAGGGCTGCTCATAAAAACATATTATTACTTCATTAGTGAGAATGAATATCTGTTAATAGGATATATTTGATAGCTGGTAATTTTTTATTTTTTTGTTATATGACCGGGGAAATAAATTAGTAATAAAATGAACTAATTTCAAATATAGATTTCTTGAGCTGTGTATAGATACTATTTAATGAGCATCAGAAAATCGCTAGCATATGGGTAAACTACCTATTGAAGTTCCTAAATAAGCGGATAAGATAATTATACAAGTTCAGCTATATTTTGTTATTTATGAGACAGCAAAATGGTAGATAATGTCATGACATTATCTACCTTTTTGCTAGATAATGGGATTGGACAAAACGCCTCGACCGTTATATCCAAAGTCGAGGATAGAGGTGTATTATGATCTCTACAAATAAATGAAATTGAAGTGTCTGTTTGTAATGTCAAAATAACAGTTTTTAACTAAATGCATATGAAAGTACAGTACCAACATTTTATTTTTTTGTTTGTTTGTATTCGCTAATCTCCGAAACGGCTTGACCGATTTCTATGGGACTTTCACTGGCAGATAGCTGATATTATAAGGAATAACTTGGGCAACTTTTATTTAAAAAATTAGGGTTCCGCGCAAGATAATTAAAGCCCGTGAAATCCAATATTTATATACATACTCTGTGTCAAGTGTCTATGCCGAAGTACTCTAAATTATTTATAAACCGTGGGTCCCAGCTAGTATGATATATAACCAAATATCATAGATTACTGTTGTATAAGGCCACATATACCTACCGTACTATCTAATGTGTGATCTGGCCAGCTGCAACCGCTTCTCAGAAAGGCGCGTGCGTACACAGCGTGCTGACGTCTCGGGCTTCTGATCAAGCGACGGACTGCCCATGTTCGTCGCCAGCCATATCGGTCAGCGGTCAGACATCCGGTGCCTTTTTTGCGGAGAGTAAGTGAGATGATCTCTTTTCGCCACTGCTCTGCCGCCTCCTCTGCGTGCATCATACCTCCATGCGCTCACGTTCCGGACACGCTCAAGACTGAACCACGGCTGGCAGCGAGAGGTCACCATCTTCGGCCACCGCGATAAGGTCACGGCGCACATTGGTTCAGGTAGTACGGGGACGCGGATAAGGATTTTTTTTCACCTTGTCTTACTTTATTACTTGGTATTATCATCAGCCTACATCGGTCCACTGCTGGACATACGCCTCTCCGTAAAGAGAAAAAAGAGATAAAGATTTTGAACTTTGTTTTTTGTGTCTAGATCACACTGAATAAAAAATCAAATTTTTTTTGCTTTTTACCCACTTTTGTCTTTTGGGTTACTCAACCATGATCGGTAGATAACCAAGGGTTATTAATATTATTTTTATTTTATCACGTGTTATTATCCTACCTTGACATTGGCAAAATCATAGACTCATCGAGAGAGCCATTAAATTAAAATTGGAATTAGATTTTTAATTTTGGCAAACAGAAAATAATTCAATAGACATAAATATAAAAAAATATGTTTTATTTACAACGCCGGTCAAAACTTTCAATACACATGTTCCTTAAAAAACACAAATAGCAGCTGAATAATACAAGTATTTAGCAGCTACGTAGATATCTAAGGCACCAGTTTGTATCAATGATTCAAAAGTAAAGTGTGCATAATAATTATTTCATATACCTAAATATAATACTTCTTACTACTAACAAAAATGTGAAAGTTTCAATATAAGAGGCGCGCCATCACGCTCACACGGCTGATGCTGATGAAATTTGGTATAGAGGTAGATTATAACATATCGTCGAATAGGACTTAAGGATATTAAGTTCTCTAAGGAGAAAGTCGCGGGTACATCTAGTTTTTTTTTAAATAAATATAGAACAAGGCCAAACATAATGCCTTTAAAAATCTCATTTAAAGAAAAAAAGAAAATACAAGGCTCCAATAGTCGATCATTTACTTACAAATATACAAGTTCTAACATACAAAATATACAGTTTCTCAGTGCAAATATCGTTTCTCACAACACATATTTTATTGAGGAACCAACCAGTTAGACTCAGTTATACTTTCAGTGCTCTTGCTTATACATTTCTGTATTTAAAAATAAAACTACTAAAAATATATTACCCTCCACGACAATGTTTGTGATTATATCGCAATAATTATAGTGGTACAGGATACAATGTATTAAAAAATAGAGCATTGATATTACACTTTCTTTTGTAGGGATTTCATCATTTTCTCTAATTTCATCGCCTTCTGGATGTCTCCGCTGATCTTCAATTTGCCCATCATGAATGCTGTTGTCGGCTTGAGTTTACCTGAAATATATATGTATTGTTGTACTAGCTGGAAGGTGAATCTCGCGCGCTTCAAGATATCTCTATTTTTAGAAATAATCTCTAACCCGCTAAGTCGAAGGAAATAGTCACGAAAATGTCGATAATTCATAAAAATCGTATTCTCGCAAATAATTGACAAAATATCGTAGAATTATGGAACCTCTACACACGTTCCGTTTTTCTCGACTACCATCATATTAATATTATAAATGTGAATGTAAATTTGTTTGTTACGCTTTCACGCGAAAACTACTTAACCGATCATCATGAAACTTTGTACACATATTCTTGGTAGTAACATAGGACACTTTAAAAAGAAATAATGTGACTTATTTAATGGCTTCAATGCGAGCGAAGCCGCGGGTAAAAGCTACATAATCGCGATATTTAGATTTACCTAAAATGTTAATTTTTAATACCTTCAATATATATTCGGTAATGTGATGCGTGTACTTATTTTTTAAGCACTTTGTTCTGTGAAGTACTTAGTATGACATTTCAAATTTTTTCAAACATTCTCAATTCGACGGGAACAAAAGCAATAAATAAACATTTCCGCCGCATTTACTTTGTGCCTGAAAATTCCGGTTGCATAATTTACCTATGTACTTTAAATTATTTTGATTTAACAAACAAGCCCTATGTTATTACATGTTATTACATAGGGCTTGTTTGTTAAATCAAAATAATTTAAAGTGCATACGATAACAACATGCGATAACATGCGATATGTCTATCTCGAGTACCTGCGACCACTAGTTGCATGTCTGGAGTTAGAGATACCTCTATATGAGAATACAAAAAACCGCCTGCGATCGACATCCGCCATGTTTCTTTGCAAATCTCTCTTTCGACTTGATATCACAACGCGCGAGAATAATCCCTCTGGCCTCGGCAGACGTTGCTCTGCCCTAGCGGGTAAGAAGCGCGACGAGATTAAAAAAGAACATTTATGTTCAAATTTATTAATAACATAACCACAGCGCCAGAACATGGGCCAGATTCAATTCTCCTTTTTGGCTCTATCATCATTTCGGCCGAATGAAGTCCACTGCTGGACACAGGCCTCCCCCAAAGATCACCACAACGACCGATATGGGTGTGTTGTGGGCTCATTGAGGGGTTTTGCCATAATCGCCACGCTTGGCAGACGGGTTGGTGATCGCAGTTGAGTTGTTAATATACTCGAAGGACGCTGCTGCCCATCCTCAGTCGACTTTTACGACACCCACGGGAGGAGATGGGACCACACGGAAAACTTTTGGCTCTAAACCAACATACATTGTGAATATGAATCGTTTTGGTCCTTAAATATAAAGTTAGTTAATAACTCGACTACAGCGCCACCTATAGAATCCTATCATATGAGTATATAACCATGAACCATCGTCTCGATTAAACAATTGTGTGAATATGACCTCAATTGGTTAAATTCGTTGAGAAGTTACATAATCACTAACAGACGCCAACAGTTATATAATAATTAAATAAAGATTTTCTATAATTATAAGTTTGTCGCTATTAAATTAAAAGGTATTTTGAATTGAGTTCTCGTCATACTTGAAAGTCTCTTAGGATTTTTCTTACTTTTTGTGTAAGGTGAGAATACCAGTCGAGGTTTTAAATAAATTCGTTTTAAGTTATATCCATTCAAGATACCTTATAAGTTTTTAATATAGCTGCCAATATTCTCATCAAAATACGAGTAGTAGATTTTAAAATAAAACGATGTCACACCCATTTGCTCCTGTGTCGTGGGTACAGTTTACAGACATAAATCTAACATGCACCCATACCCAAATCAATCTATTTCACACAAATATTTATTACACGCGGAATCGAAGCCACGACACGAGGCGTAGAAAACCAATTGCGTGGCAACTGCGCCAACTGTGACGTCATAACGATTAACGCTATCACGTTGTCTGAAGAATAAACCAGTCTTGACACGTAAGTACGAATCTCACAAACTTATGACTACACCTTGGTAGCTTGGGATGTAAACATCCGTATGTTTGCTGATTGGAAACGGTTGTTGACCGGAGTATTATTATATTTAGCCTTGATTATCCCACTGTTAAGGAAAGGCCTCTCCCAGTTTTCCACTTATCTTCGTTATTGGCCCCTCATCGCCACTGTTAGTTTAATTAATATAATTAAATTTATTTATTAAAATTAAGTTATTATTAAAGGCATCAGGTTCGTCTCACCATCTGCCCCATGGTCTACTGTGGTGTCTTTTTCCAGTTACAGGGGACCAAGCTGTTATTTTGAGCCATAAGTTATCTAAACGGAGTATGGAGAAGACCTGCCTGCATACACTGATATAAGCTTGTAGTGCACATACCGGCAAACATATCAGCGAAGTGCTGTGCGTCCATGGTGAGCGTCGCATCGGGTGGGTTCTTGGGTTCGCCCTCGCCGCATGTGCCATCACCGTTCTTCAGGTCGATGTGCCACACACCCTCCTCCTTACCTGGGTAATAGTTATCATAAGTTGTATTCGTTATTAACGTTTGAGACGCGATAAAAACAAATTTGAGCTTTTGTACAATGTACGAAAATTTTCTTTGTATATGTAACTTTTTTATTTCATCATCCTCATATCAGCCAAAAGATGTGCTGCTGACTGCTGAACAAATGCCTCCTCCATAGATTTCCACTATTGTCATCATTTTGGGTTGAACTTATAATACCAACCAGTACTCACCATGCTGCCAGGCGGGTTTAGCGGCGGTGCGGAAGGGGATCTGCTGTCCATCCTTCTGGAGTAGAGTCCCTTTGTCTCCTTTTGCGACATCCACGGGAGATGGAGTGGTCATCATTTCATCATCATTTCGGCCGAATAAAGTCCACTGCTGGACACAGGCCTCCCCCAAAGATCACCACAACCATCGATATGGATGTCTTGTGGGCTCATTGGGGGGTTTTGCCATAATCGCCACGCTTGGCAGGCGGGTTGGCGATCGCAGTTGAGTTGTTAATGTACTCGAAAGACGCTGCTGCCCATCCTCCGGCTAATCCCTTAGTCGACTTTTACGACACCCATGGGAGGAGATGGGGTGGTGGCATTCTGAGCCGGCACCACACGGCAAAGCCGGCACCACACGGCAAAGCCGGCACCACACGGCATATTCTTAATCCAGACACCAGACGGACCTTTTTAGTTAAGCAATTTATATATTTGAGACATTTGAATTATTTACGTATTCATCATCATCATTATTTCGGCCTAATAAAGTCCACTGCTGGACACAGGCCTCCCTCAAATATCACCACATGGACCGACATCGGTGTGCTCATTGGAGGGTTTTGCCATAATCGTCACGCTTGGCAGGCGGGTCGGCGATCGCAGTTGAGTTGTTAATGTACTCGAAGGACGCTGCTGCCCATCCTCCGTGTAATCCCTTAGTTGGCTTTTACGACAACCACGGGATGAGATGGGTTCTTTATACATAAAAACGTTTAATAAAAGTGTCTATTATAAAAAAATACCTTTCACATTGAACTGGTAGACTGCCTGTGTCTTCTGTACCAGGTCTGATGAAAGAGTTTTGCTGATGGAGGCAAACAGATTCGGGATCTGCCCGCCAGATGTATTCTGCAATTTGCATAATGTTATATGAAAACCGTAACACCGATTGCATGACACTTCTTAGGATTCTGGAATAAAGCATTCGAACGTAATCCCTATAGTGATCTGATGGACTTCCGTCAGGCTGGCGTAGCCACCTGGCGTTTGGTAATGAGATATGTATCAATCAAACAAAAATACAACTGTTTATAAATACCTAAGCGTTAACAGGCGCGCTACAAGCAAAAGTTGTTTATACCTAACGTGACCACACGTCCCGCTTTTAACGGGACCGTCCCTTTTTCAAGTACTCCGTCCTGGTGTCCCCGAGGAAAGCTAGCAATCACGACATTTGAAAGCCAAGCCAAGTAAACAAAGCTTGATTATAACACAGTTTAGACACAGTTTTAGTTCCTCAGACAAATATAAAAAAATGTTTAACGGAACCATTGTTGTATTTAGTATACTATTTTAATACAAAACTTTTTATTAAAATGGAGTATTTCTACTTTAACTAATAACAATTGCTGAAAATCGCAAAAAATGCTCACTTTATTTATACCTAAAAAAAGTCTCAGTTTCCCAGCAATGATACGGAGTTATATGTACAGAATGTGTAGATTTCGGCTGGGTGATGGGTCTTCTTACGCTTTGTAAATATTTATTTATTTATTATACTCTATATTGGCTATTTACTATACTCTATATTGGATACTAATCGGCAAAAGATACAAAAAATAGTAGTGCTTAAAAGTATATTTAGTGTCCAATGGCTGGCTCGCACTCGGCGATTTCTTCCGCTTTCGGAACAGTGCTGTCGAAACGTTAGTGTAAGTCATTACATATACTTGAAAGTCTGAAAATCTTTTTTTTTTTTGCAGTAGTTAATGTACACCATTGACATGGTTGAATGTAGGATCTATTCTTTCGTTAACATATCTGTGTACTATGATTATGATTAGTATACTCAGTATTCGTTCATTGTAATATCTCTTACGTGTTCAAATAGACAATACCTATTTTTCGAATCGCCTTTATGCGGAAAGTGTTCATAGTGATTGCGGAAATAACTGAAGTAATGGCAATATTTGAATAAGTGAGGTAATTTGAATGATTTTCAATAATTACCTACATATAAACATTCATAAATAGCTTACTTATTTTTGTTATAGAAAAGCCGAGTTAGTTACGGGCCAGAATTCGTACAACATGCATATTAGTATTTTAAACAGTTATATTATTATATATTTATTATAGCAAACTTTGTAACCAATAAAAAAAAATTCAAGATCCACAAAAAGTACAACACAAAATAAAAGAACATGCAGAATAAACAAATGGTCATAGATAATCTCTAGACACTCAATTTATTTTTTCACACCGTTATTGCTTCCTTCTTTGTCATACCAGGTAGGTCCAGGAAGAAGTCGGGTAACAAATTCTTTACGTTATCTGTGAACAAAGGGAGATTCCCAATTTGAATTGCCAATGGTAAAAAATGGGTTTTTTTCTTTACGCAAATTTTGGACTGGTTTCCTGGACCTGTTTTGTATTAGGAAGTTTACATTGTATCTATGACCACTGATTTTTCTTATTATATGCAAAGCTGTTAATACGTCTACGTACTCGCATTAACATACATGATTAACGAACTGAAAATCGCTGCATCAGTTGGTTTTTATCAAAAACGTATATTATACCGATATCAGCTCGGCTTACTTATAAAATATATAGGGTTCCACCAAAATAGTGAACTTTTGAGGGTTTTCATTGCTATTGTGTAATTTTTCAAATTTGTAAAGTCCAGTTGTTTTGTAATACCTATTAAGTTTATAAATAAACTATACTCAAGGTCACTCAGCGAGCTATTGAGAGACCTATGCTTGGTATTTCTCTACGAGATCGAATCAGAAATGAGGAGATCCGTAGAAGGACTAAAGTTGTCGACATAGCTGCATAGGATTAGTAAACTGAAGTGGCAATGGGCGAGGCACATTGCTCGTAGAACTGATGGCCGTTGGGGCAAAAAGGTTCTCAAATGGAGACCGCGCACCGGAAAACGCAGCGTGAGACGACCTCCAACGAGGTGGACAGACGACCTGGTGAGGGTCGCTGGGAGTTATTGGATGAGAGCTGCATGTGACCGCTCGTTGTGGAAATCTAAGGGGGAGGCCTTTGTTCAGCAGAGGACGTCCTGTGGCTGATATGATGATGATATTTTATTTTACATTTTTCAGAAAAATTACAGCCAGGCAGATACAATAGTTACATTTTTATAATATGAACATGGCCAGTTAAAAGTTTTCACAAGGAGGGTAACATGGCCAATTAAAAGTGTTCATAAGTAGTATTTTTTACTTGTGCTATTTCATAGTGAAGAGATTAGAAGTACGTTGCCTATATATGTAAATTAAAACTTGTTAAAACACGATCCCTATAACCCTCTGATTCGTTCCTTGATATAAAGTTCACTATAACTGTAGGACGGTATGTAATAAAAACTACTAATACAGTTAATTTCCACTTCTAAGACCTCTACAATATATAAGAACGGTTCCTCGAGGACAAACCTTATCCTCCTTGAAGTTGACAGCAGAAGTATGGTACTGTCTGGCCCGGCTGGCCGTTGTGACAGTCGCCCTGTGGTGGGATTCCGCCCCCGGGAGATCCAGGAAACCGTCCATTAATAGGTTATCTGCGTTCTCTGTGATCAATCATTACCCTGTGTAGTGTACCTCTAGTTTATTATAACAGAATCTTTTTGAGTCCGTTTCTGCGCAGAGGAATCGTTCCTAATGGAAATGGAGGTTTGCTGGCGTAGTCTTATTTGGAGTGGTTTTCCAAGTTTTAACTTCGTGAAGACATTTAAAAATAAGACAAGGTATGGCGTATAAAGTACGCAGACGTGATACAATTTTACACTAGAGCTCGTAAATGAGCTGGTTCGACGGGATAAGTAGCCCTCAGTCACTGAATACCGCTTTGAAGAAGCAAAATTGTTGAAACTAACAGTTGCTGCGTACCCTACGGTGAGTGACGTATATCGGAAGCCCAACCCAAAGGAAAAGTGTATGTCTGCCCCAAAAGACAGCAATACATCAGCGACACCTCTGATGTTGTGGATGTATGGGCGGCGGTGATCGCTAAGGCAACCAGAAAATTGCTAGCGTGCTTCTCAGTACACGTGACAGAAGTGAAACTGCGCATGCGCCGAACGTTACATAACAGGTTGCACTCAAATTTGACCTTGAAATTCTCATTGCGGCTAATAAAGTTCGCTTCAAAAATATCATCTTAACCTTCAAGCAGGAGCTGTTGTTCTACTCTATAGCCTGATTTAGCTCCGATATAATCCATAGCCTAAAAAAATTAGAACTATCTTGAATGTTCCAATGATATCCATTGAGTGATTGAATAATTATTTTGAGTGGATTATTATTGTGGCTGTTTTAGTTGATAAGCCATCAGAATTCATGCCCTAGTTAGTATCGGCTGATGATGGAGCGAACATTACAAATGAATATTAAAATCTCAAGTAAGATGCATGGATCATGTTTCCTGAGAGAAAAAATATAACTAGAATCCCTTAGAACCAAATTTAGTTTATGAAATTCATAAGTAGAAGTGACGGTCTTTGGTTATGGATCAAACACTTGCTATATTCGAGGTACAGACGTTCTGACGGGTCGAATTTAAAACGGCAGATGCAGCGTGGACTGTGGTCATCAGGGCCCTTCTTTATGAGCTCTTTTTGCCACTCAAAAATCATTGACAGTGTACGACTGGCCATACACCGACGACACAAGGGTTAATATGAATTTAGCTCATATAACCCACCCTTAGGTCATCGATTCATATAAGATTATTATAAAAATCTATTAAAGAAGTTGTCCTTCCGGAGGGTTAAATGGTGAGTGAACAATATATAAACTGATACGTTATCTAGGAACATAATCTGTTGATAAAATTATTAGTATATTTTTTTTTTTAAACGTTGCCCCACACAAGGTTCTCTCCTGTGTTGTGGGTGCGTTTACAGACATGAATTCCACATACAATACACCCAGACCCAGAACAAGTACCTGCATATCATACGAATATTTGTTCCGTGCGGGAATCGAACCCACGACCCGGAGCGCAGCAGCCGACTATATCAGCCACTGCACCAACCGTACCGTCAAACATAAACCATAAACAGCAAATACTTACTTGGATCGCAAGCATAGGATTTCAAGTCTTTGACACCGGCTGATTGCACGATATCTTCGTCGATAGCAAAGTTGCCCGTGTATGTCTTCGGGTCCCTGTAAAGTAGAAGTACGTACGTGTTATCTGTTGGTATGCACGTAATCTCATACATTGATTGACTCTTGGAAAGGGTATATAAGTCGAAAGGTAGTTATAATATGTAGTGGCCAACACGTCGATCGCCGGTGGCAGAGGTTGCTATCGTGAAAGAATAAAAATATATTGTTTACTTTATTTTTTTATAGGGTTTAATGTTGTGAGCTATTGGAACTGATTCCAATAGTAGGTATGGCAAAAGGCTTGAAGGCACGGAAATTTGCTCAACTTGTAAGAAGGTCTTTATAATAATTAACAACTCCAGATGTAAATTGCAAGCTGTCAAACATAATACTGCGTTCATTTGCTAAAGACCCGCCCACAGGATAAGATGCGCAGATTGTTCATATTCAGTTACATGTTAAACAAAAACATTGGCAACAAAGTACATGTACAACTTGGCACTGTTCATCAGTAAAAATATTAATTTGTTGTACCTAGTCTTTAACAGGGTTATAGAGTACGCTGAGAACATGCATGGAACAAATAGTTTGAAGCAAATAGATACAGGCTTCTTTAAGGTATAAAGAAGTCTGTATCTACGGCGACTAAGGGACTCTAAACCGGAGGGATGGCCAGCAGCATCCCTTCTGTGGATGCAGCAGCCACTCTGCGCTCAGCAACCCGCCTGCCAAGCGTGGTGAGTGCTGGTATTTTCTCCCGAAGGCAAGTTTAGTTAGTTTAAGTTCAGGCAGGTTCATCAAGTCATATTGACAAAAATATGTTAAAGTAAAACATGATACATACTTGCTAAGCATGACGTATGCTGCATCAGAGACAATTTCTACTTTCCGACTGGTGGCGCTGGTGCCCGTCAGCATCTCAATGGCGGCGGTTGCGATCGCTGCATAAAAAATTAGGTGACAATGGTGAGAGTCTAGAGCAGGGATTCCCAAAGTGGTCGGTATCAGTTTCCCAGGGGTCGACGTAAACAAAAACTGATTTTGGGGGTGTCGACGAGGTCTAAAAATCTACCCCTATTAATTAACACGAGTTCTTATTTAAAAGTTTCAAGATGCTGTATAAGTTGTGTTGCGTGTACCAACTTGTTATAAGAATGACTAATATTTTAGTAGGAATAAGAGGTTTAGGAGTTGGTACGTATTTTGTATCAATAGGAAAACAACTAGAGATAGGATTTTTAAAGTAATTTGGCTATGGGGGTCAGATGTATCAGTTCATTTTGGAAAAGGGGTCTCTTGCCCAAAATAGTTTGGGAATCCCTGGTCTAGAGGGTTTCACCCAATAGAATTTCTAAATAAAGTTAAGTGTTTTAGTATAAATTAATGTTGTAAGTATTTATGTATATCTAGGTTTTTCTGCCAGTACATACCAGTCTTAGGCCAGAGCGCATTGACTCCAATGTTGTACGGCTTAAATTCCTCAGCCATGCCCAGCACACACATTGACATGCCGTATTTGGCCATTGTGTAAGCCACATGGACTGAGAACCTGGAAAATAAAACCAATTTCTTCAAAGGTTATCACTTATGGATATATAATATCAGTATAAAAAAGAGCAGTGACAGCCTAGTAGTTGCATGCTTGCCTTCTATACAGACAGATCTGAGTTCGATCCCAGCCCGCTCCTCTGACTTTCAGATTCATGTGGGGATCAGAATATGATTATCATTTGCATTAATGGTGAAAAAAAACATCGTGAGGAAACCTGAACACCTGTGAGGGCTCCAAAAATATTCTCAATAGTGTGTGTAGTCCATCAAGCTGAACTAGGCCAGCATGGTGGACTAAGGCCTAACCTTTTTCATAGTGAGAAAAAGGCCCGTGCCCAGCAGTGGTGATAATGATGATTTTTATACAGTATTATGTTCAGGTGATTTGATCTGAACAACAGCTGAAGTCTTCTAGAATATCTATCATTACAGCATAGAATTCATCAATCAGTGGACGGCAAAAGGCTGAGGTGACAGTTTACTTACCAATAGGGATTCATGTTGAGGGGTGGAGATAAGTTAAGAATGTGAGCATGATTACTCGCCTTCAGGTGAGGCAAGCACAGCTTTGAACTGAAATGAGAAAAAATACATTTTAATTTTAAATAAACAGCCTGCACTTTTCTACCGAATCAATGAAAAGGGCAATGTTCAAAGTCACCACATAAGAAAATTAAATTTGTTGCTTTTAAAGTGTATTTCCAGTATATCTTCTCATAGTAACTAAGAATAAAGAAACTTTGTCACATGTGGTCTATATACACATAAAAAAGTATATCCTGCTATTTCTGCACATGCTGCAATAATATGAATAGCAATATAAAACATACCCATATTGATCCAACAAAATAATTAACTTCTCCTAAGGGTACATGCAGAGCAATGTAACGTAAGCATATATTTGTTTATCACCTGAATAAAAAATAACAACTCACGCCAAGAAAGTACCCCTAGTATTGATGTTATGCATCAGGTCGTATCTCTTCATGTCAGTCTCTGCGGTGCCTGTGAGCACTATAGCAGATGCATTGTTCACTAAGATATCAATGCCATTAAACTGAAATAAAAACAATAACCATCACTATTATATAAATACAAAACATGTTGGATAAATATATTATGATGTCAGAAAGATAAAAGAGAAACCTTTTTGATAGCCTCATCAACAGCCTTCTGTACTTGTTTCTCATCCCTCACATCCACAATGCATGGCAGGGCTTTACCGCCAAGGGCTTCAACTAAAATAAATAATTAATCTTTATTACTGCAATTCCTGGAGTATATTTTTCTGCATCCTTATTATCACATTATCAGCCCATAAAAGTTCACTCCTGAACACAGAGTACTCTATAATATAAGAAACTGCTGAAGTTAGTCTGCTACAAGGGACAGTTCTAAGAGATGTCATATTGTCAAAGGGTGGCAGATATATATTGCATATATTTGTAAAAGGTTACTGAGTACAAATGCTTATAAATTAAGTTTTCAACTAAAGGAAAGCCATTTAAACATTTAAGTGTGAAAAAAGTTTTAAATACTGTTGTAGCACTATCACTAACTCTGCTTAATCTTTTGCAGGTCATAAGTACAATTAAATGTATATAAAAAGAATTCACACTCGCTTATGAATGTATATATCATAGTATACAAAACAAATACATACATAGAGTCTAGGTCAATTATTGGAAGTTCAAAGTCCAAACTAATATACAGTTCAAAGTCCATTACAAATTAACACCGAATTTGTACTAGTTGTTGGCAATTTAAACTTAAACGAGGCCTTAACATATAAATAGAAGGCATATAAGGTGGCAAACAGAAGTTCAATGTACTTACTTTCTTCAGCGGCAGTGTAAATCGTGCCTGGTAACTTCGGATGGGGGTCAGCTGTTTTAGCGGCAATAACAACGTTGGCACCATCTTTAGCGGCTTTCAAAGCAATAGCCTTACCAATACCGCGGGACGCACCAGTTATGAACAGCGTCCTTCCAGCTAATTTCCTGATTATACAGTGATATAGTTTTTAAAGAAAGTAGATCACAGAAGTCAGAACTTTGCACGTTCTAATTACAAATATCTTACCCAGTATTTGCCACTAAACTCATTTCTTAAAGATTTTTGAATATTTGTGTTTAAAAGGTAACGTTATCGAATCGTAAATCAAATAAATATTGTCTAGGAGGAAGTTGGACGATATCCGATAAATATATTGCTTTACAAAAAAAAACTTGACAACGTCAACTAGCTAGGTTT
Source organism: Diloba caeruleocephala (assembly GCA_947459985.1). Lineage (NCBI taxonomy): Eukaryota > Metazoa > Arthropoda > Insecta > Lepidoptera > Noctuidae > Diloba > Diloba caeruleocephala. The sequence continues at coordinate 6,187,343 of OX381613.1, forward strand.
TTTTTGTAATATTTTCATGGCCCTGGAGTCTAGTCCTTTAGAGCCTACATCAACTAGCTAGGTAGCGGTCTGTGTTGCAAACCGTAAACAGTTATTGAAACTATGGAGGTATGGACTATGGTATCGTGTCATACCTAAAACTACGTCGCACCCTCGCTCACCCTCAATAATAAACTGACATATTTCAAAAATCATGTTTGTTGGGAAAAAGTGTCACAATTAACATGCCATCTACATTTTACTAAGTTACCGAAAAACAGACACGATGTTTTTTTTTTTTTTCTGTATCAGCCACTGCACCAACCGTGCCGTCAAGAAGCCGTCGTGTACAAATACTAGTAAGTATTTAATATTATAAAAACAGTAAACTTTAAAAAAAACGGTGCTATAATTTATAAATAATAAAATACGGGCTTTTAAAAAACATGCTTAATCTTACTTAATATAATATAACTTAATCCATTTTGTGACTAAAATTCAGTTTAGTACCTATTCAAAAAGGTATGCGGCACAAAAACAGTTATTGCTAAAAAATATTTCTAAACTTTGTACATTACGGTATAATGCTCTTTTCTTAAGTTGAAAAGATAACATGTTAGACTAACATCAAAAAGTGCCTATTTAATATTAAAGGAATGAAGGTTGTTTCAAAGTAACTTCCTTTTATTATTACAAAATAGTATATTTGAATAAAGGCTAATTATAAAAGAAAACGATAATTGCAGTTTACTATTATATGAATCCCAGCATAAACTAGAAAAAAACTCACCCGAAACAGTGCTATATAGGTTACAACTGATTTAATATGGTTAACAGCACTGTTTCGGGTGTGTTTTTTTCTAGTTTATGCTGGAATTCATATAATAGTAAACTGCAATTATCGTTTTCTTATAAGTAGATACCTAAGAATATTTATATATTATCTGCGTTGGCGTATTGTTTACAATAATTTTGTACAGTAAATTATAATTTAAATCAAACATTCAATTGAAACAAAAATACTCCTGAAACACTAACACTTGCTTAATATCAATAACAAAATGTTTTTATGTCATCATATCGGCCAGTTATACGGCCACTGCTGAAGAAAGGCCTCCCCCATAGGTTTTCACAACTGTATCATTATTTTGGGGGGAATTCGCCAATACTCATCTGCTTGGCAGGCGGGTTGGTGAGCGCAGTATGGCTACCGTTTCACAGAAGGGACGCTGCTGATGATGATGATGCTGGGGTGGGCCCTCTGGTTTAGATATCTGTGATGTGATGTATAAGTTATTATGTACTTTCAGTAATTTTAAATAAATTAGATAATTATGGAGATTGATTTATGATTATCGTCAACATCATTGGGATAAATGAGATCACATTAACAAACCAGGTGAACGCCGCACGCAGATAAATGCAGAAACTACAAACAAAGACATAAAAACATTGATATGACTAAAACTTCATCATCATCTTCATTTCAGCTAAATAAAGTCCACTGCTGGACACAGATCGTTACAACGACCTCTGGGTGTGTTGTGTCCTGATTGGGGGGTTTTGCCATAATCGCCACGCTTGGGCAGGTTGGCGATCGCAATTGAGTTGTTCATGTACTTGAAGAATGCTGCTGCCCATTCTCCGGCTAATCCCATAGGCATCGTTTGCATAGTAGGAAGGGATTAGCCCTGTTGTTAGGAGCTCTTTAAAGTCTTTCTTCATAATGGCGATTAATGTTTGTAAAATGTGATAACTTATGAATTAAAGTTGATGGAATGAAATAATGTCCACCCCCCTCCGTCTTAAATTAGTGAAAAAGGCTTTCTTGTGCATGTACGATATCTATATTTCGCAGAGCTCTTTTTTGAAGCATATCCCATGCGTGCTTAATGGGATTTAAGTCTGGCAATTGATCAGGCCATGGTAGGATGTTGATTTTTGCTTCGGCAAGGGTATTTGTAACGACTCTGGCGGTGTGTGGGCGTGCATTGTCATGCAACAGCTGAAATGAAGTGCCCAATTGGGTCTGCAAAGGAATCCGATACAATTATTTCAGCGTAAATCTGTGCATTGAGATTGCCTATGATCCAATTCAGCTCGGTTCATCTCACTCATCACCACTATATGCATGGACTTTCTAGCATGTCTTTAAACGTTAACAATGTCCATGGGTCCTGCAATATCGTATACGCCTAGTCTGGTCTCATGCCAAAGCGAGATTAATCAGAAAACCACACATGATGCCACTCATTTGCTGCCCAATTTCTGTGTTCACGAGCCCATTGTAAACGGGCACTACGATTATGAGGCTTAATAGGTGGCACTCGTGGTGTCCTTCGGGTACGTTGATTGACTTCATACAAACAATTTCTGATGGTTTGATCGCTTATAATCTACCCTGAAGATCGATGAAGCCATATAGTGTAACCGATATCATCGCATCGCAGTCGTCAGTGATGCAGTAGCGTATCCAGAGGCGACTTCTCAATTCTGATTCGATCTCGTAGAGAAATACCAAGCATTGCTCTCTCCATAGCTCGCTGAGTGACCTTGAGCTTTCTTATGAGGCCCATTGTGTGTCCTCGTCTCTGTTCCATATGTCATCACTGGTAACATACACTGGTTAAATTCTTTCGTCTTGAGGCATTGCGGTATTGTTGACGAAAAGACGTTGCGAAGTTTCCCAAACGCTGCCCAGCCAAGTCGGATTCGCTCTGCTCTGCCGTAATTCCGTCCCCGCCTTGTTATTTTTAAGCTATTTCAAGACCATCCTAATCTCGTACAGGCTGATGTCGGGGATATCTTCGGTATGGTGTTGGGTTAGTTTGGCTCGCCGGTCTTTGTCAGAGCCAATGGTAAGTATAGTTACCGAGGTGTATAGCTGTCGATAGAAGTTCTCAATCTCTCTCAAAACTTCTGGCTTAGTCTACGCTACACTGCTGCGCTCGGTCTTCAGTTTCATAATACGACTTTGCCCAATAGACTTGTCTCTTGCGAACACTTGGGAGCATTGATTCCGCTCAATCGCCTCTTTAACACCGTTGGTGTTAAAGGTGCGGATATCGTGACGCAAGGCCTTCCATATCCGTCTATTGAGCAGTCGGTATGCTTCAGCATCACCGGAGGACTGTCATGGCGCGTGAATCTGCCATGAAGTCGACAGTGTAATCGGAGAACTTTTTAGGTCTACCTTTACGGATTGTTTTAAACAACTAAGACCCAACCGTTTGGACAGTTTCTACAAACCTACCATTTACATCGTCCACAGATACCTACACAATGTTCTAGGCACTCGAAGTGGTTTTGGAGTTTCAGTTGAAAGCTCTCGGGGTTTTGCATATGAACGCTAGAGGGCTCCATCGTAGACCTCATCAGACGAGACCTCTCAACTTTGATATTAATATTCAATGTGCCTCTTATCATTCGGTGATCACTACCGGTTTTCACCCAATCGATCACAGGGACATCATTGAATATTTGTCTTTTATTGGTCATGTTGAAGTCAAACTCACTCTCTGTGAAACCATCGGGACTCATCCAGGTCCATTTCCTGTGAGGCGGCTTTTGAAAAAAGGAGTGCATCACGAAGAGTACCCTCCTTTTCCAAAAAGTCGGCCAGCCTCTGTCCCCTGGGGTTCAGTTGGCCATATCCAAATTGCCCCCTTCTCAACGCACCATCGCATGGAGTACCCAGCTTTGCGTTGAATTAAAGTTTAAATGCATTGACTGAAATAAAAATGCACAAAAGTACATTATCTTTGGTGTACTAAAGTACTATCCGAATAAACATAATAGATATATTAAAAATGTTGAATCAGGGGAATGCAGAAATGAACATAGACAAGACGAAGATCATGTCGAATGTCTACATACCTACTACCAACTTCCGTGAAGTTCTGAAGACTTGTTGTTGATGATTATGTATACAAATTGTCCAGTTAGGCAGGTCCACCTTCGATAAAGAAGTCAACCGTCGAATCAGACTCGGCTGGGCAACGTTCGGAGAACTGCGCAATATCTTCTCGTCCTAAATACCGCAGTGTCTCAAGGCGAAGGATTTTGAACAATGTGTGTTGCCAGTGATGATTTATGGTACTAAGGAGTGCTCACCAAAGGCCTCATAAGAAGGCTCAAGGTCATCCACAGGAGAGGGAGGGATAATAATAGGTACTATGATATTGACGAGTTTTGGCAGGAATTCATCCTGCTTTTTATTGCGCCGAACATGAGACTGATCTAGTGCGTTTTGAAAGCTCTAGTAGCATGGTGTATGACTTGCCACTTGCAGAGTTCACCAGTTCACAAGTGACTGCACTGCACCGCACCGCGGGATCACGACGTGTGTGGCACAGTGTGAGCGATGACGGATTTCGCCTCAGATTTGTACGGTGCGGTACGCGGCTCGTGTGGTGAGAATACCTATTGCTCTAGAGGTAGACTTAGTTTAATAAATAAAAATACTAAGTAAGATTTGAAATACATTTATTTTTGTGCATCATTTCATAACCCCACTCTCGCTAACTTCTAATGTACAACACCAGATTGGGTGAATACATACATGATAATAAAAATAAAATATTAAATTATTTTTATCATAAGACATTCAGTTAGGCTATATTAAAAATTGCAATATATTTTTTAATTTATGGCTCGAATCATTGATAATATTTTCTTTAACATCTTTATATTTTTAATCTGTTTTAATATACACTCCCTTTTGTACACAGCGGTTAACTACAGAATTTACAATTACTTTACAATAAAGTTATTGTAAATAACACATACAATGAGTATTACATTTTATTAAACAATCATTCAGTCATTTTACAAACATGACGTTAAGATGCTTAATAGTCATTTAATATTTAAATAATAAAATAATTTGGTAGAGATCGAACTAAATATAAAAAATCAAGCCTACAAAATGTAGAGAAGCAAGTCAGTTGTTTTAGGGTCTTCCGAAATTCTGCATTCCGTAAGACCTATATTTATTTTAAAGTTACATTATTAAAAGTAAATATGGTACATTTATTTTGTGTAATTCAAAATCAGCCCGGACGGGAAACACAAGTTATTTACAAAATAACTTCTCAATATCTGCACTCACATTCATTCAAACTAAAAAAATATATCTACAGTATTATACCTAAAGATAAAATATTAATTTCAAATTATTTACACTTAAACTACACTATTTTGGATATCTAAATAATTTTTTGAATTGCAAATATTCTTATTTAGCGGTGGTAAAAACAATATAGATAAATGTTTATTGTTTTGGAATGATCTGACCACCAATCACCATCCAAGTTCGTTTTTAGTTTATGGCATTTCGGAAATAATTCTTTGATTCGAATTATTAGGTATTTTATTGCTTTTGTTAGTTCCGTAATTAATGAAAAAATATTATGTAACCCTGTTTCCCTCAGAGATATGATTTTATCAGCTATTTCGAAAACAATCAGGCACTTTAATACACGTTGTACGAGTTTAAATACATATTCTAAAGAAATAAAATGGGACGTTACTGATCAAGGTGCTCACATTTACAGCGTTCTGTTTTTAAATTTCACTGTCTCTTAGAAGGTAAATGAGTTTGGAATGATTCTCTATGATATCTGAATGGGTTTAAAGGTAATTAACGACTGAGTCTATTTTCTAAGATAGTTAAAATTGATTGATAGAACTACGTAAATATCACGATAAGGATTAGAAAGTCATCTAAACAGGAATATCTATTGCGTTAAGCACAATCTCTATCGCAGTCTAACAAATAAGTAATCCATGGACAACTGATAAATAGAGACGATAAAGCGATAATAATATTTTACAGTGAAAAGCACCATAAACTCGGTTTAAACATTACTATTATTACTCACAACTTTCACTTAACTATTTAAAGCATTAACATAATCATAAATTGGCACCAAAAATGAAACTAATAGTTGTTAGACACAGTAGAAAGGCTCTAATAATACTAAAATTATAGAGAATTGAGGAATCATATCCATTGATAAAATTGTTTTCAGATTTAACTAGGTATATTCGTTAAGTTTAAATCATATTTAAACGCAACAATGTCTCTTACAAGCGCTTACTTTCTTCCTACGGTGACTAAACAGTTTCAATAATAAATCCTATGCCTGGGAATAATATCTCTATTCCTTTGCCTAATCTTTACAAATAAAACTTGTTCAAATATATGCTGGCTGTTTAGCAGAATGTTGCAGTGCTGCCAACACATCGTGTTTGAGCCTAACGTACAATCTTCCTTTTCTCCAGGGATTCTGCAATTGAAGAGGCCTGAAGTCATCGCGAAGGCATCGTTCGCGGGCGCCGATGACTGCTACCAGACAGAAATCTTGTAATTTTTCTGGGCCGTATACGGGCCCGGCTTTGCCTTTGAGGACGGCGGCCATGTTAAGTTGTTTGACAACTAGGTCGATGACTTCCCGCGCCGATGTTCGCGGCGTGACGTGCAGTTTGAGCGATGTCCCTGACGCTAACCCGGTTTCGTATGCAGCGAATACCTAGAAAAACAATTATTTATGACAGTGAGAGTAAATATATGCCTGCAGGTATCTTGTAATGTGTATTAGTTTAGATAATAATAGATGTTCATTTTTGACATTGCTTCGCGAATTTTTTGTTAGAACGTGATTTGAACACCTAGAATCCTATGTATTGCCGTGTAGTGTCCGTATTAAGAACATAGCACCACTCCATCTCCTTCCGTGGACGTCGGAAATGGTGACTAACGGTCATATCTATTTATCATCATTTCAGCTCAAAAACTTCCACTGCTGAACAGAAGCCTCCCGCAAAGATCCACAATGACCGGTATGGGTTTGTGTTCATTGGGGGTTTTTGTCATAATTACCACACTTGGCACAGGTTGACGATTGCAGTTGGGTTATAAATGTACTCGAAGGATGGTGCCGCCATCCTCCAGCTAATTCCATAGTCACCTTTATGACACCTACGAGATGGGATGGGGTGGTGGCAATCTTAGCTGCCACCATACGGCTCCCATAATTATTAACGGGACTTAAGACTTAAATATTAAGTGGCGTTTCAGTAAACTCCAAACCAGAGGGATCGGGCATCAGAATCCCTTCTGTGGAACAGTAGCCATACTGCGCTCAACAACCCGCCTGCTAAGCGTCGTGAGTACTGGCAAATTCCCCCCAAAATTATGAAGATCTATGGAGGAGGCATTTGTTCAGTGGTGGTTGTCCTTTGGCCGATATGCTGATGATCATAGATTATCCAGAGGATGTGCAGCAGCGAGCTTCGACTAAGTAAGAACATCAATTACAACTCGACTGCTAATCGCCTCCCGCGAGCCAAGCGTGGCGATTATGGCAACACAAACCCAGACTGGTAATTGTGGCGATCTTTGGGGGAGGTCTATATCCAGCAATGGATGTTTTTCAGCTGAAATGATGATAAATAGTTATGACCGTTAGTCACCTAGGAAAAACATAGGATTCTAGGTGATCAAATCACGTTCTAACAAAAAATTCGCGAAGCAATGTCAAAAATGTATGTGCTAAAACCACTGGAGCGGTTATCTTTGGCACCAAAGGAGGGCTCTAGGTCCTCGTAAGATCACACTAGAGCCCCCCATTGATGCCACGCCTTTACGCATATCTCGGAGGGGATGACTGTAAAGTGGTCACCCCCTCTAGCGAAGGGAAGGCGACTGTAAAAAAAGGTCGCCCCCCAGGCACTTCTCGGGGAGGATTGTACAGGATCCCCTCATGCTTCGCTGTGCTGCGCACATGGTGGCACGTGGCCACGTGCGCCCCACGGTCTTCTCGGGGGTCGCTCGGTATGAGCACAGACTCCCCAATCTGTGCGTCCGCGACCCCCAAGGTCTCATTACACGACGGCAGGAGGAATGATGAAGTACCTACCTATGTTTAAAGGTAAAAAGTGGAAACCTCATAGCTTTATAACTTCTATGCGACGGTTGTAATATTTACCTGTAGTATTCCCGCTTGGTCAGGAGTTCGTTGCTCCGGCGCCTTTGCATCTTCACTGTTCCTCCTGTCATCAGTCTTTGGAACTTTATTGTTATACTCGGCGTCCTCCTGGGTCTCCAGCAATGGCTGACGTTTGACGCATAAGCTGGACTTCGGGAACTCTTGACCCGTATCCGTGAAGTCGACCTCACCTTTCACATTCGTCATGCTCTTTGAAGCTATAACGTTACAAGGACTCCTATAATATTTCACTTGAGGACGGATTGTTAAAGGAACAGTAGTTAAGGGACAGCTTTGGCTCTCCGAATCACTTGAAAGACTCTGGGCGGATTCTGAAACATTTCCCTTGGATGTTCTTACGCTAATCATACTTCCCGGATAATATCCTTTCACTGCTAGAAGAGGACTCGATGTGGTTGATGCACTAGCGTTGATACTGTGAGGTCTCTGCTTAGGTTCCACATTTTCGTTCTGAAGCACCAGCGTATCCTCACTCCGGGATGGCGGTAACCGATTGCTACTGATGCTAGCATGAGAACCGGCCGAGGACTTTATATCGAACTGTGAATTGCTACTCATAAAATTGTTGCTAATAGCACTGGATTGTGTATACTGGGAGTCAGCACTACCTTTTCTAGGAAATTGTTTCGTTTCAGGGTTTAAAAACTGTGAGCTGCATAGATTTAATGTCGATACGGATGTCTGGCGAGGGGACAGGCTCAACTGTTGTTCAGATTTGCTGAACTCTGGGTGTAAATTGGCGTGGTTACCGTTACCAGCAGGGCCAGGCCATGACCCTCTGCCGGGAGATGTTTTAGTGATCTTGCCATCTCTCGACGGAATTTGAAGGAAGTCTTTAAAAGTGCAATTCGTCTCATTTACTTCTACAGGGTTTTCTGTATTCTGTGACGGGGTTTTGTCCAGAATATATTTGAGCAATATGCCAGAACTTGGTGCAGCTTTGTCTTTATCTCTCGCGAAGCCAATGAGGTCCATGAGCCATCGTTCTGCCTTCCACACTGTGTTCAGATTGTTTTGGAGTTCTTCCAGTTTGGTAAGTCTCTCTTTGGCTGTCTGTAGTTCCGTGCAGGAAAACGCCTCTCTGTGAGAATGCGCGGCTAAAGCAACGTCCAATTCTAGAACGCAGCTGAGTTTCGAGTATTTGTTCAAAATGTTCGTGTGGTATGTTTGGAGGTGGACCATTTCAAAAGCTTGGATCGGTAAGCTGAGCAGATCACCTTTCTGTAGAAGGATTTCCTTCTGTCCCGGAACTGAGCAGGCTTGCTCTGCGGGGGGACATATCATAATGAAACTGACATCATTATTCAATTCGATGACTTCAAGGTCATATATTCGGTGGGCTAAGACGCTTTCGAGGGGAATCTCCATTTCCTTGAATAGTTTCCGTGCACCCGAAGCAATTAAATCGAGGAATATTTCTTGAGATTCTGAGGGTTTCTCTTGACCGCTTATGTTGGTGAGGCTGTTCGCTTGTGAGTCATCAGTTTTTCCCGATTGATTCTTCAGATATTCCCATTCTTCTCTGTAAAGGAAATACACAATTTAATTAGGATACATTTAAAAAAATACGTAGGTTTGTCAAGAGTTTGGGCGTTATGTTTTGTGGTCTAAACCTAGCAGCAAAAATGATCTCTGAATATATTGAAACGAGACCCGAGGGACCCCCATATTAAAATCCTTGGATCCGTCTCTTCGGCTGACATGATGATGTAATGATGAGTGGTACTGACGCGGACACGTGCGGGTTGTCGCGAACGCGTGCATGCGGCGGCACGCTGGGCGTGCGTGCGGGCACCACCACGCGCACCACCTCCACGGACGACTGCAGCTTGAGGTAGCCCAGGTACAGCCCGCGCGGCAGCTGCACTCGGGACACCTGCGGACCGACACAATACATCAGACACATCTAGGAAAACTTATCTGGTAAAGGTAAAGGTAGGTAGCAAGAAGCTGGCTAAGTAGATACTACATCTGGAGCGCAGTGGCCTCCTGTGAGAGCGTTATGCTGCAGCGGACTGCAGAGTGTGATCGGGAGAGGGCCGATCCCGCAAGCCTGCCGTCGCTTTATGGTAGCAGGGCCTCGCGGGTCGCGGGTGCACAGAACAGCGCAGTGCTGAAAATGACCGGTCCAGTGGTTTTAGCCAGTAGTAGTCCAGCTGCCCCTTCGCCCTTCCCCGGAGCGAAGGAAGTTCATGATCAATTTCCACTGGGGTCCAATAAAAAGAATTTAAAAAAGGTGTACCACAGGGTGGCGTTTTATTCCACTTACTTTCGCAATTTTTATAAAACCCATCTCTTATAACCTTTATCTGTCTACCACCTTTATGCAGACTATTGACGAAAACACCCGAGACATTGAATAAATTTATAATCAACTTTATACAATGCACTAAGATGTAAAAATCATAGACCGTTCGCGTATTTGAATTGTGTCAACTACGCAGGTACAGACGGCTACACATCAAGCTATACAAAACCAGTTTACCCTGATCTCTCATCATACGGAAAGCCTATACAATGCGAGATTAGCTTATACTGGTTTTGTATGGCTTGATGTGTAGCCGCGTGTACATCGGTGGGCCGAATTAATTATAACAGACCTGATGGTAGGCGATTTGTTCGTGAACAGAAGCCATGAGCAGCTCTCCGATGGTGTTATCTTCACTCAGAACTCGTCGCCGTAGTCTCGACACGACCGCCCACCGTGAATTCAGCGCGGACACTTGTTTGACTGACTTGACGCTGTTCACGCATGACAGCACTATGGTGCCGTGGGAGTCTCGGAGAGGCTTGTGGTAGAGTTGGCCTGGAAAGGAATTGAAAAATTATATTTAATGATTTTATAACGAAGACAGTATGTGAATGATCACAACATCATTATAACCCTACATGCAGTTAGATTGTGGAACTCGCTTCCGCCTAATACAAAGAATTGTACTAACCACACAAATAGGAAATAAGGAGAAGTGGTACGGGGGCGTAATCGCGCCACCGCGACATGCGCAAACTGGTCTTGTCACGAAAAATGTACTGAATCTGTACGAAAACTGATGCCATGCAGTTTTCGCTACGAATATCACTTAGATACACCCGTTACAATGCAATAATATATGTATGTATATTTGTCCCTGTATCATCAACATTTCAGCCGAAAAACGTCCACTGATGGACAGAAACTCCCCCTTTGTGTTGTGTGCTCATTGGGGAGTTTTTGCCATAATCGCTACGCTTGGCAAACGGGCTGGCGATCGCAGTTGAGTTATAAATGTACTCTGAGGACGCTGCTGCCCATCCTCCGGCTAATCCCATAGTCGTGGTCATACGACACCCACGGGATGAGATCCCCATCTCATCCGGATGACTCTTAACGAATATTGGTTTTTCAGTTATTTCAATTCTGTATTCAAGGTTGTATGGACGTTTGAGCTTAGGGAATTGCGACCCTACTCTTTATACAACCCTGCTCTTTATAATATGGATGTAATTATAGAAATAACTATAAATAGCGCCATAAGGTCCTCGTGTAGTGATTTATAATTTAACACTTACCTAAGTCCTGTATGCATAGTGCGGACTGCATTTGAGCAGCAGCCGTGAGCAGTTTGAGTCTGAAGTGTATGGACGAAGAGGTGTGCTTCTCCATATCCGACCGCAAAGCCTTCACGTCGTCCCACGAACATGATACCTGAAACAGGACGGTTAAATATGGAGAAATATTTCTTGTACTACGGAGATATTATTATCACTAATCTGTGAAATAACATTTGGAAGCTATGTTTTGTTTTATTCACCAATTAGGTATTTCATCATCACTTCAGCCGAATAAAATCCGAAAAACGTCCACTGCTACGCAAGCATCCCCAAAAGATTTCCACAACGACCGGTATGGGTTCGCGTTATGTGCTCATTGGTTTTTGCCATAATTGCCACGCTTGGCAGACGGGTTGGCGATCGCAGTTAAGTTATAATTGTACTCGAAGGACGCTGCTGCCCATCCTCCGGCTATTCCCATAGTCGCCTTTTACGAGATGGGGTGGTGGTATTCTTAGCCGGCACCGCACGGCAAACGGCACGGGGCCGTATTTAAATGCAGCCTATGGGCTCGCAACACAAAGGGCCCACAAAAAAAGAATAAAATAAAATAAAACTTGATTATTGCATGACTTTATTATAGTTGTTGATAGCGATGTTAATGAACTTTGAACTTGAATACTTAAGCAATTTCCAATCCTTATGAGTTTGTTTCCTCAGTTCATTAATTTGTAAATGTTCACTAAAATTTAATGCGTCAAACAATTTTCCGTTTAGGTTTAAAAACAGAAACCACCAGTGGGGCCGCACAGGTTCAGCCTATAGGTCTACAGATAGATGTACTACAGATACGGCCCTGTAGGAACATATTACATAAAGATACTGTTATGTTCCGAGAAACCATAACCTTGGAATCAGGATTGAAATTTGTGTATTGACGTTCATAGTACACCGTTTCATGATAAACAACAACTATAAAATCATAAAAAAATAACTTTCTTTACGACACGCAGTATTGTGAATCGTAAACTTGGAATTGGTAATTTATTACTTTTTCCTGTTAGTACGGGTATATTGCAAAACTTATCTATCCTGAAGCAACAAGAACAGAAAATACTAACTAACGGGTCACAACACGCTTTTATTTTTGACTTTGCACCTCTTCTATATGGAACACAGACGTGGTCACTCACTGTGAGCCTCACAAGAAAGCTCAAGGTCACTCAGCGAGCTATAAAGAGAGCTATGCTTGGTATTTATCTACGAGATCGAATCAGAAATCAGGAGATCCGCAGAAGAGCTAAAGTGACCGACATAGCTGAAAGGATTAGTAAACTGAAGTGGCAATAGGCGGGGCACATTGCTCGTAGAACTGATGGCTGTTGGGGCAAAAAGGTTCTCGAGTGGAGACCGCGGAAAACGCAGCGTGGGACGACCTCCAACGAGGTGGACAGACGACCTGGTGAAGGTCGCTGGGAGTCGTTGGATGAGAGCGGCGTGTGACCGCTCGTTGTGGAAATCTAAAGGGGAGGCCTTTATTCAGCAGTGGACGTCCTGTGACTGATATGTTGATGATGATGATGATCTCTTCGGTACAAAATATTTGATATGTATGCATTCCAGATTAATGAGCCTACGCGGTAGACTTGAAAAGTCATATAAACACGGAACAAAAGCGTGATCACGGACCGAACCACACAGAACATATTGATATTTTGTCCAAATAAAAAAACAAACTATCTACCATCTATTCAGATAACTGTTACTGCGTATAACAGTTAGGAACTGTCAGTTACACGAAAATACAATAGAGATTGCTTACAAATTTTTAAACAGATACTAATAAAGCATAAATTATGCGTTGTTTTCTATAAGCATTGTGCCAAATTAACTAGCTTAGTTTTATTTCAGAGCTAGTTTGACCTTTTTATTTTTCTTACCGCGGTATATGCTCGTGCAAAGTCCACGGTCCAATGCTTGTGGGGAGAGGGGCAGAGGGTATGAAGAGATTCTTACCAGATTAAACCACCTGGGTACCCCTTCGGCACCGATGGGGGCTCAGTATTTCGAGGACGAAAGTTTTCGGAGCTGCCCATTGGTGCCACATCTATAGGCACATTTCGGAGGTGGTGTCTATAAAGAGGTTACTTCCTCTACTGGCGGGAGGCGACTGTAAAGAGGCTGCCTACCAGGCACATCTAGGGGGGATTGTAATGTATTCGAAGTCTCGCTGTGCGCTGCGCTGCGCACATGGCGGCACGGGACCAACAGTGCGCCTCCGCGCCGTCTTCCAGGGGGCCACTGCGATTCCTGAATCTGTGTGCTTACGGCCCTCGAGGCCCGCCTCCATATGACGACGGCATAGGGCTCAGGCGTGTTTATTATGGGCACCGGGATTCCTCCTTCTCCGAACGGGAATCGATTCTCTCCCAATCCCAATCCCAATACCTTCCTTCTGGAGCATTACGCTCTCACAGGAGGAGACCACTGCAAATAATATATACCTAATAGATAAGTAAATCTTTTTTTCCATTGTTACCTTCATGAGCCAGTGGAAGTCAGTGTAGATACAGGTAGGGTAGGTCTCATCCACCTCGATGACCGGCAAGAACTCCTCGCTGGTGACGAGCACTTTGTCCTCGTGGTATAAGATGCAAGCCAGATATACGCCCCTAGAAATAAAATATAATATAGGTATTGTAGGAACTACCTTTGTACTGTAATTTATTTATTTATTATACTCTTTATTGTACACCAATCGTTAAAGGTAATAAAAACAGTAGTGCTTATAAGTATATTTTAGAGTACAATGGGCGGCCTTATCGCACTCGGCGATTTCTTCCAGGCAACCTTAGGATGGAGAAATACTTAACTGGATAATATATGCGGCAGTTGATGGTGCACACAGATACATAATGAAATAACTAAATTACGTATACTATACTAAATATGTAAATAATGGAAGATTATACACAATATAGATATATAAATACACATATACAAATACTTTTAATTTATTCGACAAAATATCGAAAAGTTACAGTTACTTCAGATGTAATACTTAGTAAATTCTAAGCAAAAATAATCACAGTGACAAGTAATGTTCCCTCACTAGTCTTTTGAACACTGATATTGACTGTGTAATATGTGTTGGTAAAGGTAAATAACTTCATACATGCAGGCACTTAGATACAGATCATACGGAGGTGGTTTTATCGGAGGCGGAGGCGGAGTCAGACGTATCATAACGACCTTTGCGGAGAGGAAGGTGAATCAGGGTCGGGCTTGGAGGTCACTTTTCACACATGCATTTCAGTCTAATTGGCGCGGGGCTTTTATTAGATAACAAAACACAGTCTCATTCGCAACTTGTAGAAACTCGCATGGCACTTAACTTTCACCACTGAACTCCGTTAAATCTCCTTTTTGATAGTATCGGAACTACAGTCTGATTCGGAAATAAGATTTGAACCGGACGTTCTGACACCGGATTCGGAGTCGGAGCTCCGTAACATACCTAAAAAATTGGAGCCCCAATAATTTACTGTTATATTGCAGTTTGCATTGGATTTTGAGTGCTTAACTTAGCCTACTTGGTTTCTTCCTTTCTCGTCGGCTTTTCTCCGTAGGACCAACCAATTGGAACCGTGCAACCGTGCAATTCTGGCATTTATAAGTGACAATATTGGTCTATTAATGTATAATTATGAATTAAAAAACGTTGATTTTGACTTTTCCCGAACTGATTACATAAGCGTCATACCGTCTCAAGTTCTTCTGGAACTTGCTAGCGGCGGTGAACAGTTGTCGTATGGTGGCGGTCTTCTTCTTGGTCTGTCGCGCGTGGTGCGCGAGCGGGCGTGCGCGAGCGCTTGCAGCGGCGGCCGTGAGCGCTTCCAGCGCCGCCGCCGCCCCGCCCGCCCCGCGCGTCCCACGTGAACATACGTCACGCCAACCTGGGACCACACTTACTTATAACTGATGCTATATGCACAAAACGTTTCTCCCTTTTATCAAGTGGCGATATATGGTGAAGGTCGCTGGGAGTCGTTGGATGCGGGCGGCATGTTACCGTTCGTTGTGGAATATGTGGGGAGGCCTTTTTCAGCAGTGGACGTCCTTTGGCTATGATATGATGATGCTATAAGATGACGAGCCATAGGTAGACCAACTGCCCCAAGATATAGAAGTGGTCGCAGGAAAGATTTGGATGCGATCGGCACAAAACATTGGCACGAGGGAGTGTAAACTTAGGGTGAGATTCAGAAACGAGTCTAAGCATGAACTTACGCTTCCATATATCAAAATGCACTACTTACGCCCCTAATTTTGACAGATGGAAGCGTGAACTTAGCTTAGACTCGTTTCTGAATCTCACCCTTATACCCCAGTATGTTGATACAAGCAGTGGATGATCATGATGAGTCTCTAAGGCTTTAATCACATCAGCAATATTTCGAGGCTGCCCTGTTACAGATTCGACAATACCCCTTAATGCTGAGAGGTCATGTTCCGTGTGGTGTCCGGATTAAGAATATAGCACCACTCCTTCTCCCGTGGATGTCGTAAAAGGCGGCTAAGGGACTCTAGAGGGATGGGTAGCAGCGTCCCTTTTGTTGCCAGTAGCCATACTGCGCTCACTAACCGGCCTGCCAAGCATAGTCAGTACTGGCATATCTTCCAAAATGACAACAACATTGTGGATATCTATGGAGGAGGTCTTTGTTCAAGCATGGACGTCCTTTGACCCTATATGATGTTCTTCACAGCTGGAGAGTGAAGAGAATAATAAAAACAAGAAATAAAAAACATGGTTTTTCTTGCATAGCACCCATAAGGAAGATGTGGTGTTTACATGTTTTATGTTGAGGTTTTGGAATAGTCTTTCCAAGTCTGGATCTTCTTTTATGTGATTTGTAGTTCGCGCAGGGAATGTGAAATCCTATTAGCAGTCGACACCAATCTTAAGTACCGATGTTCCCCCTTCATCCACCCAAAAGTGTTTTTGGATCTGACCCACTGAGCACTCAAGATCCGTACACTGTAACTGCCTCTTCAGAAAGTGTTAAATTAAATGACCTGTTTGCAGTTAAGCCTCAATTATGATATCTTACTTATGTAGTAAGATCTCTTGTTCACCCTTACACTTGCTCAATACAATGTGTCAACGTCAAACATCAGCAACTTCCTGTCACTTCAATCTATTCTCCAAACTATAACAATATACTTACTGCTAGGCACTACGCTCCTTGGCACCGACACAGTATACGGTCCCCAGCCCTTGATGTTGCCTGCCGCTGCTCTAAAGAAATACCGACGACCGCGCGTCAGACCAGCGGCGAGCACCTTGGTGCCGCTGTTGGTGCCGGACGACGCGACCTCGCGGCAACCGCACACGTTCGAGAAGTCAGCGCGGGAGGACCATTCCACTGGAGATGATACAATATAGGTTCAGAATACAGAAAATATTTAGTCTTGTAATGTCAGAGTGGCAGATGTGAAACAATGTTCCTGGTCCAAAGTTATTCAGAAGTACCTGCGCCATGTCAGTTTCGTGCGCAATCTTTGTATTAATTGCGCCTTTGAAGTCTTTGAAAGTTACACCAAAACTCCGTCAATGCTTACGTAACGTCTTTTAATTACCTTTATACTTAGTAATGACAGGCAGGTCCTTGGGTACAGGCTGCATGGCACGAGTATCCTTCAGTCGCACGGTGACTGCGTGTGCACCGCAAACTTCAAGCTCTGGTGGCGGAGGTGCGGGCGGCACGCGAATTTGTTGCCAGCCCAGGACTAGACGTCTGGAAGAAGGAAAACCATCTCTTACTATATTATAGCCTTTAAAGTTGTAAATTGGTAAGACTGCGGCAGTTCCCCGAGCGTAAAGCTAGAAACATTATCGGACGCGTCCGTAAGCCGCAGCTGACAGTCGCGGCTTGTATGTATCTGTATAGTACATCAAACACTATGCTATCTATATCTATAGGTCGTAAGTCGCAGACGTAACCTTGGACAGTCCTTGAGCGTTCGGACGCCCGAAAGGAAAGAAATCTGGCCTGGCTGGATGTTTTTACGGGACACGGAAGCGTCCGAACCATCCATGCACAGGGTGGTCGTTGAAAATTAAATTTTTTCAGGTGCCCAAAAAAAACTTTCCTTTTGACGAAAAACTAGAGGGAAAGTTTTCTGTTTCGAAAAAAAAAAATAACACGTGCTGCCGGCTAATTGAAGTTTATTTTTCGATAAAACTGCAGTTTTTATGCACACTCATCGGTCGGGACTGTCAGCCGCGGCTTACGGACGCGTCCGATAATATGTATGTATGTGTAAGATTTAAGTACGTACAGCACGTATAAACGTAGTATTTATGAGTGTGTAGTGTGGACACTTGGTGAGACGTGGTGATGGCAGGTTGAATAGGGTCCTGACAGAGAGAATATCCTGAGATGAATAGCGAGCCATTGGCAGACCAGCTGACCCATGGGTCGCTGATATAGAAACGGTCGCAGGAAAGCCCTGGATGCGATCAGGACAAAACATAGTAGATTGGCACACGGGGGGGTGAGCTTATAACCAACAGTGGATGATCATGATGAGTATGTACGGCTTTACTCATACGAGCAATATTTCGGGGCTGCTCCGTTTCAGATTCGATACGAGCCCTTAACACATGATGAAAGGTGTTCTATCGAAACTCATGTTCCGTGTGGAGTAGTGTTGAGTAGGACACGATTTAAAAATGAGTTTGTAAGAGTAGCCTCTTTTTTGTACCGAGTCAGTACAATGTCCCACTTCAAATGAGGCGAGGCGTCATGAAGCGTGGCGGTACATTTGAAAGAACGAGTATTTCATGTACTGTTGCTGTATTTGTACTGCCCTGTTACTTAAAGCAAAGTAATAAGAAGCGATTGATTATAGACAAATGACGATTGTATCGACGTTTTTACTTATTAGCCACTGTAATATTATTGTGCAGGCGACTTATTTGTAAAATATGATTTTGATTTAAAATATACCTAATACACAGACATAAACAACAACACAAGCAAAACAAATAGGTATATAACAGACATTCATGAAATCTTATTTTTCTAAAACTGTCGCGTCTCGTACTTTGTACTAGTACATCTGTAATAGAGTGAATAAAAACATCACGTTGTCTCTTGCAGTCACGATGTCCATATTGAATAAAAAGACGTGCTTTTGAAGTATGTGCCTCACCCAGACCCGGAACAACTACCTGCAGATCATACAAATATTTGTTCCGTGCGAGAATCGAACCCGCGACCCGGAGCGCAGCAGTCGACTGTATCAGCCACTGCACCAACCGTGTCGTCATGTTTTAATGTTGAGCCGCTCTTACAATATTGTGTCATGTACGGGACAAATGTACTGCCTCTTGTATGTCCTACTCAACACTAGTGTGGTGACCGGATTAAGAATATAGCACGACTTCATATACTCTAGTGGATGTAGCAAAAGCGACTAAGGGACTCTAAATCAGAGGAATGGGCAGCAGAGTCCTATTTTTGGAACAGCAGCCATACTGTGCTCACAAACCCGCCTGCCAAGCTTGGTGAGTACTGGCAAATTCTCCCCGAAATTACTACACAATTGTGGAAATCTATGGGGGAGGCCTTTATTCAGCTGTGGTCATCCTTTGGCCAATATGATGATGATGATGATGATGAGAGGTGACGTATCCGAAACAATTTGTGCAACTCGGGAAACATATAGAACATAGACTCAGTCACCAAAACATTGTAAGATTATAAGGCTAACACGTTAAATCTGTACATGAATGTAAATCACTGCAGTGACAGTTGAACAAGCCTTATAAATTGGTCGATACATCGTGATTGAAATGATCACAGATAGGCATATCATGAATACTTTCTTTTGTGCCAAGTATTGTGGTGATATAATCAAATGAATAATGATAACACACGTATCTTCTAGAATATCTGGTACAAGGTTATCCAAAGATCATTTCGTTATAGATAACATTTAAACATATTTTTTTTGCATCAAACTTTTCATAGGTATTGTTATCATTTACCACATAAACTCTTAGAGTAGGCATCAACGACGTTTGACAATTCCGTGTGGTGTCAGGATAAAGAATATAGGTAGTACCACTCGATCTCCTCCCATGGATGTTGTAGAAGGCGACTCAAGTATCTTAAAGAGACAGAGACATGGCCAGCAGCGTCCCTTTTGTAGAACAGCACCTATTCTGCACCCACCAACCCGTCTACCAAGTGTGGAAAGCTCTGGCAAATTCCCACTTTGTTCAGCAGTGGACATCCTCTGGCTGATATGGTGACGATGATGATTACCAACGTCATTTGCATTATCTAAATACACTTAAGGTGGGCACTCACGGTCAGTCCATTCGAATGGAAGAATGCTAAAATGT
This sequence comes from Diloba caeruleocephala, assembly GCA_947459985.1. NCBI lineage: Eukaryota > Metazoa > Arthropoda > Insecta > Lepidoptera > Noctuidae > Diloba > Diloba caeruleocephala. Next base: position 6,207,284 of record OX381613.1, read on the forward strand.
AACCCGTTCACGATCTTTCCAAATTACTACGATTCTCAGTCGACTTTTTCTAGAAGAGTGAACGGAAACTGATGTCAGTTCGCACACTCAATGCGGGCAGTTAGGGTTAGTGCCAAGTGGCAGGCAGCCGGATAATAGCGGGCCCGGAGAATCCGTGTGTTGCGATCACGCCAAAACACACTCACGGTAAAATTTTAGCTGAATATCCTGCCATTTGGCAGGATAGACGGTCATAGACGCTCGCGGTCAGTGAGTGCCCCACTTTACCTAGTATATTTTGTCGAACATAACTAATACGCTAGGTAATTAAGTTGGTGATACCCTGTGATCGTTAGTCTTTATCATTTGTCGCGATGCCCATCACTAGTAATGTATTACATAACTTTTTTGTTGCCATGAAACCAATAGGCGGTTGTAGGTTGTAGGAGTAACTTTTGTTAATAAAAGATTAATTGCAGTAAGCTAAGTAAACTTGAGCAATGTTATTATGAAGAACTCACTTAAGGGTTCGTACTCTTCTCTCCCAATGTTGCGCTTGCTTGTCTTTCTCGGATCCAGTGCCGCCCGCGCACCCTGTTGTTCCCGCTGCTTGGCTAGCGGCTGATGACCTGTAATGTATCTTATGTTCAGTACCTCAACGCACTCTAACCTAAAATATACCATGGTAGCTACCTACCAATCTTTTTGCTTAGTGATCAATCGGTGTGTTGGCTTCGAGACATGATTTTTTTAAGACTTCTTTCCGCACAGTCTATTAACTGTGTACGTAGGAGAAAAAATGGTTACGCGTTACACGTTAAACGTTCCAGTAGTACTACATAGTATCAGTAGTACGCACGCGCGTTTCTAAATAATATGGATGGACGCCTCCATCATTACTGATCAACGAGTTGATATATTTTATTCTAATTATACCTACCTAATTGTGAAAATATTGTGCTTCATAATTATTTATACTGTAAGTTTACGCATGTGGTCACGCGCTGCCGTGGGATGCTTTGGGGGATCCTTTACAATCCCTCCCTGGGGACCACTTTACAGTCACCCTCTCCGAGATGTGCCTATAGGCGTGGCACCAGTAGACGGCTCTAGTGTGATCATACGAGGGCCTGGGGCTTCCCTTAGGTGCCGAAGATGACCGCTCCAGTGGTTTTAGCCGGTAGTAGTCCGGCATACCCCGGGGAAGTTCATGAAGAATTTCCACTGGGCACCAAGAAAAAAAAAGGAAGGTACTAAATGTAGTGCTTTGTAATATATAATATGTATATAGATATATTATATACACCTCTTTATTGTTAACATATTTGCAACATTTGTGATAAATGTATATGAACATTGCGTAGAACATTGATTGAGAGAGTGATCAATTCAAGGTTTAAAAAAAAAAACAATTTGTATACAGTAAAATCACATTGGTCACACGATTCTCACGTGTGACCGTCAATTTCTATTTCTATTTTTATGTTATACCTTGTTAAAGAACAACAAATCAATTGATCGACCGATACTCATGGCAGCCATCTTTTTTTATTTCGCGCCTTTTATTTACTGCCTCTGTATAACAATCATTTCAAGCAATAGTTTTGATTACAATTATCTTTCACAACAATAAATTTTATAAAGAAATTGAAACATTATTTAAAAAGGGAACTGTCACTTCTTGCTCGTGTTTCACACTGATCCATGCTATGCTATCATTTTCTACTAGCTTGATGTCTCATCTGTAAACAATCTTAAATCCGAGGCTTTAGTTTTAAAAGAGTTAAATACAAAACACTGGCTGGGACTTGAACTCAACGATTTAAACACGGAAACGATTAGGTTAAGCTCAAGCCAGTTAAGCTGCGCGAGTCCAAAACAATCGTGAGGTAGGTTCATGCATGACCACAGCAAGAATATTAAGAATTACAATTTTAAAGTAATAGTATACTACACACTAAAACACTAGTTCAACTATATTTTTACAGCAGAATGTTTAAATTAAGGTATGTCGAGTCAACGATAAAATCCAACCTACCGAGGAAGTTAAACGAATATCTATCTCTACTTCAACCTTGTTTATCTCCTTAATTCATAAAGCTAGTTAATAATTCACATGCATTTCGCAAACTCCGTCGACCTCTCTGCGAAGAGATCATTATTCAGAAAGAATGGAGCAAAACGCTCCTCCTCTTAGTAAAATCCTAAAAGTTGCTCTACTTGTGTCAATGAAATCAATCATGGATTTTTATTGGTGCAATTGATTTTTGATAGAACATCATGTGTTTATTGCATTTTAGTGATGAAATACAAGGTTAAGTAACATCAATTGTTTCTTATACAATTGTATGTAAGTTTAGATATCGTTTTCAATCAATAAAGTTAGACTCTGGCACTCTGCCACTGGTGAAAGGGCTTTTAAAGGTAGCGCCTCAATGGCAGGTTCAGTTTTACTTAATATTTTTATTTTTATTTATCTAATTATTTTCCGCATGAGGTTCCGGAAAAGAATAGACAACCCCTTCCCACTGATGTCGTAAAAGGGCACTATCATTTCGGCCTAATGAAGTCCACTGTTGGACACAGGCCTCCCCCAAAGATCATCACAACCACCGATATGGATGTGTTTTGAGCTCATTGGGGGGTTTTGCCATAATCGCCACGCTTGGCAGGCGAGTTGGCGATCGCAGTTGAGTTGTTAATGTACTCGAAGGACGCTGCTGCCCATCCTCCGACTAATCCCTTAGTCGACTTTTACGACACCCATGGGAGGAGATGGGGTGGTGGCATTCTGAGCCGGCACCACACGGCAAAGGACACTAAGGGTTCATATACTTGTATGATTGACGAAAGAGGATGGGCAGCAATACCCTCTCTTGTGCGAATAGTGACATCCTGCGATAACCAATCCGCCAGTCAACCGTGGTGATTATGGTAATATTAGCACTCATTGTAATGATCATTGGGAAGTCTACGAGTTTACGAGTTGATGTGTAATGAATTATCATCATCATAATTTTACCCGAATAAAGTCCACTGCTGGACACAGGCCTCCCTCAAAGCCACAACGACTGATCTGGGTGTGTTGTGTGCTCATTGAAGGGTTTTGCCATAATCGCCATGCCTGGCAGGCGGGTTGTTAATGTACTCGAAGGACGCTGCTGCCTATCCTCCGGCAAATCCCACAGACGCTTTTTATAACACCATGAGATGATATCGGTTAGTGTAATAAATGTAATACTACTACTACTACTATTACTAATAAATCATAAATAAAAATACATATTAAATACCGTTACTATTTATGCATCTCTACAGTTAGTTGGTAACCATTCAACCTCTATAGCACGCACTTCACAGACCATTCGTCATAATTTAAGTCTGGCACGAATAACGTCAAGTTTTCGATAAAAACAACGTCATAGTCATACGTAGTATCTCTGATTAGTCTGTGGTCATAGTCATTTATTGCATAAACAGGAAAGACCTCACCCAAGTTGTGGCACGTTACTTAGTTTTCGCCTATTGCATTCAGACTACTCCAGATACTGTCTTCAGGTAATTTGAAGGAAAAATAAGCAGGAGGCAACCAGTGATCTCTGTAAACACGTCGTGGACACGGAAAGTTGTCAGGAATTTACAATAGCTCCTCGGGAGTTCGTACCTCGTGCACGCATCCTCTCTGCAGGTCCTGTCAGGCGCACAGCCTGTCACCTCGTGAAGTTTAGACTCCGCCTCGCGAGCCAGCCTCCGAAGGTGTGCGCCCAGAGAGTCTGAGTTTTTGACTGCAACAATGAAAATTTAGAATGAGAATGATAATAAGTCGGACGTAGGTTTGAATGGTTACAGTACTGAATTATATCATTGATAAGTCGTTGTATTGAAAGCGAAGTAGGAGTCGGAATGTGCGATCTTAATCCAAAGTTGCAACTATCAGAAGGAGGAGCGATCCTTTATGTACGATTTGACCTAGCACTGTCCTGCTCGAACTTTTAGTACAATTTTATTGAAAACTAGCTGGGACCCGCAGTTTCACCCGCGTTTAATTTAAAAGGAATTTAGAGAACTTCGACATAGACACTTGACATAGAATACATATATTGGATTTCAAGGGTTTCTTTTTTTTGCGCGGAACCCTAATTATTTTTCTAAAATTAAAGTAGCCTAAGTTATTCCTTAGAACACCAGCTATCTGCCAGTGAAAGTCCCTTCAAAATCGGTCCAGCCGTTTCGGAGATTACCCGGAACAAACAGACAGACAGACAGACAAAAAATTTAAAAATTGTTTTTTGTTATATGTCCCGTATATACTTTCATATGCATTAAGTAAAAAGCTGTTATTTTGATATTACAAACAGACACTTCAATTTTATTTATTTGTATAGATAAATTAAATCGATGCTAACTGAAGTCGGAGATACGACTTTTATCGAAAGTTCTAGAGTTCAGTCAGAGAAGTCGCTTGTTTAGGCACGCTTTTATTCAAGAGTAAAAACGTACATACGAGTAATTTGGATATTTTGCGAACTGACTGCCAATCAAGCTGACACTCAGCTGTATAATGACGTTCAAGTGGTGTACACATAGTTCTAAGATATTCTACGCTCAGACATAATCTGATTATGTGTCAACTGCTAATTATCCCGCGTAAGTCGATATGAACCGAGAGGATTTCAATCGAAGCTCACAGAAAATACACCGTACATGGTACTATAATCACGACCCAGCAAAAATCACAAGTATAATTCCTGACCCACAAAGACAATAACGATTACACCACACAATGTTAAATTCCATAGATAGAACAAAATCGCTGTATCTCCATGTTATCCATTGGTAAATATATCCAACTCAATTTCAATCAGACACGTAACCACGGTTAATCGGAAAATTGATCCCTTTTGTATGACAGTCGCGTTTACTCGTCACAATGCCTGATTAATTAAAATTGGCTGCTGGTTTACCGGTGACATATTGATTTACATGATTGCGTTGGTAATTGTGACGCCAATGATGGCTATCTCGCGAAAAATAGCTCAAGATTGAGCTTCTCATCCCGTGGATGTCGTATAAGGCGACTAGGGGTTTAGCTGGAGGATGGGCAGCAGCATCCTTCGAGTATATTTATAACTCAACTGCGATCACTAACCCGTCTGCCAAGCGTCGCGATTATGGCAAAACCCTTCAATGAGCACACTACACACCCAGTCCAGTCGTTGTGACGATCTTTGAGGGAGGCCTGTGTCAAGCAGTGGTTTTTATTCGGCTAAAATGATGATGATTCGAGTCATCCTTTGACCACGAACACTGCAAAGCGAAAACGTCAGGAAAACAAAAATCTATAATATACGCGGTGTTATCCGTTTAAAAGTGTTTTAAACGGACTTCAAAAAAGGTGGAGGTTCTATGTTCGGCTGAATATTTTTATGTGTATTTTAATCGGTTACTCCTAGATTTGTAGACCGATTTGAGTAATTCTTTCTTTAATAGGTGCAAAATGCTTTCGAGTTGGTCGCATATAAATTTCAGTACATTTTATTGAGTGGTTTTTTAACCAGTTTCAATAAACAGGTTTAATTTCACTGCGCTTATCTCGATGATGTCTTAATAGTTACCAGTTCCTCTGAGATTAGCCAACCGATCTTGAGTCATTCTTATTTAATTTTGTATAAAATATTATCGAAATGGTTTCATATAAATATAATTATGTTTGGTTAAGTGTTGCCTACGACATACAGCTCTGTTATCCATGAGTTTTGACTGTCTACTAACTTAGGTAAGTAGGTATCTCGGGTTGGTTACCATTTAAACTGATATCTAACTTGGAAAAGCTCTTACATTTATTTACAGAATAAAACTTTTTAAACAATTTAACAGCGACTTGAAAAAACCTACACAATATAAAAATATTAGAAACACTAAAAGCAAATTAATAAACCTTATTTATGAAATTAAAATTAAATTTCTCGTTGATCTGCGTGTTATTTACCTGCCCCACCCGACTTCATAAATATAGTTTATTAATCTCCTTTTAGTGTACCAAATATTTTTATATCGTGTAAGTTTTTTAAAGTCGGTAATTTTTTTGTATAAATGGTTTTATTTTATTATAAAAGTAACAGATTACTATTTTAGGTTTAAAGAACTTTTCTCTCAGACTCAGAACATAGTTCACATAAACTTGTTGGAAAACCATCCGAGCTTACTGTCAAATTCATAGCACTTTTGGTTTGGATATGGTCGTAGCCAGGTAAGGAACGTAAAGATACATAAGTATCTTTCTGCCATTACACTTTTGTTTATTTTAGGATGACAAAAAGGCATTATAAACCTTATTATTCATGATAATGGTTTCTTTTATGGCAGCTTTAAAAAAAATGGTGTCAATATTTGTGTGACGCGCGTAAATGCGAGTAGGATCAATGTTTATGTTTCAGCGGAAAAGCGTTGACACGCATATCGCGGGATAATGATCTTATAACGCATCACTTCTCGCTGGGAAAATAAACAGTTTAAAATTATTATACCGCGTTAGTCGGAAAGGGTGTACTAAGCCGAAAGGGTATAATACTATGGGTGCTAATGAACAACTCTTATTCTACAACTTTCCCCAAAAGTTATAACGTAATAGCTATATAGTAATAGCTAGTATAGCTTCAAACTTCAACTCAACTTCAAACGTTTCATCAATAAATAATAGTTTAAACTATAAAACACGCCTTTGAACGAAGAACGAAGTTGCATTGTCATCGGTCCTTGATAAGTGTGTGAAGTTTCAAATCAATCTGACGTTTTGGAGGGGATGGAAATTGAGTTTAAAAAACCCGTTACATAGATATATATCAAGCCAATAAAAGAGTGTTAAAACTGCTGACACAACCCTATCATTAGCTGTGTCTTAACATTTATAGTCATATATGGGTTCACAGACTTTTTTTTTTATTGATGTCCAGTGGAAATTCTACATGGAACTTCCTTCACCCCGGGGAAGGGCGAAGGGGCATGCCGGACTCCTTTTTTTTTCTTTTTTTTATTGATGTCCAGTGGAAATTCTACATGGAACTTCCTTCACCCTGGGGAAGGGCGAAGGGGTATGCCGGACTCCTACCGGCTAAAACCACTGGAGCGGTCATCTTCGGCACCGAAGGCGCCCGTAACCCCCGAGGCCCTCCACCAGGATAGCTTCCACGACGCGCTTGGTCGCGAACTGCAACCGTAGACGATGTGTATGTCTGCGGTGGTCCGCAGCGGCAGCGCATCGCTACTTTTTTTAACACGCTTTTATTAGCTTGCCTTGTAACTGACTATGTAAACAAATCTTAGAAGTCGATTTGAACCTACTTCTGATTGATGTAATCTAGATGTCAATACAATAATCTGGTACCATCGAATGATCTAATAAAGGACCTTTTTTTTTTTTTGATGTCCAGTGGAATTTCTACATGGAACTTCCTTCACCCCGGGGAAGGGCGAAGGGGTATGCCGGACTCCTACCGGCTAAAACCACTTCGGCACCGAAGGGGGGGCTCCAGGTCCTCGTAAGATCACATTAGAGCTAATGATGGAACCTAGTAAATCTTTCGAGTTTGGGATAATTTGCTTTGTTTTAACGAGTCCCATACATTACACTTGGTGACAGGTTTATGATGATGAAGCCGGGTAGATAAAAGGAACAAATCGCCTTTTTTATTTTGTATCCGTCGTCCTTTATACCTACTACACGGTTATACTATATTTGTATTCAGTCGCAAAGTCGCAGCGGCACGCGACAAATCGACAATGTCTGCCAGAGGCCTTTATCGGTTCTATTGAAAAATATGGTTAGAAACTTGGGATCTATTAAGTTATACGATGAGTACAAAACATGTTGAAGTTCGGTTTTGTATAAATTAGATAAGTAAATACTCGATTAGGGTAAGTGCCTAAAGGATTTTAACTGCGAAAGTTTCATCAACACCATCAAAACTTTTTAAGTGACGCTCGTAATATACAAAGTAGACAAACAAAAACAGGTTCGTATCGCGTAATATCTACTCAGCCTGTAAGTAAATAAGCTCCATATTCTTTACCGCCGTAGAATGATTTTGGAAGCGACTACTACTGCACTTCCGGTGTGTGTATATCTAAAGCTTTCTCTAAATATGAGACTATTTCTAATCTCCGTAAGTGCACTAACATGATTTTGTGAGTACCAATCTTGTAAAACGCACCAGCGTTTAAAAGTCTAATAAAAGTACGCGTTTAGTAACCATATTTTTATATACAATCACATATATTATAATAAACTAGTAGTACAAGTAATTAAGAAATTAGTTAAAGTATATATGTATTCACATGCATTAAAACACTTTTAAATGGATTACATCGCGTATATTATAGATTTTTGATTTTCCTGACGTTTCGAATACCTAAATTCAATACACAGTATAATTCAGTTTACCATGGAATTGGAGGATGTCTGTAATGACGCTTATCACCTTAGTCACCTGTACGCGATGTTTATGTTTAATAATCGCGAAAACCTAAGACATTGCTTATTAGTTATGATTTCAACGAAAGTTTTACTTTGACTGAGATCTAAATTCTAATTAATCCAGCAGCTTTTTATTTTCCTGAAGGTGGAATCTGACTAGTCTTACGAAGATAGATCAGTCATTAAAGTTCAGGGTGGTTTTCCCTGGTGGAGAGGCGGAATGGCGCCCTCACCTACCGGATGACGCAGGTACTCTCGAACCATGGGTGTTTCAGGAAGTGTATGCATCGAATAGGCCGAGAAAGGACGCCCGGTTGTCATCACTGCAGAGACTGCCCGGAGGACACGGCGCAGCACACGTTGGAGGAGTGCCCAGCTTGGGCAACGCAGCGCCGTGGTCTAGTCACGGCATTCGAAGGGGGTGACCTCTCGCTGCCGGCGGTGGTTCAGTCCATCGTCTAGAGCGAGAGCGCATGGGATGCCATCGCCCCTTTTGCGAAGATGAGATGCAAACAAAGAAGGTGGCAGGACAGGAGACTACTTCTGATCCCCGCCGCAGAAAACGCACCGGGCGCGGGCGCCGGAGGAGGGCGCTGAACGTTCTCCGGCCACCATGAGGAGCGGCCTGCGGGCGACGAACTAGGGGGCGGTCAGTCGCCCGAACAGAAACAGGTCCGAGCTGGCGGCAAGTGTATTCCGCGCGCACCTGTCAGTAGGATTGGTGCAGCCAGCAAGGTCGCACAGAGAAGGGACCTGTCAAACAGTGTCAGCCCGAAATTTTTTTTTTTTTTTTTTTATTGATGTCCAGTGGTAATTCTACATGGAACTTCCTTCACCCCGGGGAAGGGCGAAGGGGTATGCCGGACTCCTACCGGCTAAAACCACTGGAGCGGTCATCTTCGGCACCGAAGGGGGGCTCCAGGTCCTCGTAAGATCACACTAGAGCCGCCCATTGGTGCCACGCCTTTAGGCACATCTCGGAAGGGATGACTGTAAAGCGGTCACCCCCTCTAGCGGAGGGAAGGCGACTGTAAAAAGGTCGCCCCCCAGGCACTTCTCGGGGAGGATTGTAAAGGATCCCCCCAAGCCTCGCTTTGCGCTGTGCTGCGCACACGGCGGCACGTGACCACGTGCGCGCCACCGTCTTCCCGGGGGTCAGCCCGATACCTAGATTACCTACCGGGGCCGCGGTCTAATGCAGACAAAGCGTACACCTTGGATAGAGGTAAGAGGAAGGACACCGTGGGGTTTTTGCCGGTTTGTGTCCAGCATGCGACTCCACCCTTCCAGGCGGAGGAAGTCACTGAGGTTTACCCACGAAGAAAAGAACGGTAATTTTCCCTACCCGTGGCACCTATAAACGTTTCATACATACTTCTAGACTGTTCCATCAGATATATAATACCTGAAAAGTAAATATTCCGACCTTTACCTGAATACGATCTGGAAACGGGGTCGTCGCAAATCTTATGAGGGACCAGCTGTTTTACATATTGAAGGAATACGTTTAACGTTCCACACCCGACGTTTGGTAAACTTTAAAGTGATTTATGCGACCTACTTAGATAGGCATTCATATGGTTGTGAAAGACGTATTATGAAATAACTCTTGTTTGGTATTATTCCATTAAGTCTCTGGGGAATTATCAACATCAGCGCTAAATGTCGGGGTTTCGATCCCCACACGGAATAAATATTTGTATGATCAGCAGATAGTTGTTTCGGGTCTGGGTCTATGTATGTGCATGGGCAGCAGCGTCCCTTTTGTTCTACACCTAACCATACTGCGCTCACCAACCCGCCTGCCAAGCGTGGTGAGCATTGGCAAATTCCCCCAAAATGACGGTCCCAACTTTATAATCATACTTAATATTATAAATGTGAATGTAAGTTTGTTTGTTACTCTTTCACGCGAAAACTACTTAACCGATCATCATGAAACTTTGTACACATATTAGAAGTAATACAGGATATTTTTTATTGAAAGAACAAAAAATTTTTTTACGTGTGATAAAAAAAATTGTTTCTATTGTAATGATCTCTGATACTTATTCAATGCGAGCGAAGCCGCGGGTAAAAGCTAGTATAATATATTCAGTACGTCACACGAGAATAATTTTATCAATCATTTTAGTAGAAGGAAAAATAAATAGACGAAGTAATGTAATTTTCCCTATCCATTGTTATTATATTTTTGGAGTATGTAGTTATTGTATTTATGTATGTATTCTTTTATCCATAACAGATAGTTTGTTTGCTTACTTAGTATTTAACTCTTTGTATATTTGTTGTGTGTTAATATTTATATTGATATCTTTTATCTTCTATTGTATCCTCCTATATATTATAGTCCGCTGTTTTAAATTGCTAACACTGCAGTCGGGTTTTCCTGTACGAAGCTGGACGGACGGGCAGCCAGTTAACATATAAATAATTTTGACAGAATAAATAATAATCCTAGTCAATAAATAGGCCCTAACAGATACTTTTACACGTCGTATTGAAACAATGGAGGCCATTTCGCTACATCCTCTGACCCTCCGAGAAGGGGGTGTACGGTAACAATTGTTTTTTACACGTCTTTTACAAATCTGTTCTTTACATAGTATTTAAATCGGTTATCTATACATTGACAAAATATAAATACTTCAGATGTATTTAGTTTCCAGGGAAACTACATATGCAGTTTTTTTTTTTTTTTGATGGGCTTCTCGCATACATTTCTGGGAAATGTGGTTGCTTAACCGGTCATTTGCTGGCGAAGCCAAAAGAGGCCTCCAGCCAGGCTTAAATTCAATATTAAAAACTAAGCAACTTTCGCTAAGGGCGCCCCCTGCGGGACACGGACCTCGGCTTAGGGCGTTGCTGGGGATATCAATCTATTGTTTTGGGGACAGCTGGATCGGTATTATTTAAATTGTATTAGGGGACATTTAAAGCTACAGGCTAGGCACGGGCCGGCGCGAGCAAGAGAGGGGAGGGAGAAGTGCTAACTTGAACGGGAAGGTGACGCGGCGATAGGCCTCCGCGACGTCGGTGAGGGACATATGCAGAAAAAGCTAACGCCATATATCCCTATCGTCGACGTAATCTTTAATCCCACAATAAGCTTTTTTTTTTATAAATGTAACACTCACTGGACTATACTGGATTTTCGTATATATTATGTATACATTTACTTTGACTGAGCAAATCTCTATATCAATATAATTTACGTTACCAGACAGTGTGGTGGTTTTCGCCCGCGAAATCAATATCCGAATATCGGGCAATGCATTTTGGCGTCAGCGAAAATATATTTCGTGTTCGGAAGCCTCTCGGGTACTTACGTCTAGTATTGGCAACTATCCCATTTTTCGGTACACACTCAATATTCATTGTTTAAGGTTGTCAGTAACGAGCTAAGAATTATGCGGACTATGCAAATATTGTTTTTACGACGAAGGGAATGATTATTGATTCAGTTTAAACAACGAGCATAAAGTTTATATTTTAAAAGAGTAATATATAAAATCGCTGTTGGTATAGAGTGTAGCACTTATTCCGTGTGTTGTCAGTATCTATACAAATAAATAAAATTGAAGTGTCTGTTTGTAATGTCAAAATTACAGCTTTTTACTGAATGCATATGAAAGTATACGGTATCTACAACAAAAAAAAGCTATTTGTAATTTTTTTGTCTGCTTGTTCCCGCTAATCTCCGAAACGGTTGGACCGATTTCAACGGGACTTTCACTGGAAGATAGCTGATGCCATGGAAAAAAAACCCATGAAATCCAATATATATATACATGCTGTATGTCAACTGTCTATGTCGAAGTACTCTAAATTATATAGAATCCACTTTCTTTTAAATTAAACGGCGGGTGAAACCGCGGGTCCCAGCTAGTTTAGAATACAACACTACTCCATCTCCACCCCATCTCCATCTCGAAATTGGGACTCTAAACCAGAGGAATGGGTTAACAGTGTTCCTTCTCTGGAACATCATCCATATTCTGCACTCACCAACCCGCCTACCATGCGTGGTGAGTATGGCAAATTCCCTCCATAATTACATACATCATGTAACCTCGGTGTGGAAATCGATGTGTGACGCCTTCGGTCAGCAGTGGACGTTCTTTGGCTCATTGGATGATAACATTTTGATTTCCATCGAAAACTATATTGTGTTCAGGGATCATTTTTGAAGAATATCGATATAGTTTAATAGAGTAGATTTGTTTCTTTTTTTCATCATCATCATCATTTCGGCCGAATGAAGCCCACTGCTGGACACAGGCCTCCCCCAAAGATCACCACAACCACCAAATGGATGTGTTGTGGGCTCTTTGGGGGGTTTTGACATAATCGCCAAGCTTGGCAGGTGGGTTGGCGATCGCAGTTGAGTTGTTAATGTTATCGAAGGACGCTGTTGCCCATCCTCCGGCTATTCCCTTAGTCGACTTTTACGAATCCCATGGGAGGAGATCGGGTGGTGGCATTCTGAGCCGGCACCACACGGCTTTCTTTAGTTTTAATATCCACTTACATTTAAATTTAATATATTTATATGATATATAAATATGTATATATAAGATATATTATAGAGTATGTCATTCTGATTATAATCCAAAAGCTTTGGATTTCGGATTAAAGATATGTCTGTTGTTTGTTTTCAATGTGATCTTTACACAAATATAGATGAAATTCTTTTTTTTTATAGATTTTGGATTAGATGTAACTGTCGTAGATTAATAATCGGACATTCAACCTCATGTCTCGCGTATTCCAGTTCAAATCAAGCAGCCCGCTTGCATTTTTCCGCTTGCTACTTGTGTCGTCGTACATAGATCGTTCGATAAACTTCTGGGTCGAGAAGTTTTACCCGCGGCGATTCCGTCGCCTGAGTGATGCCAATATTTGTATGTATTACTTTTTTCCTTCTTATTTATTGACCGTAAATAAGAAGTTGTAGTGACTTGTTTAGGGTCTATTGTGGTTTGTCGTCCGCACTGTAAATACACATGGATCATTTATGTCAAAGTAAACAAGAAATGATGATCGGCTGACTTTTGATGACTGCGTAATGCCAATCATCCAATATCTTTGTTCAAGATGTAATGTAATTTGACAAGTGCCATATTCAATTTTAAACGCACTATTTTTATTTTAAAGTCTCTGTGCCTTGTATTTTAAAGACATTCGTAGCTTTCATATTCATTAAATGTTGCTTTCATATCCATTTAGTTGTAATTGATTGAACACATTGATTATAATAAAACACTTTTAAACGGATTCTATCGCCTATATTTTAGATTTTTGTTTATTCTGACATTTCGAATACTTTGCAGCGTTCGTGGGCGCAGGGTATCTAAAGTGATAGGTGTAGTTTTAAAAAGTTATAAAATTTTATCTAACTTACAATTTTAATCAAACATTAGTTTCGATGCATGCAGTAAACACTCACAGCGTCTTGATGTTTTTTAGAGCGGTATGTTGTTTGGGACTTTATTTTTTACTATTATTTTAATAACTGGATTTCAAACAGGTGGTACCTGCCAACCATCTTCTCCATTAAAATTAGTTTTTTTTTATTTCAATAGCCTCACGAAACATTCTAGGTTCTTATCGGTTCTCTTTCGCGAGGACTTGAAGTTGATCAAAACGAAGAAAATTGTTAGATTTGCCTAAGGCATGTTCACATACTGCAGACTTTGTGGAACGTCTAATGGATCGCCTATACAGGGATATGAATGGCTCCTATTGAATATCTCTCGTGCCATTCGGCCAGTTTCGTGAATAGTCGGCACTACGTCTCGTCCGCGGGCTCGCCTCAACGCTATACGCTCGCCATTTTACTTGTGTATATCGGTTTATCGGCGTCAATTTGTAAAAATTTATATATTGTTGATAGATCTTAGAATAGTTTCTCTTTTTAAGTACTTAATAGAAATAAATGAATTATTTTATTCACAATCAATGTTTCACATCTGCCAGGGGTCCTGCACTGGCTCACTTTTTTTACTAAAGGCGGAATGCTATTTCGTATCTGTGAGACCAAAAGTAACTGCCACTTCAACATTAGAATTAAAGAGAGCCAGTGATAAAATATTCTGATATGTATTTCGTTCTACTCTCTATTGACATTTTCTTTTCTTTTATTCGTCGACACATTCTTGACAGATTGGTCGCGGTTGTCACTTAAGTGTTAGTAGCATCGACAATCGATCTCCATTCCTTAGGTGGCGTTGCTTGTGGGCCGCCGAGCGGCGGATCCTGGTCGATCGGATCGGGCAAGATCTCTCTCTGCCAGCAATAGTGTCGGCTATGTTGGCAGAGCATGAAAACTGGAATGCAGTGGTCTCCTTCTGTGAGAGTGTCATGCTCCAGAAGGAGACTGCAGAGCGGGATCGGGAGAGGGCCAATCCCGCTCGAAGAAGGAGACGGCGCCGGGGTAACAACCGCCCTGGCGCCTAACTCCGATACGCCTGAAAAACCCTGCCATTGCTATAAGGTGGGGACCTCTGGGTTCGCGGGTGCGTAGATTGGGGAATCTGCGTGCCCACACCAAGCGACCCAAGAGAAGACGGTAGCACGCATGTGGTCACGCGCTGCCGTGGGACGCTTTGGGGGATCCTTTACAATCCCCCCGGGGGGGAAAAAAAAAGGTGGCGTTGCTTTCCTCGTGCACTCATAAAGAGTAGGTACCATTGACAAGAACCTTATCTTGGTCGGTCCAACGCATAGGCAATCTGCCACGGGATTATTTGCCTTCAACATTTCCCTGCACAACAGGACGCTCCGTCACCATTCCTTATGTACCGTTGCTTTCCTCGTGCACTCTTAAGAGTAGATATCATTGACAGAAGCTTTAACTTGGTCAGTCCAACGCAAAGGCGATCTGTTGCGACAGCTGGAGGTCTTCTGCCTTCAAAATTTCCCTACACAATAGGACGCCGCTCCACACAGGCATCTCCATGTCTCCATGTAGGCCGTAAATGTGTTAAAATTCGGGCTTGAACGATGGAAGACTTGAATACTACTATCTTATTTAAAAAATTAAGGGTTTTTACAACAGCCCCGCCACTCGCCTCAATTATCTCATGTTTAAATCGATTGAATACATGTCTTTGTAGGTCATGCTTATAGAACTACGATAATGCTAGAAAAACAAATCACGCCCATAAAATAAAAACAATAAAGGAGTCGACCGATTAGATAAACGACAGATAACAACGGTTCATTGAGATCGATCACTGCCGGAAATTGTAATAGATTTGTTGGGACACTAATATAAGCTCTCGATAATCTGTTGATATAGACGAAAAAATATATTTATGCACTGCAGGTATATGCTTTTAGTACATATATAAAATTCAATTTCAGGTCTATTCATATGTATCAATTTCAAGTTTAATCATACTCGTATGTATCCAATATAATGGATTAAAATATGATGTGACTCTTGGCATTCATGACCACAACATGGCAAAAAAATCTCGAATCTTGGATGTGTTTATAAGCGCATGATAAACGCAACCCTGGTCCCTGGCTACTGGTTTAGTGACATCTAAAGGCCCAATTACACTTAATCAGTCTTTAGTGGAGTGGGAATACATTTGTGCGTTACTAGTAAGCTTTCATGGCGAACCGAAAAAATCGGCTCTTTAGCCACCCGCACCTGTCACGTGACATGATAGACAGCCAAGCTTTATTAAGGTTGTTGTTCCATGTTGATACATAATTATGTCTTTGTACGAGGTACTATATGAACGTCCGATGGCGCCATTAAAAGCATTTTTATAACTATGTAGGGACTTTATTTAGTTTTAAAGGGGAATGCCCAATAAATGAACGGTAACTCCTAAATCCTGAATTCTATTTTAAGTAAAATATGAATATAAATTATTTTCAAGTTTGTTTAAGTAGGGTAAAAATATAAAAAATATTTTATACACTATTTATTTTGATTGTCGTCTATTGAAAAATATAACCTCAAGGTTCGTGAATTATTGATTTATAATAAATCATTCATAATTGACATGACTTCTTGGCCTGGCTGTTGTAAATTTGATCATCTAATCACCACCGATATTAGTAAAATTGAATTATTTTTAAAACTACAATATAAATCATATCTTAGGCTGTATGAATCACATCTCCTTTGCCTTACTGACAATTTGGCATTAGTAGATTATAATTTTTCAATCGTTCACTTGATTTACGTTTACTTTTTATTAATACTTATTCCCGATAACAATAATTGTATCCCAAACTACGTCTGTACTATTATGTATTCTGTGCCCTAACTCAGAAATAACTATCTTTCATAAAAAGGTTTAAACAGGCTTCTCCCTAGTTTTTGATACTGAATGAAATTATAATGGGTTTTGAAAAATTTGTTCCGTGTTCCAGTCAGAAATGAAGAGCTATTGCCGATTGAAACTCAAACTTAATTTTCTCTGGAATATCGGCTCACTATTTTCCTACTAATATGGTTGTATACGATTCTTGTTGTATGTAAGCAGAGAAACGCCCTATACTAAACGATGAGACGTGTGTGTACACTTAACAGATATGGAAAAGCTAGGTTAAACTTTCAAAGTCCTAATATGCAATTAATCAATCACACCACAAAACATTCGTGCAAGCACCTACTGCCACAGAATCACTATTTGTTTTGCATGTGTCCACGAACATTTCGACTGCAACTTCAATCAGCATAATGTAATTGGCAGTAAACTGTATTACTATTTTGCAGTTCCGTTGTTACTGTGTTTCAGTGACATTTACATAGGTTTCAGTTCGTGAGTTCTGCATAATGTGCAGTTATGTTTGTGTTTCATGATTACAATATTACCTCGCACGTACAGGGTGTAAGTGACAATGTACCGAGAACTTTGGGAAGAGGCTAGGCCTATAATAAAAATAGGTAAGCCATTTAGCTCGCCATATCATTGGCCTTTTGTCATTAAGTTACAGTTTTTGTCATTTTTGAGCACACAATGTATCGTAAACAACGCGATCAAAACGTTACGTGATTATTGTACTATGATATGGTGTGATTATCTAGAGTGATGACACCACCGTGAACTTTAGCAAAACAGCAACCGTTTAGTTTATATTTACATTGTAGTTTTATGTGAATATGTTTTAATTCAAAATAGTGTTTGAATAGACGAAAATAAATATTTTATACTAAAATCAATAAAATTATAAATTCATAAAAAACCGGAGCTAAATTATAACGTCTAGGGTTTCAGAATCATGTACCTACTGAATCTATGGTATCGGTTTTCGTTACGATTTCACTTACACACTGTAAATTCATCGTGAACTTCCTCTACTCTGGCGAAGGGCGAAGAGGCATGCCAGTCTCCTACCGGATAAAACCATTGGAGCGGTCAACATCGGCACCGAAGAGGGGCTCCAGGTCCTCGTAAGATGACACTAGAGCCACCCATTCCTGTCACGCCTTTAGGCACATCCCAGAGGGGAGTGGTTACTCTCCTGTGCAAAGAATCGCAGGCTAAATCCCCGGATCGAGGCCAATTAGTAGTTGTTGTACTTCAATGTGAGATTTGACTATAAATAACGCGAATTTGTTCCAAAATATTCATTTATTTATTTATGCCTAGTGCATAAGTGTACAAAGGCGGTCTTAATGCCGTAGGAATTTTCTAACGACCTTTGGGTGATGCAGAGAACAATTTGGTAGATGCACCAACAAAATTTGAAAGAATGGTATAGATGCGAAGACATATTAACACAGTATACAAATATCCATATATATAGTCATCGACTTATTATGCTGGCTGATGCTTCACTGCAAAGGATTGTGCTTTGAAACTTAATTTTAAGCCATGAAAAGAGAAAATACATTCCTCAATAATAACCACATTTAACATTATAAGAATCTTACTTCCACAAGACTTTTATCTTGTTCACCAATAAATTGTCTTCTAGTCCCTTTGTTTTGTATGCTAATATCTATATTGAAAACAAAATAAGCGTATCCAACAAGATCATCGAAGGAAATGCGCAATCAACCCCTCCAGTGAACATACGTGTGAACTCGTACATTTTCAATTTCTGATATCAGAATAATATGTTTTCGTGTTCATAAAAACTACCTTGGTTCACCCTCGACGGTACGAGATTATGGATGATTATGCCTCTGTCATACCAGCTTATATTTCGGGGCCTCAGGCATTTTTATAATTTGCATTCCTTACATTCCTGGAGCTATAAGGCTCGATAAATTTTTGTAAAGAATAATGTTTGGGTGGAAGTTTTCTTCGACGTTGTTCTTAGAATAGAAGCACGCTGATGATCGCCTTTTATGACAGCTTCTAGTTAAGAGGGATTGGTTATTCTTTAGCGGGAACTGCACATGGCAATCATAATTAATTTTCACAAATAAGAAGTGAAAAGGCTCCACACGCAAGGTTATCTATTACGTGAGGCATCTCTATCAGATAAGACCAACTGTCACTTCACATTAAAAAACAGATTGATCACGAAATAGTTCACGTGTTTTGGAGAACGGTTATTCCCTTTTCTAATGGTCTGTGGGATTACTTTCGGAAAAATGCGTGGTGTGTACGTAGTAGTAGAGATAAGATTTTCTTTTAAATTGTATGATATTTGATTTGAAGCATGTTCCGAAGCGAGGCTGTCATAGTACGAGTATTTCAACAAAGCGCTGGCGAAGCGGCGCGACGAGAATCTGTTTTCAGCAGTGGATGTGTACAGGCTGTATGATAATTATAATGATGTTTTTTTAATTTTTGTTTTTTATGCCATATAGTGACGATACAATCAAGTCATTCGTCTGGTGGTAAGTCCACAAGTCCTGCGTGGCACCACACTGCGCTCGTCAGCAGTTATTCGTTATTTAGCCTCTTATGATGTGTGAGTTGTAATAGATGATACTTCCTCGATAAGATGTAGAAACATTGAATACAATAATTGGAATGATTGCAGTGGGGTAATAATTCGCATACAACGCTCCGACTCACAGGTTCGACCTCCAGATGAAACTAACATAATAATAGCCAACCATTAGTTGGTTCCAATTCTAGGTTGCTGTGTACGATGCAGGCGAAATCTGAGGCACGAGAATCAAAACTTAAGTAGATCTCAAGTCTAGATTACTTGAATCAAATATGAACCCTACATCGTAGATCCAGTATTTATATTCAATTGATGCAATCCCGACTCAAGTTCCACTTACTATTCTTTAATATGCGACATAGTGGGGGCATAATTAAAACAAACAATCAGACTGTTGGTGATATAATCTGAGACCGGTCGTGAATTTCATTCAGCAGGAACAATCAGCAAGGAAAAGCCGCCAAGAGTGGCGCTTCGCATACAACGGAACAGTTGTCTTCAAGTCGCCTTTATATAACGACAATCAAGCGAGTCTGTTCTTTAAGAACACCTTAGAAGATGAGGAAGAAGATGACAACTATAGCCGTGAATTCACTTCTAGTATAAGCTCATAGCTAGTTACACTCACTGATTGGTAAACGATCGCCGAGGTTGAGCTACGCTCGGCGTGGTCAGTCTATAGATGTGCGACCGCTGTGGTATTTGTACTGAGTCTCCATGCTCCGGAGGGCATGTAAAATAGTCGGTCCCGGGTGTTGTCATTAGACGGCAGTCGTTAAGCCAAGTCAGACCCCCATCCTTGCTCGCGCCGGCCCGTGCCGAGAATATATATATCATCAATGACATTGATCCAGCAGTCCCTTTGCGATTTGTTGTTAGCCCAATAACGCCCTGACCCGAGGTCCGTCTCCCACAGGGGATGCCTTCAGGAGTAGTTACTTAGTTTATAGATTAAAGTCTGTCTGGAGGCTATTCAAGCTTCGCCAAATTGTCCGGTTATGCAACTACATTTCTTTCGACATGAGTGCGAGAAGCCTATCATAAAAAAAGCCAAGTCAGAGGTATTTGTACGGCTTGAACAATTCTGGCATAAGGCTGGCCACTAACCACACGAAAAGAAAGAAAGAAGATAGAAAGAATATTTTGCTTAGTTGGCGGAGTAAACAGGAATACAAGTAAGGTGCAAACCAAACTAAAACACAACCTACAAGTTACCGGTTACTTACATTGAGTTCCCTCTTTGGCACCAAATTCCATGAGCATTTTAGCAAGTTGTCTGTTGGTTGCCAGCACAGCCACATCCAGCGGTGACAGGCCGTCTGCGTTGAGGCTGAAAAGAACAATAATTTAAGCAACTGGCAAATAAAATATTGTATCCTAGATTAGCAATACCGTGCATAACTTCGGCCGAATGAAGTCCACTGTTGGACAAAGGCCTCCCCAAAGGTCGCCACTATGATTTGGGTTTGTGTTCTGCCTCATTGAGGGGATTTGTTATAATCGCCACTCATTGAAGGTGGGTTGGCGATCGCAGTTGTAAATGGACGCTGCAGCCCATCGTCCGGCTAACCCCATAGTCGCCTTTTACGACACCCACGGGATGACACGGGATGGTGTTATTCTTAGCCGGCAACACACGGCAACCAAGATACTTAGTCTATAATAAATGTTGGCTGTTTCTTAATTCTATTAAGTCAGCCACTGGAAATAAATGTATTAATGGCTAAGTACATGTTCTTAAGAAGTTTATTCCTTAGAGAAGGGCAAAATAAAATCATAATTAACTTTTGTTAAGTGCCTCAAATAAAGAGGCCTTTGTCCAACAATATCATGCAAAAGTTGGCTAATTAAATTCGTCAAGTGTTCGTTTGAAAAATGATAGCATAGCATAATTAAATCATTGTTAAATAACTGACGAGAAAACAGTATTTTATAATTACGAGAATACCAGTGACTTGAGTCTGTAATTCAGTTGTTGTCACACAAGTGACAAAATAAGGAAAACAATACAGGTTCCAAAACAAATTTTGATTCAGTTCCAATTTTGGTCCATATCAGTAGGATTATTTATATATCTCGTGTTTGTTAAAAAACAAGTAACAATTTAACTTTTTTTGCTATAATTAAATTAAGTAAAGTAGCTATTCGAGTACTCGAACAATTTTTTTTTCACAGACAATGAGATTTTTGTATGTGCGATTTCATGATAAAGTGGTGAAAAGGAAAATATTCTCAATGTGCTCAAATAATAAGTTTATTTATTAACCATTCAGTATAATTATTTTTTTATAGCAGTGATAGCCATTAGGCTAAATCATTAGATTGAACGCTTCCTTCCTTATAGGAGGGCCTGAGGTCGATCCCGGCCCGCAGCTCTATCTTTTCGGATTCATGTGGGGATCAGAATTTGATGATCACTTGAGTAACAACGGTGAAGGAAAACAGTGAGAAACCCGCCTGGACAAGCCTCCCCAAAATGATTTCAATGGCGTGTGTAGTCCGCCAACCCAGACAAGGCCAGCGTAGTGGACTAAGACCTAACCTGACCTTTCTCATCGTCAGAAAAGGCCGGTGCCCAGCAGTGGGACAGTAATAGGCTGATTATGTTATGTAATATTAATTCTTTTTAGTAAAACAATTATTCGTTATTATGATTCTAGATTTCGTTTATTTATTATACCTTATCTTCTGGTGTATCAGCGCCTGTTGTGAGGGGCAGAAATAAAAAATATTTTCTTTCTTTATTTCTAATTCCTCTCCCTGTTACCTGCTGATTGTACCCTTAAAATTAAGTTCAGTATCAATATTTTTCCGGGAGTGCTGACAGAAGTGAAAACTTATTTTGGCGCGATAGACATTTTTTAGATGGGTTAATGCGATCCCGACGGCGAAACGCCAAACTAAACGTCTAGCGTCTCGTAACGGTATCGCGAATCCAGAGATTTTATCTCATCTAAAAATATGCGTACCGCGCTAAAAGAAGTTTTCACTTCAAAAGCATCTTGGAGAGATCTATCATCTACATCTAAGAAATGAATCGTGTCCTCATTGATTAGTCAAAGTGCATTGCCCGTGACAGTGAGACAAGCCCATTAATTAGTTACTTTTAAAAGTTGATGCAAGAACATTATCTGTCCTTTTAATGGCATTGTTTGCCTTTGATGTTTCAGTATCATATTTTACACCGCGATTTATTTTATTGTATCAGTATTTCGTATTCATGATTCCATAGTTATATATATATGTAAACATATATGCATGTAATAATGTATTTAAAATAGATAAATACTTGGTAAAAAAATGATTTGATATCGATTTTGCACACCGCGAACGCAAAGCAGAGAGGGTGCTTTACGAGTATTATCACCAGAAAAATATATCAGCTTAAATTATTGACCCCAACTTTATATTGCACATATATGGTAAAAACTTACACTTTTGTCAAGGGGACGTTCTAATGAACAATTCTGATATAGTGATAAGTTATTTAATTTAGATTATTATCAAACACATGTTTCCAGCTATGTATATACCATGTTATGTTCATCATTTCGGCCGAATGAAGTCCACTGCTGGACACAGGCCTCCCCCAAAGATCACCACAACGATCGATATGGGTGTGTTGTGGGCTCATTGGAGGGTTTTGCCATAATCGCCACGCTTGGCAGACGGGTTGGCGATCGCAGTTGAGTTGTTTATGTACTCGAAGGACGCTGCTGCCCATCCTCTGGCTAATCCCTTAGTCGACTTTTACAACACTGACGGGAGGGAAAGGGGTGGTGGTATTCAGAGCCGGCACTATTGTTTATCTTATGTTACCAATGATGATATATGGAACAGAGACATGGCCACTCAGTGTGGGCCTCAAAGCTCAAGGTCACTCAGCGAGCTATCGAAAGAGATAGCTTTGGCATTTCTCTACGAGATCGAATCAGAAATGAGGAGATCCGTAGAACAACTAAAGTTGCCGACATAGCTGAAAGGATTAGTAAATTGAAGTGGCAATAAATGGGTGGGGCACATAGCTCGTAGAACTGATAGCCGTTGGGGCAAGAAGGTTCTCGAGTGGAAACTGGAAAACGCAGCGTGGGACGACCTCCAACGAAGTGGATAGACGACCTGGTGAAGGTCGCTGGGAGTCATTGTATGAGGGCGGCATGTAACTGCTCGTTGTGGAAATGTTAGGGGGAGGCCTGTGTTCAGCAGTGGACGTCCTGTGGCTGATATGATGATGATGATGACTAAACACAAGTTGATTGAAACATAAAATTTAACTTGGATTTCTGTTGATTTAAATTGGATGGAAACACGTACACGATATCTCTTGAAGATACATATATTAACTTAAGTTACTACTAATTAACTTTGTATTTTTTTTCTCAAGATCTGATTTTATGAAAGCTTTTTGTATTTTACTATTGTATACCGTCACGTTGAATAAAATTAAATAAAACTCGATACTTTAAACGGATGGTACCCATAATAACAAATCAGTATTTTTAACCATGCAAAGTAATTTACTTCTTTTTCATTTAGTAACAAAGTAGCGTTGGAGATGTGCACTAAAATTATGAATTAAAAAAATACTTTTTTTTTGCTTTGGTCACGCTCCACGTTCTTCCTTATTTTTAGTTTCTGTTCATTCTTAGATTGTCTATAAACGATCACATAACACACACAAATAAACTTATACTCCGTAAATCCCAACACTAGAGCCGTAAGTGATCCACTTTCAAGATAAAGGTCGAACGTCTCTAACAGCGCTTCGCGTCGTTTGTTTTTCTAGGAAAATCCAGGTGCCTCAGCTCGAGAACTGTTCTGAAGTTACAGTAACAGTTGGAAACAGATAAATCCCTGGCGGATGCATTTGTTTGCAGCATTGATCGGAACACTTGTCTCGAGTGCGCTCTTTTATTCTTATTCTTTGTATATAGATATAGATCACCATAGACTACCCCATATAGTCTAGTTTATTTTTTCCATCCTAAGGTTGCCTGGAAGAAATCGCCGTGTGCGATAAGGCCGCCCATTCTACTCTATATTCAAAGTTTTACTTTTTATTGTACTTTTTAATAACTGGTGTACAATAAAGAATATAATAAATAATAAATAAATATGGTCCGAATTCCGGTCAGAATTTATATCGTTTGGAATATTTATGTTTATTGGACACTACTATGTTTTCTTGGTGTATTTGATTTCCGATAGTGTTTAGATATTTATCAAATCTTCAATATCAGGTCTTCAATATTTGTGTCGCTTAGATTTTTTAAATAGAGGTTAATTTGTGTCGCAATGTTTAAATAAGTTTTGATGTTATTTTTTATCAAGTTAGTAATCTTACATCGATGTAAATATGTGAGTCACTTTGAAATTTGGTTTGACTGATTAGTTTTATAAATCTCAATATTTCTGATGTACATGATTGCATCGATAAGATTATGCAATGCTGATAGAGCTCAACATTACTCTCAAGAGTTTTACTAGTCCTAATAGAATTGATGCAGTAAACATTTCACATATAAGGCAAATAAATCACAAACCTGTTAACGTCGACGTCAGTGGACTCCAGAATATTTCGCGCCTTGTCGAGGTAGCCATGCTCAACGGCCGCAAAAAGAGCTGTAACAAACAGAACTAAGATTCACTTTAAAGAACTACTAGACAATTGTTGTCTGAAATGTAAACAGAAGATTACAACAATAGTAACGGAAGACTGCTTGATGAGGATCGAGAAGACTTCAATAAGCTTTCTGACAGAAGTAGGGACAAAAAGTTATAGGGAGAGTTAAGAGTAGAGTGATGAAATTAAAGAAGTAAAACAAAATAGATTAACGTAATGAGATGTTTAATAAATGTACAGTGTGTATGGTGCATAGATTCAGTAAATATATTTTAAAGTTTAAAGAAAGTAAGAATGATGTTGCATGAATGATTAAAAGCACCAAACTTAATGTTGACAGTAACAAAATGATGTAAGAGACAAGCTCTCCAACATTATTGTATTAATTCTCAGTTCCGTGATTAGCAATAGAACATTGAATCAACTTAAATAAGTTATCTATACAGATTAGAACTTATTAAAATTAAACCAGAAATAAGCAAAACAAAACAAATACCGTGTAAATGTATGTTAACTTGTGCTATTTTGTCTTGTTGCGCACGCGCATCCTTTTGTTGGCGACGCGTCGCCTTGTCGAGGTGCGGGGGGTGGGGCGCACATGCGCTCAGCGACGGCAACTCCCCCCCGCACCCCTCTAGTAGCGCGCCGTACTGCAGCTCTATGAGAGAAAGGGGAAAAATGAACGAAAAGAAATAAAAGCAAATATATACTTAAATAAAAAACAACTTACTCCTCCCCATAATCTATCTATACAAATAAATAAAATTAGTGTCTGTTTGTAATGTCAAAATAACAGCTTTGTACTAAATGCATATGAAAGTATATACGGTACCTATAACAAAACTAATATTTTTATTTTTTTTGTCTGTCTGTCGGTTTGTTCCTGCCCATCTTCGAAACGGCTGGACCGATTTATATGGGACTGGCAGATAGCTGATATTACAAAGAATAACTTGGCTACTTTATTTAAGAAAAATTATTAGGGTTCCGCGCAAAAAAATTAAAACCGAGGAAATCCAATATGTATACATACTCTATGTCAATTGTCTATGCCGAAGTACTCTAAATTATTTATAAATAACCCACTTCTAGTAAATTAAACGGCGGGTAAAACCGCGGGTTCCAGCTAGTTAATTATAAACATTGCCACATATTAGAAATCATGAATTGGTTTTAAATACAATTGTGAATTTATACAAATGGGAATTATCCAAGTTTCTAATCACATTATGTCAATTACCCGCAAAATATTATTTAATTAATACCTTGCTCCATGGTTTATGAAATCTCCGAGAAATGAAGCACAAAGTATCAATTGTTGGTCCAAACTTACGTATTGATCGTGTTACGTAAAGCATATTCTTAATAAAGACTTACGATCTACCTACGTTTGCCTGCACCATTAATTAAACTACCCACAACGACAGCTGGAGGTTAACTTTAATAACAGTGTAAAGTCAAATGGATAAGTATGTCCATGTGTTCTACGTCAATTTAAAATTTTAGGGTCTCAAATGGTTTATAAGATTTTAATCAAAAGTCGAATTAGGCTAATTAAAAGGTACCAAATAAGATGATCTATTGCTATAAAATATAGGATTGGAAACCTTTCAACTTAAGATGATTAATTTGATTGAAAAAATTTGATTAAATGATAATATTTCAAACAGGACAGCCCGGTTTGGGCCCAACGTTACAAAACTGTGTTATAGGCCAAAAAATTCGGTATTCTTTTACATAATTTCTGAATGATAAAAAGTTGCCGAGTTTAATTGGGTTGCGATATAAACTTGTTATAAAGGATTGTTCAATATAAAACGGGCTTCATAAACGCATATGCTTCGTAAACAACACTTTGACATGGGCCTTGTGTTGTATCGTTCTGATTATTTCGATAAAGTGTGTGCGTCTAATGGTTATTTATTTACATTCACTATATCCAAATATCGCATGCTTCTTAAAGAAAATCATGTTTAGTACATTAATATCATTCTTAGCACTTGTTAGTAATGTACCTTTCTAATATTACCAATTTTATTTTGTGATTTTGCACTTTTCAAGCTTAAGCGTTTACTAATTATTCCGTAGTTGGCATCTTAATATATTATTTAAAGGTTGACGTTGACATATTATGTATAACGATGTTTAAGACATTTAATTCGCCGTTTCGTCATCGTAAGCAAGTATGGTGTTATGTGTATTTTGGTGTTCTTCCTGGATTTTGATGATGTTTTAAGTAGCTCCTATGAGTAGTTTGTTAGGATGGAAAAGCTGCTTTGAAACAGGTATAGGTCGGATAACCTGCCGCCCAAATACACAATAGTAATAATTAACATAACCTCAAACTGTAAACTATTCCTATAATGTAAAGTATTTCTGTTGTCACATTGGCATGTATATTAGGGGCAGCTGGCTCGGATTTAAATGTTTTTAAAACAACTGGCTCGGCACGGGGCCGATGTTCGAGCATAATTATAATTTTATTACGAGATAATCATATTTATATACCCCTATTGTGTGTTTTTGGACGACACTCATCAGAAGATTTCTTAGTAAGTGTTATTGAGAAAAAGCTATTCAGGTATACCCAAGGGACATAAGAGGTAACGCCAAATAGCCATATCAAAAACCTGTTGATACTTTATGATTAGGTGCCGAATTCAATATGGATTACAAATTGAATTTACAAGGTGACATGTCGGCGGTTTGAATGTTAAAAAGCTCACCTACGCTTCAATGTTAAAATATTCACCTTGTACAAAGGTCATTAAGGCAAAACCCAACTTCAAAGCTAATCGGAGTTTCAATAAAAATGAGCAGAGGCCCGGATACTGTTAAGCGGTAAAGTGAAAATGGTGATGCGTTATCTTAATGTATTTTAAAGCCATTGGGTTTTCTAATGATGGAAATGACTTTGTTAACCCTCACTGAAGAAGATATTGTCTGTGATTTATAATTGTTGAAGTTTTTATTTTTTTTGGGCAAGCCCGCCACATATTCTCGACCACTGCAACTCCTGCAAGTCAGGATCTACAATAGCGACCACCGAAGGGAACACCGACCAATGAAGCTCGGTCTGTCCCAGAGAAATGAATAACTGTCTTGGAAGCCGCAACGAAATTAATCAGAAAAGAAAAAGGAGGACTAGGAAAGAACATACGTTCCACTTCCCTCCGTAGCAAGCAGGAGACAGAGAAAATACTATAGGCCATAGGCACATTAATTGGGAGTGTACACAACTAGGATGAGCTTAGTTGCCAAGCACCACGGGTACAAAAATGTTTTTAAATATTTAATTACTAATTTTTGGTGTAGCAGCAAATTAAAATTTATTTGCGGAAAATGGAACAAATCGATGTCATTGCTTAACACAGTTTCATTTGTAATTTCGGTGGTTCCCTGCTTCTCATGCATTGTTTATATTTTATGGGTTCATTCAATGAGTCGTTCTGTTATGTTGAATTCATTACTCATACATTATGAAATAAAATATGAACAACACATTCGATGACATATTTGTTTGTTGAATATGTTATTTATCTAAGAAATTCTTATGTAATTACTAAGGGGCAATCAAATTAATCTTTGTAAGCAATTAATTAATACGCAAGAGAAAAATACTGCCAGTCTTATCTAATCAAATGGCGGTTCTATTGAAAGAGAGCTAGTGTTGTACGTCTGAAAAAATACGTTAATGTAAATGCTTAGAGAACAACTTTTCGAAACAAACGTTCCGTGTAGCACACGGTAGGATGCTGCTGCCTTTGGCATCAATCCTTAGTCGCCTTTTACGATACCCATGGGTGGACAGGCGTGGTCAATTGTTTGCCGGGAACCACACGAAACACATCAATATTTTGCGTCGCTTTTTCATACATTTATACCTAGATACTGTCAATACTTGATAGTAATGTCGTTATTTATGTCATTTTTGCCGCTAAGGTTAATGTTACGAAATTCTCATTTGCATTTGCCATTGTCATCATGTTTAGATGGAAGCCATTAATGATGATTTGTAAAGGATTCGTCAACTTTCTCTTCATCTATTATATCCGCGTATCTTGAAGTGGCGTAACTTTTAAGATCAGAGCAATTAATATTGCTTAGTACATAAACACCGTGCGGTGTCCGGATTAAGAATGTAGCACCACTCCATCTTCTCCTGTGATGTCGTAAAAGGCGACTTAGGGCCTCTAAGCCAGAGGTATGGGCAACAGCGTCTATTCAGTGGAACAGTAGTCATTCTGCGCTCACCAACCCGCCTGCCGAGTGTGGTGAGTACTGGTAAATTCTCCCCTTAAATAACGACACAGTTGTGGATACCTATGGGGAGGCCTTTGGCAAGTCTTTCGGGTGATATGAAATTAAATGTAACTTTTGATAACTGAGTATTAAGTTAAAAAAACACATTTTTGCACCATGTTTTTTGGCTGTTAGCTGTTTTTTCTGCGTTCAATGTCAGTTAAAACACCAAAAGAAGCAAAAAGCTTACGTTCAAATACTGAAACGATAGTCAATAAAAAAAAGATGCCTAATGAAAACCGCCGACTCAAATAGTTGAGATCATAAATTTTGAAAGGTATGGAGAAAATGGGAATTATATACTCTGTTTACCATTAACTATAAAATTAAAGCATATACATAATTAATAAGCAATATTACGCTTGAAACAGCGAAAAACATAATCAAACGTAACATAAACAAAGGAAAGCGTTGCGAACAAATTCCCAGAACGAAACGAGGTGAAAGGTTCCCATAATTGTCTGCATGCGTTATTGTTCCAATCACTGGAGGGTTGACTGTCATGCAATTACGATTGTTAGGTTAAAAGTATGTGCTTGTTTCCTTTAAGTTATGTAGGGTTAAAGGAACGTTTATGTTTTGTGTGTATTCCTTATCCCTATAGAACCTAAAGAGTATTGGATATTAGAAAGATTTGGGCGGAAATTGGACTCCAGAACGGCGTCAGTAAAGCGGCTGGGAAAGTGAAAAGTAAGTACTACAAGCCTGCAAGGTTATGATAAAAATTTAATAAACTGTTACGTGTTTATTACTATAAACCGAAATTTCTTCATACAGTTTATTGCCTTCGCGTAAATATGAGGTTAAACTTATCAAGTATCTGCAAACTTTAGTTCTGAAATCCTACTTTTCATGGCATATAAATTATCATAGATATAAGCAGCAGAACTATTTGCTCTCTCAAATCATAGATACATTCTTACGATAAAACACTTTTAAACGGATTATGTCGTGTATATTATAGATTTTTGCTTTTCCTGACGTTTCGAATGCTTTGCAGCATTCGTGGTCGCAGGATGACTAAGGTGACAGACGTCGTTACAGATTTAAAAAAGTTATTTTATTTTATCTACCGTACAATTTTAATCAAAAAATTAAATGCACGCAGTAATCACTCATCACTGCATCGAAACGTCAGGAAAAACAAAAATCTATAATATACGCGATATAATCCGTTTAAAAGTGTTTTATTATGAGTAATAATCGCGAAAACCTAAGACATTACCATACATTCTTACAATTAATACAAAATAGTAAATAGCGCATTGTTTCCATCTAGATACAGTACTTAAAATTTACATAAGATTGAAATTGCCAACCCTATGCGTGTCTCCATTGATGTGCGTCGAGTCGTCGACGCATCGCGTGGGTAATCGTTACTCAACCAGTTAAAAAGGAACGAAAGCAACAGTGATGTATAGTAAATCGTTTGTATTGGACAGAACGCGGAAGGATCATGGTACGACGACGATGCGGAACGTGGTTTCGAATAAATTAGTAATATGTTCTGGTTTGAGAAGGCTGTATAAGTATTGACCTTTGCTGAACATGTTCGTATATGAAATATTTATGGAGAGGTGATAGCCCTGATAAGGGCATCGGTTGCGTTCGCGAGTGATTGCACTCGACTGCCAATTGTTGTATGTATTTATTTCAAATCGTAACTTTTCGTCTGTACTGCCCATAGTTTAAAATAAGTGATATAACAAGATAATATATATAAAAATTATGTGGTGTCGTGGGACACCAGGTAGGAACGAAGTTCCTTCGGCTAATGTAGAATCGACACTTATACACTACTCGCTTGTGTATGCGACTGTCGCGCCTGCGCACGTCTCATTTAACGGTTTTATTCCACGCACTTTTTTCCACGGATTTTTTCTTACGGTTTTACTATCACATTTTTTTCAGTTCGGTCGCGCAGCAAAATCCCTATCCCCTCCAAGCCTGCCGTAAGGAACTTCGTTCCAAAAAGAGAATTATTTTATAAAAGAAAATACAAACTGCGTTGTTTACGAATGTTTGGGACTTTCCTATAAAGGTAAAGGTTAACTCATTGCGTGTCGTAAAACGAGACACAATTAAAAATCTATTGTGTCTACACGGCTGCCGGCAATTAACACGCTAAATATACGAGTTCAATACACGAAGTTCAAATATTTATAGCGACGTCCAAGTACGCAAAGACTAAATAGTACCTATGTTAAAAACAATTTAAAAATTTCTAATTTTCCCTTTTACATTTCGCTCCCCATAAAACCGATTAAAATATTAACACTCCTATTGAAAGTTTATTGTTAACACTTACAAACACAACAATAACTATAAACGATAGTAAACCGTAACGTATTAATTGGAACCAAATACTTTTAACCAAACACGACCGAAAAATCACTGCCTAGAATTGACCGACACAAAGGTAAAATTAATTCGAATCACTTCACTGGCTGGAAAAATATATTTTGAAAATAGAACTGACCGCAGGTTAAAAATTCTAACATGTCGCTCCATTGCAGTATCATAGTTGCTACTGAGATGGTCGCACGATTCTGAGTTTGGTCATTGTGCGGACTATCTAGGTTTTAATTGGCGACATCATATTTTAAAACTGTGACTACACTGAGTAATGAAGTAACAGTATTACGGGTTTTTATGCAAACACTATTCACAGTAATAATAGTACCATTGTAACTATTTCAGATACGTGTGAAATATCTAATGATATTTTTTTAGTTCAAATTTTGTTTTCGAAACTTTATGCGACTCTTATATGGAGGTTAACTATTTTTGGGATAAATATACAAAAAAAATAATCTAGAAACCCTACAATGCTTATTATATTGACCTAATTTTATTTTATTATGACTTTATTTAAATATTTTATTGTGTTTTTATGTTATGATGAACCATTTACAGCAGGCGGAGTGCGTCTCTGCTATTCTCTTCCACACTCACTACGCGGCAGCCCTTCTATGGACGTTTTCAAGACAGAACTCAAAATGCAGTTCCTCTCAGTATAACTTATAAGTATGTGTGTATGGTATATATTTATTGATATAGTTATATATTTAAATTTGCTTTTTTATCTAAAGGTTTGCTGAAGGAAATCTCAATGTTGAGTTAATCTCGCCTTTTTACATCATGTTTTATTTTATTTAACAATCTATGTTTTCTGTTTTAATTTGTACAATAAAGAACAAGAATAGGACAAACAATTAAACGCTTTTATAAAGTAGGAAATCAGCATTGATGAGTTTTGGCTAGCGCGTAAGGTTAAAAGTAAGCTCGTACTTTTAAAAATAAAACTAAGGTATACTCGTACTATTATGTGGAAGTGTTTATGAATCATGTTATTCTTTCTTTTGTTTGGTAGCAAAACCCACTCTAATATCCATAATAAAATAACGCATAGACACCACATTTAATGTTAGTATTTAAAAACAATCCCAAACAAAATCATTTATAAAAGAGGAAAACAAAAAGCTTTATAAGGACTCTGAAAGTTCAGCTCACAGATCTCACACGTATAAAACAATTAGACGCTCCTGAGATGAACGAGAATTCAAATTTTATTTCGACATTTCGCTTAAAACCCGTGTGCTTTCTCACTTTAAATACTGTGTGACTCGCCACCTCACTAACTGGGTTGAGTGGAGGTTCAATTTAGTTTTCGAATTAGTTTAGCACTGATGGCGAACGCAAATGGACTCTCTTCTTAACTGAGAGCATTTTAATATTTCTGTTCAATGTGAATTTCAGTTAGTTAAAAGTTTTTGATTTAGTTAAAACTCGGTCGACGGGGTTAATGAGTTTTGGCTTTATATTTTGGTTTAGGTCTCCAAATTACTGTTAGGTATATATGTCCGGGTTTCATAAAAACAATTGGTTTATGAGATTAATAAAAAAGATCATTCCATTGGAGCTCAAAAATAACAAAAAACATCCAGAAGATATATAAAAAAACGGGTCCAAACACGAAACCGGATCATCATCATACCAGCCAAAGGACGTCCCCTGCTGAACAAAGGTCTCCCCCATAGATTTCCACAACGAGCGGTTAAAAGCCGCCCGCATCCAACGATTCCCAGCGACCTCCCCCAGGTCGTCTGTCCACTTCGTTGGAGGTCGTTCCACGTTGCGCTTCGCATTCAAGAATATTTTACCCCAACGGCCATCACTTCGAGCAATGTGAGCCACCCATTGCCACTTCAGTTTACTAATCCTTTCAGCTATGTCGGTAACTTTAGTTCTTCTACGGATCTCCTAATTTCTGATTCGATCTTGGATAGCTCTCTCCATAGCTCGCTGAGTGACCTTGAGCTTTCTTATGAAGCCCACAGTGAGTGACCATGTCTCTATTCCATATGTCATCACTGGTTAGACTTTCGTCTTGAGGTTAGAGTATAGATTGAAGAAATTCCGTTCTTTTACATCGATATAAATTTATGAGAATCAACTAATATAAGATTTATGATTTCAATTGAATGACGGAAGTTCGTATGTAGACTGCGGCGATGACAAATTATCTCAGAGAAAGTAATCAAATCAATGGCAGCGTAATTTGAAATGGAAACACACTGATTTTGTATTCGACTTAATAATCTAGTTTCGCGGCGTTTGATGAATTTTAATAGAGCTAGAACCAGGTCGAGTATTCATATGTATTCCAAATAGTGTTATTGAAATATGGAGTTCCGAATAACTTCTTATTTTAGTTTCTGTAATTATTTATGAAATATAATATAAAAGGCATGTTTGTATACGTGACGTGTATGTTATTTGTGATCATTTTGTAAGGGTTGCAAAGTTTTAATATGCGAAAAAACGCCCCCTTAGATTTACAGATTTAAACGAATTTGTGTTATTAAATAATATATTTATTATATACTCATATCTATAAAAAACTCAGCAGATGTTTCTCAAAGTACTTCTTTTAGAAATGTGAAGAAGATGCGCCATAATGCAATATTTTGGTCATTAAGTGAACGAAAGAAAGGGTCAATGTTTCAACTTTCCTCATAATATTTCGTAACTGTTATTCAGTACGAAATTCTCACAAACCATTGTCAGTGTCGTAATTATGTAAGAAGTTATTATTGCTTTAAAATTACATACAACGTATGACATGAATAAATGGTAAGTATTTGGTCTATTGTTTGAACCTCATTAATTTAATAATTAGTGCGACGAGCATTCCATTTCCAAAATTTTCCTCATCTTTAGCAATCCTTTTATATTCATAATATCATGTGGCGGTTATCACATATGATTTCGTAATGTCTTTTTCTGGTACAGCTCTAAAGATCGGGGGTACTTTTTTATACCTGTTGCAAAATGTTTGTTATTTTGTCAAGGTTGGCAACATTTCAATGTAGGTATCAGAAAGGGTAAATAGACTTAAATAATAACGTGGAAAATCAAGATTTTCACTCTTATGGGAATTATTCACACAATGCACTGATTGTATTTGCCGCTAAAGAGTAAGACATTAGTTTGTAGTAGAACCGGTGTTACTATTTGAACAAATTGACTTTTTTAGTACCGGGTTCATGTTACTAATATAAAAAATAATAGCTCTGAGATACATTTATAGGGCCATCCGTCCCGATCTAGGTTCCGCCAGCCCAGCGTTCGCACATGCTGAATCCGGCTCACTCCGTAAATTCCAAACCCTCCAAACCCGTTTCATGCACAAGGCCACCGGAGCGCCTTGGTACATGCGAAATGATCAACTACATTTCGATCTTAATTTGCCGACCATCAGGCAATTTATGAAACAAGCGTCCAAACGATATCTCGATTCTGCCCTGTCCCGCCCAAATCCCCTTGTGGTATCAGCCACCGATTACCAACCCTCCCGTATCAGTAGAGTACGCGTTCTGGTCGATCTAGACGATAAAATCACGTTAGATCACATTAAAAGACTCGCGCTGTCTCATTCACTAAACACCCGACCGTTTTACCGCCCTCACCGCCGAGGATGCCCGCCTCACCGACGTCGCGGAGGCCTATCGCCGCGTCACCTTCCCGTTCAAGTTAGTATTTATCTATCCTGTCTCTTGCTCGCGCCGTTTCGTGCCGAACCTGTAGTTTCAAATGTCCCCTAATACACTATAAATAATACCGATCCAGCTGTCCCCAAAACAACAGCTTGTTATACCCAGCAACGCCCTAAGCCGAGGTCCGTGACCCACAGGGGGCGCCCTTAGCGCAAGTTGTTTAGTTTTTAATATTAATTTTATGCCTGGCTGGAGGCCTCTTTTGGCTTCGCCCAGAAATGACCGGTTAAGCAATGACATTTCCCAGAAATGTATGCGAGAAGCCCAACAAAAAAAATAATATATATATATATCCGATATATCGCGAATATAACATTTGTCGACCCTGTGTCTCGATGTCCCGAATAAACCTATGACTGTCCCGATAAAAAACTACACAATATAGCACTAATAATATCATCGTCATTATCATCATATGGACGTCGACTGCTGAACAATGGCCTCACCCAAATAATTCCACAATTGTGTCATAATTTCTGGAGAATTTGCCAATACTCAGCACGCTTGGCAGGCGGGTTGGTGAGCGCAGAATGATGCTCTTCCACAGAAGGGACGCTACTGCCCATCCCTTTGGTTTAGAGCCCCTTAGTCGCCATTACGACATCCACGGGAGGAGATGGAGTGTTGCTAATACTCTATACGGTATGAGTAACCGTTGCGTCATTGTGGAAATCTATAGGGGAGGGCTTTGTGAAGTAATGGACGGACTTTAGCTCATATGGTGATAGGTAGTAAGTAAAATATTAAACACCTTACACATTCTACTTTCCTCCGTGCTTTTGCCTTTTCCTACTGACGGAAATGATTTCAGAATACATTTCAATGAAGCCTCTTCGGGTCAAAAGAGTCGCTTGATGAGGCATTAGTCAAATATGGCAACCCTATACATATTATACCTACCTTCATGTGGATAAAAATCGAGTATTTTTTCGGCGGAATCTTATCTCTCGAATAAATATATAGAAATACATAACAGTTTGTTTCAACATACACACAGGATTTCGAAATTTCAACGAATCTTATAAATAATAATGGTATTCTAACGTATTTTCCTTTGACATCCTGTACAATTTCCGTTACTAATGACAAAAATCTAAGACGTTTCAATAATAAAAATGGTAAATTCGATTTGCCTTACAGAAAAAAAATTATTTGTTAGGTAAGTTACTTATTCCTTATTAAGACCGAGGCGGGTGAAGAACTTTAATATAAAATCGTGTCAAGCATTATTCGATTTTTCAGAAGTTGCTCTTGACCGTGGTCCCACTCGCGTGGATTCTGTGAACACTATACCTCCAAGTGCGTGGTGGTGCGCGAGGTTCTTCTAAAATACTAAAAAAAATGCATGTCACAATGTGACGTCTTTAATATTATATCGATACTTTCTTACGTAAACCTAGATCAAATGGTCTGAAATCTCCAATCGAGCCCAAAAACAAGTTTTTTTATCGCTGCGGAAATTCTCTTGCGACTTCCGCCGCTTCCGAGAAATGTGGAGAGAGGTGCCGGAGTAATGTGAGCTAAATCAATCTGGGCATTCATCTTGGACACCGTAAGGGTCCATGACCTCGAGAAGGAACGTTCCGTAGACATAGATACAGACTTGAGGTTGATAATGATCTTACAGTAAGCGAAGACGTGGTTTAAGATCAAGCGAGCCTCTTTAGAGATGACAGTCTCCGATCGCCAAGGAAGACTGTCAACAATGAAATGTATGTTATTGACCATTTACATTTTTGCTGCGAATATACGTCAAGTGTCATATACGGGTCACTCGACCGGTCTATATTTTATATTAGTTTCATTCATTCATTTCGGCCGAATGAAGTCCACTGCTGGACACAGGCCTCCCCCAAAGATCACCACAACGACCGATATGGATGTATTGTAGGCTCATTGGGGGGTTTTGCCATAATCGCCACGCTTGGCAGGTGGGTTGGCGATCGCAGTTGAGTTGTTAATGTACTCGAAGGACGCTGCTGCCCATCGGCATAGCATTAGTTTCATTGACTTGTTTCTATTACTTTGCGATCGGTGTTGTCATCTAGCCCAAGTGATTTTTTATTGTACATTGGGAAATCCTTTCGACTTTCTCTGAAGTAGTGTGCCGCACTCTTACCGGCTAAAACCCTACAGTGTTCCTTCAATCTACCCATCACTGGGAGTGCAAGATTCG
Source organism: Diloba caeruleocephala (assembly GCA_947459985.1). Taxonomy (NCBI): domain Eukaryota; kingdom Metazoa; phylum Arthropoda; class Insecta; order Lepidoptera; family Noctuidae; genus Diloba; species Diloba caeruleocephala. The sequence goes on from OX381613.1 coordinate 6,244,774, forward strand.
CTTGGCCCCCCTAAATAAACGGACCCCACTTTGTCAGAATATGTGAAACGCAGCTGCATTTCCACCTCTGGCTCACTTGAAAGGGAATGACGGATTTCTCCAACGCCACCGCACATCACAAATCCACGCGCGCAATTATAGTAAAGCCGCTCGAGGGCGTTGAGTGCCGTCATCACTAGTGCCCCTTGTGTTTGCTGCGAGTTTGGAAAGCAGCAGATGCTCTTCCTCCGCAGCGCTAAGGTATCCGGGAGGAAATGTGGAGCCGTTAATATGCCATCTCCTCCCCCTTCTCTTCTCGGGCCCCAAAGATAGCCGTAGGCCAGCTGAACTGCCCCTTCTTTATCCAGTTGATGGGTGGAGAAGGAAAGAAGAGGGTGCTTCCCACTCTGCAGGCTTCTCCGCCAATGAGTACAAGTTGCAGAGCGGCGCTGGGGAGCACTGGCCGGCGTAATGGCCATGCTGACCACAGCGGTAGCACTCATCGCTGCAATTTACTTTAGCATTGCACCGGGCCTTGATGTGCCCCGGTTCAAGCCACTGGAAACATCTCAGCGTTCAGGGCTGCAGCGGCTGTACCCGCACTACAACCCAGTCTACCAGAGAATACGGTCGCTATCTGCGCCCAGATAGCAGGCAGCACCGTTCCACCAGCAGGATGCAGGCAGCTCATACATCGTCCGCCCGGTCACCTCTTTAGTTTTGGGTAATTTGGGCTGTAAGAGCATCGGCCTTGTCGGGCCTAGTGGCGCCGGACACCTTTAAGATACGGACCGGCCTACAAGCATGTTCCTTTTGTCCATCAGTAATCATGACATTTTTAAGTTAGTATAATTTTAGTAGGTACCTATCTATCGTTTGATTTATAGTATAATTTATGGTTTAGTATTATTTTATTTCTATACATATCTTTTTAAGTAAAAGTATTGCAGTCATTTGCTGAGGAATTTTGAGGATAACATTAAATAAAATAAGACTGGTAATAATATCGGTCACTGTCGCATTTGATTGTCATATCAAGATTCCTTTGAATTGATTCTTTTCGTGATTCGATTTTGTTATCAACAACTTCTTATATTTGTGATGTTTCATCTGAAATCGAAATTTCAGACTTGATTGTCAACCATAACAAATGACTACGGCCGAATACTGAAACGTGACTCAATATTTAAGACCTTCTAAACCCATAACACAAAATACGAGTACATAATATTACTCTATTATTGAGAATAGTTTTGCGGGTCTATACATAAATATTGAGTGGTGTTTGAATATTGGGCCATTAAACTTTCGAAATTACAAAAAAACATAAAAGGAATAATTATGCAAGTAAATAAAAAAATAATCCAGTACCTGTCCTTCTACAGATTGATGCTTCGTTTAATTGCAGCAAGGAAGCAGAACTTATAAAAATAAACGATTTGTTTTTAATTGATTGTTCAGTTGATTGCGAACTTCTGTTTCAAGTCTTGCTGGATCATTTTTTGAAATAAACGTAGTATCTATGTATTGAGAATTGTTTTAAGAACATCGATCATTTATAAACAACATTTTCTCGAAACAAAATAAGGGATAAAACCATAGCGAAAATAACCAAAAAGGTCTAAGCTTTGAGTTTCTATCGGCATTTCTACCAGAGGATGTCTCATTGACGTATAGAAGTGTCTATTAGGACCTAATTAGTGCATACATCGAAACGTATGTTAACACATTACGAAAATTTCCTTAATTACCGTCCAGTTATGCGGGTGTTAAGTAATAATGGTTTAGTACCGAAAAACACATATTTTTAACACTTGCAACAGAACTTAATGATCCGTTCATCCGTTCCGTCTCTAGATGACGAGTGCACTGTTGCGACTGCGTGTACTTTGGTTAAGGCGCATTTAGTCGAATACGAAATTGACTATTGGTGTACTTTTTTATCGGTGGGCAATTTTACTTGAAACTAAATCACTTCTAAAGCGGCACGTGCGTCCTTTATTTCAATACTTGAAGTATGCAGGAATTTCATTTTTTTTAACACGTTGCCCCACACTAGCATTTCTCCTGTTTCGTGGGTGCGTTTACAGACACAAATTTCACACACAATACACCCAAACCCTGAACTACTACCTGCAGATCATACAAATGTTTGTTCCGTGCGGGAAACGAAACCGCGACCCGGGGCGCAGCAGTCGCTCGTATCAGCCACTGCGCCAACCATGCCGTCAGTAAATAATTGTATTGTATACAAAAGCAATAAATACATGTGTATATACACACGTTTTTGACATATTTGTTCAAGTGTTAGTAAGTAAGTAACCCATACCAAAGCATACACATCATTGTGATAACGCATAATATTTTATGCTTAACCTAAACCGCAAGGCAATTTTCTGGCAAACTATTAAGCAAACAAGGCTTAGTTAAACACAATACCAAAATGGAAAACCCTCTTAAAGTACTTTAAAACGCCTGAGTTAGTGCTTAAACGACGATCAAAGTTTATTGTTTAATTACTTTTGGATAATATAGACTAACAAGAGAGAGATTTGAAGCATAATCTCGCTAATCTTTTGTTTAATTTAAAAACACTACCTAATTCACAACTTATCTCAGAATATTCTTTTTCTTTTTTGTTGAATAAACTGTTTCTAAGGTATTAAGTATTGCATACGTTCGCATTTATTCTAAATTTGAATAGGTACCATGTTATTGTAATAGGAGTTATACTATAATCCAACAGGTTTCCGAATTTCGACAATTTAATTAATAATAGACTACAATATATCGGTAACTTATAAAGCGGAAATGTTAATCGACTTAACGGACCTGTTACTGTTTGTGTAAAATTACATTATTTATCGATACTTACTTAGTTTCAAACATGCATCAGAAATTGTTTTTGCTTAGACTCCGACCCACCTCGCCCCCGCCTTAAGCCCCAGAAGATAAAGAAACATAATTTACGATTCACTTAAAACATTATATTCAAGACACTATTCCAATAGTTTGTGTAAATAGTGTTGATTTCAGGTTACGAATAGTTCCCCGTATAAACTTTCATCCAAACCAAACTAACTGTTACGAATCGATTTTTAGGTGAGATTTATTAAGAAACCGCGTAAATTAATGACAGAATCGTCTACCGTATTGGTAAATTGCATAACGAAATGTCAACGGTAAAATATTTATTTAATTATTGTTACTTTTTATTCGGGTCAAGTTTGATGGCAGCGTCATCGATGGTTCTAATCGCCAACAGAAACACAAATGATTATTATTATGTTTATATAATGGTCAAAGTAATTCATATAAATAAATGAAATTGAAGTGTCTGTTTGTAATGTCAAAATCTGAGCTTTTTACTAAATGCATATTAAAGTATATACGATACCTACAACAACAAAACTATTTTTATTAATTTTGTCTGTCTGTTTGTTTGTCTGTTTGTCGGTCTGTCTGTCCTAATCTGCGCTAATCTTCGAAACGGCTGGACCGATTTCTACAGGACTTTCACTGGCAGATAGTATTATGTTAATAATGTTATAAGGAATAACTTACAAAAATTTTATTTTAGAAAAATACATAGGGTTGCGTGCAATAAAAGAACCCATGAAATCCAATACAAATACTCTTTGTCAAGTGTCTATGCCGAAGTACTTTAAATTATTTATAAATAATCCATTTCTATTAAATTCTATAGCGGGTGAAACTGCGGGTCCCAGCTAGTAATCTATATACGAAGAAGCTGACTTATTGACATATTACTAGTGGCCGCACTATAATCGAACATCCAGCGTTTAAAAAAACATTTTTTTTTTTTTTTAACTTTGCCCCACGCTAGGATTTCTCCTGTGTCGTGGGTGCGTTTACAGACATGAATTCCACACACAATACACCCAGACCCGGAACAACTACCTGCAGATCATACAAATATTTGTTCCGTGCGGGAATCGAACCCACGACCCCCGGGGCAGCAGTCGACTGTATCAGCCACTGCACCAACCGTGCCGTCATACATACATACATTTTGACTTTCTGCGCTCCACCTCCATCTCATCTTTAACTATGCCAAATCAAACACGCCTCCTTGCGCAAAGTGCTTAAAAAGGGGCACGACATTTTTTCCTCGTGTATTAATATACCTCGCAGGGAAGAAACCGTTGCACCCTGATGGTCATACCGACTCGCAATTTTAAATAAAGGAGCCAGACAAGTTTAATACTAGGACGTTTTTTTTACAAGAACTGTCAGAAACCGGATTTATGCATAGATATGCACTGCTATAGTAAGGAGGTAATGAAGCAAAATGTTTCAGTACTAACATCATCATCATATCAGCCATTTATACATCCACTGCTGAACAAAGGCCTCCCCCATAAATTGACAATTGTTTCATAACTTTGGGGGGTATTTGCCGATACTCACCACGCTTGGCAGACGGGTTGGTGACCGCTGCATGACTACTGTTCCACTGAAGGGACGCTGCTGCCCATCCCACTGGTTTATAGAGTCCCTTAGTCGCCTTTTACGACATCCATGGGAAGAGATGGAGTGGTGCTATATTCTTAATCCGGACACCGCACGGACGAGTACTACATTTTTAAGAAAATATTAATAATGAATTATGTAATGATGACGGAAAACTCTATAAACGTAATACTGGCTTGAATATTTAGGTTGTGGGCAAATGATATCTCCCACAAGTGTGACTGTGACGCGTATAACTACTCGTATGTAGTGTGTACATTTTATTATGACAATTGTATGGTTAGGTTTGAACTAAGATGAGTGGGGATGACGGTTCATGAAAACTCCAACTGTCAAGATTGTAGATTACTGTAGGGTTAGTCTTAATTTTGATTCCATCGGAGGCAGTCCTCACACAGATCAGCTGTCTTAAATTCACAAATTTAATACTTACTAGGCAAAAATAAACAAATATACCTACTTAAAAACGCAGTTGGCGACATCGGCATTTTTCTATCTTTCGGCGGGGTGCTATACACAAATGCAGGGTTGACGCAGCCGCGTGGTTGGTTCGGACACATGTCACTTTCCGACCCCCTGCGCACACGCTTATGTGTCATCATCTCTGTCATTGATTTCGCCGACTCCGATTTTCCCATTCCTTTCAACTTTTTCTTTATTTTATCATTCTCTGGTGAATGTATGTGCAAAATTGCCGCTGCTTTAGGAGGTATTTTTTCCGGAACTATCAGTTCTTTCGCCAAAAGACACTTTTGTTTTTTATTCGAAAATAAATCACTAAACTTCTTTTCCACTTTCCTTGGCCTTTGGGGTTTCAAATTCAAATCTATATCCCCACTTTTCTTTCTCGGCTTCACGGGGTCCTGTTTCCGCTTCACCATGGCTGGTGTCTTTGGTTTGTATGTTCCTTCAATACCCGTATACCCTACGTCGTAATCTTTCTCCGTCCAGATCTGCTTCGCGAATAATATTCCGTTGCTTTTGATTTTGTCAATGTCATCTGTTGTTTCTTCATCCTTGGACCGCCAGCGGTTGCCGATCAATCGTAGGGAAGCGCGGACGGATCTGGACCGTCGTAGGCCACTTTGCTCCCTCTTGAACTTGTCGAGGAGGGTCTCCATAGCCCTGTTAGGGGTAGTGGGGCGCGCTGGGCCCTGAGCATTGCACGTCACGATCGACTACGCGCACTCTATTCACTAACGATAGTTACGTGAGTCGCTTTCTTTCCGACGTTCACTCGGTGCCGCGTCGGTGTGCCGAATGCGGTCTGCAACAACGTGGTAAATGGTAGGGCTCTTACTTCTCGAGACCTCGCAGTAGCCCGGCCTGAACCGACGAACTAGTATGATAAACTGTTCTCATTTGCACAATCATTTGATTTGATAAGATATGATTGTTTGGAATACGCATTTCACGAGTCAGATTTGTTGTGACGTGAACTCGTGAGATAAAATTCTAAGGACACCGTTATACATATCTATGTTGATTTGAATAGTTAATATAAAGGTGCAATGCGTCTATAGTTGGTATTGGTTGTTTCGTAATGTTCGTGTGTCTAGTTTGGCTTGATTTACTGCAATGCAGAGCACGCTAGCGGCACCGACAACTGTTACAGTACCACGATCAATAATTCGTTTAATTTATTGAATATTGCCAGTGAACGGGGCTAAACTGTCTCTAATAAAGGCCGAAATTAAAAATCAGTTGGCCAGTTTTGTACATCACATTTTATTTAAGAATCTATGTTTTCTGTTTCATTTTGTACAATAAGGAATAAGAATCAATCTAATCCATAATCTTTACATTTAAGATTTTGAAATTCATCCATTATTGTGTTAAGATCATATTTAACACAAAAAACATACGAGTTCTTAATCTCAAACTCGAAAATTTTGCATTAGATTGATTAATTCTTAATTTCGGCATAAAGTCCACGAGTTTGGTTAATCAATAGTCAGGTATTGTTTACTGTTTTGAGTTACATGATTCTCTGCACGTTCAATTAAGGTTTTTCGAACGAAATATGTTGAACATTTATGAGGGTTTTATTAATCGATTATAATTAAACCAGTACGATATGCGAATAAAAGTATTAAATATGTATTACGTATGTTTTAATCATTAATAATATGAGTACATTAATAAAACAAAACTCTCAAAAGTGGAATTCCGTTAATTATTCGATAACATCTCGGACATTCTGTTACATGTTTGGGATTTACAGTTACGATTAATGTCTGTTGATCATGATATTGTAGAGATGTTTTATTTACACAAGTTAATAATATTTCGTTATGTCCTATATTGTTAACGTTATATTAAGAACCTATAAACTACTGTGTCTGGATATTAGTTTTGTAGTCCTTTATAAATCATAGTCTGAAACTTAATAATGGTTCGAAAGTTCTACCAACGGTTTTGGCTGACGTTAGGTTCGTTATAAATAACCAAGGCTACAGATTAGTTCCTAGTATTTGTTTTTTGGAACCAATTCCGTCATCATTACCGAATACCATGCAATGATTTTACCTTAGTAGCCAATGTTATTATATCATAGATATGTTATATGCGCGTCAAAAGTAAGAACTAAAACTTCCCTATAGCACTTTGCATTTTCACCTAGATAGCTGTCGCTTTTACTTTTATAGTTTTTGTATCTTCTTTCTTACGAAATAGGCGTGCAGGCGAGACTGTATTTTGCGCGCCATTTAATATGGACATATGGACGTAACATATCTACTTCTTTTTAATATATAATACCATTGATAGTAGGTCATAGCTAGTTGCGTGCACTAATCGGTAAACGATAAGCGAAGTTATGCAATGCTCGGCGCATTTTTTTAGATAACAGGTTTGGAAATGACTTATTTTACTTAAATAAAAACAAGAATGATTTATGACGTAGCAATTTTAACTTACATAGGATATCAATAAAATTATCCGAAATCCACACGCAATTGCAATTGAAAATCGTGCAGACTTTTTGCTGCTGTATGATTTCTAAATTCGAAAAAAGGCGCTGTTTTATTTTTTTGTATTCAAATGCATTCCTGTCTCTTTAAAAAGGCCAGTTATTTTAAAACTTAATCTTATAGGTGAGAGTTGACTTATGTAAAATATATAATTGCAAGTTTAATTCATCCTGCATGTTTATTACAGACTTCAAAAAGGAGGAGGTTCTCAATTCGATGCGTATTTTTTTTTAAATGTGTGTACACCGATTACTCCGAGATCTGTAGACCGATTTAAGCGATTCTTTCTTTAATAGGTGCAGAATGCTTTCAAATTGGCCCCATATAAATTTCATTACATTTGATTGAGTACTTTTATAACCAGCTTCAATAAACTGGTTTAATTTGACTGTGCTTACCTAGATGATGTCTTAATAGTATCGATTCTTAGAATTATTTTTAGTGTTAGATACGGATACCAAGTTGGGAAAAGTTCTTACATTTATTTACACTAAAAAGAAACAAATAAAACTTTTAAACAAAAAAAAAATACCGACTTCAAAATTCTATACGATATTAAACCACCAAACAGAAAAAAATACTTTATTTGAGTCTATTAGAATCAAATACCGCAATGTCCATTTTCGTGTTCTGGCCATAATTCATATTTTTTATATACATACACCAACGGATAATGCTATATTTGTAGCATACTTTAATTTTTAATGCCAGTTTTCTACATGACATTGCAGCTTTGGTTGCATTTTGAATATTCAAATAGATTCCTTTTAATCTGTAGATTCATACGGCATAGAAAACGCATGGACATTGCGGTATTTGATTCTAATAGACTCATTTATGAAGTCAGGCGGGGCCAGGTATGCCCCAACCATGGTTCCTGCAGACCAACGAGTTATATTTATGGGTCCCACCCGACTTCATAAATAAAGTAATTATTTTCTTTTTGGTGGTTTTAATATCGTATAGAATTTTGAAGTCGGTATTTTTTTTTGTTTGCTGAACAAAGGCGAGAGGCCTAGTCTAAACTTTTCTAAATTAAAAATCCAAAGATTTCCACAAATATATTTGGGAGAATTTGCCAGTACTCACCACGCTTGGTAGGCTGGTTGGTGAGTGCAGAATGACTACTGTTCCACAGAAAGGACCCTGCTGCCCATCCCTCTGGTTTAGTCCCCTAGTCGCCTTTTACGACCTCCACGGGAGGAGATGGAGTGGTGCTATATTCTTAATCCGGACACCACACGGATATTTTTTCAAATTTTTAATGGCAATCACTTACTAATTATTTATCTTCCATAGTTAACATACTGGAAAAATTTACTTACATTTATAAAAGGAAACATATTGATTAACCGATTGTCGCCATTATCATATCATAATGGAGTACTGCGACTTTTATGGAAGTAATACTGGCAGACAATTTGTCAGCGTTGAATTTATTGAGACTTCATTGCTATTAACGACTTGAAGGTAAAAAGGAACTGGTTGTAAGACAAGTATTTAATTGAGAATATTACATGTACTTGATCTTACTGTCGTAAATTTCTTGATTGCCTGTTCCAAATCTAAGTTCCTTTACACACAGACATCAGCCCGTAAACGTCCACTGCTGAACATGGGCCTCCCAATGATTACTGAAATTTCATAGGGAATATTGCCAAAATCACCATGCTTGGTAGGCATATTAATGATCGCAGTATGTCATAAGCACACAGGAGGATACTGCTACCCATCCTCTTGATATTAACTCATATTCTTTTTTACAATACCCATTGATGGAGAGGGGTGACCTAGGAACCGTTATGGAACCTGTAAACAATGTCCAAAATACCGTTATTTAAGTTTCTTTATCGTATTTGATGGACTCCATGTTTAGGTACTGGAGTGATACACGTTGTAAGTATAATAAGTGGCCAATGCTGGCAGTCGTGAAGATTAAAAGTCCATTGCATGTCCTGAGTCCAGAAAAAAAAGTGTATATGCATAGACACACGCACACACACACAGACATATATATAAACACATATATATATATATATATATATACATATATATATAAACATATATATATATATATATACACATATATACATGCATAACTAGAAATCGATTTGTTTATCTATTTAATTTAATATGGTTGTTTGTAAAAAAAAAAGTAAAGTAGTTGGATTTAACTGATAATAAACATTAATATAAATCTAGATCTGAGGGTGAATTCTCGTTATTAATTTACGCTTTGACTGAAAGTTGACCGAACTGAGATTAAATTATAAATTGACCAAAAATTGTATTTTGCTTCTCATAAAGTCAGTCGGACTTTAGTATGATCTCAATTCAGTCTCATTTCAATGACAATTTTGATGTTTATTTAACGACAAATTTAGTACCCGTGTCAGTACAAAATGTTAGCAGAATACTGCTTTGGCTTCGATCAACTTTTGGTCCATTTTCGATCTCATTACAGTAATAATTCACATTTGGCGTTGTTTGTTGGTTTACGAGAATACCATGTGATATTTACGACATAGAGACTAGACCGGAATTATATTTAAAAAAACTAGAATTGACCCTCTGATAAAAGATTCAGATACTTATAATAGGATTATCTAAATTCGGAACAAAGCAACCCTTTAATCTTAAATTACGTTAACTGCAGGTTTAATTGTTGCTACAGTTGGTATCGTAATTAACTTTAGAGTAATTAATTATAATAATGTCTACATAGCCAATTTTCTTCACAAACTGAAACGAGATTGAGTGTTCACTTAATTCTCACATCATTATCATCATTTCATCCAAATGAAGTCCACTGTTGGACACATGCATCCACCAAACTCCTCTCCTGTGTCGTGGATGCGTTTACAGACATAAATTCCACACACAATACACCCAGACCCGGAACAACTACCTGCAGATCATACAAATATTTGTTCCGTGCGGGAATCGAGCCCACGACCCGGAGCGCAGCAGTCGACTGTATCAGCCACTGCACCAACCGTGCCTATAAAAAACAAAGTACATATGTATTTACATACTTTGTTTTTTAACTATATAATTTTATTTTAAAGCAATATTTACCCTAAAAACCATGATTACTTATAGATTGAACTACATTTTATTATGGTGTGCAATAAAGAGGATTTATTATTATTAATACATTTGAAGACCAAATTATTGGTATCTTTTTTAATTAAGAGCTGATGATTCTGGTGTCTGCACCATTTATACGTCCACTGCTGAAGAAAGGCCTGCTCCATAGATTACCACAATTATGTCGTAAATTTGGGGGGTATTTGCCAATACTCACCACGCTTGGCAGGAAGATTGGTGAGCGCAGTATGACAACTGTAACACAGAAGGTACGCTGCTGTCCAACCCTCTGGTTTAGAGTCCCGTAAAGATTTTTATTGCAAATAAACCAAATATTGGCACTTATGAAACTTCAGAATCTAAGTTGCACGGTTCCAAATGGTTGATCCATTATAAATACCATTGAATACCGTTGAATAAATACCATTCATACATAGTTACATACATACACATACAGGTCTAGCTAATATAAAGCGTGTAATAAATAATCATCTTTTCTGAGACAAAGACTACTATCACGGGCAAACAAAAATCACATTAGCTACAATAGGTTAAGACCTAAGACCGTCTGAGTAAAACTTGACAAATAAACATTGTAATAAATACTGACCGATATCTGTTTAAAAATAAAACGGTTTGAAAACTAAAATAGAGCAATGCGATAAAGCTTCAGTACGAGTTGCCCCAATTTGGTTTGTTTTTAACTTTGTTGTAAACAAGTCCGGTAGACCTTATGTATTGGTTAACCCTCTAAATTGCATAGTAACAAATCTGTCTTTCATGGCTAATACACAATGACTTATGTGGATAACATTTAATAAAGACATTGTTTATTGATTCGTTCGTAGAAATTTATATTGTGTGTGTTTGTGTTATGTAGACATATTGTCTTCGTATCTATACCTTTCATTCATATTTTGCTAGTGCATCAACCTTGTTCTTCGTTGATGCACCCAAAGGTCGTCTGGTAGTGCCTACGGTATTAACACTGTATTAAACTGCATAAATTGTCTGATGTAAATGTTTTAATTGTTTATTGTTCACTTCAACAATAAGGAAAGTTTGTCAAAGTCCGCTGCACACTAGTAAACAATAGCTTGATCAAAGCTCAGTACAGTGTCGAGACCGTTTTTTTTAAAATCATGCCTTTTTTTTAATAACCTCGTCATAGGTCGAGTTAACAGAATCGTCCGTTTATGAATATCGCTTAGCAATAAGAATTTATCATACGCCTTCCATTCTTTTGTTTGTGAGAGGTTTAGATCACAAGTACGCAGAAGCGTAAGGGTTAAGGGATCGACGCATTCTTTTTTCTGTTGTTATTAGAAATACAAACCAAAAAATAAACAATTTTAAACCAACTTGAAGCCAGTCATGTGTCGATCAGGTAGCGTAAGCAGGTGCTCGACCCTAATTTAAGTGCAAGAGCGACCCTCGCACTTTAATTCTCCCACTCTTTGTTATCAGAGAATGTGTTCCGCGTGTTTATGTTACAATTTTGATAGGAGTTCTGCATCGTTTGGCTTTTGCAAAGCTTTAAGTTAAATAATATCTCGTTTTTTAATATAACTCATCAGGTCTCAAGAAAACATTTGGGTTTTTGTTGTGCATCGTTTTATTTTTATTATTACTTTAAATAAATAATTTAAATGTTTGTTTTAATTTAATATAAAATAAGTTTCAACCTAATAATTCTTAAAATTCATTTTATGTACAAGTTTACAGCTAAAAAAGTTTTTTCAACTTGACTTTAATTACTGTCTCGAATCCATTAAATCATTTGTTACAAAACTAATTTCAACAAAATGGCATCGTGTTCACCGTGCCATGAAAGTTTGGTGGTAATTAAAAGCATATGTCTCCGAGATACGGTCACTTGGGATGGATTATAATTACAAAGGCTTGGTCGTGTGACAATAATTATAATTAGAGGAGAACAAAGGACATTGGAACTGTAAAATCAATCATATTATATTCTGGTTATTAAAAGGAGCAGATGTTGCCATAGACAAATATTTGCAACGTCTTTTCGTCATGAATTCCACATACAATAAAACCAGACCCGGAACAACTACCTGCAGATCATACGAATATTTGTTCCGTGCGGGAATCGCACCCACGACCCGGAGCGCAGCAGCCGACCGTATCAGCCACTGCACCAACCGTGCCGTTGATTATATAAGTGGTTATTAACCTAGTATCAGACCTAATGGCGCGACTACACAACATGTAATGCAATTAGTGTAGTGAGTATTGCCATAATTCGCAATATTAGCTTTCTGCACTACGAGTCACAAAATAATTGGACCGCTAAGTCATATAACAAATATAATTTATACTATACTGGCCTGGCAGACACTGTTGACAGGGTAGACCCTTAACGCAAGGTGGGAGATGATATTGAAAAAATTGTAAAACAATTTAATAGCTCTACCACGGCGCTGCCTAGCCGGTATAGAATTTTAAATAGGGAAATAAGGAAATCCTTGATAAAGTTATTATTATCGCTTCGGTTTTTGCATGTTATCCCTGAACAACACGACAATTTAACAAAGTTTCACCTACGCGATCGAATCTCAACTGATGTTATAAATCGGCCATTTTTTCCGGATGTCCCAAATTGATCCAGTCGCGCAGGCGCGGTTACGCCCCCGTACCACTTCTCCTTATTTCCTATTTATGAAGCGCCACCTATCGGAATATAGAACCTAGACCTCAATCGGTCAAGTCGGTCAGAAGTTACACGATCACGAACAGACGCATCAACTGTTATATTATAATAATAATAATAGTTTAAAAAAACTAAAAAAACACGCTAGGTTGTGCTGAACTGAGAGCCCGAAAGAGCAAGTCTGGAACTGCACGCATGCGTAGTTCGCGCACTAGCTCTGTCTCTCTTACTCGCATGCAAAGGATGCGGAAAGAAATTAATTAATCCTGGCGAATCTAATTAGGATAATCGGATATTTTGATCGGATTATTGCATTGTCATCGACCTTTGACAGGTGTGCAAAGTTTGAATCAAATCTGATCGTTCAAAGTAGGGCAAAATCGAGCTCAAAGGAGTCGGTTACAAACAAACATACATACAGGTGAAGCTAATAAAAGCGTGTTAAAAAAATCATCGGATAACAAATAAATATGCATTTTTCGACCATATTCGCGTTTTAAACATTTCCCCCATTCAGTTCTAATAGATTGTACGCACAAGAATTTCAAGAGCGACTCAACAAGCTTATTTATGGGAGTTCTCCGAGGATAATTTAGCGTGAAATACGTTACAATAGTCAGACAATTTACCGTTGGCAAATAATAAAGAAACTACATTCCTCTTATTCTTCAACATTAATTATTTTGTTACATAAAATAGAACATCAGTTTGTAACACGATTTCTTTGAACCCGAAAGGAAAGGATAAGTAAAACATACTTTTACTATGTACCCACTATAAAATTTCAAAATAAATATTTTATAGTCAAAGTCAAATTGTTTTTATTCATGTAAACCATTTGCTGGCACTTACGAATAGTCAGAATTTAAATAGTTGCACGGTTCCAAGTCGTTGGTCCTATGGAGAAGAACCGGCAAGAAACTCCATGGATATACTCTTTTGAAATAATATATGAAAGTATTACAGTCTTCAATATAATCGTAAAAGTTCCCCGGGGCGAAGGAAGCTCATGAAGAATTTCCACTGGACACCAATAAAAAAAAGGTACTCTAAACCAGAGGGATGGGCAGCAGTGTCCCCTCTGTGGAATAGCCATACTACGCTTACCAACCCGCCTGGCGAGCGTGGTGAGTTCTAGGAAATTCCCTCCAAGTAACGCCTTTGTTCAGCAGTGGACGTCCTTTGGCTGATATGACGATGATAAACATGATGATGATGATGGCAAAAGCAAATGTAAAGACGTATTACAATTCGTCATTCCCACAATCTTACATAAATGTTACCACAGCGTGAACCGCGGCGTAAATTGATAACATTTTTTAATTAATATGTTTAGCAATTATTATCTTTTATATAGTTACGTATGTATTGACCAACACCTCGAGACGTTCAAATTAAATTAAATTAAGGCAATTTTTTATAGAGATTTAAAAATAAACCACTAAACAGGATATAAACAGAGGAAACGCGTCAATCCAGGGATCTTTTATAGACAGGCGTGTGAAATATTTATGTAAATTTGTTGATTTAGTGCATGTTACGGAAGTCAAACTCTGAAGAATACTATTTAAATGGTAATTTCCGATGTCAGTCGACGCCAACCCTCGATTCGAGGAATGATTCCTTTGAGTTTTATTTTACATTCCATCGAGCTCTTCCGTAGTAATTTCAATAACGTTCGCCGACATCTTTGCAGAAACAGCGCAATGGAATAAGGAGCCGATAGCTACCCGATGTTCAAATTTGATTGTCGGAACGGAGCCCTGCGATTTTAAAGCACAGAATTCGTATTTCAGTGTCGTTAAGAACGTCTTCTGAAGTACCTATTTGGACAGTTTGAGTTATTACTTTATCATCAAGATTGAGATTCAGCTCTTTCTGTATTTCCGTATCAGACTGAGGCACATGATTGATTACGGCTCTCAGTTTAATGTTGTTCGCCTGTGTACTATATTTTGAGTACCCTTTTAAATATTCAGTCAATTTACGAATCGTCTGCTTTCTGTCATTTGAGGTGGTAATAGGAAACACCTCGTGTAAAACTTTGGCAGGTTATGAAGAGAATCAAAACGACAGTTGTAGCCTAGTTTCAGTCGTTAAAAAACTATCGCTAACGTCAACAACTTTTTAACTATGCAAGACGTAGATTGGAATTTGTTTAATTAGTTAATTCCCCATTAAATAGTTTAATCCCTTCAAGATTTGTATACCTGTCGTTAGGCTGACCAAAATAAAATTAAAATTATATGTTAGAAATTTTTTTCGGAACATGTAGGTCACGAATAGGGCTACCCCATCTCATCCCGTGGGTATCGTAGAAGGCGACTTAGGGAATTTTAAATCCGGTGCGTAAACTGTGGGGGGGTAAACCACTATCACTAGCATACCCAAGAAGGGCTGGTGTAAAGCCCTTTTGCTAAAACCTTTACAATATGACTACCAAGTAATTTGGGGTTAGGCCAGGAAGATGGTGATAGAAAAATCTAGTCATATCCCAGATTGGAATTGTCACTGCGATAATGATGTACAGGTATTTTTAAGCGACTTCAAAAAGGAGGAAGTTCTCAATTCGATGCGTTTTTTTTTTTTTTTTATGTATGTACACCGATTACTTCGAGATTTGTAGACCGATTACAATTAAGAGCAAATTAAAAAGCAATTACTTTTTTAACTGGTGCAAAATGCTTTCGAGTTGGTCCCATATAAATTTCATTACATTTGATTGAGACGTTTTTTAACCAGTTTCAATAAACAGGTTAATTTGACTCCGCTTATCTAGATGATGTCTTAATAGTTTCGACTCCTCTCAGATCAGAGAACCGATTTGAGTCATTCTTATTTTTAGTGTTAAATACTGATACCAAATTGGAAAAGTTCTGACATTTATTTACACTAAAAAGAAACAAATAAAACTTTTTACCAAAAATATACCGACTTAAAAAATCCTACACGATATAAAAATATTAAAATCAGTGAAAAGGAAAAAAGACTTTATTCATGAAGTCGGGCGGGGCCCGTATCGTGTAGGGTTTTTGAAGTCGGTATTTTTTTTGTTCTAAAGTTTTATTTAATTCAAAGACAAATGCCATTCAGCAATCGATTTTCAATATCGATAAAATCATAAACTACCCATAGACAAACCGTGATAACAGAATGCAAGTCATTTTTCAAATAGTGTATGAAATAAATTACGACTTGCTCTACAATATCGCTAACAATAAGTTTTGCAGTTTCATGCACTTTAAACTAGCACGAGAAGCAGATAAAACGAACTACGACGTTTACACAATGCGCCAAATGAATGTATTTCGCAACTTGCAGTTAGAACTGCACAATACATGATCAGACTGCAACTTACTAACTGCCGGAAACTGAATCCTGACTGGTAATGGTGGTATACATGAGAGTTGACCTTATTTAATGTGACTTACTATGAATGTTAGGTTTAATTGAGCTGAACAGAGTTTGTATTTTTTTTTTTTTTTTTTTTTTTTTGTTGGGCTTCTCGCATACATTTCTGGGAAATGTGGTTGCTTAACCGGTCATTTGCTGGCGAAGCCAAAAGAGGCCTCCAGCCAGGCTTAAATTAAATATTAAAAACTAAGCAACTTTCGCTAAGGGCGCCCCCTGCGGGACACGGACCTCGGCTTAGGGCGTTGCTGGGGATATCAAGCTATTGTTTTGGGGACAGCTGGATCGGTATTATTTAAATTGTATTAGGGGATATTTAAAGCTACAGGCTCGGCACGGGCCGGCGCGAGCAAGAGATGGGAGGGAGAAGTGCTAACTTGAACGGGAAGGTGACGCGGCGATAGGCCTCCGCGACATCGGTGAGGCGGGCATCCTCGGCGGCGAGGGCGGTACAACGGTCGGGTGTTTAGTGAACGAGACAACGCGAGTCTCTTCATGTGATCTAACGTGATTTTATCGTCTGGATCGACCAGAACGTGCCTCGGGCGGCGTACTCTACTGATACGGGAGGGTTCGTAGTCGGCGGCTGATACCACAAGGGGATTTGGGTGGGACAGGGCAGAATCGAGATAGCGTTTAGACGCTTGTTTCATAAATTGCCTGATGGTCGGCAAGTTAAGGTCGAAATGGAGTTGGTCGTTTCGCATGTACAGAGGCGCTCCGGTGGCCTTGCGCATGAAACGGGTTTGGAGGGTTTCTAATCTACGGAGTGGGTATGATTCAGCGTGTGCGAACACTGGGCTGGCATAGGTCATGATGGGTCGAATGCATGTGGTGTAAATTCTCACCTTATTTCTAAGGGATAATTTACTACGAGCGTTCAGAATATAGTGAAGGCGACCGAGCGCAAAGGCAGCGCGGGCACGCACCATCTTTGTGTGGGGAATGAAGGTCAGTTTTTTGTCTAGGGTGACTCCAAGATACTTGGCGTGCGGTTCCCAAGGAACCGATTGGCCCAGCATCGAGATCTCCCTGAAGCGTGGGTGGTCGTCGCCTAATTTGCAAAATAGGACGGCTTTACTTTTGATAGGGTTAACTTCGATCCGCCATTTCCTAAACCATTTACCGTAGACGTTGGCTGTGGTTTGGAGGATCTTAGTTATACTATCGGGAAGAGTTTGTATTGTAATTTTGTTTACTTTATTACAATGAATATTGTCTCCTGGGGGCCTAAAAAGGCCGCTTTAGCACAATCATAATATGAATCACATTAAATATCACCAAATGGTCCAGAAGGCCTAAAAAGACCGTATTAGGTTTTATCTATAAGGCATAATAATGATCTCAGTACGATACACATTAGAAATCACAAAATGGTCACTTAATCATAACTGACTATTAACGTGACCATTTTGTGATTTATACACATACGCCTGACACACTGAAACGTCGCTTAGTATTTAAGTTCCGCTAATGTATTTAAGATGCCCGTTTTTGATAGGAAAGCGGGTGTCACCACCAGTATAGTGGGACTTAATTATTAAGTGGCGTTTCAGTATTCAGCCGTAAAACTGTAAGTTTAAGTTCTTCCTGAAGTTTATGAGTGTTCGACATCGCGCCCAGCGTAGAATGATTTATCATGAACTCAATCAAAGTTATCAAACTTTGATACTAGAACCGGGCGCTGTCCTCTATTGGAAGGCGTTCCGAGTCTCTAGGGAGATTTATATAAGAATGAAAAAAGTAGCAAAAAAAATATATTGGGCTTAACTAAAAGAAAACTGGTTATGGGTAGCCGAAATTGCTAGTCATCATCATCATATCGCCATTTATACGTCCACTGCTGAACAAAGGCCTCCCCATAGATTCCACAACTGTGGCATCATTTTGCTGGGGATGTCTGCACATACTCACCACGCTTGGCAGGCGGGTTGGTGAGCGCAGTATGGCTACCGCTTCACAGAAGGGACGCTGCTGCACATCCCTCTGGTTTAGGTTCCCTTAGTCGACTTTCACGACATCCACGGGAGGAGATGGTGTGGTGGTATATTCTTAATCCGGACATCACACGGACTTGACACATTGCTAGTAAACTAACAAATAACTTTATTTATTGAATAGGTACGAAGTTTTGTATCACAGGGAAACCCATGCCACATATTTACGTATTATTGTGAACTATCAGTGCTTTCGGTATTTCAGTATATTGTGGCATTTTATCCTATAAATTTACGTAACTCACAATTTATATTGGTTAAGTGTACCTATTGTGGTTTGAACTAACTGAATATATTTTATAGTAAACAGTACACACTAAATACATACATTTCGCACTAAATATAAGAAATTTGACGAGTAGCATTATAAAGTCATTGGCTTACTGTTCGCGTTGGGCAACTGACAAGTACAGTAAGCGGTTGGTAATCAAATAAATAAATACAAATTAATATAAAATTGAAGTGTCCGCCCATTGTTATGATTATTCTTTATTGCACGAAAAGAAAATTCTAATCGGACAGTCAATATAAATTGTATATACATACTGCTACATAATCAAGCATTTACAGTATAAGCTGATCTCGCATTGGATAGGCTTTCGGTACGATGAGAGATTAGTTTAAACTGGATTTGTAGAGCTTGATGTGTTGCCGTGTGTACAAAAGCGAGCTTAACTCAGACTGATTTTTCTACCAGCGAAAACTTTTGACTGATAGAGACTGGTGGCAAAAAGAGGGCAAAGTTACATGTACAATAGTATTGAAACATTGCTTTTAAGGATGTTTTATTTTACAACTCATTATTCAATAAAGCTGTTTTAATCTTTTTTGACTATCTGTCTGTTCAAATGCTTACAATACGGAGGTTAATAACTTAAGCTTTTTATAGATTACAAGTCGCTGTAAATATTTTATACAATATACGGACGTGGTAGGTCGACTACCCCTGCACCGGTGACAGGTCGTGAAAAAACGACTTCGTATGTTTAATAATTTATAAAACTAAATATAGTGATTGTTTATGTTATTTTTATATCACATTATTAAATTTAATTGCCAAGTGATGTATCCATCGCATAAATAGTGTTTTTGTCGCAAGATAATTGTACCTTTATGGAAAATTCTACCGACCGGCTGTCAACAGATGATTTTGATATCACGGATCCCGGGGAGTATTTTGTTTTATACAATATTATTACTATTGTAAATACACACCACACAACACTACTAAACACTGCTCTGGCATGAGCTCCGTCCATTACTCACCGGCAGAGTTTATGTCTCGTTTTGCTTGACAATTTGTGGAAGCAATATTGACGACGAAAACGTTCGCCCCAGTCATAAAACTACAACTTTACTGAACAGTCACACTACTCAAATGCATTGCTCCCATATATAAAAAAATAATAATCTTTGTTTGGTAAA
The DNA here is from genome assembly GCA_947459985.1 of Diloba caeruleocephala. Classification (NCBI taxonomy): domain Eukaryota; kingdom Metazoa; phylum Arthropoda; class Insecta; order Lepidoptera; family Noctuidae; genus Diloba; species Diloba caeruleocephala. The sequence continues at coordinate 6,264,813 of OX381613.1, forward strand.
AAATTAACAATCCCTATTTGCTAGCTATTCAAAGTTACCCTCAATAGACTTAAGTAAATTGAAAATCAATTTGTTTTTAAGTCTTCAATACATAAATATATAATAAACATTTATCTGTCTTTTACATATCTTTTCTTGTTTTCTGCACATTAACTGTCTTTTGTATCCATTCTCCCACTTTCTAGATCCACATATTTTCCTTTCGAACACTTAGCTGCTTCATTTCATATTTCAGGTGACTTCTAAGTAGGTAAATTTGAATATGCTGACCCGCAGAGCTGCATCTCGCGAAATGGAGGATAAATTGAGGGCAACGCTAAGGGAATTGGAGTCCTCAAAAACCCTTTGCAAACAGCTGCTGCAGGAAAGGGACGATAGTGAAGTGGAGGTCAAGATAATCATTGACAAAAACACTGAGCTCAAGAACCAGCTGGCTGAACTGCATATCCATCACATGGACATACTCGACCAGCATCAACATCTGCGACAAGTCGTGGCAGACTTTCAACAGTGCAGTGACACTCATGAGTTGGCCCTGAAACGCATATCTCAACTTGAAATTGAACTGAGAGAGGCTCACAAGAATATCTCTGCAATAAATTCCAACAAAGTAAACATGCAGGCTGCTCACACCCACAGTCTCTACAATGAGTTGGTTGGAGGTGCAGCGGGGCTGGTGTGTAGAAAGCCAACTGTAACTATTGATCTGACGGGGGACGATACCATAACTAAACGTCCAATTCTATCTAGTCATAACAAAATTAAGAAATATATTAAGATTAGTAAAATTATTGTAAAGTATCAGAAATTGGTGAAAAAGTCAAATTTGTATAAAACTAATATTAGATTTAGAAAAGAACGGGTTAACTTACTCAACCAGCTAAATTATTACAACAAGGAACTCAATCAATGTAAAGAAAAGTATGATTTTGACACACACAGCCTGCAGGTAGAATTACTACACAGGGAGAATACTCTTAAAGACATATTTTATAAGTATGAAGCAAGCCAACAACAATTAAGTGAGCGCATGCAGGAGGCTAGTGAGTTGATGGATTTGGTCACATACAATGCAGAAAGATATGAGTCTTTGACTAATAATCTTTCCTGTAGCTGTGCCCACTCCTACTCACCTTCTGTGCTCAAAGTCACTCCTTTAGCTTTGCCTGTGGTGCCTCAAGCAGTGGAGAGTGTCAACATCAGGCAAAATAGCACATTAGTATACTCTGATACATTAGGTGTAGGCTTTGGGAAAATATTAAGTAACTGCCTGAACCATAGTGTAATTAACCATTGTTACCGTAACTTACATTTTAATGACATTATTAAAAGAATTTCACATACACAAATAGATGAGCAAACCACCGTGGTTATTCTGATTGGTGACAGCCTAGGTATTAGTAAAAAGGACTTAGTTCATGGTATTGAAACCCTACTAACATTAAAAATAGGGAAAATAATGTTATGTGCCTTGCCATTTTCTGACTCTCTGTCTGAGCAAGAGAATAATTATATTAATAATTTAAATAATTTAATGCATATGTTGACATGTCGTCATAGTGACCATTTATTGTTTTTTGATACTAACAAATTTGTTAGACATTTTATTTTGACACAGGAAACTATGCATCTTCCTAAGAAAAATCGACGTTTATTAGCTATGTTGATAGCTTATAATATAAACTCTGTTATAGGTAGTATAACTGAGCTTAAACTAAGTGACGAATCAGTATTATCTAGTAATTATAGTAATACTGTGATTGATTGTTTAAACTTTCAGAACCGACAATAGAGAAGTGTCATAACAATATTTTGCTTTATCACCAAAATGTTAATCGCTTCTCTGGCAAAACACTAGATGTGGAGATGTTAATAGATAAATACCATATGGATATTTTATGTTTCTGTGAAACATGGCTTAAGCCAGACAAAATGCTTTTTAACATAAATAATTTTGCAGTTGCCAGTGCATTCAACCGATTATCAGCGGAGGGTGGTGGTACTTTGGTCTTATGTAGTAATAATTTGCTCCATAAAGAAAGAAAGGACATCACTTCGTGCTCGGTTGATCGCTTATGTGAGGTAGCATGTGCAGAAATAGAAGGTTATACCTTTTTATGTGTATATAGACCACCTCTGTCAAACTTTTCGTTATTCTTAGTTACAATGGAAGTTATACTAAAAAAACTCTTTAAAAATAACAATCAAATTTTCCTATGTGGTGACTTAAACATTGACCTTTTAATAGATTCAGTAGAAAAGTGCAGGCTGGTCTCTTTATTTAAGTGTTACAATTTGAATTATATTTTTAATAAAGCAACTAGGACCACTGTCACATCAGCCTCATGCATAGACAATGTTTACACAAACTGTTTGATTAAAGATTCTTGTTTAATTAGTGGTGTCAGATCTGACCATACAGGTCAACTAGTTAGCTTCGAATGTAACAGGAAGCTCAAATCTGATAAAAATATTGAATTAAGACCATTAACTAAAAATAAATTACAAAAATTACACACCAGTATTTGTAGTAAACTTTTAAACTCTCGTTTTAGTTCAAAAAATCCCAACAGAAATTACTCTACTTTATTTGCTGTGATATGCCAGGAATTTAATAAAGCGTGTCCAGTTAAGAAAATCAGACTAACTAATAGATCTAAATTTAATGAATGGGCTACTAAAGGCATTAGAAAAAGTAGGGATGTTCTTTATAGTTTATATTATGAAAAATCATTAACGTCTGATCAAGCTGTCCATAATCATGTAAGAAATTATTCCAAGATATTTAAGAGAGTATGTATGCAAGCTAAATCAATGTTAATTAGCAACAAAATTAGTACTTCGGGCAATAAAATTAAAGCAGTGTGGCAGGTAATCAACAAAGAAACTGGCAATACAAAAAAACGGGATAGCGAACTATCTTTAAAAATCGATGACAGAATTATCTCAGATAAGCTCGAGGTCGCTAAGACATTAGAAAACTTTTTTACTAATATACCGATAGATACTACGAGTGTCCTTTCCTCATCCTCTGTACTGGCTGAATCTCTACTTAAACAGAACTTTTGTAAAGACATACCTACTTTTGAATTTAAGTACATTTCAACTAGTTCAATTATAAAAGCATTTAAAAGTCTTAACATTAAAAACACAGAAGACTTATGGGGTTTGTCTGTTAAGCTGCTTGGAACTATAATTGATACCATCGCCCCTGCACTTGCAGGTATTTTTAACCAATGTTTAGATAGTGGAACTTTCCCCGATTTGATGAAACATAGCAAAATAATACCAATCTTCAAATCGGGATGCAAGAATAATCCATCAAATTATAGACCTATTTCTGTTCTCCCATCATTGAGTAAAATATTTGAAAAAATTATTCTTGATCAAATGATGTTACATTTTAATTTTAACGGGATTTTACATAGCCGACAGTTTGGATTCACGAAAGGTAGGTCAACTACGGATGCAGGAGTAAAACTAGTGACGCAAATTCTCGAATCCTGGGAGGGTTCTCAAGATGCTATTGGCATTTTTTGTGACCTCTCCAAGGCGTTTGACTGCGTTGACCACAATACGCTGCTCTGTAAATTACGCCACTACGGAATTCGTGGAAGAGCTGCTGATCTTGTTTGTTCTTATTTGTCTTTAAGACTGCAAAAAGTAGATATAGATGGGGCTGCCTCTTTGGGTTCTACGGTTAAAATGGGCGTGCCCCAGGGCTCAATACTCGGCCCATTCTTGTTTCTAGCTTATATAAATGATCTTCCATATATGATGACCAAGTTATCGGATGTGATTTTATTCGCTGACGACACGTCCCTAATTTTTAAAATCAGTAGAAAAGATAGTAATGTTATTCATGTAAACGAGAGCCTAACTGTCCTCTCCAGTTGGTTTGCAGCTAACAACCTGTTACTTAATGCTAATAAAACTAAATGTTTAAAGTTCTCCTTACCTAATGCACCCCAATTGGGATTAAAACTAGTTCTTGATGGCAACCAACTTGTAACTGTTGATGAAACCGTATTTCTAGGTATAACTATCGACTCGAAATTACAGTGGAGTGCCCACATTAAAGCTATATCGGGTAGGCTCAGCTCTGCAGCATATGCAGTTCGTAAAATTAGACAGCTGACTGATGAAGCTACGGCCAGGTTAGTTTACTTTGCATATTTTCACAGCATTATGTCTTATGGTATTCTGTTGTGGGGATCGGCAGCCGACGTAGATTCAATTTTTATTCTACAAAAAAGGGCAATCCGCGCAATATATAATATGGGTCCTCGCGAGTCTCTTAGAACTTTGTTTAAAGATATCAATATACTTACATTGCCGTCACTCTATATCTTTGAAAATATTTTATACGTCCGTAAAAATCTGCATAAGTTTTATATAAAAAGCGATTTTCACAATATAAATACACGACATAAACATAAAATTATAGTGCCCAAATTTAGATTAGCTAAAACAAATAAGTCATTCCTTGGAAATTGTGTTCGCTTTTATAATAAGCTGCCCAAATCTGTTACAGACCTTACTGAGGGAAAGTTTAAAGCCCATATTAAACAGATCCTAATTAAAAAAGCTTATTATAGGGCTAATGACTATGTTGACGACAGAGATGTCTGGTATTGATTCCTTCTGCACATGTGGCTTCCCTGGAACCTTATTGATGAAATATGGATTTATCTAATAACAAATCAAAATTTTATAGTGATAGTAATTATTTTTCGAATATATTGATATATATTGTCTATATAATATATACTTTGACATATTAATTTTTTTTACTGACATATTCAATATGACATTCAAAGCTCTGGCGTTTAAAATGCCTTTCATTTTATATAATTTAGTTTCTTCTACATTTTGTAAATGTGTGAACTTCGTCGACTTTATTAGTGCTATACATTAATTGTTATCAGTTTTCTAGTGTGTTAGAGGCAATTGTCTGTTTTGTTATTGTGTGTATTTTACATTTAATTAGTCTACTTTGTTCGCACATACCTAGCTTATTACCATGTAATAACAAAAATGTAGTATAACTTTTTTTGAAAAGAGTATATCCATGGAGTTTCTTGCCGGCTCTTCTCCATAGGACCGACTTTTCCGAACCGTGCACTTAGCTTGACTTTTCGTAAGAGCCTATTAGGGCCTATATGAAATAAAAAATTTGAGTTTGAGTTTGAGTTTGTATAAATTGGTATTATTAGTTACCAGTGACGACAGAGACGTGGTCACTCACTGTGGGCCTCCTAAGAAAGCTCAAGGCCACTCAACGGCCTATGGTTAGAGCTATGCTTGGTATTTCTTTACGAGATCGAATCAGAAATAAGGAGTTCCGTAGAAGAACTAAAATCGAAACATAGCTGAAAGGATTAGTAAACTGAAGTGGCAATGGGCGGGGTACATTGCTAGTAGAACCGATTGCCGCTGGGACACCGCGCACCGGAAAACGCAGCGTGGTGTTGTCCTTCAACGGGGTGGACAGACGACCAAGGTCGCTGGGAGTCGCTGAATGCGAGCGGCATGTGGTCGTTCCTGGAAATTTATGGGGGAGGCCTGTGTTCAGCAGTGGACATCCTTTGGATGATATGATGATGATGAAATAGTTATTAATCTTTATTGTTTTATTCTAATTTCATTAACATTCATATGAAAAATAATTAAATTAAAATGAATTTATGTCGGAAATTTGTCGCACGTTGTAGTTTTTTTGTTAATATATATAAACCGGATTTTGATGGAACGGAAAACATATTACAAATGCCAATTGGGAGTTGTGGTTTTGATACCTAATATTCTTTAAAATTTTGTTTAATTGGTATTTAAAGTATCTAATGTGTGTTCAATCAACCTGTCCGAAGATATTGTTGACATCGTTAGGCAGGTTTCTCCGTGAATTTTCGCAGTAGGTATGTAAGATGAAGCAACACAAATGTTTCCATCTGTCACGTGCGTTGTTGTATCAAAGGCAAAAAAAATAAAAAAATAAAATATATATAAATTTACGAACTTAGACTTACCTAACTTCGTCAAAATAATTGTTAATATAAATTGTCATAGAAAGAACTGTGAAATATCGAATATTACTTAAACAGTCCGAATATTGTTAGCTTATTATACATTTTAGTCAAGTGTGAAAATTTACATTGTTAATTATTATGTAAGAAAATTTATAGTAATGCATCTTTCTGTTATGCGATGTTTTATATTCCATTTTTTCTATTAAAATAGGATTTCTTATCATCGTCTTATAATAACTTTGTCTTAGAGTAACTAAGCACTTAGTAAAAGGGGATACAGCCATTCGATAAGCAACTATTTTAACTACTTCAGTCATTTAGAGCAGATACCAGGAAACTAAACCACCATTAACTTAGTTTTAGACACCTTAACGATAGCAGACGTTTCTCCGGAACCAGTTGCCAACATACATTTAATTCAATAGACCATAATTTTATTACGCCTTTCCGAGACAAAATTAATTCGAATCATTGCTATAAATGGTTGAAGGTCTAAGACCGGGCTTTGCGAGATCTCGAGTCGTGGGGCTGAACGCGTAATGCGTCATGTTAAATGCTCGATTCGTCTTCTATTGCGAAAATTACACAATCAATCATTACCTAACTTACACATTTTTAGTACAAACACGCGAATGTAAAACAGATTTAATGAGTTCAACTGTCAACATAACCAAACTTTCACTAATATGTTATTTTCAACAGTCACTTAAACACTTGACAGTTTGTTTTTCCCAGACATAACGTAAAAAGGCGCTTTTATGATATAATAAACACGTCCGTTCCATTGATGAAAATTCAATTAAGTTTATTTATAAAACCGTACGCCGATACACAAACCGTTCAAAACATAACTAACATAACGTTCGCGTAAGTAAAACTGCTGTGTACTGAAGTTAGCTGTTGTCGTCAGGGCAGCCAACGTAAATCAACATGGCGTCAATGCTGCCAATATGGCCGACCGGCGACTACGCCGGGCATCGGCAGCAGTCAACGGCCTTTGTAGTAATGAATGGGGAACGAATGAACTTTGACGAACCTGTTCGATCACTGCATTTTGCTCTTGCGCAGCTATTACAATAAATATGTTTCATAGCGTGAATTTTAAGTCAAAGCTCGCTGTATTTTTTGTTAACATAGGCGTTAAATATACGATCGCTGATAAAACGATTCCTGTAATATATCAAGAATTGTTTATTAGTTTATTATAAATTTAAATTTATACCATTATAAATTGCATAATTAGATAGAATAGTAATAGATAGTGATAATGAGGAAAATAATAATTTCTGAATAAAAATTACTACTTGTTAATTTTGCTTTTGACTCGGAGCTTTTTATGCCACGAGACTGTCCAATCTTCGGATTCAGTCATTTAAATTGCTTAACGGCTGAAATTAGTAATCAATCTAATCAGCAATCTTTGGATTTGGGGTTGAAGATTTGTCTATTTTATGTATTAAATACTTAAATGTGACGTTAACTCAATAACAGTGATCTTAACACAAAAACAGATCAAGTTCAAAATCTTAAATCTAAGGATTAGATTGATTATTAATTTCGGCCGTAAATAAACCTAAACAGAAACTAGCTTTAATTAATATGTTGTAACTTAGTCTACTAGCTTAGTTAAGATAATCAAATAAAGCGGACGAAACTCGTTGAATAAATTACTGAAACTTCTTGCAACCAATTCAAACTGTTCAGAACAAATAGTGTCTTAGAACTTGATGAATCCTGTATAAATTTTTTTTTTACAATTGAACATACTTAAGCGTACTGTCACGCTTGCATTCCGCGAAAGGATCGGTAGAGGTGTACAGTGTTTTCACCGAAAACAAAAGATATGGATGTGTTGTGGGCTCATTGGGAGGTTTTTCCATAATCGCCACGCTTGGCAGGCGGGTTGGCGATCGCAGTTGTTTTGTTAATGTACTCAAAGGACGCTGCTGCCCATCCTCCGGCTAATCCCTTAGTCGACTTTTACGACACCCACGGGAGGAGATGGGGTGGTGCTATTCTTAACCGGCACCATACGGCCACTATCGTATATTATTAACATCACTAACGGCCGAAATTAATAATCAATCTAATCCGAAATCTTCAGACATTAATCACATTTCTCCCAAAAAACAGATATATCGGTAATCCGAAATCCAGAGATTTTGCATTAGATCGAAATTCGGCCGTAAAAGTACTACAGCAAGCAAAATCGCGGATTACATTTTATTAATACTGCAGTTGTCAAATACACGTGGTGTTGCGCTAGAGTACCGCTGATAGTGAAAGTGTAAGTGCTAACTGAGCATAAGGAACGTTACACGGGTGCTGCAACAGTGTTGTTAATAACGGTGATGAGAGAAGTATTCAGGAAATGACCTCTGCTATTATTAGTTCCGATACATTGTGTTGGTAGACTGGTTTCTCTAATTAAGCAAAGTTCCCAATCGCATCTTTATTTATACTTTTATGCAGAATGGTTATAGCACTTGGCGGACCTAATGCCATATGGCATTATATACCAGTCAGCTTTGGGTCATAAAAGAAATACATTAAAAGGGGTAGGCACAAAAAATAATATTTTAATAATTAATAATAACATAAACATACATTCATCATTCTACATACTAAAAGTACGGTAAAATACATATGTTATAGAATTTAAATTAGATATAATATGTGAACATTCTTGCGTTTAATCAGTATAACTAATAAAATATTTTCACACCCAGTTGTCGATAAGGACTGAAAGAAGAAATAAAGAATATTTATTCTCGCCCAAAATGACGACGACATGACGATTGCAGCGATTTCTAGTATCTATAATATACCGCGCTTGAACGAAAATTTCCTTGAACCTTTTTTATACCAAGTTTTTTAAGCATGTTCCATAATTTGATTGCTGAGACAGCACATGAATTAGAAATAAATCCTGCACGGTAAGAAGGAATCTAAAGTATCTAAGGATTTTAGGCAGCACGCAGGTTACGGCTGTGAGAACTACCCATAACTTGAAATAATAAGGAGTATTAGGATCATTTATAACGGAGACGAGGAGACAAGAGATTTCAAAGATATCGGAAGCAAGGAGATATGCCATGTAGATCAAAATGTATGTAATGTAATAAAAAATACAATCATTTTCAATTTATTCTTTTTATAGACAAATCCAAGAAAATTCTTTCACTTGCATATTGTATATGATTCCTTCCTTGATAAAGTTATTATTTTCGCTTCTGTTTTTGCATGTTATCCTCGAACAACACGACAATTTAACAAAGTTTGACTTACGCGATCGAATCTCAACTGATGTTATAAAACGGCCATTTTTTCCGGATGGCCCAAATTGGTCCAGTCGCGGTGGCGCGGTTACGCCCCCGTACCACTTCTCCTTATTTCCTATTTCTGTGGTTTGACACAACTGTGTTTCACGTGTACGGAGCTACTGGCGAATCACTTCTCTTTATTGGTCGTAGCATCATTACAGAAATTTATAATTGGAGCGAGTTCACTTTGATGTAAACGTCACGCCTGCGCATATCATTTGTAATACTACCCAGGCTTCGTCCTGCGTGCTGCGTGGCACCACACTGCGCTCGTCATCTGGAGATATTCGATATTACCAGAGTAATCTTAAAACAGTACTGCTTGGCAGCAGAATATCTGGCACTATGGTGGTACCTACCATTTGTTTTTATAGGTGCCCAGTGGAAATTCTTCATGAACTTCCTTCGCCCCGGGGAAGGGCGAAGGGGTATGCCGGACTCCTAACGGCTAAAACCACTGGAGCGGTCATCTTCGGCACCTAAGGGAGGCTCCAGGTCCTCGTATGATCACACTAGAGCCGCCCACTGGTGCCACGCCTATAGGCATATCCCTGAGAGGGTAGTAAAGCGGTCACCCCCTCGAGGGGATTGCAAAGGATCCCCCAGCGGTGGTACTTAGCCGGACTTTTGCAGAAAGAGTACTTATTTATTATTTTATTTTATTTATCCCAGTGGAAACTCATCATGAAACTCTTCCGCCCCGGGGAAGGGCGAAGTGGCATGTTGGACTCCCACTGGCTAAAACCACTGGGAATAAGGCATCAGGACGGTTGTCACCCCAGCGCCGTCTCCTTCCTCGTTGAGTAGGACTGGCCCTCTCCCAATCCCACTCTGCGGTCGCCTTCTGGAGCATGAAGCTCTCACAGAAGGAAACCACTGCATTCCAGTTTGTCGTGCTTTGCCAACATAGCCGACACTACTGCCAGCAGAGAGAGACCTTGCTCAGTCTGATCGACCAGGATCCGCCGCTCGACCACCCACGCAGGGCACGCCTCGAACGTGTGCTACGCGGGTATCCTGGTCGCTATCACAATGGTGGCATTGTGTCGTGGCTTCGCGTCGTATCCTGTGCAGGTACGCACCGAAACAACCATGCCCGGTGAACACCTGCATCGGGCGGTAGGTGACGCGCTCGTTTCTTCTGAGCCAGGCTCCGAAGAGCGACCTGCGCAAACGCAAGACGCAAACTGTGTCCGCAGGCGGTAACGACACTTTCCAAGGGCACGCCGCCGAGCTAGCCACCTCAGCCTGTGAAACGCCGCAGAAAGAAATCTATTACCAGCACAAAACCTGATTCACTATATTTTAACGGCTTTAGACAGACGAGAGGACATCACAGAATTAAGAGAGTTGCTTTTACGTTACCATAAAAAGAGATATTCGTGTAAGTAATATCTCCTATGAAAATAAGAAGGTAATGGTTCTGTACTCGTACACACTGCTTTATTTTTTAAGATAAATCATACCCATGCGGCGTCGTGTCGCGGCACGGCATGGGACGGCGCCCCTGCTGTCGCCGTAATTGACGGCAGACGTGGTTCAATTGATGTTTGTTGTTCATAGAAAGGTTACAGGACACATGGACCTGTAAAGTGACAATTTCTTCCCAGATATGGAAATGAATTGCCACGTGACCGTAAGCCGAGCCGATGGCCGCAGCGCTCTGCCGTGCCGCGACGTGATGCCGCGCCGTGGTGAGTGGCCTAGCCCTTACGCAACAAGCCATTTATTTTTCTTAACACGATACCTAATCCGACCTTTCATAAATTCACTACAAAATACCAACACGTTTACCTAAGATTAGTTTTTTTTTTTTTTTTTTGTTGGGCTTCTCGCATACATTTCTGGGAAATGTGGTTGCTTAACCGGTCATTTGCTGGCGAAGCCAAAAGAGGCCTCCAGCCAGGCTTAAATTAAATATTAAAAACTAAGCAACTTTCGCTAAGGGCGCCCCCTGCGAGACACGGACCTCGGCTTAGGGCGTTGCTGGGGATATCAAGCTATTGTTTTGGGGACAGCTGGATCGGTATTATTTAAATTGTATTAGGGGACATTTAAAGCTACAGGCTCGGCACGGGCCGGCGCGAGCAAGAGACGGGAGGGAGAAGTGCTATCTTGAACGGGAAGGTGACGCGGCGATAGGCCTCCGCGACGTCGGTGAGGCGGGTGCCTAAGATTAGGTACATTCGACCGCTTTTACTCAAATCGCTCAAATAAACAATGGGTGGACACTAGGGTTGCATAACGTAACAGTTCTTTTGTTCCCACTGTTCCGAGACTCTCATCCTACACAATTAGCTTTCCACCGTTCCTTATCTTGGTATGTTATTATGTGTTTGATGTAATTGCTAAAGACGTGCTTGTGAATCAGATAAGTATCACGTTTCGTGGTTAAAGAAATTAACTAGGTACGTTGGGAAAAACTCTCGTTTTCGTACGTGGAGCTCGCTTGTGGAGACGTGGCGCTTTATTTAGGTACATGATTGAGGATGATGATGTTTTATCAAAGAATTTGTTGGATTCGTCATTATTTCGGCCGAATAAAGTCCACTGCTGAACACAGGCCTCCCCAAAAATCGCCACAACCAGCTGTCTGGGTGTGATGTGTGCTCATTGGAGGGTTTTGCCATAATCACCACGCTTGGTCGGCGAGAAGGCGATCGCAGTTGAGTTGTTAATGTAATCGTAGGACGCCCATGCTCCGACTGATCCCAGTTTCGCCTTTTACGACACCCACGGGATGAGATGGGTTGGTGCCCCGCGGTGATGGGTGGTGGTTGGTGGTGGCTGGTTTCGTGATTAACATGAATCTTCCAATTTATTTTTCGTTGTCAAATACAGACAGATTATTTAGTCATAATTTATTATTAAAATTCAGTAATTATCTTAATAGAGTATCGTCACAACTCACAGCATGCAAGTTGAGAAACACTGACGTTTTAATTAGTGAAGTGAATCAATTAGTAGTGGACCGGCAGGCATTTATTATAGTTTATCACGATTCTAAAGATCTTATAATTATAATTGAATAATTACAGCTATTGGAAAAATAACGTGAATAGTTATCGTCAATTACCAAACATTAAGTATTATTGATTTTTGGAAAGAGTTAACCTATTTTAATACAAATTGCTCAATGTAGAACTATTTAAAATAATTTGAATTAAAAGGTACATCTATCTTGTTACACAAAGACAAAGCAACACATAATATTACATTGAATGCGTGAAAACATAAAGGTAGACGCAATACAATTTCTGCGTTTTTTTGTAAAACTTTGCCCTAAACTAGGATTTCTATGTCGTGGGTGCGTTTACAGATATTAATTCCACACACATTACACCCAGACGCGGAACTACCTGCAGTTCGTACAAACATTTGTTCCGTGCGGGAATCGACCCGCGACCCGGAGCACAGCAGCCGACTGTATCAGCCACTCCACCAAACGTGCCGTCCAAAAATAATCACCTTAATATGAAGACATAATTTTGGCAAACACCATGATAATATTAATAAATAATTGACCTATTCGCCTCGCATATTAATTTCTGTCCCAATTTTACGAAAGACTGATTTGCATAAAAAAGCCCTCGAAGCAAAAAAAGGGAGGGCGATAACTATTTGAATAATAACGAGAAAAATCGAATTGGGCTGGAATATTGCGATGGCGAAATTGTTGTATCTGGTGAATTAAATAAGTCGCGTGATTTTATTTGTATTACAACTAAGTCCTGGTCAAAATCAGATGATTTTCGTAATTATGCTTCTAATGTTTATGCTACCTAAATAATTCTAAGACTTGAAATTTATTATAAAACACATTCTTTGAAAAACATTACTTCTTCTTCCGTTGAGTCCGTGTGTGTGGTGTCAAGATTTAGAATATAGCACCACTCCATCTCCTCCCGTTGGACGTCGTAAAAGGCGACTAAGGGGCTCTATAAACCAGAGGGATGGGCAACAGCGTCCCTTCTGTGGAACAGTAGCCATACTCCGCTCACCAACCCGCCCGCCAACCGTCAACCGTGACGTCTTCTTCAACAGTATTTCTTCTTCCTACCCTTGTCCCAAGGTACTTAGGATTGGCGCAATATGGTACTCATAGTGCAACGATTTTGGCAAAAGGGTTTTACACCAGTTCGTTGTGTATGCAAGTGATGGTGGTTTACACGCCACCTGCGGGTAAACTAAAGTGGTACGCACCGGGTTCCGAACTCCCATAGTCGCCTGCTACACCCACGGGGTGTGATGGGGTAGCCCTATTCATGACCGGAGCTACATGGGAAAAACAGTGGTCTACGTTATTTAAAATTTAATATCTCATACATCATTCGTTAGAAGGCATTAGTACTGAAAAAGTTGTGAATGCACAAACAATCTTTAAGCAAGTTGTGACATTTCATGAACATATTGCAATACGTAAAATTCAAGGGTGGATTTATGTGATGTGCAACGCTTTGCTTGTCCTATTAAATGCAAACAGATCATGAAAAGATCTTAAAGAACCGTTCCTTGATTTTACATTTCGAAAGCAGTCAGGGACGTTGGAACTGCCATGGATTCCAAATATTCTTTCTCTTTTGAAACTCTTTCAATTCTGGCTGAAAAATAAGTGATTGTCATTCATCCTCAGATTAGAGCTGGCGAAACTTTGCGTAGCTGGAGATAAGCTGCAAAGTTTTTAATATTCAACAGTTCTCTGGGGAAATCACAAATTGAGATTAGTCAACTGAAGAACAGACAAGAACAGTACAGTGAACATTTTCTTAAGTAAAAGTACTTTCCATTACCTCTTTCAGTATCTATGTTTGTATTCAGAAACGTTATTGAAAGAAAAACGATGATTGCAAAGACAAGTAATGAAGTAGAAACATTGCGAGAAACTGGCAGGAGTGGCATTGAGGAGTTGAATAACGAGATCAGTATTATAATGAGGCTGTGGCGTACCGCTTGCTGTAAGGGTAGCCATAATTGTGGCGATGTTCCGATTAATTTTAATGAACTCGTGTTGGGTAATGTGCGTGTTGTTATTAATTGCATGCAAAAGTTATTTGATTTTATGTTTTCATATACTGGTTTAATTTTAATTGGAAGGTTCTGCTAGAATGTTGAGTATAAATGATTGTTAAGTCATAAACTGTTATTACTTAACTGCTAGTTGATTAAACGAAGTTTTGATAAAAAACTTTTTGAAGTTCTGTACATGTACATGCTGGTCGTATTTAGGGAAAAACGAAGTCAAACTGAAAAGAAAATCTAGAATCAAGCTAAGTCTCGAGGGTCACGGATGCGCAGACTGGGGAGCCTGCGTGCTCACACCGAGTGACGGGGGTCGCGCCGGCACGCACGTCGACTCGTGCCGCCATGTGCGTAGCTTGGAGGTTTAGGGGGATCCTTTACAATCTTCTAAGAGAAGTTCCTGGGGGGCGACCTTTATACAGTCGCCTTCCCTCCGCTAAAGAGGGTGACCGCTTTACAGTCGTCCCCTCCATGATGGGTGGCACCAATGGGCGGCTGTAGTGTAATCTTACGAGGACCTGGAGCCCCCGTTCGGTGCTGAAGATAACCGTTCCAATGGTTTTAGCCTGTAGGAGTCCAGCATACCCCTTCACCATTCCCCGGGGCGAAGGAAGTTCTTCTGGAATTTCTATTGGAGCGCAATAAAAAATTACAAAAAACTTATCAAGCTAAGTAGAATATAAATTACTTATTTAAATTCAAAACGTAATTGTACTTCAAATCTACGGTTTAAAGGCCTTTCATGAAATTTGTTCGCCAGTTATCAATATTATGCAACCGAAAGAAGGGGAAAGATGTAGGTACCTATTTTCCTTTCACCCTCAGACTTACGGGACACTAAATTTGGATTTCTAATAATAGTTACATACATATAATAAGCACATCGTGACTTATGGTGTTCAGAAACGCTATATGCCAATAGCGCGTTACAGACTATTTGCTATAATAAAATAGCGCGCTATTTTACACGCTAAAATTATAACGAACTGGGCGTACGCAAATGCGCGGTGAATATTCTCGAATCACGCTAAATGTCGTCGGACAGAGAGCGCGCTGTGTTAAGACAGCGTGCTTTATATGTACAGCGCGCTGTTTTAGTTATAATATAGTATATTTGATACGTAAAATAACATCTATCAAAATAAAATGGAGCAGTAAGAAAAGTTAATGAAATTTTCTTCATACTTTACAGCCATGGGATAAGTTTGGAGATTTTTATGTACCTACTAATTAATATTGGATAGGTTTATGTTTCTTTTATTGTTAATTTCTTATAGCAGTTTCACGGAACGGAATTATTGATTTTGTGTATGCATATTATTGGCGTCTTTATTATTATTCTCGACTATTGGCGCCGGCATAGCGTGCGCTATACGTTGCGTGAATATAGCACACTATTTAATCGCGCTAGACGCTACATTAATCTCCACTATTCGTGACTACAAAAAACGGAGGGATATCTATCTCTATACTTCGTTTAGAACAGGGATTCCCAAACTATTTTGGGCAAGAGACCCGTTTTCCAAAATGAACTGATACCTCAGACTCCCTAGCCAAATTACTTTAAAAATCCATCTCTAGTTTTTTTCCTATCGATACACAATACTTACTATTATACATTCTTATAACAAGTTGGTACACGCAACACAACTTATACAGTATCTTGAAAGTTTCAAATAAGAACTTGTGTTAGTTAATAGGGGTAGATTTTTAGACCTCATCGACCCCCAAAATCAGTTTTCGTTTATGTCGACCCCTGGGATCCGCTGACAACTTTGGGAATCCTTGGTCTAGAAGAAGAAATAAATAAATACAGAAATTGACTGTTTAACAAAAACACTTAAAGCAACGTGAAAATCTACACATGGCGAAAGAAAGTAGTGTCCGTAAACGCTGTATCCACATTAACGTACAATTACTTATAACTTAACTTGACACTGGGAAAATGTTATTACAAATGCCAAAAGAAAAACTTATAATGTAGAATCTTAGAATCACGTATCTCTGCACCAATTTACAGCCTACTCTGAAAGTCTCGAGCCGGCCACAGTATGAAATATAATTGGTGCTCCAAACGACTCCAAATGAGCCACGGACGGACGCAAGTGCAATTAGTCCTCCCTAATAATAAAGGAACTGCCTTGTTATGCTGATTGTAATTTTTTATAGCCACACTAAGCCCAGGTAACGAGAATTTTCATCTTATCGATCGTGTTAATAAATAGTGATATCTTAGTCCGGTTGAGGATGTTGTTGTTGATTGTTGGTAAGTTAGTGAAGCCCAATAATAGCTGGACAAGCCGAAAGGCTAAACGGGAGTGAATGATTGAACGTACGGTACGGTACGTACTTTTTATTGATCCGGTCGAAATAAATCTTGTACTTCCTTCGCCCCGGAAAAAGGGCGACGTACCGGCTAAAACCACCGGAGTCGTCGGCACTATAGGGAGGCTCCCGGAACTCGAATAATCTCCATCTAGTGTTGAAAGCAACACTAGATGGAGATTATTCGAGTTCCTGGTATAAAGATACCAGAATTATTTTCTAGGCACATCTCGAAAATAATTCTGGTATATTTATAAATAACAGTATTGAATAGTTCTAAAAGTGATATACCCTGAGCTTAAGCTCTGGCGTTAGCAAACAATTAACGTACATTTCTGTACTTAGGTAGGCACTGAAAATATACAAAATAATTAGAAAGCACTCGATCCCTCCAACATTTGAGGACACGACTTTCTTTAATGAATCCTCAAGTGCTTTTAAATCCAATATCCGAAGTTTTTCGTAAACATGTATTTGAAAGCGTTAGAAAATCTTTAAACGCATTTGCTCCTTATTTAAATTTATCTGTGATGTAGGTCATGGAATTGACGTATTAAATTAAATTATTGAGTAATGTCGTAGGTATTATCAGGCCTATGTTGCTCCATACGTAATTACTTAATTAGGAGATGAACATACGATACGAAGCCTGCGCGTTGACCAAATAACAAAGGGGCGAGGGCACTACGAGTCAACGTAGAACGGTACCACAGATTAGATAATAGCTACTACGTAACTATCGTGACGCCATTATCATGTAGTCCGTTTATAGCAGGGGTTCCCAACCTTTTTTTGTCTACTGCCCACTTTAAGAATAATTTTTTTTTTAACGCCCCCCTTTTTAAACATACTTAAAAACCGCTAAGTACTTATAACTGATTATTGAAACGCAAATTTATACAGACAGAGTATCTTTTATTGAAAATAAAACAAACATAATCAATTCTTATATAAAAATGAATGTAAAGGTTGAATCTGATGCTGTTCAATAAGTTTGTTGATATCAGGTTCCAATTTACTCAAAAACAGCCGCAAGTCGCCACGTTCGGTAACACGCAAACGATTTCTCT
Organism: Diloba caeruleocephala; assembly: GCA_947459985.1. Taxonomy (NCBI): domain Eukaryota; kingdom Metazoa; phylum Arthropoda; class Insecta; order Lepidoptera; family Noctuidae; genus Diloba; species Diloba caeruleocephala. The sequence continues at coordinate 6,282,579 of OX381613.1, forward strand.
TTTTAGTAAGCAGCGTTGCCACAGCACTAAATCCACGTTCACACAAATATGACGATGGGAATGCTATCAAAAATCGTTGAACAATTGACCACAATCCTGGGTACAATTGCGGGATCGGTTTTTGTAGCCAAAATTCTTGATATCCATTTTTGAACTTGATTTTTATTTCTTCGTTTGTTGTCAATTCTATAAGTTCTTCTTCCAGCTGAGGTGACATTGCTGTTGACATTTGAAAACGGATCCAACACCCAGTCTGGTATTTCCAAGTTTAAAATGTCCTGGTATCGTTCGGTGAAGTCAATGTGGAGGTTTTCCAAATGTTGGCAGTAGGCAAACAAGTCGTCGTTACTGCAGTATACTGATAAATTCGGAAAATTGTGAAACTGAAACTGTGAAATAATCTATCATTCAAAGAGCTGCTACGGATTTTATTGACTGCTTTGATGACATATTGCAGTGATTGAAATAGTCGTTCACTTAAGTTTCTAGCAACCAAATGTTGTCTATGAATAACGCAATGTATAACAAGGACATCTGGAATTTTATTCTTTAAGTATGCTATGAAGCCTTTATGGCGCCCTGTCATAGCCGGAGCGCCATCCGTAGCAACTGATATAATATTTTTCAAAGGAATCTCTTTCTCTTCACAAAACTTTTCCAATGTATTGAATATGGTTTCGCCTTTTGTATCTGTCTCCAAATTTCTGGCAAACAATAGTTCTTCACGTATTTTCTCATCTTTAATAAACCTCACGTAAGATAGCAACAACGCTTCATTAGTTGGTAAAGTGGACTCATCGAGCTGAATTGAGAATTGACTAGTCCTCAGATGATTGCACAATGATTCTTCAATGTTTTCAGCCATTTCATCAATTCGTCTTTGCACAGAATTATTACTCAAAGGAAGTTTTCGGATAATATCTGCGGCCGGTTTATGAAGCACAGTAGTTATTACTTCCTTTATTGCTGGCAAAATTAACTCTTCTCCGATGTTGTGTGGTTTGCCTTTTTGAGCAATTAACAAAGAGATATTGTACGCAGCTCGAAGTCCGTCGTCATCTTGCTTAGCAGCCGCCGAAAATAGTTTTGATACACTTGGCTGAGTATTATGCTTCTTCTCTAGGTCTTGAAAATATGCTACATTCTTTTCTGTCTTATCTGGATGCATTTTATTCAAATGATCTTGCAGTCTTGAAGGCTTCATTGCTTCGTTCGAAAATGTTTTTAGACATAGAAGACACAAAGGCGACGACGGGTTTGTGGGATTTTCAATAAATTCGAATTTAATATATTCCGCAGAGTATTGCCGTCTATTCTTTTTTACTTCCGACATTGTTTTGTTTTAAGAAATACGTAAGTGTTGAAATCAAGTACTGCTTATCTATTATGCGCGAAACCGCAAATGAAAATAATATAAATTTACGTCGTTTATATAGGATTGCATAAGCAGCACGCACCAACAGGAATAAGACAAAAGTGCATAAACTCGTTTATCTCATTCGACGCCCAATCGTACTCGACAAGCAAGAACAAGTATTATAGAACCAGCCGTTTGGTATAGGAATGTACAATTCGGATTATTTAACAAAAACTTGTTAAAACATGATTGCCCGCGGTCTTTTATATCGAACCGAGTTTGAGCTATATCTTAATTAATATTAGTTGATGTTCACAAGATGTAGTCGAGAGTCGAGAGCTCAGTCGGTGTCTAAGAGTCTTCCTAGCTAGGTAGATGAAATTATAAATCGACCCCAAAGCCCTACACAATGCCCCCTTTTTTTTCTGGGTCTCTTACCGCCCCCCTTTAGGCCTGCAGCGCCCACAAGGGGGCGTTATCGCCCACGTTGGGAAAGACTGGTTTATAGTTTTGTCTCGTTCAATCTTATGGCTGTACCTAATTTCTTTGGGAAATAAAAGTGTAACTAATACACAATTCGAAATTGAATGAATTAATATCTCGAAAAGCATATCGCTTCATGTGACACCATAAGAATACTACATTCTCGTGTTTTGCAGTGTAGATGTAGTAATAAGTATGTAAATAAACATTTATTCATATTGTAGTAGAATAATTGATCTATAAGTTAAATTTTATTTTTAGATATATAGGTGCTATATTAAAAAACCGGACACCACACATAAAAAATGAAGACTGCACAAAATAGGTCATATGTAAAGGTTTTTATTATCATTATTTAGACTAGACAATGGTTTATAGGCAACATTCCACTTCAAACATTGAACAAAAAAAGCACATTTCTACCAATAACATAGCATAGGTTCTTTTTCAGGTGATTAATCTCGCAAATCCAGGTGGATTCGAACGGAATTGAAAATAAATTCTAGGCTACTCCTGTTGTACATACGGGGAATTAATTCACAATTCAATTGGGCTGGTTATAATTTAAACCACTTTTATGTAGAGTTTTATATTATTATAGCGGCCCGTCCCGGCTTCGCACGGGTGGACATTAATTTTTTAAACATTTTGGAGTAAATGTAAACATGGTCTGATTTTGGTCGGCATTTCTATCAACTTTTACACACAAGTTATAGTTACATGACTACAATAGTTGGACATATAGTATCGCGAAGTTTTTTGTAGATATTGATATGTTCTTTAATATTGTGGAATACTTTTCTGTTTTATCATCGCATGCAATGTGTAAAATCCAACTTTTGAGAGCGCTATTTATCTGTTGCACTCATAGGCTGCATGCTCATTTTTCGAGTAAAGTTCTGGCCGAAATAACATAGCTGATTTTACTATTTTCTAAACCATTCGATATATTACATACTGGGGTTTACAGCCTGCGCCATGCGCCTTCGAAAATAATGTAAAATTGCATCAAGAACCAATTCCGAACAAAAAACAGAACAGTTTTGGTAGGCGCAACGACGATATGTGACGATACTGTCTATAGAAAACATGTCCTCCCCAAAAAATTGCCCACTACCGGGCAGGGTCACAGTAGTCGGCCAACATTACATCACCTATTGTTAACCGCGCATCATGAATAAAAATCGAATATATATATATTGTTTCCGATATAAATCTAATCTGATTATAGCTCAAGTTATTAAATTAGGTATTTAATTGAGGAGTTTAGAAAGTGAGTGTGTGTATAGAGGCCTATGCCTCGACGTTGAGGGTAATATGCCACAGGCTTCAAGGTTTTTAATTTATTTAATAATAATTGAACCCCACTGGGTAGTCGTTATCTCACCAAGGGATAAGGTAATCCTGGAAGGCAGATTAAAGCAGCTGCTTGATTTCTACCTACGTTTTGATAAAAAAAATGTATATCATAAGGAGTATTAAGAAGCTTACAGAACGCAGGGCAGTTTGTGGCGAGCTGAATGTGAGTGGCGACACTGCGTACACGAATGCTCCAGAGAGTCGGTCAGGGCCTCGACTCCGGCTTGGCTTTATTGGTCGGTTGGAGTGAAACCCCACGAGTGCCCGTAGGATTTTCAACTCTGGCTTGCCTTAATTGGCCGATTAGAGGGGGGCCACCAGAGCTATATGCTCGGGGGTGGAAGTGTCTAATGGCGTAATAACGAGGAAACCCACTGCGAGTCTTCGAGACGCGCAGTGGTGAAACCGGTGCCGCACCTCTCGACACCCCTAGCCGCTCACACCGGTGTTGCTTGTCGCCTGTAGTGGTGGCCATTTAGGGGCCCATCTTGTGAGTGGCGAGTCACCTTCTGCCACAGAATTTCACTTTAAAGGTTGATAGGAAGACGGCGTTGTTTCCTTTTTTCTTAGTATAAAATCCATTTAGCACCCATTGCAATATAAGGATACTTGTAGTTTCCATTTCATATAATAGTTTTATTACCTCCGGGGACAATCCGAGACTGCATTTTATAGTGCAGCCATGTAGAGTCCACGGTTCGTATCCTATTACATTTTAGATTAAGCGTAAGTGTATATACGGCACATATAACAAAAAACAGATTGTACATTTTTTGTCTGTCTGTCTGTGTATTCCAGGTAATCTCCGAAACGGCTGGACCGATTTTGACGGGACTTTCACTGGCAGATAGCTGATGTTATAAGGAACAATTTAGGCTACTTTCATATTTGAAAAATAAAAAGAATGAAATCCAATACTTACCTATAGGCTTAAATAATCAAATATCCGATTTCTTTTAAATTAAACAGCGGGTGAAACCGCGGGACACAGCTAGCTTAGGATAAGTTCATGCAAAAGTGGGTCGTCGCCGTCGCAGCTTGTTTTTTGGTACTTCGTTGCAGAAGTCAAGCACCGTTACAGATACAGATAAGTACTTTTGTTCAGCCGGTATTGTTTGTTATGTTGATACGAAAAAACCGGCGCTTTCGGTCGTCTGCTTGAATTACAACCCGGTATTCGGGATAATATTTTTGTGTGTTTCTCAGTATACTATACTCTTGTGGGTGTTGTAGAATGCGGCTAAGGGACTTTCTTTATAACAGAGTGGGTAAACAATGATACGGTTCCTATAAAAAGCAATCATCGCCGCCCATGAACATCCGCAACTCCAGAGCAGTTGCTGATGCGTCGCCGATATTTAAAGTGACGTTCATTCTGTTCGCTATGCTTCCCATGTCGTATGTGTTCTTGAAAAGCGTTGACGGAAGCTGGCTCAACATTTTTCATGTGGTCTCGTACCGCTGTGAGCCGCATAGCGAGGCTTCGGGGGAATCCTTTACAATCCCCCCGAAAAGCACCTGGGGAGGTGACCGCTTTACAGTCATTCCCTCCGAGATGTGCCTAAAGGCGTGGTACCAATGTATGGCTCGTTAGCCGGTAGCAGTCAGGCATACCCCTCCGTCCTTTTCCGGGGCGGAGGAGGCACATGATTTATTTCCACCGGATCAATAAAAAAAAGGTCACCAATTGAAAGAGGTCGAGCATATTGTAATACCATAATATTATTGGCAAATAGAATTCATGTCCCCGACTATAGCCTGGAAGCAATCGCTTATGCCCGCACATGCGCCCACACATTTTATGCAATGCGTATGCGCTTACGCCTTTTATGCGCTCACTCACAACGTTGTACATAAAAATTTGCATTCAAATTTGATCTTAAAATGTCATTCTGATCGCCCCCGAAAAAAAAAGTATCAAGCACATTTATGCTCACATGCAAATATTTAATAAAGTTGTCTCTAGGTTTACTTGACCAGACAATCGAACCTGGAATCTCACGGCAACTAAACCAATAAAGCAGACGGGTGTATTGTAATGTTGAAGATTTATTAATTTCCATAACGTTCACATTTTCAAGTAAAGTTAATGCAACACACATGGTATTGCTCATCACGACCGAAGTGAAGTCACGATTGCGCATAACTAATAACTTGTCATGGGCACCACAGGAAACAGTTTCCCTTGTTTGATAATCACAGGAAGTCTCTGTCATATGTCCCATGTCCTACACGAATGAGACTTTAATTTCACTCATTTTTGCTGTACATACGGATAAAGAAACAATAGTCAAAGTCAAATTGTTTTTATTCATGTAAACCATTTGCTGGCACATATGAATAGTCAGAATTTAAATAGTTGTACGGTTCCAAGTCGTTGGTCCTATGAAGAAGAACCGGCAAGCAAATTCATGGATATACTCTTTTGAAATAATATATAAATGCCTTTGTACTTGAGTGACCTATATACCCTTTATTTTTTTCTACTGTTGTGTGTACATAAATAATAAATAAATGTATTACACTCTTCAATATACTCGCATTCACAAATAACAAATATTACGTTCCCGATAGCATAACTAAGATCCTCCAAGCCACAGCCAACGCCTACGGGAAATGGTTTAGGAAATGGCGGATCGAAGTTAACCCCATCAAAAGAAAAGCCATCCTCTTTTGCAAATTAGGCAAAGGCCATCCACGTTTCAGGGAGATCTCGATGCTAGGTCATTCGGTTCCTTGGGAACCGCACGCCAAGTATCTTGGAATCACACAGTAGAGTACGCCGCCCGAGGCATGTTCTGGTCGATCCAGGCTATAAAATCATGTTAGATCACATAAAGAGACTCGCGCTGTCTCATTCACTAAACACCCGACCGTTTTACCACCCTCGCCGCTGAGGGTGCCCGCCTCACCGACGTCGAGGAGGCCTATCGCCGCGTCACCTTCTCGTTTAAGTTAGGACTTCTCCCTCCCGTCTCTTGCTCTCGCCGGCCCTTGCCGAACCTGTAGTTTTAAATTTCCCGTGATACATTATAAATAATACCGATACAGCTGTCCCCAAAACGATAGCTTTTTATCCCCAGCAACGCCCTAAGCCGAGGTCCGTGTCCCGCAAGGAGCGCCCTGAGCGCAAGTGCATCATCGTCATATCAGCCAAAGGATGTCCACTGCTGAACAAAGGCCTCCCCCTTAGATTTCCACAAGGAGTGGTTACATGCCGCCCTCATCCAACGACTCCCAGTGACCCTCACCAGGTCGTCTGTCCGCCTCGTTGGAGGTCGTCCCACGCCACGTTTTCCGGTGCCCGGTCTCCACTCAAGAACCTTTTTGCCCCAACGGCCAGTTCTACGAGCAATGTGCCCCGCCAATTGCCACTTCGGTTTACTAAATCTTTCAGCTATGTCGGCAACTTTAGTTCCTTTACGGATCTCCTCATTTCTGATTAGATCTCGTAGAGAAATATCAAGCATAGCGCAAGTTGCTTGGTTTTAAATATTAATTTTAAGCCCGGCTGGAGGCCTGTTTTGGCTTCGCCCAGAAATGACCGGTTAAGCAACCACATTTCCCAGAAATGTATGCGAGAAGCCCAATATAAAATAAAAGAAAATAAAACTTCTAATAAATTACTCAAAGATGATAATAGGGATTCTAATTGTAGTAAGAGTCAGAACTGCATCATCTACACCAGTGATTATACTACACAGTGACCTATACTGTGTTGTTTGGTATCAAGTAGTTTGAACAAAAACTATGGTAATCCTGTCATATGTCATAAACTACTATTAACGTTAGCGATTAGAATTACTTAACAAACAAAGGAGCATATTTTAGCCAATTATTCCGACCGTTTGTTCAGTAAAGGGCTAACGAAGCCGAAGGTTTGATTCTATTATGTAAATGTAGCTTGCTTGTTCAAACAATGCATTGCCACTGGGAAATAAACTTTATAATGTACTTAATACATAGGAAGTTTTGCTTTTTTTTTATAAAGGAGCTTACTTTAATAATGATAAATATTTTAACGCTAGGCTCTATGAATGGTCCCCGGGAAGATGGTGGCGCGCACGTGGTCACGTGCCGCCGTGTGCGCAGCATAGTGCAAAGCGAGGCTTGGGGGGATCCTTTACAATCCTCCCCGAGAAGTGCCTGGGGGGGCGACCTTTTTACAGTCGCCTTCCCTCCGCTAGAGGGGGTGACCGCTTTACAGTCATCCCTTCCAAGATGTGCCTAAAGGCGTGGCACCAATGGGCGGCTCTAGTGTGATCTTACGAGGACCTGGAGCCACCCTTCGGTGCCGAAGATGACCGCTCCAGTGGTTTTAGCCGGTAGGACTCCGGCATACCCCTTCCCCCTTTCCCGGGGAGAAGGAAGTTCCATGTAGAATTTCCACTGGACATCAATAAATTTTTTTTAAAAAAAGGCTCTATGAATGGTACAGAATTCATTTCAAATATCAAGTATCGGTTTTACTGATAATAAATAAATCAATATTTAAATACTCGACCGGCAAAAGATGTACTGACTCTGTATTATTTTATAAAACAAAGGTTGATGTGATGTTTTTTTTGCTAAAACCCATCCCTGCAACCTGTAGATTGACCTCCTAAAATATTTCCCATTATTAAAATAAGAGTCTATATACATTTTATTTACACTAGTAAAGATCACGAACGTACGAGTCAAATAAATTTAGGAGTTATTAGTGGGTTTTTCCAATAGCATGTTACAAATTACCTGTTTTATTGTCTTGCATCAGAATTCAAAACAAATCTATTTTTGTAAGTGTTTTTTTCTCATCATTTTTTATTGCCGTTTGTGGTTATAACGTTATGTCGGGTTAATCCAAAATTAAGCATTGTAATTTCATTTTTAATTTACAAATAATGAGAAGTAATTAGTTAGTAAACTACCATTTATTGATAATATTTCCGAACAACTGATTTGATTCGTATCACCACTTCAGCCGAAAAACGTCCACTGCTGGACAGTAGCTTCCCCCAAAGATTGCCACAACGACCGGTGCCAAAGATGACCACTGTTGGTTTTAGCCGATAGGTGTCCGGGATACCCCTCTGCCCTTTCATTCCGCCCCCTCATGGCTGTGGTCAGGTTACGGGGCATAAGATACTAAATAACTAATGTCTCGACGTAACGAGTGCAGTGTGGTGATATGAAGGACTAGTTCTAGGTAGCATTGCAATCGGACACGCTCCCTCCGCCAGAGCGGCGAAGGCGCGCCTCCAGGGGCATTGGACAGACTGGGGTGGTAAGCTCGGCGGCGCGCACTTGGAAAGTGGCGCCACCACCTGCGGATGCAGTTTGCGACCAAGCGCGTCGTTGAGGCCATCCTGCCGCTCTTCGGAGCCTGGCTCAGAAGGAGCCAGCGCGTCATCTACCGCCTGACGCAGGTATTCACCGGGCACAGTTGTTTCGGTACGTACCTGCATGGGATAGGACGCGAGGCCACGGCACAATGTCACTATTGTGATAGCGACCACGATAGCGCAATGCACACGCTCGAGGCGTGCCCTGTGTGGGCGGCCGAGCGGCGGATCCTGGTCGATCGGATCGGGCAAGATCTCTCTCTGCCAGCAGTAGTGTCGGCTGTGTTGGCAGATCATGAAAACTGGAATGCAGTGGTCTCCTTCTGCGAGTGCGTCAAGCTCCAGAAGGAGACCGCAGAGCGGGATCGGGAGAGGGCCGATCCCGTTCGGAGAAGGAGGAGGCGGCGCCGGGGTAACAGCCACCCTGGCGCCTAATTCCCATAAGCCTGAAATCCCCTGCCGTTGCTATAAGGCGGGGGACCTCTGGGTTCGCGGGTGCGTAGATTGAGGAATCTGCGTGCCCACATCGAGCGACTCACGAGAAGACGGTGGCACGCAGGTGGTTACGCGCCGCCGTGTATGCAGCACAGCACAGCGCACAGGGACGTTTTGGGGGATCCTTTACAATCCCCCCTGGGGGGGTGACCGCTTTACAATCCCCCGTGGGGGGGGTGACCGCTTTACAGTCACCATCTCCGAGATGTGCCTATAGGCGTAGCACCAGTGGTTGGCTCTAGTGTAATCATACGAGGACCTGGAGCCTCCCTTAGGTGCCGAAGATGACCGCTCCAGTGGTTTTAGCCGGTAGGAGTCCGGCATACCCCTTCGCCCTTCCCCGGGGCGAATGAATTCATGAAGAATTTACACTGGACACCAATAAAAAAAAAAGACGAGTTACGCTGGTTGTTTTAAAAAATATATATATATGAAGTGCCTGACACTTAAATATGTACCTTGTTGGCAATTGGTCATTCAAAAATGTTTCACGGATAAACAAACAATCAGATATTAATAAAAATACCTACTTCCGAGATCAAGCCGGCGTAGCGTCCGCCAAAAAAGGTATGCTACACCATAAACTGAAGAAACACCATATAGTCACCGGCAGCGACATTCTTCGTGCCGTTATAACTTGAGATTTTGCGAGCCACGGTGCCTGCTCGTACATAACTCCACGATGTTTTTATGACGTCATTATTCATAAACAATCCTTATCGGCAAAGGAAAGTTGAATCAGCCATGGCCATGAAGCATGACGGCTGTTATATTGTTAGTATGGGAATGGTGTTTTGTTACCACATGTCAGGGCAACTGCTTCGCTCACTCATCCAAATCGATGGGGAGGTTTGACATGCAAGTTTGGGAAATTTTGCGTTTAGCTATTCCCACGCACAAAGTTTACTTTTGAGTTTTGGCCGTTTATGGTGTGTTTGACTCTTTGTTCAAATAGCTAACGGCCGAAATGAATAAAATCAATCTAATCCAAAATCTTTGGATTTAAGTTTCTGAACTTTATCCGTTTTTGTGTTAGGATCACTATTAACACAAAAAACAGACAAATCCTCCAATCCAAAGATTTTAGATTAGATTGATTATTAATTTCGGCCGTTAATTGCTATGTTTTTGCTAATGTGCCTAAGGACGGATTTAAACCGCCAATAATTGCTGACTGTCACACGTTTTTTTGCCGTGTGGTGCCGGCGCAGAATACCACCACTCCTTCTCCTCCTGTGGGTGTCGTAAAAGTCGACTAAGGGATTAGCCGGAGGATGGGCAGCAGCGTCCTTCGAGTACATTAACAACTCAACTGCGATCGCCAACGCGGCCGCCAAGCGTGGCGATTATGGCAAAACCCCCAATGAGCCCACAACACACCCATATCGGTCGTTGTGGTGATCTTTGCGGGAGGCCTGTGTCCAGCATACTGTATGGGTCTTTAATGAAAATCATGTCGTGGACATTAAATACAGAAATGCAGAATTTGATAATTCATTACTGTGACACCGCCTACTTTATGATCTTGTTTTATTAATTTGGTCGTCCGATCAATTATTATTTGTATTAAAATGAATTATTTGCTTTATTTTTCTTTTCTACACACATTTTACGCATCTCAACATTGAATTATTATTACTATATTATATACCATACACTTATTATTATATTACATACCTACTAATTACATAATTACATTCATTCACTACATACACAATAGCTGATGGTGAATCAGTAATTATTGGGTAAAATAACTAACGGACTGTCTGCTCCTTCTATCTTTTCTACGCCTATTTAATTCATCGTTACATGTATTTATTATTACTGTATACTAAACAAATATCATTACATTACGTACCTAATTATTATATCACATACATACATTATATACATACAGAATTTGTTAAATTTATTCTACTAGTTTCGTGCGTATGGCACTCGTGGGTTGCAGCTGAAAATCAGCGTTAGGTAGTGGTACTTGGTACTACCACCTGACATCATGCTGAGCTGTTGGCCCTTTTGGCACTTTTGTTTTAATATTATGTTTTTGTTTGCTGTGTAATTGTTTGTGCCAATAAATACTTTTCTTTCTTTCATATACTTTTCGTCCAGCAGTGGACTTCATTCGGCCGAAATGATGATGATGATGATACGTTTTTTGCGGTTCCCGGAAAAGATTAGACCGCCCATCTCCATCCATGGATGCCGTAAAAGGTGAAGAACGGTTGACGTTCCCGTATCCCGGTCCCGTATGCTAATAATAACAACATACTGGGATCACCAATCCGCCTGCAAAGCATGGTGATTATTGCAATATCCCCCTATGACCGCTCATTGTTGTGATCATTGGGACGCCTATATTCAGCAATGTAATTTGTAGTTCATTGATCGTCTGATAGAACATGCATCAGAGATCTGCGGCAGTTTAATCGCAATCGGCAAATACGTAATACAAAAAGATGTTTGAGAGTGGCGTTTGCGCGATTTACGCCTGTCGCAAACCGTCTGCGACATACGTAATGGGCCCGCCGATCTCATGCCGTGAATGTCGTAGAAAGCGACTAAGGGAGTTTGGACCCTAGTGCGTACCAATAAGCAACAACGCTGACGTACCCAAGGTTGGTGTCAGGCAGGCGGCTGACTGTAAATACAATAAAAAATAATTATTTGTACCTCAGTCATTAATCTTCGCTTTTGCTACTTTATCAAATGAAATTAGCGTATCCGCTAGGGGATAATTTATTTTATTTCTTATTTTAAATTATTATCTAAGATAAGATACCTACCGTGTTTTAGTGAATTCTGAGGTAAACTTTTTATTTATTTAATCCCCAGTGGAAATTCATCATAAACTTCCTCTTCATTTCCTCAGGATTTCCTCTGCCCCGGGCAAGAACCAAGGAGCATACCGAGCTTTGGCCAGCTAACATGTCTGGAACTGCCATCTGCGGTACCGACTCTAAGTCCTCGCAAGATCACACTAGAGCCGCCCATTGATGCCACGTATTTAGGCACGTCTCAGAGGGGATGACTATAAAGCGGTCACCCTCTCTAGCGGAGGGAAGGCGACTATAAAAAGCCGCCCCCAGGCACTTTTCGGAGAATATTGTAAAGGATCCCCCAAAGCCTGGCTTTGCGCTGTGCTGCGCACATGGCAGGACGTACCCACGTGCGCGCCACCGTCTTCCCTGGGGGTCGCTCTGTATGGACACCCAGACTGCTCAATCTGCGCGCCCAAAACCTCTCTGGGGGCGTACCTACGACTTAATTGCGCGTAAATAAGGTTGGCAGAAGAATTTGAATCATGTTATTTTTATTTTTTAAACGATTGTGTAGGCTTTATCGTCTGTACAATTTACCTGATCGGTAAACAATCGGTGAGGTTAAGCATAGAAAAAATTAGGGATCCCTACTAAAACTACAATAAGGTAATAATACCCAAGGTGTAAAAAAATTGCCACAAAATGTCTTTCATAGCATTCGATGCGGAAACTATTGACGATAGAACAAAAAATGTCCTACAATATTAAAGAACATATCAATATCTACAAAAAACTTCGTGATACCATATGTTTAACTATTGTAGTTATGTAACTATAACTTCTTTTTTACATTTTAAAAGTTGATACAAATGGCGACCAAAGTCAGACCATGTTTACATTTACTCTACGTTTATCACAAAATGTTTAAAAATAAATGTCCACCCGTGCTTAGCCGGGACGGACGGACGGACGGACGGACGCTAGTTGCTAATAATAACCACCACCGACAAGCGACCGGTGATCGCAGTACCTACGTAGGATAGGCAGCAGCGCCCTCCCGTACGTTATATTATATATATAGGTATTATGATGCTGCTGATGATGACCTCTTGGTGAGGAGAGGATAGCCTATTCATTTTAACCCCTTTTACGACCCATGGATGAAGAGGGCTGCCCTTTTAACACGCTTTTATTAGCTTCACCTGTATGTATGTTTGTTTGTAACCGACTCCTTTGAGCTCGATTTTGCCCTACTTTGAACGATCTGATTTGATTCAAACTTTGCAAACCTGTCAAAGGTCGATGACAATGCAATAATCCGATCAAAATATCCGATTATCCTAATTAGATTCGCCAGGATTAATTAATTTCTTTCCGCATCCTTTGCATGCGAGTAAGAGAGACAGAGCTAGTGCGCGAACTACGCATGCGTGCAGTTCCAGACTTGCTCTTTCGGGCACTCAGTTGTTTTTTTTGTGTCAGCGTGTTTTTTTCGTTTTTTTAAACTATTTTTTTACCGGGAACCACACGGCGTATAACAAAGAAGCTTATTGGACTCAAACTGTGTGAAGCATGGAGACCACAATTATCTCATTAAAACACGTAACTAATTATTATCCATTGTTCAACTAATTAATTATGTCCCCAACTAATTCACGCTCATAACTTTGGTGTCGCCTAAACTATGATCAAATACTGGTTATCTTTACTATCTTTAGTATCTGGCTATGTTTCGTTTTAGTTTGTTTCAATTATGCTATTTAAATATAACAAATAGGTTTTGGCAAAAAGAAGATCAGTGGTACAAAAATAAAATATTACGAATATAACTTAGAATATTTTTTTCGATTTGAAATTCGAACAAATATATATTTTTATGGCCAACATGTAGTTTGTACCGGGTCACAGTGGTCGTGCATGTGGATTCTATTTCTATGAATTGAACCTATGATACAAGAGAAATGCTTGGGTTGGTTACTTGTAGTTTATAGAGATAAATCTAAGGAGCACACACTCAGCCTTAAAACGGTCATCTGTAGACAAACATATGTTAATTCGTGCGAAGATTGAAACCGTGACTGATTGTATAAGTACGAGATCCAAATATTCGCCTTCGCGGGAATGATAATATCCTTTCGCTTTTATACTATGTACTGTTCAATCCCCCCTGGTATCTGAAAAACCGTTTCGAGTTCCTTGGTGACAGTCATACGCAATTCTTAAAGTCATCAATTTAAAGCTGAAAATGCCAGTACATTCTATCAACTTTTTGGACAAATCCATTACGATCCAAGCAGCTTGTTTGCGAAATGCATAATCAGTAACAATAAGTATATATATAAGTGCTCAGTCTTTGCCAGGCTTTGAAAGATCATTATCATATATCATTATCATTCGCTCTAACGTATGTCCTACTCCTGCTGTTGCTTTCGCTCTAATTGTTAATAATATTATATTTATATGTACTCGTGTTTACATTTAATTTTCATGTAATTCTGCTAACATTTAGTTACATTTATTTATGTACAAACGGCTGCACATCAAGCTATACAAAACCAGTATAAGCTGATCTCGCATTGTATAAGCTTTCGGTATGACGAGAGATCAGGGTAAACTGGATGTGTAGCTGTGTGTACGTATATACATATATGTATAGTTATCCCTCAAACTACCTGATAACTTTTCCATTTCCTCTGCTCCATCCAAAGGTTGCCTGGAAGAGATCGCGTATAGCGATAAGGCCGCCTATTGTACTGTTTATTTTATTAAAACTTCTGCACATAAATGTTATGGTGTACAATAAAGAGTAAAGAAACAAATAAAAAAATTACACGGACCGTTACGTAATGTCATTTTAAATTCTGCACAATATAGCTATGAGTGAAATTTCTTCCTTGTTGTGACATTCCAATTATAAATTCAAAATACTTCACACAGACTTAACGAACATTTTCTGAGTGCACTGGCCTAATAACTAGATTCTGATACCGGCATAATGAACTAAAACACGCAACCACTGACATACAGAGTTATGTGCGTGATGTTATAATATATTCAATAACATGTACGCTAAAGTGTCGCCCGTTATGTGACCCAAAACTCTAGAGAAAGCGCAATTTCGCTACGTGTAAGGTCGATTGACAGAACGCTATGTCCGAAACGGACTCATAATCGAAATGCATTGTGTTTTGTAACTGTTATGGAGTTCAAAATAAAGTAGAGCCAAATTAGATCAAGAATAGTTTTTAAAAATGAGGATTGTTTTACTGAGAATACTTTTTTTTTTTTTTTTTTTTTTTTTTTGTTGGGCTTCTCGCATACATTTCTGGGAAATGTGGTTGCTTAACCGGTCATTTGCTGGCGAAGCCAAAAGAGGCCTCCAGCCAGGCTTAAATTAAATATTAAAAACTAAGCAACTTTCGCTAAGGGCGCCCCCTGCGGGACACGGACCTCGGCTTAGGGCGTTGCTGGGGATATCAAGCTATTGTTTTTGGGGACAGCTGGATCGGTATTATTTAAATTGTATTAGGGGACATTTAAAGCTACTGGCTCGGCACGGGCCGGCGCGAGCAAGAGACGGGAGGGAGAAGTGCTAACTTGAACGGGAAGGTGACGCGGCGATAGGCCTCCGCGACGTCGGTGAGGCGGGCATCCTCGGCGGCGAGGGCGGTACAACGGTCGGGAGAATACTTTTTGAAGTGAAAACTTCTTTTAGTGCGGTACGCATATTTTCAGATGAGATAAAATCTCTGGACTCGCGACACCGTTACGAGACGCAGCTATAGTGTGTGCATATATGCATGTACATATAGCAGACTGCGAACCCATCTAGATAAATAAAAAATAAAACATTTATTGCAATAAAATTTTTCACTTCTGTCGGCACTCCCGGAGTGCATTATTTTTTTATTTAAAAAAACATTGCCCCGCTCTAGGTTTTCTCCTGTGTGGTTTACAGACAGGAATTCCACATACAATACACCCAGACACGGAACAACTACCTGCAGATCATACAAATATTTGTTCCGTGCGGGAATCGAACCCACGACCCGGAGAGCAGCAGCCGACTGTATCAGCCACTGCACCTACTATATAATAATACTAGCCAACAATCCACAATTGCATAGTAGTAGCAGAATCACATAATATGTTATCGAATTATTGAGCAACTTGACAAACATATGGGATACATACATAATGCTTTTGAATAAGATTTTTATATTTTTCATTGGAAAATTAAACCTCCCTTAACTTATCAATCAAACTCAAACTCATTTTTTTATTTCATATAGGCCCTAATAGGCTCTTACGAAAAGTCAAGTTAAGTGCACGGTTCTGAAAATTCGTTCCTATGGAGAAGAGCCGGCAAGAAACTCCATGGATATACTCTTTTCAAAAAATGTTACATTACAATTTTGTTATTACATGGTAATAAGCTAGGTATGTGCGAACAAAGTAGACTAATTAAATACACAATAACAAAACAGACAATTACTATATAAAGCAATTATTTTTTTATAACTGGACCCACGGTCTATTGTCTAGTTGCGGTCCACTCTGATAGCGTTCTGCCTAAATTTTACTTAAGACGTACCTGCAACGCTACCGGAATGCTATTAGAAGTGATCGCAACCAAGCAGCGGTCAGAAGTAGGCAGATGTGCGCGAGGTTAGAAAAAAATGTTTTGCTCGAACTCAGACTACATTCCCGACCGATTGCGTTCTATAGGGTGCAAAGAGATCGCAATCTGAGGGCCAATTCTCGTAATTTAAAAATGTTCAAAATATAGTTCCGATTTAGTCTCACTGTCACAAACACTCTTAAACTAACAAACAACGTCAAACGTGAACTTACACTGATCGAAGTCAAAACGGTATTCTGCTAACATTTCGAGCTGCCACATGTACTAAATTTTCATTAAATGAACGTCAAAATTGAGATTGAAATGAGACTAGATCGAGATTATACTGAAATCTGGCTGAACTTTAAGAGTAGCAGAATACAATTTTTTCGATCAATTCATCATTTAATCTTAGATCGGTCAATTTTCAGTTATAGTGTAAATTAATTACGAGAATTGGCCCTCTGAACGGCGGTTTAAGCAATTGCAATTGAGCTATTTATTTATATGTATTACACATCGCTACATCTCAGTGACTACATATTCATTTAATGCAATTAATCGTGGTATGTTTGAAGAATACTAAAGCTCATAATTGATATCTTATACTCTGTCAAGTTGTTTTCATTCAGGTTACGTTTAAGGCATCAAAGGTACCTAATTTTCCGAGACCATGCACAAGAAAACTTAGTGTGGGGCGACCTCCAACGACGTGGACAGATGACCTGGTGAAGGTCGCTGGTAATCGACTTTAGAACTGGATGTCCTGCAGTTGAAATGATGATGATGAATTCTTCATGCAAGTTGCTTTAAACCATCTAGGCTATATAGCTATTAACTGCGTTAGAGTATCCAAGGTATATTCAGACGATTCAATTGTTTACATAGTTGAGAGTGCACTGCTGAATAAAGGCCTCCCCACAGATTTCCATAATGAGCGGTTACATGCCGCCCTCATCCAATGACTTCCAGCGACCATCACCAGGTTGTTTGTCCACCTCGTCGGAGATCGTCCCACGCTGTGTTTTCCGTTGCGCGGTTTTCATGAACATGCCTGACAAACCCAACTATTTCCTTTGTTTCGATCAACTTCAAGTCCTCGCGAAAGAGAACCGATATGTACCAAGAATGCTTCGTGAAGCTATTGGAATTTAAAAAACATCCTACTTTTATTAGAGATGATGGCAGGTACCAGCAGATTGGAATCTTGTTGTTAAACTAATAAAGTCTCAAACCACATACCACACTAAAAAACATCAAGACACTGTGAGTGATTACTGCGTGCATCGAAATAACTTTTGATTAGAATTGTACGGTAGATAAAATAAAATAACTTTTGAAAATCTGTACGGACACCAGTCATATTGGGTATCCTGTGACCACAAATGTTGCAAAGTGTTCGAAACGTCAGGAACAAAGACTACAATATTATAACAAAAATCTATAATATGTTTAAAATTCTAATACGTTTAAAAGTGTATTATTATATCTATATCAACTAAAATAAAATATCATAGTCTCGCTGTTATCTTGATTTGATTTAATTGCTTTGTTGAGGAAATAGTATAGCCGGCCTTTTGCAATAAAATTTAAAATGTCGTACAACTGAAAGAGTATTGTCTGCACTTGAAATTTTCAACTTACAAATACAAGAACAAGCAAGAAGATATCTAGAGTAGTAACATAAATTATTTGTAAATTTTCTCGGTAATACGTGCTAAAAACGGCAGTGCGAGTATAATTATACTGATTACAGTGACCGCCATATCACAGGTCGATGCAATTACAAATATACACATGTAAGCATGCCCTTATCAGTTTCCTAGAACCATAACCTGTTCGCTGCAACACGATTATTATTCACAACTAAACTAATATAGCACAAGGAATTTGCTAACGAATGTTACCCGCTGTTTAAAATGCGCGCCGCAATACGCGACGTCAGACGCAGACGTTGGCAAAATATCAAATAAAAAATCGGAGTATTTTGTATTGTACTGTCAGAATTGAAGTATTGTTCTGGCAACATGAAAGGAAAATGAGAGGGCATGAAGTGCACTCTTAAGCAGCCAATAAAGACATCGATAAAATGTTTGACAGACTTAGAGTACCTACAACTTATTGATAAGATAATGAGTAACTAATGTTCGTAAGCTGTGTGGTGCCGGCTACGAATAGCACCAACCCATCTCATCCCTTGGGTGTCGTAAAAGGCGATTATGGGATTAGCCGGAGGATGGGCAGCAGCGCCCTTTGAGTATATTAACAACTCAACTACGATCGCCGACCCGCCTGCCAAGGGTGGCGATTATGGCAAAACCCTCCCATGAGCACAAAATACACCCATATCGGTCCTTATAGTGATCTTTGATGGAGGCCTATGTCCAGCAGTGGACTTTATTCGGCCCAAATTATTAATGTTCGTAGTAACGTTTCCAATTTCCTTGATAGCATTAAAACAATACAGATATCATAACCGAAGATATCATTTGAATGACTTAACGTGTGTTCGGTGATGTTAAGGGGTCTTGAACTCTAGAGAACAGTCAACCATCCTAAATATGATTGCAGAAAGCGTAGCTTAACCTTGAAGATTAATCTATTTGTGAGACGTTTAGCTTAGCCTCAAACCTCTCATGAAAAAGTAATTTTTTTTTATTCCGACCGGCTTTTTTGTCCATTACCAAATCCCATACCATTTTTGAGGACGAAACATTTGACATCCTTTTTACAATTTGTTGTTAATTTTAATTTGTACTTTTTATAATACCCTTCATTTCCTTCATAGTCGTCGTAGTGAATAGCAACTTGTAATTAATAAAGTCCAAAATATCCCCAGTTTAATCCTTGATATGTAATTAGCGCTTTATAAGTTAGGAAAATTTACTTTTTGATTAAATATTTTAGGGTTAAATAAACAATTAAGGGTTTATATAGGTTCATACCGTTTTTTAGTTCTTAATTTAAATTTAAATGTATGTCTTTCCGAAACATATTTCGGTAATTATGAGATAATAAATTTAAAACCAAAAGTACGTACGTTTGAGCTTTATTTTAATACTATTCTTCGGACTCCAAGTAAAAAACAATCCTGGTATATCAACAATACCACGGGCACCCATTTACTGACACAAACACGCGAATTTGTTCCGTTCACTTTCATATTCACACTTATTTTTATGCATTTTGTTTTAAAAATATTAAATACACTGTAAGACAAACAAATGCAGTAATAACAAGAACGCGACACAATACAAAGAGCATGCGCTTAGGCAACTGTCAACTAGTCCGCTGGGTTACCGCTAGTTGGCGTGCGTAGCGGGCAGAGAGAGACGGCGACGTTTCCTTCGCGTGAGAATAAGAGGGAAGATGTCGCAGCCTTAAAAGCTCTAACCCGAGCCTCCACTTTAGCCCGGATTAAAATATGCACGCCGCAATGTAGGCGTAGTTGTTTTGTTTTGATTCATGTTGTATTTGCAAGACTTCCGCTTGCGCGTCTCATGCACTTTAGCCGACTTCACTAAAATGTTCAAATAGCGGTACTTTTACGTAAACGTTGTCACATAATAGGAAAGTAGGCTGGTATTGAACTGGTTTTGATTGTTACTGTAAATATTTGTTACTCATACATACGAGAAAAATAGCCTTAAATAAAGAATTAGGTACAGGATGTATAAGAAGGATCGATTGTTTTGACGCAATTTTGGAGAGTCATGTCCGGTAATGTAGTACGATAGGTTGTGCTATATGGTAGGGTGCCTCGGGGCCTGTGGACGCGCAGATTGAGGAGTGCGTGCCGAGTGACCTCCGAGAGGACGTGCGCGCACGGTGTTACGTGCCGCCGTGTGCGCAGCACAGCGCACAACGGTGTTCGGGGGAATCCTTTACAAACGGTTTTTTTACAGCTGCCTCCCCTCTACTATAGTGAGTGGCTGTTTTACAGTGATACCCTTCGAGATGTGCCTAAAGGCGTCGCATCAAGTAGAAGCTCAAGTGTGATCTTAACGAGACCGCTTCGGTGCCGGTGGTTTTAGCCGGTAGGAGTCCGGCATGCTCCACCACCCGAGCGGTGGAAGTACATGTATGTGTATTTCCACCGGGTTAAATAAAATACAAGTAAAAAATGGTTGGATTTACTGGTAGAAACAAGAAAATATCATATATAACGAACGGTAGAGTCGATAATTCCATGTCGGGTTATTGAACATAATATAATGGATGTTAGATTTGCAACTTTATTTTAAATACCTTATTCAAATTCATAAAATCTCCAAAGTAAATGATGTTCTATGACGTCATTAACCTTGTTTAAACCAAAGTGTTATTACATCTGAGATAACGTAGAGATAGGGATAGATTACAGTCACTGTAGGGCGCCAGACAAGAAAGCGGAAGCTCTAATAGAAAAACAAAATAAGTGGTCATATATACACACACATCAGCGCGTTAACGTTCACATGGGCCTCCCAGTGAGCGGTCATAGGGGATATCGCCATAATCACCACGCTTGGCAGATGGATTGCTGATCGCAGTATATTGTTATTAGCACACGCGAGGATGCTGCTGCATATGAAAGAAAGAAAAGCAATTTATGACCCCAACAAAACGCGCATCGGTACATTCACATTAATTAAAGTAAAAACTACACTAAACTTGCAATAAAAACCACATAACAGAAAGGTTGATCGTAGATTAGAAATAAGAAATGAGATATAAAAGTAAATGATCATAAAAAATATTGGCAAAGAGGTCAACACTCAGCATAAGACTGTGTTGTAACGTTAGCCGCAACACGGAGCTGTTTTTCAGTGCTAACCCTTTTTCATTTTAATATCAACCCTTAGTCCTCTTTTAAGACACCCATGGATGCACTCACTGGTCACATCGGTGGGGTTAAGCAACGCTTGGCCCGGTCAGTTTATGGATGGGTGACTGCACAGTGATATTTGGACTAAGCCTCTCCGTGTGTCGGAGGGCACGTAAGTTCGTCGGTTCCGGTTGTCATAAGACAGCCGTGGTTAATCCAAGTTGAAGGCTTTTGGATGGCATAAACAACTCTGACTAAAGTTTGGTAACTAATGTAACGCGCTAACCACACGAAAAGAAAAAATTAAAGAGATAGGTAAAGAAGAGTGGTCTATTTTTGCGGGAACTAAATGTAATACAGTGGACCATCATCATATCGGCCATACAACGTCCACTACTGAACAAAGGCCTCCCCCATAGATTTCCAGAACTGTGTCATCATAATGGGGGGAATTTGCCAGTACTCACCACGTTTGACTGGCGGGTTGGTGAGCGCAGAATGGCTACTGTTCCACAGAATGGACGCTGCTGCCCATCCCTCTGGTTTAGAGTCCCTTAGTCGCCTTTTACGACCTCCACGGGAGGAGATGGAGTGGTGCTATATTCTTAATCTGGACACCACACGGATTCACAGTGACCATACTACCTACATCAAATAATTTATTAACAGAAATCATCGTTAAAATTATATTAGAACAGGTTTGTAATAAACAGGTACTTAATAATAATTTGAAAAGTCACAAATTTAAATATTTATGATTATCTAAATAACCTACTGCTTTTTTTATTTAGTGTCATAAATATGAATTTTATGACATTTCAACAAGTTTCGTTTGATGCCAAAATTTATTTGAAGTAGCTAGAAAATAAAGCTGGTACTTTAGGAATAAGTTTAGATAAAATGTTGAGAATAGTTTAATGGTTTATTCATTCGTCATCATCGCTATCATAATATCAGCCATTTATACGCCCACTGCGGAACAAAGGCCTCTCCCGTAGATTTCTACAATTGTGTCGTCAATTTGGGGGGTTTTTGCCAATATTCCCCACACTCGGGAGACGGGATGATGAGCGCGGTATGTAGCCATACATACATACTGTTCCATTGAAGAGACACTGCTGCACATCCCTCTGGTTTAACGCCCCTTAGTCGCTTTTTGTACTGACGTCATTCCTTAATTTATTTAAATAATATTTATTTAAACAAATTTACATTTCAGCTTAACGCATGTCAATACTCAAAGATACATTAGAGCCACGATAAATCGAATTAATATATACAAATAACAGGTAATCTTTCAAGAAAACACCATATAGAATACGCAATGGTGGGCATTGGCCGTGATAATATAACTGTATTGGGTAAACTGGTTCCAGTTGATTGCTATCCTGCGTCATCATTTCGATGCCCAGTTGACGTAACTTTATATATCTACCTATATTCTGTCGTATGGAGTTCCGGACCGTAGCTGGTTTTATAGGATGGTAACATAACATGAATATTCTTTTATTTTCATTTTAATATTAAAATCTTTTCCATGGCACGCTTTCCGTCTTTCGACATCATTTTTTTAAGTGAAAACTTCTGTTAGCGCGGTACGCATATTTTTAGACGAGATAAAATCTCCTAACGCGCCAAAATAAGTTTTCAATTCTGTCGGCACTCCCGGAGTGCAATTTTTATATTATTATTATTTCTCTATTTCTTTTTTTTTATTGGTTTCCAGTGGAAAGTCTACCAGGGCGAAGGGGTACCTATGCCGGACTCCTACCGGCTAAAATCACTGGAGCGGTCATCTTCGGCACCGAAGGGGGGCTCCAGTTCCTCGTAAGATCACACTAGAGCCGCCCATTGGTGCCACGCCTTTAGGCGCATCTCGGAGGGGATGACTGTAAAGTGGTCACCCCCTCTAGCGGAGGGCAGGCGGCTGTAAATAAGGCCGCCCCCCAGGCACTTCTCGGGGAGGATTGTAAAGGATCCCCCCAAGTCTCACTGTGCGATGTGCTGCGCACATGGTGGCACGTGACCACGTGCGCACCACTGTCTTTCGACATCCTGGCGGAGATGGATGCGTGGGACTAAGACTAGACACGTTCCCTCCAGAGCGGTGAAAGCTTGTGTCATAAAAGGCGACTAAGGGAATATGAAACCCGTGCGTACCATTAACCACTTTGGGTTACCCGCAGGTGATGGGTCAACCACCAACACAACCTAACCAAAGAAGGGTTGCTGTGTGTATGACAGGACAGGAAGATGATGATTTACCCTGTAATTTAAAAAGTGAGACCTTAAACAGACGATTTGCCGTGTGGTTCCGGCTACGAATAGCACCAACCCATCTCATCCCGTGGGTGTAGTAAAAGCCGACTAAGAGATTAGACGGAGGATGGGCAGCAGCGTCCTTCGAATACATCAACAAGTCAACTGCGATCGCCAATCCGCCTGCCAAGCGTGGCGATTATGGCAAAACCCCTCAATGAGCACATAACACACCGAAATCAGTCATTGTGGTGATATTTGAGGGAGGCCTGTGTCCAGCAGTGGACTTTATTGTAGTAGACGATGAAAAGTCGGTGTCCGATTTTACACCGACTTAACGCAATCGTCCTGCAGCAGCCGACAGTGTAACGGCAAAACTTGACTGAGGAATACACTATGGAAGTTTTCGCGGTTAAATGTCATCATGCCCAGTCGCAGTCAATGATTTATAAGCGATCAGCGCGGTCAATCTATGGATGGCTGACCGCAGTGGTATTTGAACTGAGCGTCCCCGTACTTTGGACGGCACGTAAAGTTGCTGACAACAACAACAACAACTCAACTGCGATCGCCAACCCGTCTGCCAAGCGTGGCGATTATGGCAAGACCCCCCAATGAGCACACAGCACACCGATGTCGGTCATTGTGGTGATCTTTGAGGGAGGAGGCCTGTGTTCAGCAGTGGACTCCATTCGGCCGAAATGATGATACATGGATGTTCTTTCTTAGAGAAGACTCCATAGGATCAATTTGAACCGTGCGACTTAAATTATCTCGTAACAAACGTGCCAGTAATAGTTTTATTTTTAAATAAAAAACTGAACTGAACTGACTGTGACTTTGAACTCGTATAGTTTTTTTTTCTCAAAATAAGTAATTATATGTTAGTGTAAAATAACTACTTAAGTGTTTTCAAGCGTCATACCTATGTAGTCTTTATGTTTGTCGTGAACCGTAATTAATGCCTAGATACAGGGACCAAATTACTAGGTGGTCAGGTAAAGTTAATGCCAGCTATCTTACCGTCCGACTTCACGATCATTTGCACGTGCGGGGTCAGTAGATTACTAACTACGGGATCGTGCGTGTTAGATTATTGTTAATAGTTCTGCAAATGATAGCATGAGTAGACTATTTGCTTTATCATATTTTATCTTAGTTATAAACAAACTTGGAGGGGATATACTACTCTTTTTATTGGTGGACATGAGCTTCCTCCGCCCCGGGGAAGGGCGAATTCCGGATAAGCCGGATTCCTACCGCCTAAAACCACTGGAGCGGTCATCAACGGCACGGTATGTGTAGTGGCTGATACAGTCGGCTGCTGCGCTCCGGGTCGTGGGTTCGATTCCCGCACGGAACAAATATTTGTATGATCTGTAGGTAGTTGTTTCGGGTCTGGGTGTATTGTATGTGGAATTCATGTCTGTAAACGCACCCACGACACAGGAGAAATCCTAGTGTGGGGCAACGTTTTATTAATAATTAAAAAAAACGAAACGGGAGCTCAGGATCCTCGAACGATCACACTATAGGCTACCTGCTCGCCACCCATTGGTCATGTACATACAAAGCAAATAAGGATTTATATAGAGGAAGAAAAACAGCGTCTTTCTGCAAGCTTAGTGTGGGTGGTATATTCTTTGCCGGTCACCACACGGAACAATTAGTGGACCTACGACAAGCTCAAAATTAATGATAACGTAGATAAAACTGGCCTGATAAAAATAACGTTTCATGACGTTCATCTCGTTGATTACGAAGGTTATTACAATCAAAGTTTTAATTACATAATTAACTTCAATGTATGAGTAAAATTTTACAATGTTTGTTTGGGACGAATACTCGAAGATAGCAGAATTGTTCTTCTTCTGGTTTATGGGGCCAGAGATTCTCCTCTCCTCCCTTCGTGCTGTGCCAATTTGGTTCTCTCTAACCCCGTTCAAGTTCAACATATGTATACGACTGGCGCAGCAGCTAAGCGAATGGCTTTCTGCGGTCGGCGGGCTGATTACCTAAGTCGCAGACGCTTTGCAACAGGCGTAAATTGCTCCAACGCCGCTGTCAAACGTCAATTTGGTATTACCTATTTGCCGATAGCGACTAAACAGGCGAAGATCTCTGACGCGCCTCTGTCGGACAATCAATGAATTAAAAACGTTCATTCTTTTTAGTTCCACTGGTGGCTACTGGCGCTAGTAACTATGCATCTTCCACAATAGTGACAGGCGGGCGATGCCTTACGTAATACCAAGTTTTTTGTCGCTTTGCCACCGGTGGATCCTTGGCTGCGCGATAGCTGCTATCACGTCTGCTGTTGCTGTTTTTAGCTAATCAGCCCGCCGGGGTTCGATCGCGGCCCGGATCAAATATTTTTTTGATCTACGGATAGTCATACTATCTATCGGATCGTTCTTTTTAAGAATAAAAATACGGTCAAATGCATTGATGTTTTACATATTGCCGATATCATCCAAGTGTACATGTTTAAGTAGTAGGTAGATACAATGAAAATAATCACAAATGTAAGTCTGTCGCGTAATAATTCCACATGGGATTTGAAATTAACGGTTTTCGGATTCATTTCTTCAGATGTGCCAATAGACCTCCTTCGAGCCATATTTCAAGATTATAGTTACCAGGCAGTATACTACCTATATAGGTTTTGATGTTAAGTCCGTGAGTGGGAAAGTGGTTAGTATTTGATATTATTTCAAGCCGTTTCTGAGAAAAAGGGGCTTGATCCACTGATAGGCAGACTGACAATAGGACCACTTCCTATAAGTCTAGATGGTTAGTCAATATCTTCTTCTGCTTCCTATCCTGGTCCAGAGTTACTTGGGGGTCAGCGAATATTGCAAATGGTTAGTCAGTATATGCCATCATATTAAAATTCTGTCTCAGTAGCAACTAACTTTTGCGTGTTTGTCTTAGAAAAACAATGTGAAAGCTTCTGTAATTATGCGAATTCATGAAAAAATCTCTTACGCTATGGATGTGCCACAATAATAGTCTTTTACATAATATCTTTTATACAATAATGTGATATTTAATAAACCCAACACGTTAATATCATATGCTGCCTCGACCGAGGACCGCGGTGTGAACTTGTTTGCAAAATTGCGAAGAGACGGAGGAAAATTGCCGCCTTCACCGTTAGGTACAGTTTTGTCATGATTCATAACGAAGCAATTTGAGACTTTATTTATGACTAAACTATACTATATGTATGATACATAAAAATACAAAAACAATATTAGATCTTTGAAATTGCCGTTTGTACGAAATAGAGTATAGTAATATTCTTTTTTTTTTATCAACGTAATCACCCATGCAATCGATGCATCTTTGCCGACGCAGTGGCAGTTTATCGATGGGGCTTCTTGAAGAAACCAGAGATGGACGGGAGGTGACAACCTCTTCAAAGGAATTTCGTACATCCTCTCGGGTATTGATTTTTTTTCCGACTAAAAGTTATGAAAAAGTAGAAGTCTGTAGGCGTAAGGTCTGGTGAGTACGGCGGAGCACGGAGAGCTTCCAACCCCAGCTCTTGTAGCTTGGAGACCGTCTGTTGTGCAGTATGGGGTCGCGCATTGTCGTGCAGGACCAACAGGAACGTGCGATTGATCAAAGCTGGTTGCAGATGTGCGAGCTTCTCCATCATAGTGTTCAATTCTTCACAAAGCACATCTGCATTAATGCTCATACAGTTTGATAAGAAGCTGTGATGAATCTCACCGGCATTAGACCACTGATCAGTGACCATCACTTTTAGGGGTCATTTTTCGTTTAAGGTATCGATTAGGTGCTGAAACAGGATCTAACCAACATGATGAGCGCTTACGATTTACAAATAGAATCTATTTTTCGTCGCAGGAATAATGCGGTTCAAAATACCCAAACGTACAAAATATGCAATCATATATATTTTTCATACGCAGATCGAACCCTTTTCATTTTTCCCAGTGGAAATTCATCATAAATGGCTAAAACCACTAGAACGGTCATCTTCGCCACCGAAGGGGGGCACCAGGTTCTCGTAAGATCACACTAGAGCGGCCCATTGGTGCCAGGCCTTAGGGCACATCTCGGAGGGGATGACAGTAGAGCGGTCACCCCTCTAGCGGAGGGAAGGCGACTGTAAAAAGGCCACCCTCTAGGCACTCGGGAAAGATTGTAAAGGATCCTCCCAAGCCTCGCTGTGCGCTGTACTGCGCACATGGCGGCACATGACCACGTGCGCGCCGCCATCTTCCCGGGGGCCCCTTGGTATGAGCACGCAGACTCCGAACTCGCTGGATTTGCATACCCCAAAAGTCAACCGCTTAGTAACTGTACTAGTTACCACGCTGAAAAAAGTCACCGCAGAAGCATGACATCACACAATTCACACTTTAAAAGATTTAGCCAATGAACCGATAAATTTTAATGACGTTAAGTTGAATATCATTTCGACCAAAATTGTTAATCGAAGCCTCCCAAATAACGCCGCTACTTCAAACTGCTTACAAAAGTATTATTTTTACATGAAAAGTAGAAAAATATAAATAATAGAACCTTTGAGGCAAGACCTCGCGAGTCAAGCAGGCGGCCAAGTGCGGCTCTTTTGACATGCTAATGAGGGGCAGGAATGTTACTACTCGGTTTAACCGGTATTTCATTTTATTTCTTTGCGGTATAGAGAGGTTTCTAGAGTCCCGTGGCCAAGTAGTCTCTAGCTAGAGAGACTTGGTTCAGCCTTGGAAAAATTTAAGTCATCAGTAATATTATTTATTTATTTATTATACTCTTTATTGTACACCAATCGGTAAAAGATATAAAAACAATAGTGCTTAAAAGTATATTTTAGAGTACAATGGGCGGCCTTATCGCGCTCGGCGATTTCTTCCAGGCAACCTTAGGATGGAGAAATACTTAACTGGATAATATATGCGGCAGTTGATGGTGCACACAGATACATAATGAAATAACTAAATTACGTATACTATACTAATTATATAAATAATGGAAGATTATACACAATATAGACATATAAATACATTAACAAATACACATATACAAATACTCTTTAATTGATTTGACAAAATATCGAAAAACATACATAGGATAAAATACATAGAACGGCAAAAAATACTTGTAGTAACTTAGTGATCCTGACAACGAATTCAGTATAAAATGTTCACACACACAAGGTTCTTTGCAAATCACGTTAGATCACATGAAGAGACTCGCGTTGTCTCGTTCACTAAACACCCGACCGTTGTACCGCCCTCGCCGCCGAGGATGCCCGCCTCACCGACGTCGCGGAGGCCTATCGCCGCGTCACCTTCCCGTTCAAGTTAGCACTTCTCCCTCCCGTCTCTTGCTCGCGCCGGCCCGTGCCGAGCCTGTAGCTTTAAATGTCCCCTAATACAATTCAAATAATACCGATCCAGCTGTCCCCAAAACAATAGCTTGATATCCCCAGCAACGCCCTAAGCCGAGGTCCGTGTCCCGCAGGGGGCGCCCTTAGCGAAAGTTGCTTAGTTTTTAATATTTAATTTAAGCCTGGCTGGAGGCCTCTTTTGGCTTCGCCAGCAAATGACCGGTTAAGCAACCACATTTCCCAGAAATGTATGCGAGAAGCCCAACAAAAAAAAAAAAAAAAAAAAAAAAAAAAAAAAAAAAAAAAAGGTTCTTTGGACGCTATGAGAGTAACATTTCAAGGTCAAATTTGAGAGCAACGTTTTATGTGTAACGTTGTATGTTGGCGCATGCGCGGGCATTAATGGTGCATGCGTATGTTAAATTCAATTCTTTATTGCATTCCATAAGTAAATTATTTAAAAAAACAGATAGAACAGTTTATATCTATAGACCAATTATGGACCCTGTTGGGCACAGCATAGTTAATTAGGAGAGAGGAAGAGTATTACGAGTAATAATACATCGAAATTTAAATGTATGGTCGATGAATTCTTTTACGCTATAGTAGCTTTTGCTAAGCAAATATTATTTAAATTTTAATACAAAAATATTAAATTTGTTTTCAGTTTTTATGACATTTGGTAGCTTGTTTATATGTTTTCACCTTTATTATAGAATTCAGGGTATTTACGGACAAATTTACATTTGTAAAATATAGATGCACGGTAGCGTTAAAATTTCGAGTTTTTGGAAATAGGGTTTACAAGTGTTGATTTGTTCTATGTTTGCTAGGATTCTATTATTATGCGTGGGCATAACCGATTGTTTCAATGCTAGATAGTTTGTGTCCTAAAACAAAGAAGTTTTACTGCTGTCATGTGTAACTGTGTTGTTATTTTGTGTTATTTTTTAAACGTTGCTCGTATGGGACTAGGAGTTCTCCTGTGTCGTGGGTGCGTTTACAGACACAAATTCCACACACAATACACCCAGTCTCGGAACAACTACCTGCAGATCAAACAAATATTTGTTCCGTGCGGGAATCGAACCCACGACCCGGGACGCAGCAGCCGACTGTATCAGCCACTGCACTAACCGTGCCGTCGTAATTCGTTCGGTAAACGCGTAGCAGCCGTCTTATTCCCCATCCACTGCTTGACAAAGGCCTTTCCCATAGATTTCCACAAAAGTGTCGTTATTTTGGGCCTCGGCAGGCGGGCTGGCGAGCACTGTATGGCCACTGTTCCACAGAAGGGATGCTGCTGCCCATCACTCTGGTGTAGTGCCCCAGAGAGTAAGTCAATTTTTACGACATTCACGGGAGGAGTCGGAGTGGTACTATATTCTTAATCCGGACACCACACGGAAATCAAAATAGGGCCCTATCTCAGCATATTCTGCAACAATTTATACCGCGGCGCTGGTTTTCTCATAGGGCCTTCATCTTGTTGATGATGTGAAATCTTTGGATGGCACGGTTGTCCAGAGGCTGATACAGTCGACTGCTGCGCTCCGAGTCACGGGTCATCATTTCGGCCGAATGAAGTCCACTGCTGAACACAGGCCTCCCCTAAAGATGTCCACAACGACCGATATGGGTGTGTTATGGGAGGAGATGGGGCGGTAGCATTCTAAGCCGGCACCACACGGCACACGAGTATGATCGCGGGTATAATACAAATATTTGTATGATCTGAAGATAGTTGTTCCGGGTCTGGGTATATTGTGTGTGGCATTTGTGTCTGTAAACGCACCGAAGAGAGAAAAGAAGAGAAACAATAGCATGGGGCGTTTAAAAAAAAAAAAAAGTCGACTAAGCGTTAATATGAACAGGATGGTGGTATGAGAGGTGGGTGTCGTAAAACGGACTATGGGATTAGCCAGGGGATGGGCAGCAGCGCCCTTCAAGTATATTTATAACTTAACTGCGATCGCCAACCCGTCAACCAATCGTGGCGATTACGGCAAAACTCTCCGATGAGCACACAACACATACTCATACCAATCGTTGTGGCAATCTTTGGGAGAGGCTTCTGTCCAGCAGTGGACGTTTCTCGACTAAAATGGTGCGTAAATAGATAACGAGTTTATAGTTAATGCTACTTCAAATGCACCAAATGTGAATATAATTCTGAAGATAAAAAACACGCATACAACGGTTCTTTCGTTTAATTTGAGAGCAACTTGTATTGCTAACCTATATAAAGCTTGTAATTAAATATCGTAATAACGCGGGTCAAAATAGATGATTGTATTGGTAGAAAATTGGTTTACCATCGCCTTTGTGATTTTTGATTTGTTAATTAATTGACTCTTAACACACATTTCTTGGGCTTGATTTGAAATAAAAGTACCATAAATTTAGGTTAATTTATATAAAGAGTTGTTGACGAGTATGTCACCTGGGAGAAAACGTCCAGTAAGGTAGGTTCAACTTCGAGAAAGAGGTCATTCGTTGAATAGGCCTCGGCTGGGCAGCGTACGGGAAACTTCGCAACGATTTTTGTGGATACCGTGCACCGGAATGCTCGGCGTGGGACGACCTCCAACGAGATGGACGGACGACCTGGTGAGGGTAACTGGGAGTCGTTCGATTCAGAAGGCAAGCTTGTGAAAATCTATGGGGAGGCCTTTGTTCAGCAGTGGATGTCCTTTAGCTGATATTATATAAAGAGTATTCATTTAACTATTTTGCACGCGTGGGTCGCAAAACTATTACGATCTCAGACATTTCAAGTACCGGATGATTTCAATCTACCGGAGATTGGGATTACTTTGATTCGTCGGGGGACTTCGGTAGTTTTTTCTGGGATAGCAACACTTTAACAGTCAAATATATTTCTGTATATGCATCTACGCAATTCACTATTTACTATGGAGAGGAAATTTCAACGAATGTCGCCCCGCGAATCTGAGTACCCTTAATCTACAGTAGAGATACGCAAATAATATTAGCCATGAACATAGTCTGTTAGATATTTTTCGATGCTTATGCCTACAACTCTCATATTTAATGAGGTATGAGAGTTGTAAACGGCATTCCGCATAGCAGAGGAAACGCTACGAAAAGTTTAGACTCTAAAGTTACACTGCTCTCATTTGATCATAATATGCTCTAGTTCCACTAACCATTACCAGCTTTGCAATTATTATTTTTGCATTTTCACTGCTAAGTATGAGAGTTATAGGTATAAGCATCGAAAAATATCTAATAGACTATGTTTATGGCCAATATAATTTGCCTATATCACATCGTAAATGTTATAAAAATCTTCGTCAAAAGGCTGTGTATTATGTCGAATTCTAGAAATTCTACTAACGTCTACAATTCTGGTCCAGAAAATTGCCGTTGTGAGCAATAATGGAGAATTGATTCAATAAATATTCAGTACCTGATGAAATTCTACCCGTACGTACTTACCGCCCTTCGTACTGCCTATGTTAATGTGCTGTGTTTTGTATTAATTATACATACCAATTTCACCAGATAAATGCTTTAATCTAGCAACATTTGGACGGTCTCAGGCATATGTCAGTGTCCGAATAGGGGAATTCATTTGCACTGTATCCGTAGTGAGTATATGGGTATATTATCATCATTGTGTTGCTTTCGATAGTATGACATTAAGTGGCTAAGAAAGTAAGTTTTAGGTACACTGACAAGTATACTAGAACTATTCTCATGATATCTGATACTATATTTAGATTCCGATAGAATATTATTAAAGTTATATGAGTAAGAAATTAACATTTAACACGCACACTACATTCAAGTTGAATTGAAATAATTAAGCGCCTATAACTTTGCATAAAGCAACATGTTGTATATCTTCTTAGTAATTAACAGACACGCAGGCGTTTAGAACTGCTATACAAACCTTGATTTATGGCACTGTATTTCATTTAAATCGCCAACTACATATTGTGCTTTCACGTTTTTGTTTGCATAAAAGATAAGCAGTCATAAAGTATCATTTACGTTTTAAAATCAAAGACTTTTTGTTTGACTAAATTATATTTCGTGTTTCAATGCAGCATAAGTTATTTTTTTCATTTGTTAATTTATATTGACGACTAGCTTGGGAACCGCGGTTTCCCCCGCGTTTAATTTAAAATAAATTTAGATTACTTCGACATAGACACTTGACATAGAATATATATATTGGATTTCAAGGGTTTTATTTTTATTCGCGGAACCCTAATTATTTTTCTAAAATAAAAGTAGCCTAAGTTATTCCTTATAACATCAGCTATCTGCCAGTGAAGGTCCCGTCAAAATCGGTCCAGCCGTATCCGAGATTACCCGGAACAAACAGACAGACAGACAGGGTGTATTGTACATGGAATTCATGTCTGTAAACGCACCCACGACACAGGAGAAATCATAGCGGGGCAATGTTTTTTTAAAAACAAATAAATTATCGAATTCAATAACTATTATTCATCTCAGCCAATGGATGTTCACTGTTGAACAAAGGCCTCTCTTGTAGATTTTACTTTATATTTTACTTTACGTAAGAACTTTTTGGGAGGCATTTTCTGGTAGTCCACGCTTGGCAGGCGGATTGATAAACTCAGTCTGGCTATTATAAATGTTACTGGAAGGACACTGCTGTCCACCCCTCTGGTTTAGAGTCCCATAGTCACCATTTACGACATCCAGGGGAGGAGATGGAATGGTGCTTAATATTTTATTCGGACAATACACGGAATATCTATGATGACTATATCTTCATACACGAAAATATATTTATTATTATTTATATTCCATGATATTTACCCAAATCATATTTAAGTAAACCCCCAAATAAACTTACGGATTTTATCGTGTTATTACTTATTATGCATACCTAAATCCTACATGCGTGCAGTAAATGCTTATGTGTGACATGGTTTCATGCAACACCTATTCTTATTTTTTATTTTACCGTATTAGTAAAAGTAGTTTACAGTATTCATTGTCACGGACAGACTGAGTTGATGAAAACATGGAACGGATGTAGGTTTGTATATCATCATTTCGGCCGAATGAAGTCCACTGCTGGACACAGGCCTCCCCCAAAGATCACCACAACCATCGATATGGATGTGTTGTGGGCTCATTGGGGGGTTTTGCCATAATCGCCACGCTTGGCAGGCTGGTTGGCGATCGCAGTTGAGTTGTTAATGTACTCGAAGAACGCTGCTGCCTATCCTCCAGCTAATTCCTTAGTCGACTTTTACGACACCCATAGGAGGAGATGGGGTGGTGGCATTCTGAACCGGCACCACACGGCACTGAACCGGCACCACACGGCACGGTTTGTATATAATCAATAATAATGCGATTAAATCTGTAAGTTTATTAATTTTTTCTTTTTTATTGATGTCCAGTGGAAATTCTACATGGAACTTCCTTCGCCCTGGCGAAGGGCGAACTCCTACCGGCTAAAACCACTGGAGTGGTCATCTTCGGCACCGAAGGAGGCTTCAGGTCCTCGTAAGATCACACTAGAGCCGCCAATTGGTACCACGCCTCTAGGCACATCACGGAGGGGATGACTGTAAAGTGGTCACTCCCTCCAGTGGAGGGAAGGCGACTGTAAAAAGGTCGCCCCTCCAGGCACTTCTCGGGGAGGATTGTTTAGGATCCCCCAAGCTTCGCTTTGCGCTGTGCACACACGGCGGCACGTTACAACGTGTGCACCACCGTCTTCCCGGGGGTCGCTTGGTGTGAGTACGCAGACTCCCCAATCTGCGCACCCGCGAACCCCGTGGCCCCCCACCATGTAGTGACGGCAGGGGGCTCAGGCGTGTTGGACATGGGCACCGGGACGGTTGTTACCCCGCGCCGCTGTAAGTTTATTCCTACGGATTTAATCGCATTATTATTTCAATGTTGTCAAGGCACAACACTAGCGTCCAGTGCGGCCGCGACCTCATTATCCTATCAAAGGCGCTGCCAGCCCATTTCAGTAGCTACTGTATAGTTTCCGTGGCTTTTAGAAAAAGATCATTAATTTTGACATGTTTGGGCAGTGGCTATCTAAGTATTTTCTGCGCTGCGTTCAATGTAATCACGGGACAAATATTTGTGTGACCCACGAATGGTTGTTCCAGAATTCAGTGCTTGTGCATGATGACATTTGTGTCTAGTAGATAGTAAGTATTTTTAAACGCTGTGCCCAATGGTGTTTTATGTTTTTATAACGATAAACATCCACCTGACTTTTAAAATAATGTTTTTCATGAATAAAAATCCACCTAACTTTTAAAATACTGTTTT
Source organism: Diloba caeruleocephala (assembly GCA_947459985.1). Taxonomy (NCBI): domain Eukaryota; kingdom Metazoa; phylum Arthropoda; class Insecta; order Lepidoptera; family Noctuidae; genus Diloba; species Diloba caeruleocephala. The sequence continues at coordinate 6,317,717 of OX381613.1, forward strand.
TCATTAATAAACATAACGATAAAAATCCACCTAACTTTTAAAATACTGTTTTTCACGAATAAACATAACGATAAAAATCCACCTAACTTTTAAAATACTGTTTTTCATGAATAAACATAACGATAAAAATCCACCTAACTTTTAAAATACTGTTTTTCATGAATCGGCACCCATCAGACGTATGAACGCGGCAAGGATAGCTTAACCTTGCAGATTGCTTGCTCCGTGCGGTAACCTATTAGTTCCATCTCCACGGAAGCCAAGGCCCGTAGATAGTACCTACATTATCATCATTTCGGCCGAGTGAAGTCCACTGCTGGACACAGGCCTCCCCCAAAGATCACGACCGATATGGGTGTGTTGTGTGCTCATTGGAGGGTGTTGCCATAATCGCCACGCTTGGCAGGCGGGTTGGCGATCGCAGTTGAGTTGTTAATGTACTCGAAGGACGCTGCTGCCCATCCTCCGGCTAAGCCCGTAGTCGACTTTTACGACACCCATGGGAGGAGATGGGGTGGTGGCATTCTGAGCCGGCACCACACGGCATTATAAAGATAACATTTTTCACTGCATATTAAATAATATTTATCTCATAAACGTAGGAAGGTAAATCATAAAATATCAAACTAATCAACAGAAATTACGAGCAGACACGTTTTTTACCCAGGTGAGAAAAAAATCCGTGTGAATCAAACCGTAAAATTGTTTTGAACGTGTTCGTATTTCAAACGGAAATTTCGATTTACGAGTAACGTTGGCACTCTGTCTGGGGACATAGCGTTTGTTTTAAATGTTACGATGTCTGGAAATTTCGAATAGCTGGTCGAAAAGGATTTATGTCGATTTCAAATAGTCACTGGGAAAAGTTGGAATGTTCTTATTAGGATTTTGACTTTTTATTTTCAATTATTCATTGCATTCCATGAGTGAATTATTTAAAAAAATATGGTAGGTTTATATCTATAGACCAATTATGGACCCTGTTGGGCACAGCATAGTTAATTAGGAGAGAGGAAGAGTATTAATAATAAATTGTAATTAAAATGTATCGTCGATTAATTCTTTTATGCTTATATTTTTAGTAGCTTTTGCTAAGCAAACATTTTTTTAATTTGAATACAAAAATATTAAATTTGTTTTCAGATTTTATGACATTTGGTAGTTTGTTTATTTTTATAGACATCACTAAGGGACCCGAGGAGTGCATAGCTAGTTGAGAAGTTGGTAGATTTAATCTATTTTTGTGTCGAAGTATAATTTTGGTTTGTATGTCTTCACGTTTTGTTATAGAATTCAGGGTATTTACGGAGAAATTTACATATTTCTAAAATATAGATGCATGGTAGCGTTACAAGGATAGAATGATGAATGAAGAAAGAAGATGATGGAAATAGGGTTAACAAGTGTTGATTTCTTCTGTTTGCTATGATTCTTATTATTTTCTTTTGTAGGATAAAGACAGTGGGCGCGTCTGTACTATTTCCCCATAAGATTATACCATAGCTGGGCCAGGAGTAAGCATAGGCATAGTAGGTGACGAGTGCAGTTGATAGATCTGTGGTATTTTGGACTTTGCGTAGGGCGTATGGCGTATGAAAATTTGCTTGAAAACAGCTTTGCTCTCACGTTTTTTACATGCAATATTACTTTTTGGCATGTCTTTATAATAGATATGAGCTAGCTAATTATATGCAGCTTAAAATTGTGTCAGTATGCATCCTGAAATGAAGAAATGAATTATAAATGCCAGAAATATGCAACAAAAACGTTAAAAAGTGCCAAAATATGTAAAATCGAATTCAAATATATATTTGATCAAAAAAACTGCATATTTTAAATTAAACCAAAATATCTACTTTATTTATTACATTTTCAATTAAGTACTTATTACCTATTATCGAAATTGAAAACGTTGACAATCAATTACTGTTCCAAATGTTCAGTAGTAAGATTACACCTATTATTATTCTACAAAAATAAGAAACAGTACCTACGTATATAATGTATGTACATTTTTGTATGTTTCTAGTTAGATACAGTTAAAATTATAGAAAATATGTGCGACCGATTATAGGTATAACTAGCTGGGACCCGCGGTTTCACCCACGTTTAATTTAAAAGAAATTTAGAGTACTTCGACATAGGTACTTGACATAGAATATATATGTTGGATTTCAAGGGTTTTATTGTTTTTGCGCGGAACACCAATTATTTTTCTAAAATAAAAGTAGCCTAAGCTATTCCTTATAATGTCAGCTATCTGCCATGAAAGTCCCGTCAAAATCGGTCCAGCCGTTTCGGAGATTACCCGGAACAAACAGACAGACAGACAAAATATTTAGAAATAGTTTTTTTGTTATATGTACCGTAAATACTTTCATATGCATTTAGTAAAAGCTATTATTTTGACATTACAAACAGACACTTCAATTTTATTTATTTGTATAGATATGCAAATATGGAGACCGCGCACCGGAAACCGCAGCGTGGGACGACCTCCAACGAGATGGACAGACAACCTGGTGATGGTCACTGGGAGTCGTTGGATGAGGGCGGCATGTGACCGCTCGCTGTGGAAATCTGAGGGGGAAGCCTTTGTTCAGCAGTGGACATCCGTCCGGCTGATATGATGATTATGCAATAAACTGAACTAAATAAATTCGTAAGTGTGCCATATAATATTTGGTCGTGATTTAAATGTACTCTTCAAATACAAATCAACAATGCATTTCTTAGATGGCCGAGGTATTACCAGACAGAGCAGCTCCTAGGACTTGTTTTAGACCTGGATATTTGTTTTAAAACATTTTCGGCATCTGAAGCATCATTACGTGTTCTTTACATATTGAACACCGACCTGTTTTCTACCTACACGGGCTTTTACCTCATTATTCCCCATGCGGTATGCGGGCGTGACTTCACACATTTTTTTCTTTCTTTTCTGAGTGCGCGTTTTTGCACACATTCTCAAGCAAATATTTCGTGATGTAACTAAAATGTAGAGATCTTTCACTGTCATATAAAATGCCACTCATGTGTTTTCTCTACTCGCCACACTATGCTGGAGGTGAAGTCACATATAGTGCCTGTGGGTAAAAAAATATGGCGAGGTAAGTATCGGTTTCGGAAGTCGATTACATAACACCCGTGTGTAGCGGCTAAAAATATCATTAACCCATCCATCTCTTCTTGTGGGTTTCGTAAAAGGTGACTATGGGATTAGCCGGAAGATTGGTAAACTTTCACAAGCGCTCGCCTATTGGGTTGTCAAACGTAGCGATTATGGAAAAGCCTCCCATGAGCACACAACACAAATAACAAACAAGATTAAGCACAAAAGTGTAAGCTTTTCGGCTGAAAGTATAATAGAAAAAAATATACAAGGAGAAGTATTCATGACTGGTCCTTTGCTTTCTAATCTTTGCGTTCGCAGTCTCCATACTGGTAGTTGTAGGGTAGCTGACATTATTTACGAACGTTGTTTATACACCAATATTGGCCAGAATCTTTATTACAAAACTTAAGTCCCCTGAACCTCTGTAACGAATGGTCCCGGAAGGGGATTACTATAATCACCACGCTTGACCGCAGTGTTAGTGATACCTACTGGTATGGATGTTGTTACTTATCCTTCCGATACCCTTAATCACCTCTAACGACATACATAGGAACAGATGGGACAAATTAATATTCTGTACTAATTTATAATCCAACTAAAGCTTTGATCGAAATAATGACAAGGTTGAAGATTAAAATGATTTACATGTATGTAAGTATATATGAGATATGAGATGTGGTAAATGTCACTTCCAATCATAAAAGTTGTAGCGTTACCCAGGACTCGCCCTGCGTGGCAGCATACTGTGCCGCTCAGCTCGAGACATAAGTTGTTTAGTCTGAACATACGTTACCTAAACATATTAGATTATCAGAAGGTTTTGATTTGTTCAAGATATTATTTCTAAATGAAAAGACTTACTATTCTGTAGAGATTTATTTTTAATGATACAATTGCCAATTGGAATTTAATAAAGGATAATTATATCATTGTTATTTCTATAAACAATATTAGTTTCCAGATATGTTTATTATTCTCAAGTTTGGAACACCATATCAAAGGTAGGACATGTCGCTCCTAAAACATATTCTTTATTTACTATCCTGTAATAAATAACCTATATTCACAAGTAAATATTTTGATTTTGAGTCTCCTATTCCAAGTAATTTCACTAGCTACAGTGCCCTTCAAACAGGAACATAATAAGGTTTTAAGAAGGGCGAAGGGGCATGCCGGTCTCCTACCGGCTAAAACCACTGGAGCGGTCATCTTCGGCACCGCCTCGCTGGGCCTTGGGCTCCGCAAACGGCGGCACGTGGCCACTTGCGCGCCGCCGTATTCCAGGGGCTGCAATAAGAGAGCTACTACCGTATAGTACTAGAGGTAGTTTGTTGGTTGCAACTACTTAAAGTCGAAATTGTACGTGTTCCGTGAAATAATTTGGTAAAACTTTGCGACCGCAATGCTGGATTCTGAGCTACCGCAACGTTTCTGTCGTTTTAAATTTTCTTTTTTGTGTACAGACAAGAGGGCAATTTACCAGCTTGTAAATATTAAAGTAGATATAAGTTTACAGCCACGATCTGTCTAGTTGGCAATTTGTTTTGCGTAGCGTGACTGTTAGGCCAAATAAATAATATTTTCGGGATATTTTTTTACGAGTCACAATATCTAAATGATCTTTACTTTAGCAAGTAGGTTTAAAATAATAATTTCACTCGGCAACATCTAAAAGTGTTATTATATTTGTTGCTCTAAGGTTATTACACTATATTACGTTTAATTTCTTTATTATTAGTTTGTACAATAAAATTATTTATTTAAATTAAAATTTGACAGCAAAAAAAACCATAAATCAATGCATGAATATCATCGTTAAAATCTGTTTCCACAATCCTGAAACAAAAAGCGTTCGTTCTTTGTATAGCTAAGAATTAGTTCGACTCACCAGCTTGTCCCCTCTGCGTCTTCGCCCTCCTCCCGACGACGGGCGAGGCGAGGCTGAAGGCGCGGTCGGCCCTCGGTAGCTGCAGCGTCGTAGGCTGGCTAGGCTCGGAGTGGCGCGCGCATATCGCTGCTTCCACGATCGAGTCGATGCTGGCTGAGCGGGGCAGCTGGCCGACCGACTCACGGCTAGAACAAATATAATGGAAATCTGATTCTGTATACTTACTTTTGCAGCATTCTTATTATTTTTCTGTTGCTATCAGAAAATAACAATGATATCAGCCTGTTCCAGTGATGGACAAAGGCCTCTTCATATAGAAAACGAAAGAGTATTGATCACAATGCTTGCTGAGACCATTACAGAGCCAGGACAGAATTATATGTACCTATATTCTGGCAAATAAATCATTCATTAATTCATTCGGGTGCTGTCCTGTGATGCCGGTTACGAATAGCAATAACCCAACTTATCCTTTCGGTGTCGTAAAAGGCGATTACGGGATTAGCTTGAGGATGGGCAGCAGCGTCCTTCGAGTTAATAACTCAACTACGATCGCCAACCCGCCTGCCAAGCGTAGCGATTATGGCAAGACCCCCCTAATGCACATCCCCAAAATCAGCAAAGTGTCGGCACACACGTCATGTAACCGGTCGTCTAAGGGGGAGCCCTTTGTTTGGCTGGTGATGAAATGAATTTTGTCGATTGTGGATTGAATGAATGGTCGGAAGCCATACTGACTTTCGGCCAGGTCGGGACCGACTCGCGGCAGGTGCTCAACGAGACTTCGGGTGATTATTCTCTCGAATAGTTTCGAAACCTCGTCAAGCCGGCAAACGGACTGGCGGAGAATGTAGAAGAAGACTCCGCGGCCCTTCCATCCTTTCTCAACAGAACCAATCTGGCTTCCTTACAGATGGACGGGAACACGCTGCGACGGAGGCAGCTGGTGAACAGCCACCTCAAGCGGTCCCCAAGAGAGCAAATACTCATGCTATGCCCAGAATGCTATCCAGACCTGATGCAGTGCAGCGAGCCTTTAGGCGGCCAATGGATCGGCCCAACTCCGCTTCTGAAACCTCCAACTCCTCGGCCTAGTCCAAGGCAGTCGGGGGTGGAGAGGGACCGGAAGGGTTCTGAACCGCCGGAAATAGAGTTGATATTACTCCCTCTAGCGAATTCATGTCATGGTTTCAGTCACCGGGGGGATGGTGTACGGGCGCAATTTTCCCACGACCATACTATAGGGTCTCCCTCACGGACGAGTTAGTTGCACTTTGTAGCGACTTCGTGTCCACCCAGTAGGCTGTTTAGGCCGGAAACACTTCCGGCTGTAGCACTTTCGACTGGGTCGACTTTATTGGAACCGGCGGCTGGATGCCAGGCAGACCGCGTGCATCTGCACGATCTCCTCTGACTACCAATAAACCGCCGTACGCTGGGACGTCATCCTCCCCCTTCACCCTCCTGAGCCTTAGGGGGTTGGGGCTTCTTCCCCTTTCTTCCAGCCACAATGGACCACAATTCAGTGGTCTCCATCGTGGCCTCCACGGGGGTGGTTGCCACAGGCGTGGCAGGTGCCGCAGTCTGAGCAGGCACCGCCGGTAGCCCTGCCACTCCAGCTAATTTTGCCGCATTGCGGCTGGTCTTCTTCTTTCTAACGCTTCACCTGCGTCTCTGTCGCAAGGGAAGCATTCTGCGCAGTCGCTGATATGCCACTCGACAATGACTTAGCGGCGGCTGAATATAGTCGTCTGGTTGGCCGTCGCTGACTGCAACGGCCTCTTATCGGCTGCAAGTGATGGGCGCAAGCTCACACAGTAGTTGCTCCTTCAAGGTGGCAAGCCTAGCGCTGACTGTGCCCCCGACTTCGAGGGTGACCGAACGCCGAAGCTCGCTCACCGCGTCCGGCAGCATGAACGCCGGAGGATTGCCATGACTGGAGCCCACCAGTGCGTCTTTCTGAGGGCGGACGAGACCCACCTCCATCGTCAGTTTGTCTATTTGCGCCGATAGGCTGCCGATCTGGGAGCACAATTCTGCATTCTCTCCCTCCAGCCTCTCGACGTTTTCGTCTTTGCGGACCGATCTTTTGGCGTCTGGGCATGACCTCTTTGGCGTCTTAGGGAGGGCCCGGTTGCGACCTTCTCCCGCCAACACTATGTTCAGCAAGGCGGTCGAACCTCGAGGGTCCAATGATTCCTCAGAGTCACTCGCCCCACCCGGCCCACCCCAGCGGCGCACCTAATCGTGAGCTAAGCAGTGCTGCTATCTCGCGTTGTGCACGTGCTCTAGCAGCTGACTTACGCGCGCTGCGAGTTTTTACTTTCATGCTCGCCACAGGGCTAGTATCCGATTCCATGCGGGTACCTGTAGAAACGACTTTTGTCTTCTTAGACGAACCTTATTTGCAGTTGCACCCATGGGAAATCCCTTAAGGGTGCTAAAGCAAACGGGCAAAGAGACGATAGAGGCTAGGGGAATACAAAATAAATTTTATGACACTGAAATAACTAAAATAATCGCACTTTAAGTACTCCAAAAAGCTCTTCCAATAAGTACCTAGGCACCTAATATTATAAAAAGACTGAGATTGTACAGCATCATGATAATTCAGCTGAAAAGCCCCGATAAAAATTTACTCTTGGCATGAAGTGAGGAAAAGACATTTAAGTATATCCCATCCTACTTTGCATCTACTGAAAAGGTTTTCTTGCCGGATCATTAAAATTACCTTGTATGTTTAAGGCTCAGTGGAGGTATCTTTCTTTTTGGGTTCGAAATTCAATTTTCTCCTTCGAGGTCGGTGTGTTTCGAAACAGATGTAAAATCCTAGTCCTAGTAGCTACAAACGAACATTATAAATGCATGTTACGTTTGTAATGTTCGTCTGTAGCTTCTTTCTCCTTAAATAATTATTCATTATAGGCTTTTCATAATTATAATAAATTGCGCATAAGATGTTCCTGTCATTTCTTAGCTAACAATAATCCATATAATGTTTATATTTATAATAGTGCTCGCAGCAATTTGTTAAAATGGTCACTTAGCTCTAAAATTACTACATTATCTTCATATAAAGAAACTTTACTTGTGCATTAGCAAAGCCTTGTATAGTGTATTTGTAAAGGTTTAAGTTTATAACGAAATATACAAAATGTCATACAACCTCCCTAAATCGATTTCTTTGAAGAGCTGCGGGAGCCCCCTGATTGTTCGCATTAAACAACTTTGTATCTTCATGCTTATCTATCTAAAACTGCCGACCATCAAGCAATTCATGATACTAGACTCTAAACGCTACTTCAACTCTGCCTCGCACTATACGAATCCCCTAGTAGTATCCGCTGCCCGATACACATCTTCCCGCATCAACGATCGTCGTCATCCGAGGCCGAAGAGTGATTTCATCGTCCCGGAGATGATGAAATCACTCTTCTCGAGGAGGCTCACTAAAGTAGACTCACATAAAAACGACTCTGACCATTATCCTGTCTTCGCCAGCGAGGCTAGTCAAGAGACCCGCTCGATCCTCCTCAGCCCTTGTTTGTTATTAAGATTTCTAATACTGAAGATTTTTTAAATGTTTGGCTTCGTGTATTTTATACTAAACATGCTACGAAAAATCACACGCATACCGATCATCAGGCGCAAATTAAAATTAATGATATACTTTTATTACCCAACATCTGGAGGCGCCGCGACGCGGCGGCGTCGTGTCGCTCGTGCCATGTTTACCGCCCCATTTGCATTTTAATCGAACTAAAACTTTCTTGTATAGGGTTGACAGTTTTTGGCATGTTTATGATGTATATTTTTTTATCTTGAGGTGCAAGTGGTTTTGGCATACATATCGGCGCAGGATCTTATCAAAGTCGGAAATGCCTTTATGTTGGTGATAGGTTTCTTAGTGCAAGAGTCCGGAGAAGCGTAGCCGGACTGCCTAACTGGCACTGAGGTGATACCTTTTTTATTTTTATTTATCCCGGTGGAAATTCATCATGAACTTCCTCTACCCCGGGAAAGGGCGAAGGGGCATGCCGAACTCCTACCGGCTAAAACCACTGGGGCGGTCATCTTCGACACCGAAGGGGGGTTCCAAGTCCTCATAAGATCACACTAGAGCTGTCCATGATGCCATGCCTTTGGCACATCTCAGAGAAGCTGAAGATCACATCGAACAACCAGACGAACGGTATTGCGCCTAAGTTATATGGTGGATGTTTCACCCATACGCACAAAGCATTTTGATATCACTTGTTTCGTGCGTACCACTAAGTAGTGGAACTCCTTGGCGCAGTTTGTGTTTTCCGATAGATTTCTAGGAGTTCTCAAGGCACCAGTGAATAGGTTATTTCTAGGTAAGTGTGCTCCATCGTCGCTTAACATCAGGTGAGATGGTAGTCAAACACGAGCCTATTTCGAAAAAAAGACTATCGCGACTATAAAATGCGTTTTGACAGTTGTCAAACGGCATAGTTTTGATAGCATTGTGTTACTGACTTTAAAATCATCGTTTCAACCGAATGAAGTCCACTGTTGGACACAGGCCTCTCCACAGACCGACATAGGTGCATTGTGTGCTCATTGGGGGGTTTTGCCATAATCGCCATGCTTGGTAGAAGGGTTGGCGATCGCAGTTGAGTTGTTAACGTAGAAGGACGCTGCTGCCCATCCTCCGGTTCATCCCATAGTCGCCTTTTACGAAACCCACGGGATGAAATGAAATGATGAAACCATGTCAGGATTGAATAAAAAAAAAAAAACGGCAACTACCGTTATTTTTGGAGAGGCTCTATAGATACCTAGTGATTTACCTATATGCATAGCGATTTTAAAATTGTGAGTAGAAATTAAATGTTCTACGCATTGGTAACCCTAATTATAGGCAACGTGTCAGCAGCTGTATTTTAATCATAAAAATAAAACGAGCATAAAAGTAGAAGAACTTAGTTATGAAAAGCTTTTGAACTCAATTGTTTTCTCAATTCTCAACATTTCGACTTATGCAGAAACATAGTTTTTGTGACTTTATAATCTGATTTGTTTTGTTCTTGGCGTCAAGGTAATAAGGATAAATGATAAATAAAATTATAGACGAGCGAAAGAGTTTCTTAAAACCTAGTTGCTAAAATAAAGATTTAGCAACTAGGTTTTAAGAAACAATTTCGCTCGTCTACTCGTATAAGCTATAAGCTGGCATTTCTTACCCTAGCTGTATTGGGAATTGGGAAAATATTGGGAAGACCTGTCCTGACAGACGTCTCTCATGAACGGCCATCGTGTAAATCAAACTGATTTAAGGGAGCTCAACGATCTGTCGCACTATAATACCATCAGCAGGACATTTATGTAGGCCACATGAATACCAAAAACCACCAGACAGATAAGAGATCTAATTGTACGTAACATTTTTTTTGTTCGTCAACCGCTGTTGTTTCATCCTGAACTTGATGCAAGGGCAGAGGGGTATGTCATACTCATACCGGCTAAAACCACTGGAGCGGTCATCTCCGGCACGGATGGAGGGCCCAGGTCCTCGATACAATTACACAAGAGCCACTCATTGCTGCCACGCTTTTAGGCACTTCTCAGAGGCGATAACTGTAGAGCGGTAACAGGTATAATAATCGTCCTCTGGATAATAAGGTAAACCAGTGTACTCACTTTCTAAATCAGGTAAATTGTTTCTTAGTTTTTTCTTTTTGCTCGACTCTTAAGGGTCATAGCGTGATGACAAAAAGCCTATGACCTTCCTGAATAAGCGGGCTATCAAATGCAAAAGGATTTTTTCAAATCTGCCTGGTTGTTCTAGACATAAGCGCGTTCAAACAAAAAAAAAACCAAATATATAATCTAAAATATATAATAATCTTCTGCTTTATTATGTTAGTCCTATAGATTTCATAAAAATAAGTAGCCATAGTTACAACACATACCTGACATCTCCACAGTGCTCGCCCGTTCAGTGGTCGTACAAAACGGGTACCTATTTAAGCCAAGGGTTTGGGACAGATACAAAACCTCACCGACGTCGTGGAGGCCTATCGCCGCGTCACCTTCCCGTTCAAGTTAGCACTTCTCCCTCCCGTCTCGTGCTTGCGCCGGCCCGTGCCGAGCCTGTAGCTTTAAATGTCCCTTAATACATTTTAAATAATACCGATCCAGCTGTCCCGAAAACAATAGCTTATTATCCCCAGCAACACCCTAAGCCGAGGTCCCGCAGGGGGCGCCCTTAGCGAAAGTTGCTTAGTTTTTAATATTAATTTTAAGCCTGGCTGGAGGCCTCTTTTGGCTTCGCAAGCAAATTACCGGTTAAGCAACCACAATTCCCAGAAATGTATTGGAGAAGCGCAACATAAAAAAAATAGGTACAAACGTTTTTTATTTAAATTGAGTGTAATGAAAAAAATTTGAAAATCATTGAAAAAATAAGAAATAGATTCCACAACCGTGTCATTATTTTGAGGGGTATTTGCCAGTACTCACCACGCTTGGCAGGCGGATTGGTGAGCGCAGTATGTCTTATGTTTCACAGAAGGGACACTACTGCTCATCCCTCTGGTTTAGAGGCCCTTAATGGCCTTTTACGACATCCACGCGAGGAGATGGAGTAGGTTATTTTTTTGGTTCGAGATTCTAGTATAATGGGATCCGATCTTTCCCACATCGGACTGTTGAAGGTATTAAATTGGCTACCCGTATCCGTCTTGATTTAATTTCGGTAACACGGGTTTTCAGTTTCAGTACACGATAACACTAAACGAAGGGATAACCCTTAGTATCGATTTACTGTAAAACGATTGGTATGCAATTACTAACAATAAACATCATACCATAGGAAGTAAGAATAAGAAAGAAAAAGAATCAAAAAGTGACTCTCCTCTCTCCTACCTTTTTGCCGTGCCTGACAGGGCCCACATGTGATTCCTATACTGTACTGTAACACCAAGTAACTTGTGGAGTGCAATAAATGTATTGAGTATTGGAATTGCAATCTTAATTGCTATCTACACGAGTTCGTTTTAAGTTTTAAACCAATCGTGATTGCAGAATACCAAGCGAAGAAAAACTGTTACTTAACAGCTGGATTGTCTCAGATATTATCTGTTTCATAGGTAAGGGTATTTCTTTAAAGTTCTATGGTTATCAGCTGCGGGGAGAACAGGCAACAAATAATTAAACATAAAATATTACTAAAAACAATAAAGAATATTTTCTTCATAAATTTAGTTCGAAATTATGTGTAAACTTCCAAATAAACTCTATAGAATTTCGTCACTTGTCTGTAGACTACGAGCATATTATGTATTGAAATAAACCTACCCACGCAAAAACTTTCTTACGCAACTTTCGAATATATGTAATCATTCCTAAGCGTTGCTATGACATAATATATTATAAATAAACTCCGAAGTAAAGTATTATCTAGAAGAACAAGTTGTGCCAGCGACTATGTTCGCGTAGCCTTCGAGCTGATGCCTTCGGGAACAATGTAACATATGACATTGGAATAGAAAGTATCCAATTTGCTGTATTACGATATGAACTGTTAATTAGCAAAGTTTTATCATGATCCGATCAACAGTATTTACGCCACGCAAAAACAGAATAACAGAATACTCACCATAATGGCCCTAATTATGGTAAGCTCTATTCTAAATCGAAAGCCCTTACTTTAAACAGTAAGTTAAGGTGTCACTGGGATAACCCTTAGGCCACCCGAATGCCACAAACATGTATACCTATACGCAACAGAATTTGTCATGAAACGTTTGTTTGGCTTTCTACGCTACGTGTCGCAGGTTTGAGGTTGTATGTTCCGCGATTCTTGATAGTTTTCGAGATATATTTCATTTTTAATTTCTTGAAAATGTTATGATAAAGCCCTTCAAAAATGTCTATCTTTATTTTTATAAGGCATTTTCCTTTCTTTTTTTTCAGTTTTCATCGTTATGGAATATTCTTTCAGACATAAAATAATCATTTTACTATCATTCATTTATCATCACAAGAGAAACCACGTCAGAAGAAGACCTGAGTGATAAATTGAGTAAAGCGGAATCACTCATACAGGAAAGTGAGAGCGGGTTTCGTAGACTAAAAGGTAACTTAACAAGATGCTGTCATTTGTGTACCAAAACTGCAAGACGCCATTTTGAAAGTTTAATGTAATAAATTGATTCTGCCCAATTGTGTATTTTTAATGATCCTTACCAAATATAACCCAAAATAACTAGTGAACCTTATGTCATTAAAACTAAATTCATAGTCTTGATAATTATTAATTGTAATAACTTTACTATTTTGAATCCCCCTAAGTCTATTTGCGTTAAGAAAATAGTGACCCATCAGTGCAACTGCAAAGTAAAGGCGTACAACTGGTTAATGTGAACACGGCTTTCAATTTACTATGATCTAATTGGTGAAGGGTCAAGTTACTATGATTTAATTGGTCAAGGGGCGTGGCTTAGCTGAGTGACAACGATGAGTCACTATTTTCTGAACGCGAATAGACTATAGGGGGATTTTCTAATCTCTAAGCATGAAGAGCAACAATAATAAGCTAAATCGAATAATACATAATGTTTAAAGGGATTTCCGCCTCACCTCTTTTAAATGCCGATTCCAGTGAAGTGGTCGATAAAAAATTGTATCTTGAATTAATTATAGGAAGATGATTTATTAATGCCTGAAAAAACAAATCCATAATAATGAAAATTGCAAAAAAAGAACGTGAAAAAGCCTTGTAAAAATAAAGATAGAATTATTTGAAGCGGTTCCCATCCAGTATTGCAGAAAATAAAGATTTTAACTCCAAAACTATCAAGAATCGCGGAACATACATGGGGTATTTTCGGATATCCCTGGGCCATGACGAATAAATTTTTATGACGTCACTGTTCTGACCATCTGTAGATATTATGCCTATAAACAGTATCCACGGTACAGGAGAAATCGCAGAGTTGGGCATCGTTTTTAAAACAACAAATATTTTTGTCTAACATCTCAATACTAGCAAGCTGACTAGTTATAAGTAAAGGTCATATTTAAGTGCTGCTAAAACTGCTTATGAACTGCCCTACTATTTCAAACCACGATTTAACAAGAAATTAATCATCATCATCATCATCGTATCAGCCACAGGCTGTCCACTGCTGAACAAAGGCCTCCCACTTAGATTTCTACAACGAGCGGTAACATGCCGCTCTCATCCAACGACTCCCAGCGACCCTCACCAGGTCATCTGTCCACCTCGTTGGAGGTCGTCCCACGCTGCCAAGAAATTTATCAACATATCAGAAATGCTGTCTCTGGATTCTTCAAAATACTTAACGTATATATTGCCATGATTATAATAGACTAGCGATTTCAATTAAGCCTAACCCTGCCTACCGACCTGACGAAGAAATAATTTTTACAATCGGTCAAGTAGTTACCAAAATTACTTCCCATAAATATACAAACAAACACACTCCTGTTCGCTCTCTATAATATTAGTGTACATTGATGAAAATAGCTAGATTTTCTGAGCTCTAATATATTATAATATCGGTGTCATTAGCGTGGGTTTTGAAAGGGCTGGCGAAGGTCAAGTTGGCGCCAGCCTTCTGCCAGGGAACTGAACGTTATTTGCGAAACGAATCTTTACAAAAAATCGAATTATCCTTACTATTGTTATAAATGCGATGTCTTAATGACCAATAGCTTACATAATCAATTGGACGTAGGTTTTTATTTTGCGTAATAAAACATGACAGTTTGTGCAGTTGAGGGCTAATGGAAAAATTAGAAGGCACATTATCACCATCATATTGGTCGAAAGACGTCCACTGCTGAACAAAGGCCTTTACATTCATCATCACTTCAGCCGAATGAAGTTCACTGCTGGACACAGGCCTCCCCCAAAGATCACCACAACGCCCGATATGGGTGTGTTGTGGGCACATTGGAGGGGTTTTGCCATAATCGCCACTCTTCGCAGACGGGTTGGCGATCGCAGTTGAGTTGTTAATGTACTCGAAGGACGCTGCTGCCCATCTTCTGGCTAATCCCTTAGTCGACTTTTATGGCACCCACGGGATGAGATGGGGTGGTGGTATTCTGAGCCGGCACCACACGGTTATCACGGTACATACATAAATGGAGCAAATATTAAAAATAATAATAATGATGGCAGCACGGAACAAATATTTGTCTGATCTACAGATAGTTCTTATATGAGTGATTTATGTCTGTAAACCGTACCCACGATACAGGAGAAATACTTTTGTGGGACAACGTTCTTAACTCACTGACATCTACTCGACTTACTTCTCGAATGAAATGTTCTACAACCGGAACAAATATGTGATGACAGGTAAAGAAGGCACGTGGTACATGAACTTGAACATTCCACGTGATGTACAGATTAAGAATATAGAACCACTCTCTATGTATATATACTATGTTCCAAGAAAAACGCCGGTTTATGCGTGCTTTTTAGACTTGTCGAGAGCATTTGACATGGTCTCATACAACGTGCTATGGGATAAGCTCTGGAACGAGACTAAGTCTCCCAGGGAACTAATAAAAATATTAAAGTATTGGTACAGTAATCAATCTAACAGGGTTAGATGGGCGGGCTCATACTCGAAGGAGTATAGGTTGCAAAGTGGGGTGAGGCAGGGGGGTCTGACCTCGCCACGCCTGTTCAACCTATACGTCAACGGGCTGATTGAGGAGCTCAGCAAAGCTGGTATTGGATGCTCGATAGATGGTCGGATTGTGAATAACATAAGTTATGCTGACGATATGGCTTTGCTGAGCCCATCAGTCAAAGCTCTTGAAAAGCTGATAGGCATATGAGAGAAGTACCCGAAAGCACATGGCCTCAGGTATAATACAAAAAAGAGCGAACTACTTATTTTTAAGGCGGGAAATAAATTACCCAAGTCAGTTCCACCGGTTAAAATTGGAGGAGAGCCCTTACGTAGAGTCACTAAAGTCAAATACCTTGGTCATTGGGTTGCTGAAGACCTTTCGTATGTCTAGGTCATCATAAAGCGGGAACGTAGGGCATTGGCAGTGAGATGCAATATGCTGGCTCGTAGGATTGCAAGATGCACCAAAGAGGTTAAAATTACTTTATTCAAAGCTTATTATCAAGTTTTTTACATCTGCAGCCTATGGGTCAGATATACTCGCTGATCGCTGGATGCCCTACGAGTACAGTATAATAATGGTTTTAGGATGCTGATGTGGCTGTCTTGATATTGTAGCGCATCAGGTATGTTTACTGTGACAAATACAGACTGCTTTCATGCAAAAATATTAGACACTAGCTGTGACCGCCCCTGGTTTGTCAGCCGCAGGCCGCTCCTCATGGTGGCCGGAGATCGTTCAGCGCCCTACCCCGGTATCCACGGCCGGAATCGGAAACCGGTAGACATATTGCGCTCACCAACTCGCCTGCCAAGCGTGGTAAGTAGTGGCAAATTCTCTCCAAAATTACGACTTAATTATAGAAATTATGGGTTTGTCCTTTGTTCAGCAGTGGATATTCTATGACCGATATGATGACCTGAATTTAGTTGCCATGTTTTTGCTTCACGAGAACGATTCTTGGGCCGTTATTCAACTTTACTTACTTGACTTCTTTTACTTTATTACTTAATTAATATACTATTGGATAGTTGTATAATTTTCGTTGGCATATACTATATTTATGACGTGAATGAAGCAAGAGCTTGGTTGTTAGTCTTCTATACAAATAAATAAAATTGAAGTGTCTGTTTGTAATGTCAAAATAACAGCTTTTTACTAAATGCATATGAAAGTATATACGGTACCTACAACAAAAAAGCTATTTGTAATTTTTTTGTCAGTCTGTCTGTCTGTTTGTTCCTGCTAATCTCCGAAACGGTTGAACCGATTTCTACGGGACTGGAAGATAGCTGATGTTATAAGGAATAACTTAGGCTACTTTTATTTTAGAAAAATAATTAGGATTCCGTGCAAAAAAATAAATACCATGAAATCCAATATACGAGTATATATATATACATACATACTCTATGTCAAATGTCTATGCCGAAGTACTCTAAATTATATGTAAATAATCCACTTTCTTTTAAATGAAAGGTGAAACCGCGGGTCCCAGCTAGCGTCTAATATTTTTGTCCCACGTCTCGTATCGACCAAGTTTAGTGGTTCCGCCACAAAATTGGATTACCGCCGCAAAGCTGGTAGGTACATACGGCTACCTATCAAGCTATACAAAACCAGTTTATGCTGATCTCTCATCGTAAGGAAAGCCAAGAATGCGGAAGTGGAATGCGAGATCAGCTTACACTGGAAATGTATAGCTTGTGCAGCCGTGTGTACATCCATCCGACTACCTCAATTATCTCATTTTTAATTGTTTGCCATTAGTAGTTGTCGAAGTTGCCCTGTATAACGATATAAAATAAAAATAAATGCAGGTATCATTTTCATTTTAATGTCTATTGAACTTGGCCCGTACAGAACGAGCTCGTTTTGTACGATATGATAGGTGATGATCGATCTTTCTTTTTCAATATACGTTTGATTTTGGCGGATACGACGTGAGATTCCACTAAGGCATAAGAGCAATTGAGATGCAAGCTATATGTACCTTTGATGTACTTCTGGAATTCGAGCTTTTCAGGACGCTTGATTTTATATGTTTAATAATAAAATTTATGACGCAAATCATTTCATTTTTTTTTATAAAGTTGACCCACACTAGGATTTCCTCTGTCGATTAAGATCAGGAATCCTGTGTCCTGGGTGGGTTGTGACGCAAATTCCACACACAATACACCCAGACCCGGAACAACTACCTGCAGATCATACAAATATTTTTTTCCGTGCGAAAATCGAACCCTCGACCTGGAGCGCAGCAGTGGACTGTATCAGTTACTGCACCAACCATGTCTTCGAAATTTTTACTTTTGTTTATAGTCTTTTTATTATAACAGGGTGTTGCAATTTAAATGTCTTGGCTATTTTGTGACGGTTTTATAGATACCTAATGTATTTATTAACATAAGTTACAAACTTGTACAACAAATATGTATGTTGTTATCATTTTTACCGAAACACTTCCACTGCAGGACATTGGCTTCCCACAAAGATCGCCATAACGACTGGTTGGGGCTTGTATTGTGTGCTCATTGGGGGGTTTAGTCGCCACTTGGCAAGTGGGTTGGCGATCGATTATTATTTCACATCCAATGCAAGCTTTTGTATAGGTTTGTGACCAAGGCGGATCCTCTTGAGGGGCCATGTCCCCCCCAAAACGGAGTAATGCAGTTGACCATAAAACAAGTAGCAACAATGGTCTCTGAAAATTTTTACTTGAGACCTGATGCTCCCCCCATACCAAAATCCTGGTTCCGCCCCTGTTTGTGACTATATCGACGTCATTAACAGCACCTGCCAGATGGTACTACATTATTACGAGAGGGGTGAAACGTGTCAAGATGTTACTGTTCCAATTTAGGATATTGTTATGCATATGAAATTTGGTTTCATATTAAACTGTTGGTAAATTATGTTATAATAACATGACATTGCGGAAGAGATGGATTTAAGTTTTGTTGTATTTTATCTCCGAGAGAAAAATAAAGGTAATGATTTATTAGAAAAAGCGTACATGTATTTGTTTGAAAATTGGACGGATTCTAGAAATGTTTTCAACTTTAGGCACTTTCCAGATGGACATATGTATTTTTAACAACGTAGGCGAAACGAAGGCATTTTTGAAAAAGCGTATGCCAAACTATTATCTTTTCTAAGTTCCTGGACTATTAATGTTATAATTAAGTGTCAAAAACCAAACGAGCATGAAGCAAAAAGGTATCCAACCAACCAACAACAAAATAGTGAGAGAGCTGAGCCAGAGTGACCGCCTTTATCATCGGCTTACCTTTTTCAAACTGAATAGGGGTGGGCTTCCAGTCTAATTACATGAATATACCGACATCCGGGAGATACCTACTGATATCCTAAGCTCTGACGAAGCAAACAGGAGTTCAAAGGCTGGCGATAGACTTGTTGGTCAACCGATGGGTATTGAACAGTAACGATCGGTAACGACTGCCATTCGCTAGAACATAAACATGCAGTGAGCTACTTGAAAACATTTTGCGGGCCCAGCTAATAAGAGGCCCACCAATAACGGGCCCACCAATAACGGGCTCACCAATAACGGGCCTACCAATAACGGGCCTACCAATAACGGGCCTACCAATAACGGGCTCACCAATAACGGGCCTACTAATAACGGGCCCAGCAATAACGGGCTCACCTATAACGGGCCCACCAATAACGGGTCCACCAATAACGGGCCCACCAATAACCTCATGGCCACCCATGATAACCTCATAACCAGTCGTTACGCTTGATGCAAAGCCACAGCTGTCTTTCCCTGCCGGAGTCTGATTTCCCTACTACGTTTAAGCCTAACCTTTACAGTAACAGTAAATAGGCATCTTCTACGCGTGCGCGTTCCATCATAGACCTGATCCATCGCTTTCAATCAGGCAAGATCGAGGTCAAGAGCGGAACCAGTTATGAATAAAAAATAAGGACATCAGGTTTCTACAGTGCTTACTTCCTTATATTTTATACAATTAGGCAAGGCAGTATAACATAGAGTAAATCGTTAAAAAAAATGCATGTAACAAAAATAAATATTAATGAAGTTACAGTTTCTGTGGTCGCTGCAAATTAATAATGGCTCTTATCCAAAATCTTTGGATTTCGGATTACGGATATGTCTGTGTTTGGTGTTAAATGTGATCGTAACACAACAATGGATGAATTTCAGAGTCTTAATTCTGAAGATTGCCGTGTGGTGCCGGCTCAGAATGCCACCACCCCATCTCCTCCCATGGGCGTCGTAAAAGTCGACTAAGGGATTAGCCGGAGGATGGGCAACAGCGTCCTTCGAGTACATTAACAACTCAACTGCGATCGCCAACCCGCCTGCCAAGCGTGGCGATTATGGCAAAACCCCCCAATGAGCCCACAACACATCCATATCGGTGGTTGTGGTGATCTTTGGGGGAGGCCTGTGTCCAGCAGTGGACTTCATTCGGCTGAAATGATGAATTCTGAAGATTATTAATCTCGGCCGTTAGCCGGTATCTTATTGATTTACACTCTTCGTTACGTCATCGTTTTGCTTTTATACTTTATAGAGATTTGCCGTGAATTTGTAAAAAGTAATCTTCTTTACTTTCAAGGAATTTAACGAGCATTGTCGGCTTACGAAAGACGCTAATCTCATGAGGAACCAGTAGATAACTTAAAACAAAGATTTAAATGCAACTGGTCTTCTACGGGGTTTCAGAAATTCCCCCGTCTACCTGCGAAGCTTTTCATCAAGTTTCGACCAAATCTATATGAAAATACGAACGTTTCCTATACCAAAAAAAAAACACTGAAATTGGTTCATAAATACCGGAGATACCAAGCAACATACACCAAAAAATGCTGTCTGAGATTTGAGAGCCAGTTTTTTCATGGCGGGCTCTGAACCTCCTCACCAGTTATGGTCCAGTGCATCGTCTACAAGAATACTTAAAATCATTTGAAAATATTTTTCTGAGAGCTCGCAATAATTGCAACGTTCTAGATTTTGCAGCGTTCTTCGGTCTGCTTGCAAACAAATACTTATTTGTATTCTGAGAGATAACTCTTTATATGAGGTGGACAGACGACCTGGTGAAGGGCTCTGGGAATCGATAGATGAGAACAGCATGTGACCGCTCGTTGTGGAAATCCAAGTGGCCTTTGTTTAGCAGTGGATATCCTGTCACAGTATATATGATGATGATGAAGCAATAGTAAAATTGTACATGACTTTTTACGGAAATGTCTCGCGTTTATAGTATTTATTATATAAACCTAGGTGCAGTACCCATACATTCAGTAACCATTTATATCCGTTACATGTACGGCCATAAATGCACATACAAATATTGCCACATACAACACAGAAATATATAAAATAAAACACAATTGTCCGTACAGATATCATTCCACTACAAAAGAAGCCGCAAGAATTTCAAAATCCTTAAGTGTTATTTGTAGTGGAAACACTTTTGTTATAAAAGAGTCTTGTGGAAAATAACAAATACAAAAGTATAGTATTATTCACTCTTTGTACAAATTAATATTGCACGCTTTGTTTAGAATGACTTCTCATTCCTTGTTTATTTATGCATGATCGTTGTTTGTGTAATATATATATATATATATATATATATATATATATATATATATATATATAAAATACTATTAATAATATACTATAACTTAAAATAATGTATGTACCCAGATATGAAGAATTATAATTTATATAGAGAAGAATTTGATATATAAACACAGACAAACGACCCTTGCTCGAGCTGGCCCATAGCGAGGCAAGTAGCTCTAAATATACTAAACAAAATTATCATTCTAATCCAACTCCCAAGCTGGATCCCCCTACAATGCCCTATGCTGAGGCCCGAGTCCCACACCCGTCTCATGCTAAGCATATAAGTCTTCAGCTTGCCCTTACGGCTTCTCCGGTTTGCCTGATTAAGCAGCAACATCTCCCTCTCCCATGTATCATATCAAAATGTGTCTATTTATTCAGTTGCAAGCTTAATATTATTATTTTTGTCCTTAACATCGTCGTTTCGTCGTTTCGGCCAAATAAAATCCACTGCTGGACACAGGCCTCCCCCAAAAATCACCACAACGACCGATATGGGTGTGTTGTGGGCTCATTGGGGGGTTTTGCCATAATCGCCACGCTTGGCAGACGGGTTGGCGATCGCAGTTGAGTTGTTAATTTACTCGAAGGACACTGCTGCCCATCCTCCGGCTAATCTCTTAGTCGACTTTTACGACACCCACGAGAGGAGATGGGGGTGGTGGTATTCTGAGCCTTAACATACTATTACCTAAACGCAAGGCATATTTCGTATATTTTTTCTCTTGAATAAAATACAAGCCAATTTATGAGGTTAACATATAAATATTGTATATATTATTCATGGAGATAAGGGTTATTATGATTTATTAGTGGTAATAGATCGTTTAGATATTGTATTGTATAAAGATTTAGGAGATAGTAGTTTGTTATATAATACAGTAATGCCTATAAAAGGCAGTATTCGTTGGTATACTAGACACATGTCTATACGAGTTAGATTATATGTAAGTATTTTTTGTTGTTACAACATAATACATAAATTAGTCTTGCTTTTTCAATTATATGGCAAAACAACGTTTGCCGGGTCAGCTAGTATATATATATATATATATATTTTACACGAACAACGATCATGCATAAATAAACAAGGAACGAAAAGTCATTCTAAGTAAAGTAAGTCATGCGTCGCCCCTCTGTTTAATAGTATGAAACATCGAATACGATGTGGTGACGCATCGCCATGCGCAGGTGACTGTGCGGCTCTCCCAACTTAGCTCGAAAATTTTGATATTAAAATTTGGTATTAAATTAATATGAATGTTTATTAAATAAACAATTAACGTTTGTTTGTTCAAAATATCAAAATATGTTATTTTTGATCATGCCATATTTATTTCCTTTCACAAACTCTCCTTTTATGCGTATTATCTATACAAAATAATTTTGATATTTCACATCTGCCAGGCGTCCCCTGACGGCTCACTTTTTCATCTTCTCAGTTTAGATCAGTAAGATATTCACTTTAGATGGTCAGTGAATGCAGGTGCGAATATCGATCGATCGAAGAAACATCGTGGAGGTTTTAGCCAGTAAGATTCCGGCACCCCTCAGTGCCTTGGAGGAAGTTAAGGATTACTAAACGTTAAAAACGGTACGATATTTACTAGCAGGGTAGAAAAATACATTGAGATATTTGTGTTAACCAGAATCTGGTTCCCTATATATTATGTACATATATAGGTTGCTGTACAAATAGTTAACTTTATTTTAAGGGGACAATCAGTAAGCTATAAGGATATTTTGGTCATCTTCACATTAGCCAAAGGACGTCCACTGCAGAACAAAGGCCTCCCCCATAGACTTCCACCTTCACCAGGTCATCTGTCCACCTCGTTGGAGATCGTCCCACACTACGGTTTCCGTTGCGCGGTATCCACTCGAGAACATTTTTACCCTAACCGCCATCAGTTCTACGAGCAATGTGCCCCACCTATTGCCTCTCCAGTTTACTAATCCTTTCAGCTATGTCGGGAACCTTAGTTCTTCTACGGATCTCCTGATTGCTGATTCGATCTCGTAGAGAAATACCAAACATAGCTCTCTTCATAGCTCGCTAAGTGGCCTTGAGATTTCTTATGAGGCCCATAGTGAGTGATCACGTCTCTATCCCATATGTCATCATTGGTAACACACACTGGTTTCGTGTTGAGGCATTGCGGTAGTGTTAACGTGTTTTCGTTGCGTAGTTTCCCGAACGCTGCCCAGCCGAGTCAGATTCGACGATTAACCTCTTCCTCGAAGTTGTACCTACCTAACTGGACAGTTTGTCCCAGGTAGACACACTTGTCAACAATTTCGAGAACAGAGCTCCTAACGGATATTGGGATGGGCCGATATGAGCATTTGACGTAACTTTTCTTGCCCATGTTCATTTTAAGGAGCTCAGCAGCCAACTGTATCAGCCACTGCACCAACAGTGCAGTCGAGTACAAATACTTGGGGAAGTGAATCGATGTTTGGGTGCATTCTTTGCTGCGTTCTCCATAGCACTATTTACTCGTAATAGAACCATATTCCAGTATCTAATAAATTAAAATTGTGTTGAACCTGTTTCGTCGAGTATTCGCCCGGTAAACAAGGGTTAATTCGATGAGCTGAACATCTTGTTCTGACATCAAGTGCTTTGAACACTTAACGAAGTTTACGAAAATTCATGTACAAAGCTTGTTGTGTAGAACATTTGAGATTTGAATGCAGGAGGGATTTTTGAACAGGGATTGGCTGTTACAGGGTTTGGAATTCAGAAGGCTTTGTAAGCAAATAGTGACCCAACGTGTTGTGTGTGGTAATATTTATTCTGTGGCTTTGTTTGATTGGTAAACGCAGTCTGATAGACTAACGTTGATGACTATGAACCCTGCTAGATGTATATATGCATTTAGTTTGTAGTGTTTTTGTACGAGGGCGGCACTGAAAATTTCGGGAATCAAGGAAGTGACACAACATTACTATTTAAAAATGTATTTATTGCTTTTCGAAGTATTCTCCGCGAAATTTGACACATTTTTCCATACGATGGAACCAATCATTGAAGCAACCATTCCATTCGGAAGTTGGGGTCTCCAAAATGGCCGTTTTGTAGGCGTCCACAGCTTCTTTAGGTGATGAAAATCTCTGTCCACGCAATTTATTCTTTATTTTAGGGAAAGTATAGAAATCATTAGGGCTTAGGTCGGGGCTGTACGGCGGATGGTCTAATAATTCTATGTTTTCTTGCTCTAAAAACTCTTTTGTTCTGTGCGCGGTGTGAGAACTCGCATTGTCGTGATGGAGGATGATGCGGCGGTTGCAGTTCTCTCTACGGAGTTCAGAAACGACCTGTGGCAAACAAATGCTAGCATACCATTCTGCATTAACCGTTCTTTGTCCCTCAAGAGGAATAGTCGTAACATGGCCGGTTTTGGAGACAAACGTGGCCACCATTTTTTTTGCAACACTCCGTGAACGAACAATTTTTGTTGGCTTTAACTCATTTTCGAACACCCAAACTCGTGACTGGTTTTTTGTTTCGGGTTCGTACGCATATATCCAGGATTCGTCACCTGATACGATGTTGTATACAGCATTTGAGGATCCTGCGTGGAATCTTTCGAGAGTTCTGACGCACCAAGTAACGCGAGCCGCTTTTTGCTCTTCACATAGCAAATGCGGTATCCATCGGGAAAACAACTTTTTTACACCTAATTGTTCATGCAAGATTATTTGTATTTGACTCATGCCAATGTCTAAAGTTGCCTAAATTTCGCGGTATGTCACATGTCGATCTTCCTCAATCAGCTTACGCACAGCATCAACGTTTTCTTGGGTGACTGCAGTTTTTGGACGACCTTGACGAGGATCATCACTGAGCTTGACACGTCCACGTTGAAATTCAGCAAACCAGCGATAAATTGTGGTTTTAGATGGGGCTTCATCACCAAATGCAGAAATCATCCGGTCAACACACTGTTTTTGTGTTAAACCACTTCGAAAGTCATAATAAATCATCGCTCTTGAATTTCTTCTTCTCTTAGATTATGGCTTCTGTAGGTTATCTTCCACAATTTCGCCAATGTCAAGTTTAAGGCAACGTCGTACGGTATTTAGATGAATAAATCTTTACATATTCATAAAATATTTCTCAAAATTGAAAAAAATTCTAGAAAATAAGTCGGCAACGTCGTACGGTTCAATTGTTTTTTTTTCCTCTTGAATTTTCTCGAGTCAATTCCATTTTCTCAACGACTAAACAAGTTTGACAAAACCTTGTGACAAGACCGTGAATCTTTTTTTAAATAAATAAATGGTATTCGATTTGTAAAACCAAGGAGTTTTCAATTAAAAAGATTTTAATATGACAGGAACAGTGGAAATATTCCATTCCCGATACTTTTAGTGCAGCCTATGTATGGAGTACGTATCCTAAAATACTTAAAAAAAACGGCGTGGTCTATTACTTTTGAAACGTATAGGGCACCTATTTAATACAAATTTAAATTGATGAGACGAGTAAAGTAATTCGCCTGGTGGTAAGGGCCATGCCTGCCATAACTGGACGGCACGGTTGGTGCAATGGCTGATACAGTCGACTGCTGCGCTCCGGGTCGTGAGTTCGATTCCCGCACGGAACAAATATTTGTATGATCTGCAGGTAGTTGTTCTGGGTCTGGGTGTATTGTGTGTGGAATTCATGTCTGTAAACGCACCCACGACACAGGAGAAATCCTAGTGTGGGGCAAAAGTTTAATAAAAAAAAAAATAACGCTATATTTACGATTATTTACAAATATTTGTTCCGTGTGCGAATCGAACCCACGACCCGGAGCGCAGCAGCCGACTGTATCAGCCACTGCACCAACCGTGTCGTCAATTCATCATCATTTAGTTTCATAGTATTTTTCGCTGAGTCAATCGAAGGAACTTTATGTTAATCTATATAATTAATACGTCTGTCTCTATATTTGTACCCCTTTTTGAGAACATTGCGGGCATGGCCGAGTGTGATATTTAGTATAGTTAAAGTTTTTATGGAGGAGCAGTGTAGAAAGTTAAAATGTATGTACAATATGATTACAAATATATTAGATTAAATACATCTTTTTAATGAATCATGGTCCAATGTCGAACCAAAAATATCAAAGAGGATATGTATAAAAGTCCCGAAATTAAATAAAAATCATAAGGAAGGAAGTTTAGTATCGCCAGAGTAATTACCGGTCATTGCAGGAATTCCGAAGACTTGCCAAATGGGTTCAAAATAACTATTACTATCAAAATAATGAAGAACGAAAATTTATTTTACATTTTTATTTTCTATATCTTTCATCTTTTTCTGCGAATTTCCCACACTTGTCTGTGAAGGAGGGAAAAACAGTATCATTCGATGAAAATCTCAGAATCAATTTAGAGAAATGAGTTTATAGTAATGGCACTATTAGTCTGTGTTATTATAAGAACGTCACTCATAACACAACCTTTGCGGCACGGTTGGTGCAGTGGCTGATACAGTCGGCTGCTGCGCTCCGGGTTGTGGGTTCGATTCCCACACGGAACAAATATTTGTATGATCTGCAGGTAGTTGTTCCGGGTCTGGGTGTATATTGTATGTGGAATTCATGTCTGTAAACGCACCCACGACACAGGAGAAAACCCAGTGTGGTGCAAAGTTTAAAAAAAAAACTAACCTAATTAACCGAGGTAAAAGACTCGTAGTGGGCTCCAAAGCGCGTATTAGTAGTATGACTGATTGTTGTATGTTAGAAACGCAGAAATATTTATTTATTTATCTTTTATCTTTATTGTAATTAATAACTAGAAATTAAAACTAAACAATGAAATGATAACTGGTATAGATATAGAATTCTTTATAATTTGTCTGTGATCAAAGGTGTAATAATGTATAGCCTTTTACGACTACACGATACCCAGGCTCGCTTGTACTGCCCTTTTAAGCACAAGCGTGCCTTGGTATCAAGCCTATATGGTACCAAAATGCCCGGTACCCATTCTTTGGTACCGCCAAAGATACTTCGGACAACTGGCAAAGTCCCCAGGAGCCGATCCTCCTATAGAAGTTTGAAAATGACTTTGGTATCAGTCTGTCCGCAGAATCTGTACTGTAAATATCTTACCATCGTTATTGTCGATATCTCATTAAAAGTGTGTGAATACTTTGAAGCTGTTTCATTTGTGAACCCTGTGCCTCTACGATTCACAATATATATATATACATACAACAATAGTACAAGCACGTGACATTTATTTCTTATAAACTGTACCTACGACACAAGAGAAATTCTAGTGTCCTTCATCATTCTTGTAAAAATAAAATTATTTTGCAAGTTTATACATCAAATAAGAAAAAATCGAGATATGCTGATTTTGCTACTAAAATAATGATCCTCGAGAAGGTAGAGCGCATAAATATCCCTATATATTCATGTAGGTAACATACAATACCAACACAGAAGGTAAGTTATAACAATTCGAACGGTGACGGATATGACCACCATTCGCTGTGTGGCCCGTTAGTAACAAGTTTTTTTTTTTGTCACCGCAGCTCCTCAAAAATAATGAATATTGACAATTTGTGACGTGTCGAAAATAGCTACCTATAACAAAATTGCTTAGCGCTTGTGTGCGTGACAATGAAACTAAACATACGCTGCTTACACACACACGAATAGCGTTTATGATACGTTTGCGTCAACGGTCAGCAAGAGAAGATGTTATTACTCTCGTAGGTTGTAGTTATATTCGTATGGCGTCCAGATTAAGAATATAGCACCACTCCATCTCCTCCCGTGGAAGTCGTAAATGGCGACTAGGGGACTCAAAACCAGAGGTATGGGGAACAGCGTTCCAACAGTAGCCATTCTGCGCTCGGTGAGTACTGGAAAATTCCCCCCAAAATTATACACATGACATGGAATCGGCTTTTGTTAGGCCTAGCAGGTAAGTAGGCATGTTTTCGTTTGCCTTCACGTTTTAAGTTCGTAAGGTTCCTTAGATCATTTTTGTATTTAAAACTTCTTTGAGCAATCAGTTTTTATAAAATTTTCTTGACATCAATATTATCTTAAAGTCGTTTAAACTTCAGAATCGAGTTTCAGACAGAACATTTATGAAACGACTGCCATTTGTCTCTGGATAAGGGGTTATAATTCATACCAATATTTCACACACACAAAGTGATCAGCTCGTGAAAATCTACTGCAGAAAATGAGTCACTCAGTGAACAATGAGTGGTCATAGGGGATATTGCCGGTAGATTGGTGATCACAGTTTGGTGTTCAAATTCAAAGAGGAGAGGGAAGCCAATTGTTGAACACAAGGCCAACATAAGTCATTGATATGTAAACCATGATGAAAGATGTCGTGTACAAAGCATCAAGGGTTGCATAAGATCTATTTAATATATATGTGAATGATTTAATCGTGGAGCTGAGCTGTACTCCGGTGGGGCTCAGATTAGATAACAGATATGTTAATAATCTGAGCTACGCCGATGATACGGTGCTGCTTAGCCCCACGATTAGGGGTTTGAGACGATTAATTTCAATCTGGGAAAGATATGCCAATGATCACAGTCTAACTTATAACGTTAAAAAGACAGAGATGGTTATATTTAGATCCGGAAAGGGACCTGATAATGTTCCCAGTGTCTATCTCAGCGGGAAGCCTGTCAATATTGTAGACAATTTGAAGTACCTTGGCCACATCGTTACATCGAAGTTAAAGGATGACAGTGATATTAAACGGCAGCGAAGGTCCTTATTTGTTATTGGTAATATGATTATTCGTAAGTTTTGTAAGTCTTCTCCGCATGTGAAAATTTATTTTATTTATTTATTCAGGTCTTCCCACAGCTCGTGCATACAATATAATATTTAATTAATATATATATGGTAACAGACCTACACACTAGCCAATTACGGGATAACCAACATTTGCCATAATGAGAACATAGATAATATAACTAAAACTAACAGAAGGGTTAGGCAGCTTAAGCTTGAGATTAAAATTATTGAGTAGGTATTACATTTTTAACAATTCTAGACTAAAAGCTCAAGAAAATATAAAATCAAGTTAGTTTTCTATAGTATTTTCAAGGAATTCAGGATTTTGGATCTAAATGAATTTATCGAATCGTGGTGTATGTCGGCGGCATCTGGTACTGACTTCACGAATGAATTCATTTCTCTACACATTCTGTTAAGCGGTGAATTTAGTCCTATATTAGTTTTACAAGACTGAACATGGTATGGTTTGGTTATAGGATATCTGGGTAATTTAAAAGGTAAAAATAAAATTAAAATCACCTTATTTAGATCGTTCTGTCTGACATTTTACACGTGTCAACTGTGGACGAACTACACTAAAAGAGCGATTGATGGCATTCGAGTTGCCTATAATAATATCTTTAGGCAACTGATGGGTCTGACGCGTTACTGAAGTGCCTCCAGCATGATCTTGGAGGCGCGAATTAACTCCTTCGAAGCCATACAGAGGAACCGCATAGCTAGATTTTAGTCCAGAGTTAACAGGTGTGAAACTCTATTATAAGAAGTCTGTTAGAAAGAATTGTTTCAACGGATATGTATAAGCATTGGCTGCTGCATGAATGATTGTTGTGTTGATTTATTAGTGGGCGTTTCTTTACTTTATTAAATATATAAAGAAAAATATATCAATAAAGAGTTATTATTATTATAAGGTTTATTAAGGATATACCATATCAATGGTGATATATAGATCGGCCAAACAACGGTGAGTCTTGCATCGAGTCATATTAGAACCGGTTTTACTGTCTTCTTCATCATAATCATTTCATATTCACCCTTAAAAGTCTCCAGAATTCAAACTAAAGTACAATTTAAGGTGAATAACGATAAATGTAATTGTATACTAACGTGGACGACGATGTTAAAGAAAAGATACAACCTTTTACATTAAATGAACCACACAGCCTTACCAAATTGGCAACGTAGCGTGGTTACGGGCATAGCCTCATCAATGTTGCAAAATACCCGTGTTACAAATACTACTAACGATTCTGTTTTTTATAAAATACCATTGCAATTTGTAAAAGCAAACACTACTAGCAACACTGAGAACCTCTTTAGAAAACCGGATACTAACCATACCATTTTGCTCCACAGACCTGATATAATTTACTTGACTACCCGAAACGGAACTGTAATAAGTACTTACTCGCTAACAAAATCTTCATAAGAGACCTGGCAAAGTGCCTAACATTTCCTTCTCCAAGAAGTCTCGCTCTATGAAACCTATTCTTCCTCTATCACAATAAAAGAACGTACTGCTTGTCTATACTTTGACCGAGTTTCACATTTGTCAAAGATCTTGTTGCTTTCATTGTAAATGGATTTTGTAGGTGTGCTGGTTTGTTCGTGAATTCTTAAATTCGTTATTTACAATTGTTGTCTGTATTTTGCCGTTGTTGGTTTTAGATCAAATCATTCTTATATTACGTAGTACTAGACAACGCGCTATGCTCGAAGGTTTGAAATACTAACAGTAACATTTTATCAATAATCTTTAACTCATTAATTTCCTAAGTAGGTTCTATGCGGCTGTACGCGCAGCATAGCACAGCACACAGCGCACAGGGACGCTTTGAGGGATTCTTTACAATCCCCCCGGAGTGGGGGGGGGAGTGACCGCTTTATCCGAGATGTGCCTATTGGCATGGCAACCGACTGCAGTAGGAATCCGGCATGCCCCTGCGTCCTTCCTCGGGGCGGAGGAAATTCATGTAGGATTTCCACTGGGCCCAATTTTTTTTTAAGAAAGACCTAGTTCTTGTTAGCATTACAATTACTATGGGCAGGGGTGACGCTTACCACTAGGTAAGCGAATTAAAGGCCATTACGTCACTAGGTTGTAAAAAAATGTATAGTATTTAATCACTTCATCATTTTCGCCTTTTGCTATGTTCGGGTCATCTTTTAGGCTAACCATACACGGCGCGTGAGTCGCTCAGTGTGGGCGCGTGGATTACCCAATCTACGCACCCATGAACCCTGAGGCCCCCCCACCTTATAGCGACGGCAGGGGGTTTGCGTGGCATCACACTGTCCTCGACGCCCAGAGATATTTGTTATTTAGTCGCTTATGTCCAGTAATTTTACTAGTAAAATTGTCCCTTTGAACCGGAATACAGTAATGTTTAAACACCAACACAAACAACAAACAAACAACAAAACAACTGCTTGGTAGAATATATGGCGCTGCAGTGGTACCCACCTAGCTAGCCTTAACCCTTACCATAAGAGGCATTTTTCATTTCCGCCGAAATACGTCCACTGTTGGACATAGGACACTCCAAAGATCTCCACAATAACCGGTCTGGGTGTGTTGTGTGCTGATTGGAGAGTTTTGCCATAATCGTCAGCTTAGCTTAAGGGTCGCAGTTCAGTTGTAATTAATGTGCTCAAAGGACGCTGCTGCCTATAATTCGGATAATTCCATAGTCACCTTTTACGACACCCATGGGAAGAAATGGGTTGGTGCTATTCCTAGCCGGCACCACACAGCACTTGTACATAAGAGACGTATACGCCCAGTATTTTCACATTAGTCATCACGAAACTATTATCTAAAGCGAGAACTACGTGAAAATAATATATTATTTTGATATAAGGTTTTGACAACAATGGTCTGTAATAAACGAACCCAATATTTCGTAGAGCCTTGTTTATAGCTCGGTTCATAAAAGTTGTTTACGAGAGGTCGAAGGTTGGTGGATTAACACTGGCCCTTCAATGGACATAACTTTATAATTAAAAGCGTTAATTTTGTTCACACATATGTATATACTAAATTTTTCTTAAGCTAAGACTCCAAAGTTTTTATTTCATATAGGCACAGAATGGTCAAGTTGAGGTGTACAGTTCAGAAAAATTGGTTTTATGAGGTTAGTCAACAAGTTCAAAAACATGTGAATTCTTGATAAAGCTCCTAAAAATATGAGCGGATTCGGAATGGCGTTTTGAAAAATGTATCTCGAGGATGTATATTTTTTGTTTTTAAACTGTTCCTAAACATTTTTTTTTTTTAAATTATGTTAATGGTTTTTGGCCAATTTTACTTAATGCCATAGTTAGATGCGAAAACAGCAATAATGTAATATTTATTATTTTATTTATTGTATACGTTTCCTTTTTTGTTAACTTAAATCTTAATCTTATAAACAAAAAAATTTACTTTTATCGCGAGATATTTTTAAGTATGTATATAAAAAGGTAAACGAAGCCAATAATTTATAGGCTTTTATTATTTAAAACTTTTATGTCGTTAGTCACGGAGATAGGAAAAAAATGGTTAATTAGGTATAACTTATTGAAACACCGTCTTTTTTTTTTCAACCGGGATTTATTCATTCATCTGTCTGGATGATACCATAATTTACCCAAATTTTTTAATTAATATTTGCTACTATATAAAAAGTGGTACACTGGCTTTAGCGGCAGTGCGCCCAAATCGCAACGGCTGGGCGGAGCCCTATTTTCAGCGTTGTATTAATATTAAAAACAATCGAATATAAATTCGAAATTTCTTAAATATTAATAGTTTTTGAGTTATTAACAAAAAATTAAATGCCGTTTTGTTCCATCAATTTGTTAATAACAATTGCAATTTTTATGTGCTAATACATCCTCGAGATACATTTTTCTACATGTCATTCCGAATCGAATGAGCTTATAGCTCATATTTTTAGGAGCTTTATCAAGAATTAACACGTTTTTGAACGTATTGACTTTAAGGAGAAGAGCCGGCAAGGACCTCCTCACCTCCACATGTAGTGTCTATAGTATTCTTTCTTATAAAAAAGTGCTAGTAAAATTTTGTTATTAAATTTTAATACGGTATTACCGTACGGATACCTCTCATAGAGTTGAGTACTAAAATTTACAAAATGTAGATGATACTAAATTGTAAAAACATAACACGGGTATTATAACTACCAAGGCTGTAAACAATGTCATATTGTAAACATGTCAAAAATACTAAATACACGGTCTTATTTCTATAATCAACGATATTTTGGTTGGCATGGCACGTTAGTAAATTATAAAGATGCCATATCAACCAAAAAAATTGGGTGGTATACATTTATTTCTTTCTTTTGAGCCACGCTGGACACGCTGTTGCGGACAGCCGCCTGTTTCGCTTCACGTTGCCGACTACCTAAATCTGTGAGCCGGTCGCATCCGATGTTTTCTTACTAGGTAGACGCATGTAGGTATTATTACAATTAAGAGAATCAGTAAGTAATGATATGATTGTGTTCAGTACAATATGAACATAAATATTTGATTTGTCAGTGTTGGGCTGGCAATATTTTTATCTATGTTTATATATTTAAAGTGTGGTAACATTATTTTTTTCTCTTTCACTTTTGTCTTTTGAGCTAACTGCATGCTCCTCCAGTTTTATTTTAATATTACAGTAAAATCTATATTTTGCTAACTAATTGTGTTTTATTACAAACATAAAAGTGGTCCTTCGAGTATTTCGGAAGTGTTACTGGTCTGCGGAGTATTTTCGTGTTTTTTCAGCGTGTGAGTGTCGGTTGGACTGTGTCCTATCGCACCCCCGGCGCGGCGGAACCTCACCCGGTACAAAGTTCTGGGTGACTACAGCAATTATTCAAGATTCGTTCCTGTTTCCACGCCATTTATCGTGGAAAAGTTGTAAAATTTGTGCAATTTTGGATCTGGATATTGTGGTAACCATAACTACCCGCAAAATTGGTATGTGATTTTATTATTCGTCGTTACGACGTTGGCATTACTGACCAACCATATTGCCTCAATCTTGAGAGGTTGGCACTACGTATTCGGTCATATTCCCAGCTGTCAACGAGTTTCATCGCTGTCAAATTGATGACTTGTCAATCGACTTTGACACTTCGCTTTTGTAAATAAACATTACACGGATTCTAATTGCCGATATTTAGTGCGTTGGTGTATAAAAAAAGTGCTAAAAGTGTTAGTGCGGAGTGTTACGTACGGCTTATTTATAATTTACGATGTCAGATCTCAAGAAACTAAAGTTATCGCGTGCGTCATGCAAAGCAACCTTAACGAGAATCCAAAACTTTGTGGAGGATCCGTTAACCCTAGCTACAGCTACAGTAGACGTCTTAGAAGCAAGAAAAGATAAGCTTATTACCTTATTAAAACAGTTCGAATCTGTTCAGTTGGACATTTTAAACTTTGATGAAGCGGATTCCGAGGATGTAGGCCTCTTTGAGGAACGGTATTTTTCGGTTCTTGCCAAAATAAACGAAACTATTCGAACGCTTACAAACCCGGAGTCATCTCTGTCCAACTGTGTTTCAACCTCCAAGTTACCAAATGTTGATATCCCATCATATGATGGTAGAGATTTTACAAAATTTAAACCATTTTATGAACTTTTTATTGCTGTTATTGATAACAACCGTACATTGACGGAAGTCCAAAAGTTATTTTATTTACGTAAGTACCTTCTAGATGAGGCATTGTCTGTCATAGTCAACCTACCACTAGTTAACACATCATATAAGAAAGCATTAGAATTATTAAAAAGCCGTTATGACAATAAGACACGCTTGATTTGCAATCATATTAATTTAATTTTGGACATTCCCTCAATGCAAAAAGGTACGGCAGTCTCTATAAGGACCTTTGTATCTCAGGTTAAACAACAGTTATATGCATTAAAAAGTCTTGATGAACCAGTTGATAACTGGGATCGCCTATTACTATGTGTACTATCTAGAAAACTTGATTTATATACTCACCGAGCATTTCATCTTGACCGAGATCCTGTTGTTTTGCCAACAATGGTAGAATTTTTAGCCTTTTTAGACAAGCGTGCTATGGCGCTGGAGGATACTATCCCCTCAAAAGGGCATTTTGTTGAAAATAAAATTAGGCCTGCAGTGCGGGTCACAAACCTTTCTGCACATTCTAATGTGATGTGTGCATATTGTGATAAAAAGGATCATGCAATTTTTAGCTGTCCAAAGTTTAAAATGGTCCCTATAGAGACGCGTATAGCCTTTGTTAAGGATCATAAATTGTGTTCTATTTGTTTGAGAGTTCATGCTGACAATGTCTGTAAGTACAAATTTAAATGTAAAATTTGCAAAGAACCTCATAATACACTTTTACATACTAATCAGGTAGAAAATTCAGTCTCCTTGTGTTCAAACAATAACATTTCAAATTGTAATGTTTTGCTACCTACTGTCAAGGTCAAAGTTACTGACAAATATGGTCGTGAGTTTTTTGCTCGGGCCCTGCTGGACAGTGGAAGCCAGGCTTCCTTTGTGACTAGTTCTTTTGTACAAAAATTAGCAATTATCTCCCAATCCCAATCTACAAATATTATTGGTATAGGCAATAAGGCCACAAAATTAAATCAGATTGTTAAGTTGCCTATTAATTCATGTTTACACAAAAATATTCAATTCAATGTCAATTGCTATGTAATTGATACAATCACAACACCACAGCCGCAACAATTTTTTCACATTTCCAATTTAAACATTCCAGAAAACATTAAATTATCAGATAGTGAGTTTAATATCCCTACAGAAATTTCAATATTGTTAGGGGCTGATATTTATTTTAATTCCTTGTTAAGTGACTGTTTTAAAATTTTTAATGGTCCTGTATTACAGAACACTGTATTTGGCTATGTGGTGGCTGGATCAGCCTGCTTTAACAGTGAAAATTTGTGCACAGATTTAGTTTCCAATTTTGTAATTTGTGATGAAAGAAAATTGGAAGATGTAATAGAAAAATTTTGGTTGGTTGAGAAAATATCTGAATCACCTGTAACCATAATTACAGATGAGTTTCAAAAAACAGAGACTACATTTAATGAGTCTCTTCAAATGGTAAACAATACGTTTTATGTAGACATGCCATTGATTTGTCCTAAAAATAATTTACAGCTTGGAGACTCATTCTCAGTTGCTCTACAAAGATTTTTATCATTGGAGCGTAAATTTAAACACAATCCAATGTTATTGAATGAGTACAAGAAGTTTATAGAACAGTATGTAGCATTGGGGCATGCCAAAGAAATTGATATCAGTTCCTATGATGTTTATGATGGTTCTGTTTACTTTTTAGCACACCATGCCATCTTTAATCAGGAGAGCAAGACCACAAAGTTGCGAGTGGTTTTTGATGGAAGTATGAAGTCCAAAAATAAAACTTCATTGAATGACGTCATGCTGAATGGGCCTGTGGTACAGGGTGAGCTTTTTGACATCCTCCTTTTATTTCGAACATACTTGTTCATTCTAATTTGTGATGTAGAGAAGATGTTTCGTTGTGTTTACATTAATAAACATCATACAAGCCTGCAGAACATACTTTGGAGGGATGATCCCAGCAAACCAATAACTTGCCTGCAGTTGCAGACTGTTACATATGGGTTGAAATCTTCTACCTTTTTGGCCACTCGATGTCTGCTAGAGCTTGCAAATAAGCATAGGAATGAATACCCTCTCGCTGCACAAGCTATAATATCAAATACATATGTAGATGACGTAATTACTGGGTGCGATGATGTAGAGCTACTTACATCATTAAAATGGCAACTTATTGAACTACTCAAACTGGGTAACTTTAATTTGCATAAATGGTGCTCTAACTATCCTTCTATTTTAGATGATGTTCCTAGCAAGTATAGGTATTTTGAGGAATTTGACCTAAATAAGGACAACATTATTAAAGCTCTAGGTCTAAAGTACGATGTTGTTACTGATAATTTTTATTTTAGGACTCCTTCAGCTCAGTTTAATGAAGAATTATACACCAAAAGAAAAGTCCTTAGCTATATAGGCAAAATTTTTGACCCATTGGGCATAATTGGGCCGATTGTAGTTCTGGCAAAAATTATCATGCAGGAGTTATGGTCTATTAAGATAGGGTGGGATGATATTCTCCCTACAAAGTATGCCCAGCAGTGGGAAAAATTCCTCACTGGCTTAAAAATTATGGACAGCATATTAGTGCCTCGATCCATTAAATGTAAGGATTTTTTATCCATTGAATTAGTGGGTTTTGCTGACGCGTCATTAAAAGCCTATGGATGCTGCCTTTATGTAAGGGTTCTAAAAACCGACGGAAATGTTGAAGTTAATCTCTATTGTTCAAAGTCACGTGTAGCGCCGCTAGCTAAGACACTGACGATACCTCAGCTAGAGCTGAATAGTGCGCTACTACTAGCCCAACTAACTAAAAGAGTTAGTAAGACACTTGCCTCCAGATTTCCACATTCCATTCATTTATACAGTGATTCCCAAATAGTGCTTGCTTGGATACAGTCAGGTAAAGTTAGGGCTAATCCTTACGTCAATAATAGAGTTCAGCAAATTGTTGATATTACCGATAAGTCGTCTTGGTACTATGTCCGCTCTAGTGACAACCCTGCAGATCTTATCTCACGTGGAGTAGAGCCGCAATATTTGCAGGCAAATACGTTGTGGTGGCATGGTCCACAATATTTATTGAACCCGGACCTTACTTATGAACAAAGATTAATAAAGTTTAGTGAACCAGCCTCTTTAGAAGAGGAAAATTCTTGTCTTGTTCACAATATAGGGCAATCTAAAGAAACACCTTTTAATTTGCTAGAGAAATTCTCAAGTTTAAATAAATTGCAAAGTGTGATTGCATATATCTATAGATTTTTAAATAATTCGTTAAGACGTAAAGACCTTATTAAAGATAAAAACTTGACTCCTAAAGAATTAGAACTAGCTTTGTCAGTTATTATTCGTTCTGTGCAAAGGGATTTCTTTTCTGAAGAAATATCTTCTATTATTAGCAATAACAAATTAAAATCAGGAATTGCTAACCTACACCCATATGTTGATGCTCGGGGCCTGCTCCGCGTGGGCGGTAGGCTGCAAAATGCAGGCATTCCGCAAGATAAAATGCATCCTATTATATTACCAAAGAATTGCACTATAACTTCCTTGATTATTGAAAGGGAGCATCTCAGATTACTGCATGCAGGTCCTAGACTAGTGCTCAGTTCCCTATCACAGAAATTCTGGATTATTAATGGCATTCGGGAGGTCAAAAAAGTAGTGCATAAATGCTTAAAATGTTTTCGCTTTAAGGCTGACACTGCCAGGCAACTTATGGGTTCTCTCCCAATGGAAAGAGTCACAGCCACCAGACCCTTTCAGCATGTTGGCATCGACTTTTGCGGTCCTTTTAATATAAAATCATCAAGAATCCGGAAACCACTTGTGACTAAAGGGTATGTAGCACTATTTGTATGTTTCTCTACCAAGGCTATCCATGCCGAAGTTGTCTCAGATCTTACTACTGCAACATTTTTGGCATGTTTTGATCGCTTTATTTCTAGGCGAGGTTTACCTTCTAAAGTTTTCTGCGATAATGCAAAAACATTTAAAGGTGCTCAAAATCAATTAAAAGGGTTGTACAATTTACAATCTTCTAGATCTCACAGAGATTCTGTATATAATCATTGTAAAGTTAATTATATAAAATTTATGTATATTCCTAGCTACTCTCCTGAATTTGGGGGTCTTTGGGAGGCTGGGGTCAAGAGCGTAAAACACCATTTGAAACGCGTTGTTGGTAACCTCTGTTTGACATATGAGGAGTTTAACACAGTAATAGTGCAAATAGAGGGTGTTTTAAACTCGAGACCTTTGCTTTCCAACCCCAGTGAAGGTGGATATTTGACACCAGGACATTTTCTAATTGGTACTGCTTTGTGTGCTTACCCCGAAGTGGACTTATTGGAAATTCCAATAAGCCGATTGAAATTTTGGAAAGTTGTGTCTAAGCTTAAGCAAGATTTCTGGAAAGCGTGGTCAGCTGACTATCTCACTCAACTCCAGAGCCGTCCCAAGTGGAAACATAGTACCCCAAATCTAAAGGTTGGTGACCTAGTATTGTTAAAAAATGTAAATATATCTCCTTTAGAATGGCCTATGGCCAAGATTGTAAAAGTACTGCCCGGGCCAGATAACAGGGTAAGGGTAGCCGAGGTAATGTTTAAGAATAAAATATATTTAAGGTCTATCGCCAAGTTATGTCCTCTGCCTATAGAGTGACAAGTTGTAATATTTACTTATTCTTCAAAAATTATTATGTATTCAGGGTTCTAGGTCCTTGTTCAGTTTATAATTTAATTGTTTATAGTAAGTACAGTCAACATCAAAGGTAAATGTTGTTTTGTAAATTTTAATAACTAGCTATAAGGTAGTATATCAATTATTTGATGTGGTAGTATCCATTTTTGGTGCTGACTGTATCCTATTTGGGCCTTTGTTTGTTTTTTTGTAAATAGTTACTTAAACTTAATATTTTGCCTTGCCCGCCCAACTATGTTCAGTACAATATGAACATAAATATTTGATTTGTCAGTGTTGGGCTGGCAATATTTTTATCTATGTTTATATATTTAAAGTGTGGTAACATTATTTTTTTCTCTTTCACTTTTGTCTTTTGAGCTAACTGCATGCTCCTCCAGTTTTATTTTAATATTACAGTAAAATCTATATTTTGCTAACTAATTGTGTTTTATTACAAACAGATTGATTTATTAAACAATGATGACAAAAGTAATGCCTCAAGACTTTAACCAGTGTGTGTTACTAGTGAGGATATGGCACAGAGACGTGGTCACTTACTACTGGCCTCATTAGAAAGCTCATGGTCACTCAGCGAGCAATGGAGAGAGCCATGCTTGATATTTCTCTACGAGATCGAATCAGAAATGAGATCCGTAGAAGAACTAAAGTAGTCGACATAGCTGAAAGGATTAGTAAACTGAAGTGGCAATGGGCAGGGCACATAGCTCGGCCATTGGGGCACAAAGGTTCTCGAAGTTCCGCGCACCGGAAAACGCAGCGTGGGACGACCTTCAACGAAGTGGACAGACGACCTGGTGAAGGTCGCTGGGAGTAGTTGGATGAGAGCGGCATGTGACCGCTCGTTGTGGAAATCTAAGGGGGAGGCCAGATATGATGATATACAATAGGTACCAAAATGTTAGTGCATGTGAGATTTACGTCTCTATATCCTAGTGTCGGGCTTCGTTGAAAACTAAATAGTCTACTTTATGATAATACCTGTTAATATCACATTATTACTTACACTGTGAAAACAAATTGACTTCATTAAAGTTGTAATAGTATTCACACAAATTTTCTTTACCGAAGCCCGTGTGTAACCCGGATTACTCAGATCTTGGTGACATACAAAAGTTATAATGAGAAGATTCCCAGCTCCCCGAAACAGCTCATGAATGCGTAATTAAAACGAATTTTAGCGGCACCTCAAAGTATTTATAACCATAAAAACTTCAACTGTACCATATTTCTCAAATGACAATCTAGACTTTTCACTTGGTAAAATAGAAATATTTAAAAATAAAATTAAACTCTTGGTTTTATTTTAAATAAACTTTATTTGACTCTATCAATCACAGACTAGTCGAGATAAATGGTTCGTTATTTACTGATAAATTGTAAGTAATCGGCACACTAAATATATTTTAAATAAAAATATTGTTGACCACTCTACAACGAAACTATTAAAATGAATCATCGCGTAACTTAAACTTAGTTTGCTTGCTATTAGCTATCACTGAGATACGTAGATCACACAATTTTTTTACTTAGTGAATACACCCTTGAACACTTGGTTGTCGATACAATTTGATATAGAACTAATACACCGTAATTTTATCGGTAAAGTATTGAAATATGCCTCATCACTATTACCAGCTGCTACTAAGGACTCCTTAACGTGACCCAGTTACAAGTGTAGTATTTTACGTAATAAAAACTGTCACCAAATGTAATGCGGTAGGAAAAAAAAAGTATTCGCCATATTTTACCGAAAGCACACAATAGCGCGTCCACACATGTATTAAATTGCACGATAATATTGTAATATAATTACATTACACGATACACTACAACTCCAAGTAACTGATTCTAAAAATCGTTGCATTCCACTACCACTCCATTACTAGTGTAGACTTACTGTTATACTGATGCAGCACACAAATTCATACACATAATTACGTGTTATTTCCGAAAAGCACCGTGTGGGGGCAAATAATAGACCACCCCTTTTTTTTTTTTTTATTGATCCGGTGGAAAAACCTCATGTACTTCCTTCGCCCCGGGAAAGGGCGACGGGGCATGCCGGACTCCTACCGGCTAAAACCACCGGAGTGATCATCGTCGGCACCGAAGGGAGGCTCCAGGAACTCGAATAATCTCCATCTAGAGCCACCCGTTGGTGCCACGCCTTTAGGCTCATCTCGGAGGGGATGACTGTAAAGTGGTCATCCCCTCTAGTGGAGGGAAGGCGACTGTAAAGAGGCCACCCCCCCAGGCATCTCTCGAGGGGATTGTAAAAGATTCCCCCGAGGCCTCACTATGCGCTGTGCTGCGCACACACCGGTACGTGACCACATGCGCACCGCTGTCTTCCCGGGGGTCGCTCGGTATGAGCACGCAGATTTCCCAATAAGCGCGCTCGTGACCCCCAAGGCCCCCCGCCATATAAAGACGACAGGGGGCTCAGGCGTGTTGGACACGGGCGCCGCGGCGGTTGTTACCCCGGCCCCGTGTCCTCCTCCTCCGAGCGGGATCGGCCCTCTCCCGATCCCGCTCTGCGACCTCCTTCTGGAGCATTACGCTCTCACAGAAGGAGACCACAGCACTCCAATTTTCCTGCTTTGCCAGCATAGCCGACACTACTGCTGGCAAAGAGAGATCTTGCCCGATCCGATCGACCAGGATCCGCCGCTCGGCAGTCCACGCAGGGCACTCTTCGAGCGTGTGCTGTGCGGTATCCTGATCGTCTTCACAGTGGTGGCACTGTGCCGTGACCTCGCGTCCTATCCTGTGCAAGTACGCACCGAAACAACCGTGTCCGGTGAGCACCTGCGTCAGGCGGAATGGGACGCGCTCGCTCCTTTGGAGCCAGGCTCCGAAGAGCGGCAAGACAGCCTCGACGACGCGCTTTTGCGCGTACTGATGCAGCATGAGCCGCTCGCGCCATAGCTCGAGTGCACGCCGCCGAGCCTGACGCCTTAAACGTTCGAGCGCCCCTGAAGGCACGCCTTCACCGCTCTGGCGGAGAGAGCGTGTTTGGTGATACACCCACGCATCCATCTCCGCCAAGATATCAAAAGGTGGAAAGCGCGCCAACAGAGTTGCCGCCCATTGTCATTGTCATCCCATGTCCACCCATGGGCGTCGTAAAAGGCGATCAAGAGGATGGGTAGCCGCATCATCCCATGTGCAATACCAACACACTGCGATCACCAATTAGTCTGCCAAGCGTGGTGATTACGGCAATATCAGCTATGAACGCTCATTGTAGTAATCATTGCGAGGCCCATATTCAGCAGTGGAGGCTTATGGACTAATGTGTGTGTGCTGAAACATGAAAATGACAGAAACGTACATACAACCGAGAAGGGTGAAAACGTAGTGCTATGAGCTGCCAGCAATTGAAGAAAAATGAAACATATATTGTTGTCACGGCTTATCGCATCTAGAGTGACGACATCCTACATCAAAACTTATCGACCAGAATAACGAGAGCTCTAACTGCGCTACTGTAGATCCCGCCCCTGGTTACATCCTCATGCATTAACAGGTCTCATAACTTAGGTGTAAGGATCTTGTTAAACAGGTGCTGTATGTTCGATGCTCAAAGTCTTGCCGGTAAGTTACGTGTATTGTCGATGCTTTTGTTCGTACTTATAAATTTGTTGGGATTTAGTTTAACAACCGTATTCTTGGTAAAAGAAATACTTATGTTTTGATTTTCTTTTTCGTTAAATTCTGTTCGCGTAGTATTACTTTTGCTGTCTGAATGCTTGACAATATCTTTTAAGACTCAGTCTTGTGACTGAAGCATTTGTGTCAATTGATTGAGCTGAGAATATGGATTAAGCGAACTAAATAAACATTACAATTTAAAACAGTCAGCGTTCTATGAAACATAATATTAAAAGGCAAGAGGTAGGTTGTCCGTGTGGTGTCCGGATTAAGAATATAGCACCACTCCATCTCCTCCCGTGGATGTCGTAAAAGGCGACTAAGGGAATGTAACCAGAGGGATGGGCAGCAGCGTAAACCATACTGCGCTCACCAACCCGCCTGCCAAGCGTGGTGAGTATTGGCAAATACCCCCCAAAATGATACACAGTTGTGTAAATCAATGGGGGAGGCTTTTGTTCAGTAGTGGACGTATAAATGATGATGATGATAAATAGGTTGAAACAAAACATCAGTGACTGGTAGTCATACGAGGTCCTGGAGCCCCACTTAGTGTGTGTAGTGAAGTGGCAATGGGTGGGGTACATTGCTTGTAGAACTAATGGCCGTTGGGGCAAAAGAG
Organism: Diloba caeruleocephala; assembly: GCA_947459985.1. Taxonomy (NCBI): domain Eukaryota; kingdom Metazoa; phylum Arthropoda; class Insecta; order Lepidoptera; family Noctuidae; genus Diloba; species Diloba caeruleocephala. The sequence continues at coordinate 6,361,420 of OX381613.1, forward strand.
TTTCCGAGTGGAGAAAGCGCACCGGAAACCGCAGTGTGGAACGACTTCGAACGGGGTGGATGAACGACCTGGTGACGGTCGCTGGGAGTAGTAGGATGTGGGAGGCATGTAACCCGTCGTTGTGGAAATCTTTGGGGTAGGCCATTGTTCAGCAGTGGACGTCCTTTGGCTGATATGATGATGATGTTTATAACTAGAGATCCATAACACTACTGTTAAAGATAGTAAGATCTAAGAATATTAAAGAGCGTCTAATAAATGCCGAAAATAATAATCAATCTAATCTAAAATCTTTGGACATGCGATTGAATATTCAATTAAATTTTCAATCTTCAATATAAAGCTTTTCGATTAGATTGATTATTAATTTAGCCGTATAGCAATTGGTATCAGAAGAATTTTACTTCTAGAAATAATTAGTGGTAGTAGAGTTTAATGCCGTGCGGTGCCGGCTCAGAATACCACCACCCCATCTCCTCCCGTAAGTGTCGTAAAAGTCGACTAAGGGATTAGCCGGAGGATGGGCACCAGCGTCCTTCGAGTACATTAACAACTCAACTGCGATCGTCAACCCGTCTGCCAAGCGTGGCGATTATGGCAAAACTCCCCAATGAGCCCATAACACACCCATATCGGTCGTTGTGGTGATCTTTGGGGGAGGCCTGTGTCCAACAGTGGACTTCATTTGGCCGAAATGATGATGATGAGTTAAATGTGAAGGATTCAATTGGGGCATTTACGACATCCATGGGTGGAGAGGGGCGGCCTATTCTTAAACGGGAACTAAATCGAAGTAACTTCCCGGCAATTTTATTCACAACTTCCATAATTTCATTATTAGATCACAAGTGACTTGCTAAGAAACTGCAAGTAACGGTAAGTTTTAAACTTCCTCTGTCCGATATTGAAAAGATGGCTCGTTCATTTAAACTTCAGCTATATAGTCGAGCTCCATCGACAAACAGGTTTCGAGACAAATATATTTTTTGAAGTGAAAACTTCTTTTAGCGCGGTACGCATATTTTTAGATGAGATAAAATCTCTGGACTCGCGACACCGTTACGAGACGCAGTTATAGTGTGTGCATATATGCATGTACATATAGCAGATCGCGAGCGCGTCTAGATAAATAAAAAAAACATTTATTGCTATAAAATTTTCACTTCTGTCGGCACTCCCGGAGTGTAACCCGTATTTTTTATTTTTAACCTTTTCTTATTAGTCTCCAGTGGAAAATCCTGAAAGAACTTCCTTCGCCCCGGGGAAGGTTGAAGAGCCATGTCTGACTCTTACCAGCTAAAACTACTGGGGGGGCTCCAGGTCCTCGTAAGGTCACACTAGAGCCTCCGATTCTTGCCACGCCTTTAGAGCCTTTACATCTCGGAGGGGATGACTGTAAAGCGGTCTCCCCCTCTAGCGGTGGGAAGGCGACTGTAAAAGGTCACCCCCAGGCATACAGGGAGGATTGTGAAGGATCATCATGTATCAGAACTATAACAAAAATGCAGTTCTCCTTATTTAGGTGACCCGCGTGCTAGTACGAGAATTTTATGTAGGTTGACCTAACTTACCTATAAAAAGTAGTCATTTGGGTTTATATCCCCTACAAGCGGAACCCAGTCTTTTGATAGGCTCACTCGGGGACATAGGTCAAACATACAGAGGCTCTTTAGATACATTTAATCTAAAATGTAATACGACACTTACGGGTTATAATTATTATCATTGTGTTTTTACTAATTTTAATAAAATGCCCTATATGCATGCTATCCACATCTACGTTTTTGCCAAATTTCATCAAAATTCGTTCAGCACTTTGAGCGGGATGGGGCCTCAAACATTCAAACGTTTAATTATTTTGATGTTTACGCAAACAATTATCCCTACGGTCTCTGTAATTAATACATTGTTGAGCGTTAAAAGTACTTTATAGGCCATTTCTAACAGATAGACATATTCTTTAGCGTATTTAATAGTAAATTATTGGAACATACTGATTTAATTATACGAAGATGCTTGCGTTTGAGAGCCTAGCCAGTCAAAAGTAGACTAGAGCTTGTAAATGGGTTGAATAGAGCGGACCACGTACCGCACCGTCACAGAATGCTAGCGTGAAGTAGCAACATTGCTGCGTTTTATACGGTGAGCGAGCTCAGTTTGCGTAATCTGTGAGAGTGATATTGGAAGCGCAAATTCCACAAATATCATAATTTAAGGAAACAGTGTATGTCTGCCCTCATCATATATCAGCCATAGAACGTCCACTGCTGAACAAAAGCCTTTAGATTTCCACAGCTGTTTCGTCGTTTTGGGAAGAATTTGCCAGTACTCACCAGGCGGGTTCGTGAGCGCAGTATGAAGACTGTTCCACATAAATTACGCTACTGCCCATCCCATCCAGTTCCTTAGTACCCTTTTACGACATTCAAGCCAGGAAATGGAGTGGTGGTAGTCTTAATCCAAACACCACACGGAATGTCTGCCCTATAGGTTAGCAATACACCAGCAATTCCGCTGGTGTTGTGGATGGGTGGTGGTTATCGCTCAGGTAACCTGAATGGTGGTTTGCCCTCATATTTTTTTCCATTGTTTCAATGTATGTCTTTGTTCCGTATGGTCAGACTGGAAACTGACTTTAACACAGTGACGTGGTTGGCGCAGTCGCTAAGCGATTGGCTTTCAGCGCTACGTGTCTTGGGATTGATTCCCCGCGGAATACATATTTGAATGGCATACACTTAATTGTTTTGGGTCTGGATGTTGTGCGCGTGAGGATTTTATTGGTAAACTGACCTCATGACACTTGAGCAACACCAGTACGGGGCAACTTTTTTAAAAGTTGATAAAAGGCTTGGATGCGTTTGGATTGCTGACCTGAAGAAGACAGCGAAGATTTACCGGCACCGGAAGGCGGATAAACGGGTATTAGGGCACAGCTTGAGAAATGATTATAGACTTATGTCTGGCAGGGGACTGCAATATGCTAAGTTAATAGAATGGAGATAGGCTACTGAAATAATAACCCATTTAAATCCTTTATCTCATGAAACATATTGATTTCCTCCGACCATCACCTCCGTGACATGACAGTATTACAGATAATAATCACATTCATCAAACTTGTCAGACGGACATGTTTACCGGGTCACCGAAGACACTTCCGGTTCATTGTGTCACGGTAATGCGAGCGTCGGATATCCGGTTGCGTGGACAATGGCTGTCTTCAGATAAACAGGTCACTTTTAATGGGCCTGACGTCACGATCATGTTTTTCTTGCCGACTGGCCTTCCGTCGCCATTATCGGATAATTATCTTAAGACATTTACAGTGTGAGAAAATAGGCGCTGAAATGGTTAATGCTTGTGACCATTTGGAGTACTTTTGTAACTTTACGATATTCTTTTATTTAGAATGTGGCGATTTTGGCAAATCCTCCCAAGGAGCACACAACACACACAGACCGGTCATTGGGGCAATCTTTGGGGGAGGCCAGTGTCCAGTAATGGACTTTGGCTGAGATGATGATAATGATGATATCATTCTGTTATTGTCCCACTGCAGGGAAAAAAGTCTTCGCATACCGAAAAGGAACGAACATTTAGCACCAAGCTTGCTCACTGCGTGTTGGCATTTTTCGTCAGATCAGAGAAGTATTTCTTCACCGTTAAAGTCGGTGGTGTCTTTGGTTAACTGTGAAAGTGTACATATGAAAGTTAAATGTCACATTAGAACATGCCAGATTTAAACTCATAATATTTTTGTCAAATTCTTGATCATCATCATCATCATCATCATATCAGCCAAAGGACGACCACTGCTGAACAAAGGCCTCCCCCATAGATGTCAACAAGGAGTGGTCACATGCCGCCCGCATCCAACTACTCTCAGTGACCTTCAACAGGTCATCCATCCACCTCGTTGGAGGCCCTCCTAGAACCTTTTTACCCCTAACGGCCATCAGTTCTATGAGCAATGTGCCCCGCCCATTGCCACTTCATTTTACTAATTCTTTCAGCTATGTCGGCAACCTCATTTCTGATCTCCTAGAGAAATACCAAGCTATACTATTTCCATTTCTTTATTTTCTCGATGAAAGTTCTAATTTGATAGTTGTAGTATTGTGACCAAATAAGTAATGATATCGATCGCATATATTTATTATATTTTGAACAAAGACAAATGCAACAAAAACATTAAAATCTATTATACCTGTCGTTATAATTATTTCGTTTCATTGTCGAGTACCTACCTATATCTACTTATTTTACAACAGTTTCGAAAATTTTAAAGAATTTGGCATTATCAATCAAGAATTAATACGTGTAACATCTTGTAATGAAATTAATAAATTTGCACAAAAGTATACGGCAGTAGATTAGCTTCTTACATTTTGTAAAAAAATGTCGGGTCTGTTATCGTGTTACGTTTATCGATATAGCTCCATCCCTATCAGTTTCTCCGACTCTGGTATAACCTTGTACGTATGTAAACGTCATATTTTTATAAAATAATGCATACATAATGTAAAAAAGACGCTCGTTCAAGTTTTCACAGGAGCTATCATCAGAAATGGAAATAGTATAACTCTCCATAGCTCACTGAATTCATAATCTAATAATTATAAATACAAACACAAATCTTTAGGTCAGTACAGTAAATAACTATTCGTATTTTGAAGTAAATAATAGTTTCTTTCGTCTCCTGTAAAACCAGATTTTTACACATAGTGGTAATATTGACACTTCATGGTCAATGTAAATCTATACAAATAAATAAAATTGAATTGTCTGTTTGTAATGCCTAAATAACAGCATTTTACTAAATGCATATGAAAGTATATACGGTACATATATAAAAAAAACTACTTTTAATTTTTGGACCGAAACGGCTGGACCGATTTGGACGGGAATTTCACTTTCAGATAACTGGTGTTATAAGAAATAACCTAGGCTACTTTTACATTAGAATAATACAAAGAATGATATTGGGTTTCATTCTTTGTATATTCTTTTCATTCTTTGTATCTCCCTATTTGCTTAAATAATCAAATATCCGATTTCTTTTAAATTAAACAGCGGGTGAAACCGCGGGGCACAGCTAGTTACAAAATAAATCTGACGAATATATGAAAATAGGACGCTTTTAATCTGTAAGTATCTAAAGGCTGTATTACGTCTACTCTAAATTAAGGTAGCCGTTCCAGAGTTCGAGGGTAGTCACGCGTATAACATGAACTGACGTCACGTCGGATGTGCTTCCGCCATCGCTTCCAATCACGCGGACAACTAACGATCCAATAGTTGTCAGTATATTGCCACCTAAACACTTGCCACACAAAATGGTAGACATTCTAGTACAAAGCTTTATTTCGATAATCAATTTAAAAGTAGCAAAATTGTAACTGCATTCGATATAATGCTACCGAAAAGTCAACTTTGTGGGTATTCACAAAGTAATTTTTTTTATTGCCCTACTCTTCACTATCAGTTCTCCTGTGTCGTGGTCATAGTTAACATACGTAGATATGATATGCACAAACACCCAGACCCGAAATAACTATTCGTAGAGCACACCAATATTTGATCCGTGCGGGGATCGAACCTGCAACACGTAGCGCAGCAAGCTAATCGTTTAGAGGCTGCGCCAACCATGCCAACATACTATATTACTAGCTATATGTAAAAGAAACGTTTCGTTACTTTATAATTTCACGATAAAAGCTCAACTTTCAGCTAGTATAAATCACAGTAATTGTCTTGAACGCAACACGTATTTTTCTGTAAAGAAATATAGTAAAATATATACAACCGTAATAAAGTTGTTTATAGGATATAAGACTAGATGATCTTACGTAAAAAAAAATCAAAAGATAGTAGTGCTGTGAACTTATATATTTCTAAATATACATATCATCACACATCAATACAGTCTAGGGATATTTTAATTGGTGCGGTTATGTTTAGCGAGTACCGCACCCCTAGCTATAAGAGGAGTTGAAGGAACACTGTGGGAGCGGAAGAAGTCCATGAGGATATGACAATGACATTGTTCACCACCACCATTTCGGCTGAATAAAGCCCACTGCTGGAGACAGGCCTCCCCCAAAGATCACCACAACGACCGATATGGCTGTGCTGTGTGCTAAATGGGGGGTTTTGCCATAATCGCCACGCTTGGCAGACGGGTTGGCGATCGCAGTTGAGTTGTTAATGTATTCGAAAGACGCTGCTGCCCATCCTCCGGCTAATCCCTTATTCGACTTTTACGACACCCACGGGAGGAGATGGTGTGGACCACCACAAAATATGACCAATTTGAACAATGTTTGCCGTGTGGTGCCGGCTCAGAATAAATGCCTGGAGAAATCAAGTGCAAACGTGGGCCTCCTTGATGTTGTGAAAAAATATGGCCAAAACTAATATCATGATAGCATTCATGGAAATTATCATCAGGTAAGTAAGATTCCTATACAAAAAAGGTGGGATTGCGCTTTCAGCTTACTTTGCCTATGCAGTGATCTGTTTAGTAGCATAATGTACATCATCAGCGCTAATGTTCAACAATAGCCTAGGTTCAGCGGGCTTAGGTTCTGGCAGCAACAGTCTCAGCGCGGCGAGTATAACTCACATTAGGATGACAATTATTTAATAATGTAAATTTGTTCAAATTAATAGGCTATATTTATGTACGTAGGTTATACTATATATTTTTTGGCTGAAAAGGTTTTCGATAAAAAAAAATATAGAGGAAAGTAAGGATCGTCTTATACCAAAACTAAAAAATTCACGCGTGCCTAACTAAGGACAAAGTTGAATAATCAAAGTCAATGTAAACAAACATGTTCTAATTTTAAAATCTATACAACGATCATTGGTTGAACATTCATCTACGACTTATGACAAAGTTGTATCAGTATCTCAGGCACCAGTAAATATATTCTCATTTAATCAAAAAAATCTCAATAATAGACCTATATAAACTGTGTAACCCACATTTCCGCAGTGTTTTAACAGCACGTGTGATACGAGCTGACGTCACTCACCAACGTCGCTATTAATTACGCGGTAGTTGGCGTACACATTAAGGCTATAAATTAAACCTAAAATGTATGTTATTTGGAATTCGATTAAAGCTTTCGGTCCTCAGTAAAAGTATTTCTAGAAAATACCTTGCTATAGGTATTATATGTATATAGTCGTCCTCGTAGAATTTTTGTATGAGGCCTTTTTTTTATTGATCTGGTGGCAATTCCTTCGCCCCAGGAGAGGGCGAAGGGATATGCTGGACTCCTTTTGTATGATCTGCAGGTAGTTGTTTCGGGGCTGGGTGTATGGTGTGTGAAATTTGTGTCTGTAAACGACCCACGAAACCCACGACACAGGAGAAATCCTACGGTAAAAAAAAACTAAAATAATCTTCATCTAGAGCCACTGGTGTCACGCCTTTAGGTACATCTTGGAGAGGTTGACTGTAAACTAGTGGAGGGAAGGTGGTTGTAAAGAGGCCACCTCCCCGGGCACGTCGCGGGGGATTGTAAAGGATTCCCCTGAAGCCTTGCTATACGCTGTGCTGCGCACATAGTGGCACGTTACCACATGCACACCGCTGTCTTACCGGGGGTCGCTCGGTATGAGCACGCAGATTCCCCAATATCCCTAACATGGCTCGCTAGTCCGAGCTTGATAATTTGCTCGCTTCTGAACGACAAATCAGATGGTGTGGACACCTTCGCATTGAAGATATATTCGTTTATAAGCAGTCGTCTAATCTAACATGGCAGAAGGTAAATGGAAGCACGATGATTAGCATCTGTGCTAGAAGGATGTGGTTCAAAAGCTCTATTGAACCTAAAAATTGGAACGAGTTAGCTACACAAACAATGTCCTGGCGCTCTATAATTACTAATAAAATAAACTTTCCAAAAAGTCGATTATACATAAAAATCAAATAATACGTAGGTATCATATGAGCCAAAAAATAATGTTAGGTTGGTGACCACAATGCTTGTGGTGCCAGCTACGAATAGCACTAACCCATCTCATCCCGTGGGTGTTGTAAGAGGCGACTATGGAGTTAGCCGGAAGATAGGCTGCAGTTTCCTTCGAGTGTATTAACAACGCAACTGCGATCGCCAACACCCCTGCCAAGAATGGCGATTATCACAAAACCCCCCAGTAAGCACACAACACACCCATATCGGTCATTGTGGTAATCTTAGGGGTAGGCCTGTGTCCATCAGTGGATTTATTTGGCCGAAATGATGATTAATGATTATCACAGTGTATAGTGAGGCCTGCAAAGAATAGACCAGCCCTCTTCATCCATGGGTATTGTAACAAGCGACTAGAGTTGATATCAGCTCTAGTGAGATCATACGAAGACCTGGAGCCCCCTTTAGGTGCAGAAGATGAACGCCCTAGTGGTTTTAGACGGTAGGAGTCCGGCATGTCCCTTCGCCCTTCCAGGGGGCGGAGGAAGTTCATGACGATATTCCACTGGGATCGATAAAAAAGGGTTGAGATTCATGGGACGGGCTGTCGTATCCCCCCGTGTGCTAATAACAACATACTGCGATCACCAAATCGCCTGCAAAGAGTGGTGATTACGGCAATAAGTGGCAATATGAGAGGCTTATGTTTAGCAGTAGACACATACGGGTTGATAAGACGACCACAATGCAAAAATCCTGGCCTTTTATAATCGTAAATGATGGATATAGTACATACAATTTCGTAGTTAAGTCGCGTGTGTAATGTGAGCTGACGTCCCGACCCGTACCCGACGTCACTTTCAATCAGGAGGACACGAGCGGCGTGCCAATAGTTCCTAATGAAGTTCATAAATTGTCAAACGGACGAGTAAATATTCTTTAGGTATGCCTGTTTTCATGTCATTGGATTATTATGTTCTTATTTATTTATAAGTATGTAATGGTTGTGATTTATTTGAATGTGGAATAATACATTTTCTATTTTGAATAGTATGAATGTGACAATGGCGTAAATGAGAGGTGGCTTATCCTTTTCTTGGCTTGTAGGTGGCGTGGCACCAATGGTCCGCTCTAGTGTGATCTTACGAGGACCTAGAGCCCCCCTTCTGTGCCGAAGATGACCGCTCCAATACGGTAGGAGTACGGCATACTCCTTCGCTCTTCCCCGGGGTGAAGGAAGTTCCATGTAGAATTTCTACTGGACATCAATAAAAATAAAAAGCAAATATGCGAATGATGATCATGATGATGATATTGAACGGGCGGATACTGTATCTGTCAGTTAGTAGCAATCAGTCTCTTTCTATTTAACCATCATTATGGGGCAGGTTTCATCCGACCAAAATATTAACTTGAGATTTTTGAGGACCGACTTTTTTGGTTCATTTGTACACACGGCTACACATTAAGCTCGGCTCCCAATATACCCATAATTATGCTACATACAATGCAGAAAATCATAGGAAAGGGACTGCGTACCGTGGCATCAGTAAATCACAGCATTTGTTGCGTTGCGCTTACACACTCAGCACTTTTTTTGACGAAAAAATTCGCTCACCATTCTGATCCCAAATACTGACCGGCTTGGATTTAGATGTTTTACGCAGGGCTGTTGTTCCTCCTTGCTTGTAACTCCCGAAGCCGAGGTTGGAGGTGTCCCGCAGGGGGCGCCCTAAGCTACCATTGCTTAGTATATAAGAATATTACATTTTAAGCCCGGCTGGAGTCCTCTTTTGGCTTCGTCAGAAATGTCCGGTTAAGCAGCCACATTTCCCAAATACGTTTGCTAGAAGCCCTTAATAATCCTATGGTGCGCCTAATTATATGCCAGTATTCCGGCAACACATTATATAGCCGCTTTGGGACACACAGGACACATGAATTGCTATTACAATGCGGTGTATTTATTTTCAGGTGAATGACAAGTCGTCTGAACTCGAAAAAACAACGCTGTTATGCAAACTGAATAGCCGTTGTGTAATATGGCGTATTATACAACATGAATACGACATATGCATTGAACATACAAAAAATCGGCAATAGATTGTATGTTGTCTGTTACTTCAATGAATCACGTTTACATTATTATGGAATAATTAAAGTTCTTTATTAAGGACAATATCGCATCATAAAAATGACTTCATAAAATAATACAGAGTTGTCGACGTCGATACAAAAAAAATACAGTTTCATCATATCAGCCAAAGGACGTCCACTGCTGAACAAAGGCCTCCCCAACAGATTTCCACAAAGTCCGGTTATATGCCACATGCATCCAAAGGCTCCCAGCGACCTTCATCAGATCATCCGTCCATTACAATTACAGTTTAATAAAACTATATTCAAAATGAAGTTGCATTTATAAACTAAGACTTTAAATATTAAAAGAAAACAACACGACTTGAATTAAGAACTCAATTTCAAAAATAATAAAGAGTTGCTTGCTCTTAAAATAAACATACAACTTTAAGTTACAGTTTAAGTCAAGGGAGGTTCCCTTGAAGAAATCTTGTGAACGTTATATTCAAATATGTATTAAGATATTAATATGAAAGTAGCTAGAGGTGGATGACGCGTCCTTGATGTATACTTCTGGTGCTTATGGACGTCGCGTGAGTTGGCTTGAGAGATGTGCGGACACTATTTAAAAGCATCTAAAAATCTTCATGTATACAGCCTAACAGAAACCTTAAAATACCAAAAATATAAAGTAATATGTACTTTCTCAGTTCGATACTCCCTACGTATAATCCCCTAGGTAGTAGATCCGTTACGGGCACGCAGATTAAGGAGTCTGCGTGCTCACACCGAGCGACCCCCGGGAGGCTTGGGGGATCCTTTACAATCCTCCCCGAGTAGTACCTGGGGAGTGAACTTTTTACAGTCGCCTTTCTTCTGCTACAGGGGTTGACCGTTTGTCAGTCATTCCCTCCAAGTTATGCCTAAAGGTGTGGCATCAATGGGGCTTCGGTGTGATCTTACGAGGACCTGGAGCCCCTGACGAATACACTAAAAGTGATTTTTATGACCTATATTTTTTATTTCTTATAAAATATAGCACCTTTATGCCAAATTTCATGACTTGATGTTAAGTAGAACTTAATAAGTACGTGTTTGAAACTTTGAAGCGCTATTCTGTAAAATTTGTCTGTTTAAGACAGGGGATATTATTCGTAGCGACCGTTGAGTTAATCTAAGATACTTTTGCAGTGAAGGAAAATACACACATCACAAGGGAACCTGTATGTATTGGTATGAAATTGCGAACACGCCTTGAGCAACCATAATTATTAATGATTGTTCCTTGGTCATTTCTTCTCTTATGAGAAGTGGGCTTTGCGCTGCAGTGGTAGAGTAACAGGCTGATATTAAAAGGACAGTGTAGTATATTCATATCATGCTTTGCATGTTTAAAACACACATTAGTAGCACTTATTTCCAGACAATTGCCAGACACAAACTGCTATTCTACGTGGAAAATGACAGCTTAATGTCAATTTGAGATGGGGCAGTAAAACACAATAAGTGTAAGTTGCAAATGTTACAACTTCTAATTATGTCAGCCATAGGATATCCGTTCCTGAAAATAGGCCTCCCCCAGAGATTCCCACAATTGCGCCGCCAATCTGCCAGTAGTCACCACACTTGGCAGGTGGGTTAGTGAGCGCAGTAAGGCTACTGTTCCACAGAAGGTACGCTGCAGCCCATCCTTCTGGTTTAGTCTATTAATCGCCTTTCACGACATCCACGAGTGAACGACTCGTGCTATATTCCTAATCTAGACACCACACGGACGAGATTCGTCATTGCATGGCTGTAAATAAAACAGTCCACTGCTGGACACAGGCCTCTCCCAAAGATCCGAAGAAATGATATGGATGTGTAGTATGCTCATTGGGGGGTTTTGGGATAATTGCCATGCTTGGCAGGCGGGTTGGCGATCGCAGTTGAGTTGTTAATATACTCGAAGGATGCTGCTGCCTTTTCTCCGGCAAATCCCATAGTCGCGTTTTACGACACCCACGCGACGACCTGGGTTGGCGCTATTCGTAGCCGGTACCACACGGCACAGATAGCTGTTCTAAATCCATTTTTTTCAGTAAGTATAAAAAGCAACGGGCACTACATTTTTCATCCCCAAATGTTGCCAGGCCTTGAAACTTACTTAGCTAAATGATACCGAGCTTTATCGGTGAACTCGCTAGAAACACTTCATCATTCTATTTTGGGGCCCCAAACGTCAGTTATGGACCGACTTAAGTCATATGAATAATTTACAAGGATATCTGACAGATGACTAGGCGGGGAAGGAGCGCCCTCGACACTTTACTTAGGGATTATTTATAAATTTTTGTGGTTTTTGTTAAAAGGTTTTACCTGAATTTTATTTTAGGTGAAAAAACAATATTATAAATGCTGTATTAAAAAAACCGGACAAGTGCGCGTTTAACTCGCGTGGAGAATGTTCCGTACGATGAATATGTTATCTACCATGTTAACACTAAATCATTTATCCCTAGAGCAAACTTAACGCTGTATTTGAAAAACATCTCTCCTCTACATTCTAACTGCAAACGTAAGTTTGTACGTACAATATTGAACGATTTATCATGTAATTTGAAGACCATAGACTTGTTATAAGTTTTCTTGTTATCTATAAGTACGGAACTATCTTCTATATTTCTTTAAAAATGATGGGCTATGTTTTCTCTAACTTTTTCAGGCCGTTTTCGAAGCTCTCATAGGAAGTTAGCATGGAAACAATCGCCTATGAGGCGCATGCACCACACACAGTTATGTATGAAACGTTACACAAAACACTGTGCTTAAATTTGAACTTGAAATTGTACTTTCGCGCCTAACGAACTTTCACTTCTGCAGTGTATCTGTGGAATAAAATATATTCTGTCGTCTCCTGTGCACACGCCATACGCTATAGTATGGTGGGAGAAGGGAGTATTCCACTCCCTTCAATCACTTCCTGTAGATCACTTTACTTACGACGACAGAGCAAGATCGACGTGCGTGCGGTACGTGAGCGAGTAGCCGATAGTTCGATTACAGATATTAAACAGAAACACTACAACTTTGATAAATTATATAAAACCAATACTGATGCAGTTCTTTTTCAATCATTTTTCCGAGATTCCTGCATTTATTTGCAACCGTTAGTAAAACTAGGTTTCGCTTGAAACAAGCATAGGACACATCTCTAGTGTTTATAGCACTTCGGTCCAGTACGTTTGTACTGTACTTCGCCGGTACAAAATTAATCGAGCTGCTAAGCGCTGTTTTAAAAGCGGCAATGCACGCTTTGAGTGATTAAAATTACTCATAAGTCCGAAAACCAAGTTGTAGTGCTACTTATGCGAGCTGATTGAACAACAAAGGCACACTTCGATGGCATAAAGTGTAATTGTGCTACCTCCAAAACGTTATAGCTTACAGTAGAGCATATAAATATTCATTATATATAAATAAATTTCAAAAAATTTAAAACTAGTTGACTATTTTAAGAATTAGTCGTGGATATAAAAAAACAATAAATATTCATCGTGTATTTTGTATCGTTCTCTATTGAATACATAGGTATTATCAAAAATAAGAGTGAGACGAAAAAATAAGACTGAGACAGAAAATAGACTTAGCACTTTTACTCTATAAACCGTCGATTTATATAAATTTCAATTTATCATGATCATAGACAATAGAAACGTACTTAGCTTTGTAGTCTTTTGTAGCCGATCCTTTACTGTCCTTGTGCTGTATACGTTGGAAGGGTGCCCAGGGTAGGATATAAAAAGGAATGTAATTCTCTAAACCCTCTCTAGGGAACTAATTAGATGTAAAGCGCCTAAGGCGTCCGATTAAAATTATAACAAATTAGTGCTTTAATTTAATATACGTATACATTTTTCTAACAGCGTTACAGTTTCTCAGTGAACTGTAACGCTACCCTAACCCTAGAGAGAGTTTAGAGAATTACATTCCTTTTTTGTTTTAATTACATTCCTTTTTAAATCCTACCCTCAGCACCAGTTCAAAAGTAACCGGAAGGTGTCTTCGTCAACCTATCATAGACGAACATTTTCATCCGAATAACTTTATTAATTCTAACAATAATAATAAATTAACTATTCTAAAACATGATTGAATTACGGCACGGTTGGTGCAGTGGCTGCTACAGTTGCTCTCCGGGTCGCGGGTTCGATTCCCGCACGGAACAAGTGTATGTATGATCTATAGGTAGTTGATACAGATCTAGGTGTATTGTGTGTGGAATGTGTGTCTGTAAATGGACCCACGATACAGGATAAATCCTAGTGTGGGACAATACTCTTTTTAAAAGAATTTTAATCATTAGTATAACACAGTATTAGTATATCAAATGAGCCATAACTATATAATAATAAGATTGAAGATGAGTTGTCAATGTACTCGAAGAACGCTGCTGCCCATCCTCCGGCTAATCCCATAGTCGCCTTTTACGACACACACGGGTTGAGATGAGTTAGTGCTATTCATTGCTGGCATCACACCGATATTACTATTACTGTTAGATTATAATGCAAAATATATATATTTTATACGAGGCACATGAGTGTTTTATAAATTTAACAATTAGGCAAGGTTTTATTCTCTCATGTTATCCGAATACGCACGAAAACTACGAGATTAATATCACTGACATTAACTGCACCTGCGACCAGGAAATAAAATACCTGTGTCGTTATGGTACGGTCACGTTTTCACTTCAAAAGGGCGGTGCCTACCACCCGTATCATCATATCGGCCATACAACGTCCAATACTGAACAAAGGCCTCCCCCATAGATTTCCACAACTGTGTCATCATATTGGGGGAATCTGCCTGTACTCACCACGCTTGGCAGGCGGGTTGGTCAGCGCAGTATGGACGCTGCTGCCCTCTGGCTTAGAGACCCTTAGTCGCCTTTTACGACCTCCACGGGAGGAGATGGAGTGGTGCTATATTCTTAATCCGGACACCAACCGTATGTATCAACATAAATTACACCAAAACACTAATTCATAATACGTTAGCAACGTAATACATGAACTTCAAGGTGAAGGTCGCTGGGAGAATTTTGATGCGGACGGCATGTAACCGCTTGTTGTGGGAATCTATGGTGGCTTTGTCAGCCGTGGACGTCCTTTGGCTGGTATGATGATGATGATGATATGGACTTGAAATGAACTATACAAAACAATATACATATTGTTTTGTATAGTTCATTAATCTCATAAACTGTGTGTCTACTCTTGAATCCAATTCCGATCGATTGGCATTGGGATTAGGACGTTTGGTAATCTTGAATTCGAAACTAGCGCCAAATTGTTTTAATATTGCGTGTCCATTTGGAGGAACTAAATGAAATTGGAATTGAGTTTTGGGGAGCACAAAACGCTACTCTTCATAGTATTTTGACAGCTGTATATTGCGGCTGGATTGTATTGGGATTGTTTGTTTATTGGGATTTTTCTAATAACGAAAGTGTAACTTTTTAGAAATTGGTTTGCGTTTTAAGTGGTTTTTATTAAGTGATAAGCTTGTAATATGGCGAGCTTAGCAATAATATACGATATTTTAGGTAAACCTTATAAAAAGTAAATAAAACAAAGGCGAAATAAACGTCGAATGATGCGCTGTACAGGATAAAGCGTTTTCAATGAATGAAGACGCATTTAGAGCAAATTATAGAGTGAGCAAGGATTTGTTTGATGAAATATATGAAAACACTAAGCCTTTTATACCAACTCGTAAGCGCAAGTGTTATATCGCCTAAGTATAAGGTATGTTGTCTTTTACGCATGACTTATAAGAATGTAAATTTTCTTTGGGAAACTACTTAATATTTATATTGCACTTGCAGACTTTAGTGGCATTATCATTTTATGCGACTGGGAGTTACCAACGACTAGTTGGAGGCACATGCACATATGGCACCCTGATGTCACAGCAATCTGTTTCTCGTGATATCGATAGAGACGTTATGGCAGCTCTTATCCATCCAGTGGTATTAAGCAAATGGATTAAGTTTTCTCAAACTCGCCAAGAACGAGATGCTATAAAAAGATGGTACTGCTTAAACACGTCATTCTATCTGTTTTTCTATTAAATACCTTACAGTACAGTGATAACTACAAATACATACTTTTTTCCAAGTAGGTAAGGTTAATTATAAGCTATGTATAATGTAGTTATGGTAACATTTTAGGTAGGAGTTTTAAGATTTAATGTTGTTATAGTTTAATTAACTATAAACATTAGCTATATAAATTCAATTCCTTGTTTTATTTTCTCAGAATTGTATAAATAAGTAATTTTAGGTATAAATGAGAACAGAAAATTCTTTTATTGTATTCTTTTATTCTTTGTTCAATAGATTTTAATAAACAGCCTTAATACTTAAATGTACTTTTATTTACTATTTACACAAAAACTAAACAATAAAATAATAACAAAACATTTTCTAAACAATGAAAATGTATGAACTAAACTTAAAAAGACATGGATATTGTAGATAGTCCATGCAGTATATTACATAAAGTAACAATCAAACAAGCTGGTTATCAGCTTGGGGTGGTGATGAACACATTTTCATAATTATTTATGTAATTTTATTATTCCATATGGTTCCTCCAGTTTCGTAAATAGCATTAGCTATTAATGTGAATGCACTTGCTAGATTGCCTGTCTATTCAGAAATTTGAGCAAATGCTGCACTGTGCTTGTTTCAACTTCAACCCGTTGCTCTTCAATTCTCAATAACCTCTCCAATATTTGCATCTAGGCCTCGGATTTAAAGGTCAACGCTGGTGGGGTCGTGACATAGTCGTCTGTTGCTGCTGATTGATTGCAGGATTGCTGGTGGAACTGAAATTTGATAAATACAATGTAGTCAAAGTCAAAAGTTTATTTGCATAATTTACTTGAAATAGGTTGTACAAGATCTTATTATAATTAAATTATTATATTACAACGCTCCCTAATATTCAACTGTAGAGTCATCAATATTAAAGTTATTGACTGTTACAAAATGCAAGTTCAATAAAACGACTGACTGAAGTGTTTGCCATACCCAGAAATGTTTCGGTCCTTAAACACTCAACTATTACACACTTATGTTGGATAGTGTCAATGAAGGGTTCTTTTTATGCTTAACGTTACTAAAGAAATATAAAAATACGTACCTATGGATGTTGCTTGTATTGCATCATCGTGTGAATAGAAACTCAACCAAACCTAGCTGAGTGTAACTGGAGCGATTTATCATTGGACCTGGAAAATATTTTTTTGGTTGTATTGTACAAATATTTTATAAAACAGTGAACAAGAAAATTACTGTCGGTACAGGCAATTTAATGACGTGTGGTGCCGGCTACGAATATCACCAACTCATCTAATCCCGTGGGTATCATGAAAGGCGACTACGGGATTAACTGGAGGATGGGTAGCAGCATCCTTCGAGTGCATTAACATCTCAACTGCGTTCGCCAACCCGGCTGCCAAGCGTGGCGATTCTGGCAAACTTCCCAATACGCACACAACACACCCAGACCGGCAGTTGCAGCGATCTTTGGGGGAGGCTTGTGTCCAGCAGTGGACTTTATACAAATATTTTGAATGATTTATTACTTCGAAGTAAAATATTGCTTGTGATGTACATAATTACTTACTGTATAAACACTGTTTTAATCGCAACAATAAAAGCATCCAAAATAGAACTGCAATGTTTCCAACACACTTGTATTCTTGCCGGCACGAATTTACTTCCAATTTTCTAAATCCACCACATAGTTTATTATGTTATTGGAGAACTTTATTTTTAATAGTGAAGGCAACCGGCAACGATCCTGCCGCATACAGCCAAAGTCACGGAAAATTTAATTACATTATCACTTTATTACGCAAAATTGAATGTAAAACGCTATAATTAATCAATAAAACAATTATTCATATCAGACTAATTTAATAGCCTTGTTATTTAAAAGATTAAGCATTTTAAAGTCATATTACCGGTTTGTTGTAATGTTTTTAACAACACTAATTCGGCCCGTTACGTTGCTCACTTCATGCGTCTTAATATAATCGGAGAGCAATCCCAATTTCAATCCAATGTTGACAATATTGTTTTCAAGAGTACGAAATCACGTGACTTTGAAATTGATATTGGAATCGTATTGGTATTGGATTAGAATTAAAATTAGTTTGGAGAGTAGACCTGCTGGTCGTTTGTGCATGTGAGATTTATATCTATAAACTGTTCTCACCATCATCATCATATCAGGATCAGGACGTCCACTGCTGAAAAAAGGCGTCCCCCTAAATAGCAGAGTAGTTTGTGTCGTCATTTTAGGAGGAATTTGCCAATACTCACCACACTTTTCAGGCAGGTTGGTGAGATTAGTTTGGATACTGTCTCACAGAAGAGTTTCATCTGCCCATCCCTCTAGTTTAGAGTCCTTAATCACATTGTACGACATCCACAGGAGATGGAGTGGTGCTACATTCTTAATCCGGACACACGGAACTGTACTCATGACATAGAAAGAACTAAAAGATTACACGTAAGTTCTCCATCATTCCTTTTATCAGTCGCTTGGATATTGGCACGGAGAATTCGCATCAGAGTCACTAATGTGGAAGAACAAGGCACAGTGTTTCTGTAACGTAAAGTAGATAACCAGCCAGTTGATATTTGGCGTTAGTAAATACGATCTCGTTGCAGTAAATTCCGTTGCGTGATGCAGGATTCGATGTCGTCATCTGTGGATTATAATTGTAATTCGATATTGCTCCACGATTCCGTAATGATACGTATTGGTGATGATCGCAGTATAATGTTTTTAGCACCCAAACGAAGCTGTTGCCTATCTTTCAATAGATATTAAAATACGAGGGCGGTTTGATTAGTACATGACTTTGGAAAGAAGAAACACTCTTTTTACATATATGTATATTTTTTTATTTTTCTACATAATCTCCTTTCAACTCTACGCACTTAGTCCAGCGATGTTCCAACCTCTTCAATCCATCAAACAATTATTTTTTGTCAAATCCTGAAAAATAGGCCTCAGTTTCAGCTACCACCTCTTCGTTTGGCGAAAATCTTTGCCCGCCAAGCCATTTCTTCATGTTTAGGAAGAGGAAAAAGTCACAGGGGGCTAAATCTGGCGAATACGGAGGGTGTGGCAATAATTCGTAGCTTAACTCGACAATTTTCGATGTCGCGATTGCAGACGAGTGGGCCGGTGCATTATCCTGATGAAATAGAATTTTTTTCTTTGCTAGATGCGGTCGTTTCTTGATCAAATTTTTATTATTTTCTTGCCTTTATCCATAAAATCGATGTAAATAACCCCTTGGCTGTCCCAAAAGACTGTGGCCATCACTTTACCAGCCGAGCAAACAGTTTTTGCCTTCTTTGGGGCACGTTCCCCGGTAAAAGCCCATTGCTTCGACTGTTGCTTAGTCTCTGGTGTATAATGGTGAACCCACGTTTCGTCAACTGTTATGTACCGACGCATAAACTCACTCGGATTGCGATTATACATGGCTAGGCATTCCTCAGAAGCTGTTACATGATTTTGTTTCTGGTCGACTGTTAGTAAACGCGGCACCCATCTTGCAGAAAGCTTTTTTATGCCCAGAATATCATGCAAAATATAAAAAACTTGTTCAGTCGAGATGTGCACAGCATCACTTATTGCGCGTATCTTCACTCGACGGTCTGCCAAAACAATATCATGTATTTTATTAACCATGCCCTCCGTAGTGACCTCAATCGGCCTTCCTTGGCGCTCCGCGTCATTAGTGGTAGTACGTCCACAACGAAATTCAGTGAACCACTTATGTACCATCCCATGAGAAGGCTTAGAATCACCATAATACTTTTTCAATTTGTCTTCGGTCTGCATAATATAGTTTTACCACGTAAAAAATAGTGTTTAATTAGCACTCGAAACTCGCTTTTCTCCATTTTCAAAGAATACTTAGAAGATCGTCTAACTTTTTTGCAGGCCTCGACGCGCACGTTGCGCTGATGATCGTTAAGTTCATGGGGCACCCATTTGTCAAGCTTTTTCACCTTGCCAATTTGACGCAAATAGACCAATATTGTTTTGTTGCTAACGTCGATAGCTACTCCTAATTCAGCCGTAGATTGAGTATCATCAGCTTTCTCAATCGCCTTTCTTTTCTTGTTAATTGACGAATTCGTCATTGTCAACCAAAACCCCGGGGTTCATTTTTCAGATCGAAATTTCCAGAACGGAAGCGGGCAAGCCAATAACGGGTTATGGGTTCGTTTGTAGTGTTCGCTCCGTAAATGTCGTTGATATTGCATGCCGCTTGTGCCGCGTTGCTGCTACGACGCTACTCATATTCCATAATTACTCGATTTTTTTACGTATCCATGACGACGAAAAAGATTCAAACGTGATGAAAAAAAAAACTCGTCAATACACACAGGACTGGTTTTGAATAATTAAAACCACGTTTATAAAAAAAAACAAATTCGAATTCATAGCAAAACAACGAATATTTTTTATAAAAGCAATGTCATAGATAAAGACCTATTAATTGCGTCATTGGCGTGAATCATAGTCGATTAAACAAAATAAATGAAAAGTGTAGTAGGGGGAGCGGTTGACGTGTGGCTTGCATTTAGTCTAATATTAACCGATCAATTTATTTTTAAACTCATGTTTATCTACGTTCATATCTTATATTAGGTATTTATTTATTTCGCCATATTATACAGCTCTGTTATATACCTATATAACTTTTTAATTGTTATCTATTTATTTCTTTTGATATAACTTTTTAAACTATATATTAATGCTGTTTTATATCCGTGAGTCACTAGATTTCTTTCTTTCTTATTTTCCTCATTTTATTTTTTAATTCATTGAGGCACTTATAGCCAGTTGCACTTACTGATCGGTAAACGATCGGAAAAGTTAAGCAATGTTTGGGACGGTTAATGTATAGATCGGTAGCCGCATAGGTGTATTTGAACTGAGCGTCTCCATGCTTTTGGAGGGCACGTAAAATCGTCAGTTCCGGTTGTTGTCATCAGACGGCAGTCGTTAAGCCAAGTTTGGGCGGCTTGAACAACTCTGACACAAGGTTGGCTACTAAGTATACGAAAATAAAGAATAGTTTCGAAATTATATTTTAAGTATAATCTATGAGAGAATTGCCCGTGTTCTGCTATTATCTATGCTAATTTTTACATTTAGTTAATTGTATGTACACATAAATAAATTCAATATAACTTTCGATAGTGTCAAAAACTAGTACTAATTTAATCGGAATAGCCAGTTTTATTCACAATACTATTAGAAAATTCCCAGTGACATGATATTCGATCACACGTATACCAGTAAACTATTTGACACAAAACAAAGTCGCGTACTCCAAATAAATGTAAGCTACAGCGTAGCACTACTGCTTACATAGCTGATTGTAGCACATGTAGTACCGTAGCAACGTAGACGCTTGTAGCAAGCTACAAATAGGCGGCATTAATCGTAGCGGTTGAATGTGACCAGAGGGAGTTGAGGAAGTGTAAATGTAACTGTACGTTGTGAGTGTGACAATGATGTATCGTTTCTTCGACCTTATTTACACTAATGTGCTGAAACCGATAAGTTCTCGCTGTGATAACATATTGTTTGAGACACAATAAGGGACCGTTTCCAGGCGTCTGGTAAGGGATCCACCAAACTATGTCCGAGCTATCTATATCATAGAATGACTATTCTATTGGCACATCGCTGAAGAATTGTACTGATTTGCAGTCAGAATAAACTGACGACATGTCTAGACAGCAGTGCCTCGCGGTGGATGCACAGAAAATAAAGGCGATACGTGGATTAGTAACGATTTATTGACTGAAGTCACGTCTCGTACCCATCTACTACAACCACGAGTATAATATCGTCGCAATTCTCAGGGTTTCTCGCTCACTTATATAAAATAATCCTGTTCAAAACGAATTACATGTACATTTTCTTTATTATTTAATGTGCAAATGAAATAAACTTACGAATCTTATTGTGTTACTAATGCCGTACATACCTAATTTGAGCAAACTTTCAGTAAATCTATATGTCTATGCAATCATCATTTCAGCCGAATAATGTCCACTGGTGAACTCAGGCGTCCCCCAAAGTCCACCACAACAACCAGTCTTGTTCGTGTGCTCGTTGGGGGTTTTGCCATAATCGCCAGGCTTGGAAGGCCGGTTGGCAATCATAGTCGTCGCTGCTGTCCATCATCCAGATAATTCCATAGTCGCCTTTTACGACATTCACGGCACATGTAACACTAATTTTTATTTCATCATTTTTCCGTTCTGGTTTATATTGATTTGCTAATATTTACACGAATATTATATTTTAAACTGAAAGAAACATCGGGTTTTTGCGCGTTATTAATGACATTAATACCAAATTTGAACAATATTTGTACTTTCATGTAAGAACCAATGTTATTTCCCTAGTTAATAATTGATGCCGAATTAATTGCCGTGTGGTGCTGGCTCAGAATACCACCACCCCATCTTCTCCCGTGGGTGTCGTAAAAGTCGACTAAGGGTTTAACCGGAGGATGCGCAGCAGCGTCCTTCGAGTATATTAACAACTCAACTGCGATCGCCAAACCGTTTGCCAAGCGTGGCGATTATGGCAAAACCCCCCAATGAGCCCACAATACACCCATATCGGTTGTTGTTGTGATCTTTGGGGAGGCCTGTGTCCAGCAGTGGACTTCATTCGGCTGAAATGATGATGAATAATTGATGAATTAATGTAACGAAAAACAAAACGTTTGGGCCATGAGGTCCAAGTACACGTATCTTTTTCAATATTGCCAGCCGGTTGGTCAACACTTTTCGTGACGAGCGCGCTGACATTTTCTTGGCCAAAAAATAAACATTGCCATTTAACGTAGCAATGCACGTTAGTAGCTGATATCGACGAGGAGGAGTACTTTTACGCCTGAATGCCAACTTTTCCGGTTTTTTATAATCAGTATTATCTTCTTAGGACTAAAATGGTATTTTTAGTTTTTAGTAATTAATTAATGGAAAATATTAATTAATGTTACATCATTCATTCATTCATTCATTTCGGCCGAATGAAATCCACTGCTGGACACAGGCCTCCCCCAAAGATCACCACAACGACCAATATGGTGTGTTGTGTGCTCATTGGGGGGTCTTGCCATAATCGCCACGCTTGGCAAACGGGTTGGCGATCGCAGTTGAGTTGCTAATGTACTCGAAGGACGCTGCTGCCCATCCTCCGGTTTAATATTACATATTTAATCATTATTATCATAATCATTCGTGTGGTGTCCGGATTAAGAATATAGCACCACTGTATCTCTTCCCGTGGATGTCGTAAAAAGTGATCAGGGGGATCTTAATAAGAGGGGTGGGTAGAGGCTCTATTCGGGTGACGGAGTTACCTTAGTTCATCACCCGTAGGCCGCTTCTTATGTTGGCGGGAGATCGCTCACGGTAAGTTTATTGCAACGGGGGTGGGGGGAGGAGAGGGTCTCGTCCCGTCCCCACTCTGCCGCCTCCTTTGCTTGCATCACGTCTTCGCAAAACGAGGCGACGGCATGCCACGCGCTCTCGCTCCCGACGATGGACTGAACCACGGCTGGAAGTGAGAGGTCTTCCCCTTCAATTGCCGTGACGAGCTGCCAAGCTGGGCCCTCCTCCAACATGTACTGTGCCGTGTCCTCCAGGCAGTCTCTGCAGTGATGACAACACAGGTAGTTCCCAAAACACCCTTAATTCGAGAGTACCTGGGTCATTTGGAAGGTAAGGGTGCCATGCGGCCTCTCCAGCCATTCCTCCATAAGACGGGTCTTACTGCCGCTATCGTGGTGTGCCCTAAATTTGATTTAGAACCCACTAATCGCCTTTTATGCTATCAATGGCAGGAAATGGAGTGGTGCTATATTCTTAATCCGGACACCACACGGAATGTTATTAAAATTTAACTAATTGTTTATATGTAATGTAACAAAGCAATACCTAATTCATAAATAGGTAACAGACATCACCATAGAAAAACCTGTATGTAGGTATTCAGACTTGCGAGCGCGTCACCTACCGCCTGACGCAGGTGCTCACCGGGCACGGTTGTTTCGGCGCGTACCTGCACAGGATAGGACGCGAGGCCACGGCACAATGCCACCATTGTGATAGCGACCAGGACACCGCACACCACACGCTCGAGGCGTGCCCTGCGTGGGCCGCCGAGCGGCGGATCCTGGTCGATCGGATCGGGCAAGATCTCTCTCTGCCAGCAGTAGTGTCGGCTATGTTGGCAGAGCACGAAAATTGGAATGCAGTGGTCTCCTTCTGTAAGAGCGTCATGCTCCAGAAGGAGACCGCAGAGCGGGATCGGGAGAGGGCCGATCCCGCTCGAAGAAGAAGGAGACGGCGCCGGGGTAACAACCGCCGTGGCGCCTAATTCCGATACGCCTGAAAACCCCTGCCGTTGCTATAAGGTGGGGGACCTCTGGGTTCGCGGGTGCGTAGATTGGGGAATCTGCGTGCCCACACCAAGCGACCCAAGAGAAGACGGTAGCACGCATGTGGTCATGCGCTGCCGTGGGACGCACTGGGGGATCCTTTACAATCCCCCTGGGGGGGTGACCGCTTTACAGTCACCCTCTCCGAGATGTGCCAATAGGCGTGGCACCAGTGGGTGGCTCTAGTGTGATCATACGAGGACCTGGAGCCTCCCTTAGGTGCCGAAGATGACCGCTCCAGTGGTTTTAGCCGGTAGGAGTCCGGCATACCCCTTCGTCCTTCCCCGGGGCGAAGGAAGTTCATGATGAATTTCCACTGGGCACCAATAAAAAAAAAAAAAAGGTATTCAGACTTGAGCAATACTATTTTATGAGGAGAATAGATAAAACGCATCACTGTCAAATGATTCTCTTAAAGTTTCCAAAAAATGATTCTCTGACTGCCCCGTAATATAAAGGGCTGAATAAAGAATTGAACGAGGGGAAGTTTCAACACCAATTCAAGACAAAATCACGACATTTCCTACCTGAAGTTACGTGTACGGCTTATCTCAATCGGTTTTAAGATCAGCCTACTTCGTAAGTGAAAATGGAAAGCAGGTGTGTGAAAGCGACGGAAAGAAATAAATGATGCAGAAAGTTTTTACGATGTATTTTCAGGGAAACGATATTTGATCTTTACCTAAACACAGAAAGAATGGTTTTGAAATCAACTACAAGGCATGCCGATTGCCGTATGTTATGAGGATATCGTTTCATTTAAGTACGTAGTGGACTTCAAACAACGCCATTTAGATCATTCAATGTACAAAAATCATTAACATCATTTCAGTCGAAAAAAGTCCACTGCTGAACATAGGCCTCCCCCAACATCGCAACAATGACCGGTCTGTGTTTGTGGTGTGTGTGGCTAATGAGGGGGCTCACCATAATCATCACGATTTTCAAGCGGGTTGGTGATCGCAGTGCAGTTAAGATGAATGTACTCGAAGGAAGCTACCGCTTACCCTCCTGCTAACCCCAGAGTCACTTATGACGTCACCTACCGGATGAGACGGGGTGGTTCTATTCCACCATCCATCTCCTCCCGTGGGTGTCGTTAAAATCGACTAAGGGATTAGCCGGAGGGTGGGCAGTAGCGTCCTTCGAATACATTAACAACTCAACCACCAACCCGTCTGCCAAGCGTGGCGATTATG
Source organism: Diloba caeruleocephala (assembly GCA_947459985.1). Classification (NCBI taxonomy): domain Eukaryota; kingdom Metazoa; phylum Arthropoda; class Insecta; order Lepidoptera; family Noctuidae; genus Diloba; species Diloba caeruleocephala. The sequence continues at coordinate 6,387,188 of OX381613.1, forward strand.
GCAGAACCCCCCATTGAGCCCACAACACAACCATATCGATCGTTGTGGTGATATTTGGGAAGGCCTGTGTCCAGCAGTGGACTTCATTCGGCCGAAATGATGATCCACGGCTTAAATGTACAAAAATGCAATAAACTAAAACAGTGCAAGATTCAAGAATAAGATCAAAAGGCTCTTTGCTTGGAAATTTCTAGAACTTCACAAGTTGTTATTCGCAAAACTAATAAATTTGCGCCTGAGTGTGACGCATGAAGTGACTGATTCACTGTTTGACTTGACAGGACTTGTAAAATACTTCGCAAAGTCAACACGACCGCACTGTTGATTAACTGAGGCCGCCAAATCAGTTTATATTTGTCAATGCCTGCTGGTACCAAACCCAGGTCTGAAGGGAATATAATGTTTTCTGTGCAGAACAGTATGTAAAAAATATATTTTAGTAATTTTTCACGATGTTATTAATAGTGGACACCTCTTTGGTGTAAATAGCTAACAAATATAAAAAGTATATTAAATTTCAAATTAGATATTCGTATTAAAATGTTTAGGAACGATGTGTGGCATTTGCAACAATGTCTGTAAACCCATGTAGTAATATTTGATCAACATTATTGTGATAGAGGCATTATAACGCTATCTCTATCACCGTCACATATTGCGCCTCCACCAAATATGTAATTGGGATAACTAAAACTCACTAGTTTTAGTGACATTTTTAATGAAAACTGATACCATGAACTCACTGCAGTAAACCAACTCAGTGTTAAAATTTAGCGTTTCTAAAAATAATTGTTTTCGTCTATCCTAACGCTATTTGGAATAAATACACAATAAAATATTTATTTTCACATAAAACTGCAATATAAATAAAAACTAAACGGCTCTTGTTTCCCTACAGTTCACGGATGACATCATCGCATATTTAGTACAATAACCACGTAACGTTTTGATCGCGTTGTTTACGATACATTGCGTGCTCAAAAATGACAACCTCTATCACCTATTATTTTTGAGATAAACGGCTTTCATATTTTATTATAGGCTTAAGTGTGATCTCTTCCCAAAGTTTTCGGTACGCTGTCCCAACCTGTATAGGGGTCACAAGATGTCAGAGGTGAATAGGAACACTCTTATCTATACAAATAAATAAAATTGAAGTGTCTGTTTGTAATGTCAAAATAAAAGCTTTTTACTTAATGCATATGAAAGTATATATGGTACCTATAGCAAAAAACATTTTAAATTTTTTGTCTGTCTGTTTGTTCCGGGTAATCTCCGAAACGGCTGGACCGATTTTGACGGGACTTTCACTGGCAGATAGCTGATGTTATAAGGAATAAATTAGGATACTTTTATTTTAGAAAAATAATAAGCGTTCCGCGCAAAAAAAAAAAACCCTTGAAATACAATATATATATTCTATGTCAAGTGTCTATGTCGAAGTACTCTAAATTTCTTTTAAATTAAACGCGGGTGAAACCGTGGGTCCCAGCTAGTTATATACAAAATTTATAAGGCTATCTAGTGATAAAATACACGTTTTATCGACATTGTTGCGAATGAAAAATGTCATTCCAATTTTTTTTAAACTAATATCAAATTTATATACATTTTTATATTGTTTAGCTATTCCTACTTAAGAGGTGTCCAATATTACAATGCATAAAACCATGAGGTGTTTTATACAACATACTAAGAAGACGAGTAAGTCATTCGCCTGGTGGAAGCGTCATGCCTGACTATTATTATTGCAATGCGGGTAGACGAGTCCTGTGTGGCACCACAATGCGATCATCACCTCGAGGCATTAAAGTTATTTCATCTCTTATGCCCAGTAATTTCACTAGCTACAGTGCTCTTTTAACCGAAGCACAGTATACACTACTGCTTGGCGACGAATACACTGGCACAGCAGTGATGCCTACCTAGTCGGGCTCTTGCAGAGAGACCCTAAGAGACTCAACACCAGTATCAGGTCATCATAATAATATCCAGTTGCGCTACGCATGAGTTTTAGTCATCATAATTATTATATCAGCCAAAGCACGTCCAATGCTGAACAAAGGCCTACCTCATAGATTTCAACAACGACCGGATACATGCCCCCTTTTTTTTATTTTTTATTGATGTCCAGTGGAAATTCTACATGGAACTTCCTTCACCCTGGGGAAGGGCGAAGGGGTATGCCGGACTCCTACCGGCTAAAACCACTGGAGCGGTCATCTTCGGCACCGAAGAGGGGCTCCAGGTCCTCGTAAGATCACACTAGAGCCGCTCATTGGCCCCTTTAGGCACATCTCGGAAGGGATGACTGTAAAGCGGTCACCCCCTCTAGCGAAGGGAAGGCGACTGTAAAAAGGTCGCCCCCCAGGCACTTCTCGGGGAGGATTGTAAAGGATCCCCCCAAGCCTCGCTTTGCGCTGTGCTGCGCACACGGCGGCACGTGACCACGTGCGCGCCACCGTCTTCCCGGGGGTCACTCGGATACATGCCCCCTGGATCCAATGACTCCTAGCGACCTTCACCAGGTCGTCTGTCCATCTCGTTGGAGCTTATCCCATCGCCACGCGATTTCCACTCAAGAACGTATTTGTCCCAACAGCTATCAGTTCTAACTGTAATGCCCGCCCATTGCCTCTTCAGCTTACCAATCTTTTTAGCTTCGTCGGCAACTTTAATATTTCTACGGATCTTCCCATTCCTGATTCGATCTCGTAAAGAAATACCAAATGAAATATCAAAAGGTTGAGTGACTTTGAGCTTTCTTATGAGGCCCAGAGTGAGTGACTATATCTCTGCCATATGTGCACTGGTGACATACACTGGCTAAAGACTTTTGTCTTGAGGCACTGCGGTATTGTTGACGAAAAGACGTTGGGAAGTTGCCCGAACGCTGCTGAGTTTTAGTAGCGGCATTTAAGTCTTTAAAGCAGTGATCTGATATAGCTCAAACATAATATGAACATTTTGATTGTCTGAGAAGTTTTAAAAACGTAATTTTAAAATGTATTTAAAATCTTTTACAAGTTCATTCTCTAATTTCATAACATTTATCTCCCACAGCTAAAAAGTCACTGGCCGTTTTAGTTTCAAAGCTTGAATGTAAACTTTAAACAAGTCGCATCACATAAATATATTAATTAGAGCGCATAATACTATAAAACAGTTCTCTGCTAATTAACGTAACTTGGATTCACATACTTGGGATTTGACTTTAATAGCAAGCAGCCATGTGTGTTATACCTCAATAATTATACAAAGTGAGGTCGGAAGGCTCGAACGAAGAACCGGCGACGCTCAAAGAATTTTAATGAAAAGAGTAAAACTCTTGGACTTGGTCGTAAGGGCAAAACTTGTCACAGTTAGTTATTCGTTACCCGACTTAGAGATCACTAAGGCCCGTATTATAGAACGAGAATCAAACTTAAGTTAAACTCGAGTTTAGATTGCGTTAATCAAATATGAACCCTAATTGGTCCAACATTTTTTTCATTTTTGTTTTTAAAAAAACTTTGCCCCACACTAGGATTTCTCCTGTGTCGTGGGTGCGCTTACAGACATGAATTCCACATACAATACACCTAGACCCGGAACAACTACCTGCAGATCATACAAATATTTGTTCCGTGCGGGAATCGAACCCACGACCCGGAGCGCAGCAGTCGACTGTATCAGCCACTGCACCAATATATTCAATTGATGCAATCTCGACTGAAGTTCTACTTGGATTTTGACTCTTGATGTTACGGGCTTGGTGGCTGAATACTGAAACGCCACTTAATATGTAAACCCACTTAACTACTAGAGATGCACGTTTTCGGTTGGTAGGCGGCCGTCTCAAATCTTAACGCTGGATTAAAAAATTAAATGGAATTTCAGTATTCGGCCGTTAGTGTGACTTATGGACTTTTGGTTAGTTCTTATTTGGAGTCCTAATAAAATAATAAGCTTACGCAAATCAGCTCCTGTTCCATTAGCCCAATATAGGTAAGCCTCCATCGGAATAGAAGGGTTGTCAAAATATTTTTTACTAAAGAACCATATGAACAAATTGAATGAAAGTCAATAGTAGAAGCATCCATGAGGCTCATTCTAAAACATATAGACTAGTACACAGAACAGAATAGTGTAAAGCATCGTATACAACAATCTGTCAGCTGCCCAGAGGTTGTTTGTATTGTCTGTTTATACTGTGTCGTCCGGCTGTCTGTCGACTTGCAACTGGTCTTGTTTTATGGGACTAGCAGCAAGATTTACGAGAATAGCTGCACTAAACTAACTTTCAAGCTGGGTATGGTTGTTGGTTAGGTAACTACGTAAGAAGTAAGGAGGGTTTAAAGTGTTTTTATGAGTATGTGATTATAATAATGTCTTAGGTTTTCGCGAGTATTACACATTATAATAAAACACTTTTAAACGGATTTTATCGCGTATATTTTAGATTTTAGTTTTTCTTGACATTTCGAACACTTTGCAGGGTTCGTAATCAGTCATCCTGCGACCACGAACCCTGCAAAGTGTTCAATAGATTTATATTGAATCTATTCGACTGATAACCAAGTTCTGTGCATAGTTTGTGTCACTACGTGGTACATCAAGCCTATCTGCCTATCCTCTCGATGTCAACCTTTAGTTGCCTCCTACGACACCCATGGGTGGAGAGAGGTGGTCTGTTCTTAGCCAGCAACCACACGAATGTGCCAATTGGTAGTTAGTAAAGTAACAGACGAGCAGAGTGAGAAATTACCCTCTAGAGACTCGATTAGCTCTATAATTTGGACATCTCATTTTCCACCACATGTGGTGGTGGCTATTTAGGGGGCCCATCTTGTGAGTGGTGAGTCACCGTCTGCCAAAGAATTTCATGTAAAGTTGGAAAGGCAGACGCCGTTTTTTCCGTTTTCAGAAGTTTTTAACTCAATTAGCACCCATTGCAATAGACCTTATAATTTTAATTTCCATCTCATACGATAGTTTTTCACCTCTGGGGACAATCCAAGACTGCTTTTTTATAGTGCAGCCACGGAAAGTCCCTGTTTAGTGTTCCATTACAAATTAGATTAAAATTATCTAAAGGGCCTCTGCGTGATTCGTGTCCCCGTGTAAGCCTATCAAAATACCGGGTTCCCTCTTACAGGATATAGAAACCCGTGAGAAACATAATTATAATCCATTTATTCCTCCATCAAACAGGATCAAATAATCCTCTAGATTTTAATAGAAATTTAGATAAAATTCCCTTTCATTCATTTTTTACATTTAAAGATTTAATTGGATTTATTATTTTTATCTTAACAAATCCATATCTATTAGGAGATCCTGATAATTTTATCTCACGTAGTCCTTTAGTTACACCTCGTTCATTCCGTTTCAGCCAAATAAATTCCACTGCTCGACACAAGCCTCCCCCAATGATCCCCACAACGACCGGTCTGGCTGTATTGTGTGCTCATTGGGGGGTTTTGCCATAATCGCCAGCTTAGCAGGTGGGTTGGCGATCGCAGTTGAGTTGTTAATGTACTCACGGGATGAGATGGGTTGGTGCTATCCGTAGCCGGCACCAGGCGGCGAAGTTACACCTGTTCATATTCAATCTGGATGATATTTTTTATTTGCTTATGTTATTCTTCGTTCTCGTCCTTCGAGTAAATTTACAACTCCACTACGATACCGCTTTACAGTCATCCCCTCCGAGTTGTGCCTAAAGGCGTGGCACCAATGGGTGGCTCTAGAAGAAGATCTTTCCAGTTCCTGGAGCCTCCCTGCGGTGCCAAAGATGACCACTCTGGTGGTTTTAGCAGGTAGGAGTCCAGCATACCACTCCATCCTTTCCCCGGGCCCAGAAAGTAAATGTGCATTTCCAACGGATCAAAAAAAAAGGGGGTCTATAAGCAGTTGTTTCAGGGCACAAGTGACTCTTTCAATGCATAAGCAATGCTTTGAAAGTACCAACCTAACCCTAACCCTTTACCTTACTTTATTCTCATTTATGTGCTTGATGCCTTGTCTTGTCTCATTTTCGGAATAAGACTATAGCACCACTCCATCTCCTCCCGTGGATGTCGTAAAAGGCGACTAAGGGACTTAAAACCAGAGGGATAGGCAGCAGCGTCCCTTCTGTGGAATAGCAACCATTCTGCGCTCATCAACTCGCCTGCCAAGCGTGGTGAGTATTGGCAAATTCCCCTCAAAATGACGCTATTGTGGAAATCTATGGGAGAGGCCTTTGTTCAGTAGTGGACGTCAATAGGCCGATATGATGTGCTTGATATTTTCACGCGCGATATTCCTTAAGAGTCTGGAAACTTGTTAAAAAAAATCTTGGTTAAAAGAGACATAAATAGAGATAGAGTTTTGAGAAGCGATGAAATACATAATTTAAGGATTAAATTACTTTATTTGAATTAAAGTTGATCAAACGAAAGTAATTCAAAAGACTAATAATGAAATAGTAACTTTAAAACAACTTTCATAAAAATATCATTCTTATAAATAGATTTTAAAACAACGTCTGTCAGACCAAAGAAAAGCAGACGCCGAAGAAAAAACGAAGATATTAATTAAAAAGTTGTTGAAACCGCTCCGCAAACGAAAAGTCTATTAATCTTGGAGATAATTAATAATGATGGATCGTAATGATGCCTTGGATCCCAAATTATCTTATAAACGTCACTCAATGTTGCTACTTTAGAATTTTTGGAATGTTAATTTCTTTTTAGTTTTTTCACGCACGCACGAATACGCCCACATTTCTATTTGTAATAATAAGCACACACTGACACGAACGCGCACACCTCATTTAATTAAGTAATCTCTTTTTTTTTAAACTTTGCCCCTCACTAGAATTTCTTCTGTGTCGTGGGTGCGCTTTACAGACACAAATTCCACACACGATGCACCCAGACCCGGAATAACTACCTGCAGATAAATACAAATATTTGTTCCGTGCGGGAATCCAAGCGCAGCAGCCGACTGTATCAGCCATTACACCAACCGTGCCGTCAGAATGAACGAAGATTTCATATTATAAATCTATACAAAATTCGTTAATAAAATAATCATCATTTCGACCGAATGAAGTCCACTGCTGGACACAGGCCTCCCCCAAAGATCACCGCACCGGTGTTTGTGGGCTCATTGGGGGGTTTTGCCATAATCACCACGCTTGGCAGACGGGTTGGCGATCGCAGTTGAGTTGTTAATGTACTCGAAGGACGCTGCTGCCCATCCTCCGGCTAATCCCTTAGTCGACTTTTACGACACCCACGTGAGGAGATGGGGTGGTGGTATTCTGAGCCGGCACCACACGGCATGGCAATAAAATAATATCATACATACACATTCATACATACATATAATCACGCCTCTCTCCCGTAGGGGTAGGCAGAGACCACTTCTTTCCACTTGCTACAATCCTTACATACTTGTTTCGCTTCGTCCACTTTCATTATTCCCTTCATACATGCTCTTCGGTTTAGGGTACTCTTGACCTGGCCTTTTTCGAAGACGTCCCTGATTTGGTCTTGAAACGTCCGCCTAGGTTTACCCCTTCCAGCACTTTCATTCACACTCGCCTTATACACTTTCTTCGTCAATCGTTCTTCATTCATTCTCTCAACATGGCCAAACCATCTCAGCATACCTTTCTCAATTTTTTTGTCACTACATCTTCTTTCAGACCACAACGTTTTCTTATCTCACTATTCCTTATCCTGTCACTCAGTTTAACTCCTATCATACTTCTTAACGCTCTCATCTCAACTGCATTTATTCTGCTTTCATGTTTCTTCTGCCATACCCAACTTTCACTTCCGTACATGAGTGTCGGAACCAACACCCCCTCATGCACAGCCAAACGAGCCTTGTTAGACACCTTCCGACTGTTCATAAAGGAGTGCAAAGCTCCATTCACCATGTTTCCTGCATTCACTCTTCTTTCAATATCACTCTCACACTTTCCATCTCTTGTAAACTTTGAACCCAGATACACAAACTCATTCACCTGTTTAATTTGTTCATCTCCAATCACGATATTGCAGTCTGTCACTGCCTCATCTCTTTCAAACACCATCACTTTCGTCTTCTTTACATTTATCTTCATTCCCTTTCTAACAAGAGCTCCACTCATAGCAGTTACCATCTCCTGCAACTCCTCTGCCGAGGACGCAAGTAATACTTGGTCATCAGCATAGAGAAAACATTTGACGAGTAACTCATTCATTCTCAACCCACTTTCATTCTCTTTTAAATCTGTCAAGCAATTGTTCATGAACAGATTAAACAGCCACGGTGACGCTACACATCCCTGTCTAACACCTTTTTCGTTACTAAACCATTCAGTGTAAAATAATATCTGCGTGTAATATTGCAATATGACTCGTAAATTATGTACAGTCTTATTCTATATCTGTTGAATATTTTTATTATTAGCATTTTTTCTTGCTATCCTTTATTGTATCACTCTGTCTGTACATCTGTCCTGAGATGTACTAATGAGTTACGTTGAAAAACGGATTATTCTAAGATGATGATGTGTCAGTCGATGTATCATAATTTTTATACTTCGAAAATGTATTATGTAATCATAGACATCCGCGGAACAGAGATTTCCGGCCGCTGTTCTATCAGATTGCACGAGACTGTATGCAATGAACTACATAAAGTGCAGCCCAGCCGCTCAGTGAAGTGGCACGGCCGCGTGACTTAGTCGTTCTTAAAGTTTATACATACATGTTCAGTCTCATGGGTGCACTTAATGTGGAACCACTTTACAACTGATCGTTCATGCATCTCGTGGCCGCAGCATAGCATTTAACAATTTAGATTGTCGTTGGTATGCCGTGTGTATATGTGGAGCCGGCTACGAATAGCACCAACCTATCTCACCCCGTGCGTGTCGTAAAAAGTGACAATAAGTTTAGTCGGAGCATGGATAGCAGCGTCCTCCGAGTACTTACAGTAACTGATTTCAACAAAAGAAGAAGATTTTCAAATCATCTAAAGGTTTTTGAATAGTATTCAAATATTTATACAAAAATTATTTAAAAAAAAATTACGTATAATTAAAGCCCAAGTGTATACTAATTAAGGCGATGAGCGCAAGAAGGCCACATTTTTCTTCTACAATCTTTTCCAGAGACAAATGTATTGAATTATGTCTGGAAAGGATAGCCCACTCTTATACTTGTGACGAAGTCATACTTCATCTTCATTTCAATCAACCTCTTTCATGACTTTGTGACGAAGTCTTCCTTCAACTTCATTACAATCAACCTATTTCATGACTTTGTGACGAAATCTTCCTTAATCTTCATTTCAATCAACCTCTTTCATGATTTCATACCTTTTATCTCCATCACTGTCCACCTCATGATTCATTCTTTATTCAAATCAAAATTCGAATTTAATATGTGGTGTCGAAAAGTTCTTCATATTTTCTTTTATCAGTATCATTTGATTCGAAACGCTTAACTCTAGTGATTCGACACACAGTCGCTCTGACAAATAGTCTGCAATATTAGAAATACTTATTTTTAACTAGCTTAAAAAATATAAACATCAGCATGAAGTGATAATAGAACTTGTGAATAACAATATATCTATAACAATATATATGATTCGGTTCATTCAATCTCATTCACTGTAATCCGTTACTTGCTGCCGTGGAGAAAGCCTCTTAGTTGAGCTAACCGGAAGGAAATACGGAGGGAGGCATTCCGCGACACACTCACCCCCTCAACTATGCACAAAATTTCCAGGTGAAGTTGAGAACAAACTCTAGTTCGTTACACATTCTAGTTAATACAGGTGTATTAAAGGCAAGCGTTCAATTACTAGGCTGTCGCAGCTATAAGTACTATCACTGTATATAGTACTGGCAAATTTCACCAAAACTGATGACACAATTTTGGTAATCTGTGGAGGAGGCCTTTGTTGTGCAGCGGTCGTCCTTTGGATCATATGATGATATGTGTATTATTAAGTACCAATATCCATCTAGCTAAAAATACTTTCAAATTAGTTGCCGAAATAAACGAGAAGTAATTTGTATAAAATATTCCTATCATAAATTCATTTCCCTAGCTAGCCTAAGCTATTAAAGCTTCCATTTCATCAAGTCTCAAATGTTATAACTGAGCGTTGCTCTAGTCCGGTGGGAAACTTTTCAAACGAGTCGTTTCAGAGAATGCAGCACGTAGTTTCTTGCCTAACTTTACTTACTGGCTGAGCTTCAGGTGGAATGTTAAAATAAAACAATTTTAAACGGATTAAATCGCGTGTATTATTTTGTTTTTCCTGACGTTTCGAACACTTTGCAGGGTTCGTGGTCGCAAGATGACTAAGGTGACAAGCGTCGTTAGAGATTTAAAAAGTTATTTTATCTACCGTACAAAACTAATCAAAAATTGTTTCGATGCACGCAGTAATCACTCACAGTGTCTTGATGTTTTTTAGTGTGGTGTGTTGTTTGGGACAAAACTGTAACGACGCTTGCAATAATACACGCGATTTAATCCGTTCAAAATTGTTTTATTATAATGTGTAATAATCGCGAAAACCCAAACATTACTATGTGAAACGTTAAAATAAATGTAGTAATGTGATACCGTATTCGAATAGAATATTACGAGTAAAGTGTTTTAACTATGTATTAAAACCTTTTTTTATTGGTGTCCAGAGGAAATTCTACATGAACTTCCTTTGCCCCGAAAGCGAAGAAAGCGGTCGGAAAAACTTCTACTGGCTAAAACCACTGGAGCGGTCATCTTCGGAACCAAAGGGGGAGTTCCAGGACCTCGTAATATAGAGCCGCCCATTGATGCGCCCACGCCTTTAGGCACATCTGGGAGGGGATAACTGTAAAGTGGTCACCCCCTTTAGCGGAAGGCAGACGGCTGTAAAAAGGCCGCCCAGGCACTTCTCGGGGATGTATCAATTTTGGGGGGAATTTACCAGTACTCACCATGCTTGGCAGGAAGGTTGGTGAGCGCAGGATGGCTACTGTTCCACAGAAGGGAGGCTGCTGCCCAGTCCTCTGGATTATAGTCACCCACGGAAGGAAATGGAGTGGTGCTGTATTCTGAAACCGGACACCCACCACCCACTGTCTACTATATGTGACGTGATTTTTTACAGACGTTACTAGAAAATATTAGTTTTTTTTATGGGATAAGCCCGGTATACATATCTAATCACTGCAACTCCTGTAAGCCAGTATCTACAATGGCGATTACAGGAAAGATTACCGCTCAATGAAGCTTGGTGTGTCCCAGGGCAATGAATAACTGTGTTGGAACCCGCAGCGAAATTAATAAGAATAGAAAAAGGAAAGGAAAATATTTTAGGAAAATAGGAAAGATTTCCACCTGTAGGAAGCAGCAGACAGAAAACACTATACGCCATAATACTACATTGAGGCTTACAACTGGGATAAGCCCTGTTGCCAACTACCACGTGTACGAAATGTTTTTATTTATTTATTAATGAGTCCGGATAAGAATATAGCACCAATCCACCTCCTCTGGATGTCAAAAAGTACTACTTTTTGTGAAACGTTAGCCATACTGCGCTCACTAACCCCTCTGCCAAGCGTGGTGAGTATTGGCAAATACCCCCCAAAATGATGACACAGTTGTGAAAATCTATGGGGGAGGCCTTTGTTCAGCAGTGGACATATTAATGGCCTATATGATGATGATGATGATGACGATGATGATGATGAATGTTGTGAGCTATTGTGACTGATTCCAATAGTAGGTATGGAAAAAACGCTTAAACGAATTAATTTACTCTTAAAGTACCCATGACTTGGAAACTCTCGGAAAATTGAGCCACGCAATGATTGACCTCTAACCATGCACTTGCCAGCCGCTCATGAACTGATGGAAGGAACTGGTAGAAGTAACAGCCCTTAACAGACGTGTCTCACTGTGTGAAAAAAGCCAGAGGGATGGATAGCAACATCCTTTCTGTGGCAGTAGCCGTACTACGCTTGCCAATCCACCTTTAAAGGGTGATTGGTGGACAGCACATGGAAACTGTCCCACCTGTTATTTCATGGATATTTTATTATGACCAGTTTCAACGATTTGGTGCATTACAGGGATCGCTGGAAAAATATATTTTCCTAGATACCTAAAATTTGAATTCCACATTAATAGGTTTACAACCGACATTCGAGTATAATCAATTAGTCGCTAACTGATTGCTACTGAATGCGACTTTACGAGTGACTCACTAGACCGTGTGAATAAGTGAGCCGAGCGTGCGGGATGGGTTTATTCACGACTAAGAAGTCGTATTACCTGTGCCTAATAAAATGTTTTGGAGTATATCCAGATGATGTTAGCTCATTTGTTAATGTCACGATATAACGGAGTAGCTATTATGTACATATGTCAAAAAATCTCTTACCAGAATTGTCTGAGAAGTGTGTAGTTATCTGAGACTAGACTTTTAGAATACCTAATGAAGCTGTCTAGGGTAAAAGTTTCCATATTTACTTTTTTTTGTATTTTAGGTTTTGTGAAACAATAAGTTTCTCTATTCACGAGTTTATATCCCTTGTAAGAGATAACCCGGTATTTTGATAGGCTTACGTGGGGTACAACACGCAGAGGCCCTTTAGAGAATTTTAATCTAACGTGTAATAGGACACTAACGTGGTCTCTCCATGGCTGCACCATAATATGAAGTCACGGATTGTCCTCAGTGGTGTAAGACTATTGTATGAGATGGAAACTATAACGATAAGGTCTAATGCAGTGGGTGTTACATGGAATGAAAACTTAAACAACCCGGGAACAACGGCGTCTGCTTTCCAACCTATAAACACAACACTTCATATTATTATTACTCTTAGGTGTGTCGTTATTAGGGATCGGGAGAGGACCGACCCCGCATGGAGAAGGACGAGACGGCACCGGGGTAACAACCACCCCGGCGCCCAGGTCCAACACGCCTGAGCCTCCTGCCGTCGACTTACGGCAGGGGGCCTCAGGGGTCCCGGGTGCACAGATTGGGGAATTTGCGTGGTCATACCAAGTGACCTCCGGGAAGACGGTGGTGCGCACGTGATCACGTCGGTCACGTGCCGCCATGTGCACGGCGCACAGCGAGGCTTGGGGGGATCCTTTACAATCCTACCCGGGAAGTGCCTGGGGGGCGACCTTTTTACAGTCGCTTTCCCTATGATAGGGGGTGACCGCTTTACAGTTATACCCTGCGAGATGTGCCTAAAGGTATTTCATCGTGGGTGGATCTAGTGTGATCTTACGAGGACCTGGAGCCCAGCTTCAGTGCCGAAGATGACCGCTCCAGTGGTTTTAGCCGATGGGAGTCCGGCATGCTCCTTTGCCCTTCCCCAAGGCGTAAGAAGTTCATGAAGAATTTACACTGGAGAGCAATAAAACTAAAAGATGTATAGTTATTAGTCCCTAAATTTACTAAGTTAGTTTTAAGTTCAAGATTTGCACGAAAACCGTGTCGTTTCTTAAGAAAACTAGGCGTCCTTTGGGTGCTTATCCTCAATGTCGCATCGCATGGCATAAACCACTCTGTTTTCGTACAAAGGTATTTTATTAGAACTAGCCAGGAATGGAAGATAAAGAAAGGTTAAGCCAATAATATTAAAAGGGTAGAGGAGCGCTGAAGAAATCTTAGTAGGGATTTGAATTCCCCTTTTATATGTAATGTTCAGTACTTTATGTTAGATATCTATACGGGTATATGATTTACATAGTCAAGTCAGTTAAGTATTATATTTATATGAATAAAAATGTTTTTATCTTATCTTTATCTAAGACATAATTATTATTGGTAAATAAAATGACATAACTATTCATGTATAATTTTTGATTTTGAGATGATGTGAATTTGTTTCAAGTCGTAAAAAATTTCCAGTGTAAAGTAAGTCGAGGTAATTCGTTTTTAACAATTATTTATTCCCCTGGCATCTGTCCATTTCCTTTTCACAATTAGATCCTTTAGAAACCTAGAATAATCCTCTGTAATTTGACTAAACTATTTGGCTCAATACCACCAAGGAATTTGCTTCACTAGCAAATAAATAATTAAAATCTAGTATTTTGTTAAATATGTCTATAAAGTTTAAATTAAAACTTGTAAAGTAGGACTAAAAAGAATGTTTCATATTTAAAAAAATTATTTTACTTTCGAAAATATCGACTCTATTATCGATTTAGTAAATCACTAGCGCAATCGCCGTGCCGACGGACAATGACTGACAGACAAATATTGGCGGGCATATTTTTAAAAAGTAATTATTATTGTAAATATATATTTACAATAATAATTACTTACCCCCGAGGGATAAGAAATACCTCGTTTTTAGATTTACTTCACAGCTTTTGATCCTGCAAATGGAAATAGCGCAAAAAGGTAATTTCACAGTTTTATAATAGATATTTCTAGCAGTAAGTTCTAACCCCTACTGAGTAAGTGTTTTAAATAATAAGTACTATATGGCCTAGTATTGTATCACGCACCCCATCCACTTTTTCGTCTATCCTGATATATTTCTGTGGCGCAGAGCTTAAGCGATTGGCTATTTGTGCTACGGGTAGTGCGTTCGATCCCTGCACGGAATAACAGTTGTGTGGCCAACAGAGTTGTTTCCGATGTGCAGTTTATTTCTCAAAAGTGTAACCACAATACAGCACAAATATTGTGTGGTTTTTGTATAGTAGCGTTGTAAAAAAATGAGATATATAACCAATATTAGTTAATACTAGCTGGGACCCGCGGTTTCACCCGCGTTTAATCTATAAAATAAATAAAATTGAAGTGTCTGTTTGTAATGTCAAAATAACAGCTTTTTACTTAATGCATATGAAAGTATATACGGTACCTATAACAAAAAAACTATTTTTAATTTTTTTGTCTGTCTGTCTGTCTTTCTGTCTGTCTGTTTGTTCCGGGTAATCTCCGAAACGGCTGGACCGATTTTGACGGGACTTTCATTGGCAGATAGCTGACGTTATAAGGAATAACTTAGGCTACTTTTATTTTAGAAAAATAATTAGGGTTCCGCGCGAAAACAATAAAACCCTTGAAATCCAACATATATATTCTATGTCGAGTGTCTATGTCGAAGTACTCTAAATTTATTTTAAACTAGCTGGGAAACAGACACTTCAATTTTATTTATTTGTATAGATAAGTTTCCAATTGATGATCTTCCGTACTTTCAATCGGCGAACCCGTTACTGCCACGCTCCACCTATTAGCATACCGGGCATACCTTTTATTTTATAACCGACCAACTTGTGATCTCACTAACAATGTAAAACTGTAATCTTTTGCATAATTATATGCGAAATTATGAGTCCAATAGATTTATTCTAGGAATAAATAAAGGCTGATATAAGCAGGGAAAGCAGAAAAATGGTAGTCTCACAAATGCATTGCATTCTATGTAAGAAACGCGACCTTGATCATTGATCAAATCATTGGCCGCGCGCCCATTATCGAGTTGATCCATTACTGCACAGAAGACTTACTTAAAGAGGTACACTTACATTACACATTTACACACTTACATTGGTGCATTAGAACAGGCTTGAAGATTAATATTAATCAAGTACTTACCGCTCCCAACTGAGTCTCCGTGGAGTATCGATGGCGACATCCTCCGGAGTCCCTCGTACTCCTTGCGTTAGTAACCGCGCTAGTCTCGACCCGGTGCTTGTACTACTCGTACTTGATAATGAGCCTCGAGGTGTAGGGACTCTGTAACAATGGAAAATAATGATAAAAAACGTAATTACACGGAAAGTAAATAAGGCGAGAGTTTGACTTTGGGATGTATGGAAAATAGTCATGACAGCCAGACCGTAATTTATCATCATCCACAGACCCACGTCTTCTTCTGTGTGGTGCCGGCTAAGAATACCACCACTCCATCTCATCCCGCAGATGTCGTAAAGGATGGGGAGCAGCCTCCTTCGAGTACATTTGTAACTTAACTGCCATCGCCAACCCGTCTGCCAAGCGTGGCGATTATGGCACAACCCCCCAATTGGCCCACAACAAAAAACCACACTGGTCTTTGTGGCAATATTTGGGGAGGCTTCAGTCCAGCAGTGGATATTTTCGCCTGAAATGATGATTATTATGATGACGACACGACAAAACTAAATGAATAAGCCAAGATATGCCTACATCTCTTTGCCTGTTATAAAAATGCAATTGAACAATACAATGTAGAACTTACAACTAACATAAAAATACTATACATAAACAATAAAATTTAAACACTACTCTAATTCACACGAAAAGTCGACATCGTATATCGCGCGGTATCCGGTAGCCGGCCTTCGATTCGCCGAATACTGTGTAGTATCCCTCCCGCCCTCTCGGCTAAAATTCCGCCTTTATAAAGTACGACAGATGTTCGGTTGGCACTCTCACCGCTCGACCGTCAGTACGAATGTGTTCTTGATTCTGATGTCCTCTATAATGTTCTCGACATTTGTAGAGTTGTTCCCATCAAGGAATAGACCATGTCTCTAAGTTTTGTTGACGTAAATGGCAACTAAGTTATTATGTTTACAGAATTGATTGCGGCATCATCACCAATTTCACAGTCAATCGTTGCACTCATTGGGAGGCGCATGTTAAGCTGCAAACGTTTAAGAGCTGTTTAATATTGATTCTTATGCACAGAATTTTGAGAATGTAGATTTTTTTAATGGTTTTTGAAGTAAAAACTTCTTTTAGAGCGGTACGCATATTTTTAGATGATATAAAATTTCTGGACTCGCGACACCGTTACGAGAAGCAGCTATAGTGTGTGCAATTTGCATGTACATATAGCAGACCGTGAACGCGAATAAGTTTTCACTTCTGTCGGCACCCCCGAAGTGCAACCCGTAAGTATTTTTTTAAATTCATATTGATGACGAGACCAGTGAGTCATTAGCCTGGTGGTAAGCGACATGCCTGCTCATAACAACTTTAATGCTTGCTACCCAGGAATAGTCCTTCTTGACATCAAGCCATTAGTTATTTAGTCTCTGATACCCAGTCATTTCTTTATTTACAGTGCAGTGTAGCGGGCACTGTGGAGGTACCTAACTGGCCGGCCTCTAGCAATAACAGACCTTTTTTTTTTTTTTTTTTTTATTGATGCCCAGTGGAAATTCTTCATGAACTTCCTTCGCCCCGGGGGAAGGGCGAAGGGGTATGCCGGACTCCTACCGGCTATAACCACTGGGGCGGTCATCTTCGGCACCTAAGGGGGGCTCCAGGTCCTCGTATGATCACACTAGAGCCACGCCTATAGGCACATCTCGGAGAGGGTGACTGTAAAGCGGTCACCCACCCGGGAGCAATAACAGACCTGCCACCAGTAAAAACTTATTACTGGAATTCCTAAGTTAGAGTGAAGGAGTGCCCTACGTGGGCTGCTGAGCAGGGGATCCTAGTTGATCGGATCGGGCAAAATCTCTCTCTGCCCGTCGTAGTGTCGGCTATGCTGGCAGAGCATGAAAATTGGAGTGCAGTGGTCTCTTTCTGTGAGAGCGTTATGCTGCAGAAGGAGACCGCTGAGCGGGATCGAGCGAGGGCCGGTCTCGCACGAAGAAGGACTAGACGGCGCTGGGGTAACAACCACCTCAATGCCCAGGTCCAACACGCCTAAGTCCCCCGCTGTCGTTACCTGGCAGGGGGCCTCAGGGGCCGCGGGCGCCTGGATCGGGAGGTCTACGTGCTCATGCCGAGTGACCTCCGGGAAGACGGCGGTTCGCACGTGGTCACGTGCCACCGTGTGCGCAGCATGGCATAGTGAAGCTTTGGGGGATCCCTTACAATTCCCCCTAGAAATGCATGGGGAGTGGCCTATTTACAGTCGTTATCCGAGATGTGCCTATAAGCCCCTTCGGTGCCAAAGGTGATCGCTCCATGATGATCCTACATGTATTTCCACTGGGATAATATAAAAAAGGGTTTACCCTAAAATTGTAATTGCATGGAACGGTCCAACTGTTTTAAAGTACAGCATTTTGTTTTATATTATTATAGATTATTCGATTCCTGTGGATTTTGCCGTGATTATGCTAAACGACCTTATTATGTTAGTCACAATAGCTCACAGCATAGGACCCGTAATTAAATATTTATAAACATATTTGTACCCGTGGTGCTTCGCAACTAGGCTTATCCTAGTTGTACACTCATTGTTCCTATGGCCTATAGTATTTTCTCTATCTCCTGCTTGCTACGGAGGGAAGTGGAACGTATATTCTTTCCTACTCCTCCATTTACTTTTCTGATTAATTTCGTTGCGGGTTCCAAAACAGTTCTTTATTTCTCTGGGACACACCGAGCTTCATTGGTCGGTGTTCTTTTCGGTGGTCGCCATTTTAGATCATAGCTTACAGGAGTTGCAGTGGTTGGGAATGTGTGGCGGCCTTGTCCCAATAAAAAAAGCTTTCTTTTATACTTTGTTCAGCGAGGATACATTAATTCATGATTACAGATTAATATAAAAAAGATTTGACTAATTTCAACCATTTACAAACACCTGTATATATTCGAGACTTTAGTTTCCGCGATTCAAAATGTAGAGTTCCTATGAAGAACGGGAAAGAAACTCCATGGTTAGACTTTTTAAGTCATAATTTCTTGTGCGCATATAAAACCAATGTGTATGATTAAAAAATTACTATACTAGACTGCTTCTGACAAACCCAAGGCGTGTTTTTAATCATGATCTATTTCGTTTTATTAACGGCCAAGATCATAAATCTAGAGTTAGGCTGTTTGCCAACTTGCGAGGATTTCCTACGTTCAAGTTCGGCACTAGTAGAATATATCTAGGAAGAATATTTTCCCAACTAATGAAGAAAAGTTTTAACGTATAGCTTACGTGTAAGACTTATTTAGTTGTTCAGACTGCTGAATCTTTTGGAGTTATCGAATACGAGTATGAAGGTTCATTGGAGTAATCTTCTTGTTATTGTGTTATTACATAACATCTAATACTAGCTTTATTATGTATTCTTTTATGCTGACTAAATATTAGCTGGATATATTTATTACTACACTAGGATTTTATGAAGCGTTCGTGTGTTTGATAAAACTTATTTGGTACACGAGTATGCGCGACTCCTGATGGTAAGCAATCACCACCCATGAACATCAGGGGTGCAATTCTTTAAGCTCAAACATCCATACACTCTTGAATACAGAATTAAAATAACGGTGATAACCCAATTTGGTATTCGCTAAGACTGGTCCTCATGACTTATCTTCTGCAACGTGTCCTTGAACAGCTTCAATCATGTTTTAGTGAATACCAAATTGGATTTACACCATTATTTCGATTCTGTATTCAAGGATGTATGGATGTTTGAGCTTAAGGAGTTGCACCCCTGTTAACACCAGTGAAGTCGCTGATGTGTCGAGCTTTTCGGGACACATACACTATTTTCTTGAAAATCTGTGTCGTTCAGAAAACCCGGTGATGGAAGCTGGTTCCACATTTTTGTCGGCGTGTATACTATAAGTCTTATTTGGCACAAGCCAGGCATTCGTCACTTCTCGTACCTAAAGATAACATAATCGTCGTACGGAACCCTCTGCACGCGTCTTTAACTCGCACTAATTATTTTCCTCTATATTCTGATTTATTTTTCTGCTGAATAAAATGGATACCAATTGATATTTAATGTAAACAAAAATACAAAACATTTACCATAACCTACGGAATACAAAGAGGCTACGTTTATTCTAGACTTATACAAAATAAATGTTTGTGGTTTACCCATATAACACAGATTAACATTATTTTGACTGTTATTGTTTCACTTTTCATAAAACGCAAAGAGAATGCTTATACATAATTATGGGTTGTTCTCTGGACTTCTCCGTTGAAAAACAATTGAAAACCGTACGACGTTGCCTACATATTTTATAGATTTTTTTCATTTTTGAGAAATGTTTTATGAATATGTAAATATTAATTAATCTAAACGCCGTACGACGTTGTCTTATACCTGACATTGGCGAAATTGTGGAAGATATAGGCCATAATCTAAGAGAAGAAGAAGAAGTACATAATTATGTAAGTTAGGTTGGTCCTTGAAGGTGAAAATAAGGTAAAGTAAAAGTACCGTGAAAGTATATTGCTCATTTTTTATTAGATTTTTGTTTACACTATTTTTGGCGATAGACATATTATTATTTAATGACATTACAGGTGACAAACATTTTGCAGGTTCAATATAACTGGGCGAAGGTCAGTCCCGCACGGAGAAGGACGAGACGACGCTTGAGACCCCTGCTGTCGCTATGTGGTGAGGTGCCTCGGAGGTCGCGGGCACGCTGATTGAAGAATCTACGGGCCCACAACGAGCGACCCACGAGGTGACGGGAGGAAGTTCATGGAGAATTTCCACTGGGCACAATAAAATATAAAATAAAAAGTTCAATAGAACTATCGGTCACCGACTCGTCCGTGACGTGTCTTTAATCGGACACTGACGAATCTGTATACACACCTTTTCATATTTTTATCTATTTGACATGACAAGACGTCCAGTGCTGAACAAGTCTATGATTTTCACAATTGCCGTCATTTTGAGTGGAATTTACCAATACTCATCACGCTTGGCAGTCAGATTGGTGAGTGCCGTATGGCTACTGTTCACTGAAGGAACGCTGCTGCCCATCCTTATGGTTGAGAGTCTCTTAGTCGCCTTTTACGGTAACCATAGGAGAAAATTGTGTAGTGTTGTATTTTTTATCTGGACACCACACGCAATTCTTATTCTGTGATTTCCATCTTGTGATTTTTTTTAGTTCCTACTTTTATATGTTCCGTCTCTGCGTACAATAAAACCAGGTCTGTTGTCTATATTCTCTACCAACACTCCCATAGAACCCTTCAAAATACCATTTATCTATATTTTTCGACTATACATATAATACAACCAGCCTCTGTGTACCAATTCTCGTAATGTCGTACGACAACATGTCACCGATGGTTGTAACTGAAATTCAGCGCTGTCGGTGTTGCCTTGTTGCAAAATCGCAGCTTCATGCTGAGCTACAACCCTTTTTTACACAGACGCGATGCACTTACTCCCGTGTATGGATAAACACCAATGAACATAATAGTTTATATTTGTATTCATTTGTTTTGTATTTATCCTTTTGTCCTAGCTGGGTATTGTACACTCGCATGCTATCATGTTTTGCGTTCTGCCACCACGCTGCGCTGTATATACTCGTATAGCTGGGACAAACTTGTATGGCTAATTTGACTTTTTTTATGTTGTTTAAATTATGTTACTTTTTCTTTTACTCTTTTATATATTATCTGTAATAATTTGTGCGTCCTCGGTTGTGTAAATCTAACATTTCTTTCTTTCTTCTGATTAATTAATTTACAATATGACTGAAAGCTGATCGAACTGAGATTAAATTATGAATTGCCTAAAAATGGTATTCTGCTGCTCTTAAAATACAATCGGATTTACGAACAAAGAAATTAATCTAGTCTCATTTCAATCTCAATTTTGACGTTTATTTAATGACAACTTTCGAACCTGTGACAGTTAAAAATGTTACTAGAATACCGTTTTGACTTTGATCCATTTTAGATCTCATCACAGTGTAATTTCACGTATGACGTTGTTTGTTAGTTTACGAGAACACCATTTGTGACATTTAGGACATTGACATCGGAACTATATTTTGAACAAATTTAAATTACGAGAATTGACCTTCAGTACGGTGTGGTTCCCGGTGAAGAATAAACTACCTCTACCTCTGCAACCATTGGTGTCGTAAAAGGGTGCCTACGGGTAGAAATTAAGAGGATGGGCAGCAGTATCATCCCGTGTGCTCATAATAGCATACTGCTGTCACTAATCCGCCATCCAAGCGTGAAATTATGACAATATTTCCTAAGACCGTTCACTGTAGTGATCATTGCGAGGCCCATGTTCAGCAGTTAACGTTTACGGTTTATGTACTTATGTGTGTATGTAGAGAAGCAGAGAAAATAGAGTTCAAAACTTACGTCTGGTTAGCACCCACGCGCGAGGTACTCTTAGGTAACGACATTGAAATAATAATAATAATTTTTATTTCTCTCTTCACAAAGGTCACAAATGTATAAGATGATAACAACAGGTAACATGTTCCTTTAGATAATGAATGAAACACTACATTGTATTCCTTTTTATTTTTATTACATGTACCGTTCGTAGTTGACTGTGGTGGCTTCGCTAAACGGTCCTATCTTAAAACTAGCGGTATAACATTCCTCTGTTTGAGCAAGGATAGGTGCCATATTCGGCACTTTTTGGCCTTCGTACTGGTGGTGATAGTACTGTGGAAGACCGAAATAAATTAATTTCATTCTTTTATTTAATTTAAAATCATATATTTTTCTGAATAATTTAACTTGCACATTTGAAATGAGCAAGTGTGAATGAACCACAATTTCAGTAGCATATTTGGAGACTAGAAGCCTACTTGTATACTGATAATATCTATTTGTGACCACATATGCTCATAGATTGTAGAATTTGCATTTATTAAAGTGATCGTGGATTCTGGGTGTGGTGAATCTCGCACTAAGGACCACTTTAAGGTTTTAGCCAGTACGGCACGCCCCTCTTCCGTCCCCAGGGTGAGGAATTTACCATCATCATAATTTCAGGCTGAGTCCAGCAGTGGATTTACTGGCTGAAATTATCATCATCATCATCATGATGATGAAATTATCATCATCATGATGATGATGATGATAATTTCAGCCAGTAAATCCACTGCTGGACTCAGCCTCCTCCAAAGATCGCCACAACGACCGATCTGTTTCTATTGTGTGCTCATTGGCAAGATTTGCCATAATTGCCACGGTTGACAGGCGGGTTAGTGATAGCAGTTGAGTTGTAATTAATGTACTCGAAGGATGCTGCTGCTATATCTTCCGACTAATCCCATAGTCGCATTTTACGAAACCCACAGGAAGATAGTGGGTGGTATTCCTAGCCGGCACCACATGGTTGCCCTATAGGCAAAAACTACAGAAATGAGAGTGGAAAAAGAGATCCTTATAGGATTTCTGGAGCAGTCTAACAGTCTTATGGAATAGGTAAAAGCTCAGTATAAAAACAAAACTGTCCTAGATATTTTGTCTTTCGTTTAATGTCTAATAAATGCCAAGAATCTAGAACATCGTAAAATAAATAAGCATTCCGATAAAACTAGGGGTTCCTATAATGTTTAATAAAGTGAACCTCGACCGATTTAAAGGATTATTGTTCGCTACAACTCCTGGTGTTCTGGCAAATTGAAGCTACACAGTTTTCATTAAAACTACTTCGCTTCCATGGTTTTAGTGTTCCAATAAAAACGATTTGATATTTTATTGGGCTCTGTTTTAATCTTTGTAACAAATGTAAATAAAGTGGTATACTGTCGTTTACATTTAATTAGGGAAAGTTTGCGGTTGCTTAAAAAAGACCTTGTATTTTTTAGGGGATTTTTATCCACATGAATGTAACAGAATAGAATAGCATCGTTTATTCAGTAATTAGGTCCTAACAGACACTTTTACACGTCATATTGAATTAACGGAGGGCAGTTTCACTACATGACAACCTCTGAGAAGAAATCCGGAAAGAAATGCAGGGATCGGTCTTTTTAAAATTTTGTATGTTTTAACAATCTCAATGAATGCATTCTTTTTATGGCAATCCATATGCGAGAGTAGTGTAGTTTAGATATAGGCTATTTGTAACTAACATGCTAGTGCTAAAAATCGGACTCAAATAGATACAATAGAACAAGCTAGGAATAAATAAAAGTTATATAATAATAAATTACAGATGATTAATAATAATGTCAAAAAAGAAATATCAATTATACAAATATAGAAAAAACAACAATATAAATGTCAATTATTATTGTTTTTTTTATTAATAATAATGTCACAAAACAATGCCGTCGAGATATCAATATAATGAAGCAACACCACGTGTAATTGTAGTCTTGCGGAGCTGGACTAGCACTTTTAATCCATTATACAATCCAAGCAAGCATTTTTATCTATTAGATAATCATCTAATTTATGATATGCCCGTGTGGATAGAATATGTTTTACAATGGATATGATATGCTATATAGTAAGTAGTAATATTGATTAGATAAATACAAGAATTTACCAGTTACCCACAGTTCAGTCTCTTACAGCACTCAATACACACATTAATCTCTAGAGAGACTGTTAGATTAATCGGTACGTAATAGGTGCTTAATGGTCAAATAGCCTCAAACGTATAGATAGCTGTCTACCCCAAACCCAATTCCCAAGGTAACCTCTGTGTTGAACAGTATTTTACTCAGTCGTGCGTGACCTGTTATATAGTATCCGATTGAGGAGGCTCATAATAATTAGTAGTTTAGACTACCGAACATCACGCTTATCCTGAGGGATTCATTCAGGGAGACATTCATCAACGCACCGTAATAGGAATATAGGAATTCATCAACACACAGTAATAGGAATCGTCCTGGGAAGCAATTACAATTGTTACATTATAAAAAAACGGTAAGTCACGGTAATTTTAACCTTTCCCGTAAATATATCGACTACTTGACCAACTGAAGCTTATCGAGAGCCTTTCGTCGTCTAGTCCATCTAGTACGAACCTATTTAGTGTAGAGCTCATCGGACGCGGTTTACAGATCTAAAGGTAGGGTTGCCAGAATAAAACAAAAGCACTGCTTGAGACTGCAGCTCGGCCTGTGCTGAATATTTGCTAGTATATGAATGAGGCTTATATGTCACGAAAAAAGTTAATTTTTAATTGACATGAGAAAGCTTATCTAACGTATTTCCAAATAATATTAAAAAAAAATACAGAGAAAATTTAATGAGTAATTTTTTTCTTTAACTGTTGTTTACATCGTAAAACATTTTCAATGACTTCAAACGTGTTGGTTTTTTATACGTACGTATATCATTACAAACTAGTGAGCTTAATAGCGATGAGTGATAGCTTTCCTTTTAATATCCGAAGAGCTGCTGATGCGGAGCTTATTAAAAGGAAAATGGACTAAACTACGAGATGAGAAAGAGGTGTACTCGTATTCATCGCTCACCGCACTAAACGCCACACAATATTGCTACTTAATGCCGATATTCTGTAAAAGCGTTGTACTAGCCTAGCTAGCCCATTTTCGAGCTGTAGTCGACTACTGGGTCTCGGTACTGGTCAGAACTAAAAAAAGAGAGTGTGCTTTCAACAAAATTAATTCAGCCATTATATAAAGCGTGTTTGAGGGTCTGTTCCTGTCTGTCCAAACATAAAACTTTTAAATGTATTATTAGTAAAATTAGCAACTAATCTCAATCAACAGCTAAGCATAGTATCATAAAGTTAAAGACTACGTTGACTTCTTTTCTACATATGTGACGTCCTGGAAATCTAATGTATTTATAATGCCGTATTGTATACCTGTTTTTTTTTTGTCAATATACATGGAACTGTTTTAAATACTATGTAAAAGAGCCAATAAAAAACGAAAAGTAACTAAAAAACTAAGAGTCTATTTCTTGCATTTCTTCTCAGAGGTTATCGTGTAGCGAAATGCCTACCAAGGTTTCAACATGACATGTAAAAGTATCTGTTAGGACCAATTACTAAATAAATTATTCCAATATCAGGACTCCTATCGGCTAAAACCACCGGAGCTATCAGCTTCGGCACCGAACTCCAGGTCCTTTTCCAGGCCCATGTGTGCAATGCCTTAATGCACATTTCAGAGGGGATGACTGTAAAGCGGTCAACCCCGCTAGTAGAGGGGAGGCGAAAGTAAATGACCACCAGCGCCAGGCTCATCTGATTTGAACGTCACCAACGCTCCACGAACCGGGTGGTTCTCATGCTCTGCGGCAGTTTGTGGAACCATAGCGCCTCGGTTTTGTGAGCTGATATCCGCAGACCCAGAGCGTGGATTTCGGCCAAGACATGACCCGAAGCCAACCCGGACCGTAACTATCCCACTTCAGGAAAAAAAGTCTCTTCTCATACATATAAGCAACGAGCATTGATTACCATGCTTCCTCACTGCGAGTTAGCAATTTTAGACCTTGTGTTTAAGTAGCGAGTATGAAAACCTCAAGGCTACCATGACCTACTGAACTAACATCATCATCATATCAGCCAAAGGACTTCCTGCTACATAAGGCCTCCCCAATAGATTGCCACAATTGTGAATTTGCCAGTATTCAGCACACTTGGCAGGCGAGTTGGTGAGCGCAGTATGCCTATTGGTCTACTAAAGGGAAGCTGCTGCCCATTACTCTGGCATAAAGCCCCTTTAACCGCCTTTTACGACATCCACGGGAGGAGATAGAGTGGTGCTGTATTCTCAGTCCGGAGACCACTAAAAATTACATTCTTAAAATTATAGAACCTCTTAATCTAAACGTGACGTTTCGTCCGCCAACCCTAGCCTTCACTATACGTCGCTAGGTTACGCTTCAAAGCATCCATCAGCCCGCTATGTTCGACTGACTGATTGATTCGTATAGACGTGACGCTAGGCATGCATCGAGATCTCTTTCGCTTCTGAATCCTGCAGTTGAATTATACTACTACTATACTTTGTAATTAAAACGTATTTATAGAAAATTATGTTTTTGATAACACAATATTTTTTAGTATACAGGAATGATGTGATAAAGTACCGAAAACATTGGAAAGATTACACACTTAGACCTATAATAAAAATAGGAAAATAAAATAATAGGTTACAGTTTTATAATTTTGAGCATGCAATGTATTGTAAACAACGTGATCAAAACGCTACGTGATTATTGTACTATGATATGATATTATTATGTTACTGACAGCGCGTAAACTGTAGTGAAACAACAACCTTTTGGTTTTTATTTACACTGAAGTTTTATATGGAAATAAATAGTTTATTGTGTATTTATTCAAAATAGCGTTAGGATAGACAAAAACAATTATTTTATACTGAAATTGAATTAAAAAACATCTGAAAATTTCATGTAAAGACCGACGCAACATTCTAACGCTGAGAGTTCCAGAATCATGAACTGAATACATCAATCAGTTTTGTTACGATGTTACTTCCACCAGTTATATTATTTGGATTGAGGATTGTGTTAAAACCAGTTTAAGTAGTATACAATGGGGGTATGTATTTGCTTTCAAAGGACCTCAGTAGAAATTGGAAGAAGTCGCCTTCGGAATTCACAGCTAATATCAAACACATATTCCTAAATGTAATTTTATCTGCTCCACTCAGATGGAGCTACGATATGATACACGCACACGCGTGAAGGTTCACAATTGCACTTGATATGAGATGAGTATAACACGTATTTCTTCATTCGTGTTCAATAATCCAATTATTCAGGCCACATTGCATCAGTAGATATTATTCCCCCTCGCGCTACCCTCCCATGTATGGGATGCACCCTTGTGGTGCGGACAACGGGAAAACTTTACAAGCTTATTTTTCTCTGTTACATGGGTTTATATCCCCTGTAAGGGGAAACCCGGTCTTTTGATACGCTGCTCGGGGACACGGGTCCAACAGGCAGAGGCCCTTTAAAGAATTTTAATCTAAAATGTAATGGGACACTTACCGGGGACTTTCCATGGCTGCACTATAAAATGCAGTCTCGAATTGTCCCCGGAGGTATAAAACTATTGTATGAAATGGAAACAAAAAGTATAAGATCTATTGCAATGGGTGCTAAATGGATTTAATACTAAGAAAAACGGAAAAAAACGGCGTCTGCTTTTTAACCTTTAAAGTGAAATTCTGAACAAGCTTATTATTATTATGAGTATTAAAGACTCTTTTAATGAAAATCTTTTCAGGATGTCGCAGCTTTTGTATACTTATACAAAAAATGATATATAAGAAAGCATTGACTGATGGTTTAATATTTCACTAGACGGGACAAACCCCTGTGTTTAATACAATAGCTATACCTCGGTTTCGGGTCTGGGTATTTGTACATGTGAAATTTATGTTTGTAAACTGTACCCACGACCCAGGCGAAATCCTATTGTGTGCAAAAGAGAGAGGGAGAAACCCCGGACAGTTAAAAAATTAAAACAAAAACATTAAGCATCCATAGTTCCTTTTTTGTGTTATTAAATTGCATTAACTACAACAACATATTTTTTTAATTGGCAAATCTCAATATTGCTATCTCAATCCAAATAATATGAGCTTATTATTGAGATTTTCTTATTGTTAATATGGAGTTTACTAATATGTAACGGTTACATTGTTATTACTTTTTGCACATGTAGGTATTATTAACTTCTCGAGGAGTGCCCTGCGTGGGCTGCTGAGCGACGGATCCTGGTCGATAAGATCGGGCAAGATCTATCTCTGCCGGCAGTAGTGTCTGCTATGTTGGCAGAGCATGAAAATACGAATGCAGTGCTCTCCTTCTGCGAGATGCATGCTCCAGAAGGAGACTGCAACGGGAGAGGGCTGATCCTGCACGGAGAAGGACGAGAGGCACCGGAGTAACAACCGACCGGGTCCAACACGCCTGAGCCCCCTGCCGTCGTTACAAAGTGGGGGGCCTACGCAGGCGCGTAGATTGAGGAGTCTGCGTGCTCATAATGAGTGACCCCCAGGAAGACGGTGGCATGCACGTGGTCACTTGCCACCGTGTGCGCAGCACAGCGCACAGTAAGGCTTGGCGGGAGCCTTTACAATCCACCCGGAGAAGTGCCTTTTTACAGCCGCCTTCCCTCCGCTAGACGGGGTGGGGACGGGACCGCTTTACAGTCATCCCCTCCAAGATGTGCCTAAAGGCGTGCCAATAATGGGCGGCTCTAGTTTGATCTTACGAGAACCTGGAGGCCCCTTCAGTGCTAAAGATGGCTCCAGTGGTTCTAGCCGGTAGGAGTCGGGCACTTCTCATACCCGTTCGCCCTTCCCCGTGGCGAGTTCATGTAGAATTTCCACTGGAGATCAAAATAAAAAAAGGTATTAACTTGTTATCGATGTAAACTTAAAACCTCCCAATTTTTTTGCTATTCAGCATTTACATCGTTTTTCATAGAATAAAACTGCTTCCTACTATGTTATGTTGTCTCAGCAGACACAAGCAATACAAATTAAACTCTATATTATGCGAGTTAAGTAAGTTTACTTAGCAGAATCAAAGTCGAATCCATTTTCAACTTCAATATGATCTCAGGATTGATTGACTTAATTAGCGACGCAAACTATCCCAACTCCGTTAATACATAGGATTGACTATTTGGATATTAATTAGATCGGAATGCGGTTTCCCCCATCAGCTTGGAAATAGTATCTTCAATTGCTATATTAAAACGAGACTTTCATAACTTGTTGCACTCACTGATAGGTAAACGATGAGTGACTCTTGGATTAAGCAACGCTCAGCGCGGTCGTTACATGGATGGGTACCGCATAGTGGCATTTAGACTGCACGTCTCTGTGTTTAAGAGAGAAAGTAAAATCGTCCGTCTCGGTTGTAGTCATTAGATGGCAGTCGTTAAGCCAAGTGGGAGGCCTCTGTGCGGCCTGAACCTCACACAATGTTGGCCACTCACCAAACGAAAAACTTAAAATATAAACATAAATTCTAAAATTATTTCTTAATATAGAAAAATAAATTGCACGCCGCAAACGTAAAGCAGAGAGTTTATAATCGCAAAATCAAATATCCGAGTTTTGGTCAGCTTAAATCATCTAAACTGACTTTATATGACACTTAAAATAAAAATAAATCACTATTGGCAAGAGGATAAATTCTACTGGATAATCTAATTTAAAGTGTTGTTAATTTTATTATTAAAATAAGTTGATTGTCTTTGTTGTTGGCATTGCATTGGTCTACGTACATACGTACGTAAACATAATATCTCCCGAAACACTCAATGGATTGTTTTTTTTTTTTGTTGAACTTTGTCGATTTAAATTATTGTAGTTCTAATAGTTTAAAAAAACGGTATTTGGTTATAATTTTATACCTAAGACCAATTTTTTTTTTTTGAGAAATTTAAATCGAAATTTCCTACCCAAGATATTACATGAGCGTTTGAAGCGTATTTTTTTTTGTATTGCATGTATTGTGCCAAATGTTGCAACATCACGTCTTGTTCCAGCTTAATCTATTTTGTTTTACACTAGCTGAGGCCCACGGTATCACCCACCGTTAAATTTAAAAGAAATCTGATTTATTACAAATCATTTAGAGTACTTTGGCAGAGACAGTTGACATGTAGATTATATATATTGGATTTCATGGGTTTTATTTTTTGCGCGGGACCCTAATACTTTTGTTTTTCTATATTAAAAGTTATATGTTACTTATAATAATATTAGCTATCTGCCAGTGAAAGTCCTGTCAAAATCGGTCCGAATGTTAAAAAGTATAAATTAAAGTCTGATGTAAATTAAAGCAAAATTAACTTTCCATTTTATTTTACAGTATCTTATATCTACTGCCATGACAGCATTGTATTTGAAATGAATGTAAATTAATGCATTTCTATGCATGAAGAATATCTCGTTGAATTAGCTTAAACAACTAAATGGCCCAGAATTTCTAACCGAATAGTTAATTAAGTAAATAAGTCAAAGAAGTTAGACGTGTCAAAGACTAGTAACACGAACAAAGTATTCGTTGTAAGAAAACTGTAAGATAATGGTGGATACAATTAATCTAGGACCACAATGTATCTCATTTGGAGTTAGACCGTGAGCTAAAAGCATAATGATAGAGAACTGGGTACATAGTGGGTTCATTGTGGTATCCATATTAAGAATATACCACCACTCCACCACCACTGCTTTGTTAATTAATGGACGTCCTTTGGCTGATACTAATATACTAGCTAACTCATACTGTGGCATCAAAATATACATGTATTTATATGTAAAACCCAGCACTCACTGATCAGAAAACAATCGGTGAGGTTAAGCTGCGTTCGGTGCAATCAGTCTATTGATGGGTGACCGCATAGTGGTATGTGAACTGAGCGTCTTCGTGATTCGGAGGGCACGTATAATCGTCCGTCCCAGTTGTTGTCATTAGACGGCAGTTCGCCAAGTCAGAGGCCGGCGGGCGGCTTAAACAACTCTTGACTCAAGCTTGGCCACTATCCAATCGAAAGAAAGAAAGAAGATAAAAAAAGGTGTGTGTCAGCTCCGACGCACGACTGGAGTTTACTCCGTAAGTACAATTGTCTCGGTAATTAATAGGCAGTGAGGGTTCAAAATAAAAAGCACGGATGTTTATATGTACAATATATATCACATATAAAAATGAATTATAACCTACCTAGTAACTGCATCCACGTGTTCGTTGGCTTTTCTTCCACCGTCACTTATACTAGATTTTTCCATATTTTATATTTATTTATTTAATTACTCCACTGCGTATTAATAATTAATAACATTAAATATCAATATTTATATATATTAAATGAAATAATATAAAACTTTGACATCAAACGACATTTGACACATAATGACTTTAACGCAGAAGGTGCGCAGAAAAACGTAACGCATTTTAGTTAACGCTCGACATAATTTGACTCCTCATAAATGTTTCATACCGGGACTTTATATATTAATCGATTTTTAAGGAGTAAACTCCAACATACGAAATAAATGTTAACGTTCTTAGCCTTTTTTCGAGTTCATCTATCTAAGTCTTGTCCATTTCGCTCTCTCACCACGTATCCTTATCGGGGGCATAAGTTCGTTGAAGTTTAGACAGTGTCGTAATATAATTTAAAGTTGTTATTTTCTACGTGTTCAAAATACGAAAATCTATTATATTAGTAATGTCTTAGGTTTTCGCGATTATTACACATTATAATAAAACACTTTTAAACGGATTCTATCGCGTATATTTTAGATATTTGTTTTCCTGACGTTTCGAACACTTTTTGCAGGGTTCGTGGTCGCAGGATGACTAAGGTGACAGGCATCGTTAAAGATTTTAAAAAGTTATTTTATTTTATCTACCGTACAATTATAATTAAAAATCATTTCGATGCACGCAGTAATCACTCACAGTATCTTGATGTTCAATTCATGATCAATTATATTTATAATAGCTAGTATAGACCTGTAACAAAACATGTTTTGTATGGTATCAAATATAATGACCACCCTTAGCGAGCAAACTTACGTTCTATTGCTACCTAAATCAAATAAACTGATGGTTTATATACTATAATACATACTACTATAATACTGATTGGTCCAACTTCATTTGGTGCAACCAATTAATGTAGGTTAAGGTGCGGCCGGGGTATCCCCTGTGCCCATTATTTTTTTTAGCTATAATGGAGGTTAAATTTCGCTGGTCATTTTCTATTTTGGGCAATCAAAAGTATTTTGTCGGGTGGGTCAGTTAAACATTTTTGCATTTTTCATTACCTTTAGAAAGGGATCATCTGATGTAGTCATAAACTGTAACTTGCACTCGTTCAACGTAACTTAACACTACATACATATATCCCTTATCAACAGTCATAAAGAAACTGTAACGTTTTGAACAGCAAAGCTTTGAACTTGGCTTTCACTTAACTGGCGACTTAAGATGACCTCGCAGTCTCTTGCGTTAGTAAGTCACGATAAACATAGGTATTCAACTTACAATGTAAAGTGTTAGCCTCATCGTGCATAACAAATAGAATTGCATGGCTTTTCACCAATTACTGGCGCTTATGAAACGTTGCACAGTTTCGAGTGGTTCCCGCTTCGTACGATAAGTGACGAATACTGGAAGCCCAACCCCAAAAACTATGGCAGACATGCGACATCCCCACTTTCAAGGAAATATGTAGTCACTCCTATATCTACACTTTTCCCTCCTTGGATATATTTTAGAATATTAAGTACATACGCAAAAACATAGTTAATTTTAATAAGAAAAGTGACGTACATAATTATCAATACTCGTGACAGGAACAACCTGGTCTTTCCTGGCTTTAGTCTTAGCAAAACCTTTGCTTAGCTAAATGTGTGGGTATCATGTAGCCATTAATGTTACATATTTAGTAATTGTATTGTTTTTGTCTTGCCCTATTGGTCTGTCATACTCACTTATATGTAATGCTGGCGGCGTTGTGTTTAGGGTCGTGGGTTCCCTTCCTTACAATACGGTTGAGCTAGGCGATGCTGATGCATGGGTCATGCTCGTAAACGGATACCATCTGTCGGGACTAGCCAGCCGGTAACTGCCATGGCAAATGCATTATTATGTTATTTATTCCTGCTTTACGCATTAACCTATAACTTTCTCATTGTAATCTTTTATTATAATAATTCGTACAATTCAACATAGTAATCTCAATTATTTTAAGTGTCTATGGAGTTTCTTGCTGTTTCTTCTTCATAGGACCAACCAATTGAAACCGTGCAACTTAAATGCTGACGTTTCATAAGCGCCAGTAATTGGTTTGTTTGTAATAAAAAAACATACTATTGATTATAGGTTAAAACATTATAGTTGCATCAGCTCCTAGATTAGAGGGTACAAAAATAAAGCTTCTTTTTGGCATTTTCACAACAAATTGGGGTTAGCTTCCATTCTAACTATGAATGATGAAACATACGAATCAGATATAAACAACACCTTAAATAATATTACTAACTGGTTAGATATTAACGCATTAAAAATAAATGTAGAAAAAACTAAAATATTAAATTTCAAAACGCAGAAGAGTAAACTTCTTCACATTAAGATTTCACATAGGGATCAAATAGTTGAACAAATACATAGAACAAAATTTCTTGGTATAACATTCGATGAATACTTCACTTGGAAGGAACATGTTAATGAAATTTGCAAATTTGTTTTCGCTTTGAAAAAAGTAAAAAATGAGACATCCACACAAACTGCGATAATGGTACACCATTACGCACACGCGTATGTCTGTTCCATCATCCGCTATGGTATTATTATTTGGGGAAATTCTTCAGAAACTTCAAGAGTTTTGATAGCGCAAAAAAAATGTATACGCGCAATTTTTAACATGGACTGGACTGAGTCTTGGAGGCCAATAAATAAATCAAACAACTTCCTTACCGGACGGTGCATTTATATATATGAAATCGCAAAATTAGTTAAAAGTAACCCTTCACTGTTTGAAATAAAAAACAGTTCCAACAAACACATTCAGACTTTATTAAAAATGCCTGTACCTAGGATAGAACTATTCACTTCACTTAAAAAGTGGTTGATTGGTGATAGTTTTTACTCAATCAGTGAATTTCTTAAAAAACATTCATGTCAGTCCTATCATTTCAGGAATGCATTGTAGGCTCAAGATATACATAACTACATATTACAATGTAACTGAATTGTATATTTTCTGTAGGGTAATATATGCCGGAAACAAATGCTTTTCAGTATGTATACATACTTATCTGATAATTTAGTTAATACAATTTTATAGTTTATTATTATTTAATTTGTAATGTTATAATTGTTGGCAACAGAATTAAGAATTATTGTAAATTTGCGCACCAATTATTGGTTGATTATGGTAGATCTATTATAATTACTAATTAAGAACTATTATGTACCCATTTTCAAGCAAATAAATGAATTGATATTATGATGAAATAAGCAAATATTATGTATTAAAAATATAATATTATAATGTAGCCCATATTTTCGCTTAAAAATCACTTAAAACCCCTATAATGATTATCAAAAGCCTTCAAACTTTAAGTTGCTATTTTTAATTTATTACAAAAGCGTTTATATAATAGCAGAAACTTCGGGATAATCCAGGAATTTGCATTTTTCCATCGCAAAGCAAAATAATGGACGTCGTCACTTTGGATTATTACCAAAAGTTTAATCGTAATTGACATACTTCCCTGTTTAAGATTCTTAGTAACTTCTGGAGCGAAGTTTATTATTTGTATCCAAGTAAAATGGAATAGATCGGAGGTTAGCGAAGAGGTTTTGTTGTATACAATAATTACGTTCGCACGGAATACGCGTGAAATAAAAAAAGAAGACAGTGCGGTACTTCGTGGAAGGCACGGAACAGAAAACTAAATGTTAGAGATGCTACGTGCTTGCCACTGTTTTGATCCCAAGCTCATAGTAAAGATAATTAAAAATGCCGTCTTGTGCAGTGGTAATATTGCACAACATTAAAAGTATTTCAAATGGATGGATTTTTCACTGGTAAGAAAAATGTTTTCGGTAAATAAGAAACATTTGCGCTACAAATGAAAATGAATGAATGGTTTTAAAAGTGATACCTTAGAAAATTTTGAAACACGAAAGATTCCGTTCAAAACATTTTACAATTTAATATGCGAGTGAGCCATACATTATATGTGTACCCCGCCCGCAATACCGAGCGAATTCTGGCGAATTTACAAGATGCACCCGAAACCTATTTTCAAATGAAAACTCCTTTACCAAAAAGTAATACGAATATATTTGCTAGGTCTAGTATGTACTACCTGGCTGATTTTGAGTTGACTGTTTGACATTTTAGATCATTTTAATTATTTGCTACATATAACGACTCTGTCCGTGTGGTCTCGGCAATTAATAAGAAAGAAAGAAAGAAAGAATTTATTACCACACTAATTTAACACAAAAAAATAAAAAGAATAACAAGTAATTAGTTTGTATGGTGTGGCAAAAGGAGCGGTCTCAGCAAAATGTTGAGCAGTATTGCCGTAATATATTATATTATGTTATAGTACTGCCCAAAGCTAGTTTTCAATCCACCCCATTTACTATCATTTCGGCCGAATGAAGTCCACTGCTGGACACAGGCCTCCCCCAAAGATCACCACTATGACCGATATAGGTGTGTTGTGGGCTCATCGTATTTACAATCAGGAAATAAATTAGGTTAAATAAATAATAAATCACCCCTCTACCCATGGGTCTAAAAGGTGACTAAGTCAATATTTAGTCTCTAATATTAAGAAGATGGGCAGCTGCATCCTCCCACGTACTAATAGCAAGATACTGCAATCACGAAACCGCCTATAATGCTTCGCGATTATAGCAATATACTCGAGACGGTGGTAGGTCTCTTATTGCAAGAGACCAGCTAGGTAGGCACCACCCCAGGATACTAGGTCAGGAAACCTCCATTGTGGAAGCGACAAGGATAGCACACGCTTGAGGAGTGCCCTACGTGGGCGGCTGACCGGCGGATCCTGGTCGATCGGATCGGGCAAGATCTCTCTCTGCCGTAGTGCTGGCTATGTTGGCAGAGCATGAAAATTGGAGTGCAGTGGTCTCCTTCTGCGAGAGCGCCATGCTCCAGAAGGAGACTGCAAAGTGGGATCGGGAGAGGGCCGATCCCGCACGGAGAAGGAAGAGATGGCTCCGGGGCAACAACCGTCCCGGCTCCCAAGTCCAACACGCCTGAGCCCCCTGCCGTTACTACATGATGGGGGGCCTCGCGGGTCGCGGGTCCGCAGATTAGGGAGTCTGCGTGCTCACACCGAGCGACCTCCGGGAAGACGGTGGCGCGCACGTGGTCACGTGCTGCCGTATGCGCAGCACAGCGCAAAGCGAGGCTTGAGGGGATCCTTTACAATCCTCCCCGAGAAGTGCCTGGGGGGGCGACCTTTTTACAGTCACCTTCCCGCCGCTAGAGGGGATGACCGCTTTATAGTCATCCCCTCCGTGATGTGCCTAAAGGCGTGGCACTAATGGGCGGCTATAGTGTGATCGAGGATCTGGAGCCCCCCTTCGGTGCCGAAGATGACCGCTTCAGTGGTTTTAGCCTGTAGGACGGTAGGATGCCGGACGCATACCCCTTCGCCCTTCCCCGGGACGAAGGAAGTTCCATTTAGAATTTCACGGCATGCCAGACGCCTTGTTTTTTGTTTGGTCCCAGTGGAAATTCAACATTAAGATTCGAATTTTGAATTCGGCATGCCGGAGTCCTACCGGTTAAAACCACCGGAGCGGTATCTTCGGCACCGAAGGGGAGCTGCAGGTCCTTGTACGCCCGCCACCTACTGCTTATGAAGCGAGTTCGTAAAGCCCCAGGTCACCACGAAATATTATGTATTACATAGTAATAATTACTAAAAACTAAATAATTTTGTTCAGCAGTGTTCCAGTTTCTAGAACATTGTTTTTCTATTTATTTCACTTACGCTATTCCTTTATTCAGCAGCAAATAACAGCTAAAACTTTGTTAGTCGAGAGCTGACGAAAGTTAAGATGGAAACTACTGTTTATAATATGACGCTTTCAAGAAATTAATAAGTTTTCTATAGGGTAGTAATGTTTTAAGTTTTCGCTATTATTACTCATTATAATAAAACAATTTTAAATGAATTATATAGCGAATAGATTTTTATTTTTCCTGGCGTTTCGATACTTCGCAGCGTTCTCAAATCCTGCGACCACGAACGTTTATTATAATTTTCTATTGGTCTTCGCATACAGAATGTGTTCAAGCGTCCTGCTTACGTTAAACTTCCGTTCCAAAGCAAATAGAGGAAGTTATACAACAACTGTGCCGCATGCGATTCATACATTTTGATTTCAAGTCTCACATACTACAAATACATTGTTTTCATGACTCGGCCTACTAAAGGAGGCGCGGGAACTTCCTTATTCAAAAAAAATAAAAAGTATTGAAGCTATCTTTTTAGGATTCCGAACGTCCGAGGGAAAAAACCGGCGGAACCCTTATAGGACACCACTCTGTCTGTCTGTCTATCACAGCCAATTTTCTCCCAATCTACTTGACCGATTAAGTTGAAATTTGGGAGACATGTGGATTTCTACGACCCAAACACGGAAGGCACGAACAGGAACGTAAATAAATAAATGAATTATGAATATGGGGTCAGTTTGGGGGGCAGAAAAGAAAATTAGAGAATAATGTTTTGCAAACTGTACCGTGTAACATATGAAATGGAAGGGGTTGTAGCAAGGGTTTCAATTTTTTTATAATTTAAAATATTTTAACGTTATTTAAGAAAACATGCGAAAATTGACCATTCCCAAGCAAAATCCGAAACTACTGACCCGACAATTTTTGCTTAAATATAGATAATAGCTCTTTACCTACAGTTTACAGGAAAACCTATAAGAATCTATGGTCTTAAAATAACACGATAAATCTTTCAATATTGTGCGTACATACAAACTTACTTTTGCAGTTGGAATGTATGGGAGAACATGTTTTTCAACTACGATGTTAAGTTTGTTCTTGGGATAATTTATTGTACAAGGCCAAATTCAACAATAGACAATAGATTTTAGTTACAACAAAAATAAACATGGTGTGTACAATATTTATCGTACGGAACCCTCTCCACGCGAGTTCAACTCGCACTTGTCCGGGTTTTTTACATAGCAGTACATTTAACGTTATTTATTATTGATTATTGAAAACGATATTTTGAAGGTGGCCACTGTTCTTCTGCTCAACAGAGTGAGAGAGAGTCGAAATCTGAAGATTTGGTCCACTTTGTCTAACATTTCTGTGTCCATCTTGGCGATATCATCACGAATATTGTTCTTCAACTCAGGGTTTTCGGACGATTGGTATAAAGAAAGAAAGAGAAAGAAAAATATTTATTTTGGCCCCGCCCAACAAATAAGATACTTGACAATAACAATAAAAAATAGGCATACAACAGATATATAGAATAGATGAAAAACATTAACAAAGAAAGAAAAATTGCTGTACGAATCCAAAAATGGAACCTATCTCAGCACATGCTACAACACGAAGTGTTGCAACGCTGATTTTCAGATAGGACCTTAGTGACCTACGGACACCAACGATTTAAGATATACCCATATAAAAAATCACAGGGTGCTAAATCTGGCGAGCGAACGAACTGAACGCTCGCTGAGTTGCAATAATTGAATGCAACGGCACGGTCGGTGCAGTGGCTGATTACAGTCGGCTGCTGCGTTCCGGGTTGTGGCTTCGATTCCCGCACGAAACAAATATTAATATGATCTGCAGGTAGTTGTTTCGGATCTAGGTGTATTGTATGTGGAATTCTTGTTTGTAAACGCACCCACGACACAGGAGAAATCCTAGTGTGAGGCAACGTTTAAAAAAAAAGCATAGTGCTTGCAACTGCATAGTGATTACTGCACTAACCGTTCAAAAAACGTTAGACTCGCCTCTTTCAAATGCGCCTATCCCCACTCTTAGGGAACTGACAGCTGCCGTTTGGCGCGCAATCCAAATAAGGAAGTTCCCGCACCGCACCCTGCTACGGGTCCATACTGTGAACGTAGTCGGTGCCGGAACGGTCTGGTGGGCATTGTTTCATATTAATTTATATAAACAATATTTTTTGTGTGGGCCGATACGGTTACGGTATGGCACGGTGTATTTTAGCCGCTTATGATTTAACTGCAACTGTCTTCTGGATGAAATAAAATACTGACAACATCCATTCCAATGTTCAATGATCTCAACAGTGGTTCCCAAAAGGTGCGCCTTATGAACATGCGTAAAGACGAAATTCATCTCAAACGCCCATGTTGCACGCATTCCAATATCCTCGGACAAACCGTCCAGTCCCGACCTGCCTAGGTCCAACTTCGAGAAAGAGCGCAATCGGTGATTCTGACTCAACTGACCCGACCGTTCGGGAAACTTCGCGACGTCTTTTCGTCAACAATATGCGGTGCCTCAAATCAAAATTCTTAAACCAGTGTGTGTTACCAGTGATGACATATGGCACAGAGACGTGGTCACTCACTATGAGCCTCATAATAAAGCTCATGGTCACTTAGCGAGCTATGGAGAGAGCTTGGTATTTCTCTACGACATCGAATCAGAAATGAGAAGATCCGTAGAAGAACTAAAGTTGCCGACATAGCTGAAAAGATTAATAAACTGAAGTTACAATGGGTGGGGCACATTGCTCGTAGAACTGATGGCTGTCGGGGCAACGGGGTTCTCGTATGAGACGGAGCGCCGGATGAACTCCAACGAGTTGAATAGATGACCTGGTGAAGGTCACTGGGAGTTGTTGGATGCAGGCGAAATGTAATTGGACGTTGTGGAAATCGATGGGGGAGCCTTTGTTCATCAGTGGACGTCTTTTGGCTGATATGATGATGACCATCCACCCTTATAGTTAATCAAGAAAATATTTTTCCTATACTGGTGTGGCAAAAGTATAGTCCATGTTGTGTTACTCAAGTTAGTATTTCACAGAGAAAATTCTTTGTGTATTTATTATTCATTCAAATGGTACTTGGAGCGGAAAGAAATACGACTCGGGTTTTTTCATTTCACTTCGTTAGTAGTACTTGCAAGACTCTATGGACTGTAATAGGCTCATTATACTTACTTTGTAAAAGATTACGCTAAACCTTACTTGTGTTGCTTTCTTTATTAAGTTACAGGTTTCAGAAATTATATACAATGAGTTTTGTTGTTCCAAAAATACATATTTTAGATTTAAATATTAATATCCAATGTATCAATAATATTGAAAAATTGGGACAGAGAAGTTTAAGGTACAGCTTAAATGTCCCGTGTGGTTCCGGAAAAAAATATACCATCCCTCTCCTGTATATCGTAATAGTAAAATGAGGGTTGATATCAAGAGGATGGTTACAGTAATGGTACGTTATAATGAGCAGACTCCATAAAGCTTATCTACAGCGCACAGCGAAGCTTTCGAAGAGGGATCCCTTAAAACCCTTTCCGTGAGGTGCCTGGGAAGCCGGCCATTTTACAGTCGCCTTCTTTATGCTAGAGCGAATGACCGCTTTACAGTCATCCCCTCCGAGATGTACCTAAAGGTGCTCTAGTCTGATCTTACGAGGACCTGGAGCACCATTCGGTGCCGAAGATGACCACTTCAGTGGTTTTAGCCGGTAGGAGTCCGGCGTGCCCATTCACCCTTCCCCATGGATGGAGAAAGTTCAGCAATGCTTTGCCTGCGCTCTGCAATTTAATCGACTCTAGACCTAGCTGTCTTACGTTTGTATATATCAAGCCTGTAAGGAATATAAACCTCTTTGCTACTTCCATGCTCATTGTCCACGTCATTTCCGTATGTATCGCGGCTAGTCATCACTTGGTATCGGTAAGTTTAACTGTGCAACACTCTATTGCTTTGAAAACAGAACGTATTCTTGATCAGCAGAACATTCATGTTTCACTAAGCTCTTACCATAACTGGAATGCGACGGCTCATTGAACAAATTATGATATTTGAAAATATTTTGATACATGTACACTCAGCTATACAGGGTGTCCAGTAAATAGCACGACGTACTGCAGGGGGTCAGAGCTTGGGTCAATACCTACCAAAAAGACACAATATATGTTCAGCAAAATCTTACGGATTTACAGTAGTACAAAATTTTCCGAAATATCGAAAAATCTCTACCTTGACACAGATTTTTAAGCATCTCGTAATGAAGAATTCCTTATCTAGTTTTTTTTTACCTCAAATTGTTTGTGAATAGTTACTTTACTCATTGATAAGTCTTTATTCTATTAAAAACTAAAATGTTTTCAAGAAATACAATTTTTATTTAAATTTTCACGGTACAATTTTCTTATCGTAAATTTTGTACTACAGTAAATCCGTAAGATATTGCTGAACATATATTGTGTTTTTTTGGTAGGTATTGACCCAAGATCTCACCCCCTGCAGTATGTCGTGCTATTTACTGGACAACCTGTATATCAAGCTACACATTGCCAGTATGAGCTGAACATTGGCATAGGCCTTCTGTACGATGAGAGATCAGTGTATACTGGATTTGTATAGCTTCATATGTAGCCATGTGTAGGAAGATTATTGAGTATTTGCCGAGTTTTTTTATTATTTACAATAAACATACACATTAAAACTAATGACACTACATATTACAATATATTATATACTATAAGACAAAATATCTATATACAAATAAGGTATCTATATAAAAAGGTGAAAATAAAGAATATTCAAAAGACACCTAAGCGTCAAAATACTCCTCCGAATAGCTGTCGTCTGGTAACGTACCCAGGAGGCTGGCAGCATTACCATTTGCCGAGTTGGTTTAATTGCCACGGGTTCTGCCTTTTGATAGAGTATTTATCTTACGCCATTTAAGGAATAACTACACATAGAAAATTAAGTAAATGAAACCACTTTATTAAAAAACGTAGAATCTTGACGAAACATCTCCTGTACGAAAATGATTCATGATCATGAGCATCCCATCAGTCAAAGGACGTCCACTGCTGAACAAAGGCCCCATAGATTTCCACAATTGTGTCGTCATTTTGGGGGAGCTAGCTAGTACCCGCCTGCCAAGCGTAGTGAGCTTGGCAGGCGGGTAGGGCACAGTATGACTACTGATCCAAGGAAGGGACGCTGTTGCCCCTGCTTACGAATTAGTGTCCTATAGTCGCCTTTAACGACATCCATGTGAGATGAAGTAGTGCTGTATTCTTAATTAGGATTACAATACACTGTAAAACACGGAAATAATGGAAAGAAGTACAAAACTTTATCTGAACAACAATTTTCAAACAATTCATCATCATCATTTCGGCCGAATTAAGTCCACTGCTGGACACAGGCCTCCCCCAAAGATCCACAATGACCGATATGGGTGTGTTGTGGGCTCATCGGGAGGTTTTGCCATAATCGCCACGCTAGGCAGACGAGTTGGCGATCGCAGTTGAGTTGCTAATGTACTCGACGGGCGCTGCTGCCCATCCTCCGGCTTATCCCTTAGTCGACTTTTACGACACCCATGGGAGGAGATGGGGTGGTGGTATTCTGAGCCGGCACCACACGGTAAACAATTACCAAGAACAAATACCAAAATGCACCTACCTGTTGTTAACAGATTCAATACGTAGCACAGGAGTAGCGCAACGTGATAAACTAATTCCGAACGAGAGCGATCGCGATTTTCTATACTGGGGATGTCTTAAAATGCGACTCGGGACTCTAAACCAGAGGAATGGCCAGCAACGTTTCTTCTATGGACCAGTAGCCACACTGCAGATCCCGCCTGCCAAGCGTAATGAGTATTGGCAAGTTGCCCCAAAATGATGACACAATAGCGGAAATCTATGGGGGAGGCCTTTGTTCAGCAGTGGACGTCCTTTGGCTGGTATGATAATGATGACGACGGTAACTTTTGGGCAAAATTGCAAACAACCACTTGAGTTTACATGGGTTTACACGATTTGAGCCGGCCATGATTCCCAGAGGTAAAGTAAAGTAAAGTCGTAAATCCAAACCCCGCGCTGTACCTTTTTTCCTCATCATTTCGGCCGAATGAAGTCCACTGCTGGACACGGGCCTTCCCCAAAGATCACCACAATGACCGATATGGATGTGTTGTGGGCTCATTGGGGGGTTTAATAATAATCGCCACGCTTGGCAGATGGGTTGGCGATCGCAGTTGAGTTGTTAATGTAATCGAAGGACGCTGCCGCCCATCCTCCGGCTTATCCCTTAGTCGACTTTTACGACACCCATGGGAGGAGATGGGGTGGTGGTATTCTGAGCCGGCACCACACGGCACAGCCGGCACCACACGTCACACATCAGAAATATATCTTAATATATCTGCTACGAAGACCGTGAGGTGCATGACGGATTTCATAGATGACCCTTATTTTTTTAAACTATGGCTATAAAATGAATATGTAGACCACGAACACACTTTACCTCATCTTTGCATTTATCTGTACGAATGGACTACCGATAGGTCGAATACAAGGACCGTACTTTAGCTCGATTTTATGTATGAGACAACTTATGAATTGGTATTTGGTCCGGGTCTGGGTATTTTGTGTGTGAAATTTGTGTCTGTAAACGCACCCACGACACAGGAGAAATCCTAGTGTGCGGCAATGAACTAAAAAAATAATCAAAAATCGAAATCAAAACATTGGCTATCATATTATCACAATACATGTCATTAGGTATGATATGGTAACCATTGTGTTGGTAATATCGATATACAGCCATGAAAAAGAGATTAGCAGTACCGTACTTTTATAGTTCGCTTCCCATCCATCCGGTACACGATAAACAATAGACCACGTACTGAATTATTTATACAGTTGTTGTATACTTGTTGTATACTTATACAGTTGTATACTTGTTGACGAACAACTTGCGTCTATGTTGATAAGAGGTAATGTTTAGTAAATGGCTTATTGATCACTATGTAGCATGTCATTTAACCCTGCGCGAAGGAGCTTGGTAGAGTTCGATAGTTGAGGGCATGGCATGTAAGGTCAAGACGTTTGTGGTTATGTTCTTATTTTTAGAACGGTTCGTGTTTACCCGTCATCACGATTTTTTATTTAAATAACACACATAATACACTCAGACCCGGAACAACTACCTGCAGATCATACAAATATTTGTTCCGTGCGGGAATTGAACCCACGACCCGGGGCGCAGCAGTCGACTGTATCAGCCACTGCACCAACCGTGACGTCAAAAGTTACGTTAACTAAAGAACGCTGACAAATACCTACAGATTTCCACAATTGTATCATCATTTTGGAGGGATTTTCCCGTACTTACTACGCTTAGTAGGCAGTTGGCGCTATGCTCATTACTATTATTGCGATCTTAGCGGGGTTAGCCAGGTACGCCCCTTCGCTTTCCTAAATGAGAAAGATTTCCCCACAATAAAACATAAAAAGGTACTACTTATCCGAAAAAAAGAATATGTTCTAAAACAGAACGAGCACTTCAGACCTTGTACTGCCATTAAAATGAAATACTGTCTATCGATAAG
This sequence comes from Diloba caeruleocephala, assembly GCA_947459985.1. NCBI lineage: Eukaryota > Metazoa > Arthropoda > Insecta > Lepidoptera > Noctuidae > Diloba > Diloba caeruleocephala. Next base: position 6,431,988 of record OX381613.1, read on the forward strand.
CATATATCATTATAATATATGTAGTAGGGTATGTCATGGTAACCATTGTACTGGTAATATCGATACATGCCCTCAAACAATGGACACATGTTGCTATCGAAGGTACAAGAGATCGTTCCTAAGGCGTTAACTAAATCACAATACCTTTAACAAAACGCTTTATCCAGTCATGTGAACACAGCCTCAATTAATAACAAGCCCAAGAACAGGTGTATAATAGACATGTAACTTAAGCCAACTGTTTATTGTACCGGTCTATACGGAATGTCCAGTAAATAGCACGACATACTGCAGGGGGTGGGAGCTTGGGTCAATACCTACCAAAAAAACACAATATATGTTCAGCAAAATCTTACAGATTTACAGTAGTACAAAATTTTAAGATACGAAAATTGTAATAAAACAATTTTTAAACGGATTAGATCGCGTATATTATAGATTTTGTTTTTCCTGACGTTTCGAATACTTTGCAGCATTCGTGGTCGCAGGATGACTGCAAAGTATTCAAAACGTCAGGAAAAACAAAATCTATACAAATAAATAAAATTGAAGTGTCTGTTTGTAATGTCAAAATAACAGGTTTTTACTAAATGCATATGAAAGTATATATGGTACCTATAACAAAAACACAATTTTTAATTTTTTTGTCTGTCTGTCTGTCTGTCTGTTTGTTCCGGGTAAACTCCGAAACGGCTGGACCGATTTTGACGGGACTTTCACTGGCTGATAGCTGATGTTATAAGGAATAACTTAGGCTACTTTTATTTTAGAAAAACGATTGGGGTTCCGTGCAAAAAAATAAAAACCTTGAAATCCAATATATCTTCTATGTCAAGTGTCTATGTCGAAGTACTCTAAATTTCTTTTAAATTACACGCGGGTGAAACCGCGGGTCCCAGCTAGTCTATAATATACGCGATCTAATCCGTTTAAAAATTGTTTTATTATAATGTGTAATAATCGCGAAAACCTAAGACATTACTATAAGAAAATTGTACTGTGAAAATTTAAATAAAAATTGTATTTCTTGAACATATTTTAGTTTTTAATAGAATAAAGACTTATCAATGAGTAAAGTAACTATTCACAAATAATTTGAGATAAAAAAAAAGTAGAAAAGGAATTTTTCATTACGAGATGCTTAAAAATCTATATCAAGGTAGAGAATTTTCGATATTTCGGAAAATTTTGTACTACTGTAAATCCGTAAGATTTTGCTGAACATATATTGTGTTTTTTGGTAGGTATTGACCCAAGCTCTCACCCCCTGCAGTATGTCGTGCTATTTACAGGACACCTTTTATATAGACTGTCAGTAGTAGAATCTGTGAATTGATTCGTACGATGATGATCACATGTCGTGAAGTATTTAAAAATGTGTGGATCAGCAAGATAAGAACACAGTCTTACGGCCGAAATTAGTAATCAATCTAATCCAAAATCTTGTATGTTTTTGTTTTAAGTATGATTTTAATACAAAACATATCAAGTTCAAAATCCTAAATCGAAAGCTTTTGAATAGTTTAAAAAAAATATTGATGGGCTTCTCGCATACACTTCTGGGAAGTGTGGCTGCTTAACCAGTCGTTTCGGGCGAAGCCAAAAGAGACCTCCAGCCAGGCTTAAAATTATGGGCGCCCCCTATAGGACACGGACCTCGGCTTAGAGCGTTGCTGGGGATAACAAGCTATTGTTTTGGGGACAGCTGGATCGGTATTATTTATAATGTATTAAGGGTCATTCAACCTACAAGCTCGGCACGGGCCAGCGCGAGCAAGAGACGGGAGGGAGAAGTGCTAACTTGAACGGGAAGGTGACGCGGCGATAGGCCTCTGCGACGTCGGTGAGGCGGACATCCTCGGCGGCGAGGGCGGTAAAACGGTCGGGCATACTGGTTACTGTGCCGAAAACCAAATATATTACCGAAACATATAAGTAAATACTGTTGATTCATATGGATTTCCGGTCCCGCACAGTACCTATACATTTAAGTTGAGTGCTGAACAAATAAGCACTAAATTTTACGAGTGCGTTTAATGGCGCCGTTACTGTTTTACGACGGTCCAGAGTGTTCTATCAAATAGACTCGTATTACGGCACATTTTATTTGCTTTAATTTATACGTGCGTGTTAATTTATTAAACAAACATTGTCATTGGAGGACCTTCAGTTTTTAAGAAAATCGTTAATCACATCTATGGATAAGATATAACTTAAAATAAAATATATGATTTCGGTGAAATAAAACAGTTACATCGAACTACTTATTTTGATCAACAGAAATAATCAAATGCTTTTGCTATAAATAAAATCGAATATACTAATTTAAAAACAAGCTCGTATTCATTATTTCGTATTCTTCTCAGCAAACTCTTTCATTAGATACATATCTTCTTCTTCAGCTGTTTTAAAATTCATTTGCAAGATTTGACCCACACTAACAAGATAAGTTAAAAGCTTGTAAAAATACTACGATTTCGTAACCAAATAGTAAAAAGAAATCTATGTTTTACTGATGTTAAGTTAGATATTAATTGGCTTGTAACTGTCCGATTACCGGGCTAAGGCTTTTTCTCTATAGAGCATTGATCAACATTACTTACAGCTATTGTTAGCGACACAAAGTATGTTATTAAAATGTAATATGTGTTCATAATTCATACCAAAGATAACAATACATTAAACACGTCGTACAAACTTTTTAACCTTGAGAATATCGGTGCAATTTTTTCCAGTTATGACCAATTTTTGTTTCTTCAATTACTTCGCATAGTGCTCATTCATTAAAAAATACTATCAAGTCTATCAATTTAAATTTTATTCAGGACATTGTAGAAGGATGGGCCTTTCCTGTAGTAATACGCAGCTAGGAACCATGTATTCAATAAGAAAAAAACATTTACTGCAAAGGTCGAGCAAAAAAAAACTGAGCGAGGTTCATGGTAAAAGTTCCACTACCGTAAAGTTGACCACATATTAGAAAAACTTCAAGTCATAGAGATTCTTCGGAGGTATAAATCACTGGGATGTTCTTATTAGTTTAAAAAAGACTTTTATTAACAAGGAGGTCATATTTTCACATTTTTTATGTTCCAAATTTTCATTTGTTTAAGTAACGATTTAATTTCAGTCCCTAGGCATTGCTAAACTATCTGAACAGGACTGTGAAGGGTTCAAATGTAAAATAAACGGTCGACTATTTGTTATCTCATGAGTCATATTATTTGCCCTAGCTAAGAATGTGCAGGGGGAGGGAAACAAAAGAACCACTTGGAACGAGTCGTGAACCATAACAAAATAGCGCCGGCACACGGTATTTACTCTGTGGCGATCAGACACTGAATGTGTCCCGATCCCATTGGGTGCTAACATCACGACCATAGATTATACACTTATACTGATCACGACTCTGTCGAAGAGCACCGAGCTGTTGTTGCAAAGGAATCCCGCAAGATGGCGTGCATGTGTTTCGTTTTATTTCCATGAGTAATTAATTACCAGTTACAACATATAGATGAATCAAAACATACGACACACTTGCAATGGCGACCAATCTGGCCAATAAAGTAAATTAAGCAAACCAACCCCTTCATCGCAAAATATACTTCAGTAATTTAAGATATTATAATTGTAAACCACTTGCCCACAAGTTGATTACATGGTACGATACGGGAATTCAATCTGCGCTAAATCCTTCCACCAACCTAGGTAATTAATTCTCCATCGCTCGCGGCGTGTCCCATGTTATGTATTTTCATGTAGTTACTGCTAAGTTAAACTTAGTTCGTTATTTGACAGAAGTGAGATAGGCCTTTTTTTATTTATTATTTTAAAGATGTCCAGTGGAAATTCTACATGGAACTTCCTTCACCCCGGGGTAGGACGAAGGGGTATGCCGGACTCCTACCGGCTAAAACCACTGGAGCGGTCATCTTCGGCACCGAAGGGGGGGTCCCAGGTCCAGGTCCTCGTAAGATCACACTAGAGCCGCCCATAAGTGAGATAGGCCTAGTTGCTGAACGGTAGTTACTTGCTTCTTCTGACAGTCTGTTGGCAATGGAAAGTATGTCCAGAATCTACTGAACCTTAATTAAATCATCGTGTGTTACCCAAGCTAGATAAACAATCACTGTAGTGTAGTGAAGCGGCTAAATCGAGATGCTGCTTTGCACTGAGTGCGTGGACTCCGTGAGCCGAAATTATGACTTGCAGAAAGAAAATGTACGTCACAAAATGAAATACTAACTTTAAACTTTCGCGTTGCATCATAATATATAAGGAAGCGGGAATTAACACGTAATAACCTTTGAATAGCTTGACGTCTCGACCAGGTTGCACCGCTATTCAAAGGTAATTTCGCGTTAATTTGCGTTTCTTTATATACAAAATGAAAAGGTTTTGACTTTTAGGAGGTAACTGTAATAATAATAAATCTAAGATTAAACTTGATGTGTCTTAGATAAAACTACCCTTCTACCTCTCAGCATAATGTAGTAAGTACCCCGTGTAGATTAATGAGATAGTGCGCTTTCCAGACAGTTTGTTTAAGAGGCCTTCAGGAATACGGGGAGGAGGCCCAAATGGGATAATTGACGTCACTTAACTATTATTCATGAATAGACAGAGGGCCCCGCAAAGATTGATGATCTATGATTTCATGCGGCAACCCCGATGTTTTATTTTACGTTATTTTCATTGAAATTTTTACGTCATCTACGTAATTTATACTATAATTACCTTTCGGATTAACATACTATTTCCAGAACTCCTTGCGGGTCGCGGGTTCGAGCCCCGCACGCAACAAATATTTGTATGATTTATAGATGTTTTATTTTATTTTTTAGTTAAATTGAATTTATAATGTCTAGGAATATTGAAAAAAAGATTTATCCTTTTATTTATAGATAGTTCTATGTTAATTTTTATATTTTTTGTAAAGCGTTGCCCCACACTAGGATCTCTCCTGTGTCGTGGGTGCGTTTACAGACATAAATTCCACATAAATTCACATAGATCCCGAAACGACTACGTGAAAATGATACAAATATTTGTTCCGTGCGGGAATCGAACCCACGATCCGGAGCGCAGCAGCCGATTGTATCAGCCACTGCATCAACCGTGCCGATATTATCTGGCCTACATACTATTCACATTCACATTTTAAAATTATTGTAAAACTTATGTGAAAGAAGAAGAAAGAAAGAAAATATTTATTCAGCCACAACAAGAGAGACAATATATGTATATACAAACAAAAGGATAAGTGTAATTATACAAACAATAAAATAATAAAAAGTATAACAGTTGCGTGTGTCTCGCGGTTGTGCTGAATAGGGTCTAGTTCAGCGTGTGCCAGACGGAAGCCCGGCTGGTTTTCGACTATACCCTGTAGTGACTCACGGATGTGATACCAGCTTCTGTACCAACACTATAAAAAATAATAATTAAACCAATTTTCTACCAAATAAAACAACGCCAAAGAAAGAAACAAAAATTAACAACAAAATAAAAAATAAGTTACCTGAACAAAATTAGAATAAATAAGTAGGTAAGTACATTAAGACATTTATAGAGATAAGATAAGACATACATAGCTATGGTGACACTGTAAATAATAACAAGCGGCGACGTGGATGGTCCTGAGCGCGAATCGGCGCGGCGAAATACTCAGTATTTGTGCAAATCAAATAAAAGACGCGTTTGTATTCAACATGTCTAGCTTCCGTTGTGAATCGATAAGATACCGCCGTAGGCGTTTTCTAAATGCATTTATCTTGGTTAGTGATCTTATTGGCGGTGGCAAGTTATTCCATGTGTCAGATGCTGCATAACGGAAGCTTCCTCTAAATGCAGCTGTTTTGTGCTGTGGAACGGATATCTGTCGTGAGCACTGCCTACTGTCGCATTCACGTCTGCCAGTCACCCAGCCGAGCCTATGGTAAAGATAAATTGGCATTCTTAATTTTCCGGAAATTTGAGGATGTGAAATTTACGTCTGTAAACTGTACCCACGACACAGGAGAAATCATCATTTCGGCCGGATGAAGTCCACAGCTGGACACAAGTCTCCCCCAAAGTACCGACCGATATGGATGTGTTGATGCCGTTGACCGATATGAATGAGCCTAACTGGGGGGTTTTGCCATAATCGCCACGCTTGGCAGACGGGTTGGCGATCGCAGTTGAGTTGCTAATGTACTCGAAGGACGCTGCTGCCCCTGCTGGCACCATACAACATGATATGATAACCATTAACGGCCGAAATTAATAATCAATCTAATCCAAAACTTCAGATTTAAGATTTTGAAATTCATCCATTGTTGTGTTACGATCACATTTAACACAACAAACAGATGCATCCATAATCCGAAATCCAAAGATTTTGGACTTGATCGATTCGGCCGCATATGATGTTTTTTTTGTTGGGCTTCTCGCATATATTTCTGGGAAATGTGGTTGCTTAACCGGTCATTTCTGGCGAAGCCAAAACAGGCCTCCAGCCAGGCTTAAAATTAATATTAAAAACTAAGCAACTTTCGCTTAGGGCGCCCCCTGCGGGACACGGGCCTCGACTTAGGGCGTTGCTGGGGATAGCAAGCTATTGTTTTGGGGACAGCTGGATCGGTATTATTTATAATGTAAATGTCCCTTAACATTTAAAGCTGCAGGCTCGGCACGGGCCGGTGCGAGCAAGAGACGGGAGGGAGAAGTGCTAACTTGAACGGGAAGATGACGCGGCGATAGGCCTCCGCGACGTCGGTGAGGGCCGTATATGTATAAACTCGATACTTACTGACCCGATCATTTGCTACGATTGTGTAGCATATGTGGCATAGCCGCGTCTTCATATATATATATGTAAAAGTTTGAATGATTTGTTATTTAGATGTTTGTTACTCCACTCCAGCCTGATCCTTGCACAATCAAGTCCGTGCCGGGACGGCTAGTAGCTTTAATAATCACCTAAAAACTAGGTCATACATACGCCTTAAGCCGAGACCTCGGTCCTAGCAAGGGGCGTCGAGCTTTGTGGCTTAGTGTGTAAGTATTGCCTGGCTGGCGAAGTGGCGGCCCATTCCGGCTTCTTAAGTGTGTCCGGTAAACCGGCAACAGCTCGCGATAACATTTGTGAAAAGCCCCTATAGAAAAAAACTTACTGCACCGCGCTATAATGCTCAACAAATATTAAATATGATCTACAGATAGTTGCTCCGGGTCTGGCTGTTTGTGTACGTGAGATTTATGTCTGTAAGCTGCACCTCCGCCAGGATAGATTGTTGCGTGGGTCATTTGGTATACACCATCATAACATCAGCCGAATGACGCCCACTGCTGAACGAAAGCCTCCCCCATAAATGTGTATAACGACCGGTAAATGATGTGTCATTTAGGAGATTTTTCAGTACTAACCACGCTTAGCTGGGTTGGTGAGCTAAGTATGGCTAATGTTCCAAAGAAGGGGCTGCTACCCATCCCTCTGGTTAGGAGTACCTTAGTCGGCTTTTACGACATACGCGCCCCCCGCACGGTGCTTTATTTTAAATCCGGATACCACATGGACATACATTATACTAGCATACGAGAATGTCAGTAATCCATACCTCAAAATAATCGATCATTTTGGTGAAGATTCGTTATAATTTGTGTGCGCACGACAATGATGGATTGGAAGCGTATAACTCAATCACCAGAGTTTCCTGGTGCCTGCTCCTCGCGTTTATATAAGTGTGTCAAGAAAGATAAGCAGGTAATATATGAGTCCGTAATAATTTTGGCGTTTCATGGTTATAAAGGAAAAACAGAACGTGTAGAACATGTTGCGTGTAATGTACTACGGTTTCATGCTTTCATTACTGCGAGTACATTTTTACACGCTTTATATTTTTGCACCTTTTAATTTAGATAAATAACATACAATATAATATATATATTACAAATAAATATAGGCGAAAGGTAGTACTCGTAATAACACGGTAAAGTTGCAACTAATACCTAAACTAAGATAAATTCACATCTTGTAATATATGCATGTCCGTGTCGTGTCCGGATTAAGAATATAGCACCACTCCACCTCCTCCCGTGGATGTCGTAAAAGTTGACATAGGGACTCTTAACCAGAGGGATGGGCAGCAGCGTCCCTTTTGCTGAACAGTAGCATTTCTGCGCTCACCAACCCGGTTGCCAAGCGTGGTGAGTATCGGCAAATTCCCCCCAAAATGATGACACAATTGTGTTAATCTACGAGGGATGCTTTTGTTCAGTAGTGGATGTCATTTGGCTGAAATGATGATGATGATGATATGCATCAGCGCCCATACTCATTATCATTAAGCCGTTAAATTTGTCCTAACCTAATGTTTCAGAATAAAAATTTAAGAGGAGCGTTCGGAGTTATTTTTAGGGTTATGGGCAGGGATGACGGTTACCACCACGCAAATAATTTGCTCATCTCATCGCCATGATGTATTAAAAAAAAACGGGTTGCACTCCGGGGGTACCGACAGAAGTGAAAACTTTTTAATTTTATTTATCTAGACGCGTTCGCGGTCTGCTATATGTACATGTATATATGCACACACTATAGCTGCGTCTCGTAACGGTGTCGCGAGTCCAGAGATTTTATCTCATCTAAAAGTATGCGTACCGCGCTCAAACAAGTTTTCACTTCAAAAAACCTACTATTTATTATAAAGACGACTTTTTATATAACTCTCGTGACACGAATACTTTAGAGATCTCGTGTAAGAATAAGTCCTATCATGCCAGCACAAAAACTTTTTCCCGTAAACACGTAAAATATTTTTTACTTTACATAAATAGAAATAGGGTTCAAATTGGAAACCCGTTTTATATTACCGGATGCATTTCTCACGTCCCAGATTTTAACGTCGGAATTTCGTTACCTGAGTTTTGGGTCACACTAAAATGGAGACTGCAGATAATAGTAAATAGACCAGCGTAAGTTGAGCTATAGGCAACATGTTGGACGGCGAGCACTGGTAAGTTTCAAAGGATCAGTATTACACCTATATTTACTGTAAGTAAATTCAACCTTAACAGTTTCTATTAAGGTTGTAAATAGCTTTATGTTAGTTTGAACTAATAACGAATGGAATACGAATTTCCCTACGGCGTGCACGTCCGTCGTGTAAGCTAAGAGCTTCAGTAATGCAAGAGAGATCACACCCCAACTGAGTTAGGAAATCCTGTTTAAGGTGAATTTGAATTAATTTACACTAAATATGGTAATATAAGTGACTGAATATATCGAATGAAAGGCAAAAGGGGATAAGTGTCCAGCGTGTGAAATTGAATTGTCGTTAGAATTGCTTTGATTAATCTTCATCGAATGGTCAAACTCAACTGAACAAATCTCTTCACTTATTACCTTTTGCTTATTCACCTTTCATGGTGCTCATAGCTAGTTGCACTCACTGATTCGTAAACGATCAGTGAGGTTAAGCAACGCTTGGCGCTGTCAATCTATGGATGGGTGACCGCATAGTGGTGTTTGAACTTAGCGTCTCCGTGCTTCGGAGGGCACCTAAAATCGTCAGTCCCGGTTGTTGTCTTTAAGCAAATTCAGAGGCCTTGGGGTGGCTTGAATTACTCTGACACAAGGTTGGCCACCAATCACACGAAAAGAAGATTGTCACTATAGTTTACTAATCCTTTTAGCTATGTTGGCAACTTTAGTTTTTCTACGGAGCTCCTTATTTCTGACTCCATTTCATTCTCATTTCTCAGCGAGCTATGGAGAGCGCTATGTTTCTCTACAAAGTATATAAGTGTGCTAGAATGAGAAGATGAACATTTCTGCCCTTCATCTGGCTAACAAAATAAAAATTTCGTATGTATGCAATTCTAAATCAATCTTAGCTAATTTCAGGATGAAAATAATATGAGCTACGATTACCTGTCATTTACACCATTACCCTTACAGCCAAAAACGTCCACTGCTGGAGACAAGGCTCCCCCAAAGATCGCCATAACGACCGTTCCAAGTTTAGGTTGTGTGCTTACTCGGTAGTTTTTTTCATAATCGACACGCTTAATTTCAGGATGAAAATAATATGAGCTACGATTACCTGGCATTTACACCATCATCCTTACAGCCAAAAACGTCCACTGCTGGAGACAAGGCTCCCCCAAAGATCGCCATAACGACCGTTCCAAGTTTAGGTTGTGTGCTTACTCGGTAGTTTTTTTCATAATCGACACGCTTGGCAGGTGGGTTAGCGATCGCAGCTGCCCATCCTCCGGCTAATCCTGTCGTCGCTATTTACGACACCCACGGGATGAGATAGTGTGATTCTATTCTTAACCGGAACCACACGGTTGTCACTCAGGACATATGCTTACCTCCTTCCGTGTTTGTCGCGAACGCTGCACGCTCCGCCACTAACTGGACTAAGAGGTTGTAAATATAAATAGCTAACGTCACCGTCGGGTTAAATATATTACGATGGTGAAAATTGGCCAGTAAGAAACCGATTTACCGATGAAAAAACTGTTTGAATTTCGAATAAAGAACTCTTTGGGAAGCAGCTAGATGTACATTGAATTCATATGTCATTTGATTTTGCTAATTGGCGGCAATTCCATGGTTTATTACGACTTTCGTTTCGGTCTCAATCAACAGCTATGTTATGATAGACGTTGATTGGCATTTCGTGATAAAGCCCCATCTCGAGCCACTGTTTAGAACGAACGGGGTTAATGAGTTTAAACGTGGTCGAAGCAATCTCACTGATGATTTGCGAGAAGGACGTCCTTCTACAGCAACCGCAGAAGATACCGTGAGTAATGTGCAGCTAACGATAGAAGCTGATAAAAGGGTGACATATCAACAGATCCGGGCAAGTTTAGGCATTGGTATGAGTCAAGTGCAAAAACTGTTACATGAACATTTAAGCTTCAGAAATCTTTGCACCAGATGGATATTTCAAAATGAGATGGAAGATAAAAAACGCCATCGTTAGTATTGGTGTCGAGAAATGCTTGATAAGTATCACGGTGACATAAGCTGGATATATTATTACGAGCCCAAAAACAAAAGAATATGCCCAATGGATGTTCCCATTCGAAGATTTGCTAACGATAGTAAAGAAGGGGCAAAAGTTAAGGTAAAAATACGATTGCCTCATTCTTTGGACGAATGGGTCATTTCGCAACAATTAAGAAAATAAAATTACTGTTGGTCATTGTTAGTCATTATAGTTTATCGGTTGTCTCGGAAATTGTTGAACAGCAGTGCCCAAGAAGCAGGGTAACCTATACAACTTTTTGTTCTATAAACTGTACATAAACGTTCTTGAAGTTCTAAAATGTCATTATATTGATATATAAAAAATTAAACATTTTTAAAGTTGATTTCTTAGTCTACGAAGATCGATTTTCAACCCACTGTGCGGCGGGGCCACCATCCGTGTGGCCTCAGTGCATGCTCAACGTTCGTGTGATCTAGGCAAATTTTGGTCATGACATCGACGACATACGACATTGATATACTCAGAAGAGATTTAACTTAGGGCAAGAACCAAGTGACAATAAGCAAAAAACGTGCGCTCTCAGAATTTTCCACTCTATATGAAATCGTAGTTTAACTAAACTGTTCTGGTATAAAGATTGGAAACATAACCATATTTCAGGTTTATCCTGAATTGCAGTGTTTTTTTTATAAACTGTGCCCCACACTATGATTTCACATGTGTCGTGGGTGCGTTTACAGACATAAATTCCACACACAATACACTCAGACCCGGAACAACTACCTGCAGATCATACAAATATTTGTTCCGTGTGAGAATCGAAACCACGACGCAGCGCTGAGCGCAGCAGCCGACTGTATCAGCCACTGCACTAACCGTGTATATTTAATACGCTCTTGAAACCGTTGCAAAACAAACTGTTTTCAGATTGTACATGACTCCCGACTCTACGTAAATAAGCCCGTTCTTCCCGCTACGCCGCACGCTCGGTCTTCACTCAGGACACTTGCATACTTGTCCACGTATTTGTCGCGAACGCCGCACGCTCAACTGAACGCTTGACTTAGCGTGCACTCAGGCCGTACACAAACTTTTACCGTTAAGCAGTAAATCCTTAGATGTGCCGATAAGTTCTTGAATGTTACTATATTTAGACTTTAATAGTAACGCGTAGGAAGAACTACTATGGCCAACAAAGTTAAACCAATCGTTTTCTGTTTCTTGGATTACGAAATAGTGAAAGAAAAGATGTATACATAGAACTAAATTGATTGTTCTGATCATGAACATTATTTATATAAGGTCTTACTTTATTAATGGAAAACATTTTATGTAGTAAATCTAAAGGTTGGAAAGGTGCGTACTTCGCGTTTGCGTAGCAAAAAAAAACATATCAACCTTAATTTTTTAAATATTCAAAATTAATTTAAATGATTCATGTTTCCGTTTGCATAAAAAGCGCTATTTACCACGTAAAAACTGTAGGTAACTATCACTATTATGTCTTAATAGTACTATATATATACTGTGATACTGTTACTGAACACACACAATAACACTAAAACGTGTTTGAAAATGGTCGGGACGAACAAAAATGTGGTTGTTTAGTCCCACCCACCAGCGTGTGTTGATACTTGAAATGAATTCTATACCATTCTTAGAGCCCAGCCTTAAAATATTTTTCATTATTAAAGACCCTGTATATTAAGAAAACGGGAATTAACGCAGTTACCTTTGAATAGCTTGTCGTTTCGACCAGGTTGCACCAATCGTGGTTACAAGCAGAATGATGATACAGCGAGCATTATTTGTATTAATTTCGTTATGGAAATAAATTAAAACGGAAAATATAATCAAGCTGACATCTCAGGAAAAGGTAACAAAACAAAAAGACCAAATTTATTTATGCTAATTGCGTTTAGTATCTACACATCTTATTATGCAAACTAGTAACGGGACCAGCAAGTCACTCGCTTGGTAGTAAGCTTACTACCTGGGGTGCAATTCTCTAAGCTCAAACATCTATACATCCTTAAATGCAGAATTGAAAAAACGGTGATAACCCAATTTGGTATTCGCTAAGACTGGTCCTCATGGCTCACTGTCTGTGACCTATCCTTGAATAGCTTCAATCATGACTTAGCGAACACCAAATTGGTTTTACACCGTTATTTTGATTCTGTATTTAAGGATGAATGGATGTTTGAGCTAAAGGAATTGCACCACTGCTCATATCGATTGTAATGCTACACAGGACTAGTTCTGCGTGGCACTTCAATACGCTTGTCACCTTGAGGCGTTAGGTATCCAGTATTTTTTTATTTTTTTTTATTGGTGTCCAGTGGAAATTCTACATGAACTTCCTTCGCCCCTGGGAAGGGCGAAGGGGTATGCCAGACTCCTACCGGCTAAAACCACTGGAGCGGTCATCTTCGACGCCGAAAGGGGGTCACCCTAGGTATTTAGGCATTTTTTTTTATTGATCCGGTGGAAATTCTTCATGTAATTCCTCCGCCCCTGGAAAGGGTAGAGGGGCATGCTGGACTCCTACTGGCTAAAACCACGGAGTGGTCATCTTCGTCACCGTAGGAAGGCTCTAGGAACTAGTAATTTCAATAGCTACAGTGCCCTTGAAACTGGAACACAATAATGTTTTTTATACAGCTAATTTGGCAAACAATCATACGGTCCACCTGATGGTAAGCGGTTACCATAGCCTATGGACGCTTGCAACACCAGACACTTGCGCGTAGCTGACCCTGTCAAAATCTTTTTACGCCCTTTTTGAAGATCTCCGTGCTGTAGTCTCTTGAGAAAACCTCGGTAGAGAGCTCTTTCCACAACCTGAGCGCGTGCGGGAGGAATTTCCTCTGAAACCGTACGGTACGAGACCATTTTGGTTCTAGGGTATGTAGATGAACTGTTTAAAGTTTAAACACTACTCCATGGCAGCAGAATATCTGGCAATGTACCCATTTAGCTGGACTTTTCTATGAAGAGACCGACCACCGGTTAAATAAAAAGTAGGTTGCAATTTCCAACTACTAGACGCTAGCTTCGATGTTTCTTCATGGTCAAGTTGTCACCTGGCTTAATGAATATTTTACACATATTGTACTGAAAATAATTTATTTTCTTTTTTTAATTTACTTTTAAAAAATACCTTGCTCCTCACGAGAATTTCTCCTGTGTCATGGCATGGGTGCGTTTATAGACATAAATTCCGCAGACAAATACTACTATTACTCTGACCCGGAACTACTACCTGCAGATAATACACATATTTGTTCCGTGCAGGAATCAAATCCGCAACCCGGAGCGTAGTAGGCGACTTTATCAGCCACTACACCAACTGTGCCATCAAAATAAAAATGTATTGCTTCTAAAGTAATAAGAATAAAATGATCATGTACAAGCTTACCCAAAAGGGGAATACCCGTTCTGGACCCAATCATGGACACACCAGTAGGACTTGTTTGAATTACGGTTTTTTTTAAATAAAAAAGCCCCACACCAGGATTTCTCCTGTGTCGTGGGTGCATTTACAGACATGAATTCCACATACAATACACCCAGAACCGGAACAACTATCTGCAGACCATACAAATATTTGTTCTGTGTGGGAATCGAACCCACGACCCGGAGCGCAGCAGCCGACTGTATCAGCCCCGTGCACCAACCGTGCCATCAAATTAATTTAGACAAATAGAAATGTGATTTTTTTATCCTATTTAAAAGCCCGCTAGCAGTTTATAACAAGTATTGGATTGAAATGAGATTTAGAATGATAAACCATGAAGTAAAACAAATATTATTACTGGCAATAAAACTAATCGATAATCGTATTTTTATCACGTAAATCCGTTCCATCAGTCAAAACTTCTGGGAGTTTATTTAAGAAAAATTATGTCATGTTTATAGTATTATAAAACTCAGCTGGAAGTATCTTATATATTAAAATTTAATAACATATTTTCTATCACTGCGATATCGATTATTCGTATTAGACTATGATTTCGGGACTATTCGCGCGCAGATAAATCAAAAAAATATGACTAGAAGTCTTCTCGTGACCACGGTCAATGTAACTTGGCCGAAACGTTGAGGTTAGTCAAAATATTGTTTTGATTTATCTGTGCGCGAAAAGTCCCGTAATCATATCATATCCCGTCGTACATAGGTACACATACTACCTCGCATCTTAAGTTCAACGAGGAATTTATTTGTTTCTAAAGTTTTGACTCGAATTGCAATCTAGAAGTGTCGGCACAATTTGAGCTACGTATTGGATTTCTGTTCCTTCCTGAATCGTTGCTTCTGTCTTATAACTGAAATTGTTTTACACTTGTGTCTCACCCGAGTGTGATGAAGCCGAGATTTGAATGTGCTTAAATCGTGATTGCCGTGTGGTGCCGGCTCAGAATGCCACCACCCCATCTCCTCCCATGGGTGTCGTAAAAGTCGACTAAGGGATTAGCCGGAGGATGGGCAGCAGCGTCCTTCGAGTACATTAACAACTCAACTGCGATCGCCAACCCGCATGCCAAGCGTGGCGATTATGGCAAAACCCCCCAATGAGCCCACAACACATCCATATCGGTGGTTGTGGTGATCTTTGGGGGAGGCCTGTGTCCAGCAGTGGACTTCATTCGGCTGAAATGATGAAATCGTGATTTTATTCAGAACATGACATAAATTACATATACATATATTTCCGCCTTGGATCAACATGATCATCATTTCGGCCGAAAACGTCCACTGCTGGACAGAAAGCCTCCCCCAAAGATTGCCACAACGGTATGGGTTTGTGTTGTGTGCTCATTGGGGGGTTTTGCCATAATAGCCACGCTTGGCAGACGGGTTGAGTTGTAGTTGCACGGCAGTTGAGTTATAAATGTACTCGAAGGACGCTGCTGCCCATCTTCCGGCTAATACCATATTCGCTTTTTACGACACCCACGGGATGAGATGGGGTGGTGGTATTCTTAGCCGGTACCATCTATATTTAATAATATTAATTTAAAATGAATGTTTTTTTGTTTGTCCCGTATGCGTTCCTATGCACTTCATCCGAATGAGTTGAAACTTTGTACAGTTGCTGACACTCGCGTGATTTTCTGACACAGAATGCACTATGGTTGAGCTGAGCCATGCTGATGCATGCGCTATGCCCGTGAACGAGTGCTCTGTCGCTTCATTTTTGGACTCCGTAAATACGACCACATCTCTATTTACCGTGCTCAGCTCAAATGGCTGCCTATCCGTCAGAGAAGATCTCTTTGTCTCCTCTTCTGTATTATTAATGATCCTTGTACTCCTGAGTATCTAAAAAAATATTTCCTAGTTTTGGGTAGCTCTCATAGCCATAACTTGCGTGCGGCTGATAATTTGATTCTTCAGATTCCTTCTCACCGTACAGGTTATATTTCCAATTCCTTCTCGGTCTCAACAATCAAACTATGGAATGTGCTTCCCCATGATTTCAAAAAAGCTTCTAGTAAATTTGCATTCAAGCGAAAAGTTCAGGAATACTATTTGAAATCGCTGCACTCTTGCAATTGACAATTTCGTGCATCGTTATTATGATTAATAAGATATAATACGTACTGTATGTAGTATCTTTCATTTGATGTATTTAGCTTTTGTATATATTTTACCGTATTTATAGTATGTACTACATTATAATACATTTGTATGTATGTATTGTTATTATTGAAATGTTAGTTTTTTGTACCTCTTTCAATGTATTTCTTTTTTAACCCAAAGGTTGACTGGTAGAGAATGCCACATGGCATTAAGTCCGCCTTGTGTACCACCATTGTACATGAAAGTGTAAATAAATAAATAAATAAATAAACTGGTCATCTTTTAACTGCTATAGCAATCTTATTGTAAGGTAATTCATTATCACTGTGCATATGTGTATTTGTCCCACATATTGGCACGCATTAATCCTCGCATAACTTTTCAACAACACGATTCGATTATAATTAATCTGCCATCTTCATCAAATTATCTGCCAGTGAAAGTCCCATCGAAATTGGTCCAGCCATTTCGGTGATTAGCCGGAACAAACCAGACACAGACAAAAAAATAAAAATTGTTATTTTGTTGTCATCATCATTACGGCCGAATGAAGTCCACTGCTGGACACAGGCCTCCCCCAAAGATGTCCACAACGACCGATATGGATGTGTTGTGGGCTCATTGGGGGGTTTTGCCATAATCGCCACGCTTGGCAGACGGGTTGGCGATCGCAGTTGAGTTGTTTATATACTCGAAGGACGCTGCTGCCCATCCTCCGGCTAATCCCTTAGTCGACTTTTACGACACCCATGGGAGGAGATGGGGTGGTGGCATTCTGAGCCGGCACCACACGGCTATACGTATATTTTGTTGTACGTACCGTATATACTTTTCAATTCAATTCAATTCAATTTTTCAATATGGCAACAGTGCCGGTGTCGACAATTCTGCCAATGTCAGTAGTGTCATGGAAGAACGTGTGTAGTAATAATTTTTAAATAAAACTAATTGATTAAAACGTGACTTAATGTACAGAATTTATTGAATATTTTAGGCAAGTAGCAAGTTACAATCTTATGTCATTACTACGGACAAAAATCATCAAAGCTTCTAAAAGCTCAGAAGAAGAATATGTCAGTAAAGAAGAAAAGTTTATTGGTATAGGGATTTTTAATTTAGGAAGATGACTGTATAAATCATGACATGGATCATTTTTGGGGCATTTAAAAATAAATGGTTTAAAGTACCATCTTCCAACCCACAATCGCACAGAGATGAATCGTATATACTTTTATATGGATTTTGTAAAAAGCTGTCATTTTGACATTACAAACAGACACTTCAATTTTATTTATTTGTAATGATAAAAATATTTGACTTTGGATTTTCACTTTAAAAGAGTATATATCCATGGAGTTGAACTAAGAACCGTGTAGTTACACAGTATTGTTATTAAAGGAAGTTCCTGCAACTGATTTGAATGAATAGATATTTATTTTCTACACTGACTTTAGAAAAAAAAAACATAAAAGAATAGGTATTGCAAGCCATACCGGGCGCTAGATGTGCATAAAAGTATAAGATCGAAATAATCTAATTCGTTACTTAGACTGCCCATATGTTATATTATAACGAGAACTCTGGACCGTAAACAAGATCTCACTTGGACGCGTTCTTTTTTTATTCGTAAAAAAGACTTTTGTCTGAAGCATTAAACGAGTATTTCATTTCGCTGGCTTTGTCTCGCCTTTTCGCATAATATTGACACAAAAAGCTCCTCTTACATGAATACGAATTTGGGCACATTTTCAAGAACGGGTAAAGATAAAGAAATCTAGGATTATTATGTCCCAAATTTTACCTCAAGAACCTAGTTTCAAGTGAGTAAGCATAAGAAAAAAGGAACGAAACGAATTCGAGATTAGGATAAAGGGGATCTCGGCTTACAATAGCAATTTTATTTTCATAGCTAAAGTTTCAAAGAGACTTATGGTAATTTTGAAATATGAAAGCCGCACCCAGGGGCTACGTGTTCGTCTCGAATTGTTTTTTTTTTGTTCTTTGTATCAATAAGTAGGCAGCCTAGCATACGGCCCGCCTAGTGGTAAGCGATTACCGTAGCCCATATGAACGCAACACTAGAGGTAGCCGCGCGTTGCCTACCCTGTAAAAATCTGTTCGCGACCTTTTGAAGAGCCCCATGCTGTAGTCTCTTGAGAAAACCTTGGTAGGAAGCTGATTCCACAACCTGAGCGTGGGCGGGAGGAAATTCCTTTGAAACCGTACGGTACGAGACTATTTTCATCATCATCATCATACCAGCCACAGGTCGTCCACTGCTGAACAAAGGCCTCCCCCTTAGATCTCCACAACGAGCGGTCACATGCCGCTCTCATCCAACGACTCCCAGCGACCTTCACCAGGTCGTCTGTCCACCTCGTTGGAGGTCGTCCCACGCTGCGTTTACCGGTGCGCGGTCTCCATTCGAGAACCTTTTTGCCCCAACGGCCATCAGTTCTACGAGCAATGTGCCCTGCCCATTGCCACTTCAGCTTACTAATCCTTGCAGCTATGTCGATAACTTTAGTTCTTCTACGGATCTCCTCATTTCTGATTCGATCTCGTAGAGACTATTTTGGCTCTACGGTATCAACGTTTCTCGGGGGTTGCAGGCGCGCAGTCTGCGTGCTTATACTGAGTGACAGACGAAGGAAGCCCGGGTAGAATGCGGTGCGTACTTGGTCACGTGCCGTCATCCGTCTATCTTGTTGGAGGCTGTCGCACGCTACGTGTTCCATGCCCAAGGCATCTAACCCGACCTAATAGAGATAATTTAGAAGCCGAACGGCTTATTCTCCAAGGATGCTGAAGTGAAGAAACAGAAGTAGGAGCCTGACGTTCGCAAGCTGACACATTGCAAGGTAAAAATAATGAATTATCAAGGTAGGCCATGGATGCTCTAGTGTGACCTGGAGCCTCCCTTACGTGCCGAAGATGAGCGCTCCAGTGGTTTTAGCCGGTAGGAGTCCGGCATACCCCTTAGCCCTTCCCCGGGGCGAAGGAATTTCATGAAGAATTTCCACTAGGCACCAATAAAAAAAGAAAAAAAAAAGACCACGAATATCTATGAGGTAAACATACATTTAGTGGCATTGCGACATTTTGACATTTGTAGTAGATTCCTCAATAAAGAGGATCGTGAAAAGTAGTTAAAAATACTATAGGTTTATTAGTTCACAGTTCCGATGGAAGGCCTTCTTCGCAAACGGATGAATGCCGAAATGCCGCGTGCAAATGATATTCTGGCAACACAACTGGCAAAACCAATTCACCACTTACGTCACTACCTGTGAAGACAACGCAAACTTCACAGCCAACATGAAGCAGAGTTATGAGAAGAAGGCTTCGCGCCACTGCCCAAGGACTGAGGTGCCCAGTAGTGAAGTGGATAAGGAGAAGGGCTTTACACTGGTAGTAGGTCCTCTAATTTTACGCCCGAGGAAGCGCGAAGGAGCATGCTGGACTCCTACCGGCTAAAACCACTGGAGCGGTCAGCTTCGGCATCGAAGGGGGGCTCTAGGTCCTCGTAGTTTAGGCACACCGCGGCCGGGATGAATGTAAAGTGGTCACACCCTCTAGCGGAGGGAAGGCGACTGTAATAAGGTCGCCTCCCAGGATCTTCTCGGAGAGGATTGTAAAGGATCCCCAAGCCCCGACAGGTGTCATGTCCAGATGATATAGAAAAGCACGACAGGCCCTAAGAATCGACCGCCTAAAATACCTAACAACTCAATTGCCAAAAGTTTATGATAATAAATTACGAATATAAAACACTGTAAGCGTATACGCCAATAACAGGTTGCCAACATGCGAGGTTGGCGGACGAACTTGACCTTGACTTTGAACAAAATGCGTGCAAATCTCGCGAAATACCAATGTGAATTCCATGCCGCCTTGAATGGAACCATTTGTATATTTAATTCCAGATACCTACAGATATAGATAGCATTTTTTGTTATACGTTGACACTAGTATTTCCTCTGTATCGTGGATGCAGTTTACAGACATAAATATCATAAGCACAGACATCCGGACACCACACAACTGTCTCCGGGCCATGCAAACATTTGTTCAGTGTGGGGAACGAATCCGCGACACGTACACACGCCATTGCGCCAACTTGCCGTAGTCGTATTCGTTTATGGATTAAATAAACTATAATTAAACTTATTATTAAATATTCTGCCAGTAACATGGCCACGGCTTACAGAATTATAAACCGGTGTGATATATATACATCTATACAAATAAATAAAATTGAAGTGTCTGTTTGTAATGTCAAAATAACAGCTTTTTACAAAATGCATATGAAAGTATATATGGAACCTGTAACAAAAATATATTTATTTTTTTACTTTTTTTGTCTGTTTGTTCCGGCTAATCTTCGAAACGGCTGTACCGATTTTGACGGGACTTTCACTGGCAGATAGCTGATGTTATAAGAAGTAACTTAGGCTACTTTAAGTTTTAAAAAAAAGGGTTCCACGAAAAAAATTAAACCCATGAAATGCAATCCAATATATAAACTAATTAAACTTGTATATTTTCATCTGAGTATATTATAAAGGGCGGGTGAAACCGCGAGAAACAGCTAGTATAGAATAAAAACACAACAAACTATTTATGTTCACATATAACTGCAATGTAAATAAAAACGAACGGCTGTTGTTTGGCTACAGTTCACGCATGAGGTCATTGCTCACAGTAGCATAACAATATCATATCATAATATAATAATCCACGTAGCGTTTTGATCTCATTGTGTACGATACATTGCGTGCTCAAATGACCAAGTTAAATGGATTTCCTATTTTTATTATAGGCCTATTTATTATTGTAAGCTCTTCCCAAAGTTTTCGGTACGTTGTCACCCACACCTTGTATTGAGTTTCTCTACTGAGGTTAATTAACTAAGAATTTATCGATCTTGCCCACCCGATATGTATGGGTTTGCCAATTAAACATGCCTACTACGACACATCATGGTAAGTCAACCTTGTTAAATCGACATAACCGTAGCACTTTGGTTGCTTAATGTATCCATCGCCTATAACTTTCCACGTTTACGTAATAAAGAACCTATATTAAGCATTACTTAAGTTACAAAGTTCATAAAAGCTAAGTAAGGGTACTTACCTAAGTGCAATACCGTCTACTCTGTCTTCGCTGGCGATACTAGTTCTGGGAGAACTGCCGAGGCGACTGCTCGCGGACTTTCGTCGTAGCTCGTGAGGGTCGGGCTCGTCTTTGCTGGTGAACGAGATGCGCGGCGTGTGCGCACGCAGTCCACCCACTTTATGGCTCGACACCCCACGGCTTAGATTCTGACTTTGGGTTATATCTGCAACAAAAATTGTTATTAATTGTTGGCAATTGCCGAGTATTTTGAAGAACTAACAAAAAATGTTGACATGACAAACTAGTTCGTTAGAGTCAGATGCGAGATGCCAATAACTGTTTTATAATAAAAACGATGGGTTACATGGCTTTGCATACTATTCAAATCCTCCCTACAGATATAGTGTAAATACTGGGAAAGAATATAACATTGGAGACAAAACGGCATTCATAAAACAACCTACGCGGATCTACATTTGTTTGATCAACCAACCAATATTGATATCACGAACTCATTGTAAAATATCAGATCTCTTTAAAAATAATCATACTTCTTTTCTTATTTATTTGTTTCTCTTCGTGGGTTTTTATACATGACAGAGGGAACTTGGCCTTTTGATAGTCTGACGCGGGGACAAGGTTCCAACACGCCGAGGCCCTTCAAAGACAAGAAACTGAATTGTAAAAAGATCGAGTGGTTTTCATACTGCTGTCGCGGCGTCCGTTAATCGAGTGAATAGGTTATTTCTAGACAAGCGTGCTCTATCATCGATAGCATCTTCACTTGACTTCAAATGAGATAGTAGTCAAAGGTAATCCTACTCGATATAAAACATAAAAATCGACTAAGTAGGCAAAAGTAAATTTAAGATGATGTACAAAGTCGCTGTAAGACTTGAAAAAAAGAGGAGAGCGCTTAGCATGAAACTATTAAGTATATTTATTTTATAGGTGTATATATATAGGCAACGGCATCGGCGTGCCGGCCGAATCGATGATATATCCTAAAGTATTCATTTGAATGTTTTACAGCTGAAACTAATAATCAATCTAATCTCATAATTAGATTTAACATTTTGAATTTCATCAGTTTTTGTGTTAAGATTACATTTACCATAAAAAACTAAGATTTTGGTTTAGATTGATTATTAATAACACGATAAGTTTAATCTACATTAAATGCACACGGTAAGTAATATATTTATCTGAATAAGGATTAATAATGAATTGGAGAAAATATATTATGGTTTTTACTAATCTGTAATAGATTAAATAAACTGTGAGTGTACCTTACTGGAGACAGACCCATGCTATTCCGGACCTTTCTGTAGACTTTTTTAAGACCTAAAGTGCATTGTTTTAATGTATCTCTTATGATTTAGCCAGCATTAGCAGTTTGAGCGTAAGAAAACAGAATTTTTGACAAATCACCGACAGAGTTCAGCCGTTTTGTGTTTTTCTAGTAACACTATTGCTTTCACCACAGAGGGATACGGCACTGTCTCTCTCTATAACAGGCTATTATGTAGCCTATCTAAGAAAATAGTACCTCAACCATTTAGTGCAGTGTATTTATGTACTTGCTTGTAAATAATTGTTTATTACATTGTACTACATAGCACCTTATATGAAATAAATTATTATTATTAAGTTTCTTTTCTCAAATTATATACACAGACCTTCAGCTTATTGCACTTTCTATTAGTGAAAATCGTATCAAAATCCCATGTGTGGTTTAGAAGAAGTAAGCGGAGAAACAGACAGAGGCAGATAGCGACTTTGTTTTATACTATTTAGAGATAGGAGATAAGCCAACTACCCATAATGGTGCCATTAGGTGTTATTATGTGGACATTAATTCAGCGCAGCCTTCATCGATGTGACGGATAGTTTATTTGGTATGTGTGCAAGGCTCCTAGTGTAATAATAAGTGGTCACCGTCTATCTTATGCGCAGATGTCACAGTGTTGTTTTAATTGTTGTTGTTAGATTGGCACAACTGTTTTCCATTTTGGCGCGGAGTTTGAGTTGCATCTGTTATTTATATTAAATACAGTGCTGTTTTTAGTTATATCATATCTAGTGTGTATAGCGAATTTCATTATGGACAAAAACATCGAACAAGGAGTTTGTCTTTTTTTTTTTTTTTTTAAACATTGCCCTAGGCACACTAGGATTTCTCCTGTGTCGTGGGTGCGTTTACAGACATAAATTCCACACACAATACACCCAGACCCGGTACAACTACCTGCAGATCGTACAAATATTTGTTCCGTGCGGGAATCGAACCCGCGACCCGGAGCGCAGCAGCCGACTGTGTCATTTTGCATCGCCAATGGAATTTCGTGTTCGGATTCACTGAAAATGTTACAGAAGGCTTACGGTGAATCGACTTTATCAAAAATTTGCTTATGAGTGGTACAAAGCGTTCAAAAGCGGTCGAGATGTGATGGAAGATTTTCCTCGCTCTGGTAGGCCATCAACGTCAGCAACTGAATTTAACACCGCAAAAGTGAAGGAAATAGTGACTGAAAATCCTCATTCAACTTTGAGAGACAACCGCCGTACTTTCTATATCTCACGAGTCGATCCGTACCAATTAAACTAATCATTTTGGTAAATTCTTGGATTTTGCACCACGATAATGCGCCTTCACACAAGGCCATCATCGTGAACGAATTTTTGACCAAACACTCAACAAATACCATCGAGCAACCACCATATTCACCAGATATGGCTCCAGCCGACTTCTTTCTTTTTCCTAAACTCAAATTACCACTTCGTGGCACCCGTTTTCAATCGGTAGAAGACATAAAGGAGAATTTGCGGCAAGAACTGAACTCAATTCCGGAAACAGCGTTTAAAAAATGTTTTGATGATTGGATTATTCGTTGGCGTAAGTGTATCGTTTCTGAAAGAGCAATACTTTGAAGGTGATAAAATAAATTTGGATGAATAACAAACATTTTGTGTATTATTGATCTTTTCCCGTTACTTTCTTGACAGAGTAGTATATGCCAGTATACCTACGGGTTCTTTATTCGGTATGAGACGTAGATGGGTGGATGGATTAATATGGAAAAACAATACTGTGTAACATCACTTACCATTCACCCGCCGTTCATGCTATTATTAAAATGTTGTTAGCATCATTTCATCAGGAATTTTGCCTAATATAACCGGCCATCAAACACGCTTATTCATTCGTTTATCAATTTATACGGTGTATATGGTGAGTATTATAGGGAAACAATATATCGTTACCAGAAAACTCGACTTCCAGATAATAAATACTTTTAAACGGATTAAATCGCGTATATTTTATGTTCTTGTTTTTCCTGACGTTTCGAACACTGCAGCATTCGTGGTCGCAGGTCGCGGAATTTAAAACGTTATTTATTTTATTTTATCTACCGTACAATTCTATAATATACGCGATCATCATTTCAGCTGAAATAGTCCACTACTGGATCAAAGCCTCCACCTAAAATTGCCACAAAGATCGGTATGAGTTTGTGTTGTGTGCTCATTGTGGGTTTTGCCATAATCGCCACGCTTGGCAGACGAGTTGGCGACCGCAGTTAGGTTATAAAAGTACTCGAAGGACGCTGCTGCCCATCCTCCGTCTAATCCTATAGTCACCTTTTACGTCACCCACGGGATGAAACGGGGTGGTGGTATTCTCAGCCGGCACCATACGTCACTATACGCGATGTAATCCGTTTAAAATATTTTATTATAATGAGTAATCATCGCGAAAACCTAAGACGTTACTAAATAAATTTATTGTTTTGCAAAGTATAATTAACGCGAATTGAAGACCTTTATTATGAAATCGATATTTCATGCTTTCATAATCGCATTTTATATGACGCAAGTTTTTTTTTTTTTTTTTTTTGTTGGGCTTCTCGCATACATTTCTGGGAAATGTGGTTGCTTAACCGGTCATTTGCTGGCGAAGCCAAAAGAGGCCTCCAGCCAGGCTTAAATTAAATATTAAAAACTAAGCAACTTTCGCTAAGGGCGCCCCCTGCGGGACACGGACCTCGGCTTAGGGCGTTGCTGGGGATATCAAGCTATTGTTTTTGGGGACAGCTGGATCGGTATTATTTAAATTGTATTAGGGGACATTTAAAGCTACTGGCTCGGCACGGGCCGGCGCGAGCAAGAGACGGGAGGGAGAAGTGCTAACTTGAACGGGAAGGTGACGCGGCGATAGGCCTCCGCGACGTCGGTGAGGCGGGCATCCTCGGCGGCGAGGGCGGTACAACGGTCGGGTGTTTAGTGAACGAGACAACGCGAGTCTCTTCATGTGATCTAACGTGATTTTATCGTCTGGATCGACCAGAACGTGCCTCGGGCGGCGTACTCTACTGATACGGGAGGGTTCGTAGTCGGCGGCTGATACCACAAGGGGATTTGGGTGGGACAGGGCAGAATCAAGATAGCGTTTAGACGCTTGTTTCATAAATTGCCTGATGGTCGGCAAGTTAAGGTCGAAATGGAGTTGGTCGTTTCGCATGTACAGAGGCGCTCCGGTGGCCTTGCGCATGAAACGGGTTTGGAGAGTTTCTAATCTACGGAGTGGGTATGATTCAGCGTGTGCGAACACTGGGCTGGCATAGGTCATGATGGGTCGAATGCATGTGGTGTAAATTCTCACCTTATTTCTAAGGGATAATTTACTACGAGCGTTCAGGATATAGTGAAGGCGACCGAGCACAAAGGCAGCGCGGGCACGCACCATCTTTGTGTGGGGAATGAAGGTCAGTTTTTTGTCTAGGGTGACTCCAAGATACTTGGCGTGCGGTTCCCAAGGAACCGATTTGCCCAGCATCGAGATCTCCCTGAAGCGTGGGTAGTCGTCGCCTAATTTGCAAAATAGGACGGCTTTACTTTTGATAGGGTTAACTTCGATCCGCCATTTCCTAAACCATTTACCGTAGACGTTGGCTGTGGTTTGGAGGATCTTAGTTATACTATCGGGACTGCTACCAGAGTAGAATATGGCCGTGTCATCCGCGAACAGTGCTAATTGGGTCGTATTAGCAGGTCTTTTGGGGAGGACACTGGTGTACAGTGTGAACAATAATGGGGCTAGCACGGATCCTTGTGGGACTCCGGCTCTAATGGGGTGGGGGGAAGAGAGAGCGCCCGTGATTCGATATCGGAAACTGCGATTTGACAAGAAGTCTAGTATGATGAGAACGAGACGGTCAGGCACTCCGAGTTGGTACAACTTATATAATAAGCCATTGTGCCAGACTTTGTCAAATGCTTTCGCAACATCGAAAAAGAGGACTCCCGTCATCAGGCCGCGTGAGAATCCGAACGTGATGTGTTCAACTAGTCGGTGGACTTGTTGTACACACGAGTGTTTGGTTCTAAAACCAAACTGTTCGTCGGGAATGAGTTTCTTGGAATCGGCAAAATCCTTTAATCGGGAATAGATAATCCGCTCATAAATCTTCGCAAGAGAATTGAGAAGGCTTATGGGGCGATAGCTGGAAGGCTCGCACTTGGGCTTACCGGGTTTGGGAATACCGATAACGGTGGCCTGTTTCCACGTATGCGGAAAGAGGTTATTGTTTAATGCCGCATTGAAGATGACGGTCATTAAGGCGATAAGACGTTCGGGGAAGAGTTTAATCACCTTGTTGGTGATACCGTCAGAGTCGGGGGCTTTGCGAGGGTGAATCTTTTTCACGAGATTTCTGACCTCATCTGCCGTGACCGGAGGGAGGGGGTCGTCAGGGTCCTCGGCAGGCGGAATAGCTGCTCTACGTTCGACTTCAGCGTCAACCTTTTTGAGGTGAGCTTGGTCTACAGGTAGAGTGCTTGGGGAACATTGCGCTTCTAGACTGTCAGCTAGGCATTCGGATTTTTCGTCGTCATCAAAGGCCGGCCTTTGGTTGGGACGGTTGAGGGGGGGGGACAGCATTGGATGTTTCTGATTTGAGTTTCCGTTGCAGATGCCAGAACGCAAGGTGGGTTGGCTCTAAGTCGCCCAACATCTTATCCCAGTTAGCCTCTCGGCACTCCTTAATACGTTCCTTGACAGCACGCTGCAGGTGGCGCATAAAGAGGCGATTGGGTTCGCTGGGAAAAGATGAGTACGCTCTAAGGGCTGCGTTCTTCTCCGTCATCAGTGCACGTACATCGTCAGGGAGTTTCATGCGATGGTCTTCCATCGCAGGAACTCGCCGTGAACACTCGTCCACGACGGACTGTACATGCCCGGTGAGGGAGTCGATCGCGCCTAGCGTGTCTGCGACTGACGTTATGCATTCGGGAATTCTATCTAACTGAGCGGACGAGGGGTCGTTGAGGCGTTGCCTAACTTTCCTCCAGTCCGTCGTCACAATGGTCTGAGGGGGTAGCCCTGTGTCCGTGGGGCCAAAGCGGGAGGTGAGGTGAAGGATCACAGGACGGTGATCGGAGTCTAGGTGATAGGAGTCTTCAATGGAATGCAACTTGAGGTTGATATTCATTATAAGTGCTATGTCGAGTATATCCGGGCGATGATTTACATTGCTGGGGTAGTGAGTGGGATACATCGGGGCGATGATGTCAAAATTGAGGAGGTTACCGAGGGAGTATAATTTACTTCCTCTGTGGTTGTGGGTGAGACAGTTCCAAGACTCATGTTTGGCATTGAGATCTCCCGCCACTATGACGGAGTCGCCTAGATCGAAGAGTGCTTCGAGATCCGATTGAATTGGATCGTCTTGGGCATTGGGGGTTAGGTAAGCCGACACTATAGTGATCGGTTGATGACCTGTCATGCCTATCCTGCACACAGATGCCTCTAGATTGGAAAGGGACGGGGTATCTAGGGGCATGCAATAAAGGGATCTCTTATAGTAAATAAGAGTGCCTCCTCCACGGGAGTGGGTCCTGTCGTTGCGCACTATATCATAGTTTGCAATTCTAGGGTTCCTGTGGGAGGGTTTCAAAAAGGTCTCTTGTATCAACATAATGTCAATAAGGTGGTCGCGGAGGAATAAGGCGATTTCATCTTTTTGGCCATTAATGCTGTTGGCATTGAAGATGCCTATTTTAAGGGATCGGGGTTTTAATCTGCACCTGTTTTGTGAATCCATTACGGATGAACGCGGTAGGAGAGGAGGGCGGATGAGACATCAGCGAAGTCACTGAGTACTAACATGAGGCCGTATTGGCCCTGGTTTGCCCTAATGGCCGCGGCCATTTGGGCGACTCTGTTCGGGTCAACAGAGTTGAGAAGACCGAGGCAAACTGAGAGGTCGTCAGTTTTGAGAAGGGGTGAGGGAGGGGCGGCCCTCTGAGAGTGCACTTGTGGTGCGGGTTGGTTGTACGGCACGGGAAGGTACGGTGCCGTATGGGGGGCGGTCATCAGCGAGGGAATCGCTGATGCCTGGGTCGCCTGTTGGGTCAATAGACTTTTCCTCAGGGCGGGGAACGCTTGCTGATGATTCAGCGCGTTCCATGGCGATGGCCTTTGAGGGCTGAGTCGTTGGGACGTGGGAGGGGCCTGAGAGGCGTAGTGGGCGGCCGCGAAGGCTTGGGTAGCCGCTTTGCGCTTAGCAGCCTTGCTGTTAGCTCGCGGGGCTTTGGGGCATCCGCGATAGTTCGCTGGATGACCCGACTCACCGCAAAGCACACAACTCGGGGGCTCTGTGCATTGCGTGCGATCTTTGGGGCGATCGCAGTCGGAGGTGCTGTGGTCACCTAGGCACTTAACGCACCTAGGTTTGGCGTAGCAGTGACGCTGCGCGTGACCATAGAGTTGGCAGCGGTGACACTGCCCGGGAGGACCATAACGATGGGGAGGTTCGATTTTTATGCCTGAGAGGTGGCATACAGTCTTGATATTAAAAATCTTCCGATCATTATCGGCGGTCTTTTCGCATATGGCGAGGACCATATCGTAAGCTTCACCGCTGCGACCAGCGTGCATGCGATGAACTTCGAGGACGGGGATACTTTGCGACAGAAGGTCGTCTTTGATGGAGTCGGTGTCGATCTCCTTGGGGATGCCTTTAAGGACTACCCGGAGTGGGCGTTCCTCAGCGAGAGAGTACGTGTGAAAGTACACGTTCCTGTCTTGGAGGGCACGGGTCAAAGACCTGAAGTCTTGGGCAGTGGGAACTGCCACTTTGACCCCGACGGCTGTGGTGCGGGCACTTAGGTAGTTAATACCTAGTTCTATACACATTTTGGACACGTCATTCCACTTGTCCTTGGCCTGAATGTATATTGCAGGCGGTTTTTTGTCCTTTTTAGGGACCTTGGCGGGCTGGGATTGGGAGTTAGCGGGGGTAGGGGTAGGGGGAAGACTGGCCTGAGAAGAGGCCGTTGTGGGGACAGGGGCAGAGGGCGGAGCGGAGGACGAAGCCTCGTCCGTTTTCGGGGCTTTGGCGGGCGCAGCTTGAGCGGAGGACTTGGCCTTGCGGGCCCGCTTTTTACGGCTACCGCTGACGAGTTGGAACTCGTCAGAGGCCGAATCGGAGGAGGGGATTTGGGGAGGAGGGGGAGAGTCCTCGCTCTCTGACATGTCCGACACGTCCGAGAGTATGGGCATGTCGGCTTCGGGGGACGTGGAGGCGTTCATGCTGGCGGTGGGGAGGGGGGTTTTTGCCTGAGGGGCGGATGAGATGCCGGCATCTAATTCTGGGGTTGTGCCCCTTTTTTTGGGTTCGGGATAGGGGGGCTGCACTTTTGTGCCTGGCTCTAGTGGGGAGAGAAGGTTGCCATACTTGGCAACAAAGTAGGGGTCCTTTAGGAGGATCTCCCTAATATTTTTCCACAGCGTGGCGTCGTCGGCCATTTTGTTTATAAAACAAAATGGCGGACGGGGGACGAAAACAAAAATACTCTATAAGCGCGGAGGAACAATTGCGATTTACGCGGTCCCTAACCTCCCGGGTTGGATGGGCCCGGGGGTGTGTAACAAAACCCTCCCTGCCGGGTGTAGGCAGGGAGGTGAGTGTATCTAAGGTGAGCCCTAAGCTTGTATCATCCGTGGCCAGTCTTATTGGGCAAACGGGTCCCTGACAGCTCTTTTGCAAGGGGCGATAAGGTATCGCCCGCAAGAGACTGTATAACCTGAAAGCGTAGACTCGAACTAGGATCGACTAGGGTAGCCCCCAAGGCCGGTGGTCCTAGTCCGCTGCCGACTAACTGCTTTGCCCTGATGGGGCTAGGCGGGTGTGCCGGGTCAACACCCCACTCGGCTTCGTTGGCACCGTAAGGTATCCGCCGAGGACCACCAAACAGTGGATTTTCCCTGAAGGGGCACAAAAACGCGATGAATTTAATCGGTCAAAGAAACAAAAATCAGTAGTCGCCTTGAAAAAGGCAACGCGTGATTTAAATGAAGTGACTGCAATCCGACGGGACGGATTGCGAACAAACACTACACGGCACACTGATCGGGGAGCGCGAGCACAGCACGACCGTCTGCGGCGAGCGTCAGACACGGAATGTATGACGCAAGTACTAGGAGGGATCAACAAGTAGTGAGAACGATATACTACTTGGTAAGAAAAAAAAACTGGCAGGCATAGCTCTGATACATATGTTACATTTTATTAAATTATCAACGTTTTATTTTGAATATTTATAATAGTACGTCAAATGACTAAAACGTAAAAGTCACTATTACCAACGTATTAATTTGATTTAATACTAAATAAGTACGTTAATTGACTAGACTCGGAGCCTAAGTGGTGACCATTTTGCACTTTGCGAATTCATTCGTCTTGTAGATTTGATACTGTGTGTATTGGAGTGTTCTGGAAAAATTGTTCAATATTAATAAATACTTTGATTTATACTCATAGTAGTAGTTACTTTAACGTCCCATCTTCAGATTAGTCTTTACATATTTGTAAGATTATAAAAGAAAAAAATCTTTGATTCTCTTTTGTTTTTTTCTGAATGTAGTCATTTGTTTGCTGTTTCGTGTCGGAACGTGTTCTCGAAAATGGAGAAAAATGAAGTGCGAGTCCTTATTAAATACCTCTGTTTAAAAAAGTTAACGACGCAAGAGCTTCATTGCGATTTGGAGGCAAAATTTAGGCAATGATTAGGAGAGTCTGCTCCGCCGTATTCCACTGTCGCAAGGTGGGCTTCTCAATTTCGAGTAGGGAGAACGAGCACGGAAGACGAACATCGTTGCGGCCGTCCCTCGACGTCAGTTACCCAAGAAAATGTTGCGAAAGTCGAGAAAATAGTATTGAGCGATCGAAGAATTACCATCCGATACTTAATTCAAGAAATGGGCATTTCATATGGAAGTATTCAATCCATATTGAAACAATCTTTGAATATGAGAAAAGTCTCCGCAAGATGGGTGCCGAGAATGTTAACCGACAGTCTGAAACAAAATCGACTTGACATTTCGAAGATATTGTTGGACAAGTTTCTAGAAGATTCTGAAAACATTTTGTCTCGTTTCGTAACAATGGACGAAACATGGGTCCATCATTTTGATCCCGAAACAAAACAGCAATCTTCGCAATGGAAACGGCCATCATCACCGACCCCGAAGAAGTTTCGTGTCGTGGCATCGGCTGGCAAGGTTATGGCCTCAATATTTTGGGACTTGAAGGGATATTGTTGATTGTTTACCTGGAGCGTGGAACCACTATTACAGGCCAATAATATGCAGCTTTAATTCCCAAGTTGAGGAATGCCATCAAAGAGAAAATTAGCGAGGAGAGGGAAACTTCGAAGGGGCGTGCTGTTTCATCACGACAACGCACCCGCGCACAGGTCGGCAGTTGCGATGGCTGCCATTCAGCAAGCTGGCTCCGAATTGGTTGACCACCCCCCCCTTATTCACCAGATCTGGCGGCTAGTGATTTTTATGTTCCCCAAATTGAAAAAATACTTAAGGGGAAACAGGTACGAAGACGATAACCAGGTGATGGATGCCGTGGAGAGCTTTTTGCAGGACCAAGACAAAACTTTTTTTGTTAAAGGGATTGAAGCCTTGGAAAAGCGCTGGACTCAGTGTGTAGACAGACTCTGAAACTATGTAGAAAAATAAATTATTAAGTTATCAATAGTCATTATATTCTATCTCATTCTCACTACCTTTTTGATCCCTCCTCATAGATATACTGAAAATCTTACAATTTTTGTCCTGAAGTGTCATAGCTCTTACTTATTTTGGACAAATGTTTTTTTTTATCGGTTTTGTCATAGCCGAATACAAATATAAACTCAATATGTACCAAATATATGTGAACTCAACTGTTCCATGGATTGAATTTGCAATTCATTATTCCATAAAACCTTAAAAGTAACATGGGTTCAGGTAAAGTACACATTTTTTCCGACCAATACGCGAGTAAAGTTAATAAAATCATAACAAACCGCTTATGCAGTGAGCATATTGCCCACATTATTGACCAACATTTTGGCATGCAAGACAAATATTTGCCCGCCGCTCGGGGACCGAAAAAAGGCGAAGGAAAGAATTTTTTTATTGCCTCCACCAAATAGATATTGGGAATAGTTGTCTCCCCTTATTGTTTGGCTGATTTTCTTTTGCAATAAGATTTGATCTGAGCGGTCTCATGGGCTGAATGGGAACCGTTTATTTCAAGAACAAATGGTTTCAGAGCTCATTGTTGATGATTACGTAGCGTTAGACCTTTAAGTTTTTGCTTCTCATCTGACATCATTTGACCTAATCCACAAATCGGTTTTGTAAGGGTTTGGAATTGGAGAGTTAATTAGGGTAAGCCTCAATTTTGTAGGTAATTGTATTGCTATGGGTGGTCGGTATAAATGAGTCTACAATCTTGATTTTTATATTTTAGGCAGACATTTAGGTGGGTAAAGTTCTTATGTTATATCACGTTCACGTTTTGTGCATGTACCTTCCATGGTGGTAACTTAAGGGATATTTGGCGACTAACCTAAATCGTTCTCAGGGCTTTACCAAGATATATTACGAATGTTTGAATTGCCTCAAGGCGTTATCTTTTACAATTACGAAACGTTTTACTACACTCGAGAGCTTTTTGGCTTTTAGATTACGTCACAATAAAAGCAGAAAAAATAGCGGAAAAAAGATTGAACCACCGCAGCAGTTCAAAAAGTCTTAAGCTCAGCCTCAATCTAAAAATCTAAGTACGAGGCTATTGAAATAAAAAATCACACTTATTTCAATAGAGAAGATAGTTGGCAGGTACTGCGTGCATCGAAACAATTTTGAATATAATTATACGGTAGGAAATTTCAATTTTAAAATCCGTAACAACACCTGTCACCTTAGTCATCTTGCAACCACGTTTAGGCACCAGTCTCCCACAGTAAATTTATATAATACTATAAATTAATTTAATTAAAATTTAATTAAAACTCAGGGAATATGTATAGGGGTGCGGTTGAACGCTGAAAAGCGAGCACTCCACCTCTAGCTAGAGGTAAGTAGAAGGACATCGTGGGGTTTTAGCCGGTAAGACACCGGCATGCCCCTCCGTACTTCTTAAGATGGAAGAAAAAGAGGACAACAAAAAAGGATAATATGCGTAAAAAATGCATTGCTCGCATAGCTGCATTTTTACTCCAAATCAAGAATAGCAATTTGTCTGGCAATAACTATCGCCGTTGTAGATCTGAATTCACATAATGTCATTCAGTAGTGTCGGAGGCTCCTAAAAGCTATTTACAATTAAGGGACTAACTCAATTTGGGAATAAGTAGCTTTTATCATTCATTCAGGTTTCAGAAGATCCTAAATTGAATCGTGTGTCAGACATTTTTTCTACAATACTAACAAAGTCCACTTAGTAAAGTAACTTAGAAATTCAGCAATGTCGTTGATCTCGTGACAAATTCATTCGCTTTTGTAGTGTTTATTTCAAGAAAAGATGTGAAAAGTTCTATTTTATTACTAGCATGTCTTATTCGATCTTAAAGACGTATGATATCGCCATTGGACCTTCTTACATCAATTTCAAGATTGCTTAGACTAAATGGCTTGAAAAAGACAAAGACTCCAACGGGATGGTATTTATTAATATTGTCACTATCCGAAAAGTACCTCTTTTAGAAGACTAGTGTGTCTGCAGAAAGTTCCTGAATTGCCTAATGATTATCGCGAACATATTGACGCAATTGCGACTGTCCATTAACATTGTCTGGATTTCAAAGGCACCGTGTGGTCATATTTTTAAATGCCCATGTAACTGCACCTTGAATAATAATATAAATTAGTAATAGTATTTCTGGTAGTATAACTTCTTTACGCATTGCCTGGAGTGATTCTTTAACATCTCCATTAATAACCCTGGCCTATTTGACTATTCAACATCTAACAAGCTCATTTATATTATATATTCAATTGTAAATCTTGTTCTGAATCCCTCGCTTCCGTCTATTTGTCTTAATAATTTGCCATTTTGCAAATCCTGTGTAAATGGACCTTGCCTAGAAACTGAGCAGTTTTTGAATTACTAATGATATTCTTGAGATTTTTTTTCCAGGAATCGTTAGAAAATCTTTGATATTTAGTTTTAATGAAATAGACGTAATTTAATGAAAGTTGTGCCTGTAACTTTTGGGGTGCCCTTATTTAATTAGTTGAAAATATCAATTGGCGTGTACACGTGGCGCGTACGCCGCGGGTTATATTTCACCTTGCTAAATCATTGCCACTCCTAGTATCATATTTAGGTTCATAATTCATTCATTAGAAGGTAGCCCTCCATCATATATTTTTATCATACGCTAGAATTTCTTTTGAGTTATATATAGTTGTCACATACGAAAATACTCTCTCAAACAAATATGTGCAAGTCCTTCAAATGCGATAATTGCAAATTATTAATGTTTAGGTACATTAATAATTTAAAGCATTGCGCGGTGTCTAGAAAGCTTGTACTTGTTTTCCCGTGTTGCTCGTCAATTGTAAATTGCATTTACGGCCATGAATTAGCATTAATTTACTATAACAGCTTCCAGCTTCTTAAATCCTACTGTGGGGCAACGTTTTAAAAAAGAAAGTATCGGATTCATTTAATGTATGCTTGCCGCTTTTTATTAAATTTGGCTACTTCTTTATTTCTTTCTTTTCTTTCTGCTTCTGTATACCTATTTTATTTTAGTTTTTTTACTGTGGGCGACTGTTCACTGAAGTCACTCGCTTAAATACTATCTTTATAATAATATATACTCTGTCACAGTAGGTTATGGTGCAGCTGGGGTGGCTCTTGAACTTCACTGCCGCAAACCTTCGAGTATGTACACACGGAATAATTTTTAGTCGCTTACAGTCAGTCGCTCACTTGTTACAAATTTTCAGTATTTTGACCCTTTGTAATTTAAAATTACAGTCACTCATTTAAATACTACCCGTTATTTTTTATAAGATATTTCATTTCTTTCTTTCGTTGTAAATATAAAATCTGGTACATTAACAGCGAACCATGTACCGATTCACGTCACCAATGGGAAATAGTTAAGTGTCTTAATGATTGCCGAAAACTATACAGCGCAGCATTTAATCATCCTCCTCTAATTATATTCTCTTAATACAAAAATGTACTATATAATGTAGTACAACACTTCGCAGAAAGTGCTCATCTGTTCTCAAGCTTCCAACACTGAGTTTAACTCCTCGAGGGAAATAAAACCGGTGAACGGCGAATTTCTCACTTATTCCTGTTTCAGCAATAATTGTAAGTAGCTTTAACTTATTTATATTAGCAATTTCAGAAGTTTGAGCTAGCACTGTGCGATTTACTTAATAAAGAACAATTACTTGACGGAATGTAAGTGTTCTTAAAAATAAATGCGTGCACGGAAATCTTGTACCATAGCGTCCTTTTTTTATTTTATTTTTTATTTATTAGTGCCCAGTGGAAATTCTTCATGAACTTCCTTCGCCCCGGGGAAGGGCGAAGGGGTATGCCGGACTCCTACCTGCTAAAACTACTGGAGCGGTCATCTTCGGCACCTAAGGGAGGCGCCAGGTCCTCGTACACCCACTCCACACTGGAGCCGCCCACTGGTGCCACGCCTATAGGCACATCTTGGAGAGGGTGACTGTAAAGCGGTCACCCCCCCGGGAGGATTGTAAAGGATCCCCCAAAGCGTCCCACGGCAGCGCGTGATCACATGCGCGCTACCGTCTTATCTTGGGTCGCTCGGTGTGGGCATGCAGATTCCCCAATCTACGCACCCGCGAACCCAGAGTACCATAGCGTCCTAGACTTAATAAGAAACGCGATGATGCAGCACGATAATAACGACATCAAATTACCGTTATTCACGTCAAAATGGACGAAAGTCTTTAACCGGTGTGTGTCACGAGTGATCAAATGTGGCACAGGAACGTGGTCACTCACTATGAGCTTTACAAGAAATCTGAAGGTTAATCAGCAAGCTATGAAACGAGCTATACTTGGTGTTTCTTTACGACATCAAATCAATATCACGTTTACAATCAAAGTAGTAGAACGAATGTTGCCGACATAGCTGAAAGGATTAGAAAACTGAAGTGGCCGTTGGGGCAAGAATGTCCTCGAGTAGACACCGTGCACCGGAAAACGCAGCGTGGTTCCACCTCGAGATAGAAGTGTGCAGGTCGCTGGCAGGCGTAGGAAGTAGGTGGCATGTAACAAGGTTATCGTGGAAATCTATAGGGGAGGCCATAGTTCAGCAGTGGACGTCCTTTGGCTGACATGATAATTAACGGTGTAGAGAATATTCTCCGTTCATGTGTAGTAGTCGATTTCTCAGGTCATCATTTCGGCCGAAAAACATCCACTGCTGGACAGAAGCCTCCCCAAAGATTGCCAAAACGACCGGTATGGGTTTGTGTTGTGTGCTCATTGGGGGGTTTTGCTAAAATTGCCACGCTTGGCAGACGGGTTGGTGATCGTTGTTTAGTTATAAATGGACTCGAAGGACTCTGCTGCCCATCCTCTGGCTAATTCCATAGTCATTTTTACGACACCCACGGGATGAGATGGTGTGCTGGTATTGTTAGCCGGCAACACACGGCTAGGACCTCGGGTATTTATGAAATAACAATTTCGTAATATGATACAACATTATAAACATGTCGATTCTGAACAGCTACATGATAGTAACAATCCTTTACGATGTCAATGGCAGAGTATCGATTTGTCCAAATGCACGCGCGGCCTTTACGCATTTATTAATTTCATGTGCGAGAAGCCAAGTCGGCCGACACGTATCGATAGTGGACGCAATTTTGTTTGAATCTCTCCGCAGTAAGCAAAAACGATTGCTTGTCGAACGTGCGTTACTTCTGTTGCCGGCTAATCGTTTCAACCGGATAAAGTCCACTACCGGACACAAACCTCCCCCAAGGATCGCCACAACGACATGTCTGGGTGTGCTGTGTGCTCATTGGGTGGTTTTGCTATAATCGCCACGCTTGGCAGGCAGGTTGGCCACCATTGTTGAGTTGTTAATGTACTCAAAAGACGCTGCTGCCCATCTTCACGTTAATACCATAGTCGACTTTAACGACACCCACGGGATCAGATGGGTTGGTACTATTCGTAGTCGGCCCACACGGCTTGCCAACTAATGCCTATTCTTACCGAAAATATAGAGCCTATTGTGTATGAACTCCGATATCGATTAATGTCGATATCGTTCAGTATGTGCTTGATTATAACATCATATGTGAAAGATTTCTACCAAAAATAAATTTTGAAACGTACCAAAACTCAGCCTAATAAGCAACTTTACAATAAAATACAAAAGTCTTTTTACCGGTTCGAAGTGGTTTCGAAATAAGCAACAATACACATTGAGACCTTTTAACGAACTGAATGCGATTTGAAGGTATATTGGAAACACAATGTGGCCTGTATTGTAATGAAAAATGTTGTTTAGAACGTCGAAAATTATGGAGTAGGAACATTTTACTTCTTAAACTTTCCCACATCCTCCCATTATTTTAAGATAATATCTTTATAAAATTAATTTAAGCTTAAGTAGGTACAACTCTAGATGGAGATCATTTGAGTCCCTTCGGTGCTGAAGATGACCTCTTCCGATGGTAATCGTTATTTTATATTTTATTATATTATATTTTATTTATTTTAGTTTTAGCAGGTAGGAGTCCAGCATACCCCTCCACCCTTCCCCCGGGCGGAGAAAGTACATTTACATTTACAATTCATACATAACTCCAACTTAGAGTGTAGATGTGGTGCTGTTTCGTACAAGATGGGGCACTTAACACTCAATCTCTAACCTTTACGCGTGCACGCTAGAGGAACTAATAAATGATACTGAAAATGTATTACTCGTAGCTACCTTCCGAGCTGACAATTATAGATTGCCATCCAAAGACTAAGGACTTTGTGTCGTGGGTGCGTTTACAGACATAAATTCCACACACAATACACCCAGACCCGAAACAAATACCTGCAGATCATACAAATATTTGTTCCGTGCGGGAATCGAACCCGCGACCCGGAGCATAGCAGCCGACTGTATCAGCCACTGCACCAAACATGCCGTCCATATAATATAAAGCTGTACATAAAAGATAAAGCTGTACTTTTGCTATTAGAAGTAAATGTACACAATCATAGCTAACGAGGTTATATATAACATAATATATCATAGTTTATTCCACTATTTATTATCAAATTGGATTGAATTGAATTATAATAGAACCAGATCGTTTAATGTTCATTTAAAATCTACCAAGAAATTTAAAAAGGTTTCTCTTCTATCTTACAAACTAAAGTAAATATGCACATCCATTAAATCTTACTATCGAAGTG
Source organism: Diloba caeruleocephala (assembly GCA_947459985.1). Taxonomy (NCBI): domain Eukaryota; kingdom Metazoa; phylum Arthropoda; class Insecta; order Lepidoptera; family Noctuidae; genus Diloba; species Diloba caeruleocephala. The sequence goes on from OX381613.1 coordinate 6,471,457, forward strand.
AACCTAAGTAATCTAGAAGCGCTTGAAACTTCTTACTGTTAGGGCAATGATAGACATGCTCGAGATCACCCACGTCTCACAAATAACGCCAAATATCATGTACTTGTAGATTACGAAGTTTGTGTCCCCAAACTACAGCGTCTAGAGACCTTCGGCTTTATTGTATCATCAATATTTCTTCCACCCTGATGGATTCGACTTTGGCTTCTGACGTTTTGGAAAGCTTATTGAATTTTCCTCGGAAATTTATTTGGAAGTCTGGAACATTTTCTTGAATCCAGTTTTAAACTTACCAGAACTTATAAGTCAAGGTTTTGATAACTTTTCCACGTGAGCTCAGTCTTCTTAACTCTTCCCAAAGGTTTCTTTAAAACCTCATTATTGAGTTTCATGAGGTGTTAATTTAGAGAGAAACCATTCCTCTTATTAAAAGAAATAATTTCTTCAGATTATCCACAAAAACTGACTTCACTGCTGACAGACAGAAACATTAATTGTAAAAAGTTCTATTACCTTACCTTTGCTTCTTAATCAAAGTCTCTCCAATGCAAATTTAACATCAAAAGAAGTCTTATTTAAAGTAAAGATTATATTGTAAAAAAGACCGCGCCATTGAGGTCCTGGTTAGCGTACCGTGCAGTCATTATCTTGAGGCCGCAAATAAAATTGTCACGATTCTCGTTAAAAATGCAGAGAGCGGCCCTTCGACCTGCCCTTTATTTGATGTAGGGTTGTATCCCACTAGGTATTTTACTGTCTACAATGGTCCTTTAATTTAGGCATTTTCATTTGCTTTGCTCTTTAAGATTAAGGCCAACTTTGCCGATCCTTCTCGAAGAAGGAGGAGACGGCGCCGGGGTAACAACCGCCTTGGCGCCTATTTCCGTTACGCCTGAAACTCCCTGCCGTCGCTATAAGGCGGGGGCCTCTGGGTTCGCAAATTGGGTAATCTGCGTGCCCACTCCGAGTGACCCACGAGAAGACGGCGGTGCGCATGTAGTCACGCGCTCCTTTCTATCCCCCCGGGGTGGTGACCGCCTTACAGTCACCTTCTCCGAGATGTGCCTATAGACGTGGCACCAGTGGGTGCCTCTAGTGTGATCATACGAGGACCTGGAGCCCCCCTTAGGTGCCGAAGATGACCGCACCAGTGGTTTTAGCCGGTAGGAAGGTTCTACAGGTTTGTTTGTAATGTGAAAATAGCACTAACGTAAATTCTAGTTTAACTAAGGCGCTACTATCCGTAAGGCAGTATTATTAGTCGTGTGGTGCCAGCTAAGAGTACCATACCGCAACTCATCCCGTGGGTGTCGTATAAGGCAACTGTGGGATTAGTCGGAGGATGGGCAGCAGCATCCTTCGGGTACATTTATAACTAAACTACGATCTTCAAATCTTCTTCCAATCATGCCGATTATGGTAATACCCCAACCCACAACACAAATCCATACTTGCCCTTGTGGCAATATCTGGGGGTGGCTTCTATTCAGGACGTTTTTCGGCTGAAATGATTAGTATGAACTACTTTTAACTTGAGAAAATGCGTTCTAACTAAAAACGGGTTTTTTCTGTAGCATATGATACTAGAAATAACTATTGTTAGTATATTAGTTTAGTTTCAAACACTCAACTATCAAATAAAATGTCCTTCACAATCAATTCTGCGACTCAATATTATTCACAATGCAATAATAGTGTAATCTATCACGTTAACATCTACATTTTCGCTAACGCAGCAGCCCTAAGTGGTGTATGTGTATCTCATTAAATCGTGCCGCGTCATCGATCCTGTTCTGCATTGTTCGCGTGTCTGCAGGGTTCGCACCTTGAGTGTGCCCAACACGGTTCACCCCTACGGGTATAGGACTCATTGAACTCAATTGAACAAATGTCTGAACGGAACATGTTGGTCCCCGTGTAATGTTTTCGTGGAAAAATGTATTGTTTGGCAAAATCTGACAAAAACGTAGCCAGCATGTCTGAAAGGGAGAGCAAAGTATGCAGTCATAGACACATTTCGATAATGATGGTATAATGTAATGTAATACATTGATTGTTCCGTGTGGTTCTGACAAAGAAAACGCCACCTATATCCACCCATGATTGTCGTAAAAGCTGAGTAAAAGTTAGGATCAAGAGGATCTGAAGAAGCATCTTCCTGTATGATAATAACAAAATACTGGGGTCACCAATCCGCCTGCCAAACATAGTAATTATTTTTAGGGTGTGTGTAATACGGAATGTTGAGTTTAGTGCAAATGGCTGATGACTGAAAAAACTAGCACTGCCTGAGGGTCATCGTCATCATCATATCAGATCAGAACTAAGGCCTCCTCCATAGATTTCTACAATTGCGTCATCAGAGAATTTGCCAATACTCACCACGCCTGGCAGGCGGGTTCGCAAGCTCAGTATGGCTACTGTTCCACACGTTGCTGCACACCCCTCTGGTTAAGAGTTCCTTAGTTGCCTTTTACGATATCCATGGGAGGAGATGGAGTATTGCTGTATTCTTAATCCGGCTTAAACGTCTTTTGGCTGATATATATATATATATATATCAGCCAAAAGACGTTTACGGCTCAACAAAGAGACGGTCTCTTGATATCGCTGCCAAATCGTCTGGACTGTCGAACTACTTACATTTGGACACAACATTAAATAAAAAACTTCCCCCAGTAGTGCTTTCATTATTCTGGCTGTTAACATATTATAGAGGGTATAACGGTAGAAAATAACGATGTCTATAGACTTTAAATCATCAAAGAAATAAGATAAATCAGAAATTATTACCCAAAAGTGATCTAGCGCTAACAAGCACTTTCGAAAATTTGCGCCACACTATGCAGTGAAAAATTAATTTCATTTAGGGCTTTAGTCTTGAATTTGAAATTGGAACAAACTTTTTATACACCACAACACTTAACTAACATGCCAGTAACGCCGTAAAATATTACAAAAAAACCAGTCACATTGGCCAAAGGACTTAGAATCCAGGCCAAACACAATAACATGCCAGTAACATACTCAATGAATAAAACATTTTTCGTATTGTAATTTTTACAGACATGGAAAAAATCGATACCATCCGGCTTTTTTGCCTAATTCCCAAATTAGTGTATATATGTTTCTATTACGAAGATGTAACTATGTATACAATACTATACAATTATTACGAACTGGAAAAGCTTTTATTGCTTTCACGACTCCATTTTCGCATGTAAAGCCTGAAAAGATGATTAGGAAACCATTTCCTATACACAACCGACATCCGTTTCTGACGTGCTTAATCAAGCGGGAAGAAAGAACCCGTGTTGTACTAAATACGTATAATTAACTGAGTCGAAGCTTCTGACAGGTCATTATGGATCACTCCGAAAGAACGAACGAATGAACTAGTTTATTTGGAATATTATCGCATAAAGCGTAAGGCGTTAAGTTATTTATGAGAAATAATAAATGTTGGTAACCGGGTTACTCCGGTCTTGGTGTAGGTATATATTTCTCGGAAATTTTTTGCTTTGATTATAATTTGGTTGGCGATTGTAAGTGGTGTTGTTACAGTATTTTTAATTAATTATTTACATCTGCTATTTCTTATTATATGTATAGCTTTCATTTTTTATCTTTGTGTACGATGTAGCCCTTTAAGTAAAATAAACACGTTGCCAGTTAGTTATAGACTGGCCTTTATCAACACTGCTCTCATATATCGATTGTCATAAAAACCATAATCAACAATATTGTTAATATTACATTCCACGTGTCATCATTTTGAAGAGGAACTTCTGGCAAGTTACCGATGATAAAAATTCTTGCTTATGATTGAAAGGTTATATTTAGCTATGACATATTCATGGTCATGGTAGGCAAGGCCTCACGACGACAGTCGAGTTGTAATCAATGTACGCGTAGCACTCTATTGCCCATCCTACGGTTAATCGCATGGTTGCCTTTTACGACACCCACGGGTTGAGATTAGGTGGTGCTATTCTTAGGCATCACCACACAGCTACTTTCAGTTTAAGATCTGATCCTACTGACTTCACCAACTTCTCAGACTATCGCAATTCACGAACGGCTATCGCTAAATGCTTATTACTTCGTCATTAATCTTTCTTTCTTTTCGTGTTGTTAGTGGCCAACCTTGGTCAGAGTTGTTCTAGCCGCCCAAAGGCCTCCAACTTGGCTTAACGACAATAACCTAATCTAATGACAACAACCGGGACCGAAGATTTTACGTGCCCTCCAAATCACGAAGACTCTCAGTTCATATACCACTTTACGGTCACACATCTAGGTATAGACTGACCGCGCCGAGCGTTGCTTATCCTCGCCGTGCGTTTACCGGTCAGTGATTACCCCAGGTTACGAGCAACTCAGGGTAACATGATTCTATAAAATAACACACTATTAAGACAAACAACGTTATCGTAATCACCGTGTTGTTTCAAACAAAAATGAAATTCTTTTTTTGACACGAAAATCCCGAGAATTGAGTCAATATAATCCAGTATAGCCACGGTTAGTTGAGCAGACGCCAGCCCATTGAAGCTGTCATCGAACATTCTGCAAGACGAGGGTTGGCAATCTGATATGAATACAGAATGACGCTATTATTAGATCACTGTATTAGAATAACCATGTCAGATTTACTGATGAAACTTGTTTGCTAGAAAATATGATCGTAGAAACAGGTCTTGAACATTATAATTCTCATTTTTTATTAGAGTATTATCAGGCTACTAAATGAGTAAGAAAAGAAAGAAAGAAATAAATAATTGTTTAGTTTTGCGACATACATCGACGCATAAAGTAAACATACATAGAGGCTATAATTTAACATATTATTATGGGATGACTAACCAAATGATTAAAATGACACTATCTAATGGCTAAATGCTTACAAACTAACACTAAATGCGTATTCGCACTGGCAACACTAAACAATCATATTACTATTAAAATCGTGGCCAAAGGACTTGGAATCCATGCCGAACATAATAACAACAATACTAATAAAAATGGCCAAAAGACTTGGAATCCTGGCCAAACATATCAATACTATTAAAATTTTCTTATTTATGGTTGAGAACCATAAAGAGAATAATTATTATCTTTGGAAGTTATCAATGCCATTGCATACGAACTATTACACAATTTATGATTTTATGTAAAAATTGTGCGTCGCATAAGTGCAAAACATAGGTCTTGATCAGCTTAATGCTGTGGCAGCAGGACAAGCTAGCAGCGCTGATTTTCAGCAACAGTTTTAGTGAGTGTTACTAGTAAAGAAACCCGGCAAAGAATTGAGCACACCTCTCTATCCATAGCTGTCGTAATGCATGTGCTAATTAGAACAAACTGTGGTCACTAATCAGCCTGCCAAGCGTGGTGATTATGGCACTTATAGATCGGTAAGCAATCGGCAAGGTGACTGCATAGAGGTAAAAACCTAACAGCGACACCGTGCTTCGCAGGGCACGTCAAATCTGTCGGTACAGGTTATTGTCATTAGACGGCAGTCGTTAAGCCAAGTCGGACACCTTTGGGCGAGTTGAACAACTCTGACACAAAGTTGACCATTAACCACATGAAAAAAAAGAAAGATGGCAATGGCATGATCAGTATGAGATGTATAAATAATTGGGAGGCCCATGTTAAGCAGTGCATGTGTACGAGTTGATGTGTGTGTACCATTGAGCTATTATGTAGTACTGGGTACTAGAGGAGGCGCTAGTGTGACCTTACGAGGACCTGGAGCCCCCCTTCGGTGCCGAAGATGACTGCTCCAGTGGTTTTAGCCGGTAGGAGACCTTGCCCGGGGCGAAGGACGTTCATGTTGAATTTCTACTGGACACCAATAAAAATAAAAAAGGTAATAGAGGAGACACCGCTCTTTACTACGATGTCCCATTCAATTGCGGCGATATCGCCGCACTTCACTAAAATTCTTTAGATTTTAGATTCTGAACTTCATCCTTTTTTGTGTTAGGATCACTATCAACACAAAAACAGACAAATCCTTAGTCTCAAATCCAAAGATTTTGAATTAGATTGATAATTAATTTCGGCTGTTAGTGAAGTGCAGCGATATCGCTGCAATAAGTGCGGTTTCTCCTCTAGTACGTAGTACATAATAGCTCTTTGGTGGGTACTAAGGCTTATAGATAAATACTCAACCTATAATAACAACTATTTATACCTCCACTACTGAACAAAGGCCTCCCCCATAGATTTCCACAATGGTTTGGTCATTTGGGGGGTATTTGCCAACAGTTACCACGCTTGGTAGGCGGGTTGGTGAGCGCAGTATGGCTACCATCCCTCTGGTTTAGAGTCCATTAGTCGCCTTTTACAACTTCCACGGGAGGAGATGGAGTAGTGATATGTACCTAAAGTATATGTACTTATTGATATGTTACCGCTGATGTGCGTGAACCAGTTACAGTGTAGATTATCTTGTTAATCTGCAGATTATGAAGATGAGTCCGTTAAAGTGTGAAATATTGTTTTGGTAATTATATTAAACTAGTTAATCTGCAGACTTTCTAGGTAATAAGACTAACGACCCAGCATTTGTTAAAAAACAATAGCCAAGAAGGTATGCTACACCTCGGCTACAACTGGCGGATCCGACTCGGATAATTTAGGTTAGAAGGCCAAGGCTTCGTATTTTTTATTTGCTACACCTGTTTTTTAGCTCCGCCTAAGTTTGTCGCTATTCTGCAATTTAACGGCGTAGTATACATGCGGTGTAGTATATATGCGGAATAAATAGGTAAAATGCAGATACCTGCTACTTCAAGTAACATTTCGCTCTTTAACGGATTGTACCCAGTAACACATTGACATTGACCTAAATTTTCTCGGTATATGTTTTACAATAATTTGTATCCATCAACATTGTAATCTCAATTATTTTAAAAGAATATCTATGGAGATTCTTTTCGACTTTTCTCCACAAGATCATCTATTTGGAACCGTGTAACTTAGATTCTGACGTTTCATAAGTGCCAATTTTTGATTTATTTGAAATTTGACTTTGACTTTAAAACCTTAAATCCGCTTACCTATTTAATGCACATATTAACGTATTTCGCATTCTAACCGTAACAGATACGCAAACCAAAGTATATACCCAAAAAGTATATGTATTCTTTGCTACACACACATCAGCCCGTAAACGTCCACTGCTGAACATGTGCCTCCCAATGATCACTGCAATCAGTGATCATAGGAAATATTGCCTTAATTACCTTTTTTTTATTGATCCGGTGGAAATACATCATATAGTAATGTCTTAGATTTTCGCGATTATTACACATTATAATAAAACACTTTTAAACGGATTCTATCGCGTATATTTTGATTTTTGATTTTCCTGACGTTTCGAATACTTTGCAGTGGTCCTGCGACATCATACACTTCCTCCACCCCAGGAAAGGGTGAAGGGGTATGCCGGACTCCTACCGGCTAAAAACACTGGAGTGGTCATCTTCGGCACCGAAGGGAGGCTCCAGGAACTCGAATAATCTCCATGTAGCCCACTATTGGTGCCGCGCCTTTAAGCACATCTCGGAGGGGATGACTGTAAAGCGGTCACCCCCTCTAGCGGGGGAAGGCGACTGTAAAGAGGCCACCTCCCCAGGCACCTCTCTGGGGGATGGAAAAGGATTCCCCCAACGCCTCGCTATGCGCTGTGCTCGCACAGGGCGGCACCTGTCCACATGCACACCGCCGTCTTCCCGGGGGTCGCTCGGTATGAGTACGCAGATTTCCCAATGGGCGCACTCGCGACCCCCAATGCCTTAATTACCTACCCAACTAGTGGTCACGGTATATTGTTATTAGCATACATAAGGGAGGATTCGTGCCCTGCTTTTTAAAGTTAGAATATAGGTCAAATTCAAATTAAATTTATTTCCGGTTTTACAATTGTCATGTGTTTTACCCATGACAAAAACACATTCTTCTTCTTGTTTCCTGTTGTCAGTAGCCAAACTTGTGTCAGAGTTGTTCAAGCCGCCCTAAGGCCTCCGACTGGGTTAAGCGACTGCCTTCTAATGACCAAAAACCGGGCCGGAATTACCACTATGCGGTCACCCATCTATAGACTTACCGCAGCAAGCGTTGCTTAACCTGGCCGCCCGTTTACTGTACCGCTAGTACGAGTTTCTTTTCACAATCGAAACGTGATAGTAAACTACATGTTAGCTGCGTTCGGCGCTCCAATTGGTTGAAAAATTTGGAGCGGGCCAATCGCAGCCCCGAACGCAGTAAACGTGTAGTTTACTATTACGTTTCGATTGTAAAAATAAACTCGTACTAGGGGTACTGATCAGGGACGCTTTGGGGGATCCTTTACAATCCCCCCGAGGGGGTCACACCCGCTTTACAGTCACCCTCTTAGGGATGTGCCTATAGGCGTGGCACCAGTGGGCGGCTCTAGTGTGATCATACGAGGACCTGAAGCTTCCCTTAGGTGCCGAAGATGACCGCTCCAGTGGTTTTAGCCTGTAGGAGTCCGGCGTACCCCTTCGCCCTTCCCCGGGGCGAAGGAAGTTCATGAAGAATTTCCACTGGGCACTTATAAAACAAATAAAAAAAGGGGTACTGATCAGTGAGTGCAAATACTGTGGAAGCCTCAAAGACACATGGTTCTACCAAGTAACAGGACTAAATAAAAAAATATACCCTGCAATTGCCGTGTACGCACGTTTTTTTTATTTGAAAATTTAGCATAAAGCACCTGAGCATGCCATATTTTTGGCACGTTACTTCGTGCAAAAACCCATTACGTAAAGGATGTAACACCCAAATGGAGACGTAGCTCTTTATTTTTTATATTCATAATTCTTAAGTGAGTCTGAACAACAAAAACGCCAGGAGTTATAATGTCTTAAGTGTCCATTCCAAGTTTTAGATGTCTGCATGCTTGAGATTCCAGATGTTAATTATTTTTTAAGTCCATACAATTTCTATTTGGGATAATATTTCTCTCTGAACTAAAGAAATACTATTTTTGTAGCAAACTTTAACGTTATCTTTATTAAATCTCTCTTTCTTATAAATATAAGAAGAAATATTAAGCATAAATATCCCTTTCGTACGGAAATAAAAATACCTATCATTATATTCATATCTTCACGGTTATCTTAGACGTACCTATTCATTTATGCCAACGTGTTTTTTTCCGAAACTACGTTATTTTCTCGAGACACCAAATTCCCATTACTGAGGCAGATATCATGGACGACATAAAATATTTTTTATTCTGTATTTTTACATAGGCACCCAGGCACGGATATTATTAGATACAAATATTAAAAACCAAGAGCGGGCGTTCTAGATTCTTATTAAAAGCCTGGAAAGGATAATACCCACTTAAGTAAATACTGACATAATGTAATGTAATTTTTTTTAAGCGTGGGTTTTGCTCTCTAGTATTTCCTCTGTATCGTGGTTGCGTTTACAGACACAAATTCCACACACAATACACCCAGACTCGGAACAACTACTGCAGATCATACAAATATTTGTTTCGTGCGGGAAACCCACGATACGGATTGCAGCAGTCGACTATATTAGCCAATGCACCAACCGTGCCGTCAAAATGTTTAATCAATTATTATAATTCAAACCATTCTGCAGCTTATGACCTTAAACTTATAGCCTTACTTTTCTTGTTTAGAAAGAAGAAAGAATGAATGAAATGTATTACTTGGGACAAACAATGACATTGGAAAATAAAAACTACAGTGATTGAACAGAAGTGCCAAAAGGGCCATCAGCTAAGCATGAAGTCAGGTGGTAGTGCAAGGCAAACAAGGGCTACCTGACGCTGACTTTCAGCTGCAATCCACGAGTAAGTAGGTACCATACGCTCGAAATTAGGACATAAAGTTATAAATAATTCAATATGCATATAATGTGTGTAAAGGTAAATCAAAATATATCTCTCTTTTCACGGGTTTATATCCCCTGTAAGGGGGAACCCGGTCTTTTGACAGACTTACGCGGGGACATAGGTCCAACACGCAGAGGCCCTTTAGAGATTTTTAATCTAAAATGTAATGGGACACCAATCGGGGACTCTCCATAGCTGCACTATAAAATGAAGTCATGGATTGTCCCCGGTGGTGTAAGGCTATTGTATGAGATGGAAAATATAACGATAAGGTCTATTGCAATGGGTGTTACATGGAATAAAAAGACTAATAAATACGGGAACAATGGCGTCTGCCTTTCAACTTTGATTGTGAAATTCTGTGGCAGACGGTGACTCGCCACTCACAAGATGGGCCCCCTAAATGGCCACCACTACAGGCGACAAGGAGCAACACCGGTGTGAGCGGCTAGGGGTGTAGAGAGGTGCGGCACCGGTTTCACCATCGCGCGTCTCGAAGACTCGGAGCGGGTTTCCCCGTTATTACGCCATTAGACACTTCCACCCCCGAGCATATAGCTCTGGCGGCCCCCCTCTGATCGGCCAACTAAGGCAAGCCAGAGTTGAAAATCCTGCGGGCACTCATGGGGTTCCACTCCAACCAACCAATAAAGGCAAGCGGAGACGAGGCCCTGACCGACTCTCTGGAGCATTTGGGTACGCAGTGTCGCCACTCACATTCAGCTCGCCACAAACTGCCCTGCGTTCTGTAAGCTACTTAATATACTTTTTTGTTTTCTTATGATATACTTTTTTTTTATCATAAGGTATGAAGAAATCAAGCAGCTACTTTAATCTGCCCTCCAGGATTACCTTATCCCATGGTGAGATAACGTTTGCCCAGAGGGGTAAAATAATAAAAAATAGAATATATAATTATGAGGTACCTACGTAATATGATAATATGTGTATAAAATTAAATCAATATTGCGGTGTATAATACGTATGAAAAATTAGTAGAAAAGAAATATGAAGCAAACAATCCATTACAATACAAGTAATAATTAATTGGACAACCAAATTAGTGAAACAAAATCAAAAAGTAGGCGATGTCCCAAATTAGTAAAAAAAAACAAAAAGTAGGCGGTGTCACACGATAACGAATTATCGAATTCTGTATCTAATGTCCACGACTTGTTTTTCATTAACGACCTATACAATATAAATAAATTATGACCATAGCGAGTTCTTGTATTCAGGTTTACAATACATTATAATAAAAAACATGAAACGTTCCACAGCATCTACTTGGCTTATATCTCAAGACTAATACACCAATATTCTATCAAGTAAAACCTATAATTGTATAAACATATCGGAAACAAATGGCATTTCTGGAATTTCATAAAGAAAGACGAGGAATAAGAATTTGGGACGGAAGAATGTGTTCCGCAAGCAAAATGCTTTGCTGATTGCCAAAATTGTAATAAAATGTTCCGTGGCCTCCACTATTTGTTTATCCATATCACTCTCTGTTTAATGCCCGCTAAGCCGGTGCAGTCCGTCCACTGCCTAAGTGGAAATTTCCTGGACCGGACGGGCTGCAAACATTTTGGCTTAAGTGGCTACGCAGCAGGAGCTCTTCTTTGGTCGCCTGAAAAGACTTTCGTTGTGCGGTAACAAGGTGCCCGTTTGACAGTTGGGTCATGTCGGTCTGAATATACTCTTTCGGCATACTTAAGTGGACTCGGACTGAATTGGATACTCTGATAGAAGTGTCCGTTACATTGCTAACCGCAAATCGAATGCATCACCCGAGATCTTCGGTAGTGAGGTCCATCCCGCGAAAGCTTGGGGGTCAAGGCTTTTGAATCCTCCTTCAACGAGAGGCCTGTAAACTTCAGATTAGTGGATACTTCACGATTTTGTTCCTTCACCTAAAGTCAGTGATGTCTTAGATTAACTTAGTACACAATTGAGACAGTGAAAATGTCACATTGGTACGTGCCAGGTTTTGTACACATAGCCGAGTGCACAAATATGTGAATAAGAAAAAAAAAATATATATGTCTACCCTATACCGGGTTAGTCGGAAAGGGCATTATAATCCGCGGCCAATTTAAAGTGTCACTGATGACTGTTTCACATTAAATGCCTCATCTTGAAAAAAAAGTAAATGTTATTAAATTTCAAATTCATCTATTTGTAGTCAAAGATAGCAGTCATCTTCATTTCGGCCAAATGAAGTCCACTGCTGGACACAGGCCTCCCCCAAAGACCACCACAACGACCGATATGGGTGTGTTGTGGGCTCATTGGGGGGTTTTGCCATAATCGCCACGCTTGGCAGACGGGTTAGCGGTCAGGGCTTGAATTATTATTATCATTCCGAAATAATCCTTTGTCGGATAGTATTAGGTCTGTGAACCCAAATATGACGTTAAATATAAGACACAGCGGATGATAGGGTTGTGTCAGCGTATTATTTATGAAAAGTTTGAACAGCTCTGTTACAATTGACTTTTTGGGGAAAGTCGTAGAGTGAAAGTTGCTCATTACCACCCATAGTATTACACTTTTTCGTCCTAACCCTTTCCTACTAATCCGGTATATTTGTTCATAAGTATATTATAGTATCAAGTATTTTATTTTATATATTTATCGTCCATAATGTTATGTTCCACTATACAAATGTTTTGCTTAATTGTGCATCGTACGTATGATTTTTCAGGTTTTATTATGAACAAAAGTGAGTATCTAGGGTAGAACGTAATATATTGTTTCCTAATTCATGTTTGTGCATTAATAATATAATAATTGTATGTGCTAGGGCTGCACGTTGCAAATAAAGACTTGTACGTAAGTATATATAATGAATTAAATAAACGCGATATATTTCCGTAAGCTGTTTAGATTCAATGGATTCGCGTAAACTTCATAAAATATTATCTATGGTCCAGTGCTTAAAAAGCGAGTCTCTAAACTTCTGAGCCATCACGACCGTGACTAATTTATAATAAGCACATTGTTCAAAAATAAATTAAGAATATTTAAGTAACTGAACACGATTTGTGTTAATTATAAATTCATCAGCATCGTTTCAGACAAATAAGTCCACCGCTGGACACAGCTTACCCCAAAGATCGCCACAACACCGTTCTGGGTTTCTGTTGTGTACTTATTGCGTGGTTTTGAAATAATCACCACGCGTGGGAGGTAGGTTGGCAGTCGCAGTTGAGTTGCAATTAATGTACTCGAAGGAAGCTGCTGCCCATTTTCTGACTAATCCCATAGTCGCCTTTTACGACACCCACGGGATGAGATGGAGTGGTATTCTTAGCCAGCACAACGCGGCTATATTAAATTATGGCCATATATTATTTTAATAAAGTATTTAATGTTCTTTTGAGATTATCTCCTAGCTGACATTTACGACACCCACAGACATAAGGTGTCTATTTTCATCCAGATATCATTTCCAGGTGCAGGAGCGTTTATTAGTCATTTTGACTACCTAAAGCTGCGCGTCCACTGGGTCACGCGATCAGAGAATACGGAGCGTCGGCATCGGAACGTTCTGTGTGGATTTGCCGATCTACGGCCGAAATTAATAATCAATCTAATCCAATATCTTCACATTTAAACTTTTTGATGAATGATGAATTAAGCCGTTGTTGTGTTACGATCACATCTACTAACACAAAAAACAGACGTATCCGTAATCCGAAATCCAATGATTTTACATTAGATCGAGTTTTAATTTCGGCCGTTAGTGAACGCAGTTCTATAAGAGTCAATACAAATCAAGAAAATCCGTACGCTTCGTACGCTCCGATAGCGAACCAGTGGATGCGCAGCTTTAATGTACTCGTGCAAGCACTAAAGCTACTTTGTAGCCGTTATATGTATAGTTTAACGACAGTGCCGTAATTTGCCCTATAATTAAGAACCACATTGTAAGAGACAACTTGCTTATTACGAGCTATGACGTACTCCGTAATTTGGGTTCTGTTTCATGAAAATATATAGTTTTGCAAAGCATAGGCATTTTAAACCTTAGAAAACCTACTTCCAAGATACTTAGAGCTTCGTAGCTACTTCTATTGGTGGTAGGTATCTTAGTGCACACGGCACTGTGCCCCCACTGTGGAATCGACCAGGACACCGCACAGCACACGCTCGAGGAGTTCCCTGCGTGGGCTGCTAAGCTGCGGATCCTGGTCGATTGGATCAAGCAAGATCTCTCTCTGCCAATAGTAGTATCGGCTATGCTGGCAGAGCGTGAAAATTGGAGTGCAGTTGTCTGCTTATATGAGAGCGTCATGCTGCAGAAAGAGACCGCAGAGCGGGATCGAGAGAGCCGATCCCGAACGGAGAAGGACTAGACGGCGCCGGGGTAACAGCCGTCAGCCTGGCCTCAGTGTTGCGCGGCGCTGATTGGGGAGTCTGCGTGCTCATACCAAATGACCCCCGGGAAGACGGCGGTGCGTGCGGTGCATTAAAAAGTGCCTGAGGGTGGCCAAATAGTCGCTTTCCTCCACTAGAAGGGGTGACCGCCTTACAGTTATCCCTTTCGAGATGTGCCGATAGGCGTGGCACCAATGGGTGGCTCTAGTGTGATCGTATGAGGACCTGGAGCTCCCCTTCGGTGCCGAAGATGATTGCTCCGGTGGTTTTGATAGGAGTCCCCTTCACCCTTCCCCGGGAGTTCATGAAGAATTTCCACGGGGATTAACCCCAAAGGTTAAAAAATTGCAAGAGACTAGCTAGGTTAATGCCAGTTAGTCGCCGCCAAACAGTAGTGTTCAAACTTTAAATATTACTGTATTCCGGTTTGTAGGACAATGTAGCTAGTGAAATTGCTGTGTGTAAGAGAATAAACCACAACCGTCTTACTACAAAGAAGATAAAACATTGGTTACACCCATTTTCCTTACCTGCCATTGCGATATTTTGTTTTAAAAGGTAAAGACAAAACATTTTTAACTTAAACGGGTTTAAACAACTTTTTTATATAGTAATGACCCCTAATGACGAACTCAATGTACCACACAGGTCTAGTTCTGGGTAGCATTAAAATTATTATGGGCAGGCGTCACGCTTACTACCATTCGAATGACTTGCTCGTCTCGTCATTCTCGTCTCTCATCCAAGGCTGATCTAAAACAGGTTAGCTTGACCGGGGAAAGACCACGCTCACACAAAATACCGGAGTAAGGTTGCAATATTATATTCGTGGTAGACTAAATCAGAAGCGCTACCTGACCCCTTCCCCCTTAATTTATAATGATCTAGCTGGGACCCGCGGTTTGACCCACGTTTAATTTAAAAGAAATTTAGAGTACTTCGACATAGACACTTAACATAGAATATATACATTGGATTTCAAGGGTTTAATTTATTTTGCGCGGTGCCCTTGTTGTTTTTTTAAAATAAAAGTAGCCTAAGTTATTCCTTCTAACATCAGCTATCTGCCAGTGAAAGTCCCGTCTAAATCAAAAAAAAAGTTTTTTCCGTTATAGGTACCTTCATATGCATTTAGTAAAAAGCTGTTACTTTGACATTACAAACAGACACTTCAATTTTATTTATTTTTAAAGAATAGTGAACCCTCTGATGTCTGTTGCAGGCTACCAGCCGCACCTGGCTGATATTCCGATATCTCGTACTCAGCGCTTTTCCTCAAACTTTGTACGCGCTCAGCCAAGGATTGGAACTCTTTGCACGCGTCTGTTTTTACTGCTACCTTATAAGCCGTTACCATGAAAGTAAGTGTGAAAAGACAAAGTCTTGGTGCGCTCGTTTCAGTAAAAAATGAAAGTAAAAGCCATTTACCATAGCGGAACACGAAAATGACAGAATAGTAAAGTTGAATGATCGAAGGTATTTAAGGAAGGGTGTGACTCATTAAGTTACACATTTCAAAGTTTTGACGGAGGTCGAGATTCGACATAACTTATATAGTTTACTTAGTAGTTAATCGGGCTGTTTAGTTAAGTTTCCGATAGCTACTGAAAATTTACTTTATGAATGCCGATACGAGGTACTGTAGCAACTTGATCATCATTATTTCGGCCGAATGAAGTCCACTGCTGGACACAGGCCTCCCCCAAAGTACACCACAACAACCGATATGGGTGTGTTGTGGGCTCATTGTGGGCGCCACGCTTGGCAGACGGGTTGGCGATCGCAGTTGAGTTGTTAATGTACTTGAAGGACGCTGCTGCCCATCCTCCGGCTAATCCCTTAGGCGACTTTTACGACACCCACGGGAGGAGATAGGGTGGTGGTATTCTGAGCCGGCACCACACGGCAAAAGCAATTTGATACTTGTCTTGGAATAGCTCCCTCAATGCAATGTATCATGTGGTTGATGATTTAAAAATGAAAAGATACCTATGCGTCAAAATCCATGTCACTGTCATCTGGTAAAACACCTAGGAGGCTAACAGCATTGCCACGTGGGGTGGCAATGCAAAATTTTTATCCATATAAAAGACCAGC
The DNA here is from genome assembly GCA_947459985.1 of Diloba caeruleocephala. NCBI lineage: Eukaryota > Metazoa > Arthropoda > Insecta > Lepidoptera > Noctuidae > Diloba > Diloba caeruleocephala. The sequence goes on from OX381613.1 coordinate 6,487,850, forward strand.
CCTCTGGTTACATGAAGATTCGACCAAGCGACTAGCAATATCTTTAAAAGGAGACGTGCACTCGGACCCCGCGACTTGCTTGAGCGTTTTAACTTCAAACACATAGCTTCCGACGAAGTTATTGTATTTTTTGCCCGGTTAAGCAGATATATCCCCCTTGGGATAACTGAGAGAAGCGCATCATAAAAAAAAAGTTATTGTATTTGCACCATTTGACAGTCTCTGCGCCAGCACAACCCACCGAGCTTAAAAGATGAGATGCACGACACAAGTTGCCTCACATACCAAAGGCCTTCCCAACTTCCATGTAGATTGATTTATATAGGAGTTGTGTACTCGTAGCTAATCAGCACGTAATACATTATAATTACTTAAATACAATTTATTGGATTAGTGACCAATTTAAATATTTGGTATACCTCACTACGACTTTTTACTGAGACGATGTAAAAATATTTTTATAACAAACTGTACAAATAAACTTAAGTAACTTCAGTATGAATGACCAGGCTCGAAACAAATTAAGTCTTCCAACTTTTTTTTTCATGAGGTTTAATTTGTTTACGATTCACAAAACAATTCGAAACGAGAGAGCTAATCTTTTCACAAGTTTAAATTAAGGTTTCTCCTAATAAGACTGTAAGTAATATTCTACACAGAAGTGAATAATTCTCTACGGTATAATAAATTAACAAGATAACAGATCTTGATAATTATACCTCTTAGAGTTAAATAAATGTACTTTAATCTCAGAGTAAAATAATATACTCTAGGGAGGTCGTACGACAAATTACATATTTGGCAACATTTCTACAATTTAACAAAATCTATAAATAATTAAAATAAATGAATTGGGAAATCCAAAATTCACACATTAAACGCTCATTTTATATTTAGATTTATTTATTTATTTATTTATTAGAATTAAACACTTTCAAACAGATCTTGTATCTTATAGATTTTAGTTTTTCCTAACGTTTCGAACATTTTGCAGCGTTCGTGGTCGCAGGATGACTAATGTGACAGGCGTAGATACAGATAAAAAAAAACGACCGTACAATTCTAGTAAAAAATTGCTTCGGTGCACGCAACGTTCACTCACAGTGTATAGATCCTTTTCAGTGAAATTTGGGACTTTCTTAAACTCTAATTTATATCAAAATTAGGATGTTTTTTAATTTCAATAGGTTCAGGAAACATTCTTGGTACATATTGTAGTTCTCTTTTGTAAGGACTTGAGGTCGATCAAAAGGTAGAAAACGGTTTGGTTTGTCTAAGGCATGTTCGCACACTGCTAACTTTGTAGAGCGTCTGTCCGTGATGTCAGCTATGTGTTCCTTTATTCTGGTGGGTATACTACGCTATTTTAGCCCTATGTATGTCAACCCACAATCGCAGTCAATCTTGTTAACCCATGTTAACTCTTGCATCTTGTAATGCAATGTGACACTTCACGGCTTTGAGTAGTTGGCTGATCTTCTTGTGCGGCTTGAAATAGGTTTTAACAGAAGCACGCTTCAAGGTATGACCAATTCTGTCGATGACTCTCTTAATAAATGGTATAACAGCGTAATCAATTTACTTTCATAAATTGTCGAAAGCATTTTTTATGGGATATAGATTTATGTTGCGGTCACCATATCAGCGGAAGGTAGTCCTCTGCTGAACAAAGGCCTCCCCCGTCGATTTCCACATTTGTCTCTTCATTTTGGGGGAATCGTGATTTTGATTTTGCGATTATGACCTCTCCGCTTCGCGCTCGAGCGTGCAATTATTGATAAATTTTATAGTATTGCCACAAAATAAATTAAATCTCCCACAATGTATCTCTATGGCATGCGATAAAAGCAACAATAAATAGTAAATCACTTGTTTACGCTTAATACATCCAATAAAATTATTAGAGCTCTCAGAACTTCAATCATAAAACCTCATACAACTTTTCAAAATAACTTCTCAACGATCAAATTTTAACGTTTTTCAAAGAATCTAAAGAAAAGTTCTTAAAATCTCCCATCGATATTCACAATACAAAAAGTTACGAACTCCATTAAACATTGAGTCGATTAAAAGCCTTCTCAGTTGACTTTTCAAGGGTTCACTAATAGGGTGAAGGGCCCAGTACTTGGCCCTTCGCTTTTATTGCTATCTAAAATATTTAATCTTCGTAAATACAATATGAGGTTTTGAAGAAAAAGGTCAAATGAAGGTGAAAGCATTTTGATTCAGTCTATTACGTGTTAATAGACAAAACACCTTATTATCCTTTTTTCTCTTTCTGGAGCGTGAGACTCGCAGAAAGAGACCACTGCACTTCAATTTTCATACTCTTCCAGCATAGCCGACACTAATGCTGTAGAGAGAGATTGCCCGATCCGATCGTCCAGGATCCGCCACTCGTTAGCCTACGCAGGGCACTCCACAAGCGTGTGCTATTCGGTATCCTGGTTGCTTCCACACTGGTGGCACTATGCCTTTCTCCCACGTCCTTGCCCACGCGTGTGAATATACGTATGCACCGAAACAACCGTGACCGGCAACCTGCGTCAGGCGGTAGGTGATGCGCTTGCTCCTCTTGAGCCAGGCTCCGAAGAGCAGCAGGACGGCCCCGACAAACACCTTATGACCGTATACAGTCTGATATTTCATGTTAGGTCAATTGGAACGACCGTCGTTCTTTTTTCAAACAAAAGGGCTGCCAGAGCTTTTGACAATTTACTTGCATTGTGCACATGTGCTCATGTATGTGTGTGCGTACACTTGCTTAATTATGTCGTATCATTAGAGATTCGTGTGTATTGTTCATGGAAACCATTATTTGTTATTTTTAGATATATATCGTTCTTTACTACCAAGAACGGTATGATCATTTTAAATTCAATTAAGGATTAATGAACTGGTCATTCGCGTTTGAATTAATCGGTAATTATTAATTATCGGCCAGTAAAATCCAAATCTGATGGCGCATAATTCGAACATTCACTCTCAATACGATTAAACTCGTTTTGTCAAGTACCTCCGGCTCATATAAAATATTTATATCACTAGTTTTCGAAAAAGTGTTTGGGAAGTTTCTCGCTAGACACATTTTGACATATAGAGGATGGACGTAAAAGTAGACAGACATGACGAAAGGGAAGGTCACAGACTAGGTAGTAAGATACTTCGGGAAGGTATTTTTTGCCATTTGGATATCTAAAATGAAATTTTAATCCAGAAAGAAAACTTCCTAAACTTTATATTACCTACCTTTTAGAACCGTGCCAACCCCTGAAGCGTCACACCTTTATCACGCCGTGAGAGATAAGAAAACTTTAATCAACTTTCTTTTGACAAAATACTCGCGTAGAATAATAAGAAGCAAATTTGCTGGGGTTTCCTCATACGTACTACACGCATGCGCAGTATGTAAATCAGTAAGGGTGACATCACAACAAGAACTTGGTATAGTTACTTATTCAGGCAACGTTATGAAGTCGCTTTTGACAGTGGAAATAATTTTAAGGTGTAATATATGTTAAAATGAAAACTCGTGTTTAATAAGAACGCATTTTGAAGTGAAACTACTTTAGCACCGTTGTGATTAGAAAATTCAATGAAACGAAAAAGCGACACCAAAAAGAGGCAAACTACTAGTAGAATGTGTCCGTTAAAACTAGTTTTAACTAGACAAACCGTAGGCATGCAAGTGTTATCAGGGTTAAAAAAATACCCACGAAGACCAAGCCGCTTTGTTTCGTTCCCACGTTCACCTTCTAACCTAACCTGTCCAAATCAGATGGGCCTTAGAAGACTGAATGGCGAAAAACGCGTCTGGTCTAGTTTACCAACCAGTTAGCCAACCAATTTCTAATAACGTTTGAGTTATATGTAGTTTTTCATTGTACATAAATAGTTTCTTTGTAGCGAGCTCACATTATTGTTGTTGTATTTTGCTGAACATATATTGTGTTTTTTTGGTAGGTATTGACCCAAGCTCTCACCCCCTGCAGTATGTCGTGCTATTTACTGGACACCCTGTATAATTGTTCACAGATACCGTGACTACACTGATAAAACTCTATATCATTTGCCGACATTAATCACCTTTAAATCACGGCCAATGAATTAATTAAAAGCAATAAAAGATCGGACTGCAATGAATTAATCTGTCTAGTGGCAAAGCAAACGGTGGCGTATATAAATAAAGAAATAAAACCGAGGTAGACATAAATAAAAAATTTATTAGTCGAGGAGCCACGTGTGAATACGTAGATTAAGGGCGGATCCAGGAGGGGGATCATGGGGATCATGACCGCCCTGGGCCTTTTTTTTTCCGGGGATACTGCGTGGTTATGTGGAACTTGCACCCACTAAAAACCCCGCTTGCTGAACTGCATCCGCTTTTTGATGGACCGCAAGTACTGTGTGATACTACCTTCGCGGCCCATCAGCTGTTGGCCCACTTTGGCCTACCAGTCACATACGGCGATGCATCCAGGGCATCGCCTCAACTCCAGAGCCATGCAATGCGGACGGCAAACTCCCCGATCTACCGCCCGCTGGATACTGTTAGGGCGGCATCAGGCGGGCATTCTGCCGCCTGCGCCGACCTATCCGCCTGCGACTGACCCCCCTGGGCCTAGGTCAACCACTGATAATATTTCTAACCTAATTGATGTCAATTTAAAAAAAGTACTTTATAGTATAATGACTGGTCAAGCCTTACATTGGTGAGTTTATACGACAAAAAAATCGTAATTACTACCAGATAAAAGCTCGATAGAAGGTCAAATCACAATATTCCACTTTCTAGATTTCTCTAGTCTTAGTTTACGAGGGTATTCGTATCGCCAACCCGTCTGTCAAGCGTGGCGATTACGGTAAAAACCCCGAATGAGCACACAAACTCAGACCTGTCATTGTGATGATGATTCTGGGAGGCCTATGTACAGCAATTGAAGTCTTTCAGCTGAAATGATGATAATGAGAGATGTCATGGGTAAAATAAAATCTGAAGAATTTGCCATCCTAATAAACTTGGTTCTGTATGAATTCTCACAATTTTTTTATGGGCGAATAGTTTTGTAAATCTCAAAATATATTTAGGCATCATTCCTGTCCTTGGTTGACCATTTTGAACTTCATGAAAACACTATGTCTTATTATTCTAAGACAATGCTATTGCGTCACTACGATATCGATTCGTTTTTTTTAAATAGAATTTAAAGTTCACAATAATCATCATTTCGGCCGAATAAAGTCCACTGCTGGACACAGGCCTCCCTCAAAGATCACTTCAACGACCGAAATCGGTGTGTTGTGTGCTCTTTGGGGGTTTTGCCATAATCGCCACGCTTGGCAGGCGGGTTGGCGATCGTAGTTGAGTTGTTAATGTATTCTAAGGACGCTGCTGCTCATCCTCCAGCTAATCCCTTAGTCGCCTTTTACGACACCCACGGGATGAGATGGGTTGGTGCTATTCGTAGCCGCCACCACACAATACAATTATTTAACCCGTTCACATGACAAAGAATTTTTGATCCATATTTTCAGTACCTTTTTTTTTTTTTTTTTTTGTTGGTGCCCAGTGGAAATTCTTCATGAACTTCCTTCGCCCCGGGGAAGGACTAAGGGGTATCCTGGACTCCTACCGGCTAAAACCACTGGAGCGGTCATCTTCGGCACGTAAGGGAGGCTCCAGGTCCTCGTATGATCACACTAGAGCCGCCCACTGGTGCCACGCCTATAGGCACATCTCGGAGAGGGTGGCTGTAAAGCGGTCAAACCCCCGGGGGGGGATTGTAAAGGATCCCCCAAAGCGTCCCACGGCAGCGCGTGACCACATGCGTGCTACCGTCTTCTCTTGGGTCGCTTGATGTGGGCACGCAGATTCCCCAATCGACGCACCCGCGAACCCAGAGGTCCCCACCTTAAAGCAACGGCAGGGTTTTTCGGGCGTATCGGAATTAGGCGCCAGGGCGGTTGTTACCCCGGCGCCGTCTCCTTCTTCTTCGAGCGGGATCGGCCCTCTCCCGATCTCGCTCTGCGCTCTCCTTCTGGAGCATGACGCTCTCACAGAAGGAGACCACTGCATTCCAGTTGTCGTGCTCTGCCAACATAGCCGACACTACTGCTGGCAGAGAGAGATCTTGCCCAATCCGATCGACCAGGATCCGCCGCTCGGCGGCCCACTATTTTCAGTACCTAGCTCCAGGTTAACACGCCAACGGTGTGAATTAAAATAAACAGACCATTACTTACCTTGTATAAAATAATTTATTAGAAATAAAAAAGTACAAAATCTTCTTCGCATAATCTGCAATACTTACTACTAATGTGCTTGCATCTGAGACAATGTGAGCACAAAAAGATAAAAATGTCTGCCATTTGAGATATTACGCGTTTTGTTTTAATTTCCAAGGAAGACACACAGCATAAATATTTTAGTTCATTATTCGCACGTGTGCGCTATCTCGGGCCAGGTGAAAAAATCTCAAAGCAGTTGAAAACTTATGACGCAGTAATCTGGCAACGGGCTTTGGAATCATCATATCAGCCACAGGACGTCCACTGCTGAACAAAGGCCTCCCCCTTAGATTTCCACAACGAGCGGTCACATGCCGCTCTCATCCAACGACTCCCAGCGACCTTCACCAGATCGTCTGTCCACCTCGTTGGAGGTCGTCCCACGCTGCGTTTTCCGGTGCGCGGTCTCCATTCGAGAACCTTTGTGCCCCAACGGCCATCAGTTCTACGAGCAATGTGCCCTGCCCATTGCCACTTCAGTTTACTAATCCTTTCAGCTATGTCGACAACTTTAGTTCTTCTACGGATCTCCTCATTTCTGATTCGATCTCGTAGAGAAATACCAAGCATAGCTCTCTCCATAGCTCGCTGAGTGACCTTGAGCTTTCTTATGAGGCCCATTGTGAGTGACCACGTCTCTGTTCCATATGTCATCACTGGTAACACACACTGGTTAAAGACTTGCGTCTTGAGGCATTGCGGTATTGTTGACGAAAAGACGTTGCGAAGTTTCCCGAACGCTGCCCAGCCGAGTCGGATTCGACGATTGACCTCTTTCTCGAAGTTGGACCTACCTAACTGGACAGTTTGTCCTAGGTAGACATACTCGTCAACAACTTCGAGAACAGAGCTCCCAACGGATATTGGGGTGGGCACGACATGGACATTTGACATGACTTTTGTCTTGCCCATGTTCATTTTAAGGCCCACCTGTTGGGAAACTCTGTTGAGATCATCGAGCATTGTGCTGAGCTCTTGCAGCGATTCTGCCATGACTACGATGTCATCGGCAAATCGAAGGTGAGTGATATACTCGCCATTGATGTTAATGCCGAATCCTTTCCACTCCAGTAGCTTGAAGGCATCCTCCATTGCAGCGGTGAACAGTTTCGGGGAAATGACGTCCCCCTGTCTCACACCTCTCTGCAATGGAATTGCCCCCGTGCTCTGTTCATGTACTCGGACCGACATGGTGGCGTTTCTGTATAAGCACTTCAACACTTCAATGTACCGATAGTCAATCTGGCACCGCTGCAGAGATTGCAGCACTGCCCAGGTTTCGATCGAATCGAAGGCTTTCTCATAGTCCACAAACGCCAAGCATAGTGGCAGATTATACTCCTCGGTCTTCTGTATAACCTTCCGCAGCGTATGGATGTGGTCTATGGTACTGAAACCTTTTCGGAAACCGGCTTGTTCGGGAGGCTGGAAGTCATCAAACCTGCGCTCGAGACGATTCGTGATGACCCTTGAAAACAGCTTATAAACATGGCTCAGAAGTGAGATGGGTCTATAATTCTTCAATAGGGTGTTATCACCCTTTTTGAAGAAGAGCACCACCTCACCTCTGTTCCACGCTTCCGGCGTTGTGCCCTCGAGTAAGACGGAATTGAATAGCTTCTGAAGGACTTTAAGTACCGGTGTTCCACCCGCTTTCAGAAGCTCTGTCGTAATTCCGTCTCCACCCGGCGCCTTGTTATTTTTAAGCTGTTTCAAGGCCATCCTAATCTCGTACAGGCTGATGTCCGGGATATCCTCGGTATAGTGTCGGGTTAGTTTGGCTCGCGGGTCTTTGTCAGAGCCAATGGTAGGTATAGTAACCGAGGTGTATAACTGCCGGTAGAAGTTCTCAATCTCTCTCAAAACCTCTGGCTTAGTCGACGCTACACTGCCGTCCTCGGTCTTCAGCTTCATAATACGACTTTGCCCAATAGACTTGTCTCTTGCGAACACTTTGGAGCCTTGATTCCGCTCAATCGCCTCTTTAACACCGTTAGTGTTAAAGGTGCGGATATCGTGCCGCAAGGACTTCCATATCCGTCTATTGAGCAGTCGGTATGCTTCAGCATCATCGGAAGACTGCAGCGTCATGGCGCGTCTTTCTGCCATAAGGTCGAGAGTGTGATCGGAGAACTTTTTTGGTCTACCTTTACGGTGGGCTTTAAAGAACTTAGACCCAACCGTTTGGACAGTTTCTACAAACCTACCATTTAAATCGTCCACAGATACGCAATGTTCCAGGCACTCGAAGCGGTTTTGGAGTTCGAGTTGAAAGCTCTCGGGGTTTTGGATATGAGCACTAGAGGGCCGGAGCGTAGACCTCATCAGACGAGACCTCTCAACTTTGAGATTAATATTCAATGTGCCTCTTACCATTCGGTGATCACTACCGGTTTTCACCCTGTGGATCACAGAGACATCATTGAATATTTGTCTTTTATTGGTCATGATGAAGTCAATCTCATTCCTCGTGGAACCATCGGGACTCATCCAGGTCCACTTCCTGTGAGGCGGCTTTTGGAAAAAGGAGTTCATCATAAAGAGTCCCTCCTTTTCCAAAAAGTCGGCCAGCCTCTGTCCCCTGGGGTTCCGTTGCCCATATCCAAATTGCCCCACTCTCAACTCACCATCGCATCGAGTGCCCAGTTTTGCGTTGAAGTCCCCCATCACAACAGTGAAATGTGTCTTCGAGGTATGTATGGCCCTACTTACGTCCGCATACATACTCTCTACTTCATCATCTGGGTGTGTCGAGGTCGGTGCGTAGACCTGTATGACCTTCAACGAATATCTCTTGGATATTCTGAGTATAAGGTACGCTACCCTGCTCGACACACTTTCGATGGCCACTATACTGTTAATGAGGGACCTGCGGACGAGAAACCCGACACCACCTTGAGACAGATGTTCGCCTTCCCGGTAGTAGAATAAGTTGCCGGATTTCAGGGTTATCGTGTCCTCCCCCTCTCTTCGGACTTCTGATAGACCCATGATATCCCAGTGCAACTTATCTATTTCTTCTTCCAGCTCAACAATCTTTTCGTCTGCCCTCAGTGTGCGTGTGTTATATGTCACCAGGGCCAGTTTTCGGTTTGGGTGGTAGCCGGATCCCATCCGGAGATTCTTAGCACCCCCTGCCCCGCCGTTTCCGTGGCCGCTACCATGACCAGGAATGGCGGGGCTGCCGGGAACTGGGGGCCGGTGCTTATGTTGTGTTGTCATTTTGGGGGGAATTTGCCGATACTCACCACGCTTGGCAAGCGGGTTGGTGAGCGCAGAGTTGCTACTGCTCAGCAAAAGGGACGCTGCTGCCCATCCCTCTGGTTAAGAGTCCCTTAGTCGACTTTTACGACCTCCACGGGAGGAGATGGAGTGGTGCTATATTCTTAATCCGGGCACCACACGGAATATTTCGTCGAAAAAAGAGAATTTATATGACAAAAAGTCTTGGTACCTCTAGGCGTTATTATTATTATTAACGCTGTGGGTTCAAAGCCTGGTGTGTTCCAATGGGACTATATTAAAGTAGGCACGGCTACATATCAAGCTAAATTTTTCCAGTATAATCTGGTCTCGCATTGTATACGGTTTCCTTACGATGAGAGATCATCATGAACTAGATCGTTATATCTTTATATATATAATTCTTCTGTACGTGTGTATGTCACTGAACTCCTCCTTAACGGCAGGACCGATTTTGATGAAATTTTGTGTGTATGTTTGAGTTGGTCCCTGGATTGTTTAGATTCAGAATTGGACCCGGTAGGTGGCGCTGCAATCGGGTTTGCCTGGGCGAAGCTGGGGCGGGCAACTAGTATATACAGGTTGTCTAGTAAATAGCACGACATACTGCAGGGGGTGAGAGCTTAGGTCAATACCTACCAAAAAACACAATATATGTTCAGCAAAATCTTACGGATTTACAGTAGTACAAAATTTTCCGAAATATCGAAAAATCTCTACTTTGACACAGATTTTTAAGCATCTCGGAATAAAATTTCCTTTTCTAGTTTTTTTTTTACCCCAAATTATTTGTGAATAGTTACTTTACTCATTGATAAGTCTTTATTCTATTAAAACCAAAAAGGTTATCAAGAAATACAATTTTTATTTAAATTTTCACAGTACAATTTTCTTATCGCTCAATTTTGTACTACTGTAAATCCTTAAGATTTTGCTGTTTTTTGGTAGGTATTGACCCAAGCTCTCACCCCCTGCAGTATGTCGTGCTGTTTACTGGACACCCTGTATATATATATATAATTTGATGTGTAGCCATGTGTACTTACTTTCTTAGTTTATTGAAGACGCAACATGCAGTGAGCAAGCGTTGTGATCAATGCTCGTTTCTTCTCTGTATGCGAAGAGGTCTTTGCCTTGAAGTGGGACATTATTATATACCCACATAGTGCCAAACACAAGGGAAATGTTTCCACTACTTCTTACTAAACTACTTGTGGCCTTCTACTTTACACACACATTAATCCGTGAACGTCCACTGCTGAACATGCTAAATGTTCACAACAGTGAGCGGTCATGGGGATAGTGCCATAATCATCACCATCATATCAGCCAAAGGACGCCCACTGCAAAACAAGGGTCTCCCCCATAGATGTCTACAATGAGCGGTTAGATGCCACCCGCATCCAACGACTCCCAGCATCCTCCTCCAGGTTGTCTGTCTATCTCGTTGGAGGTCTACCCACGCTGCGTTTACCGGTGCGCAGTCTCCACGCGAGAACTTTTTTGCCCTACGACCACATCAGTTCTACGAGCAAAGTGCCCCAGCCATTGCTACTGATCATAATTGGCAGGCGGTCGCATAAGGTTTACCTATACTTAGTACAACTGGACTCCAAAGAAAAATAAATTCAAGTCACACAGGACCAACTAAAAGTTAATGAACAATCACTTAATAATCATAAAAAGGCGAACCTTACTATCCAGCTCCACAAGGTTAAGTTGAGGGTCATACTATTCTCAACGGTATTCTCTGCACTTCATAAGACTTCTCGTCAACATCAACGAGGTCAACCCCATGGGAGCAGTAAGTATCCATCGTGCAAGCCAGTCAACACAATTCGTGCATTCACTAGCTTGAAGAGGTTAGCTACCACAGTCTAGTTGTCCTAATACGGTTCAATGAATTTAACCGATAACCTGATAACGTATGTCGCAGACGGTTTGCAAGAGGTGTTAATCGCGCAAACGCCGTATTTAAGCAGGTTTTCAAATTCAGCCCAATTTTGCTTCAACTCAAAAAATAGATTATTTTTTTAAACTGTAATAAAATCTCATACTAATCGCTGGACCCGCTCACTGACGGATCATCATAACCTTTAGGGTTCTACCTGATAGCTCACAATCTTTAAATTTCGCACTTTGGGCACAAACACTACCGGTTTTGTGCCCGAAGTGAAGGACTAAATCCGAAAATCTCCTGTGATATAGTTATTCCCTATATACATATATCTCTCTACCCATATTCTCAAAATTACTCTCTTTTTAACACGCTTTTCTTAGCTTGGTATGTATCTATGAATCTATGTATCTACGTAACAGATTTATTGAACTCGATTTTCATCCCCTTCTAAACGTCGCATTGATTTGAAACTTCACACACGCATCAAGGACCGATGATAATGCAATAATTTAAATAGTTTGTCCCATTATCCTCGCCAGGATCCTCAGGATTAGCGATTTTTTCATCTCTGATACCCGGAAAAAATTATAATTTCATCGACATACACAAACTTGCACAAAAAATAATACCTCCATAAGATGTCAATTCAATTTTCCATGGCAAGAGTCGATGAGACTCGAATAGTGTCTCATTCTTCAGATGATTTTATCTGTAATGGAGGGGGAGAATTTGTTAACTTAAACTTCGAGAGGAAGATGCTTGGGTAAATAATTACCACCCGGGGTTATTGAGACTATGGACAGGCAACATAGACATTCAGTCATGCGCAATACAAAAAAAAACGTTTTCTTGTAGTTAGCCGCACTGAAAAATAGATAATAAATAATAGTTTAAAAAAACACAATCATGTTTTAAGAAATGAAATGGAATTAGGTAATAAACTCGAATCCCTATTCGTGTTTTTTAATATGAGATGGTAGTTTTGACAAAAGTCACCCCGCGAATCAAAGTGACCCTCATCTATGGTAGGTACTCCATATGTCATACAGCATGTTGCTGTAGTGCTACGTCACTGGAAATGTAGGATGGAACGTGGCAAAAATTTCAATTGCTGAAGGTTATTCGCTCTTGTCGGCGCTTAAATCATGATTGTGTTCCGGTTGGCCACCGAATTTTAAGAATGTAGCACTTCTCCATCTCGTTCCTTGGATGTCGTAAAAAGCGACTAAGGGACTATAAACCAGAGGGATGGACAGCAGTGTGCCTTCTGTAGCCATTCTACGCTCAACAACCCGACTGCCAAGAGTGGTGAGTACTGGCAAATTCCCCCAAACTGACACAATCGTGGAAATCTTTGTTCAGCAGTGGATGCCCTTTGGCTGATACATGATGATAAAATTATGTGTTCTGATTGGACGGGCATTATAGCCAGTGAATTTACTGGGCATAAATGACTAAATAACAAATATCTCGAAGGAACGAGCGCAGTGTGGTGCCACGCAGGACTAGTCTTGGGTAGCATTGCAATTGTTATGGGCAGCAGTGACCCTTACTACCAGGCAAATGACTTGCAAGTCACGCCTCAAGCTCGCATAAAAAAGGGCCACAGCTGGACGTACTTCTCTCCAAAAATAAAGTCATTGTCCGTAGTCACCATGCGCCATGCGGTTGACCAATAAGGTCAAATAATATTCATAAAATTTACCTACCAACAAAACTACCGCAATAAATCTATCAAAATTACGCTGTTTTAGGGATTTGTCGGTCTCAATATCACCTAAATGTTTCCCGATAAAATGTCAAGTATAAAAGATTTATCGCCGTTCAAAATTGTTGCAATCTTTTAAAGCGTTTCGCCCCCGTCTAGACTAAGTGCTTTGGTGACTTAGTTGTGAGCTATAAAATATAGCTGAGTGAGCATTTGGCTAGATATTCATTATAAGGATACCTCATCCAATAGAAGGTAATAGAAATAACAGTTTTAATGTAGGTAACTTCTTTTCTAGTTTTGTCTGAATTTCAATGGTTGTATTTTCGTATCGATAAGATGTGTTTTAAAAATATTTATATATCAAGATATTAATGGCTAACGAATTACATTTTTTATTCCACACCCAATTTACTATCCTAACCGTAAACTTTGAAAGCTTTCCTAGTATTCTTATCAAGTTTTCTAATATCAGGAAGTTTATTCTGACTAAAGTTAAACTATGTGGTAAAACCAGAGTAATAACATCGTAACGAAAACTGATACCATGAATTCAGTACATGATTCTGGAATCCTCAGCGTTAGAATTTTGCGTCGGTCTCTTCATGAATTTACTGATATTGACGGAATGGTTGGTGCAGTGGCTGATGCAGTCGGCTGCTGCGCTCCGGGTCGTGGGTTCGATTCCCGCACGGAACAAATATTTGTATGATCTGCAGGTAGTTGTTCCGGGTCTGGGTGTATTGTATGTGGAATTCATGTCTGTAAATGCACCCACGACACAGGAGAAATCCTAGGGTGGGGCAAAGTTTAAAAAAAGAGAAAGAAAAAAAAAGATATCTTTTTCCAATTTATTTAACTGGTACCGTATAAAATAAAAAATTTGTTCTCCAAATTCCGTCTCACCGCACAAGTTTTATTTGTATCTCCTTCGCTGTCTCAGCGATTAAATACTGGAACGTGCTTCCCTTTTACTTAAAAAAAGCTACTAGTAAATTTTCATTCGACCGGAAAGTTCGGCAATACTACTTGAAATAGCAGCATTCCTAATCGTCAATTACGGGCATCGTTATAATGATTACTAAGATAAAATTACGTATTATATTTAGCATATTTTAATTTATACATATAACATATGTGTTATGTATTGAACCATATTTTTAGTATCTATATCTGAATGTATCTTATAATTATCATTCATGAAATACCTATTTGTTTTTTGTACCTCTTACAATTCTTTTCTTTTTACTGGTAGAGAATGCCATTTATGGCAAGTCCACCTTGTACCAACTACATGAAAGTATAAATAAATAATAATTGCTTTAACTATCCTAACGCTATTTTGAATAAAATCACAATAAACTGTATTTTTTACTTAAAAATTCAATGTAATTAAACACTAAGAGCCATACCTCACCTGGACGTCATGGTGACGTCGCCAAGTACGTAGCCAAATAATGAATATTGAAATTCATGGCGGTTAACACTTGGCTATGGATTGGCCACGTTTGCCAATTTGGAAGCGTAGCCACTACCGATGCCACGCTATGCGGAGTTTGTAAACTGGCACGCTAGCGACGTAGCAAGTAAAATATACGTGTAAACCGCGCCGCACTTCAGTCGCCAACCATCCCCAGAAGTAAAGGCCCATCAATCCACTTCTCATTTTATTTATTTACACTTTTATGAACAATGGTTTTATGAACAACAACCTGCGCTTAGGCAGACTTAATGCCAGATGGAATTCTCTACCAGCCAACCTTATTATAGAAAAATGACTTTTGATAAAGAAAGATTCATTGTGGAGGTAGAATACAGGCCGTGCTTATGGAATAATAATAATAAGTTTTTTACTAGCGACCAGATATGTTACAAAACAAATGAGCTCTGTCTCCTGTACTAGGTTGTAACCTGTATCCCAGAAGACAGTGCCTTCCCTAGTATATAGATTTAGATATTCGGTAAGTACATACAAGCAAGTACATCATAAAAATCATAATAAATGCAAAAATAATATAAAATAGGAATAATATAAAATTCCGAGCGTAATTTAAAATTATTGGGATAAATTAGTAAATTTAAATATTTTGCAACGTCCATTCCTGACGACGCAAGTGAATGAATGACATCGAGATAGGTAGGTGGCTTGGTTACTCTTTGGCTAATCTGTTTGGTGACCTTCGGTTGCCAGAGGTAGCCAATTCTAAACTGCTGGCGCCGTGGCCATGGCGTTCCAGTGAGGTATGACTCTTATAGGCTGCTGTTTCGCTACAGTTCACGGCTGAGGTCATCGCTCGTAGCAGCATAAGAATATCATATCATAGTACAATAATCACGTATAGTTTTGATCGCGTTGTTTACGATACATTGCGTGTTCAGAAATGACAAAAACTGTAACCTATTATTTCCAGGATAAATGGCTTGCCTATTTTCATTATAGGCCGCCGCGTCACTTTCCCGTTCAAGTTAGCACTTCTCCCTCCCGTCTCTTGCTCGCGCCGGCCCGTGCCGAGCCTGTAGCTTTAAATGTCCCTTAATACATTTTAAAACAATAGCTTGTTATTCCCAGCAACGCCCTAAGCCGAGGTCCGTGTCCCGCAGGGGCGCCCTTAGCGAAAGATGCTTAGTTTTAAATATTAATTTTAAGCCTGGCTGGGGGCCTCCTTTGGCTTCACCAGAAATGACCGGTTAAGCAACCACATTTCCCAGAAATGAATACGAGAAGCCCAACAAAAAAATAAAACATTATAGGCCTAAGTGTAACCTCTTCTAAAGTTTTCGGTACGTTATCACTTACACCCCCCTACTTACCCCTTGTAACCCCATAATATCACAACCGCTACACATTCATCAAATAAATATAACACGAAAGCTTAGAATATACCTACTATGTCCGGGTTTATGTAATCACGTTGCAGTATAATTTGTGCAGTCATTAACTGCTCTAATGGTATCGTCATAAACGTTATGGGCCGCACTCGTAAATGTAACGAATATACATTTAATAACTGCTTTTATCGCTTTTAATTTTAGAAACCTCATGTTGCTTCGATAACGCTTGTGACGTGTTTTGTCGTTGCTAAAGTGATGCGTTAGTTTCGTTTGACCTTTTAAGTAAAGAAAAACCCTCGGCTATGTTTATTTACATTATGTGCATTATATAGTCCTCGATCTCCTCCCATGGATATTGTAAAGGGCGACTAGAGGAATCTAAACCAGAGGAATGGGCAGCAGCGTAATTTTTGGGGAACAGCAACCATTCTGGGCTCACCATTATGCTGCTGTGGTGAGTTCTGGTAAATTCTCCTTAAATAGACAACACAATTGTGGAACTCTATGGGGACGGCCTTTGTTCAGCAGTGGACGTGCTTTGGCTGATATGATGATATAGTTACTCAAAATAAAGATTAAACCATCATTATCATAAAATTGATCAGAAGCTTTTTATTTTTCAGTTTTGTTTCGTTCGGGTTTAAGAAAGTATGTTGTTTATCTAATCAAAGTTTGTAAGTTGTACAGATAACATTTCTCCTCTAATTAAGTGAAAAACCTTAAAGGCCCCGTCTTACCCCACCTTCCTCTACCAAGCAGGGATGTTCTTATACCAGTATAATATTCTTGGCTTACCAAAAAAAAAAACAGCAGTACTATTCTGTAAGAACTCACTAACAAACTCACTAGTGAATCCGCAGTGAAAAGAATTAAAAATAATACGAAACTAGTGATTTCACTACGGATTCGGAAGTGAGTTTACTAGTGAAGACGACTCACTTATGAATCCGTAGTGAAATATAGTAAAAACAATACGAAATTAGAGATTTCACTGCAGATTCAGAAGTGAGTTCTTAGAGACTAGCGTCGCAGGAAGAAAATCTGATACGTGTAACTTCAAAGCGCTTCCAAACTCGCATCTCTAGTTCTCTACAATATATTACAAGTTAGTAGTACAACTTTGACAAAACTCTGCTACACACATTGTTCACTTTGCGGCTATGCTTATTGCTATATACTTATTATGCGTTACAATTATGCGTTGTTTATGCCACAACCGCTTTGATACTGTTTGTCTAGAGTAGCTAATTCAGTTTAATTTAGAAAAAAAAATGCGTGGAATTTAAGGAACATAGAGAATAAAAAAAAATGTTTGGTGCTTGCTTTCTTTTTTCCTTTTCGTATTACTAAATTACGATATGGCAAACCTTGTATCAGAATTGTTCACGCCACGCAACGGCTTCCGACTTGGCTTAACGACTGTCCCTATTATATTTCACAAATTCGTGATTAGTACACATGCATTTACAAAATATTTACATTTTCTCAGTAAAATACATCATACAAAGTGCACTAATTTGTAGGACACGTAACCTTGCTTAGTTTAAATTTAGAATTGAGTCTCAAAGGCCAGCACTATTCATACGTATTCGCTTAAAACCTTTTCATAAACAAAACTATACTAACAAAACATTTAAACTTTCTCGGATAAACTCTCTTTGCATAATGTAGTAATTACAAGGACGCACACGCTAACACATTAGAATCCGTAATAACAAAAGCCACATTTTCCCTAAGGCCTGTTATTTGTGTTCAACTCAGGGAATCTTTACCGACAGTACATATTATACTACTTACAGTTGCAAATATCTCGAGTAACTACTTCATATAGAAATAAATGTGTAATTAGTCTTCCTACACGGGCTCAAGTATTTTCACATTGTAAGGTCTGCTGAACTTCATCAATCGTCTTCCAAAATATTAACAGCTATATTTGACAAGAGTGCATTCTGTATGGGCCCCAGAATATATATTATAATAACCTTCCGAAGAAAGTAAAACAAAACAAAAAAATTGTTCCTTTAAAAATAAATTACTTAAATGTAAGTAAATTAATTAATTATTAAATATGTAATAAAATTAATAATATCATAATGACGGTTATTCTTATTCTAATATTTGTAATTGATAAATGTGGCCGGGTTGCTGTAAGGCCTAATATAATATTCAGTTTATTTTGATTTGCAAGTCAATTATCACAACTGGATATTTGCAAACCTAGGGTATGATATAAAGAACTTTTGTCTTATTATGCAGGTATCACCTCATGTAGATCCATGTTCTGGCAAACAAATTATTAGAATTTGAAACAAATTTATGCAACATACTTTAGTCTCAAGGACGCGAACTTACATATTTTTTAATTTAAATATAGAATGACTTGTAGCTTCGTCACGGCAGGCCCCAAGGTCAGGACATTCTTTGTTATAAATTTTGTTTCCCAAGTGACGAAATATAAATTAATGGAAGCCACGCATGCGTATGGTTGTGACGAAAATAGAACAGAATAGAATAATGTATTATACTCCATTTGAAACCTAAAAAGAAAACTGAAAAAAGTATGAACATATAATGTTTAACGAACAATGTCATGCCCCGCCCATCGCCACTTCAGCTTAATTCTTTTGGAAATGACGGCAGCTTTAGCTCTTCTAGGAGGTTTCCCGAACTCTGACTACTTAAGTCGGATTCGATGATTGATAGAAATGATAGCGGTTGAGGTGTTCTCGAGCGGAGACCGCCCATCGGAAAACGCAGCGTAGGACGGCCTCCAACATGATGGATAGACATCCTAATGAAGGTAGTTGAGAGTTGTTGGATACGATCAGTATGTAACCGGTCGTTTTGGAAATCGATTGGCGAGGCATTTGTTCAGTGCGGTAGAGCACTGGTCCCCCATAGTAAAAAAAAGTTTTCAAGCTCATACCAGTTAAAACACACGTGTTTACAATTATATTATAATTGGTCGTATGCTAAGAATACCACCACCCCATTTCATCACGTGGGTGTTTAAAAAGCGACTATGAAATTAGCACACCGGTGCACCACCGGATGGTTTTGTCACAATCGCCACGCTTGGCAGTCGGGTTGGCGATCGAAGTTGAGTTGTTAATGTACTCAAAGGATGCTGCTGCCAATCCTCCGGCTAATCCCATAGTCGCCTTTTACGACACCCACGGTATAAGATGGGTTGGTGCTATTCGTAGCACCGGCACCATAAACTATATAGATATAATTTATGTCTATCCCCAAGAGAAGAAGCGTGATCGAAACATGTGAATACCAACATTCGAAACCGATCCTAAACATCAATTTAACTTAATGATATGCCTTCAACTTTTCAAATTGAATTACTAGTTTCTGATTACTTCTAAAGTTTCCCTTTTATCTGCTCAACCTTAGTTTCGACGAATTATTACGAGCAATAATGGAAGTTTACCCCTTGATTGTATTGAGCGAGATTGTAGCTGTTGGCTGTTTTTGACTAATTTTCAATTGATTGTAAATGTGGTAGAGTAAGTTTGGTTTAAATTGTAATTCAATTCTTGGTGTTAATTTGATCTGATTTGTTATTAAATAAATGATTAATTTATTACCATTTTGTTTCTCACACACACAAAAGTTACACACTAAAAGTTTAGAAAATCCGTATGATGTACCTGTTAATATTTTCATTGTTTTTCAAAGTAGTCTCCAGTCCTTTCTAAGCACCGTCGCATGCGATGGAACCATTGACTAAAGCAATGAGCCTACTCTTCTTTAAGTATCTCTTCCACGTTTTTTGCGAACGCAACCAACGGCATTTTCGGGTTTCATTATGCGAATTCCTCCTAGTTTATCTTTTATTTTGGAGAATGACCCACCAATTCCACACGGTCCATAGACAAATATTCGAATGTCCGTCTGACGGAGTGATCTGGAGCATTGTCATTATGGAGGAGATTATGCTTCTTGCGCGCTGTTGTCGAACATTTTCCAAGACAACCGGTGAGCAAAGACTTATATACCAATTACAAATAATCGTCATCGTGTGATTGCTACGACCACGTTTAAACACATTAAAGCAGTTATCAACAGTGGCACGAGATGGGCTTCATTATAAAACGCCAATCGAACAACGAAATTCGTAATAAATTATGGGAAATTTTCTCTAGTCAAATTCAGTTCACGCACGACACGCACTTTTTAAATTGCCGCCAATTTGTAAAAACAAATGACATATGAATTCAATGTACTAAACAGCTTCCAAAAGAATACTTTATTCGAAATTCATGTACAACTAAATGAAAGCATTGTTGTAGCTAAAAGTTTATTTGATCTAACCACATTAATGTTGAAATCATATTTTAAATTAAAGGTCAACATGAGAATAGTCATAGTGGTTAAATAAAATAGTTATCTGAAATATTGGTGATGGCTTTAATTACATTTTTATAGGTGCACAAGTCAACTAAAATTGTTGTTTTGAATAAAGCATTATTTCATCATCATCATCACATCAGCTGAAGGACATCCATGTCTGAACAAATGCTTTACCTATAGATTTCCACAACGACCAGTAACATGTCACCCGCATCCAACGACTCCCAGGCCTTCACCAGGACTTCTTTCCATGTCGTTGGGGCTCATCCTACGCTGCGTTTGCCGATGCATGGTTTCCTCTCGAGACCCTTTTTGTCCCAACGACCATCGCTTCTACGAGCCGATAAATTATCTATAAGTTTTTATTAGATTACCTGTTCATGATATTTTCTTACGGCTTACGGAAATATTGCGTATATATGCGTAGATTGGGGAATCTGCGTGCTCACACCAAGCGACCCAAGAGAAGATGGTAGCACGCATGTAATCACGTGCTGCCGTGGGACGCTTTGGGGGATCCTTTACAATCCCCCCGGGAGGGTGACCGCTTTACAGTCACCCTCTCAGAGATGTGCCTATAGGCGTGGCACCAGTGGTCGGCTCTAGTGTGATCATACGAGGACCTGGAGCCTCCCTTAGGTGCCGAAGATGACTGCCCCAGTGGTTTTAGCCGGTAGGAGTCCGGCATACCCCTTCGCCCTTCCCCAGGGCGAAGGAAGTTCATGAATAAGTTCCACTGGGCATCAATAAAATCAGGCATCAATGAAATTTATTTTCTACTTTTTAGTTCGGTTATCTACAAAAGCGTGATTTTTTAGATTTTTAAATCAATATTTATTATAATATTTTCTGAAGTTTTAATTAAACGCGATATATTTCCGTAAACTATTTTCAATTCGATGTTATTATTTATTAATTTCACATTTTGGTATAGTTTAAAAATATTCTCACTTAACTCTTCTAATAGAATATAACATTTATTTGCAGGAACAGTAATTTTAATTTTTACCGCTACTAGTCTAAAAATATGTTCTTTTTTCGTTTTACCATTACTACTCTAAAAATATGAAATTATGTTGTTATATATAAAGAATATAGAGTAACAGTCACCGTAGATTACTTAGACACCACACCACTACTTTTTTACATTTTATGTTGTTGTTTTTGTGTAAATCGTCAAAGGGCTGGCAAAGGTAAGACCATGCTTAATAGCATACAGCCTTAACTTTTTTGTGTGATATGTGTTAAATATTTAACAGTTAATTTGTTTATTCTTATATAAAACATTGTAAATATTAATTACACATTTCATTTCATGCTCACATATTTAGTATCTTTATTTTTGTATTGATATAAGTCGTAGCCGCCCGTGATATCACAACTGTCACATTCGGTCCTATCTGAAAAACAGCGCCGCGGCATTTTTTTAAGTGTCGTAGCATTATGCTGAGATAGGGATCTGTTTTTTGGCTTCGCGCAGGTTGTTTAAGTTTTATTACATATCTTATCTGTACATTATCAGTAATTACCTGTGTGAGTCCAAAATATATCTATTTTCTTTCTGTCTATATTGATATCCAATTTTTTTTAAAGGTAGGCAACCATACTAGTATTTCTCCTGTGTCGTGGGTGCGTTTACAGACACAAATTCCACACTCAATACACATTAACTATATATGTAGGTGTAATAGAATTGGCGGCACGCTTGGCTTTCTACGCTACGTATCGCGGGTTTGATTCTCGCACCGAACAAACATTTGTATGGCCCACAGTTTGTTTCGGGTATTGATATTTGTGCATGTTAAATTTGTTTCAGTAAACTATATACATGACACAGGTGACAGCCTAAAGTGGAACATACTACATAAAAAAATACCTATATTGAATTAGGTCTTCAATTCAGCTCTAGATTATGTCTAAGTACAATATCCAAAAACCCTGTCCTCGCTAACCCTCGAGACACTCAGGTGAGCTCCTAATTAAAATTCAGACATTATGCAAATGTTACACCGGACGACTTTCCACGTCAATTTTGTACCCTCATAAATATGAAGGTTTGAGGCAGCTTCTGGTCGTATCTTAAGATTGCTAATAAAAGCCGGCCTAGATAATTGATTTTAGGCTTAAAATGTCATGAGAATGGTAACTTACGAGGCTGGAAAATAAATGATAGGTGAGTTAGGATTTTTGTTACTTATACTTACTGGAATATTTACTTGTTAAAGTAAGAATGCCTATGCCTAGGTATTATTTTTGTGATCGCACGAGGACCTGGAGCTCCCCTTCAGTGCCGAAGATAATCGCTCCGGTGGTTTTAGCTGGTAGGAGTCCGGCATGCTCCTGCGCCCTTCGCCAAAAATGCTATTATTTTTGCCAAAATTCGAGTAGATCTTATACTGTTATGTGAATGTTAGCTAGTATCTTTCACTAGTGGTAGGTCTCCGTGCTCATCGCTCGAGGCGTGTCCTGCGTGGGCCGCCGAGCGGCGGATCCTGATCGATGGGATCGTGCAAAATCTCTCTTCGCCAGCAGTAGTGGCGGCTATGTTGGCAGAGCACGAAAACTGGAATGCAGTGGTTTCCTTCTGTGAGACCATCATGCTCCTGATTCCCATACGCCTGAAACCCCCTGCCATTGCTATAAGGCCCGTGACCTCTGGGTTCGCGGGTGCGTAGATTGGGGAATCCGCGTGCCCACACCAAGCGACCCAAGAGAAGACTGTAGCACGCATATGGTCACGCGCTGCCATGGGACGCTTTGAGAGATCCTTTACAATCCCCCCGAGGGGTGACCGCTTTAGTGGGCGGCTCTAGTGTGATCATACGAGGACCTGGAGCCTCCCGTAGGTGCCGAAGATGACCGCTCCAGTGGTTTTAGCCGGTAGGAGCCCGGAATACCCCTTCGCCCTTCCCCAGGGCGAAGGAAGTACATGAGGTGTTTTCACCGGGTAAATTAAAAAATTAAAAAATGTCTCTTATAGCATAAGGCCGGCTACGTAGGTATCACCGCAGTGCTAGATATAATGCTACCAAGAAGTAGTGTCAAAACTTTAGACATCACTGTATTCCGGTTTGAAAGGCGCTGTGGTAAGTACCTACTGGTAAATGGCTCCTAAAATAACGACACCACCGTAGAAACCTATGGCGGAGTCCTTTGTTCAGTAGTTTTTGGCTGATATCTCTCATCAAATAAAACAATGATATATATGTTAAACGAATTGTGTAAACATTGAGATTATAAACTCTTTGCATTCTGTTGGAGGAGCAATATCTCGAAGTGACGAGAGCGTAGTGTCAAATGATACTAACTAGTACCACTTGGCACTAGTTCTGGGGGCATTATATTTGTTCAGGCAGGCGTGAACAAATGACCAGACAAATTACTATCTCGTCTCGGCAGTATGTTGTATTAAAAAAAAACATTGTCCGTATTTTAGAGTATGTTCAGTTTTCGAGTTCTTCAACACTTAAATACAGTGCGAACTGCCAATCATTAAGAAAGTTGAGCGGTATGTAGACATTTATTTAATTGATACTCACGACACAAATGGAGATAACTTTGAAACCGTGACCACTTGGACTACGTGAACTTTAAGTACTCTTTTATCTAATTCTCTTTGTACGGTTCCAACATAAAACAGCTCTAACGACGAAGTAATTGACCGTTAGCATGCTAAACGTGTGTGTGTAGGTGTTGTTACGCGTTTCCATTTCCGCTAATGACAGGCGACATTTTTCAAGACTGAAGTAATGTCCGTGATCGGTGCCGCATTGCTACTGCAGACATGAAGTTAAAATTTATAGTTACGTAAAAACAACTTTTTAAATACTTTCTTTAACTCTTTTTTATTACTATAACATTAATTTAAGTTTTAAACGGATTAGATCGCGTATATTATAGATTTTGTTTTTCCTGACGTTTCGAATACTTTGCAGCATTCGTGGTCGCAGGATGACTAAGGTGACAGGCGTCGTTACAGATTTTTTAAAAGTTATTTTATATTATAAACCGAAGATGTTCAAACGGTACGTAGATGACACTTTTACCATCTTGCCTCACAATAGGGTCTCTGCATTCTTAAAACACCTAAATTCAATACATAGTAAAATTCAGTTTACTATGGAATTGGAGGATAACAAATCCTTAGCCTTTCTTGACATACTTCTCGTCCATAATCCAGATCATTCTGTTAGTCACACTGTGTATAGAAAGCCTACCCATACAGATAGGTACCTTAACGGTGAATCTCACCACCATCCTTGTCAGTTAGCTACCGTGGCCAAATCTTTGTTGCAGAGAGCACATGGCATCTGTGACGCCGACCATCTGGCAGGGGAACTTAACCATGTGAAGCAAGTTCTTAAAAATAACAATTTGAAAGCTCCACGTCGCAGAAGCCGCCCGAAACCCACCACGGTTGATCGACGACCCGCTGTTTTACCATATATTAAGGCAGTCACCGACAAAATTGGTCACATCTTGAAGCGTGCTTCTATAAAAACCTACTTCAAGCCGCATAAGAAGATCAGCCAACTTTTAAAACCGGTGAAATGTCACATACCTTTACAAGATGCAGGGGTCTACAAGATTGACTGTGATTGTGGCTTGTCATACATAGGGCAAACAAAGCGTAGCATAGCCACCCGAATAAAAGAACATATAGCTGACGTCAAGCATAGACGCTCCACAAAGTCTGCAGTGTGTGAACATGCCTTAGGCAAACCCAACCACTATCTTCGTTTTGATCAACCTCAAGTCCTCGCGAAAGAGAACCGATATGTACCAAGAATGTTTCGTGAGGCTATTGAAATTAAAAAACATCCTAATTTTAATAGAGAAGATGGTTGGCAGGCACCACCTGTTTGGAATCCAGTTATTAAAATAATAAAGTCCCAAACAACATACCGCACTAAAAAACATCAAGACACTGTGAGTGATTACTGCGTGCATCGAAACTAATTTTTTGATTAAAATTGTAAGGTAGATAAAATAAAATAACTTTTTAAAAATCTGTAACGACGCCTGTCACCTTAGTCATCCTGCGACCACGAATGCTGCAAAGTATTCGAAACGTCAGGAAAAACAAAATCTATAATATACGCGATCTAATCCGTTTAAAAATTGTTTTATTATAATGTGTAATAATCGCGAAAACCTAAGACATTACTATTAATTTAAGTATAATAAATCCCGTGTCTTTATATATTATAATAATTTATCCATGTATTTGTATCTGTTTGGCATCTGTCCTTCACTGTATATCGGTCCAGCTGAAAACCAGCGTCGGGCATTATTCGTCGGGCTAATGTTGAGCTGGTTACCCTTTTGGCGCAAACTCGAGACACAATTTGTAGCTCTGTGCAAACTGCTAATCAAAATAAACTTATGTTTAAATTTATTTTTACTCTTATTCTTTATTGTACAACATAAAACAGAAAATACAGATTGTTAAATAAAATAAAATATGATGTAAAAAGGCGAGCTTAACTCAACATTGAGTTTTCTGCCAGAAAACCTTTAAATGATAAAAAAAATTGAAACAAAAGCGGACAGTATGAACTGTACAATCAGGAAGAAAACGACAGTTAAGTTAACATTTTATGTGTCTCTGTTTATGGCAAATAAATATATTTCTTTCTTTCTTTCTTACAATATGTTACAGATCCTCAAATTCTAATTTCATAACAAAGCTAACATTATATTTTTAATGTTGCTCTGGTTTTTATTTAATACGAGATGTACATACATTATCTATACAATAAAGAAAGAAGAAAGAAAAGAAAGAAAAAAGTGTTTATTGGCACAAACAATTATATAGCAAACAAAAACATAATATTAAAACAAAAGTGCCAAAAGGGCCAACAGCTCAGCATGATGTCAGGTGGTAATACCAAGTACCACTACCTAACGCTGATTTTCAGCTGGAACCCACGAGTGCCATAGGCTCAAAACTAGTAGAATAAAAACCTTCGTCTTGATATATACCTACTCTAGGCGGGTCACTTTGTATAATTGTGGAAATATTTAGTGACGGTAGCAGATAAAACCGTCATTCGAATCGATGCCCTTCCATACCCGTGACATCTCCGGTCTCTCCTTTTAATTCCCTTGTGGCGGTTCGAAATCTGGACGATATGTCGAGTGACTCATACATCAATATAGCTATAAGTTGAGATCCGCATAACCTAATTCATGAACGTCTAGATATTGCTGGCATCTGCTGGCTGAATGAAATTTACCAAGGCTTTGAAGTGAACCGCGTCTGTTTCCAGCATGCATCTCATCAGACTTAACAAATAAATCGATAACGAAACTTCATTTACGTATTTTTTTATATAATTTTAGGCGGTAAGGGTATACTAATCCGCGGCCAATTTAAAGTGTCACTGATGACTGTTTCACAGTAAATGCCTCATGTTATAAAACCTTTATTTTAATTTTAATACAATAGTTAAATAATAGTTGTTTAAAAACAACGCAGCCACTGGGCTTATAAAACAATTCTGAAAATGGCGTCGTTCGCGATTGTAGTTACCTAGCGCATAGGCGGAACCAAAATATGACGTTAAATTTGAGACAGCTGATGATAGGGTTGTGTCAGCGTATTTTTCATGAAAAGTTTGAATAGCTATAACTCTTTAACTTGACTTATTAGGGAAAATCGTACAACAAAAGTTGCTCATTACCACCCATATTACTCCCTTTCGGCTTAGTACACCCTTTCTGACTAACGTGGTATATACAACTCGGCAACGAGACGAACAAGTCATTCGCCTGGTGATAAGCGACATGGCAGGCCAAAATAGTTGTAATGCTACCCAGGACTAGGACTAGTTCTGCGTGGCACCACACTGCGCTCGTCATATCGAGACATTACATACAATTTAGTCTCTTACGGCCGAATACTGAAACATAACTTAATATTTAAGGCCCGCTAATGTACGCATATTTTTAGATGAGATAAAATCTCTGAACTCGCGACAACGTTACGAGACGCAGCTATAGTGCGTGCATACATGCATGTACATATAGCAGACCGCGAACGCGTCTAAATAAATAAATAAAATAAGTTTTCACTTCTGTCGGCACTCCCGGAGTGCAACCCGTATTTTTATGTTATTTGTAACTTCCTGTGCGAGACCTTAACAAAACTTTTTTCTTTCTTTCTTTCTTCTATTTAGGACGCCCACTTTTGGTAGGATAGCGGGCATCTCAAATTGTAGCGTCTCTAAAATAATGAGTGACTTTTCAGTATTCGGCCGTAATACCCAGTAATTCTACTACATTGCTCTGTGCCCTTCAAACCAAAACACAAATTTTCTTCAAATAGTTTACCTGGTCAATTTCCAGATACCGCAGAGTTGCATGAAAAAATAACGGACTCTTAATTTATTAGAAGCTTGACTAAGTGAAATCTAATAACGCCACATAATACTCTGTAATTAATCCCCAGGTTATATGGTAATTTTACAAATGAATTAGCAATTTCTTGCGGCCACTCTTGCGCGTTATTAAATATCTGAACTTGAGTTGAAAACCCACTTAAACTGTTTCTTCGATAATTAAAACATACTGATTAATATATTCTTAATGTTTTGGGGAGAAAACAAGCAATTGTAACTATTTGTTCTGAGAGTTATTACCCATAAGCATTGCTTTACTCCGTGCGGTATGATTAGGAAATTAGCACCACTCCATCTTTTTTCGTGGGTGTCGTCGGCGAAGGCGACTAAGGGACTTTAATTTAGAAGGATGGGTGTCACTTCTGTGGAAAGCCAAACTGCGCTTACCAACCCACCTGCCAAGCGTAGTAATTACTGGAAAATTCGCTCCAAAATGACGACACACTTGTGGAAATCTCTGGTATTAGCTCCATGCGGGGATCAAACCTGCGACGGGTTACGCAGAAAGCCAATCGCTTAGCCACTGCACCAACCGTGCTGTCAATGTAACTTTGATACGAAAAGAACGATCACTAATCAAAGGCATATACGCAGCAAAAATGAGATAATAACTGCGAAGGGAATAAATTAAAAAAAAATGTATGGGACGCTAGCTTTGCGAGTTCGAAAATGGACTGACGCAAATGCGGTAGTACCCCAGAACACCTCTGCTCGCATTAAATACCGGCTAAAACGCAACATTATCCCTTCCCACTCACTTTGAAATAAAATGTAAGCAACACATCTGTTTCTCTGCAGTTTCAGTTATTCATAAGCATTGTTCCTCTATCAAATCGCGGTAATAATTACTGTCTTTTATTCATTTATTTATATTCAGACTACTAAGGCCCATAGACCTAAAACTAAATATACATATTATTAGGTATACTAAAACCCCACACAAACAACTATTCATGGGAATTGTCACTAGGTCTAAGCCTGGACTAAAGAACTTGTGCATCGCGGGAATCTGGAAGATTTAAGACTGGAAATTCGTAGTTCCTACGCTTCTTACTCGATTCAATCTGGGTCGGCTTTGGCACGACCTGTCCTTTAGTATGGATTCGTCTTTGGCTCAACCTGCTGATGTATTCAAAGAGCTTCTCACCAGATGTTTGTTGTTCCAGTCAGGATATGTACAGGAGCATTGTGGACGCAGCAACTTTAATATCTTCGCCTGCTGCAGCGGCCTACCTTTATTCAGGTTGCATCGAATTCATCTTATTCTATTTCACATCAGGATAAAGCTGTATTTTTTTTAACATTACAGGCCTTATCAGTTCACTTCCCGTTGTTGCTGAACTGACGCTGCAGTCTAAGTAACGAACTGCAGCAGGGCACATAAGCGTAACTTTCTGTGGCTGTGATCTTGTTTGCGATACAAAAGGAACCACCTTATTAAGATGTGACATGTCTCACTTGTACATTGCACTGTGCGGACATTGCACCTCGTTTTCGGCTCGATGTGTGTCAAGGATTCATTGTCAATTACCACCCCACTGCGGCGCTTGTTGACGCTTTATCGCGCTTTCTATAATAGACTCGGTGGTATAGCTGACGCAGCGCTAACATTGTGTAGCAACGAAACTTCTTGCCTAAAATTGGCATTGATGCGTTCTGATGCCTCAAGCTCCTTATTTACTATGGTGACTCAATTTTTTGCCATCATTAACCCTTAACCCTTGGAGCGCGCTGGCCCCATCTACCCTACAGAATGCATAATATCATGGTTCTTAGTATATTGTTCCTGGTTTTAGGGACTGTTCGTGAATAAATTAAAATTCAGATTCTGTATTATATTTAAATACTTTATATGATACACCAAAATGTTTGTAATGTTCCTAAGGTAAAAATAAAAAAGATAGGCTAATACTCACCTGACCTCGAAGTGATAAGAAACAGAAGCAGGTGATGAAGTTTTCACTTAGGACTCCAAGAACTCCGTCACTATATATAGAATCCATTAACACTTTCACAAAAACTATACTGTAAGTTTATCACTGATATGTTTCTGCATTGATTACACAAATCATTCACTTTTGAAACACTGCACTCAAGCCATAAAACAAATATTTACACTATGTTATCGTGAGCGCTATTATATGGGCCCGGGGCGAGCTACCGTACTAATGTATTTGTCTATACAGGGTGTCCAGTAAATAGCATGATATACTGCAGGGGGTGAGAGCTTGGGTCAATCTACCAAAAAAACACAATACATGTTCAGCAAAATCTTACGGATTTACAGTAGTACAAAATTTTCCGAAATATCGAAAAATTCTACCTTGACACAGATTTTTAAGCATCTCGTAATGAAAAATTCCTTTTCTAGTTTTTTGTTACCTCAAATTATTTGTGAATAGTTAGTTACTTTACTCATTGATAAGTCTTTATTCTAATAAAAAACTAAAATGTTTTCAAGAAATACAATTTTATTTAAATTTTCAGATTTTTCGATATTTCGGAAAATTTTGTACTACTGTAAATCCGTAAGATTTTGCTGAACATATATTGTGTTTTTTTGGTAGGTATTGACCCAAGCTCTCGCCCCCTGCAGTATGTCGTGCTATTTACTGGACAACCTGTATATGGCGGCCGCCGCAGTCGCCAGTTTTTGTCTTTCAAGCATCCTAACAATGTAAATACGCAATATTATAACCAACTATTGCCCAAATTATGTTCGTAGATACATAATCTACATACTTATATGTATTAAAACCCATTTACAAGAATATAGAGTACAAAAACATGACGAAATACGGCACTCGCCACTTAGAAAAAATAACCATTTCGAAAGTTCTAAAACATATTATCAATTTTTTGCCACCTTTTGAACGTTTATCACTTCACACATAAACTACAGTTATTTCTCAGTAATTCCATGTAAATATCTTTTAAGAACATTCACCGATTCTAATTAGAAAACAGTTTTACAACACGACAAAAAACCTCTTTAAACCAATATTCGACGAAGATGGATAGATTTTATTGTTTTACTCTGACGTGAAGTTGAGATTTCCTATGAAATATAGTAAGAACCAATCATAAATGAACAATTTGACCGAACTGTGACGCAAGTTTGCCTTGAGCGCCAATCATAACGTAGTATTTCAATGCCCAATAGATGCGAATTTATTTTGTGCACACTGAGTATCACGCGACGGAAGTTTTTTTTTTGATGTGCACCCGAATTAACAAGGCTCGAGCTACGGGTTAAGTAGTCTTGTGACCCCCCACACGCTTCAACGTCCCTGGCGGCAACTTGCATAAATCCCACGCCTCGTAGCTTAAAACAGCAGGTCCCTTTTGACACGTTCGTCTCTCATTCTTATGCAAAGTCGAGATGTTACTCTTCACAGTCTTACTAAGTACTTTTTAGTTTTTTTGCTCCGCAGAAATATCATCTATGACGTCCAGCTCGTTCTAAAAAAAGGCGAAGAGTAGGTGAACCAGGCATATGTAGTCGAATATAGACTGCGTCGTCGAGATCTGTGTCAGCAAAACGATTGCCGTGACAAGTCCGTTCATGTCAATGATAGTTTCGCAACTCTCATATAGTGAGAATAGGTTCTAAATTCTAATATATTAAAAATATCAATTTACCGTGGTTACAGAAAGTTACAGTACAACAAGCTAATCGTTTCCTATTTAGCTTCAATATTGAATCTTAAAATTGCAATAAGCGATTCGCTGACTCACCGCCACAAAATAAATGTAGGGCTGAATTCAGAGCTCCATGCAGTTAAATAAGTGTTTCATGTCCCACGCAATGGTAATGTTCCTCAGTAGTCGCCGTAATCGTTTTGGACTACAGCCAACAGTTGCAATACCAGTATGATTTATTTTCAGTTTGTTAACTTAGCACTGGGTGACAGGCAGTCCTGTTTTTTGGGTACAACTAGTTTTAACTTGTGAAGCTCTTTTCTGTGCACTTTGGCTTGGATTTTCTTTACCAGCATAAGAAAACTATATTATTGTGGAAATTAATTTGGTTCATAGGCATCATATTTTCTGAAGTTCACACGAATAGCATCCATTCACTCGAAATAGCTTACGGAAATATATCGCGTTTATTTCATTAATTCTATATATACGTGCAACTTGCAACCCTAGCACATACAGTTATTATATGATTAATGCACAAATATATGAATATGAATTATAAAATAAAACAATATTTTACATTCTACCCTATATACCCTATATGTTCATAATAAATAATAATATAATCATTTGAGTTTTATTTATTCAGATTTAAATTAATATCTATGCTTTTATACACATTAAAACTAAATATATATACACTTTTTAGATTAAACTAAATATTAATAAAAAAATCTATGTATGTAAATTGTACATATATAAAAGTGGTATATGTGTAAAAGTGTATATGTAAAAGTTGCCATATGACGATTGAGGAGGACCTCATCACAGTCAGCTGATAATGTTTCTAGAAGGCTGGCAGCATTGCCACGTTGAATTGCAATGCTTATTCTTTGGCCAAAGAAAAGGCCAGCCCTCTGATCACGCAAAGTGTCGACCAACCGTCTAGCTATATCTTTGACAAGCAGACATGCACTCGAATCAAAACCAAAATCGGACCAAAGTGTTTCGACCCCAAACGACTTAAAACAATAATTGCCAATGAGGTTATTGTATTTGCGCCGTTTTAGGGCTTTTGCTGCAGAAGCGGCAGCGCCACTACAGCCTGCCGTGCTAGGAACCACCCGTGCTCCAGCCCGTCGGATAGAGCAAGGGTGTCGACACAATTTGCATCCCACACCAGAGGCCTACCTATCTTCCATGGCAGTAACGACATACCGTACGGTCTTTTGCCATCGTTACGTGCCAAGCTATTGGGTTCCAAAACAGCTGGCATGCCGGCAGTGACAAAAGCACGACGAATAATGTCGTTAATATTGGCATGGCGTGCTATGCGACCTGCACTTTTATTGCAAGACAAGCCATGGTGTCCGAGCCGGTCGACAGCTTCATCACAGTGATAATAAATAATATAATGATTGTATGTGCTAGGATTACATATTGCACGTATGTATACGGCACGTATGGATTTTATACGTAGGTATACATAATGAATGAAATAAACGAGATATATTTCCGCTAGCTATTTCGATTCGTTGGTTTATAGTTGTTTGTGTGAATTCAATATTTCAGGTTCATATTCCACGAAGGTAATTTTTTTAAACAAGCTTGCTACTAATTGCTGTTCCACATTATTAACTAGTTATAATTGTTAAGCGCTCGCTATTTTGGAATGCATGAAAAAAGCCACAAGTGACAATTCTGAAGTAGGTACGTCCGACGCAACCTAGGCAGTCAGTCCCGTTACCTACCTTGCTAACAAGCTAATCTTTTCACCTGGGCATCAGCTAGTTCCCTGTGAAACCCATATAATAACTTATACGAGAGAACAGGTTAACCCCTTCAGCTAAGCTGATGACCTATGGTTAAAGATCCATGAAAATTCGTAACACCAGTAAAGTCGTCGAGCCTATTAAGTGGAAATTGGAGGGGTAAATAACGAGAAGCAGAATTTGGTACTACATACTTACAGAGTAAAAGTTAGCAAGACAATGTTGATAATTAATTGCGGTGTTCTTTGAGACCTTGGTACTTCCAAGGTCTTCAGGGTACTTTCAAGGTATTCAGTCAATTTCTAGCCTGCCTTAAACTCTACCGATAATTGTAATTATTAGCTATTTATAACAAACGCGGTTGGCGCAGTGACTAAGCAACTGGTTTTCTGCGCTCAAATTACTGTATGAACTACAAATAGTTGTACCGGTCTAGTCGTTTGTGCATGCGAGATTTATGTCTATAAACTGTACCCACAGTTCATGAAAAAAATAGGGTCGGGGAGCGTAACTAAAACAAAAACATCAGCACGACTAAAATTAATGGTAATATTAACAATTCGATGCGGCCTTTGCCCGAATCGAAAGACCTTTTACCACTTTCACTCGAGTGGAGGTCTTTGAGGAAAGTTTTGATGCCTTAACATATTATTTCTATTGCAAATCTACTAATAATCCACTAGGCCTGTAACAAATGAAAATGTATTCAATTATTCAAGAGATTAGACCGAATACATAATAATATAATATGAATGGATATTGCTTTTGCTATTTTCTAAGATTCTCCACAGATACAATCTATTTGATATAAACCAGAAAATAGCCGCATCACGTACATTGGTTAGAGAAAATGCTTGAATATAGCTAATAATCCCCACATTTCCCTCAGATATAAAAATATACGACTATGCTGGACACGTTATGTGATAGTCTTGATCCCTTGGTCACTTATAGCAAATAGTTTTATCTTTTTTCACAGCGATAATATATTATGTATCTCTTTTCACGGGTTTATATTCCCTGTAAGGGGGAACCCGGTCTTTTGACAGGCTTACGCGGGGACATAGGTCCAACACGCAGAGGCCCTTTAGAGATTTTTAATCTAAAATGTAATGGGACACCAACCGGGGACCCTCCATAGCTGCACTATAAAATGAAGTCATGGATTGTCCCCGGTGGTGTAAGGCTATTGTATGAGATGGAAACTATAACGATAAGGTCTAAAGCAATGGGTGTTACATGGAATAAAAAGACTAATAAATACGGGAACAACGGCGTCTGCCTTTCAACTTTGATCGTGAAATTCTGTGGCAGACGGTGACTCGCCACTCACAAGATGGGCCCCCTAAATGGCCACCACTACAGGCGACAAGGAGCAACACCGGTGTGAGCGGCTAGGGGTGTAGAGAGGTGCGGCACCGGTTTCACCATCGCGCGTCTCGAAGACTCGGAGCGGGTTTCCCCGTTATTACGCCATTAGACACTTCCACCCCCGAGCATATAGCTCTGGCGGCCCCCCTCTGATCGGCCAACTAAGGCAAACCAGAGTTGAAAATCCTGCGGGCACTCATGGGGTTCCACTCCAACCAACCAATAAAGGCAAACGGAGACGAGGCCCTGACCGACTCTCTGGAGCATTCGGGTACGCAGTGTCGCCACTCACATTCAGCTCGCCACAAACTGCCCTGCGTTCTGTAAGCTACTTAATATACTTTTTTTTTTCTTATGATATACTTTTTTTTATCATAAGGTATGAAGAAATCAAGCCGCTACTTTAATCTGCCCTCCAGGATTACCTTATCCCATGGTGAGATAACGTTTGCCCAGAGTGGGATATTATGTATATTTATTATGTTCATGATACAAACAAAGCTCTAAAAGCTATACAAAAAATGCCTGAGATGAACATAAATGGCATACACAATTATTATTGTACCATACCAAATGTACGTACTTCAAATCGAAGGATGGGTTGCCACGTGGGCTTAACAATTTCATTAATTATCAAAATCCTAGGGAGAAGCTAGTTTAAACCTTTTTGTGAAAAATTGGTTATGTCAAGGTTAGGGTACGGAATACAAAATACTACTGACGTAGTTATGGATTATTAAGCAGTAATTAAGCATCTCAAAAAATTAGCAAAGTCGGTCCATAATTTAAGCGAACGCGAACGCTTAACAATGTATTAAATCAATTGAATGAATGAAAAAATTAAATGTAATACGGTGGTAATGTTTAATTATCAGTAAACATGTGATGCATATAGCCTAAGATATGATTTATCTTTTGTAGTTTTTAAAAATAATTTTCTTTTATTTATATTGGCTTGCTAAGATCAGATTTACAAAAGCCAGCTCATGAAGTCATGACAAATATGAATGATTTATCATAAATCAATCGTTCAAAACCCATTAGACGATAATATAATTAAAGACGAAAATAATAGTTATTCTTTTTAACCCTAATGAAACAAACTTGAGAATAATTTAATTATTCATATTTTATTCTAAATATAATTTAGGGCTGTTGGTAGTTTCTGTTCATTTCAGACATTCCCTTTTATGTTCAGCCAGCTGATGCTGTTTTAGCCCGGTAATGGTCTTTAACTGTAACATATGCAACACGCCCCTGAAAAGCACAGAAGGTGAAGGAAGGGTTAACGAGAAGGTGAATTATTTGTGTAGCTTTAGATTTCAAAAATATATTTCTATGTTTTTATTTTTCATCATCATATCAGCCAGAGAACGTCCACTGCTGAACAAAGGCCTCTTCCTTATATTTTCACAACGAGCGGTAACATGCAGCTCTCATCCAACGACTACCAGCAACCTTCACCAGGTCGAGGACGAGACGCGCAAGCTCTCTTATTATCGCCTTAATGATTTTTACTAAAAGCGAGTGGATTGTTGATCGCACTATGTTGTTATTAGCACACGGGAGGATGCTGCCCATCCTCTTGTTATCAACCATTAGTCACCTTTTACGATACCCATCGGTAGATAGATTTTTTCTATTCTTTGCTAAGAACCACACCAAACCACTTCAGGCAACAAGATAGGTACTAATCTCTGAATATACTATCCAATATTTACGATTCCGACGACCTAACAACACGACAACGATTTAACGGTAGTTTAGGCACGTGCTAAGCTGAGGACGTGCCCAAACTGTCGATGGCGTCGTGTATTTTCTTAACTTTTAAAGACACGTGTACTGCTGAAAAGAAATGCGTTAGACTGTTTCAGTCATTGCCCTTACAATGACCATTGAATTGAAATGATGGCCGATGTAAGCCAAATGTATCGCTCACACTATATAATGTTGTTCATTATATGTATATATACTTTGTGAAGGACTAGGTATTATAGTGTGCCTTGTAAGTCCCTCCGACTTAAATGCCGCACTAATACATTTTCCCTCTCAAATTATAGGTTGGGAATCTATAGAAAAGTAAAAGATAAGGATTAATAACGTCTGCTACAAGAATTTTATTCAAAGGTGGAGTCGACCATGGATTTGTTAACTCTTAGCTTTGAATCCATAATGTATATACTTATACGGATCTAAGTGCTGGCCGATGATGAAGATGAATGAATAGAGAATTCACACTACAGAGATGAAGATGCTGCGTTGGTCTAGTGGTGTCTCGAGGATGGATAAAATAAGAAGCGAATAATCGTAGTACTTTTAAGGTTGCTAAGGTACTGATAAAACTCAGCGAATACTGCCTGTGCTGGTACGGGCATGTGATGAGATGAGGTGATGACCATATGACTAAAAGAGTTAAGAAGACGGAAACAGAGGCCGTGGTCGTCCACCAAACACCTAGTTACACACAGTTTAAAATGGCATAAAAGAGCAGAGACAACCCACAACCGTGGGGAGTATGACTACCAGGCAGGTTGACCCCCTTTGGTTCGCGGGTGCGTAGGTTAGGTAATCTAAGGGCCCACACCGAGGGATCACGAGAAAACGGTGTCACGGCGCACACGGCTGCTTCGGGGGATCCTTTACAGTCCCGGAGAGGTGACCTCTTTACAGTCACCCTCTCCGAGATGTGCCTTTGGACGTGGCACCCGTGGCCGGCTCTAGTGTACTCTATACGAGGACCTGGTGCCGAAGATGACCGTCCCAGTGTTTTTAGCCGGTAGGAGTACAGGAGGCGGAAAGAAATTCATGAACTATTTCCACAGGGCCCAACAAAAATAAATAAAAAAAGGAGGGTTGACCCCAAATAAATTTGGACAATAGCCAGGGAAATGGAGTTTTAAATCCATATACCGGCTATTGCAATAGACCTTAGTAATCTAAGGTCTATTGCAATAGACCTTAGATTACTAAGGTCTATTAGTTTATTCGTTGGTCTATTAGTTGGGCCCTGTGGAAATAGTTCATGAATTTCTTCTTCTTCATAGCTTCCATCTCATACAATAATCCTACACCTCCGCGACTGTATTTGTATAGTGCGGTTATGGAGACCCCGGTTAGCGTCCCATTACATTTTAGATTATAATTCTCTAAGAGGCTTCTGCGATCGACCCATGTACTCGCGTAAGCCGTATAAAAGACCGGCGGGCTGATTACGTATGTCGCAAACGGTTTGCAACAGTTGTAAATCGCGCAGCCGCCGCAGTCAAACGTCATTTTAGTAGTACGTATTTTCCGGTATTGATTAAATAGTTGAAGATCTCTCAATTACATTCTGTCGGATGAACAAAGAAAAAAAAATGCACTCTCTCCTTGCAATTTGCTACCGGTGGATCCTTGGCTGCGCGGTAGCTGCTGTCGCTGTTTTGAGCTAATCAGGGTGTCGGTTCCGCCTTGCGGTGGAGCCGTGAAGAGAGACTTATAGTAATATATTTATTTTAAGCAAACATACCCATAAATCTGTTAGCATCAACTTAGCCCTAATATACAACTTACCTTCTGGAACATTTGGCACGAACAGAAATGTTTCCGGACAAGCACCCCATCCCATAACCTGTGGCCCTTAGTCGTGCATTATAAATTCAGAATAAATTGACATCTGACCGAAAATAGACCTCTGCACAAATCCTGGCAACTTACAAACTTACTGATTGGCTACATGGATCTATAATGAAGGATCGGCACTGGCTTAACGTCAAGACCCCTCTCAATCTCAATCTACATGTTTGATGGCACTGTAATCCTTTTCTGACACAACTTTTCTGAAAGCTAAAGCGAATGTGTCATAGAGCTTTGTAGAAATAGATATGCTTTGTGTCAGCTTCGTTATGTTATCTAGTATTGCATTCTCGTGATTCTTACCTGAATTATTTCTGTCTTTTCTAAAATGCTCCTACACCAGGGTTTCTTCTTTATTGTGGGTACAGTTCACAGACATAAATTTTACGTGAACAAATACACACACTTGAACCAACTCTTTTTTACGATTGTTTTTTTTGTTGGGGTAATGAACTTGGCGGTCATAGCCCTGTTAGTAGCACTCACTGATAGGTAAACAATCGGTGAGGTTAAGCAACCCCTGGCGCGGTCAGTCTATGGATGGGTGGCCGCATAGCGGTACCTATTTGAACTGAGTGTGTCCGGCACGTAAAATAGTCAGTCCCGGTTGTTGTCATTAGACGGCAATCGTTAAGCCAAGTCGGGGGCCTTGGGGTAGCGTGAACAACTCCAACAGAAGGCTGGCCATTAGACTAATGTAAAAAGGACCTTAAATTAAGGACATTCGTACAGAACGTCAATTTAATATTTTAATATTACATTGCCCTATCTCCGAGATAATTATAGCGTTATGTAATAATATTCACGTGAAAGAAAAAAAAAACGTAAGTATATATTTGGTAATAAAACTAAAAGTTTGAATCATCATATCAGCCAAAGGACATCTGCTGAACAAAAGCCTCTTTCATAGATTTCCACACTTATGGTCGTCATTTTGGGGGGTATTTTCGAGTACTCACTATGGTTGCCAGGCGGCTTGGTGAGATTGCTACTGTTCCTCAGAAAGGACCCTGTGCCCATCCGTCTGGTTTAAACTCTCTTAGTCACCTTTTACGACATCCACGGGAGGAGTGAGTGGTGCTATATTCTTAATTCAGACACCACACGGCTTTAGTTTGAATATTGTAACAAAAGTACTGGTGCCCGAGAGTTACATATGACTTCAGTAGTTTTTGTAACCCACATTGTCCATCACTAACGGAGTCCTCTAGAAACGTCACTATTCATTCACCGGTCGCACCTTAACCACGGCTCAGTAGCCAAATGTAACGCAGGTGTAAAAAGAAACAACAAACAAACAAGCATGTTTAAAAAGAAATCGGCTACCGAAGTCACACTAACTAGCACAATCTTGAGAAATACCTTTAACACATAATGGATGCAAGAGTTTATAACCTGGAATTTTAATACTGAATACATTATTTTATTCTATTGAGAGGTACTTTAATTGTTATGGTATACATGAGAGTTAATATGGTCGTAAGTAAATTTTGGTTAGTCTGAACAACATAAAGTTACGACTTTAATTACCAACGAGAATTCCCAGCAGAACGAACCCATATTCAGCATTACATAATAACAACACGTTGGCCATTTAGGAATAACATTGTCTATTTCACATTTATAGCAATTACTTGTTTCGCAATATAGGAAAGTTTGTCCTACAATATTTTTAATATATAACAAAGTGGCGCTCAGGTAGTCGCATTAAATGATAATAATTATAGAATAATGCATTCTTCAACCACAAAACGCAATCGAATATTTAGTCGTGAGATTTCTCTCGTTTTAATTTCAACGTCATTTAAATGCATAGATGTCACCAGTAGAGCGTGTATACAGAGATCGGTATTGGGACAAGCCCGCCACACATTCCCAACCACTGCAACTCCTGTAAGCCAGGATCTACAATGGCGACCACCGAAAAGAACACCGATCAATGAAGCTCGGTGTGTCCCAGAGAAATGAATAACTGTCTTGGAACCCGCACCGAAATTAATCAGAAAAGATAAAGGAGGAGTATGAAAGAATATACGTTCCACTTCCCTCCGTTGCAAGCAGGAGACAGAGAAAAACGATAGGCCATAGGCACAATAAATGGGAGTTTACAACAGGGTTAAGCCCAGTTGCCAAGCACCACGGGTACATTTTTTTTATTTACGGGTCCTATGTTGTGAGCTATTGTGACTGATTCCAATAGTAGGTATGGCAAAAACACTTGAACGCACGGAAATTCGTCCTAGTCGCAACAAGATCTGTATAGTAAACAACCCCGGATGTAACTTGCATGCTGTCAAACATAATATTGCGTTCATCTTGCCAAAGAATACACTCCCACAGGATATGATGTGCAGACTGTTCATATTCACAGTCCGGTGTTGAACATTTGCAGAATGGTGAGGTGACAAGCTTGAAGCTAAACAATTTACTCTTAAAGTTACCATGGCCGGTGAGAAATTGAGCCACGCAATGATCAACTTCCAACCATGCACTTGCCAACCGCTCACGAATGGATGGAAAGTACTGGTATAGGTGACGGCCCTTAATAGACGTGTCCCACCTGCATTGCCATTCGGCCAAGAGTTCCTCCCAAACACCAGTCTGTGGTCTAAACAATCTGCAGATCCTAACACGATCGCGTTGCAGCAGAAATTCCGCGTCCATGTTTTCTCTAGTTGAGTAGTACATTGCAGCACGTCGCTGTATCTCAAGATCGACTGGCAAAACACCTGCTAGCACAGGCAGAGCTTCAGTACTTACTGTCCTATATGCCTTGCACAAGAATATCAACGCTAAGCGCTGGCTTTGGAGCAGTTTACGTCTTGCCGCGCCGATAGTAGCCCTATCGGCCCATACAGGTGAACCATAGCAAATACAACCTAAGTAGGTAGCGCCGTAAATAGTTTTCAAAGTATAAAATGAAAGACCCCATGTAGCTGTTGATATCCTTGTCAGGGCATAAAAGTTCCTTTTAGCTTTTTCACCTACAGATTTTATGTGTTCAACGAATGAAAAATTTCTCTCCAATACAAGACCAAGGTAGCACACGGACTCCTTTCTTTTTACGGTAACATTATTGAATTTAATGCTCGGTGATGTCTTAAGATTGCCTTTTAAAATTAGTTGAAAGGTTTTTTGTGGTGCAAACATTAAGCGGTTTCGTTCGCCCCAACTAGAGATTAAACGTAAACAAGTATCCGCCAACTTTTCAAGGCTCGCCCTTGTACTTGACTGAATAAGCAGAAGGCCGTCGTCTGCGTAACCAGTCAATGAACAGCCGGATGGTAATGGAATCGCTAGAAAATCATCGAAACCCATGTTCCATAGATAAGGACTAATAACGGATCCTTGAGGACATCCCATCGTGAGTTCCTTCGACACAGCGTGATGACCAAGTTTAAGTTTTGCAGATCCGTGTGCAAAATATGAGTAAACGAGGGTGTAGATGTTTCTGAAGCAACCGCGGACTTTCATTTTAAGTAGTAGCATTGGCCACCACGCGTTGTCGAAGGCACCAGAGATATCAAGGAAGATGCCTATCACGTACTTATGTTCAGATGAATTTACTACTTTCCTGACAGAGATTGCCGCGTCAATAGTAGATTTTCCTATTGTGAAGCCGAATTGGTTATTATGAAATTTCGGTCCATCTGGCAGCAAACGTGGAACTATAAGGCGCTCGAGAAGTTTCCCTAAAGATGGTAGTAAAGTTATAGGCCGGTATGATTTAGGATCATCCGGGGGGTTGTCACCACTTTTTGGTATTATGCGTATAAAACCGGAACGCCATATACGAGGGAAAATGCCTTCAGCAATGCAGCGATTAAAAACGGTCAGTATAGAGTCACCCGATATTTTACAAGCTTCTTTAATCATTCTATTCGATATTTTATCGTCTCCAGATGCTTTATTAAGTGGTAGTTTATTGACAACGTTTATGAATTCGTCAGTGGATGGTAAGTCAGACGCTGGGGATTCCGGCGGTTCAGCAGCCCATGATCTAATCTGTTGATGATACTCGTTATCATTTCCAGGTAGATCATCAGGTATAAGAGTATTGAGAAGAGCCTCCGTGGTCTCCTCAATTCCAGTGGTATGCATGTTATTAATTTTAATATTTTGGATATAAGCAAGATCGACTGATCTATTGGCTTTAAACTCGTGGTACAGAGGAGACCACGGACCCTCCCTATCTAGTGTTTGCACTACCTTCTGTAACAGATTTCCTTTCGATTTTGCCACCGCGGCTCTATAACTAGATCTGGCAATTCTGAATCTATTTAATGTATCAATAAATATGTCTCCCGTGATTTGCTGTTTTTTAAGCTTGTTTAGTTTTTTGCGCGCTCTGCGAAAACGTTTACGTTGTTCAGTTAAGTAGCTATTCCACCAATCACATCTACGAGTGTTGGTTATTGATCCGCGACCTACAGCAACATCAGCACAGTATGTAAATGTGTCTGACATGATTTTAGCACTTTCTTCTGCTGACAACCCATCGCGAGTGAAGTCTTTGGCATGAGATGCAAAAAGTGAGCTAAAGAAATCCCAGTTCGCCCCTTTAGATTTGTATCTAAAATTTGATCCAATATTTTGATAACTTTGTGTCAATCTAGGTACAAATTCGTACACGATCAGGCGGTGATCACTACACGACGCGTCCGGAAGGACGCGCCACCTGTCCAAGCGAACGTCTGCACTAGATAGTGTGACGTCAATAGAAGACTCGCCCATTTGGCTGCAAAAAGTAGGTGGTGCGTCAGGGGTATTGTGTATTGATAGGTTCATCTCAGCGATGAAATCCTCGACAGCACAACGTCGTTCAAAATCAGTGGACCGTACTTTGCCATACCAGAGTGATGATGACGCGTTAACGTCGGCGCCAATGATTATTTTGCGGCCTGCAAGCGACCGCATAACGTGGCGAAGATTATGTATGTGTGGGGCAACAGGATCTGAGTATTGAAAATAACAGCTCACAACGTAAACTTTATAAAGTGCCGTTGAAACCTCCGCGACAGCACAGTGTGGCGTCATAAGATATTGTAACGATGTCACTGAAAAACTAGTAGAACGCGAAACGTAAATTCCAGCTCGTGCCCTGCCATCTAGTTGTACTACTTTTTGACGTAAAATCGATCGAAAAGAGATCGGTATTAAAAATCTACAAATTATGATTGAGGCTCACGAAAATATATTTTTTACAATCAACGTGTGCTCTTCAGATCAATACTGGAAGGATTCCCGGGTGACGAAAAACTTTAAACGTCGCCACTTTGACACTCACAAACTTATAAACTCTATTATCAAGATGTTTTATTTCGTGTCAATTTCTACGCTATTTATGTTGTTTAAAAGTATTAATTTATTTTATAATTAAAAGAAGAAAGAATGAAAGAAATTTTATTTTTACAAGACAAAGACGCACAAAGTATAGAGACAAT
This sequence comes from Diloba caeruleocephala, assembly GCA_947459985.1. Taxonomy (NCBI): domain Eukaryota; kingdom Metazoa; phylum Arthropoda; class Insecta; order Lepidoptera; family Noctuidae; genus Diloba; species Diloba caeruleocephala. The sequence continues at coordinate 6,531,430 of OX381613.1, forward strand.
ACGAGTATATAAAAAAGTAAAAGTAAAAATTACACAAAAAGAGAAAAAGAAAGAAGAAAAAGAAAATATTTTTATTTCGGTATCGCAAAACAAAATAAAGTATCAATTAAATAAGAAAATCAGAAAACAGTTGTACAAAACAACAATGAACAAATTTTAAAGGCAAATTGGCCATACAGGTTTGTCCCAGCTATATATCAAAGCGCAACATGGCGGTACAACGCAAAACATGTAAGCATGCGAGTATACCATGCACATTGCAGTACCCGGCTAGGAAAAAAGAAAAAAAAAGAATACAAATTAATAAAAATAAAATCCACTGCCACCAGTGAACGGTGTTTCCGTATACGGGATGGTATGTGCGTCACGTCTGTGCAGACAAGGGTTGTAGCTCAGCATGAATCTGCGATTTTGCGACAAGGCAACACCGGCAGCGCTGGTTTTCAGTTACAACCCTCACTGACACGGTGTCGTATTTCGGTACTGGCAGTGACGTACATCGTTTTATAGTTTGCTATTTCTTAATTTTTTTAATTTTGCCGTGTGGTGCCGGCTCAGAATACCACCACCCCATCTCCTCCCGTGGGTGTCGTAAAAGTCGACTAAGGGAATAGCCGGAGGATGGGAGCAGCGTCCTTCGAATACATTAACAACTCAACTGCGATCGCCAACCCGTCTGCCAAGCGTGGCGATTATGGCAAAGCCTGGGGGGCTGAGCCCACAACACATCCATATCGGTTGTTGTGGTGATCTTTGGGGGAGGCCTGTGTCCAGCAGTGGACTTTACTCGGCCGAAATGATGACACAGCTGTGACACAGTTACTTATCAAATACTAGCTTTTACCCACGGCTTCGCTCGCATTGAAGCCATTAAATAAGTCAATATTTTTATCTACCGTATTTTTTATTTCAAACTAATCTACGTTACTTCTAATACCTCCAAGAATACGTGTACAAAGTTTCCTGATGATCGGTTAAGTAGTTTTCGCGTGAAAGCGAACAAACAAACTTACATTCACATTTATAATATTAGTATGATGAGTTCAGTGACGTGTTGCGTTTTAAATCATTGTACTGGCTGACATTTTAATTGTACATTTAATTAACTTAACAAACATATATTAACTAGTAGTAAACGCTGTACCATTTGATGTGGTAACCGCTACTTTGCTATATATTAAAAATATTGTAGGACCAACTTTCCTATATTGCGAAACAAATTATTGCTATAAATATGAAATAGACTTTGTATACATGTTTGTATGCATATAAACCCATATGGTGTTCATCATTATCATCATCATCATCATCATATCAGCCAAAATACATCGGTTGCTGAACAAAGGCCGCCCCTATAAACGACCGCGACCATGTAGGTAAGTGCAGAATAGCTGCTTTGCAACAGAAGCAAAGCTCCTTCTGGTCCATGGGAGATGGAGCGGTGCTATGTTCCAAATCCAGACACCATACGGATTATTTAAACCTACATTATTCTCGTTATAGAATAGAATAGAATCATTTATTCAGTAAATTGGTCCTGACAGACACTTTGTGTTTTACCATAATTTGTATCAATGCACATTGTAATCTCAATTATTTAAAAAAAGTCAACTAATTGGAACCGTGCTACATAAATTGCGTGCTAAGTGATAGTAATTGGTTTATTTTACATATATATATATAATTCTTTTGTACGTGTGTATGTCACTGAACTCCTTCTAAACGGCTGAACCGATTTTGATAAAAGTTTATGTGTATGTTAGAGTGGGTCCCTGGATAATTTAGATTCACAATTGGAACCGGTAGGTGGTGCTGCTATCGGATACTCATGTACCTGCCTGTGCAAAGCTGGGCGGGCAGCTAGTTTGAAATAAAAATATTTGAGTTTGATATCCGAATACTGTTAAGGAACGTTTAATTAATAGTTGTGAATGAACATTATCATCATCATCACGAGAAAACTGACTGGTCAACAAACAGTCGATATGTGTGCAAAGAGAATGATTTTGTAAATGATCTTGAAATAAATATGAGATTGCAATAAATATAAAGACCGATACTCCTCGTAGTTTGACAAGAATCCGTCTAAAGGATAACTTTACCGGAAACTCAATAAGTCCCCTCTGAGGACTTTGCAATCCTTTCTGTGCCAACTTTTTCCTGTTGAACAGAGAACAAAGTTACTCTTTCGGATCACGATCTTTGAGGTCTTTCAATTTCCGACTTTTAGTTACTTCGAAAACAACTTTTCCAGATTTCATAATATCATTTATTCCAAAAATTTTAAATTCGCTGCTTAACAGCTGGGTCCAAAAACCTATCTATCGGTATTTGCACAAACCAATTTGCCTCATGTGTGTGGAATCTTTATGAATCGTCTTACACTCTTGTAATTGAAAAGGTCCAAAAAGCCTTCCTACGATACTTATACAAAATAATTTACGGATACTATCTATTTATGTACCCTACCTATTTTCTACTAGGAATGCTAGGATATAATTCCCTTTGCTCCAGTGTGATCTTACGAGGACCTGGAGCCCCCCTTCGGTGCCGAAGATGACCGCTCCAGTGGTTTTAGCCGGTAGGAGTCCGAATGCCCCTTCGCCCTTCCCCGGGGCGAAGGAAGTTCATGTAAAATTTCCACTGGATACCAATAAAAAGAAATGCTGATCGCACGATTCAACGGGAGGATACTGCTACCCATCCTCTTGATATCAACTCTTAGTCGTTTTTCACTGGCGCGGAGAAATAATATAATGAAGTTCTAAAACATAGCCGCTTCCATAATCACAAATTTTGATTTCAATCAAAAGTATCTGATGCCAATCAAAAAGGATTGCGGCTTCGTAATACCGTTACCAAACAACTTAGTTGTTGGACGTCGCATGAAAATGATTAACGATTATCTCATTCTAATCTAGTTTATTAGTTTTCGAGTTGCCCTTGCTCAAACAATAATTTTGTTATGAGTTGGTTTTTAATGACATCCCAAATATTTTTTATGACCTCTTCTATACTTCCGTCAATTCTATCATATATCTTCATATTTGTCAAACGAGCTCCAATGGGAGGCTCTAGTGTGATCTTACGAGGACCTGGAGCCCCCTTCGGTGCCGAAGATGACCGCTGCAGTGGTTTTAGCCGGTAGGAGTCCGGCATACCCCTTCGCCCTTCCCCAGGGCTAAGGAATTAAGAATTGCCACAGGACATAAATAAAAAAAAGGGTCAAAGGAACATTTCCTTCACATGCAGACGAATCACTAATACGTCGCGAACATTTTAGGGGGATGGACAGTAGGCAGGTAAGTAGTATAGGTGAGAGTGAAGGTGTAGAGCTTTCGGTACCGGTCACACACCGAATAAAATGCTCTTGAGAGCATTTTAAATTGTTCCAGTGAATTTGCTGGGCTTATAAGAGGTTAAACAACTGACCATTTGCCGTGTGGTACCAGCTCAGAATACCACCACCCCATCTCCTCCTGTGGGTGTCGTAAAAGTCCACTAAGGGATTAGCCGGAGGATGGGCAGCAGCGTCCTTCGAGTACATTAACAACTCAACTGCGATCGCCGACCCGTCTGCCAAGCGTGGCGATCATGGCAAAACCCCCCAACGAGCCCACAACATACCCATATCGGTCGTTGTGATGATTTGGGGGAGGCCTGTGTTCAGCAGTGGACTTCATTCGGCCGAAATGAAACAACTGACGTCTCGAGACGAGTTCAGTGTGATGCCACGCAGGACTAGTCCTGGGTAGCATTACAACTATTGTTATGGGCAGGTGTAATGCTTATCACCAGGCGAAGGACTTTCGATTCTCGCCTACGACGACGATTCGACTTTCGAGAATTCTAAAAATACAGCAATAAAATGTCTCACCAACCCGCCTGCCATGCGTGGTGAGTATTTCTGGCAAACTTCCGCCCCAAAATGGTGACACACGGCATACGTAACCGGTCGTTTATGGGGAACGCCTTTGATCAACAGTGGACGACTTTAGGCTGATATGATAATGATGAACTAGATGTTGCTACTTTACCGATATGTTTCAAGCTTGATACTTCCCTAGCCAAAGGCGCTCCTTTTTGAGTTGTAGACTTTTACACACGGCTACATGTTAAGCTAAACATGTCCAGTTTACGCTGATCGTTTATCGTACGAAAAACCTACACAATGCTAGATCAGCTTAAAATGGAAATATGGAGCTTGATATGTAGCCGTGCGTAATGTAAGACTTTACCACGATAAAACATATACATACCTAGTATCAAGAATTACTTGATCTACAAGTAATTCCTTAATAAAAAACCCCAAATCGATCTAAAACTAAAATAACGAAAAGCCAACAACTCTGAAGGCATAAAATAATCCCTAATATAAATAGGGTTTGTTTTAGTTCCAACTCTGTATTATACGGCCACCTTTTTTCTCGTTTCTCCAATTCCATTTGTCCTGTAATATTTTCTAATAAAAGTGGTATATCTACAAAATGGAGTGGAGTGAGAGTGGAATGGATCTAGAATGAGTGGGTTTTGGTGCATCGTCTATTTAACAAATGCATTACGTTGAACGTCGCGAGCGTTTCCACACTCAGTCACGTCGAAAATCCGACGTAGAGTGGTGCAACTCATAAACTGCTATCTTTCAGAACAGGAGTTCATCATATCAGCCACAGGACGTCCACTGCTGAACAAAGGCCCTTCCCTCAGATTTCCACAATGAGCAGTCACATGCCGCTCTCATCCAACGACTCCCAGCGACCTTCACCTTCTGGCTTCACTGCCAGAGCTCAGTGCAATGCTCGATGATCTCAACAGGTGGGCATTGAAATGAACATGGGCAAGACAAAAGTCAAATGTCAAATGCCCATGTCGTACCCATCCCAATATCAGTTGGGAGCTCTGTTCTCGAAGTTGTTGAAGAATATGTCTACCAAAGACAAACTGTCCAGTTAGGTAGATCCAACTTCGAGAAAGAGGTCAATCGTCGAATCCGACTCGGCTGGGCAGCGTTTGGGAAACTTCGCAACGTCTTTTCGTCAACAATACCGCAGTGCCTCAAGACGAAAGTCTTTAACCAGTGTGTGTTACCAGTGATGACATATGGAACAGAGACGTGGTCACTAACAATAGGCCTCATAAGAGATCTCGATAGCTCGCTGAGTGACCTTAAGTTTTTAAGGTCACTCAGCGAGCTATCGAGATCGAATCAGAAATGAGGAGATCCGTAGAAGAACTAAAGTTGTCGACATAGCTGAAAGGATTAGTAAACTGAAGTGGCAATGGGCAGGGTACATTGCTCGTAGAACTGATGGCCGTTGGGGCACAAAGGTTTTCGAATGGAGACCGCGTACTGGAAAACGCAGCGTGGGACGACCTCCAACAAGGTGAACAGGAGTTGTTACCTGTTTTTATCCGACTACGGCAAAGCCAAATGGAGAGAAATGATTTTAGCGTCTATGTATTTGTCTTAGTACCTATATTCATCTGTTCCCTCGGATCATCTGAACTACTTGTGGTATTTTGTCATGAGGTGAAGCGTCGTGCTATTCCGCTATTTTTGTTAAAAATTGCAAATCAGTTTTCGTTATATAATATAAATATACCAATGGGACATCCCAAAGGCGTTGAACATATTATCTGCGCTCTTTTCCGTGTCAGTAGTCAAGAAATGTATAATTGGGCATATTAATGGGTCACCCATGCAATCCTAGTAATTCTAAGCCGTTGTCCTTATAAAGTTATGTGATTTCTATGTCACTATCTAACACTATGTTTTTACTTTTTTATTTACACTAGGAAAACATAAATTTCTGCTTTCCTTGAGGATAAATATTATCACTATTTTTTTGTGCCGTACTATGGGTTGAACCTTATCCAAAATGACATTCTGAGGCTTGTTTCTAATACAATGTTATATCAACATCAGGAAGATAAGATATATTGATGTCATGCTGTCATTGCCATGTCAGCTGCAATAAGTATATTGGGATTCCCATCGGTAGTATATTTTATTAAGTTATATTTTTGTAGCTGAAATAACGAAACAGTCTGTAAATATTGAATCTGTTTAGCAAAACAATGGGAAATATTATCCAGTGAGTAACACTGTTGTGTTTCTTGATCAAAATAGGGGTTACATTAAAGACATACGTTGTTGAGCATTTAGATTAGACTAAATGCTCAATAACGAGATCCTCTGAACTAGACACATCACACTCAAAAATGAATACTGTAATGATGATGAAGACATCACAAGTACTTCATCTTACATATACATAATTCTTCTGTACGTGTGTATGAATGAGTTTTTTTTGTGTATGTTTGAGATGGACGGTTTAGATTTACAATTGGACCGCAGGACCCGCAGGTGGTGGTGCAATCGGGTTTGCATGTACTTGCCTGTGCGAAGCTGGGGGCGGACATATGAATAACAATATTATAAACTTAACTTACTTAATTTATTCAACAAGATCGGCGATATATATAAGTTTACAAACGTAGACGACGATTTCTGTACCACATTTTTCAAGAGTTACCTTAAAATCAAAACGTTACTTTGACTGCTTATTCCTCATCATTATCATTCGCAGCTTTTGACCTCTGCAGGACATAAGCCTCTTCGGTTTTACCATTCTTCCCTGTGGCGTGCCAGTCTTGTCCAGGCCTTTCCGACAAATATGATGCAATCGACAACTTATCGGTCTTCCGGTGCTTAGCTGCTAATTACATCTGGTAAGTCAACGCGTACTGTGAATCTTCGTATAAAGAATTATTCATACTGTAAGTAAAAACAGACAACAAACGAACTACTGAAAGGGGTCCGGTAATTGCTCACTCATGAGTCTACCTTTTACAAGCGCTCGTTCGGTTGAATAATAGTGTTTCGGCAGCCCTAAAGATTGCGTGCCGGGGAAATGCACCGGTTGCGCAACGGAGAAACTATTGTGAATCACGCTAACTTTAATGGAGTTTTCCAAACTCACATTAACCGGTAAAAAAGCACTAGGGTTATTTTTAACTTGAGTCGTTTTGAGGGAGATGTAGTTAAGATTCCAGGCAGTAAAAATGCGGCATTGCGGTAATTTGTATGTATACCTGGGTATGAAAAATATGCCATCTCGGTCTTATTAGGGTGGGGACTTATTCTTAAAGGCAACTTGTTTAACTCGATTCATAAATTGGTGCAATATTTATATTTCTTACGCTTCACCAGGAACACACACCCTACCATAAACACAATAGTCATTTTCGTGGAGTAGGACTGTAGTACTGCCCTAGTTGAATCCTTTCAATCATCAATCATGTCGGTAGGAAGTTGTATCCACTGCTGAACAAAGTCTTCCTCTATAGATTTCCACAATGGTGTCACATTGGGAGGAATCTCGCCACGCTTGGAAGGTGGGTTGGTGAGAGCAGTTTAGCTGCTGTTCCACAGAAGAGACGCTGCTGCCCATCCCTCCGGTTTGGAGTCCCTTAATCGCCTTTTACGACATCCACGGGAGGAGATGGAGCGGTGCTATATTCTTAATCCAGACAACACACGGATATTATTGAATTCTTTATATGATGATTATTAGAGTACAGTTCTGGAAAAATGGAACTCTTCTCTGACTTTTATGGTCTACGTGTAGTTGTTCGAATCTGGGTGTTCATGTATTGAAATTTATGTCAGTAAACTGCACCCACGACACAAGACTTGAAACTGCTGAAAATAACAATCCATTTTTGTTTAAAAACAACGTTGTTTGTACACTAGGATTTTTCCTGTGTCGTGGGTGTATTTACAAACACACAATACACCCAGACCCGGAACAACTACATGCAGATCATACAAATATTTGTTCCGCACGGGAATCGAACCCACGACCCGGTACGCAGCCGCCGACTGTATCAGCCACTGCACCAACCGTGCCGCCGATATAATATGTGCAAAAGGAATGCATAAAAATGCAAGACCAGAACACGATACAGTTTGCTAACTAGAAAAGTTCAGAACTGTTTATTATATTTGCTATTTCGCTGTTTTAATTAAATTCTTTTAAAGAGTCAAGAGCTTTTTCTAGTTCCCGTTAAAGTTGGTTGAATAGGTTTTCATATTTTTCTTTTTACAGGTAATATACTAACAAGCATCTAAAATTCAATTCTGTTATTTATTTATGATAGGTGAGGAATGGTTCCAAATTATCAACCCTATTAAGAAAAGCAACACAATAAACTACGAAGATATCCTACTAAAATTACATATATGTGTTTTAAGGTTGTTGTGGAAGGGCACGTAGCATTCATGTTAGATGAGAAGTTCCCCTCTCTCTTCTCTCTCTCTCTTCCCCTTTGACCACTGGTCACGTCCCCTATATAACTAGAATTCGATACATTTTTATTGCCCCACGGACACAGGGCTACCCCCTCAGACCATTGTGACGACGGACTGGAGGAAAGTTAGGCAACGCCTCAACGACCCCTCGTCCGCTCAGTTAGATAGAATTCCCGAATGCATAACGTCAGTCGCAGACACGCTAGGCGCGATCGACTCCCTCACCGGGCATGTACAGTCCGTCGTGGACGAGTGTTCACGGCGAGTTCCTGCGATGGAAGACCATCGCATGAAACTCCCTGACGATGTACGTGCACTGATGACGGAGAAGAACGCAGCCCTTAGAGCGTACTCATCTTTTCCCAGCGAACCCAATCGCCTCTTTATGCGCCACCTGCAGCGTGCTGTCAAGGAACGTATCAAGGAGTGCCGAGAGGCTAACTGGGATAAGATGTTGGGCGACTTAGAGCCAACCCACCTTGCGTTCTGGCATCTGCAACGGAAACTCAAATCCGAAACATCCAATGCTGTCCCCCCCCTCAACCGTCCCAACCAAAGGCCGGCCTTTGATGACGACGAAAAATCCGAATGCCTAGCTGACAGTCTAGAAGCGCAATGTTCCCCAAGCACTCTACCTGTAGACCAAGCTCACCTCAAAAAGGTTGACGCTGAAGTCGAACGTAGAGCAGCTATTCCGCCTGCCGAGGACCCTGACGACCCCCTCCCTCCGGTCACGGCAGACGAGGTCAGAAATCTCGTGAAAAAGATTCACCCTCGCAAAGCCCCCGGCTCTGACGGTATCACCAACAAGGTGATTAAACTCTTCCCCGAACGTCTTATCGCCTTAATGACCGTCATCTTCAATGCGGCATTAAACAATAACCTATTTCCGCATACGTGGAAACAGGCCACCGTTATCGGTATTCCCAAACCCGGTAAGCCCAAGTGCGAGCCTTCCAGCTATCGCCCCATAAGCCTTCTCAATTCTCTTGCGAAGATTTATGAGCGGATTATCTATTCCCGATTAAAGGATTATGCCGATTCCAAGAAACTCATTCCCGACGAACAGTTTGGTTTTAGAACCAAACACTCGTGTGTACAACAAGTCCACCGACTAGTTGAACACATCACGTTCGGATTCTCACGCGGCCTGATGACGGGAGTCCTCTTTTTCGATGTTGCGAAAGCATTTGACAAAGTCTGGCACAATGGCTTATTATATAAGTTGTACCAACTCGGAGTGCCTGACCGTCTCGTTCTCATCATACGAGACTTCTTGTCAAATCGCAGTTTCCGATATCGAATCACGGGCGCTCTCTCTTCCCCCCACCCCATTAGAGCCGGAGTCCCACAAGGATCCGTGCTAGCCCCATTATTGTTCACACTGTACACCAGTGACCTCCCCAAAAGACCTGCTAATACGACCCAATTAGCACTGTTCGCAGATGACACGGCCATATTCTACTCTGGTAGCAGTCCCGATAGTATAACTAAGATCCTCCAAACCACAGCCAACGTCTACGGTAAATGGTTTAGGAAATGGCGGATCGAAGTTAACCCTATCAAAAGTAAAGCCGTCCTATTTTGCAAATTAGGCGACGACCACCCACGCTTCAGGGAGATCTCGATGCTGGGCCAATCGGTTCCTTGGGAACCGCATGCCAAGTATCTTGGAGTCACCCTAGACAAAAAACTGACCTTCATTCCCCACACAAAGATGGTGCGTGCCCGCGCTGCCTTTGTGCTCGGTCGCCTTCACTATATTCTGAACGCTCGTAGTAAATTATCCCTTAGAAATAAGGTGAGAATTTACACCACATGCATTCGACCCATCATGACCTATGCCAGCCCAGTGTTCGCACACGCCGAATCATACCCACTCCGTAGATTAGAAACCCTCCAAACCCGTTTCATGCGCAAGGCCACCGGAGCGCCTCTGTACATGCGAAACGACCAACTCCATTTCGACCTTAACTTGCCGACCATCAGGCAATTTATGAAACAAGCGTCCAAACGCTATCTCGATTCTGCCCTGTCCCACCCAAATCCCCTTGTGGTATCAGCCGCCGACTACGAACCCTCCCGTATCAGTAGAGTACGCCGCCCGAGGCACGTTCTGGTCGATCCAGACGATAAAATCACGTTAGATCACATGAAGAGACTCGCGTTGTCTCGTTCACTGAACACCCGACCGTTGTACCGCCCTCGCCGCCGAGGATGCCCGCCTCACCGACGTCGCGGAGGCCTATCGCCGCGTCACCTTCCCGTTCAAGTTAGCACTTCTCCCTCCCGTCTCTTGCTCGCGCCGGCCCGTGCCGAGCCTGTAGCTTTAAAAGTCCCTTAATACAATTTAAATAATACCGATCCAGCTGTCCCCAAAACAATAGCTTGATATCCCCAGCAACGCCCTAAGCCGAGGTCCGTGTCCCGCAGGGGGCGCCCTTAGCGAAAGTTGCTTAGTTTTTAATAATTAATTTAAGCCTGGCTGGAGGCCTCTTTTGGCTTCGCCAGCAAATGACCGGTTAAGCAACCACATTTCCCAGAAATGTATGCGAGAAGCCCAACAAAAAAAAAAAAAAAAAAAAAAAAAAAAAAAAAAAAAAAAAAAAAAAAAAAAAAAATTTTTATTGCCCATTCCGTGTCTGACGCTCGCCGCAGACGGTCGTGCAGTGCTCGCGCTCCCCGATCAGTGTGCCGTGTAGTGTTTGTTCGCAATCCGTCCCGTCGGATTGCAGTCACTTCAATTAAATCACGCGTTGCCTTTTTCAAGGCGACTACTGATTTTTGTTTCTTTGACCGATTAAATTCATCGAGTTATTGTGCCCCTTCAGGGAAAAACCACTGTTTGGTGGTCCTCGGCGGATACCTTACGGTGCCAACGAAGCCGAGTGGGGTGTTGACCCGGCACACCCGCCTAGCCCCATCAGGGCAAAGCAGTTAGTCGGCAGCGGACTAGGACCACCGGCCTTGGGGGCTACCCTAGTCGACCCTAGTTCGAGTCTACATTTTCAGATTATACAGTCTCTTGCGGGCGATACCTTATCGCCCCTTGCAAAAGAGCTGTCAGGGACCCGTTTGCCCATTAAGACTGGCCACGGATGGTACTAGCTTAGGGCTCACCACAGGTACTCACACCTCCCTGCCTATACCCGGCAGGGAGGGTTTGTTACACACCCCCGGGCCCATCCAACCCGGGAGGTTAGGGACCGCGTAAATCGCGTTTGTTCCTCCGCGCTTATAGCGTATTTTTGTTTTCGTCCCCCCGTCCGCCATTTTGTTTTATAAACAAAATGGCCGATGACGCCACGCTGTGGAAAAATATTAGGGAGATCCTCCTAAAGGACCCCTACTTTGTTGCCAAGTATGGCAACCTTCTCTCCCCACTAGAGCCAGGCACAAAAGTGCAGCCCCCCTATCCCGAACCCAAAAAAAGGGGCACAACCCCCGAACTAGATGCCGGCATATCATCCGCCCCTCAGGCAAAAGCCCCCCTCCCCACCGCCAGCACGAACGCCTCCACGTCCCCCGAAGCCGACATGCCCATACTCTCGGACGTGTCGGACATGTCAGAGACCGACGACTCTCCCCCTCCCCCCCAAATCCCCTCCTCCGATTCGGCCTCTGACGAGTTCCAACTCGTCAGCGGTAGCCGTAAAAAGCGGGCCCGCAAGGCCAAGTCCTCTGCTCAAGCAGCGCCCGCTAAAGCCCCGAAAACGGACGAGGCTTCGTCCTCCGCTCCGCCCTCTGCCCCTGTCCCCACAACGGCCTCTTCTCAGGCCAGTCTTCCCCCTACCCCTACCCCCGCTAACTCCCAATCCCAGCCCGCCAAGGTCCCTAAAAAGGACAAAAAACCGCCTGCTATATACATTCAGGCCAAGGACAAGTGGAATGACGTGTCCAAAATGTGTATAGAGCTAGGTATTAACTACCTAAGTGCCCGCACCACAGCCGTCGGGGTCAAAGTGGCAGTTCCCACTGCCCAAGACTTCAGGTCTTTGACCCGTGCCCTCCAAGACAGGAACGTGTACTTTCACACGTACTCTCTCGCTGAGGAACGCCCACTCCGGGTAGTCCTTAAAGGCATTCCCAAGGAGATCGACACCGACTCCATCAAAGACGACCTTCTGTCGCAAAGTATCCCCGTCCTCGAAGTTCATCGCATGCACGCTGGTCGCAGCGGTGAAGCTTACGATATGGTCCTCGCCATATGCGAAAAGACCGCCGATAATGATCGGAAGATTTTTAATATCAAGACTGTATGCCACCTCTCAGGCATCAAAATCGAACCTCCCCATCGTTATGGTCCTCCCGGGCAGTGTCACCGCTGCCAACTCTATGGTCACGCGCAGCGACACTGCTACGCCAAACCTAGGTGCGTTAAGTGCCTAGGTGACCACAGCACCTCCGACTGCGATCGCCCCAAAGATCGCACGCTTTGCACAGAGCCTCCGAGTTGTGTGCTTTGCGGTGAGTCGGGTCATCCCGCGAATTATCGCGGATGCCCCAAAGCACCGCGCGCTAACAACAAGGCAGCAAAGCGCAAAGCGGCTACCCAAGCCTTCGCGGCCGCCCATTACGCCTCTCAGGCCCCTCCCACGTCCCAACGACTCAGCCCTCAAAGGCCATCGCCGTGGAACGCGCTGAATCACCAGCAAGCGTTCCCCGCCCTGAGGCCTAGTTTACTGACCCAACAGGCGACCCAAGCGTCAGCGATTCCCTCGCTGATGACCGCCCCCCATACGGCACCGTACCTTCCCGTGCCGTACAACCAACCCGCACCACAAGTGCACTCTCAGAGGGCCGCCCCTCCCTCACCCCTTCTCAAAACTGACGACCTCTCAGTTTGCCTCGGTCTTCTCAACTCTGTCGACCCGAACAGAGTCGCCCAAATGGCCGCAGCCATTAGGGCAAACCAGGGCCAATACGGCCTCATGCTAGTTCTCAGCGACTTCGCTGATGTTTCATCCGCCCTCCTCTCCTACCGCGTTCATCCGTAATGGATTCACAAAGCAGGTGCAGAATAAAACCCCGATCCCTTAAAATAGGCATCTTCAATGCCAACAGCATTAATGGCCAAAAAGACGAAATCGCCTTATTCCTCCGCGACCACCTTATTGACATTATGTTGATACAAGAGTCCTTTTTGAAACCCTCTCACAGGAACCCTAGAATTGCAAACTATGATATAGTGCGCAACGATAGGACCCACTCCCGTGGAGGAGGCACTCTTATCTACTATAAGAGATCCCTTTATTGCATGCCCCTAGATACCCCGTCCCTTTCCAATCTAGAGGCATCTGTGTGCAGAATAGGCATGACAGGTCATCAACCGATCACTATAGTGTCGGCTTACCAATCCCCCAATGCCCAAGACGATCCAATCCAATCGGATCTCGAAGCACTCTTCGATCTAGGCGACTCCGTCATAGTGGCGGGAGATCTCAATGCCAAACATGAGTCTTGGAACTGTCTCACCCACAACCACAGAGGAAGTAAATTATACTCCCTCAGTAACCTCCTCAATTTTGACATCATCGCCCCGATGTATCCCACTCACTACCCCAGCAATGTTAATCATCGCCCGGATATACTCGACATAGCACTTCTAATGAATGTCAACCTCAAGTTGCATTCCATTGAAGTACTACAAGAGCTAGACTCCGATCACCGTCCTGTGATCCTTCACCTCACCTCCCGCTTTGGCCCCACGGACACAGGGCTACCCCCTCAGACCATTGTGACGACGGACTGGAGGAAAGTTAGGCAACGCCTCAACGACCCCTCGTCCGCTCAGTTAGATAGAATTCCCGAATGCATAACGTCAGTCGCAGACACGCTAGGCGCGATCGACTCCCTCACCGGGCATGTACAGTCCGTCGTGGACGAGTGTTCACGGCGAGTTCCTGCGATGGAAGACCATCGCATGAAACTCCCTGACGATGTACGTGCACTGATGACGGAGAAGAACGCAGCCCTTAGAGCGTACTCATCTTTTCCCAGCGAACCCAATCGCCTCTTTATGCGCCACCTGCAGCGTGCTGTCAAGGAACGTATCAAGGAGTGCCGAGAGGCTAACTGGGATAAGATGTTGGGCGACTTAGAGCCAACCCACCTTGCGTTCTGGCATCTGCAACGGAAACTCAAATCCGAAACATCCAATGCTGTCCCCCCCCTCAACCGTCCCAACCAAAGGCCAGCCTTTGATGACGACGAAAAATCCGAATGCCTAGCTGACAGTCTAGAAGCGCAATGTTCCCCAAGCACTCTACCTGTAGACCAAGCTCACCTCAAAAAGGTTGACGCTGAAGTCGAACGTAGAGCAGCTATTCCGCCTGCCGAGGACCCTGACGACCCCCTCCCTCCGGTCACGGCAGACGAGGTCAGAAATCTCGTGAAAAAGATTCACCCTCGCAAAGCCCCCGGCTCTGACGGTATCACCAACAAGGTGATTAAACTCTTCCCCGAACGTCTTATCGCCTTAATGACCGTCATCTTCAATGCGGCATTAAACAATAACCTATTTCCGCATACGTGGAAACAGGCCACCGTTATCGGTATTCCCAAACCCGGTAAGCCCAAGTGCGAGCCTTCCAGCTATCGCCCCATAAGCCTTCTCAATTCTCTTGCGAAGATTTATGAGCGGATTATCTATTCCCGATTAAAGGATTATGCCGATTCCAAGAAACTCATTCCCGACGAACAGTTTGGTTTTAGAACCAAACACTCGTGTGTACAACAAGTCCACCGACTAGTTGAACACATCACGTTCGGATTCTCACGCGGCCTGATGACGGGAGTCCTCTTTTTCGATGTTGCGAAAGCATTTGACAAAGTCTGGCACAATGGCTTATTATATAAGTTGTACCAACTCGGAGTGCCTGACCGTCTCGTTCTCATCATACGAGACTTCTTGTCAAATCGCAGTTTCCGATATCGAATCACGGGCGCTCTCTCTTCCCCCCACCCCATTAGAGCCGGAGTCCCACAAGGATCCGTGCTAGCCCCATTATTGTTCACACTGTACACCAGTGACCTCCCCAAAAGACCTGCTAATACGACCCAATTAGCACTGTTCGCAGATGACACGGCCATATTCTACTCTGGTAGCAGTCCCGATAGTATAACTAAGATTCTCCAAACCACAGCCAACGTCTACGGTAAATGGTTTAGGAAATGGCGGATCGAAGTTAACCCTATCAAAAGTAAAGCCGTCCTATTTTGCAAATTAGGCGACGACCACCCACGCTTCAGGGAGATCTCGATGCTGGGCCAATCGGTTCCTTGGGAACCGCACGCCAAGTATCTTGGAGTCACCCTAGACAAAAAACTGACCTTCATTCCCCACACAAAGATGGTGCGTGCCCGCGCTGCCTTTGTGCTCGGTCGCCTTCACTATATTCTGAACGCTCGTAGTAAATTATCCCTTAGAAATAAGGTGAGAATTTACACCACATGCATTCGACCCATCATGACCTATGCCAGCCCAGTGTTCGCACACGCCGAATCATACCCACTCCGTAGATTAGAAACCCTCCAAACCCGTTTCATGCGCAAGGCCACCGGAGCGCCTCTGTACATGCGAAACGACCAACTCCATTTCGACCTTAACTTGCCGACCATCAGGCAATTTATGAAACAAGCGTCCAAACGCTATCTCGATTCTGCCCTGTCCCACCCAAATCCCCTTGTGGTATCAGCCGCCGACTACGAACCCTCCCGTATCAGTAGAGTACGCCGCCCGAGGCACGTTCTGGTCGATCCAGACGATAAAATCACGTTAGATCACATGAAGAGACTCGCGTTGTCTCGTTCACTGAACACCCGACCGTTGTACCGCCCTCGCCGCCGAGGATGCCCGCCTCACCGACGTCGCGGAGGCCTATCGCCGCGTCACCTTCCCGTTCAAGTTAGCACTTCTCCCTCCCGTCTCTTGCTCGCGCCGGCCCGTGCCGAGCCTGTAGCTTTAAATGTCCCTTAATACAATTTAAATAATACCGATCCAGCTGTCCCCAAAACAATAGCTTGATATCCCCAGCAACGCCCTAAGCCGAGGTCCGTGTCCCGCAGGGGGCGCCCTTAGCGAAAGTTGCTTAGTTTTTAATAATTAATTTAAGCCTGGCTGGAGGCCTCTTTTGGCTTCGCCAGCAAATGACCGGTTAAGCAACCACATTTCCCAGAAATGTATGCGAGAAGCCCAACAAAAAAAAAAAAAAAAAAAATTTTTATTGCCATGAGGGCTAATATCTCTTCCCTACAACATGTTTACTTGGTTGATAGGCCATTAAACTATCTCCACGAGTACGGCGTTGAGTTCTTACAAAATGTAGAGCAATGGGAACGCATTCAGTATACTAATAACAGTGAGGAAGGCTAACACTATATAGCTTTCGCAAATAACAATCTAAACTACACATGTGACCGTGTTAGCACAATCTATATATACTCGTACTAGGAGGGATCAAAAAGTAGTGAGAACGACATACTCCTTGGGAAGAAAAAAAAAACTATGCCTAGCTCAGATACATATTTGTAATATTAATAAAGAAAAAAATCTTCGATTCTCTTTTGTTTTTTCCGAATGTAGTCAAATGCAAAAGCAAACAAATGCTTCGTATCGGAACGTGTTCTCGAAAATGGAGAAAAACTAAGTGCGAACCGTTATTAAATACGTCTGTTTAAAAAAGTTAACGACGCAAGAGATTCATTGCGATTTGGAGGCAACATTAGGAGAGTCGTGTGGTGCCGGCTCAGAATGCCACCACCCCATTTCCTCCCATGGGTGTCGTAAAAGTCGACTAAGGGATTAGCTGGAGGATGGGCAGCAGCGTCCTTCGAGTACATTAACAGCTCAACTGCGATCGCCAACCCGCCTGCCAAGCGTGGCGATTATGGCAAAACCCCCCAATGTGCTCACAACACATCCATATCGGTGGTTGTGGTGATCTTTGGGGGAGGCCTGTGTCCAGCAGTGGACTTCATTCGGCCGAAATGATGATTAGGAGAGTCTGCTCCGCCGTATTCCACTGTCGCAAGGTGGGCTTCTCAATTTCGAGTAGGGAGAACGAGCACGGAAGACAAACATCGTTGCAGCCGTCCATCGACGTCAGTCACCCAAGAAAATGGTGCGAAAGTCGAGAACATTGTATTGAGCGATCGAAGAGTTACCATCCGATACTTAATTCAAGAAACGGACATTTCATATGTAAGTATTGAATCCATATTGAAACAATCTTTGAATATGAGAAAAGTCTCCACAAGATGGGTGCCGAGAATGTTAACCGACAGTCAGAAACAAAATCGACTTGACATTTTGAAGATATTGTTGGACAAGTTTCAAGAAGATTCTGAAAACTTTTTGTCTCGTTTCGTAACAATGGACGAAACATGGGTCCATCATTTTGATCCCGAGACAATACAGCAATTTTCGCAATGGAAACGGCCATCATCACCGACCCCGAAGAAGTTTCGTGTCGTGGCATCGGCTGGCAAGGTTATGACCTCAATATTTTGCGACTCAGAAGGGATATTGTTGATTGATTACCTGGAGCATGGAACCACTATTACAGGCCAATATTATGCAGCTTTAATTCTCAAGTTGAGGAATGCCATCAAAGAGAAAAGAAGGGGGAAACTTCGAAGGGGCGTGCTATTTCATCACGACAACGCACCTGCGCACAGGTCGACAGTTGCGATGGCTGCCATTCAGCAAGCTGGCTTCGAATTGGTTGACCACCCCTCTTACTCACCAGAGCTAGTGGCTAGCGATTTTTATCTGTTCCCCAAATTTAAACACTACTTAAGGGAAACAGGTACGAAGACGATAACGAGGCGATGGATGCCGTGGAGAGCTTTTTGCAGGACCAAGACAAAACTTTTTTTGTGAAAGGTATTGAAGCCTTGGAAAAGCGATGGACTCGGTGTGTAGAAAAATAAATTATCAAGTTATCAATAGTCATTATATTCTATCTCATTCTCACTACTTTTTGATTCCTCCTCGGAATACCAGCTGTGTGTTTTGATTTTGAATGCACTTAAAGTAGTATTCGGATTTTGGCAGCCGCGACCAACTGATGCGACCTCTGCCACTGCCTTGCTGCACGACAAGGAGCATACGGATAGCAGCGGTCAGTCGCATGCGTCGTGTGTGTTTATGTAATTTATTATCGAAATTAGGTATACTATGGCGGACAACATAAATAATTCAAAACAAGAACTCATGAAGCGATCCACATTGTCTTTAAACAAGGTCAATAGATACTACTTAACATTCGTCTTCTGACTCATAAAACGATGTCATTCAGATTTTTGCCTGCAGCGTTAACTGAGTCGCGCGACCGTACGCACTAGAGCCGGTCTGGCGGCGTGTGGTGCCCCACGGCCGCGAGCTAGGCCACGCCCCCCGACCGCACGACTTGGTCGCCTACATCGGAAAGCTCTACAAACAAATCTCTATAAAGTGGTGTACTTCGGCTATTTAATCGCTGTCGACAACTACATCATACCGTTGACATGACATTAAATGACGTTTGAGAGCGGTGTCTGCGAGATTTACGCCTGTCGCAAACCGTCTGCGACATACGTAATCAGCCCGCGAGTCGTGGCTGCCAAGATCTGAATGCTACCTACTGTTTTTTATTTTTAAGCAACAATAACGAACACGTTTTCGTCGATTCTGCCAGCGTCATGTTGAGATTTTTTGCTTAATATGTGAAGCCGTAAAAGTAGCTAAATTAATGGTGTTTAATCACTTTATGGAATTGTGTGGTTAGTCGCCGACGCTCGATAGGCATATGGCGGGATAGCTATCTCTATAACTTTAATAAGTTAGCTGGCGAAATAACCTTGGAGGGTTCCGAGTTCAATGCTCGGGCACTGTATTCGTGTGCATTGGAAGGAGCTATGAAGCTTGGTTATTCGGTGACGGTCGGTTTTCTTCGGGCCGAACCCACTTGTCGCTATATATGGCGAGGTAGTCATCGCACGGGCCGTATTTCTTGGAACGGCCTCTAACCCCTGAGCACGTCCCTAATCGGCTACCAGGTTAGTGTTATCTTGCTTTGTATGCGACCAGTATCTAGTAGAACCCTAATTGTCGGTCGTGTAAAGCATCTAGACAAATAAACCGGCGTCTGCCGTTTAAAGGTCAATATTTTTGCAAGCTGTGGGACAAGCTTGATTGAAAAGGAGAGATCATTTTGCCTTGCGAGATGTAGTATCTGGCAGAAGCTTTAGCCAACAGTGGACCATATTTTTGTCTAAGTCTTTTAACCATCTCGCTGGTTCGTTGGAGTAACTATATAAAACGTATTAAGATAACGCTTTTCTGCTTATAGGTAAGTAGTACTTTAACGACCGAATAATGAAATGCCGCCTAGTAAGTACCGTGAGGTGCCGGCTACGAATAGCACCAACCCATCTCATCCCGTGGGTGTCGTAAAAGCCGACTAAGGGATTAGACGGAGGAAGGCCAGCAGCGCCCTTCGAATACATTTACAACTCAACTGCGATCGCCAACCCGCTTGCCAAGCGTGGCGATTATGGCAAAACCCCCCAATGAGCACACAACACACCGATATCAGTCGATCTGGTGATCTTTGAGGGAGGCCTGTGTCCAGCAGTGGACTTTATTCGGCCGAAATGAAGATGATAAAGGTAATTTATTAGAGACTCATTACCTACTCATCTATTAGAGACGCTCGTTTTCGGTAGGAAAGCGGGTGTCTCGAATAGTTCAGCGAAACCTTAATATTAAGTGGTGTTTCAATATACGGCCATAAGTTCCTTTAAACGCAATTGACACAGACCGTCAGACGTCACTGATATTAAATACGTTGGTTTTTCTTTGACTCGTTTTCCGATCAGAATGAAAGCAGCTAGATTTCCATGGAAACAAAGGATACAATTTGCTTCAAAATAAAAGTAAAAAAGCTTCAAAGCTATTTCACGACGGATAAAAATGAGTTTATTTGTGTGCATTGTGCACGGGTAAGCACGGAGTACTTCACTTAAGATAAAGGACACATTTCTCAAAGGAGTAATTTGCAGTAGCAATAAGGACGCGGTTCTTTAGGTTTTCCTTCTGAAACAAGCCACTTGACAGCTCAGTTTTTATCTTTTACTATTGTTTCATACAAAACAAAACCAACTAAGGGTTGCAACGCAACGTAACAGAATTAAGTACTGAGTCAAGATTTTGACGAGTTATGCCACACAAAGATATTGGAAGAATTTCTGTGATGCCACACAATCGTCGTCTTTGTGAAGAAAATTTTATTGAAAATAGTTCTAATTGCAATATTTTTGCAATTATTTAGAGTAATAAATCAAATAGGAAATAATCTTTTTCATCATTTTAATACGAAAACACACAAAGATAAGAATAGGCGGGGATGTAAAGAAATAGACATTTTTTTTATCTGTCTTTTTGTTTGTGTAATTCGTCAAAAGGCAGGCAAAGGTCAGAGCAGAGAATGACTAGCTCGCCTTGTCACTAATGACTATAAAAAAGACGACAAACAATCCTTGGTATAAAATAAATTAGATTAAATTATCAACATTAATTAATTTCACTTACCATTTGTGTGTTGTGGGTCGATCTGAGCGTGTAAGATGGAGAAGCCGGGCGCGATGATAGCGGGCAGCGTGCGCGAGCGCAGTAAAGGCGGGGGTGCACGGCGTCCACCCCCGCCCAGTGCCTCCGCCGCCGCCGCCGCTGCCGCCGCCGCACTGATGACCAAAATATAACGTTAATGATGCCGTGGAGATTATTTGTTTCATTTGACAATGCAGATAGTTTCCGACAGGTCAGTATTTAACCTTCCTACGTCCGTTCACCATCTGTAAAGATCCATCCTGATAAGTTGAAACTAAGTCACAAGATAGGACTCTACTGGATCGCGGTTTCCAACGTAAACTAAGGATGTGTGATTAGATATACGTACGAGTACTCGTGGTTTTCTGCAAGTTAGCAGACATTTTTGCTATTAAACAATCATATAGATTATTATAACGATGATAACTTGATAACCTTGATAACCTTGATAACTGAAAATCAAAAGTAAAAATGGTCAGACAGGGATCGAGTGCTTCTTCTTTTTTACCTTGCCAATAAATCAAATAAGAATAATATTAAAATGAACCAGAAAAAACTGTAATGCATATAGATCCTCAAAGTCAAGGAAAACAACAACAACAGACATCCCAAATAAAAATCACGTCATAAACAACAAGAAACAAGACACGGAAAGCCTTTCAAATCATGACTGACAGGTATTCACGTTCCGCCATATTTTTCTGTTACGTAACCGCCTTGCCGCTAGTTTATACCACCTTGACATTCACTCAGAAAACAGCAACAAAGAAAGCTCGCAAAACCAAATACCTCGTAGATTACGATTCACTCTTTTAAGACCGATTCACACATGACAAAACGTCGGTCTCAGTTTAAAAAAAAATTGTTTCATAAATTCCAATATTAATTTAATGGGTCCATCGACGTGTCGATAATTTTGGCAATTTTTTTATTTTTTATTTATTTTTCGATTATCGATTTCGATCGATTATTTTTATTATTTGTCGAGGTTGGATAAAACAATATGTAATAAAATAATATTAATAGCCCTGTAGAATTATTACCGATCCAGGTTGAGTAACATTTTATTAACGCTCGACGTTAACTAAAATACGTTACGTTTTTTTGCGCACTTTCTGTGTTAAAGTCATTTAAGTCTCAAATATCGTTTGATGTCAAAGATTTATATTATTTCATTTCTTAAATATAATCATTGATATTATATACGCATATATAATAATGATGATATTAAATATATAATACGCAGTGAGTGAGTGAGTGAGTGATTAAATAAATAAATAAAATAATATAAAATATGGAAAAATCTAGTTTAAGTGACGGTGGAAGAAAATCCGACGCACATGTGGTTGCAGTTACTAGGTAGGTTATAATTCATTTAATATATGATATATTTCGTACGTATAAACATATGTGTTTTTATTTTTTAACCCTCACTGCCTAATAATTTCTTAAACAATTTTACTTACGGAGTAAACTCCAAACGTGCGTCGGAGCTGACACACACACTTTTTTTGTTACGTCTACATTATTTTCAGCATTCACTAAGGTGGCAACATATCGTGGGCTATTTAAGTAGGACCTTATCATGTAGATGCAACGATTTTTCAATTTCTTGACTGGAACCATAAGTAACTCGACATAAAAGGTCTACCTCCCGAACTGGGTTATTAAATTTGTTTCGAAGGAGACACTTTCCTGGTAACAATAATTCTTGTTATACGGGTAATGTCACTCGTAATCATATATCTTATAATATTATTCTCACATAACTTATTTTTGGTAACAATGAGGAATATAACATTTTGTTTTTATTTTAAAAGAGTTTCCATATAGTTACTTCCTACCCACAACTTTGAACCGTGCAGGTTAAATTGTTATCTATTCACAAGAGTCCTGTTAATGATTTATAAAAATCAAAAAGGTTTCAGCACATAAAAACACCAATTACCATTTTTTTATTATACTTAAAAAATCATGTTTTATTATATTTTTAACTTATTTAAATTAATTTAGTTAATTTAATGAAGTCCACTGCTGGACCTCCCCCGTAGATCACTACAACGACCGATATGACAGTGTTCTGGGCTCATTGGGGGGTTTTGCTATAATCGCCACGCTTGGCAGACGGGTTGGCGATCGCAGTTGAGCTGTTAATGTACTCGAAGGACGCTGCTGCCCATCCTCCGGCTAATCCCTTAGTCGACTTTTACGACACCCACGGGAGGAGATGGGGTGGTGGTATTCTGAGCATGAGACACCACACAGCTAGTCGGCACTACACGGCTAATTTAGTTATAATTTTATATTCCATTAATTTGTGCTTTTTGTACGGTCGTCTTATCGAACACTGTAATCATTTTAATTACCAAAGTATATTCTATATATAAAGAATATAAATAAAGGATGCTGCTACTCATCTCTCTGGTTAAGAGTTCCTTAATTGCCTTTTACAACATAAATGGGATAAAATTGAGTGGTGCTATATTCTTAATCCGGAGCCCAAACATGACATTGAATATTGTTTTAACATAGATACTATATAGGTATATATTATTATAAACTACTATTGTGCATAGCTTTAAAATCTTTGAGCTTATGTTGCAAACAACTTATATTGGATTCATTAAACACAATTGCTTACGAATTTATTGCCAGACAAAAAAAAGAAATATGAGTGTGAAATGATCCAATTAGCGATAAATCTCAAAGAATTTTCAGAGAAACCACTCCAGGCAATAAGATACCAGATTCAACAAACTATGAAATTCCCAAACTATAAATTTCTAGCAGAAAATTAATGTGATTTCATACAAAAGGACTCGTTTACACAAGATTGGAACTTGATAAATGTGATAGCATGAGATATTAATATTGTTATTGCCCTCGAGCTTAAGTATAAAAAACGAAATCATTTTGGCGAGATATTATTTTTAGACTTATCGATTATTTATCTAGGGAATCTCTATTTGTCACACAAATCGTTCAAAAATAGTCCTTCTCCACTAAGATTTATAAGCAATCTCGTTTGAAATTTTGTCTCGGTCTAGCTTAGACGGACTCCGTATGGTGTCCGGATTAAGTATATAGTATCACTCGATCTCATCACGTGGATGTCGTAAAAGGCGACGGCGATAATTTATATTAGGTTGAAATAATCAACTATTTGTACGTGTCATATCAAGGCGTGCTATTGCGATTTTTAAAGTATATTTTGGTGTTATTACGTTTCGGGCAAGTATGTATATCTTTATACTGTTTGACATTCTATTCCGACATATTGACATTGTTATTTTAATTATTTTTTTACAGACAGTTTCTTAAAGTATATTGGAATTTGAAAGATTGAATTTCATATTAATAAATATAATTTTTATATCTTTTGTATTGATAATAATGATAAAAAATCCATAAATATAGGTAATTAAACAATCTTTAATATTTGCACGGCATGGCACGTGGTAAACATGTTAGAACAGAATTCTACTTTTTTTGTTATCTTGGATGCATATGACATTCATATATGTACACACATATTTGAGCAAATAAATTTATTATATTCTATTCATGGTCAATATCTATGTATATAAGGTCTTATTTTAATAGTCCGCGATATTTGGCATGATGCCGCAGCAAATGCTGAAGATAATGTAGGACTGAAAAAACTAATAAGTTGTAGTTTTTTATCATTTTTAACAAACTATCATTTATTTACTTAGGATTCTCTTAGTTGCTATAATATTCACATAAATCTAGAAAGAAAATGATTCGATGAATGAATGGTCGCGGCCGGCTCTTCGATTTAGGTAGTCAGCAACGTCAAACTAAAAAGATGGCGAGAAGCGGTGAGCAGCTGGCATCGGCGTCGCACAAAAGAAAATATACGGATTTATACCATCAGATTTTTTTTTTTGGAATACATGATCTTTAGCGTTTACTAAAGTGCCATGCAAAATATCGTGAATTTTAAAAATAAGACCTTATACTGCTGATCATTGGGCCTCCCAATGAGCCGTCAGGGTTATTGCTATAATCCCCACACTTTTGGATTGGTGTTCGCAGTATGTTGTTATTGGCACAAGGGAGAATGCTGCTACCCATCCTCTTAATATCAACCTTTAATCGCTTTTTACGACACCCATGGATGGAAGCGGGGATTGATTATTTTCTGTCCAAACTGACAAAAAAGTGTGAGTTATGATTGATTCTAATTCTAGAAGAGATCCGTAGAAAAACTTAAGTTACCGACATAGCTGAAACGATTAGAAAACTGAACTGGCAATGAGCGGGGCATATAGCTCGTAGAACTAATGGCCGTTGGGGCAATAAGATCTCATGTGGACACCGCACACGAGAAAACGAATCGCGGGACGACGTCCAACGAGGTGGACAGACGACCTGGTGAAGGTCGCTGGGAGTCTTTGGATGAGGGCAGTATGTAACCGCTCGTTATGGAAATCTAAGGCAAAAGTGTTTGTTCAGCAGTGAACGTCTTATGGCTGATATGATGATGACAGATTATAGTCCCAGCTCAGCCATCAGTTATTTACTGCTCAACAGCCCTCTCGCATTTTACGCCATAACACCTGGCTCTCTGGTTTCTGTTAATGCTATTCCAAAAATATCCTATAATATTCCTATGTTTATATACTCTCGGTGCCAGCTATTGCTATAACATCATAATGCAATCCGGCTCTCATCGGAGCCACCTAGGTTAATGACGCTCATTACTTTCAAAGGCTTCTGCCGTGGCGACCAATAGAATTTAAGAAGCTATATTTAAAGAAACGTGGTAGAAAATGGCCTTTCTTGCAGTCATTATAAATTGTATGTGATGTTTTATTAAACTATTATTTTAAAACCTGAAATCCGGCAACTTATTCTACTACCGGGAAGGCGAAAATCTGTCTCAAGGTGGTGTCGGGTTTCTCGTCCGCAGGTCCCTCATTAGCAGTATAGTGGCCATCGAAAGTGTGTCGAGCAGGGTAGCGTACCTTATACTCAGAATATCCAAGAGATATTCGTTGAAGGTCATACAGGTCTACGCACCGACCTCGACACACCCAGATGATGAAGTAGAGAGTATGTATGAGGACGTAAGTAGGGCCATACATACCTCGAAGACACATTTCACTGTTGTGATGGGGGACTTCAACGCAAAACTGGGCACTCGATGCGATGGTGAGTTGAGAGTGGGGCAATTTGGATATGGGCAACGGAACCCCAGGGGACAGAGGCTGGCCGACTTTTTGGAAAAGGAGGGACTCTTTATGATGAACTCCTTTTTCCAAAAGCCGCCTCACAGGAAGTGGACCTGGATGAGTCCCGATGGTTCCACGAGGAATGAGATTGACTTCATCATGACCAATAAAAGACAAATATTCAATGATGTCTCTGTGATCCACAGGGTGAAAACCGGTAGTGATCACCGAATGGTAAGAGGCACATTGAATATTAATCTCAAAGTTGAGAGGTCTCGTCTGATGAGGTCTACGCTCCGGCCCTCTAGTGCTCATATCCAAAACCCCGAGAGCTTTCAACTCGAACTCCAAAACCGCTTCGAGTGCCTGGAACATTGCGTATCTGTGGACGATTTAAATGGTAGGTTTGTAGAAACTGTCCAAACGGTTGGGTCTAAATTCTTTAAAGCCCACCGTAAAGGTAGACCAAAAAAGTTCTCCGATCACACTCTCGACCTTATGGCAGAAAGACGCGCCATGACCCTGCAGTCTTCCGATGATGCTGAAGCATACCGACTGCTCAATAGACGGATATGGAAGTCCTTGCGGCACGATATCCGCACCTTTAACACTAACGGTGTTAAAGAGGCGATTGAGCGGAATCAAGGCTCCAAAGTGTTCGCAAGAGACAAGTCTATTGGGCAAAGTCGTATTATGAAGCTGAAGACCGAGGACGGCAGTGTAGCGTCGACTAAGCCAGAGGTTTTGAGAGAGATTGAGAACTTCTACCGGCAGTTATACACCTCGGTTACTATACCTACCATTGGCTCTGACAAAGACCCGCGAGCCAAACTAACCCGACACTATACCGAGGATATCCCGGACATCAGCCTGTACGAGATTAGGATGGCCTTGAAACAGCTTAAAAATAACAAGGCGCCGGGTGGAGACGGAATTACGACAGAGCTTCTGAAAGCGGGTGGAACACCGGTACTTAAAGTCCTTCAGAAGCTATTCAATTCCGTCTTACTCGAGGGCACAACGTACCATAGACCACATCCATACGCTGCGGCAGGTTATACAGAAGACCGAGGAGTATAATCTGCCACTATGCTTGGCGTTTGTGGACTATGAGAAAGCCTTCGATTCGATCGAAACCTGGGCAGTGCTGCAATCTCTGCAGCGGTGCCAGATTGACTATCGGTACATTGAAGTGTTGAAGTGCTTATACAGAAACGCCACCATGTCGGTCCGAGTACATGAACAGAGCACGGGGGCAATTCCATTGCAGAGAGGTATGAGACAGGGGGACGTCATTTCCCCGAAACTGTTCACCGCTGCAATGGAGGATGCCTTCAAGCTACTGGAGTGGAAAGGATTCGGCATTAACATCAATGGCGAGTATATCACTCACCTTCGATTTGCCGATGACATCGTAGTCATGGCAGAATCGCTGCAAGAGCTCAGCACAATGCTCGATGATCTCAACAGAGTTTCCCAACAGGTGGGCCTTAAAATGAACATGGGCAAGACAAAAGTCATGTCAAATGTCCATGTCGTGCCCACCCCAATATCCATTGGGAGCTCTGTTCTCGAAGTTGTTGACGAGTATGTCTACCTAGGACAAACTGTCCAGTTAGGTAGGTCCAACTTCGAGAAAGAGGTCAATCGTCGAATCCGACTCGGCTGGGCAGCGTTCGGGAAACTTCGCAACGTCTTTTCGTCAACAATACCGCAATGCCTCAAGGCGCAAGTCTTTAACCAGTGTGTGTTACCAGTGATGACATATGGAACAGAGACGTGGTCACTCACAATGGGCCTCATAAGAAAGCTCAAGGTCACTCAGCGAGCTATGGAGAGAGCTATGCTTGGTATTTCTCTACGAGATCGAATCAGAAATGAGGAGATCCGTAGAAGAACTAAAGTTGTCGACATAGCTGAAAGGATTAGTAAACTGAAGTGGCAATGGGCAGGGCACATTGCTCGTAGAACTGATGGCCGTTGGGGCACAAAGGTTCTCGAATGGAGACCGCGCACCGGAAAACGCAGCGTGGGACGACCTCCAACGAGGTGGACAGACGATCTGGTGAAGGTCGCTGGGAGTCGTTGGATGAGAGCGGCATGTGACCGCTCGTTGTGGAAATCTAAGGGGGAGGCCTTTGTTCAGCAGTGGACGTCCTGTGGCTGATATGATGATGATGATGAATAGATTTAATCCAATAATCAGATAATTACTCACTTAAATAAAACTTAAAAATTAAATGGATTATTTCGCGAATATAGCAGATTTTTGTTTTTGCTAACGTTTCGAACATGTTAATAGATATTAGTCATCATATTTTCATCAAACGCGGCCCCCTACTTTGTCTTCTCCTGGGTCGTGGATACAGATTACAGACATAAGATTTCACATGATCTTAATAAATATTTATTACGTGCGGGGATCGAACCCATATTACTATGCTTTTTTTCATTACATTTTTCTGATTCTCCTGTCTGCAAATATATACTAATTCAAATAATTATTAACGACTTTGCCAAAAAAAATCATGCCTATTTGATGAATATAATTATTTCCAATTTAATCAAAGCCTTTTAAATGTGAACTAAGTTATTCCATGTAACCAATGTATTAAAATAAAATTTACCTAAGGAAGCAAGTCAAAACGTCGCTCTTCAAGATTCACCCAAACGTTTAAAAATAGGAAACGATTATTCAACATCTAGAATAATTTGTAATCCAAATGCTGCCTGCCCATATAATATTAAAAGCCTTAAAATTAGGTTACATTACAGTCATTTTTTCACTTAAGTATCACTATTGTTCTTCGTTCTCGGAATGCGTAGGATGAAATGAGAACAACCGTGCCAAATATATCTTTATTACAATTGAAAACATTTTCTAACTATATAGTATTATTTCCAGTGATATTATTAACGTTTGTAAAATTAACCGTTAGATCGAATGATGGCACTGTACTAGTCTCAGTTAAATTTGTAATATGGAGAGTTACGTTCTTAACTGCATGTTTATGATGATTATTAATATGAGATGGAGTAACAGTTACATTGATAACTTCGATGGTTACTTCATGCGGTTCAATCTCGCTTTCATTTCTTCGAGTATCATCCTGCCATTTTTCTTCTTTTGTTTTAAGGGTAAAGTTTTGCATGGAACAATTCAAAAACCGGCGATCTTAAAGCATAAGAAAACATTAACACAAATTAGTATATCAAGATTTAGTAATTTACTGAGCGCTAAGAACACCACCACCCCATCTCACCCTATGTCTGTCATAAAAGGCTACTATAAGATTATCCGGACGATGGGAAACAGCGTCCTTCGAGTACAATTATAACACAACTGCGATCGCTAATCCGTCTGCCCACGTGGCGATTATGGCAAAACTCCCCGATGAGCACACAACATAAACCCATACCGGTCGTGGAGGCAATCAAAGGGGAAGCCTTCTGTCCAGCAGTGGACGTTTTTAGGCTGAAATGATGAGATTATCAAGTTTTTGGTAAACTTGATAAAGTAGCTAAGAATAAAAATAAACAAAAAAGTGAAGTTCCCAGTTTCTAATATAAACGAGAAGGAAATAACGATAAATAGTAGGGTTTTGGTCGTAAGAGATAATTTACCCCTAGTCCAAGAGTATAATGTCCGTTGTGTCAGTATTTAATTATCTATTATGGTTGAACCCAAACTATGTATCGGCTTTCTGCTGTATTGGACATAGAAATTTTACATCATACTAATAATATAAATGTAAATGTAAGTTTGTTTGTTACGCTTTCACGCGAAAACTACTTAACCGATCATCATGAAACTTTCTACACATATTTTTGGAGGTATTAGAAGTAACATAGGATACATTTTACTGAAAAAAAAATACGAAAGATAAAAACAATGCGAGCGATGCCGCGGGTAAAAGCTAGTTCTTTATATAAAACAGATCAACTCTAAACCGTTAAGAGTACCTACCATTTTGTGGATAAATATGTTATTAGGTTCGATGGTAAGAACGTCGAACACGCTCGAAACTTCTCTCTGACAACAAATTATTTATAGCGGAAAATTAAGATGAGTTCAGTCTCGATTCCTTTCTTAATTTTAAACTCTGATCTAAAATCTAAAGATAGCTCATGATCCAAAGTGATGTCTTCGTAAACCAAAGAATTTATATCTGCTTTGTGAACGGGTATGTAATAAAATATAAATGATCCTTACCAATGAATAAATTGCTCAAGCCTGGTATGTAGACCGCAGAATCTCCTACACCCATTTCCAAGCGAACTTTGCCAATATTTGATATACCATTTGCTTCCAAATTTACTGATCCTTTACCTAAAAGGGCATTTGTATTAGGAATAAGTAAGCTATAGAGAGGACGGTATTTTTCTACTAGATCAAATCAGAAATGAGAAGATCCGTAGAAGAACTAAAATTGCCGACATAGCTGAAATGATTAGTAAACTGAAGTGGCAATGGGCGGGGCACATTGCTTGTAGAACTGAGGGCCTATAGCACGAATATTTTGACGTATAGTAACATAAACGTATCGCTAATGTGAGTGAATTTTGAATTGAAAATACTTGATTCGCACATTTTTTTATTTAAACTGAAGTATTTATTCATACCTATATGATACAAATTGTGTTTGTCATATAAATTTAAAAGAAAATGCTTTAGGATAGTTGTATTTTAGATTCCAAATTGACTCACATTAACGTTACGATACGAATACTTTTTCGCAAATTCTACGTGCTTGGGCTACTGATGGCCGTTGGGTTAAAAAGGTTCACGAGTGGAGAACGCCCACCGGAAACGCAGCGTGGGACCACATCCAACGAGGTGGATGAACGACCTGGTAATGGTCACTCGGAGTCGTTGGATGCGGGTGTACCCACTCTTTGTGGAAATCTAACCCCTTCAAATAAAATTCAATATTTTAGTAGGACCCCATATATTTTTGTTGTGACCTTGCATCAACGCCATAAAACTTAGTATTGACATTGAAGGTCGTCATAATTTTTAATACCAACCGTGGTCTGAATTTTAAAACAGTTAACCCCAACAGGTACAGCTCAAATTTTGCCTACACGTTTAGTTTGGATGACAATGCACGGTTAGCTAAGTGACGTCATTTTAAATCCAATATGGCAATCTCACAAATATTTATTTATTTATTTATTTATTACTGGAAAATCTACAGCTAAAAATACAGGTGTAACAATAATAGTAAGGAAACAGAAAGCCAATTACAGATTTCCACATATAGCAGTTGCATAGATAACTGTTAGTGTTTACACAGGTTACAACAAATTGAATATATAAAAATAAAAATATAAACATTTATATGATAAGTTTCATGGTTATGATCTATACATATAAGTAATAATTAATATTCACTATATTTAATAAACATATTTAATAATTATTTATGAGACATTAATGAGAACGAGAGTTTGTAAATTTGTGTTACCGTATATATAGCGGAACAGTTATTTTTTACACACCCCCTTGATATGGGAATCAAATGAAACGGTTTGCTAAGAAAAATACGAAAATAATAAATTAACCATTGTTTTTAAAACATTTTATTTTAATAATTTTATTATAATATTCTCTATGTTAAGACCACCTTGAAATGAATACTCATAATTGAATTGTGGCTAAGGTCAGTCGAGCATGGGGACCATGATTGACCGGTTCAGTTCGGAAATTGTAGTGCTAATTTGTAAAAAGAAGATAATATTTGTCTTTCACCACACAAGAACAAAAAGAAATAGTTAAAAATCAGGAAAGGAAACATTACTCAGTCAGTCAGTCATAACAAACTATATAACTAATGTATCTAAGTGACGAGCGCAGTGTGGTGGCACGCAGGTCTAGCCCTGGGTAGTATTATAATTCTTATAGGCAGGCATGACGCTAACATTTCCAGCAGTTTTTTTATTAATTAAGGTAATATGGCCAAGTTCCTTAAGTACAGAGGATTTAAATAATATATCAGGGTTTAAAGAACGTTTTCCAGGAAAACGTAAATTGACAACGAGATTAGAGTTGGTATTTATGAATAACCTCATCATCTTACTATCAGCCAAAGCACGTTCACTGCTGAACAAAGGCCTCCTCTATAGATTTTCATAACTGTCGTCATTTTGGGGGGCACTTGCGAATACTCACCAAACAGGCGGATTGATGAGCGCAGAATGCTGTTCCACAGGTATACGCTGCTGCCCATCCCTCTGGTACTATACCAGAGGGATGGGCAGCAGCGTATACCTGTGGAACAGCATTCTGCTATAGGGATACTAATACCTAGTCCCCTTTGACAACGTCTACAGGAGGATATAAGTTCTTAATCCGGACACCATACGGATACCACCTAAAATTATGCACACCCAAAGCCGTACTCTACTTTTATAACCATAAAAAACGGCAAAATAAAGATTTGAGGAAAGAGAAAGAGATATTTTTATACCCGACGCGCGACTGTGCTCGTTTAGAGGCTACACAAATTACGGTCTATTTACTAACCGATGCAAAAAAAAACAAGATTATACTTATATTTTGACTGATGATATCAAGAAAACATTATTACATATACCTTATTTAATTAACGTAATGAATTTAAATTTTGTGCGATGGACATAATCAAAGGCCATTTAAAACAAGGATCCATTAGACATTCAAAGTACTTTGTTAAAGTGACCATAAATCACAGAACATTTTGAACAAAGGCTATAATTTAAATCAACCACAGTTTGATATAAATGTTCAAAGTTAGATTTCGATGGCTTGTCTGTTAAACTGATTTTAATGAATTATTGCATCTACATAATAGAGATAACAAGACCCTTAATGAAAACGAAAACAACATATTCTACCAATCATTATAATCAGCGCATTACTGTCCCACTGCTGGGCACGGATCTTCTCTCACAGTGAGAAAGGTTAGGCCTTAGTCCACCATGCTGGCCTAGTATGGGTTGGCGAACTACTACACCAATGAGACTCTCAGGTGTGCAGGTTTCCTCCCGATGTTTTCCTTCACCGTTAACGCAAGTGATAATCAAATTCTGATCCGCACTTAAATCCGTCACAGTCAGGGGTGCGGATCGGAGTTGAACTCAGATCAGCTTGGAAGGCAATAGTTCAACCACTGGGCTACCAGACTATACCTGAAAACCGACTGATTATGAAGAAATCGAAGGTCAAAGTCTCAACATTATTTTACGTTTTTCACGAAAACAAAATTTGATGTTATTGAAAACTTCCTTCCAAATAAATATTATCATACTCCACATTTCCCGTCCCGTACAATACAACACAGTCGTAGCATGCATTACATTGTGGACTACAAAATAAAAACAATTTCAGTGCAACTCCCTAAGCTCAAACATCTATACATCCTTGAAAAGAGAGTTGAAACAACGGTGACAACCCAATTTGGTATTCGCTAAGATTCGTCCTCATGGCTCACCGTCTGCAATGTGTGTCTCCCACTTTACATATTACAAGGTACAGTTTGTCAAACTTTATTCTTTAACTTTCAATTATTCCCCCAAAAAGGACCCCATGTTCAAAATTCATTTATTTACGTTACACGTACATTTGGGTCGCAGAAATCCATATGTGTACCAAATTTCAACTTAATCGGTTCAGTTGATTCAGAGCAAATTGGCAGTGACAGACGAACAGACAGACACACGAGTGATTTTATAAGAGTTCCACCGTTTTTTACTTCAAACGTTCGGCACCCTAAAAAGGTAACTTTCCGTGAGGTGACCGGATTAAGAATATAGCACCACTCCATCTACTCCTGTGGAGGTCGTAAAAGATGACTAAGGGACTCTAAACCAGAGGGATGGGCAGCAGCGTCCTTTCTGTTGAACAGTAGCCATTCTGCGCTCACCAACTCGCCTACCAAGCGTAGTGAGTACAGGCAAATTCCCCTAAATATGATGACACAGTTCTGGAAATCTATGGGGGAGGCCTTTGTTCAGTAGTGGACGTTGTATGACCGATATGATGATGAACTTTTTGAAAACCCTCTCTCATTTTAGCCAAAAGGTGAAAGTAATTAGTGCTCCATAATTATAATATTAATTAATTATTTAATTCCTTATATAAAAATAACAAAAGCCGAATTTTAAAGCTATTTTGTATTTTCTATAATTAGCACAACACGAGAAAATTATTAGGAGTTCTATTGTTTTAAATACTAAATACTTATTTTAATGTTCTTATTTTTTTAAATGTAAGCACTCTGATATTTCTCCTTTGTCGTGGGTGCGTTTACAGACACAAGTTCCACACACAATACACCCAGACCCGGAACAACTAACTGCAGATCATACAAATATTTGTTCCGTGCAGGAATCGAACCCGTGACCTGGAGCACAGCAGCTGACTGTGTCAGCCACTGCACCAACCGTGCCGTATTCCTGCTGAAAATAACCGCTCCAGTGGTTTTAGCCGGTAAGATACCTCTTCGCCCTTCACCGGGGCGAAGGAAGTTCATGAAGAATTTCCACTGGGCATCAATAAAAAAAAGGTAAACCGATCATTGTGGCGATTTTTAGGGGAGGCATTTGTCCAGCAATGGACTTCATTCGGCTGTAATGTTGATAATGAAGTTATCTATACAAATAAATAAAATTGAAGTGTCTGTTTGTAACGTCAGCTTTTTACTTAATGCATATGAAAGTATATACGGTACCTATAACAAAATCACAATTTGTTAATTTTTTTGTTTGTCTGTCTGTCGGTCCGTCTGTCTGTTTGTTCCGGGTAAGCACCGAAACGGCTGGACCGATTTTGACGGGACTTTCAGTGGCAGATAGCTGATGTTATAAGGAATAACTTAGGCTACTTTTATTCTAGAAAAATAATTAGGGTTCCGCGCGAAAAAGAAAACTTTGAAATCCAATATATATATTCTATGTCCAGTGTCTATGTCCAAGTACTCTAAATTTCTTTTAAATTAAACGCGGGTCGAACCGCGGGTCCCAGCTAGTCCTAAAATTAAATGGCCGTGTCCGAAAAAAAAATATCATACCACATTGCGCGGGTGTAAGATATTTATGGCCATACTCAAATATACATCGCTCATGCCCTAACGATTTACGCGTTTTATATATTTAATGTACAGAGGCATTTCGTATTATGGCAAACTTAATTAAAAGCTTACGTCATCACTTATTAATTTACTCCGTCAGGTTCATTACTTATGGAGGCGTTGCACGATGGTATAATTGATTTAACTTTCACGAATATTATTTGATGGAAACCGCAGCCTGATAATACGTTAGGAACGTGATGAACTTGACGTACCACAGCGTCTATTTGATAAATTTACTAATGGCGTATTTTCCCTTCATATTTTCACCATTAGTGTTTAAAATTGTGATTTGTACCTTTACCAATATCATAATGTACATAATCAGCCCATTACTGTCCCACTGCTGGGCACGAGTCTTTTCGCACGATGAGAAAGGTTAGGTTTTATTCACCACGCTGGCCTAGTGCGGGTGGGCGGTCTTTATACACCATTGAGAACATTTTGGAGCCCTCTAAGGTATAGAGGTTACACGCAAGTGATAATCAAATTCTGATCCACACATGAATCCGAACAGTCAGAGGTGCGGGCCGGGATTGAACTCAGACCCTGTATGGAAAGCAAGCATTTAACAATTAGGCTATCACTATATTATTTGCCACTGCCTTATAGGTATATATTTTCATTCATATTAATATTACGTTTCTCCGTCCGTGTGTCACTGCAGAGGTGCCAACTGAAAATCAGCGCTGGTATCTAATGCCCCGCAAATGCTGAGTTGGTGACCCTTTCGGCATGATCATGCCAATGGTACATTTGTTTTTATTTATCTAAAAATCTTTCTATTTCCTTTCTGTTATATACTATCAGTTTGTTAGTGCTGAAAAAATGTGTTTTATTTCTTTCTTTGTCTATGCAAATGCGCTACTAAAGAATTGTATGGTGCCTGAGGTAGCCATTGTAAAAGTTAAAGAATTAATTATCAAAACAATGAAGCCTCTTATAGCGCGACAGAATCAGTCAATAAGTCAGTGATGAGCGTAAATATATTAACTTCTAATAATTGACTATAGTATGGCTTAGTATAATTTTCAATCTATAATTAGCATGCAAGTAAAATTAGTCAAGTGCAAGAAAATCCGTGTGGTGTCCGGATTAAGAATATAGCACCACTCCATCTACTCCCGTGGAGGTCGTAAAAGGCGACTAAGGAACTCTAAACCAGAGGGATGGGCAGCAGCGTCCTTTCTGTGGGACAGTAGCTATTCTGCACTCACCCGCTTGCCAAGCGTGGTGAGTACTGGCTAATTCCCTCCAATATGATGACACAATTGTTGAAACCTATTGGCCCCCCCTTTGTTCAATAGTGGATGTTGTATGGCCGATATGATGATGAAGTAAAATTAGCCTATAAGTCTGATTATAAAAGACTAAGGAGTAGTTTAGATTGACCCAATTCTCTAGTTAGTGAAATGATGATGGATAAAGGTACAGATCGTGACATATTGGACAAATCTTAATTCCGTTCCATAACAATACTTTTTTGTTAGCGATGTGCTTTCAACAATACAAGGGGATTTTCTAAACCCTACAACATCTGGTCAACTTTATAATGCTGCTACACCAAATAGCTGTCGTTCCACGTTAATCAAGAAACACGGCTTACGTTAGCGTTAAAGTGTTTGTGAGTATTTTCTAAGCTAAACTCTAAGCTAGACCTCCTCATTCGTTGCAACTACCGAGCGTAACTATACTGTATAAATATTGTAATAATGCTTTTTCATATAACGTGGCGTTCTCTTGCCTGTTCTTCTCCATAGAAATGACAGTTTAGACTGGGCACCTACATATTTCACCATTGAAAATTTAAAGTATTTATAAATAGTCAAAATTTATTTTTTATAAAACGTTGCTCCATACTTTGAAGTTTCCTGTATAGAATTTCAAATTCCGCAGAAATCATCATCATCGGCCAAAAGACGTCCATTGCTGGACAATGGCCTTCCCCAAAGATCACCACAATGAGCGATATGGGTGTTGTGGGGAGTTTTGCCATAATCGTCACGCTTGGCAGACGGGTTGGCGATCGCGATCTTCATTCGGCCGAAATGAAAAATGAATGAAGGACAGCAGGATCAGTGTCATTTAAATATTTTAAAGAATATTTAAGACTACAGGCATGGCACGGGCCGGTGCAAACAAGGGACGGGGGGGGGGAGCCCATCCTCAGTTCAATTATAAACAGTACAGTTCCTCAGTTTCGCATCGGATATCGAGAATCCGGGTACTGTGTCCAGTTAGTGGCAATAAGTAGGCTATTTTAAACTTGGGTCTCGATATCGCCATCGAAACGTGGATGAAAATACGTTTGGATTAACTTTCATCATCATTTTAGTCAAAAGACGTAGCCTTTGCTGGACCTATGTCCAAAATGTTGTTTATAAATGATCGATGTTCTTAAAACAATTCTCAATACATAGATACTACGTTTATTTCAAAAAATTATCCAGCAAGACTTGAAACAGAAGTTCACAATCAACTTAACAATCAATTAAAAACAAATCGTTTATTTTTATAAGTTCTGCTTCCTTGCTGCAATTAAACGAAGCATCAATCTGTAGAAGGACAGGTACTGGTTTTTTTTTTTATTTACTTGCGTAATTAATCCTTTTATGTTTTTTTGTAATTTCGAAAGTCATCATATCAGCCACAGGTCGTCCACTGCTGAACAAAGGCCTCCCCCTTAGATCTCCACAACGAGCGGTCACATGCCGCTCTCATCCAACGACTCCCAGCGACCTTCACCAGGTCGTCTGTCCACCTCGTTGGAGGTCGTCCCACGCTGCGTTTTCCGGTGCGCGGTCTCCATTCGAGAACCTTTTTGCCCCAACGGCCATCAGTTCTACGAGCTATATGCCCCGCCCATTGCCACTTCAGTTTACTAATCATTTCAGCTATGTCGACGACACAACTTTAGTTCTTCTACGAATCTCCTCATTTCGGATTCGATCTCGTAGAGAAATGCCAAACGTAGCTCTCTCCATAGCTCGCTGAGTGACCTTGAGCTT
Organism: Diloba caeruleocephala; assembly: GCA_947459985.1. Classification (NCBI taxonomy): domain Eukaryota; kingdom Metazoa; phylum Arthropoda; class Insecta; order Lepidoptera; family Noctuidae; genus Diloba; species Diloba caeruleocephala. The sequence goes on from OX381613.1 coordinate 6,569,652, forward strand.
TCTTATGAGGCCCATTGTGAGTGACCACATCTCTGTTCCATATGTCATCACTGGTTAAAGACTTTCGTCTTGAGACATTGCGGTATTGTTGACGAAAAGATGTTTCAAAGTTTCTTGAAGGCTGCCCAGCCCAGCCGAATTCAGTGATTGACCTCTTTCTCGAAGTTGGACCTACCTAACTGGACAATTTGTCCCAGGTAGACATACTTTACCACAACTTCGAGAACAGATCTCCCAAAGGATATTGGGATAGGCACGACATGGGCATTCGACATGACTTTAGTCTTGTCCATGTTCATTGTAAGGCTCACCTGTTGGGAAACTCTGTTGTGATCATCGAGCATTGTGCTGAGCTCTTGCAGCGATTCTGCCATGACTACGATGTCGTCGGCAAATCGGAAGTGAGAGATATACTCGCCATTGATGTTAATGCCGAATCCTTTCCACTCTAGTAGCTTGTAGGCATCCTCCATTGCAGTGGTGAACTGTTTCGAGGAAATAACGTCCTCCTGTCTGTCGTCACACGTCTCCGCAATGAAATTGCCCCCGTGCTCTGTTCATGTACTCGGACCGACGTGGTGGCGTTTCTGTATAAGCACTTCAACACTTTGATGTACCAATAGTCAATGTGGCACCACTGCAAAGACTGCAGCACTGCCCAGGTTTCGATCGAATCAAAGGCTTTCTCATAGTCCACAAACGTTAAGCATAGTGGCATTATACACCTCGGTCTTCTGTATAACCTGCCGCAGCGTATGTATGTGGTCTATAAAACCAAAAAAAGATCTTTTCCCCAGCTACTGCCACTAAGTATAGTAATTTTCTGCGCTATGTCGGTTATCTACGTTTACGTTACTGGTGGGGCAGGTCTCTTATGGCAAGAGGCCGGCTAGGTAGGTACCACTGTAGTGCCATATATTCGCCGCTAAGTACTAGTGTTTAAACTTAGACATTACTGTGCTCCGGTTAGTAGGGCCGGACCGTACTGGTCTCGAGGTGACGAGCGCAGTTTGAAGCTAAGCAGGACTAGTCCTGGGTAGTATTACAATTGTTATAGGCAGGCATGACACCACTAGGCGAAAGGGTTTTCCGTCTCGTCATCAAGTACTATGAAAAAACCTTGGTACTTGATGGATTTCTATTTTTATTAGATCTCGTAACCATAACATGAGCATAGCCCTCTCCATTGCTTTTCGGTGACCTTAGGTCTTCTTATAAGGCTTAATTTAACTTAGACTATTAATAGTATGAAGTTTTGCATAATTTATAAACGAATATACGAAGAAAACGGAAATACTAAACACAAAGTATAGTTCTCATACCGGACGTTCCATATTTGAGTTGCAAATCCGTATCACCAACAGCGCTGATACCGTTAACCTTAACTTTAACATCAACGTTTTGTAGTAAGTTATCGCACAGTTTGTTGTATTCTGGCTTTTTAAAATGTTTTTCAATATCATTATAACTGTCAGTGTGGTTCCCTTCAACGGTATGTAGTGGTTTCTTTTTCTTTTTATCCCTGATTTCTTTTAATTTTGTTTCAAGCTGAAATTTAATTTCTTTGGTTATGTTATTGTATAAAAATTTCAATATATTTCTTTCAACATGGTCAAGATAGAATGTTCGAAATTCTCGTCATCTATTCCACAGAGCCTAAAGACTAAAGTCTTCAATCAGTGCGTTCTACCCGTCATAACATACGGTGCCGAGACGTGGACACTCACGGTAGGGCTGGTCCACAAGTTTAAAGTCGCTCAGCGAGCAATGGAGAGGGGTATGCTCGGAGTCTCTCTGAAGGATAAAATCAGAAATGAAGTGATCCGACAGAGAACCAAAGTTATCGACATAGCTCATAGGATTAGTAAGCTGAAGTGGCAGTGGGCTGGCCATATTAGTCGTAGAACCGACAACCGTTGGGGAAAACGTGTTCTTGAGTGGAGACCGCGTCTTGGTAAACGTAGGGTGGGACGCCCCCAAGCTCGGTGGAGTGATGACCTGCGCAAGGTGGCTGGCAGTAGCTGGATGAGAGTAGCCGAGGATCGCGATCAGTGGCATGCACTTGAAGAGGCCTATGTCCAGCAGTGGACTGCGATAGACTGATGATGATGATGATGAAGATAGAATGATTATAAATAATTTATTATTTTGCTGTTGTCTGTTATGAAATTCTTTTAACATTAATTATAGTAAGATGGAAGTTTGTGCCTATCTACTTATGAGAAATACGTACATAACTACTAATTCCTTGGACCACCATTGAACCATAACCATTAAATGTAATTTCTAGAAGATTATATGGCTGGTCGGGCAACAAAGGAGGCGGAGCCCACCAGAAACAGTGGCGGGATAATACCTGCCGGGGTTGTGGTGAATACGCGTGTAAACTCCACACCTCCGGCTTAGCGCGTAAAGGAGTCCGCTGACCTCCACCTTCCCAAGGGCAGAGAACATAAAGAATTCCCCACGATGATAATATAAGGTATTAAACCTAATAATATCATTCAGATGTTTGATATAGAAAAGACATTAATTAAGGACTAACACGTACAAAAATATCGAAATAAATATTCCTATTAAGCACTTAGATACTAATCAAAGGAATGGATAGATATTGATGATGTATATTGACAGATATTACGGCGATAGAAGAAAAAGCACTCAAATCTCATCAAAGCTAATAAGAACAGTCATAAATAATAGGTTTGAGCTTGGCAGTAGACGATCTGTATTGATTCTTATTAGTAAAGATTGAGAGAAAACATATTAACTACAGAAATATAGACATTAACAGTTACATAATAATCTATTTAAAAACAATTACGATTTGAACTATTCAAGCTATTTTCAAGATTAACAGAGCTTTGATTATGACACTTTAGTTTTTAAACGATCCAGCTCTATACTGTCCTCAGGAAAATTAATGAAACTTGCTCTATAATTTAAAATGCAGTTTAAACCTAAAATATTTTAGAATCTCTATTATTCACATGCTTTAACTATAGCTCGACATTGTGTAGTCTCGTTGATCACGAGCCTTGCACAAACGTGCATACTATTTAAGAAACAAAGCAAAATATTTATTACGTATATAATTCACACTTCGTACATTAAATTTGATTCAAAGTTTAATTTACCAAACAATTTTTTTATCATCATAATATTATCTGCCAAAGCAAGTCTATCTACTACTGAACAAATGCCTTCCCACTGATTCCACAATTGTGTCGCAACTTTGAGGAGAATTTGCCAGTACTCACCACAGTTGACAGGCGCGATGGTAAGCTCAAAATGGCTTTTATTCCAGAGAAGGGATGCTGCTGCTCATACCTAAAGTTTACAGAGAGAGTTTTACCTGACTACGGTAAAACGAAAAGAAGAGTTATGATTTGACCGGTATGTATGTATGTATATTCATCTGTTCCCTCAGATCGCCTAAACTACTCGTCGCATTTTTACAGATGAGGTTCGTTGGAATCGTCATGCTAATTTACAGGTTATATATGACGTCATGGCTTAATATGGTGGTTCATCGTGGGCATAAACTGCTGCCAAAATAAATTATAGTTTAAAAAATCTAAAAAAACACGCTTTTTTAGATAACCGAATCAAAAGTTTTTTTTTTAAACTATGGTTTATATTCTATTTTTTAATGCGGCTAACTACAAAAAAATGTTTTGCGCATGGCTGAATGTCCATTGTCCATAGTCTCAATAACTCCAGGTGGTAATTATTCACCCAAGCATCTTCCTTTCGACGTTTAAGTTAACAAATTCTCCCTCCATTACGGATAAAATAATCTGAAGAATGAGACACTATTCGAGTCTCATCGCACTCTTGCCGTGGAAAATTGAGTCGACATCTTATGGAGGTGTGATTTTTTGTGCAAGTTTGTGTATGTCGATGAATTTGTCATTTGTGTAAGATTTTGTATGTCGATTAAATTGTATTGTTTTTTCCGGGTATCAGAGATGAAAAAATCGCTATTCCTGAGGATTCTGGCGAGGATAATGGGACAAACTATTTCAATTATTGTATTGTCATCGGTCCTTGATAGGTGTGCGAAGTTTCAAATCAATCCGACGTTTTGAAGGGGATGAAAATCGAGTAAAAAAATATGTTCCATAGAAACATGATACATAGATTCATAGATACATACCAAGCTAATAAAAGTGTATTTAAAAGTACAAAATATCGTGTTAAGCATCCAATAAAAAATCTTAATACTCGTTAAAAACATTAATTACCTATAATTTTACACAAATTAACCCATTTAGTTTTGAATTTTTAAGTCAAATCAATTTGGCCCACCCTTGTATAATTTAAATTAATATAAGATTAAAAATAAAAAGGAAATCACAAAATGAAGAATATGTCACTAAACAATGTTAAACCAATCAATACATTTCTCATAGTTGAAGGCCGAGAATCATTAATTATACTTAGTGCAACCCAGTTAGGCCTTCGACTATGAGAAATGTATTCATTAGTGTAACATTGTTTTGTAAAATTTTCTTCAAACTTGTTTTGTGCTTTTCCATAGTAGGTTTTAGTTTTCTTATCTTATTTTCATTATATAGAGTTGTCTTCCATTTCATACTAGATTTATTTGGAGCAATTACTGGCCGGCTTTCATGTGTTTGTCCAAAATATTTAGGAACTCTTTTGAAAGGACATCGATCGTAAAGTTGGTGAGGGATACACAGTATCCCGTAGATATATCACAACATAAATTGCATAGTTATACAAAACATCATGATTCATTCAAGCCCTCGGGCGTCAGTTAATTGATTTATTCCGAACTTCACACATAGAGAGTAAATCTCGAAACGAGCAGAGAGAACGAGAATTTGTTGTGGTAAACTTTGAACACCAATTTAGTTCATTGTTTTCAGTGAACTCTTGAACCAATCTAGAGATCGGTGTATCTTAATTTCCCTTATTTTAATACAAACTTTATGCTTAGAAGTAATTGTTTATTTTATTTTAACTTTACCCCACACTAGAATTGCTCCCATCTCGTGGGTGCGTTTACAGACTACCTGCAGATCATACAAATATTTGTTCCGTACGGGAATCTAATCCACGACCCGGAGCGCAGCAGCCGACTGCATCAGCCACTGCTCCAACCGTGCCGTCATTGTATGTAACTCGTTAAAACAAATGAAATTAGCCCATACTCGTAGTTTGGGAGTTCAGCTATCACGAATAAAGCAATGTGATTCTTTTTCCAGATGTTTCGAACACTTTAACAAAAATCCCTAATATACGCGATGTAATCCGTTTGTAAATGTTTTATTATAATGTGTAATCATTGCGAAAACCATTAATTACTACATGGAATATGGGTGAAGAAAATAGTCAAGAAAGCTAGTTTCTGTTAAATAAGCCCTCCTTAAGACCACTTTTGGTTTTATTTAGTTAGATTTTTAACCACTAGTGGTTCGCATCAAGAGCGTTCCTAATGCTGTGCAAGTAAGTCGCTACAAAAAGCTTATTCGAAAGCATACATACATACCCGATCGAAATAAGTATTGATAGAGCATCAATACTTATTTCAATCGGGTATGAATAGATTTTAATAATATACATGTAAACACGGATGATTGCAATACAGTGTTCAAGTTCAATTGTCCCATTGAAGAGTTCCACTAGAGAGTTCCAGAGTTGTTCAAGCAGCTCAAAGACCTTGGCTTAACATGCACCTTCTAATAACAGCAACCGGGGCCGAGGATTTATCGTGCCCCCGAAGCACAGAGACGATTAGTTCAAGTACCATTTTGCTGTCACCCATCCATAAACTGACCACATCAAGCGTTCCTTAACCTCGCTGATCGTTTACCGATCATTCAGTGCAAGTGGCGATGATAAGAAGTCAATTCAGAGTATTATAAAAGATTCAATTACTAATTGAATCTTTTATACGTATATCAATATTTTATAATACTCTGAATTGATTTGAAATTACAACATTACCATGAAATACGTACCATACTTAATAAGATATCCTTTTGCTCTAAAAACGTTTCACCAACAATTTCGCTTCGCCTTTTAGGGTCTAAAAGTGGTTTCACATTGAGCGCAGCATTATGGGAACTATTCGCTTGACTGTCTTCGAAAACTGCCAACATCTACGAAGATCGGCACAATGTTAATTAATTATATAATACTAGATGCCCGCCCTGGCTTCGCAGAGGCAGGTACATGCAAACTCGATTTTAGTGACACCTACCGGGTCCAATCAATCCAGTCAACTAATTTCCTTATACCGTCATCTGTTAGAATCTTATCGAACTAACAGATAATTATGACTCTTTGTCAGATAATAAACAAATAATTCACAATAAAATAATATTGCGATTATAAATTGAGATATAAACTATCCAATCTTTAACTTACACTTTGGCCTCAGCAAGACGTGGTCGGTTGTATTATATAAAAGGTAGCATAGATAAAACGTTTGTACTTTTAACATAGCGCCGTCTATTGGATACTTACTCAACCCATTCAACTAATCAATATACCGCCACCTGTTAGAATCTTATCGAACTAACAGATAATTATGACTTTGTCAGATAAAAAAAACAAATAATTCGCAATAAAATAACATTGAGATTTAAACTATCCTATCTTTTAAGGTGGATAAAACTGCATACAGTGTGCAAAATTTCAGTAAAATCGGTTCAGCAGTTTAGGAGTCCATAGCGGACAAACAACGTGACACGTAATTTATATACACCTGGGCTCATGACGGCGCGCAATGATTCTAAAACATTTCAAGATTAGTTGGATATAGAAGAACGATAGGAAACTAAGAGCGGGGTCAAGTAAAAGCAACAGGCAACCTCAAAGAATACTTGCTGCCTCTATGATATTTAACAGCGAATATTCGCAGCAATTTTTAACATAACGGCGTATGAGCATGGCCAGATCTACGGTGTTTGGCTTCACTGCACTGGTTTTACGTATTTGACGTGGAATATGCGCGGTGTTAGCGAATAATGAATAATTCTCTAATTAGTGACCATACAATAGTTATACCATAGTTGATACCTCTGTGTTGAAGCGTTCATAGGTTACGGTAACCCGTCCATCAGGCGGGCTGTATGCTTGCTTGCGATATTGGTGGGATAGTAAATAAAACTTAAAGATGTCATTTATCAGCGCCGCAAATAAACCAGAAGGCAATAAATCTGCAGTTCAAAAGTCCATCTTATTTATTTATTTATTCATACTTTTATACACAGTGGTGGTACACAAGGCAGACTTAATGCATTCTCTACCAGTCATCCTTTGGGTTAAAAAGAAATGCATCGAAAGGAGGTACAATAAAGATACATTACAAAATTTTCATGATAAGATATACATGATAAAAATGTACATACTATATATACGGACAAATACATAGGTTTTAAATATACAATACGTACTATTTATCATTTTAACCATGCCCGTAATTGTTTAATAGGATTCTAGCGAATTCAAAAAGTATTACCGAACTTTGCGTTTGAAAGAAAACTTACTTGGCGCTTTCTTTATATCAAGGAGAAGCTCGTTCCATATTTTGATTGTTGTTGTTTATGATTTATTTTCCAAATTCTACTACTTATATCAAATATATGAAAAGAGATCAATTACAAAACTGGTCAACAAAACGTAGAAGACAAAATTACAAATTAATCTACTATTTTTCATGTCACTCTTTCCAGTATACACAGAACATGCAGAAAAGCGTACAACTCACCCCCGGCTAGAGGTAAGAAGAAGGACACCGTAGGGTTTTAGCCGGTTTGATCCCGGCATGCCCCTCCGCCCTTCCCAAGGCGGAGGAAGTGCAAGAGGATACCCCAGTTTAAAAAAAATTATACACACAACATGTGCATCTTAATCTATCATATTTATCCTATATATTTTCTCCTTAATCTTTGCCTCTTTGGTTACACTCCTCATTTGTTAGTCCTCGTATAATTATGTACAAGGTGTGCCTTGCCATAAGAATATTTCTTGTAGGAAGTCGGAGCATAGTAGGTGTCTTTTATCTGTAGTCTAGCTTTCTGGCTGGTAGTAATTCCTCCAGTTTATTGAAGACCTTTTCTTGTATGCCATCCAATATTATTGGTGCAAGAATTTCCTTACACGTCTTTTTATATAACCTAGAGTCAAGACAATCAAGTCATATCTGCCTGGTGGTAAACATCATGACTGGACTAGTCCTACGTGGCAAAACACTGCACTCGTCACCGGGAGAGGTTAGTTATTTAGTCTCTTCATCATCATCGTATCAGCCAAAAGACAGCCACTGCCGAACAAAGGCCTCCACCATAGATTTCCACAACGAGTGGTTACATGCCGCCCGCATCCATCGACTCCCAGTGACCGTCACCAGGTCATCTGTTCACCTCGTTGGAGGTCGTCCCACGCTGCGTTTTCCGGTGTGCGGTGTCCACTCGAGAACCTTTATGCCCTAACGGCCATCGGTTCTCCGGCAATTGCTACTTCAGTTTACTAATCCTTTCAGCGATGTCGGCAACTTTCATTCTTCTACGGATCTCCTCATTTCTGATTTGATCTCGTAGAGAAATACTAAGCGTAGCTCTCTCCATAGCCCGCTGAGTGACCTTGAGCTTTCTTATGAGGCATTGTGAGTGACCACGTCTCTGTCCCGTATGTCATCACTAGTCTTTATAAATGGAACTGTTTATTTGTAAAACAATATACCTTAGATTAGCTATGATTCAAGGTTCAATATTTTTTTCATTAATATTTTGTAAGTTATTTGCTGCTATAATTTTGTAAGTTATAGCGTGGAGTGGTACTGATAGTACCGCCATTTTGAACGTTATTTTTTGCTTAAAATTTTTCTTTTCGGCTATGAAAAATAATAAATAAAGTATCAATAGTATATATTATTACCGAATTACCATTACTGTTCCCAAACTGACACTAACGACATAACCCTTGACCGCCATGCACAGAAAATTGCTGCCTGACCCAGACACGAAGCTATAAATTTGTAATATCTAAATGATTGTTGGATTTTTATTTATTGTTTTTATTTCGACATTGATAAACAAACTAATGATTGTCCGACGATTGTAACGACGGTCCGTAGTAATAAAAAATGTAATATTATGATTATTAATCACACAAAGTCGTTTTTAACATTTTTTTCTACTTGAAAAATCAAGGTAAACCCATCCACAAGTTACATAATGGGTATGTACTAATAATTAGTCGCTCAGACTAAAAAAACAGACTTTCTACCGACATAAATATACATATATTTATTTTTATATTGTTTGTGTTCCTATTTCTTTTTTCATTTCAACATTATCTATAGCTTTGTTTTTGTATCTCTATCGAAGTGCTTCTTTGATTAACCCAAAAGGTAACTAGTAGAAAGTGCTTACTGGCATTAAGTCCACCTTATGTATAATCAATGAAGATAAAAGTTTAAACAAATAAACCAAAACCACAACATCAATATCTACATCACAGCCCTACTAAAAATTCAGCGGCAGCGAATCCAATCTCATGTGGAATTTGGCACGCTCTGGGGCAACGTGCAACTTATCACTTTTGTAATATTTTTCTGTGCCGAGTCACAAGGTTTTTTTTCTACGGGCCTTCTCGCAGACAGTTTATGCGAGCTGTAGCTGCTTACATACACACACATACACATCAGCCTGTAAACATCCACTGCTGAAGATGGACTTCATCACTACAATGAACGGTCATACGAGAAAAATAAATCAAAAATATTGATGTCGCAGTTTGTTATTAGCACGCGGTAGGATGCGACTGCTCATCCTCATAATATGTTGATATTATGAGGATGAACAGCAGCATCCCTATCTATATCCATAGAATAAATAAAATATTTAATTCAAATACGATGTTATGGTGTATTTGTTTCTCTTGGGAGGAAAACATGAACATAATGTATTTTTTCTTTGTTTACGTCTCGGGCCCTACCCGCCAAACAACACCCTAAGCCGATATTTCTAGAGCCAATTTTTTCCGATTAAACATTAGTGTGGTTTCCGGCCAAGAATAGATGACCCCTCTTCGCCTTTTTTTATTTTTTTACATTTTTACTAATTCTTCATGAACTTCCTTTCGCCCCGGAGAAGGGCGCAGGGGCATATCGGACTCCTAGCGGCCAAAACCACTGGGGCGGTTATCTTCGGCACCTAAGGGCAACTCCAGGTCCTCATTTGGTCACACTAAAGCCGCCCTATGGTGCTACGCCTATAGGCACATCTCGGAGAAGGTGACTGTGCAGATCTCTCTTCACCTATAGCTTTCGTAAAAGGCGACTGAGAAACTCTGAACCAAAGGAATGGGCAGTAGCATTCCTTTTGTAGAACATACTATGCTCGCCAACCGGCCTGCCGTGGTGAGTACAGCCAATTTCCCCCAAACTAACGCCACAATTGTGGATATCTATGGGGAGTCATTTTTTCAGCAATGGGACGTCGTTTGGCTGATATGATATTAAGGCAAGGATTGATGAAGGTTGCCAATATTCAACGATTTTATTGAAATGGAGAGCAGCAACGTTGTTTGTAACAAACGTGTTGCTGCTCTCCATTTCAGTAGGCTTCTCGCCGGTATTCTGTGACGGCGTGGTACTTCCCCGGTGGAGCCGGCCCATTAACGAGCTTTAGTCAACGAATGACTACACCCAGGCCCTTGTGACATTGTGTTTAATTTTATTTTTATGCATCGGTTAATACTTTTTTTTTATATTATCCATTTGTAATAAATTGTCAACCGTTACTAATAAATAAATACATTTAGATGATTCAATATGAAGACTCAAAAGAGTTTAATAGGACCTAATTACAGAATAAATTTTAGAATCCGATTGAATACAAAATACTATGCAGTTTCGTGTGGTGTCCGGATAAAGGATATAGCACCACTCAATCTCCTCCCCTAGATGACGTAAAGGTGACTAAGGTACTCTAAACCATAGTGGTGGGCAGTAGCATCCTTCTGTGGGACAGAAGCCATACTGCGGTCACCAACCCGCCTGCAAAGCAGCAAATTGTCAAATTCCCCCAAAAATAATGACACTATTAGGAGAATCAATGGGGGAGGCCTTTGTTCAGCAGTGGACGTCCTTTGGCTGATATGACGATGAGGATGCAATTGAGTAAAACTGAAAATGAAAATTTTACAAGCATCGCCAATATTTCACTCGATGACTAACACCAAAGCAACGTTATTCTTAAAACAATATTGTATAGTTGGATTCCACACATAGTACGTACCAGTAATATGAATGCCAAATGCGTGCTCGCCATTGCGTTTTACTGTTAACGTGAAACGAACCAATAAGTCAGCCAGTATGCGGGGTTGCCAGTAAAAGAAAATTTACACGTGAATTGAATTTACGCTGCACTAGGTGTCGCCCGCGGTTTCAGCCACATCACAAAAACACGGAAACACGTATTTCTGTATTTTCAACCAAAAAGCCTATTAAAAATATTCAAAGATCTAACTTAAAAAATAACGGATACTCCATACAAATTTTCACCTCTTCTTTTACCCCCCTAAAGGTAAAATTAAAAAAAACACTGAAATACGTAGTTCTTTATGCTAAACTAAAATGCCAAGTACCAATTTACATAGATCTAACTTATAAAAAAACGGAGTTTCGTACAAATACAATTAGTTTCAACCCGTATTTTACCACCTTAAATTTCAAGTTTATAGTCCAAGCGGTTTAAGCTCTGCGTTGATGATTCAGTCAGTCAGGCAGGACAAGATATTATATATGTATAGATTTATTAGTACGATTAGCTATCTTTCTGAGTTAGTCAGACACATCATCATCATTATCATCTCGGCCAAAGGACGCCCACCGCTGAACAAAGACCTTCCTATATATTTCCACATTTGTGTAATCATTTTGGGGGGAATTTACCAGTACTCACCACACATGGCAGCCGGGTTGGTCAGCGCAGAATGACCACTATTTCACAAAGGGGCTGCTGCTCATCCCTCTGGTTTAGAGTCCCTTAGACATCTTTTAGGACATCCACGGGAGGAGATGGAGTGGTGCTATATTGTGAATCCCGAAACCACACGGACATCGGATGTTTGTAATGTTATGGGAAATTTCTATACCTTTTTTTTTTTCTTTTTTTTTATTGATGTCCAGTGGAAATTCTACATGGAACTTCCTTCACCCCGGGGAAGGGTGAAGGGGTATGCCGGACTCCTACCGGCTAAAACCACTGGAGCGGTCATCTTCGGCACCGAAGGGGGGCTCCAGGTCCTCGTAAGATCACACTAGAGCCGCCCATTGGTGCCACGCCTTTAGGCACATCTCAGAAGGGATGACTGTAAAGCGGTCACCCCCTCTAGCGGAGGGAACACGACTGTAAAAAGGTCGCCCCCCCAGGCACTTCTCGGGGAGGATTGTAAAGGATCCCCCCAAGCCTCGCTTTGCGCTATGTTGCGCACACGGCGGCACGTGACCACGTGCGCGCCACCGTCTTCCCGGGGGTCGCTCGGTGTGAGCACGCAGACTCCCCAATCTACGCACCCGCGACCCCCGAGAAATTTCTATACCTAGTAAGGCAGAAAGCTGGTAAATAGTTTCAGTTCGACCGTGAGAGATAATTGAATACTGACACGACGGACATTATACTCTATTGGAGTAAATCAGTAAAAGTCCATCTCTTACGACCGCAACCACACTATATATCTTTATTTTTTTCTCGTTTGTTTTAGGAACTATGTGCTTCATTTTCTTATTTTAAGCCACTTTATCATCATCACCATCATCGTCATACCAGTCATAAAATATCCACTGCGGAACAATAGTCTCATAGACGATTGGTTACATGCCGTAATTATGAGGGGCATTTGATTTAGTCGCCCTTTACGACATCCACGGGAGGAGATGGAGTGGTGCTATATTTTTTTTAATCCGGACGCCACACTGAATATACATATTTCGTTCCGTAAAACATACATTCCGTGAAAACGACAATGTTTCATGTATATTATAGACAAATCATCTTCATCCAACCACTGGTACTGATGATAATGGTTACTATTATTAAAAATTTATGATTTGTCATCGAAACTGATCGTGTCGGCACGATGGGTGCGTGACGCCTTTAAAGATGTTCAGATGTAAACACAAAGTTCAGCATTGAAAATTTTAACACAGTTATAACTAGATATTTAATTTTATAACTGGTATTCAACAGAAATTCCACTTAATCATTATTTTTTTTAAATTGAGATGCGTGTTGCCTTGATTAATTAATTTACAGTTTTATTTTTCTGGAATATGTAAATTAATCGTGCATTCAGTCGCTAGATCTTAACAAGGTGTAATGCAAAGAAAACCTTATTGAATTTACTTCTCTAAAGGTCCTGTCTAAAAATCAAATCTGCAATATTTTCCCACAAAGTTCGCCACGTCTCCTACGCTAGCAACATACAACGTGCGAAATTTTACGATCAGTTTCAGAAATCGACGTTTATAAATAAATACAATTTAAACGCATTTTATTGCTTGCATACGGCATGCCGAAATGCATTCGGATCAAAATAGGAATAAATAAAACGACACTTCAATATGTAGGTACATAAACCAGAGTTCCTTCACCGGTGATGTAAATAAAATGAACGATGTTCTGAAAATCAAATTTTATTTGTTTCTTGCACCCGCTTGTAGATTTATTAAATCATGCTATGATTGTCATCAATCTAACGAATCATCTTATCAAGAACAGAGGTGAACTTAAGAACCACAATAAAAGGCGATGAGTTTTGTTACGTAGCTTTTTGTCCATAGATATGACAGCTGCATTATTACAAATACCAATATAACCTACACACTATCTTAAATACAAAAACAAAATACATTTCAAAGTATTGCACTTAACAAAGACAACTTTTACTAGGCCAGAAACTGCATAAGCCTTAACTTTTTTAAATAAATCGGTAATACCTATAAGTATCTGTTATTTCAATACGTAGACTCTGTATTTTAATTTCCTACCTATGTAACTGGGTTATAATGTGTAATGCGCGGTATTTTATTTAAATAAAATTAGTTTTTTCATATTCTTGTTTGTAGTACTATGTTGTTCACAGTTCTCTTATATATTACTCAATTTTTATACGTGAAGACTTTAAATTGGCTGTCAGTATAACGTACTGTTATTATTTTGTTTTGTTTAGCTGTAAGTTTTCGAAAGAAGTTAAATAAATAAATAAATAAAAAGGAAATTAATAATTAAATATGTCTATCAAACTATGCTTATAACATTTGAGCTGTATCTTAACTTCTGAGGTTCATTCAGCAAGAATGATTTGACAAAATCCAACATCCAGTATAATTATATTGAACTCACAGATCAATACCAGTCTTCATTCGGAGCACAATCCATCAAGACATGTTGAACATATTCAACTACGCCGGATTTCATAATTTGGTTAATCTGCTCTTTTTATGAGGCGTGTTAACTTTCTCGATGTGTAGTGTCCAGATCGAAGGCTATGCGCCAATTATACATAATCGAAATACGAAAGGAACTGAACACAACAAAGTTTGTGCACATCTGACTGACCCCGGTAGTGCATTCTACAAACGAACGGCCTAGACAGAAATGATTTGTCCAGAAACTTCGTGGAAAGTATTGGCATTGTATGTAAGTTTAAAATTCTCCGATAATCGTATCCATGTAGAAACTCAAACCGTTCTGTATGGTAGAGAGTAGATAGAATGGAGATAGCCCTATACATATAATTGAGAAAGTATGAATATTAGTACTCCGGCAAAGGCGTATTGTTAACTATTCAAGCTTATTACAAATTTTGAGACATGATTACATTTACTTAAGCCAAATATGAATCTGGTAAGAATAATGTGGTGTCGCTCAAGTTTATTAAATTGGCCTCGGTGAGATCAAGATAGCTGTCATTGGCATAATCAATATTTGGAAGGATTAGAAATTGTACAAGCGCAGTCTAACGGCCGAATATGAAACGCCAGTTAATATTAAATCTCGCATTAACTATTCGATCTACTAAACTGTTTTCGGTACAAAACTGAGCGACTCAAATAATTAAAGTAGGACTTAATATTAACTGGCTTTTCTGTATTCGGTCATTAGACCCGTATTACGGATCGAGAACTAAAGTAGAATTAGAGTCGAGATTGCATCAATTGAATATAAATGCTGGGCCTATTACGTAGGGTTCATATATTATTAACGCAATCTAGACTAGACTAATTGTGGAAATCTATGGGGGAGGCCTTTGTTCAGCAGCGGACGATATATGGCCGATGTGATGTGATGATGATGAAATTCCCCCCAAAGTGATGAACAATAGTGGAAATCTACAGGAGACACCTTTGTTTAGCAGTGGAATTCCCTTGTGCCGATATGATGATGATGATGATGATAGGTAGTTATTTCTGGTCTGGGGTTTCTGCATGTAAAATTTATGTCTATAAACTATTCCCATGACACGGAAGAAATAATAACATTCGAAGAAGTAGTTTTGTAAGAAACACTAACTGCAAATGCCGATCGAGAGGTCCAAGTTCAAACCCCAATGTATGCTTGAAAATACTTTATTTATAAATAAAAATAAATTACCCCGTTACCCGTATGGTAAAAGCGGAGTGACGTGGCAGATTCATAACGGCATAAACCCCGTGGTGGTCCCCCGTGCACATTGCGCCAGGGCGGCGCTCTCACATTCTTCCGGAACCCCGATACTTAATGCTGGTTCTTTTTTTTTTATTGGTGCCCAGTGGAAATTCTTCATGAACTTCCTTCGCCCCGGGGAAGGGCGAAGGGGTATACCGATCTCCTACCGGCTAAAACCACTGGGGCGGTCATCTTCGGCACCAAAAGGAGGCTCCAGGTCCTCGTATGATCACACTAGAGCCACCCGCTGGTGACACGCCTATAGGCATATCTCGGAGAGGGTGACTGTAAAGCGGTCACCCCCCCGGGGAACTGTAAAGGATCCCCCAAAGCGTCTCACGGCAGCGCGTGACCACATGCGCTACCGTCTTCTCTTGGGTAGCTTGGTGTAATGCTGGTCCTACCCAAGTGGACCTCATCTCTTCAGAGGGCAGAACAAGTGACAGGGGCGCACACACTTACCAACACAATTAGCTTAGTAGTAGAAAGGATAATAATAACAATAGTAATAGGCACTAGTAGTACAATAGTTTTCGACGAAAACATTTATAAAAATTGTCAGCGCGGGACGCTTGGTAGATGTGAAATAACGAAGTTTTGATATTGTGATAATAAAATAATTATTATGTTTTATAAAAATACGTACGCACGGATAACCATGCTATCTATTTCTAGTATAAGCTGGTCTGGCATTGTATACGGTTGGTGCAGTGGCTGGTACAGTCGGCTGCTGCACTCCGGGTCGCGGGTTCAATTCCCGCACGGAACAAATATTTGTATGATCTGCAGGTAGTTGTTTCGGGTCTGGGTGTATTGTTTGTGGAATTTCTGTCTGTAAACGCACCCACTACACAGGAGAAATGCTAGCGAGGGGCAGTCTTTAAAAAAAAAAATCTAGTGCTAACTTGTGAAACGCCAATAAATGATTTATTATTATAAAGATGTTATCCTTTTTCATAATATACCCATATATAAATAGGTACCTTATACATACATACACATAACAATTACACTATATACAATTAAATTGGGACACTTGGAAGTTTCGGTTGTATTTCCATGTTACCGTTGCTGTTGGCCAAAAGTCGGCGCTTGAAACACGGACATTTACATCGCGGGAATCTGGACGTCGTAGGAGTCAAAGTTTGCAATCCTACTCAACTCCATACGACAGCTTCAGTATCACCCTACCATCCCCTGATGATCTTTGTCCAGAAGTCTTTGAATATAGATATATTTATGTCTGTAGTGGGCGATGATATGTTGTTGCCTACTATGGAAATAAAGCGATATGGCTTGCTCAACTAATTCTGTAGTGACCCACAATAAAATACTGAAGTAGTGTGTATCTTATCGTAGTAACAACAGCTTGTAAATTAAACGAGTTATCTATGCCATTAATTCCTCCTTCTCCATAGCGATAGCTCACTGAGGACAGTTTCATCATGATCATTCATTTCAGCCTTTTATAAGGCCACAGCTGAACAAAACCCTCCCCCGTAGATTTTGACAATTGTGTCGTCATTATGGTCCTAAATGAGTTGCGACAGAAACTATGGATCATGAAGATACGCCCCGCAGCGAAGAACGTGACCAAGAGCTGCGTACCGTGCAGAATGAGAAAAATGAAGTACCACTCTATCTCCTCCCATGGATGTCGTAAAAGGCGAATCACCTCCAATAGAAATTCTGTAGAACCGAAGCCATTCTGCGCTTACCAACCCGCTTGCCAAGCATGGTGAATATTGTGAATATCTATGAGGAGGGATTGGTTCTGTGGTGGACTTTTGTGGGCTGAAATGATGATGATGATGATAAATTTCTATATTTTGCTTAAATCTATTGAACGCCAGTTCACGATTTCAGATTTTAAGAAACCAATTTCATAATGTTGATTCCTTTTTCTGCCCTGACCTTTTACCTTAACCTACCCTTCAACAAAAAGCTGTATAAAATATATTTTCATAAATTGATTTAAGACGATCTGGTAACATAGCATTCATAATCTCGATTCAAACGAAAATTTGCCAACAAATCCTATTTCTCAATCTCAACAATAAAATAAAAAACCAATAAAACCCAAATGGAAGTTGCGAAACAAAAAGAATTTGATTTGTAGAGAATTTCAATCAATTCGTTATTGCTCTTAGACGAAGAGAAACGGTAAGCCAGCCCTCACTTAAATATCCCTCTTTACCTTTTACAAAAAATCTAAACTTTTGGTTCTATTATTTAATTACTTCTTTTTATGTAACCCTTTTCTCCATTTTATTTGCTTTACTGCTTACTGGTGATTGGTCCCTTATTGCAACGTCCGACTAGATAGAAACGATCACAATTGGGGGTCGCGAGCGTGCAGATTGGGGAGTCTGCGTGCTCATACCGAGTGACCCCCGGGAAGACGGCAGCACGCACGTGTTGAGGTGCCACAGTGTGCGCAGAGAGAGGCTTTGGGGGATCCCTTACAGTCCCCCCGAGAACAGCCTGGGGGGGCGGACTTTTTACAATCGCCATCCCACCACTAGAGGGGGTGAACGCTTTACAGTCGTTCCCTCCGAGATGTGCCTAAAGGCGTGGTACAAATGGGCAGCTCTTATGTGATCGTACGAGGACCTGGAGCTCCGAAGATGAACACCTCTCCGCCATTCCCCGGGGTGGACGAAGTACATAAAAAGTTCCACAGGGCAATTAATGTAAAATAAAAAATAAAATAAATATTTACTACCACAGTGCACTATATTCTGCTACCAAATGGTAGTGTTTTAAATTTATGACAATACTGTTTTCCGGTTTAGGATTGAAATGACTGGGTATAGAGACTAAAGAAATAAATCGAGGAGCGCCGTATAGCGCAACGCAGCACTAGCTTTGGGTGGGTGGCATTACAATTGTTATGAGCTGGTGTGATGCTTTTTTTTATTGGTCCCTGTGGAATTTCGTCATAAACTTCCTCCGTTCCGGGGAAGGGCGAAGGGCCGTGCCGGACTCCAGGGGCTCCAGGACCTCATATGATACTACTAGAGTGACGCTTAACGCCTGGGGAATCACATGCTAGTCTCGTCAACAGTTCGTACAAAAAGAAAATGGCATGATACGTTTCAAAATGCTACGCCAGACTAAAAGACGTCTAAAGCTTTGACTTCGTTTCCAAAGCTAGACAAAATTTTGTTGCTATTTAGCAATAGATATGCCATTCAATACTGTCCGTTTAAATATTAATAGAATTTATTTTAGTTATTGGTATTAAGCAAAACGTTACATTCATTCAAAAATGCAATACTTGAATACACTGAAGTGCCTATATACTAGAATTACTTAATTTGCCTGAGCAAACAAAGAAAACGAAAATGATGTTGAAGTACATTAACGACAACTAAAATAGTTTCTAATAATTGTATAGGCAAGGAAAAAGACTATTCAAAATAGTAGCTAGGTGGCCCGACGTTTTTCGAAAATGCTCCATGCCGCTCATTATTATTTATATTTTGATGATTAAGACTAACACTCAATTTCTGTACGGTATTGATGAAGATACACCTATAACCGTTCTTACAAAAATCTATTCAGCCTTTACCTATATAAGATTTATTATACCTACTGAAATCCCTCGATTCGACAAAATATAAAGAAGTCTAGTCTAGTCTGTTATGAGAATAAATAGTTGCTCTTCCTTTATCACTAATAACTACTGCGATCACCAATCTGCTACTAAGCCTTGTGTCTTACGTAATTCAAACGATCGTTTATTATAGCTAATTTATTTTCAGCAGTGAAATTCTCCGAGCCATTACTACTATAAATATATTGATTGATCACAAACAAAGAGTTTCAATACATTCACACTATGTTATACAAAATCATAATTATAAATTATATTTTTCTCCAGACAATGCTGTCACACACATTGGCGGTACTGGTGGTATATCTGGCAGTCGTCTCCTCCCGAGAGACGATCCGACCTATGCCTACCATAACAAACTCCCTTGTCAACCTCGGAAAAATGGAAATCTCTTTTTATTTCAACGGTAACGGTCATGGTAAGATTGAGATGAAATAGGACGCAGTCCCAAAAGGGAATCAAGTATAAGTAAATCGTGCAAATATATTGTATGACTCGAAAGAACTTCGGGAGTTCAGTTTGACGTATTTGGTTGATAGTTTTATTTTCTTAGATGTGAAATAAAAATAGTGCAAATAACGTCGATGCTTTGAATCACAGAATGCCTGTACATTCAGTGATTCAAAGTATAGACGTAATTCAGTTATTGGTAATAATTGACTATTTATTAATTCTGGAACGTTAAGTAAGCTAAAATATTTGACTTCATGTTTTAATCAAAATTTTAATGATTTCAGATACGCCGCCTCGGGTACCCGATCATAGTCCAGCACCAAGTTCTCCATTTTTCTTTCCAAAACCTGAACCTATTTTGGAAGAGCCATGCCTATGCTCTACTTTCCGTAATGACAAGGATTCTTTCGTTAGCAACCCTACTGGACTCCTTAACAAAATGTTAATGAATAATGATCTGTTCTCATTTCACAAAGATCCCGTCTCTTCTACCTTATGTTGTGATTCTCACGAACGTTTGCAAGAAGGAACTGTTGTTTTTGAATTCCCACCCAACCAAAAAACTCTAAAACCAAGCCCAGCACGATCGAATTCCTTGCCTATGATACCTTTCTTATTTGATAGTATCATCCCAAATAAATCAATGTTGCCGCCGTTGAAAAAAAAAGCAATTGAAATATTCTTGTTCCCAAAGAAAAAAGAAATGGGTGCTTTTGACATGCCCAAATTCCAGCCCAAGAAAAAAGAAGTAATCTCCAAAGAAAGTATCACAATAGCCGGCGATAAGAAATTGGAAAATAATATTGATTTATTCAAACCTGCACTCCCTTTAATACGAAAACATTCGATTGTTCAGGATAAAATTAAAAAGGAAAGTGAAAATGACAAACCTGCAGAAGTGACGAATAACATTATTGTAGAGCCTGCAAACAAGCCTAATTCTGTGTAAATGAGAATATTGTAAATAAAGTAGAAAATGCATTAAAATAGAGTTTTAATCGACTGTCCAGTTATTTTAGATCCCGGCGTAATGCATGTAGTTTTTATCAATTAACATGGATCTCTTCTTAATGCGATTTAAAATAAGCAGTGTAATTCTGAAGGGAATCGATATTTTTTATAGGTAACCCAAATTACCAAATATAATTCACCATCACGACGAGCAATAAATATTTAGAAAAAGTACGTTTAGAAATGCTACCTTGGCAAATCAAACTAGACCCAATGCGTGACTAAGATCAAAGATTTAACTCTGCTAGTCTTTCAAAACTCTTACCTAAATAAAATTTGATTCTACCTTAAGCTTTGAGAAATTGTGCAAGCAAGATCGGAATACTAATTGGTTCAAAGCCTGATTTAATAAAATGATTTAGTCGTAAAAAAAAAAACTCGAACCAAAATCGATTTATTTGTTGTAAATGACCTTAAGGTAACCTTAAAACGAAACTTTAATATACATAAGGGTTAAGGACAAGGTACATTAAAATTTCACATTTGTAAAATAATCTTACCTTCGTACAACATACGAACACACAATATACTGCAATAATGTAAAGCGGAGACCAGACCTAAAAGACGGACGATAGTCATAAGTTTGACTTAATGGCAAACACGACCGCTCGGGTCAAACGACCGGAACGTAATGAAGCTATTTTCTACCCCTGAAATTTATTTATTCATACAATTTCACAGAGCTTTCTATTCAATGCCCGCCACTCTCACCTCCCAACTACTATCGACAGTGTGAACTAGCAATGTATATCGACTGCGTCAATTTATTCGCGGTATCTACAATTTACGTGGGCACATCCTGAGCTCAGTAAACGTAGTACGTGCCTTTAATTTCGACTACCCTCATTTGCATTTGTACAAGCAAAGGGAATTATCTGCAGGTAATGTGTAATGAGAATCTCACAATGGTTGATTGGGGTCAGGGTAATTAGGCCTTTTTTCATGAATTATACATAGCATCAAATTAAAGGTTTTATCTCGAATTTGGGTATACCGATCATTTTCTGTTTATAATTTGTGCAGGTAAGGCAGTTTATTAATTCAGGTTACAAGATATAAACACAGCTTGATGAAATATGTTATATTTCCAGGAGTATGTAAGTAATTATACCGGACGTCTTCAGGAAGAACACACCCAACATTTCACTTATTTTTATTAAAGGTATATTTTTGTAAATTATATATAATCTCGCGATATAAAATGGTGGCACAATTAATTAAGAACTCATTTCATATATAAATTAGAAGATTTAAGTATACTTACTGGCACAAAAGTAATTCACAAGCCGTTCTAAAAATAAATATAATTTGTTTGTTATTTCTAATTCAGGCTGTTTTAATATTTATACCAAATATTACTTACGATTTTATTTTCGAAAAGTCTGGATATATGCAATAAAATCCTAAAAAATATTACATTTATTATTTGTAATGCAATATCATCACCCGTTTTAAAGGCCAAAAGGTGACATCACCATATTTACACTACTCAGCAAACGGATTGGTGGTGGATGTTAGAAGCGCATAAAAGGATTCTGCTGCCATCTTCTTGGTATAATCTCTCAGGTTTATGCGGTGGTTGGTGATTCAAGCTAGAGTTTGTCGTTAAGTTTTGGGCATTTCGGTATTGTGCTCTTAATTAAGCCTTCGAAAGTGACGGATAGGATTGGTCCAGACGAGATGTTTGATAAGGCTGATACAGCCATGAGTTTTAATAAAACTATTATAAATACCAGCCTGTATAAATATTATAAAATCTAATTGTATGCCAAAGATTTTTATAACAATTACTCTTATACTTTGCTAAACCGTGTTTATTAGCTAAGCTCCATCACAGTACTTACTGTTTTTCCTTCCGCTGCTGCCGCTTCTTCTTGAAAGCTCTCTTTACTCTCAGTAACAAGAAGGCGGCTCTGTCAATAGTTAGCACTGACGGCCGCTTGGCGGAGCTGGGCTCGTCCATCCCCTCCTCCTCGGCCGGCTCATCGCACAACCTCAGGCCAAGCCATCGCTGTTTAGTCGCAGTCCTCGTGTTGATGCCGCGGGAGATACACGCGTATTAACTACACACAAGTCTCTATAGCATTCGAATTTGAATTTAAGTGGGTTATAGCATTTTATTTTTGATATTTTGATCCACTTTCTGTTATTTCTTAATTTATTTAACACTTAAAGCACTTCTCAGTTAGATGCACAATTTTCACTTATTTGTAACGTTTCATGTATCCAGAAAAGTAACTACCTGAAACAAAAAAAAAGACTTTTAGATGTTATGAAAAAAAGTTAATTTTACAAAGACAATTTTCAGAATAGTCCTTATTTTCGCCGCACAACAGAACTTATTGCAGCGGCGGTAGATTTAATAACCCATCCTGTCACATTGTCATTCTAATTAAAAAGAAATAGAGCCTGAAGTCCTAACATAAATGTCTAAGCACTTATTTGCGCCACTGCGATGAATCAAACTCCAGCTTTTCAATAATTATATCATCAAAAGGTCAATACTTCTCTTCACTGCTTGGAACCATACTAAAGGACA
The DNA here is from genome assembly GCA_947459985.1 of Diloba caeruleocephala. Classification (NCBI taxonomy): domain Eukaryota; kingdom Metazoa; phylum Arthropoda; class Insecta; order Lepidoptera; family Noctuidae; genus Diloba; species Diloba caeruleocephala. Next base: position 6,592,966 of record OX381613.1, read on the forward strand.
AGATTACGAATGTTTAAAAAAATGCATTTATCTGCTTGCCTGCTGGTGCTAGTTCATTCGTCATTATGAATTGTAGAATTAATACCATTGTGTAAATACATGGAGTCTAGACAGAAGGAATATATATGCAAATTGTTGTTTAATGTCTGCAGACTTTGAAAATCATGAAATTCCCGAATTCATTTACGATTCATTTACAATTTATTCATAACATTCGTAATAACTTATGTTAATGTAAATAGTTACTGATTGCAATTGTAATATACAGCAATGAGTTTAAAACATAAGTCCAATAATTGCCGTGCTCACGATTAACTACTATACCAAACGTATGGTGAAGCTTTTAGTTATTTACTAGCTAATGCGTTGCAATACCTCTTTCGACTACGCAGTGTTTTTTTATACAATTTGGTGATGAGTCGTGCAAGTCATTCGCCTGCTGGTAAGCGTCATGCCTGCCCATAACAATTGTAATGCTACCCAGGACTAGTCCTGCGTGGCATCATACTGCACTCGTCACCTCGAGACGTGAAGTCATTAGTTTCTTATGCCCAGTACATTCACTAGCTACAGTGCCCTTCTAGCCGGAGCACAGTAATGTCTACAGTTCAAACAATACTGCTTGCTGTGAATATCTGGCACTTGGGTGGTACCTACCTAGCCAGCCTCTTGCAAGAAGAGACCTACCACCAGTAAACTAAGTTTATTTTTTAAGTTGGAAACATTCACGTAAGTGTCAAAAATAACAAACAATAGTACAAAGTTTTAACTGAATCGGATGAATTAGAAATGCATAGAGGACTAACAAACGCAGAAACCTTTTTTTTATATTATATAGATCAGGGGTCTCCAAACTTTGAAACCAGAAGTTAGAAGGGCCATAATGATTTTTTCAGTATGTATCAAGGACCAAAACAGTTTAAATTTTTCTGCCCTTTACTATATTATTGCTCCGCCGTCTCGGGCCTGTTTCTGATTGGGCGACGGACTGCCGTTAGTTCGTATAGACTATGGGATTTAAATGACATCTACTAGTACTACCTATGTTGACATCAAAATACAATAATTGTTTGACATTCTTAAAATTTGTACAGTTCTGTGACATTAATATTCTATTATTAATATTTGTACTACCATTTTATACAATTTATAAAGTACATAAATAAATACGGCAAATCTGAGCATCATGTAGCCTACATCTATGAATTATAACTGCCTGTTGTTTGGCAGTATGAGTCTGTCATGCTCACTAAAACGTCTTGCTGATGGTGGCGTCGTGTATCGGGCTGTTAAGTTCCCTGAAATGTGGTTGACCAGAGCGACGCCGATGCATGCGTCAAACTCGTGAACGGGTGCCGTCATGTGGGACTGGTCAGTCCATACTGCCATGTAATCTTGTATAATGAAATGATTTTACTTCATCTATTTCATTATTATTTTACTTCATCTATTTCACACTGGCAGTACATTATTCTCACATAACTTTATTCTACTATATTGCAATGTATGTATCATTTTAAAATTATTTTAATAGTGTCTATGGAGTTTCTTGCCGGTTCTTCTCCATAGGACCAACTTCTTGGAACCATGCAACTACATTTTGACTATTCATAAGCGCCCGTAAATGGTTTATATGAACAAAAATCTTATGAATTTGAATTTGATTCCAAGTCAAAGTGTTTTATTTCAATTAAACCAAATATTGGCACTTATGAAACGTCAGAATCTAAGTTGCACGGTTCCAAATAGTCTATCTCATAGAGAAGAGCCGGCAAGAAACTCCATTGATACTCTTTTAAAATAGTTGTGAGTACAATGCTGATTGATACAAAAATGATTGTAAAACATATACCGAGAAAAATGTAGGTTAATGTCTAAAGATGGAACATACTATGATATTATAATAATAATTTATTTGCCGTGGCAGTTAATGACTGACCAGTCGCTACAGACGGCACCCGTTCGCGAGCATAACGCATGCATCAGCATCGCTTAGCTCAACCATATTGAAGGGCACCGAACGACCCGATACACAACGCCACCGCCAGCAAGACATTTTAGTGAGCATGACAGACCAATACAGCCAAGCAAAAGACACAATCAAAATAAATACTAAACATATAACATTAATGCCTATATGATGCTCATTATTTAGATTAACCTCTCAATCGCGATCGCCAACCCACCTGCCAAGCGTAGTGATTATGGCGAAACCCCCCAATGAGCAGACAACACACCCCAACTGGTAGTCGTGGCTAAATTTGGTGGAGGCTTGTGTCCAGCAGTGGACGTTATTGGGCTGAAATGATGAATGTGAATGATGTGAATGGTTAGGGACTCCCCATAGATTTACACAATTGTGTCGTAATTTTTGGGGGATATTTGCCAGTACTCACCACGTTTGGCAGGCGGGTTGATGAGCGCAGTATGGCTGCTGACAATCCCTCTGGTTTACAGTCTCTTAGTCGCCTTTTACGATATCCACGGGAGGTGGAGTGGTGCTATATTCTTAATCCGGACACCACTCTTTACAGTAATTTACAGCAGTTAATACTTTATATATTATATTTATTTTCCCAAGATACCTACTCCGTAATATGAATCAAACATAAGTACACGTATATTTAGAATACAATTACGTACCTATACATTTGCTTTATGTATCTCAAGACTTAACATGGTTTGTTTATTTGCATACATCTAGTCCGTAATATTAAGTAGTAAGTACTCACATACTCGCTTACATAATGAAACAGTGTAAATTGTTTATAGGGTTACGTTCTAGCTCCATTCCATTGAAAATACATGGTATTGTTCAAATCAAACGTATGTTTACCGTAAGCAGAAAATCAAAATGGACGCCACTTGTGTTCTGAAAGTCGTTAAGAAATTCAAGCAGGTTATGTTAATAATAAAATATATTTAAACGGATTATATTGCGTATATTATTGCCTAATTTTGACATTTAAAAGTAAATAATTCCTAGGAAAAGCCATCTTTGCAAGATCAAACAAAAAATATACATTTAAAGAAACGGGAGTTAACGCGACATTGCCTTTCATTAATTATAAAGACACAGTGTACTGTGTTGCAGCTCTAAAATAAATAAAGAAAAAACGGGGTGGATGAACATAAATCTACCTCACAAACTGATCTCGCTGCGTCAGTCTACTTGTGATTACGATCGGTGCAACGTGGTGGTAGCGATTCAAAGATAATTTCACTTTAATTACGTTTATTAAAAAAAACTAATTTTTAAAAAAACAAATAAACTATTTACCGAGGTCATGTGGCAACGCCATAAAATAGAAACTATTTTGTACGGTAACAAAGTCATTAAATAATGTAAAAAGGTTAACGTTTCAGATGGATTACCATCCTAGAGACTAAGGGTGAGATTCAGAAACGAGTCTAAGCGTGAACTTACGCTTCCATCTGTCAAAATGCACTACTTACGCTCATAATTTGAATCATACTTACGCTCATAATTTTGACAGATGGAAGCGTAAGTTCACGCTTAGACTCGTTTCTGAATCTCACCCTAAGATGCAATGTCTGCGATGCCTGTAAATACACACATACCCTTCAAACCAGAACAGCAAAGCTGCGTGACTGAGGAATAGGTATGGCGGTAGTACTTCCCCGAGGCGAACTAGTTCCCAAAAAGCCCTACCACAACTTTTGTTTTTCTTTTATCGCTTCTTATGTTGGGCAAATTCTCGGGATATGTCAGTTACCTTGGCTCTTTTGCGGGTCTCCTCATTTTTGGTTAGATTTTCTGAGAAACTTCGACCATAGACCTTTCCACTGCCGTTTGGGTGACCTTGAGCCGTCTTATGAAGCTCACGCTAAGCGACTACGTCTATCAATTACATACAAATATTCAAATATAGAATACTAAGCTACATATTGTCTAAAGGTTTGATTATTGTACAAGATATCGTCGGCGATAACGTCCACCTAACTCACTCAAATGTCTCAAATATTAAATTACGTCATAACTAGTTTATCTTACCTCATAAAGTAGACCTAGGCATTTAAAGCTCTAGATAAGGTGGTGCTCGACGCCACGGTGAATTCCCACCGGGCACATCATAGAAGAGATTGGGATTCCCGATATATTTTCCCCTAAAGATAACTTTCTACAGTCCAAAATTACTGTATCTGGGTACCTTTTATACTTCTTGAAATTTTTACGAGCGGTTTTATTCCATTTACAATATAATGTATGGATGACAAGAGAAATCCGCATAGTGTTTGGATTAAGAAAATAGCACCACTCGACCATACTGTGATCACCAACTAGCCTAGCCGCCAAGCGCGGTTAATACTATAATAGAGTTCAAACTCTTTGGGAGAAAGATCCTAGCCACATAGAATAAAAAAACATTATTTTAAATAATTATATGAGAATATTTTGACAGAGAAAATAAAAGAGGAGAATGAATTCGGACTGCTGTCAGCACAGTTGTCGATTGTAGAAAAGCTAATTATATTATCTTCTATATAAATAAAGTAATATAGAAGTAACTAGAGTTTCTTAATTCCAAGATCATACATAAGTTCCTACCCGGAGCTATACCAATATGCCTACCCATATTCAGTCATTACAGTACCTAATGGCAAATTCCCCCCAAAATAAATAGGATATTGTGTAAATCTATGAGGTAGTTTTTTTTCCAGCAGAAGACGTCCGTTGGCTGATATAATGATCACAAGAGATGCGTTTGCAATCCCTTTTTGTCCCGCCACGGGGATTAATAACCACCATGATCCACCAACCGCTCCTCACTTAAGTCTGGCAGAAATCGCCGAGTACAATAAGATCGCCCTTTGTAGATGTAATTTTATGTATTTGATCTTCTTTTTTGTTATGTATGGTGTAAAATAAAGAGTATTGTATGGTATTGTAAGTTTATATTCCACGTCTAAAATGTGTCGTACGACTTTTTGCGCAAGCGTCCGCACTATATCCAGGCACGCGCAATTTCATGATGCTAACGGCAACTAAGCTACCGCAGGGGCTAGACGTTAAAATTAGCTCATCGACTTCATAGGTTATGAAGGGCTACCTGCCGGTGGGCGGTGAATGCGCAAACTAATCCCGCGCAAGATAGGTTGAAGGAACACCGTGGTGATTTAAGCCGGTAAGAAAAGGAAAGGAAATGAGAAAAGGAAACAGTTTTATTTTGGGCCCACACAGGAAATTACAGATAACATAAAGTTTTATTTTTACAACATTTAAGCAACCTGCGCGAAGCCAAAAAATGCCCCTATCTCAGCATTAAGCAGTAACATTTCAAAAAATGTCACAGATAGTACCAGTTGTAATGAGTAGCCGTAAGTTGTACTTTAATGACAGTAATCGTTATTGGCCATGAAAAAAATACATTATGAAATAAGAGGCATTTTGATAATGGCACGACTGGATGTCTGTCAAACAAACTAGTGTAGCGAAATGATTCAATATTATCCAAACGATTGTATTGACAGGCGGGTTTTGAGTGCAAAATACCTACCGTTCCACAGAAGGGACACTTCGCTTAAGACTTCCTTCAATTGACATGACAATGAAGAACAAAAATATTTTTCGTATTATCGATAAAAATAAGATCTAACTGCAAAGGCATTTTGATGACACGATTTTGTTCGGACCACATTCCATATCTAAAGTGAAGACTCATTCCTGTATTCAAAAAACGTATGCTGAAGCAATAATAACGCAATCCTAACAATTATGTAGTTAATGCTGCGATGGCACTATATCGATGTTAATCCAAAGGCTTTAAAAAAACGAATTTTTTTTAAATGGTGGATCGTTTACATACATAAATTATAGTACGTATTTTTACCATGCTTATTACGATTTGTTGCTTGTGAATCGTACTATGATTACACATTACAACATATTTTATTAATTATTAGGTACTCGCCGTGTGGTGCCGGCTCAGAATACCACCACCCCATCTCCTCCCGTGGGTGTCGTAAAAGTCGACTAAGGGATTAGCCGGAGGATGGGCAGCAGCGTCCTTCAAGTACATTAACAACTCAACTGCGATCGCCAACCCGTCTGCCAAGCGTGGCGCTTATGGCAAAACCCCCCAATGAGCCCACAACACACCCATGTCGGTCGTTGTGGTGATCTTTGGGGGAGGCCTGTGTCCAGCAGTGGACTTAATTCGGCCGAAATGATACTCACCGAGAGAAATTGGCTAAAACCGAGAGAAGGACTATACTCAGCAGTGGGTAGAATCAGGTATGGGTGATGATAATAATGATGATTAATTATTAATAGGTATAATAATATTTTCATCATCATGATCATATCAGCCAAAGGCCGTCCGCTGATGAATAAAGGCCTCCGGCATAGATTTCCACAAGTGTGTCTTAATTTTGGGGGAATTGTCTAATCCTCACCACGCTTGGCAGGCGGGCTGGTAAGCATAGCATGGCTAATGTTCCTCAGAAGCTGACTCCTCGAACGCTGCTGCCTATCTCTCTGGTTCAGAGTCCTTTAGTCGCCTTTACGACATCCACGGGAGAATGTGGTACTGTATTTTTTATCAAGACACTACACGTAAATCAGTAAATATTGGTAAATAGGTTAACTACATTATCAACACTTATATAAGTCACTAGGTTGCTAGCTGACTCCGGCGTTTTTCATCTCTTCAGAAGCAAGAGGACCAAACTCAGTACCATGATCAGTTTTTAGACAAGTTATTTCAGCTATTACGTAAGTACGGTTTAAGAAAGCGTTTGCGGTTTCCAGTTGACCCTTCCACCCTTCCCAATAGATGGCTCTCATTAATCAGGCATCGTGTAGCTCAACCCTATTTTAGGAAGAATACGACCCAATGTACGACGCTTTCAGCAGAAAATCTTTTCGCAAATGCGTTAGCACATCTAAGAAAGAACGAAAAATAAATAGTTTTGTTAGTAACAAAACATGCCTTAAGCAATATAAAATCATCATCTTCATCATTTCAGTTTAAAAAAGTCCACAACTGGACACAGGTTTCCCCGAAAGATCGCCACAACGATCGGTCTGGGTTTTTGCTGAGTGTACATTCGGGGCTTTTGCCATAATCGCTACGCTTGGCTTGCGTGCTCATTACCGAGCGATATCCGAGCGAAGAGCGCGGCGCGCACGTGGTCACGTGCCGCTTTGTGCGCTGCACAGCGCACAGCAATCACACACAAGATCCTTTACAATCCTCCCCGAGAAGTGCCTGGGGAGCGACCTTTTTACAGTCACCTACCCTCCGTTAGAGACGGTGAACGCTTTACAGTCATCTCCTATGAGATGTGCCTAAAGGCGTGGCGTCAATGGGCGGGTCTAGTGTGATCTTACGAGGACCTAAAGCCCGCCTGCGGTGCCAAAGATAACCGCTGCGGTGGTTTTAGTTGGTAGGAGTCGGATACTCCTTCGCCCTTCTCCGAGGCGGAGGAAATTCATGACGAATTCCCAATGTAAAAACTTTGGATTAGCAATCGCAGTTGAGTAATAAATACACTCGAAGGACGCTGCAGCCCTAGAGGATGGGATAATCCCATTTGAACTCAGGGTAAGAGATGGGCTGGTGCTATCCTTAGTCGGCGCCACACGAGTGATTATCATTAGTGTATCACCTGCATTTCACAAATCACATAACATCAAGAAGCGAAATATTCATCATATAAGCACGCAAAATCGGAGTATGTTACTCGGGCTTTTATTAAGTGAAATATTTGGCGACACGACACATCCATTTCATGTCCCCGCCATATAAATATGTATTATAATGTAACCTCAGTCTGAATGTGGAGTCATTTTTATGTGACATTTGTTTCGCCACGCACCATGTATTTGTGTAGTTGTACCTCGTAACTCGTCTAGGGATTTTTATAATCATTGCACACACCATCTACTTTTCTGTTTAAAGGAAATTAAATGTCTGAAATGAATAATGAAACAACCAATAGTCCTAAATTATATGTAAAATATTAATAATTATATTAGCCTCAAGGTTGTTTAACTAGGATAAAGGTATAACTATTATTATAGTATTTAATTCGATTGACATCCAATGAGGTTATCAAGGGTCTTATAGTTAATACTCAGTCTACGGTCTTAAATAATTGATTTGTAAGAAATCATTCATATTTGTCATCATTTTATCATCTAAGCATGCCAATGTTAAAATGAAATTATTTTTAAAAATTGCAATTATAAATAATTTCTTAAGCTGTTCGAATCCCATGTCCTTTGCCTTACTGACAATTTGACATTACCGTTATTACGTTTAATTTTTTTCATTTGTTCACTAGATTGAATTCGAAACAATTGAAAACCGTACGACGTTGCCGCGTATTTTATAGAACTTTTTCATTTTTGAAAAATATTTTATGAATATATAAAGATTTAAGATACTAGAGTATCTTCCACAATTTCTGTAGACAGAAGCCATAATCTAAGAGAAGAAGAAGTAGATTTAATTCATTGTTTTGCGTTTGTACTTGAATTACAGACTGCTTTTGCTGAATGTTTTTGTTATATAAATATTGGTTATTAATCCCTCAGCAGATTAGTACTATTATATATCATATGCCAGAACCTTGACATAACCTTACTTTCACAAAATAGTTTAAACTGGCTTCTCCCATAACTTTAAATAATTAATGAAACTGTCATGGTTTTCTTTCGAAGTACATTTTGTTGTATACTTCATTTTTGTTCATCTCGGGTATTTTTTTGTATGGTACATGGGCATTGCCCTTAACCAATACCGAAGAGTTGCTTCGAGAGCTGAACCGGAACCGAAAAAACAGTGCCCCCAACAATTTAACATAACACACATTATTATTTTGGCAGTATAGCAGTGATTGTACAAGAGAATCGTGAAGGTAGTTGTAGACTAGTGGTTGTCCCCCGTGTGAGCATCGCTCAGCTTATTACCGTTAGTATCGTAACACTAATACCGGTTGTTTTCAAGGAGGTAGTTTACAGAAGTTGCACTGATAGTGAGTGTGTGGCGGGCTTTTCTGGCGGTCATTCTATTTGTGAGCCATTTCGCTACAAGCCTCTAAAATACCTTTCAATTTCCATCCCTTTATTAATCAACCGTGTGGTGCCGGCTACGAATAGCACCAACCCATCTCATCCCGTGGGTGTCGTCAAAGGCGACTAAGGGATTAGCCGGAGTATGGGCAGCAGCGTCCTTCGTATACATTAGTAGCTTATCTGCGATCGCCAACCCGCCTGCCAAGCATGGCGACTATGGCAAAACCCCCCAATGAGCACACAACATACCGATGTCGGTCGTTGTGGTGAACTTTGTGGGAGGCCTGTGTCCAGCAGTGGACTTTGTTCGGCCGAAATGATACTGTATTTAACATCATTGTTTTTAATTTCATGTCACCGGGCACTCTCACCGATACTTTATCGGTACGAGTGCTCAGTGAACAAGTTCAGCGGCCTAGTGCTCCTCAGCTCCCTCACCCTCGCCCTCGGCAGAGTCCATGCCGACTTCTTGGTAGCCCTTCTCCAGAGCGGCGGTATTTGAACTCATAAGTATTAAAACCTACTCCATATCTGTAAATAAAGAGATAATTAACAGCTCACTCGCTACCGGGCAAAGTAATAAATACCGGTATTAATGTTACATTGGCCAGTAATAACTGGCCGTAATGATAATATTTGGACGATCAGATGGTTATTCATTACGTAATCCTTTGATTTCAAAACTTGGTTTTATTGCTCCGGTCCTGGCGAGTTGCTAGCCACTTTATGTAGCAGCAAAAGCAGTGACAGCCTAGTAGTTGAACGCTTGCTTTCCATAGAGGAGTGTCTGAGTTCGATCCCGGCCCGCACCTCTGACTTTTCGGATTCAAGTGCGGATCTGAATTTGATGATCACTTGCGTTAACGGTTAAGGAAAACATCGTGAGGAAACCTGCACACCTGAGATGGCTCCACAATGTTCTTTTTTTGATCTAGGTTAGATCTAGACTCGAGGAAGTCGACCAGTTACTTTATATGAAATTTAAAAACAATCTAATGCTCTCAGAGAGGTGCGCGCAGAATAAACGGCGCCGTCGGTTGTCTTGGACCTGCTTCTGGTTAGGCGACAGACTGGCGACACGAAGGCCAAAGATTGGTTATTCTTATTTCTCTCCGACGCTCAGTGCGTTTGCTGCGAAGGGGAAGATAGGTGGTTTGTTGACGACCCCGCCCGACCGCCTCTTTGTACGCATCACGTTCTCGCAAAAGTCGACAGCCTTACACGCACTCTTGCTCTGAACGATGGTCTGATCTTTAGAAGCGAGTCTGTACACCTCTAACCTTCGGGCCATCACGACATTCATAACTTTTTGTTTTTCTTTTTTAATTAGGGACTTTAAAGCTTACCGCTTATGTCAGTCCCATCGTAACCTAAACAGACATATTACACAGCAACACAACAATTACTCTATATGTTAGCCATGAATTCAAGCAGAGCTTTCGCATTAACCCCATTTGGTTGGGATAAAATTATTGGGGCTTCATGTTCAGCGTGGGATATATGTAAAGATGATTTTTGATTACACGGGATCAGAATCAGATGTCGTAATAAGTGGACAAATCCAGACACGTTAAAAAAACTGCAGGTCTCATGCCTATAAAATCATCCAACATCTTTCCTAACCTTAAAAACCGCAGTAAAACAAGAACATCCCAAATCATCGTCGTTTCGGCCGAATGAAGTCCACTGCTGGACACAGGCCTCCCCCAAAGATCACCACATCCACCGATATGGATGTGTTGTGGGCTCATTGGGGGGTTTTGCCATAATCGCCACGCTTGGCAGGCGGGTTGGCGATCGCAGTTGAGTTGTTATTGTACTCGAAGGGCGCTGCTGCCCATCCTCCGGCTAATCCCTTAGTCGACTTTTACGACACCCATGGGAAGAGATGGGGTGGTGGCATTCTGAGCCGGCACCACACGGCAAATCCCAAATCATATCCACTTAAAAAGCCATCTATAACAAAGTTTTATTATCCTTACTTCCACTAACAGTATAACACAAATGAAATAAAATATCGACGTCGACCACCACTTTGCTTCTAAGTGTATTGTTTTTCTAGTACAGTCAGCTCTCGAAGTTCTGTTCAATAAAGACGGGCGCCCGTGTCGTTCCTTACAAAACTTTGTTTCGGAGGCGTACTAAAACTAACTTGACAGACAGTGCACCCAATTTCGAGCCAAAGTTAGTCGCAAGAAATTGGAAGGTGGAAGTTTATTAATACTTAATGCTCAGATTTATTGTTTTATTTCTTCAATGATGTTGTTTATGTTACTGAGCTTTGTATTTGCCATTTATTACGTGAATGATATGAGAAATAAGTAATAAAATTACCAATTTTAATGCAGGTGTTTTGTTTTTGCTGTAGCATTGATACGTTGATATGTTGACACGATCCCTCCGTGCCACCGTTTTCACATCAAGTTTGATATGCAAAGAACAGTCACATACCCGCAACAAGGACAAAAATTACCAAAAGGATGGGTTGTACATCCTCTTATGCTCTGAGGCTTGGACGGACGCGTAAGTATTTCCTTTACAAAGTGAAACTATAATTCCTTAATCAAAAGGTAATTTGAGCGTAATTACGATATCTTACCACTTTTACGATGCGTACAACGTTACTTTGAGCCTCCAAAAAGCTAATAAAAGTGCTCATAACCAAGGTAAGGACGAACCTTCATAATTGAGAGAGCTATCTGACTTATGAACCATATAAATTTGAGTGCTCTTTTAGCTCTTTGTTATTATGTGTTTGGGAATGCGTTCAACATTTGGCCGGTTATCAAACATTTTTATGGTGAGTGGAATTCTACACGAAACTACATAGTGAAATAGCTCTTAAAAAAGGAACAGGCGTTATACTTTTAATTCAGTACTTGTTTTTGTACATGTTACTGATAGTTAATTAATCGCCAATGTTAGTATCATCGCAATACCGCAAACAGAACTTTTGATGCCGTTAAGGAGCATTTTGCATAATTATTGCTACTAAATTGTACTTTAATTCAAAGTGAAAGAAGTCTGGAATAGAATTTTGTTTCTTATTACAAACAAAACTTTTAATTACGCGTTGCTTCGAGTTATATATAAATCGAAGCAACACATTTGTGTCGTACAAGGCCGTCACGATGCTAAAACATATATTAACTATTTAGAATAATCGGAGAAACATCAATATTTACTATCAACTGTCATGGAGTGCGTCACGCTGACTTGCGTCGAGCATATATTCCATATTGCATTGACCATTGTCTACACTGCAGGTCGTGGCTTTCAGTAAAACTACCTCTATAGTATGTGGCTTTGTTACGAATAATCTACAAGTTGTTATAAACTTTGCGAATGTAGAGAATTGATTTTACAAGTCAAATAACAATATGCATGTTGATGTGTGAGTTGTGAATAACTTTGGAATGCTTGCTGAAGGTTTATTTTGTCGGAACGTATTCAAATCTGTAGTAGTAAAGAGTAAACTGAACCTACGCATATAAATAAATGAAAAGTGGTATGATATTATGTATAAGTTAAGTATTTTAATTCAATGTTTAAGGACCTGAGGTAATTTTTGATTGTAGCAAAAAGGACTAAGATATCAAAGTGAGATTTAATATTGAATAGCTGCAGTAAAATACGAATCCTTTTTATCAATTCTAACGACATCACCGTCTTTATGTGTCGTAAAACTTGCTATTCTGACAGCAGCACCAATGTGTTAAACGTCGACGATTCTTGGGTGAAAAGATTTATTTCTAATTTCCTACTGGCCTGGCATGGAAGCAGCTTCACACGCGTTAGTCAATTACACAAATTTTGCAACGAATAATTTCTGACAGCTTTTTATATATTATGTTGAACTAGCGTCGCCGTGTGGTGCCGGCTATGAACGGCTCCAGCGCATCTCATCCCGTAGGCAAAAAGGCGACTATGGGATGAGGATAGCATATCGGAAGACGGGCAGCAGTATTTTTCGAGTATTATAATTACAACTCAAACTGAGCGATTAAAAACGCGTAAGCCAAACATGGAGATTGTGGCAGAACCCCCAATCATCAAAAAACCAAGCCGATTGTTGTGGTAATTATTGAGGGAAACCTATACCAGGGAGGCGTGTGTGTGTGTGAGCAGTGAATGTTTTTCAGCTGAAATGATTAACTCTTGGGATTATCCCAAACATACGGAATGCAGAATGTGGTTTAATAATACGTAGATTAATAAATAATAAACCCAACTACTAATACTCAGCTATATTTGAAAACAGAAAGTTGACCGCAAAAGACTTGGGTGAGGGATAAGTCGAGAATGTTTTGTTTTACCCAAACATCCATGAGTTCTTCTGCACTGTCGATATAATAATAATATAATTCCGGCTGCAAATAGCACCAAACCATCTCAGCCCATCGGTTTCGTAAAAGGCAACTATGCGATTAGTTTGAGGATGGACAGTAGCGTTTTCGAGTACATTAAAACTCAACTGTGATCGCCAACCCGCCTGCCAAGCGGGGCGATTATGGCAAACCCCCAACAAGCCCACAACACACCCAGACGTGTCTTTCTGGTGGTCGTTGGGCCCTTTGTCCAGCAGTGTACTCTATTCGGCTGAAATGGTGATGATGAATAATTATCGATACCAAACATCCCCCTATCATCAGTTCAGAATTCAGATCCCTATCAGTAGTTACTCAAATATAATATCGTTAAAAATCATACTGAACCAGCTTTTTATTGCTGTTTTATGATCGGCTTTATTTCAAATTATGTTATTTTGAACATACCTACATAATTCTTGGTTGTAACATATGTCAGTCTCTACTCACCCCTTTTGTTTCTTAACGGGGTAATAACGCACACTTCCTGAGCCTTATTACCCTAATCTTCTAATTATCTGCGCAGAAAACGTTTGCGTGGTATTAAACAGTATATACCATGTGTGTTATTAATGGCCAACCGCATTGCGTTGTCGCCCTCTAAATGAGCTAACAGAATACCTTATATCACTAAGATGTGTGATGTGATATGAGTGATCATGGTAATACTGGGAAGTATAGCTTTAATGACTGTTCAATGTAAACTGATCCGAACTGATGTTATGTTATGACTATAATTACATACAAAAAGAACAATAATACTTAGAAGGATACTCTCTTGCGAACCGTTATCTCAAACGCGTCACCCAATCACTATCTGTGTGTAATCTTCGTAAGGGTTCCAGCTGAAAACCAGCGCCTGGCATCAGCTGCCTGGCACATGCTGAACTGGACACCTTTTTGGTGCAACCGTGAGATACATAATATTGTATAACTTCACTATTACTTACTACCTACCTTATCTATTGTGTCTCATGTTTTGCAACAAGTAAATGTTTCTTTCTTTCTTTCTAACCATGTGTGCGTCAGCAGCGTGTATACGTTTGCTGTCACACACTCATGCGCACAGCTAATATTGTTGTAGTTATCCATTTTATATTACAAATTGTCATAGCTAAATATATTTTGCGACCAGTATTCACAAACAAATGACAGAGCACTGATGGGCCGCCCAGCGAATGGTGTCATATACGTCACCGTTCAAATGGTTACGTTTGCTTGTGCCGACCATCCTTATAGGCGTTATTATTATAAGTACATACCAGGGATGTTGCGAATGTTCGCATTCGCATATGCGAATGATTCATCATACCAGCCAAAGGACGTGCACGAATAAACAAAGGCCTCCCCCATAAATTTCCACACCATTGTCACCATTTTGGGGGTAGTTCGTTAATACTGACCACGCTTGGTGAGCACAGTATGGCTACTGTTCCACACAAGGGTTATTGCTGCCTATCGCTCTGGTTAAGAATCCCTTAGTTGCCTTTTACGACATCCACGTGAGGAGATGGAGTGGTGCTATATTCTCAATCCGGACACCACACGGATGAAAAACAAACCATATAAATATATATTAACTTTGTAAAATATGTTATATCATTTTAATTTAACTAGTGGTCACCGAGTTGCCGAATTTTGACCGTATTTAATTATTCTTTAAAGTTAATTTTAGCTTTCTGCACTCCTTCTCCATATAAACTTGTAACTATTCTAAAGCTTACACTCCTTGCGCGCAATTATGTTTAAAAAGTTACAAAGCTTTCTCTTCACATATTAATATATAGATTATGTTCTTTCATCAAACGTTTATGAATTTGTATTTAATATATTTCTTGGATCAGTTTATAGTTCTTCCTACTAACGTAAATGATTGCTAAGGAATATTTTGTTTATAGGTTCCCGAAAGAAACTACTTTGTTTTTCTGACTACCCTTATGGCCCTTAACCACCATCTGTAGAGATATCATCTCTGCTACTCTAAACTGTTTTCCAGCCTTAAAAGTGGTTTGACCAGTTGATTATGCAAAAGTACTCTACATAATATATTTATTTCGCTTTATCTTTTGGAATTGATAAATATTAAATATTGTTGCAAAGAATTCAAAGTAAAGTCATATATATGAAGAATTTAAGTAATGACTGTTCTTACAGTCATTACACATTACATTAGTCCACATGATTGCCGCAGTATAGTTACCGATGATGAAACCTGCATATAATAGAAAACCTAACCCAAAAATAAAACAAAAAGAATATGATAACCACCAATAAAATCTAGAGCCAATTAAGCCGCTTTCCCAGTCAATTTTAATTAACTGTTCATACAAACACACTTGAAAATTGTTGTCAAATAATTTCGCAAGAGCTATGTAGGAATCTCACCACAAGGCGTGTATTCTCAATGAAATATCTAATATACTACAAAATTATACTTAGTGAATTGAAATTAAATAACTTTGGTACTAATCCTAATGTATTCAGATTTACGCAAACTTTACAAAACTAATTTCGCTTCAACAAATTCAACAGAAAATTAAAAGCTATGTGAAACGAAATCTCGTCTAAATCATATCTTAAACAAGATTTTCTCGTATGTGTATTATTTGTTTTAAGTGGATGTCGCGAACCGCAGTATACTCGAAGGAATTCATAATTTCGTTTACTATCCAAACCGTCTGAACTAGAAACCTATAACCCTCTAGCAATGTGCTTAAACAGTCACACAGTTTTTCTAAATGTACTAGTTATATACGGGTTATAAAGGTCATTATAACTGATCGACTCACATTCTTACAGTCATTAAAAGTTTGCCAAATGTATGTAGAAAAGTTCGAATAATTCGGTATATGGCAATATAAACTGTTTTGGTCTGTGATTTCGTACTATAGTTTTATGTTAAATTGTTCTAGTTTGAAATTTGTTTTAAATGGTCCTGGAATTCAATTTTCGAATTTGAGTCTACAAATCGGGCCACTCTTTTCAACTTTTACTAATTGTCCTGAGAAGCGAC
Organism: Diloba caeruleocephala; assembly: GCA_947459985.1. Lineage (NCBI taxonomy): Eukaryota > Metazoa > Arthropoda > Insecta > Lepidoptera > Noctuidae > Diloba > Diloba caeruleocephala. Next base: position 6,609,389 of record OX381613.1, read on the forward strand.
TAATGCCCGCTTCATATGCACCGTTTTTATCTATGGTATACGTTGATATCAATAATAAAATAGAGCCTATTAAGTTGAACAAATTTCTATTATTATATACTTGCCATCCTAATGTGATAAAAAAAGAAAGCACTAACCGTTCGCGCACGTTTTGAACGTTGCGCGCCTACAGCTATATTTACCTGAAACCATCTGGTTAACACACGACGCTAACAGTTTTAACAGAAAGTGGATTGTTACTTTAGTACGAAACGGTGCCATTCGATTATTTTGCTTAAAAAAGCTCTATGGTCATCTCTTTCTTTCATATGACGTTACGCATGTGCTCGTAAGAGGTAGTTATAGATTTTTGTTTATACTCAATACTATCTTTCTAACCTAAGACAGGTTGATATTTATTCTCCAGCATGTCTTGTGTGTGCCCAAAACACAAACATAAACTAAACCCAAAATGCAATTTAGAATATTACTTGATAAGTTATATGAAGTAAACATACGCGTTAAACCTCAAGACTGGCTTAAATCATGTAAGACAGACAACAACTAGTAAAGATACATAGATTCATTAATCAAAAAACAAACGAATTAGAAAACATCCGTTCAGACAGCGAAGATAAAATGCCTCAATTCCTTAAAGTAGTGTGATAGGATGCCCATTATACTTTATCTATATCAACGATCTGCCTAAAATAATGGAAGAACCTTGCGTCTTGTTTGCGAATGACGTCTACTTGCTTGTTTCTTGTAAAACCGTTTAAATCTAACTGAAAATATAGACTCTGTACTCACCAGAACAGTAAATAGGATGAACAAACATAATCTTGAAATAAATTTCACAAAATCTTATTTAATATCCTTTCACCCCTCGTCGGAAAATACCAATAAATATAAAGGAGACCGGTAATCGCCCATACAACTCTAGGCCCCGGACTGTGTTACATTTAAGAAGTTGGTAGGGTGTTATACGGTATTTCATGAGTATTTAATTACAAGATTTTATTTCATCATTCATCATCATTTCGGCCGAATGAAGTCCACTGCTGGACACAGGCCTCCCCAAAAGATCACCACAACCACAGATATGGATGTGTTGTGGGTTCATTAGGGGGTTTTGCCATAATCGCCACGCTTGGCAGGCGGGTTGGCGATCGCAGTTGAGTTGTTAATGTACTCGAAGGACGCTGCTGCCCATCCTCCGGCCAATCCCTTAGTCGACTTTTACGACACCCATGGGAGGAGATGGGGTGGTGGCATTCTGAGCCGGCACCACACGGCCAGATTTTATTTATTTATTTATTCTCAAATGACGGCACATTTGGTGCAGTGGCTGATACAGTCGGCTGCTGCGCTCCGGGTCGCGGGTTCGATTCCCGCACGGAACAAATATTTGTATGATCTGCAGGTAGTAGTTCCGGGTCTGGGTGTACTCGTATTGTGCGTAGAATTTAAGCATAGTATGTAAACGCACCCACGACACAGGAGAAATCCTAATAGCTACTATCGTTTATTGTTCGCAATATTCTAGACAAGTTGGTATTAAAAAGAACTTTTTTTACATATTTGGCACAAGGTCATAGACAACAGCATTCGTTTCATTATAACGTCACTGGTTTATTCATGTTGTCTTCTTAATTTTATTCACTTTTGATTTTAAATGTAACTCTCAAAGATATATAGCGAAACAAAATATAAAATTAAACACTTATTTCTGGTTAAACTTTTATTTGTGTTACATATCAGGCCCAAAACCACCCATGTACTTTAACATTTGAAGGGTTAAAGTTAGAAGTTGTAAACGAATTAACCTTGCTCGTATTAATAATGGACACTATATAAGATTGAAATTCCGTGTAATAAAAGGTGAGACCGGAATTATCAAGGTCAAACCTAGGTCTAGTTCAATTAAACTAAATAATCAGCTCTTCCTACTAAACTACGCTGTGCCTGACAGGGTCCATAATTTATCTATAGATTTAAGTTTATACTTCACTTATGGAATGCAAAATAGAATTGAATTAAATTGTCATCATCATCATCATTATCATTTCAGCCGATAAACACAGCTGGACATGCGTCTCCCGCAAAGTTCGCCACAACGACTGGTCTGGTCTGGTGTTGTGTGCTCATTGCGGGTTTTTGCCATAATCACAACGCTTGACAAGCGGGTTGATCGCAGTTGAGTTATAATTACGCTGGGTTCTGCTGCCCATCCTCCGGCTAATCCCATAGTCTCACGAATGATGAGTAAAGTAACGGTTACTTCTCTCTCACCAATTATATATAACGGTTCTGTCATTCAATTTAGCTCGAGTGTCAAAGATCTAGGTTTACATCTTGACTCTACATTAAGCTGGCAAGTTCAGGTTTCAAGTGTAAGTCAGAGCGTAAATGGGACTTTACGCTCTCTTTACTGTCTAAGAAACTTTTTGCCTGAAAAGACAAAGGCAACGCTTGTGCAGTCTTTAATATTCCCTTTAATCGACTATGGTGACATGTGCTACTTTGACTTGAACGCAGACTTGCTGAATAAGCTTGACAGGGTCTATAACAGCTGCATCCGATTCATCTTTAACCTGCGTAAATATGACCGTGTATCAAGATATAGGTCTGAGCTTAAATGGATGCCCATTCGCCAGAGAAGGAATGTACGTGCGTTGACCACGCTTTTCTGCCTGCTCAATTCTCCCACACCTCCTTCTTATCTTATGCCTCACTTTCAATTTCTTTGTTCTACTCACTCTAGAAATCTACGTTCTTCGAACAACCTTCTCCTACACTGTCCCTCTCATACTTCTGGATTTGTACACTCTTCCTTTCATATTCAATCCATACTTCTGTGGAATGCACTTCCTCCGGAAATCAGGATGACTACAGGTAGGTACGCATTTAAGCGCAAAGTTCGTGATTACTTTTTCAATAAAATGTTAGCAGAATCATCATAACATCTTTACTAATACTTATATTATGAATATGTATATATTTATTTATTTATACTATTAGATATGTATGTATGTGTAGATAACTATTTATAAATTTACTTGTGTATTTAATATATTGTTAGATTTATTTCGTCTTATGTTGTTTGAACATATTGCACCTGCCATATTATCTCTTCATCACCCTATGGTTGACTGGTAGAGAATGCCTACGGCATTAAGTCCGCCTATGTACTTTAATGCTGCATAAAGTTTAAATAAATAAATAAATAAATAGTCATATTTTACGACACCCACGGGATGAGACACGGTGGTGCTATTCATAGCCGGCAACGCACGGCAGGCATGGCTTGAACGAAACGCATTTTTCAATTAATACTAAAATGCTAGCACTTGGTTTCCAAGAATCCATACAAAGCAAGCTGAATTACGTTATGTGTCGTATCTGCATTGCGTCCACTGCCACCCACTACACTAGTATTTTATAGACACAGACAACACGGTTGCAAACCTTTTTCACTGAACCGTTTATACCGCACCATGTGTGTGTGATTATTCTTTTGATCGTATTGTACATAAAATACTCGTTATTGCTGTCTATATCGTGGTTGGACTGGATCTCAGAGTAACTGCACAGGATTTCAAATACATTTGTGATGACCTACATCGCCACTATGCAACTCAGTATATTTATTTATTTATTTCACATATACATGCACAACATTACAGATTATACTAATTTGATGTACAGTTATAATTATTACAGAACAAAACAAGTAAAATTAAACATTTTGGCTATGTAAAGCAATATATATAAGAATATCAATATGGCAAATAAATCAATAAATTTATCTGTTATCAATCATCTCACAAAATCTCAAACATTCCCGACACACATCTATCCATCTCGCTACAAACAAATCACACTCCGGTGCTGATGTTAGGAGAGCACTTAGCATCGTAAGCGAACGGACGAGCGGAGAGTTGGCATGGGAAACTGTGCGGGCCTCCGATATATGTCACCGTATGAGCCAAATGACGTCACCATATTAGCCAAAAAACATCTGCTGCTGACCAGTCACATGCCATGTGTTTGAGATTTTTGGGGCATTATGTCAGTACTCACCACGCTTCGCAAGCGGGTTGGTGAGCGCAGTATTGCTATTTTTCCACAGAAGGATGCTGCTGCCTCTCTGGTTTATAGTCCCTTAGTCACCTTTTGAGACATCTGCGGGAGGAGATGAAGTGGTGATATGCTATATTCTTTATCCGGACACCACACGGACTCTATTTTGGAATAATATTTGGAATATAATCCACCAAATCCACCATTTCAAAGGGCGTCCACTGCTAAACAAAGGCCTACACAATTTATTTCCACAATTGTGTCACCATTTTGTAGGGAATTTGCCAGTACTCACCACGATTGGTGGGTGGGTTAGTGAACGCAGTACGGCTACTGTTCCACAGAAGGGACGCTGCTGCCATCTCTCTGGTTTAAAGCCCCGCAGTAGGTGTCCCTTCATGTATATAGTATACACAGTGACATCTACAGGGCCATTAATTACAACTCTCCGATGACTTGAATCGCAAGGAGATCCTTGAAACTGTAAAAAAGTACACAACAATTCTGTATATGGACTGACGCTCAACATCAAGCGTTGGGCTTCGGCCCGCCATGCATATTACGTGCCTAATCGGAGGGTCCTCCTGTTTCAAAGAAGGAACTCCATATATATCACAACTTATACTAGGCAGGGTGCATGTCTCTAATGAGTCAAGTCGAGTCATCGATACATGTTTCAATTCATGCTTTGGGTTTTTATTCTTCCATTTTCACCCTTTTTTATAAAGTTTTCTAGTCAGACTCTGAGGCTATGGATATCAAAACGATTCTCATGGCAGGAAAAAATGACAAATTAAAGTGCTCTGAGACACTGAGATGGGACCTGATGGGACGCTCAGTTCATATAGACGGTCACTAAGGACATCGGCCAAAATAGGCCCACCCATAACCTCAAAATGTATCTTTACACTCAAATATCTTCGAATTCCTACAGTAAATCTTTATTTTAAAGTGTTTATAATTATTTGCGTATTTTTGGCAGTATTTGACATCATTATCGCTCTTAACCGTCGACATGTCGAACTGTCGGCTGACCACGCCTTGCGTTGCTTAACCTCGCCGATCGTTTACCGATCAGTGAGTGCAACTGGTTTTGAGCGCCGTACTCATATAATTATTGAAAACATGGACGTACGACTGTAAACCAAAAAGTAAGATCATGCTTTGTATCATTAAATTTGGTGCCAATTTAGGCCGGGCATATAGGGTCAGAAGATTTCTATCAGAAAATTTCTAACGCACGCCGGGCGACATTCCGTACACCTCGCACATTATTTGAAAATGCATTCCGGCGATCCTACTCGGCGTCCGCTTGTCACAGATTCAAATTTCTGATGGTTTGCGGGGTCTAGTACAAAATGTATAGAGAGCACGCCTTCCAACATTCTGATAAAAAAAGTTTCTTACGTCCTGTTAGCATGCATCCGGCAACCCTTAGAAGCGGACGACCGGTCCAGCAAACTTCTTACAGTCTGCGGGGTCTAGTACAAAATGTATGCGCAGAGTGCCATCCAGCGCGCATTAGAATTATTCTATAAGAAGTTTCTTGCAATGTGTGAGCGGGCTTAATCACTTATAAACATTTTAGGAGGTGAATCACGATCTCTAACCGAATCAGTATAAATAATAGCACCTTAATTTTCCACCAAAATATCCATTTATATTCTAATACATATTCAATCCAAAACAGCTGGCGGTCAATGGCCTCATGTGCCTACCATTTGATCAAAAGGTACCAAACATCTCCGCAGTGCCCTATTCGTGCTCTGTCAGTGTACGAGACGGATGCATATGTAAGCTGCCAGTGTTTTCGTTGGATGCTAATTACATTTTTTTTTTTGGTATGAGTTTTTATTTATTTATAACTAACCGTATCAATACTCTACCGCATTGGAGTGTTGAAACCTGAAGGTGACTAGAACAATACCTAGAATAGTGAGCAATTTAAATTATGTGCTACTTTTCTTACACCTTCTAATTAGCAGGCTTAAACACACGACCTACCTCAGAACAATGGCAGCGCGTGACGAGACAATGGAAATATTTAGTACTGCTCCCAGCAAAGTGCTCCACCAGATATTAAGGACGGTAAAAATTAGGAGGCAATTCAGTTAAGTATCTTGTCCATTATTTAAAACCTTATTTTAAAGAGATTCGTCACCTAATTTTGCCGTAGCGAAAAAAAATCTACGTTAGAAATAACTATAAACATTTTTAGTTACCTTATCGAATTGTATAAAGTTATTTTAAATACTAGACACTGTAAGCCTTTTAAGCCTTTATCTTGATCATAGTTGTCGCGAAAGTTGAACGGATAAAACTCGACTATAGTCAATTCTGTCGCCTTCACTTTTACCACAGATATTATAATACACTAGTACTTTTGCTTCGAGCTTTGTTTTTTTTTTTTTATTGGTGCCCAGTGGAAATTCTTCATGTACTTCCTTCGCCCCGGAGAAGAGCGAAGGGGTATGCCGGACTCCTACCGGCTAAAACCACTGGAGCGGTCATCTTCGGCACCTAAGGGAGCCACCAGGTCCTCGTATGATCACACTAGAGCCGCCCACTGGTGCCACACATATAGGCACATCTCGGAGAGGGTAACTGTAAAGCGGTCACCCCCCCGGGTGCATTGTAAAGGATCCAAAGCGTCCCACGGCAGAGCGTGACACCATATGCGTGCTACCGTCTTCTCTTGGGTCGCTCGGTGTGGGCATGCAGATTCCCCAATCTACGCACCCGCAAACCCAGAGGTCCCCCGCCTTATAGCAACGGCAGGGGGTTTCAGGCGTATGGGAATTAGGCGCCAGGGCGGTTGTTACCCCGGCACCGTCTCCTCCTTCTTCAAGCGGGATCGGCCCTCTCCCGATCCCGCTCTCGCAATTGTAGATCCTGGCTTACAGAAGTTGCAGTAGAATTTGTGGTGAGGTTGTCCCAATAAAAAGAGTAATACTGAGTAGTCTACTACTTCTCGCAAGTTAAACTCTAACGTTTCATAAGTGCCAGTAATTGGTTTATTTGAAATAAAAACATTTGACTTTGACACGCAATTAATCGGTCAATATTCAGCAAGTATAAAATAGGCTCGTTGACAATTTGTTGAAAAAAATAATTGAACCGTACGACGTTGCCAACATATTTTATAGAATGTTTTCATTTTGAGAAATATTTTCAGAATATGTAAAGATTTATTAATCTAAAGACCGTACGACGTTGCCTTATTAGTTGATATTGGCGAAATTGTGGAAGATACTCCACAGGAGCCATAATCTAAGAGAAGAAGAAGAAGACAATCTGTTGACAGCCGAAGAGCTTTCCGGAAACCCACAATGCTCTGACCGATGGTTAATTGGACATTTGATACATTGTTATCAAACTGTTGACAGAATGTCACCTTTGTGTTTCAGAAACCAACGTTTAATTCGAGAATGACAGGTCATGTAATTTAGCGATAAAATTTTTTTGATCGTTTCAGAAACCGATTGTTAGTGTTGTCCTTTTTAATTACTTACTAAATGTATCTGACAAATTGCAAGACGTTCATTCTCACTAAATTAATTGGTCTGTTAGGTAGGTACATCAATTCATAATATTTCCGCTTAATTAAAACGCTCTCTGGGTGACAATTAAACTACACTAGCTATGTCATTGTTGAGTTGCATACTAATTATTGTGCCTATGACGTCATACCTGTACGAAGCGCTTGTAACTCTACTGCGATCGCCAACCCCAAGCGGTTCGGGTTCCACGGGTCAAGCGTGGCGATTATGGCAAAAAGCTTAGCACTCTGACCGGTCGTGGTGACGATCTCTGTGGGAGGCTAATGTCCAACAATGGACTTTATTCTTTAATATATAATGTGCATCAATTCGTTTTTCAAATAATGCCATACTTAAAAACTATAATGCTTAACTAAGTTCTTTGGCGATTGTACCGCCCCAGTCAAGACATTCACATATAACTTTACTTCTACTAAAATTACATTTCTTTGTCCAGTTTAGGTAACGGATCTAAGACCACACACATGGCAGGCGGCCACGAGCACTAGAGCGAAGTGATTTGTTTTGTGTTATAACTTCAAAAATTCAAATGAGTTCGACAATAGCGTTTGCGGTAAATAAATAAAGCGATTTGATTTATTGCCCATGTTTCCGTTTTGATAGTCTATTTACCTTTCAACCGTCCATACGATTGATTCAACATTGTGTCGTGAACAGCGTGATCCGTATTTGGGCGTGTTCATGGTATAGTAATAGTTCTGAAATACACGGGTATGCATGCTCTACCAAAAAAATATGTTTTGTCGAATATGGTGAAAAAATCATGTTCGGCCTCTTAAAATGATAATAGATTACATAAAATAGCCACAAGGTGAGAAAAGGTCACGCAACTGCCAGTCAAGCCAAGCATGGCTGAAGTGAACAAAATGAAGTAAAACTTAATCATATCAGCCACAGAATGTCCACTGCTGATTAGATTTCCACAATGAGCGGTCACATGCCGCTCTCATCCAATGACTCCCAGCGGCCTTCACTAGGTCGTCTGTCCACCTCGTTGAAGGTCGTCCCACGCTGCGTTTTCCGGTGCGCGGTCTCCATTCAAGAACCTTTTTGCCCCAACCGCCATCAGTTCTACGAGCAGCAATGTGCCCCGCCCATCACCACTTTAGTTTACTAATCATTTTAGCTGTGTCGACAACTTTAGAACTCGCACAATGCTCGATGATCTCAACAGAGTTTCCCTACATGTGGGCCTGAAAATAAACATGGGCATGGGCAAGACGAAAGTCATGTCAAATGCCCATGTCGTGCCCATCCCAATATCCGTTGGGAGCTCTGTTCTCGAAGTTGTTAACGACCTGGGACAAACTGGCCAGTTAGTTAGGTCCAACTTCGAGAAAGAGGTCAATCGTCGAATCCGACTCGGCTGGACAGCGTTCGGGAAACTTCGCTACGTCTTTTCGTCAACAATACCGCAATGCCTGAAGACGAAAGTCTTTAACCAGTGTGTGTTACCAGTGATAACATGTGGAACAGAGACGTGGTCACTCACAATGGGCCTCATAAGAATGGTCAAGGTCACTCAGCGAGCTATGGAGAGAGCTAGGCTTGGTATTTCTCTACGAGATCGAATCAGAAATGAGGAGATCCGTATAGGAACTAAAGTTTTCAAGTAAAACTTCATTCATTCATTCGTTTCAGCCGAACAAAGTCCACTGCTGGACACGGGCCTACCTCAAAGATCACCACAACGACCGATATCAGCGTGCTGTGTGCTCATTGCCATAATGGTCACGCTTGGCAGGCGGGTTAACGATCGCAGTTGAGTTGTTAATGTATTCGAAGGACGCTGCTGCCCATCTTCCGGCTAATCCCTTAGTCGCCTTTTACGGCACTCACGGGATGAGATGGGTTGGTGCTATTCGTAGTCGACACCACACTGCTTTGTGGTCTAAGTAAAACTTAGACTTATGAAATTATTAGAAAACTCATAAACCCCGCCTCACCGACGTCGCGGAGGCCTATCGCCGCGTCACCTTCCCGTTCAAGTTAGCACTTCTCCCTCCCGTCTCTTGCTCGCGCCGGCCCGTGCCGAGCCTGTAGCTTTAAATGTCCCCTAATAGAATTTAAATAATACCGATCCAGCTGTCCCCAAAACAATAGCTTGATATCCCCAGCAACGCTCTAAGCCGAGGTCCGTGTCCCGCAGGGGGCGCCCTTAGCGAAAGTTGCTTAGTTTTTAATATTTAATTAAACCTGGCTGGAGACCTCTTTTGGCTTCGCCAGCAAATGACCGGTTGACCGACAAAAAAAAAAAGAACTTTAACTTTCGCAAATAGCTTTTATTCACTTCAGTCAATATCTTGCTTGCCCGTCCTAGCCCTGCTCGATATTGGCTCTGACAGCCAAGTCACGTGATTGGCCCAAGGATATTGTTTTACCTACCAAAATTATGTCGATTGCATGGAGTTAGTAATGGTTTATAATATAAAAAAATTGTCCTACTGAATACATGCTTACATAGCCTAAACTAATGTCAGAGTAGGAGATCCTCCAATGATCTGGTTATCGAGAAGTGGATTTCAAGTATTGGAGGCCAATATCCTCTAAACTCGAATTGAAACTCCACTTCAACGTCAAGAATTTGAGTTGCACGGATCCACGTTGTCGGTCCTATGGAGCAGAACCAACAAAAACTCCATGGACACATTCAAAGTACTGTTTATTACAATTAGGTTTTTTTAATAAGTACCTATCTGTACTGTACACACAAGTACCAAACTAACTAATTATATGTCTCAAAAATAAAATCAATTATAGCTATGAGCTGACCAGTCTCGACCAAACCAGGTAGCAAGCGCACTACATAACCATCATCATCATCTTCCTGCCCTGGTCCCTGGTTAATGTTATATATTTTGTATTTATATTGATTGTGTCTTTGGCCTGGCTGTATTGGTCTGTCATGCTCACTAAAATGTCTCCTGGCGGTGGCGGTGTGTATCGGGTCGTTCATCATCATCATCATTACGGCCGAATGAAGTCCACTGCTGGACATAGGCCTCCCGCAAAGATCACCACAACGACCGATATAGGTGTGTTGTGGGCTCATTGGAGGGTTTTGCCATAATCGCAACGCTTGGCAGACGGGTTGGCGATCGCAGTTGAGTTGATAATGTACTCGAAGGACGCTGCTGCCCATCCTCCGGCTAATCCCTAAGTCAACTTTTACGACAGCCACGGGAGGAGATGGGGTGGTGGTATTCTGAGCCGGCACCACACGGCAAATCGCAATCGGGTCGTTCGGTTCCCTACAATATGGTTGAGCTAAGCGATGCTCATGCATGCGTCATGCTCGTGAATGGGTGCCGTCTGTTGGGACTGGTGAGTCGTTAACTGCCACGGCAAATAAATTATGATTATAATAATGTGGTATATACAAGCCATCTTTACACATTATCCAACATTTTTCTCGGTATATGTTTTACAATAATTAGTATCAACCAAATCAACAATGTAATCTCAATCTCTATTAAAATAAAAGTGTATCCATGGAGTTTCTTGCCGGCTCTTCTCCACCAGATCAACTATATGAAACCGTGCAACTTAGATTCTTAACTTAGGTTTCATAAGTGCCACTATATGGTTTATTTGAAATTTTTAAAAATCACTTTGACTTTACTAGCCATCCATCGTTTCTTTGGTCTCCCTCTCTGCCTGCATCCATCAACATTCTTATTCATCACTCTCTTAGTCACATGCGTTTCATCTCTATAGCAAAACGAACGCTTTCCTTTTAAGGTTTGCAAGCGCACTACATAAATAATCTTTAAACATAAAAAATACACTAATGGAAAACCTTATCATTTCATTTAATAAATTTAGCGTTAATGAATGAATAAAAGTTAATGCTCTGTAAAAACAACATCATAAAAACCATTATAAGCACAGAAATTCAATTTTTGTTAAATTGACAAAAAATATTATCTGGAACATAAAGCCACGATAGATCTCAAACATTAAATTATTAACTAGTCTAGACTGAAAAATGAGGTTAATAAAAGACAGAAGACACGACCCTCGTTCACAAGCAAGAGGTTTTTATATCTTATATATATATAATTATTCTGTACGTGTGTATGTCACTGAACTCCTCCTAAACGGCGGGTCCGATTTTGATGTCTTTTTTATGTATGTTTGGATGGTTTAGATTTACAATTGGACCCGCTGCAATCGGACATACGTGAACAAAACCCTGTGCAAATCTGGGGCGGGCAGCTAGTTTATTATAATTAGCTAATGAAAAAGCCACGGCAAAACCATGCTGGCCCATGCCCAATAATCATTGCAGTGAGCGGTTATAAGGAATACTCCCATAATCACCACGCTTGGCAGGTGGCTTGGCTAGACTATAAATTAAAGCATGAATTGATGAATGAATTAAATATAGCTATAAAGTTACTAGAAGAACTAAAGTTGTCGACATAGCTGAAAGGATTAGTAAACTGAAGTGGCAATGGGCACATTGCTCGTAGAACTGATGGCCGTTGGGGCACAAAGGTTCTCGAATGGAGACCGCGCACCGGAAAACGCAGCGTGGGACGACCTCCAACGAGGTGGACAGACGATCTGGTGAAGGTCGCTGGGAGTCGTTGGATGAGAGCGGCATGTGACCGCTCGTTGTGGAAATCTAAGGGGGAGGCCTTTGTTCAGCAGTGGACGTCCTGTGGCTGATATGATGATGATGATGATGATAAAGTTACTATTCTATGCGAGCGGTAGCTGAATTCATATGATTGTTATCTTCACCAAAGAGTTTTAATATGTTGGGTTTACGAGCTCGTTCACCGCAATAGTGTAATCCTCTTTGAAACCTACTGATCGCCGGTGCTAAAACCTTACACGTTGTCTCTTACTGCTTTCAAATTAGCAAAAAATGGTTAAAACAACGCACAGTGACAGTGTTCATACTTTATTTTTAGACGTAAGTACGACAAATTGCGCTGAACCCACTGAACGGTGGTGACCGTCCTATATGAAAAATTTCAGCAATAAATTCTATACTTTAAAAATAAATGGTCGTTCTTAATTTCTGAGTGGAAACTTGCAGACGGGCGTAAGCCTTTGGGCAGAGCAGCCAATAAGGCGGTTGTATGAACTTTGGAGGTGCATATTGTATGCTAAAAAGTATCTTTCCCGCGCGCAAGCAATTGTTACTTCAAGAAATATTGGCATGAATTGACGTAATTTGAAATGATAATATTCTAGCATGCGGAAGGCAATCCAGTGAGATAAAGCAATTACCGTTACCGATCTCATAGTTGGGAAGTTTAATTCACACGATATTTCAATTGTCATAAAAAATTGATTTAAGACTATGTATGTTGGCGACAGGAACACATGGCATGAGTTCTTTTCTGCACATGTGGCTTCCTTAGGAAATGTATAATTAATATAAATATAAAATTGCAGTACATCACAATTGTGCACTACAGTCCAAATTGATGTACTGCAGTTTTTATATACTACTCACTATTTTAAATAGTTTGATCAAAATGACGCCAGAATTGTGGAAATCTATGGGGGAGGCCTTCGTTCGGCAGTGGATGTCCTTTGACTGATATGATGATGATGACTTATGACTGATATTTTATTAATAATCATTTTAGGATAGAGATAGTCACTTCTGTAGAACAGTCGCCATACTGTGCTAACAAGCCAAGCGTGGTAAGTACTGGCAAATTCCCCACAAAATGATGACCCTATTTTGGAGATTATGGGGGAGGATTTTATTTAGAGTGCATAGCCACTCTAAGGCTAAGCCTAAGCCACTCTACTTACTCTAGCTATGGCTGATATGATGAATCCATTTAAGTGTTTCATCATTTATGCATATTTCTACCAATGAGCATCAAAAGGCTAAATTGATTGTTTGATCGAATTTTGTCCTCTGCGTCAAAATGCATAGAATAATGTTCGATCATGACTCATGAGGCTATCCAGAACACAAATATGATACTTTGCGAAGTACCATTTTTAAATATCACTTAGGTATCGAATAGTCATTTAGATGCTTATGATACAGCATATATTGATCCTTACTGACAAAATCAATATTATTGTCAAAATAAAATCTACCAACTACAGTATTATGTCGTCTTAATCGTGTAAGATGTTGCTCGGCCTGTGCAAAAATCTGTGATTTCTGTAAAAAAAAGTACGATTTAGCAGTTCCGATTTCTCGGCTCGTCATCGAACCCTGCGAAATGTCAAAAAAGATATCTAGCAAGTAATTTGGTTGGTAAGCAATTTATCTTCATTATGCCAAGACCGCTTCAAGATAATCTTTTTATTTGAAAGTTTCGCTTCATTTTTCGTATCAAAGACACGAAAGGATAAGGGAAATCGAAAAGCTATAAATAAAAAATACTACCGTAGGTATATCGATAACACTGTATCTTATAATTTTATTCGTATAGAAATTGGCGAAAAAGATGGCGCTCATAGCCAGTTGCACTCACAGTTCGGCAAACGATCAGTGAGGTTAAGCAACGCTTGACGCGGTCAGTCTGTGGATGGGTGACCGCATAGTGGTATTTTAACCGAGCGTCTCCATGCTTCGGAGGGCACGTAAAATCGTCCGTAACGGTTGTTGTTATTAGGCATAATTTAATTATTACTAAATACATTAATTTTACGTTATACTGTAACGTTAGTTGAAAAAGAACGGTAAATCGTACTTATTTCGGTAATATGGCCGGTAAAAAAATTGTAACGTTAACCGTCCCTGTAAATACTGTAGCTCGGGCGATGACACTCGCGCTGGTGCGCTTTGATTTTAAATACAACCGACTGCTTAGCTTTTGTGTCGGTCATTACTGAAGGGTAAAAAGCCACTGTAGCCATTTATGTCATAATATCTCAATCTCAGGCTTCCGCACTCAGTCTACCCCTGCAAACGGCAGGCTTTCACGTCGTTGGTTAATCTGGCTGAGTGACAGGCAACCCCCCCGCGTTTACCGATTCATAATCTCAAGCATATCGTCGTATCCATCGTCGTTCGACAGACGGCCAGCGTATGCCAAAAAAAATCTATGTCGTGTTATTTTTTAAATTACCTTAACCCTATCAATCAAAGAAACTCCAAATATGGACATTGTAATAAATAATAATAAATTAAAAAATAAATTGCAGTGTAGTGCCGGCTAAGAATACCACCACCCCATCTCATCCCGTGGATATCGTAAAAGGCGAGTATGGGATTAGCCGAAGGATGGGCAGCAGCGTCTTTCGAGTACAATTATAACACAACTGCGGTCGCCAACCCGTCTACCAATCGTGGCGATTATGGCAAAACCCCCCAATGAACACACAACACAAACTCATACCGATAGTTGTGGCAATCTTTAGGGGAGGCTTCTGTCCAGCAGTGGACGTTTTATGGCTGAAATGATGATGATGAAATAATAAATAAATATAAGGCTAGAGGTATACACAACTCCAGGGTTTAATGACCCAGCAATGACAGCAAAGAGCAGATAAAACTTCTATTCTAATATTTAATTCAATTACCAGCACATATCTGGAGAAAATTGCGACCTCGAGATAAGACTCTTAAGGGAAATGGTCGCCGCTTAATCCCAGCAAGTTCCAGTCGGATTTATTGCCCACTATAAATTTACTAAAGTCATTGTTTCTACACCTCCTGGCGCGTCTGTGTGAAAAATCCACAAAATTTCTTACTGTTGAGCAGCTGAGACTAACTATATTTTCATTTCGAAATGTTTTGTTGTAGAATAGTATGAATAGTTAGTAAAAGAGAAACATTTAATGTATGATTTTATTTCGCAAGAAAAATCCACTAAGCTGAAGAAACAGTCAAGGATTTTGTTGGTATAATTATTTAGTACCTGGATGACCGAGCTTTGCTCGGTATTTTCGTGTTACTTAACAACGCCATCTGCTGTTGTGTCGTTAAAGCAATTAGTTGCTCACAAAAAATAGTATTATTATTCGCCAATAGATGTCAGGAAGAGTCATATTTTTCAGTTGAGACTACTCAAACGCCTATAAAATGACATTTTCTAAAAATGATTCCTAGCTAGATCGATTTATCGCCCCCGAAACCCCCTCTGTACTAAATTTTATGAAAATCGTTGGAGCCGATTCCGAGATTCCAATTATATATATATATATATATACAAGAATTGCTCATTTAAAGATATAAGATAAACCTTTGTGCAACTCGCGATTTCATTCTCTGAGCATTTTACGCCCTCTGGCATCAGCTATGTTTACAGTTAACAGCTACGAAATATGGATTCTCTTCTTCGATTTTCTTGTAAACAAAGACTGAGCTAATCAGATTCATTTGTAAATGTAACTGAACTATCTTTAGTAGTCCTTTTTTTTATTTTTTTTATTGATGTCCAGTGGAAATTCTACGTGGAACTTCCTTCACCCCGGGGAAGGGCGAAGGGGTGTGCCGGACTCCTACCGGCTAAAACCACTGGAGCGGTCATCTTCGGGACCGAAGGGGGCTCCAGGTCCTCGTAAGATCACACTAGAGCCGCCCATTGGTGCCACGCCTTTAGGCACATCTTGGAAGGGATGAATGTAAAGCGGTCACCCCCTCTAGCGGAGGGAAGGCGACTGTAAAAAGGTCGCCCCCCAGGCACTTTTCGGGGAGGATTGTAAAGGATCCCCCCAAGCCTCGCTTTATCTTTAGTAGTCCTAACATCATCATGATTTCAGAAAAAAATGCGTCCACTACTGTGTGTAGGCCTCGTTCAAAGACCGTAACATCAACTGGATTAGTGCTGGTTGCGTCCTGCAGATTACCGCAACCTTCGAAAGGTCATCGGTCCATCGTTTCCGGCTACTCGAGATTTTGCGGCTCCACCAGGCATTAGTTCTGAGAGCAATGTGCCTCCCCTACTGCAATAGCATAATGGAGTTGATATAACTACTGTTTACAACGTAATAATACAATTACAAAGTAAATGTCTATAAAATTTCAACAATCGGGGATATTCTCTGATGGTACTATTACCGACCCTCTGGCTATTAAACCCTTCAGTCACTTTAGAGAATAGCTCTCACTTAATCCCAGTCGAGGTCCCGCGCCATTTTATGAATTAACTATATTCGTTATTCCAACACTTCTGAAGTGTTATACTTCTTTTTTTATTGTTGTTTTAGGTTTACACGGTTGACGAAGTTCTTGCATTCAGATACGATCTCTCCCGTTCTCGTCTATCCCCAATAATAATCGTTGAAAATTGTCTTTATTTCATGATACTTGGACGATTGTAAACAAGTGTTAAGTTAGATCAAGCAAAACTAAATAGAAAATCATCTTAAAATGTTGTTATACGTCCTCGTGTAAACCAGCCAGTACGTGTTCGTGAGGTATGTCTGCATCCGCCCACCTAACACCTCACTACTCATGTGTATGAGACAGTGTCACATTCACATCACTATCGTATAAATAATGATATATCGTGTAAAATGCTCGTGCGGTAATATAACAATATAACTCGACGATCGACGACACGGTTGGTGCAGTGGCTGATACATCCGGCTGCTGTGCTCCGGGTCGTGGGTTCGATTCCCGCACGGAATAAATATTTGCATGATCTGCAGGTAGTTGTTCCGGGTCTGGGTGTATGGTATGTGGAATTCATGTCT
The DNA here is from genome assembly GCA_947459985.1 of Diloba caeruleocephala. Taxonomy (NCBI): domain Eukaryota; kingdom Metazoa; phylum Arthropoda; class Insecta; order Lepidoptera; family Noctuidae; genus Diloba; species Diloba caeruleocephala. The sequence goes on from OX381613.1 coordinate 6,626,641, forward strand.
GTAAAACGCACCCACGACACAGGAGAAATCCTAGCGTGGGGCAACGTTATTTAAAAAAATAAAAATAAAAAAAAATGTGTTCTCTATGAACTATCAAGAAGTACATAGCAGAATTACTGGTAGGTCTCTAATTGTAAGAGTCCGGCTAGGAAGATACTACTAGTCCTTCGAGAAAACCATTCGGCTTGCCAAGCAAGCGATGGCAATTGTCGTGGCCGAAATCCACCCTTTGGGTCTGCGAATAGCGCCTCACAAAACCAGTGAGGAAATTCGCCAGAACCAACCAACCAGAAGGAACGAGCGCGTCATTTACCGTCTGATGCAGGTATTCCCCGGTCATGGATATTTCGGTACGTACCTGCACAGAATAGGACGCAAGGTCACAGCACAGTGCCACCATTGTGGAAGCGACCCGGATACCGCACAGCACACGCTCGAGGAGTGACCTACGTGGGCCATCGCTCGGGCGGATCCTGGTCGATCGATGCCGTGTGGTGCCGGCTCTGCCGTGTGGTACCGGCTCAGAATGCCACCACCCCATCTCTTCCCATGGGTGTCGTAAAAGTTGACTAAGGGATTAGCCGGAGGATGGGCAGCAGCATCCTTCGAGTACATTAACAACTCAGCTGCGATCGCCAACCCGCCTGCCAAGCGCGGCGATTATGGCAAAACCCCCCAATGAGCCCACAACACATCCATATCGTTGGTTGCGGTGATCTTTGGGGGAGGCCTGTATCCAGCAGTGGACTTCATTCGGCCGAAATGATGAAATGCGTGCAAATGTAAACCCAGCCTTATATTTTCGCAATGTTACGAAATAATAACGAAACTGAGAAGAATTTCTGAGAAAAATTAACTTCAAAATGTTTTTCACTCGCTACCTTTGACAAGGAAGTAATATTTCAACATATTTCGAGAAATTAAAGTGGGAATTTATAGTTTAGAATGGAGAAAAATATTTATAATGCATATTTCTCGTTTAAAAACCACAATTAATCACCCTGTTAAAATTTATACACAATATTACTTACTAACAAAACACACGATTTCACCACCGCAAAAAATGGCAGACGGTTGACATAAATGTCAAAGAACATCCAAAAAATGTAGGCAATTCAACAAAAAATATTAAATTCATTTTGGCACTCAAACTTTACTGACAATCCCGTGTGACTAATACTATGTAACGAAATATTAACATTCAGGGACCTTTTGCTATTATGATACCCCAAAAAGGTTAAATATTGAAACAATTCATACAATATCGTACTTTTAAGTTTACAGAACTTTTTAAACAAAAATATCATAAACAGAACATTTAAAAATATATGGAAATGATTTAGATCAAAATTTTAGGAACCTGAAACTTACTATGTTGAAGGTTATATATAAATATTCACAGTGCTAAAAATAGATGTATTACATTAAATAAATTTACTTTGCTTCATATTTATGAAAATTACGCACACTGTTACATTTTTTCCAAAAGTCAATCGAAGGCTACTTGAACCAATTTAAACTCAGCTAACCTCTTGCAACGAGATAGGATGGGAAAGGGCTTAATATTTTAAAGGGATTTTTATTCATGAAAGTAAACCGTTACATGCACTTATGAATGGAATAGTTAGTCTTGTATGTAGAACTGGCAGTAATAAAATTTGTCTCTGCACATATTGGATACCTAAAGTAAATTTGTAAATAGACTAGAATTTTGTAACCTCAACGAGTAGGTTCTTCGTGTCGCTGCCAAATAAAGAATCACGCAATTTGTTTGCTTCATGAAAAGCATTGAAAATATAGCTCGACACTACGAATACAGAATAAAAAATAAAATTCTTTTAAGGCCTTCAAAAATATACTAGATTTCACAAGTACATTTTCGACCTTCATTAGTCTAGTGTCCATATTTCAATGCCACACTCGAGTGTAAGGTGAATAATAAATTGTCTCCCTTGTTAAAATCTGATACAGAACCTTTGAGACCTGACCCATCAATATCGTTGGGTTAACAAACAAGAATTGAGTTAAAATGTTAAACAAGGCCACCGAAAAATTGTGTAAACCTCTGTTAATTTAGCGGGCCCACAAATTTAATAAGAGCTCATTTGTAAAAGGATTTGTTTTGAAATAATGTTCACCGTATTTTAGGGTTTCGTATCTTGAAATGATCGGAACTAAACATGTAGAACCACTTTCCAGGGACTCTAGTGTGATCTTACGAGGCCCTGGAGCCTTCGGTGCCGAAGATGACCGCTCCAATGGTTTTAGCCATTAGGAGTCCAGCACGCCCCTTCACCCTTCCCCGGGGAGGAGGAAGTTCATGTAGAATTTCCACTGGACACAATAAAAAAGGACCACTTTCCAATCTCACACATACACACACATCAGTCCGTAAACGTCCACTGCTGAACACAGCCCTCCCAATGATCACAACAATGAACGGTTATATTGCCTTAATCACCTTACTTCGCAGGTGGATTGGTAATCCCAGTATGTTGTTATTAGCAGATGGGAGGATGCTGCTGCCCATCTTCTTAACATCAACCCTCCTACGACATCCATGGGTGGATACTCTATTTGTGGGAAACTACACGGTAAGTATTTCCAGTCACATTTTCCAGTAACACAATTGAGGAATAAACTCAATGCAATAAAAGATACGAAGTTTTAAGTATTTTTATATTGACACATCAAACCACGGCAAGAACTCTGCTGATCTCAGATATTTTATAATCCAAGTAACGGAAAACCTGGGAAGGATAGGTTTTTTAGAGAAATTGTGGAAATGTTTATGCAGATTCCTGTGATTTTTATTTAGCGATTAAGGTAGGTATATAATATAACTGACGGAACCCTCTCTCCTACTCACACTTGTCCGTCTTTTTTATCAAGGATTATTATGATAGAATTCATAATTTTCCCTTCTCCTTCCTATAAAGTTGGTTTATACGAACAAATTATAATTACATTTTTTAATTATATTATAACGCCACCAAGATTGTTTTTCATTGAAATATTAATGGAGGGTTTTATCAACAATGATAATGCGAGTAATATTTAGATTTTGGTGTAAAATAATAACATATAATCGAATGCGACTCCATCGCTATTTTGTACTCGCAATTATTTCAATTAGCCCCCAAAAGTATGTAGTTACATACCTAGTTCTGATATAATAATTATTGAGTTTCCAACCCCTCTGCATGCACAACAAAATAAATATTAACCTCAACATGATGATAATTAAAATAATTGGTTCGACCACTATACATTCTGAAACAAAGGAAAACAAACGTAATATCGGTATTATTTTACCGATTAGCGCTTCAGTGAAATATGACCCACGCGAACTTTTAATCGAATTCCGATATTCTACAGATAATTTAAAGATACTCCACATTTTTCGGTAGCAACATTTGATATGTTAATCACAAATCAATATATTACTCATGAAATTTATTTTCATTACCGTCCACTGTTTGGAGAGAAATGAAGCCGATTAGCTCAACTTTCTTTATCCTCTGGTTAGTTGGCAACATTGTGCTTGGGTTATTCAAGCCTCCTAAAGCTTCTAACTGAGCTTAACGACTGCCAACTATACCATGCCAACAATAACAACTAGCACCCTGATTTGCTAAAAACAGTGACAGCGGTCCCGACAGCAGCTATCGCGCAGACAAGGATCCCCCGGTAGCAAATCGCCTGATATTGAAAAGCGAGGATGCCATTTTTTGTATTTTTATCATCCAACAAAGTGCGCGTCAGAAATCTTCGCCTGTTCAATCGCTATCGGCAAATACGTAGATAATACTAAAATAACGTTTAACTGCGGCGTCTGCGCGATTTACGGTACAAACGGTCTGCGACATACATAATCAGCCCGTGGCACCGACGCGATTTTAATGTGCCCTCCAAAGCACGTAGACACTCAGTTCAAATACCACTACGCGGTCATCCATACTTAGACTGACCGCACCAAGCGTTGCTTGACCTCACCGAGCATTTACCGATCAGTGCGTGCATCTGGCTATGGGGGCTCAACTGCAACACTCCAATGTGGTAAATTACTGATCCCATCCAATAAAATTCACGCAATTATGTAATTAGTATATGTCCAAAATATGTATGTACCTTATATTCATGTATATCCTTCTCATTATCTACAAAATATCACACAAACACTGTGTATTAAGCACTTCTGGAACTGAAGCCAAAGAGGAAACTGATTTACATAACCACATATGTTCCAAAACGTAGCAATTTTTTTTTATGTGCTTCTCGCATACATTTCAGGGAAATATGGTTGCTTAAGCGGTCATTTCTGGCGAAGCCAAAAGAGGCTTCCAGCCAGACGTAGCTAATGTTAATCTTATGGGCTATATAGAAGATGTATCGAAGATTGGAAAAAGAGAATACCGAAGACCAATAGCAATTGAACTGCTAAGTAAAAGAATGACCCGATACCTACTACAGAACCACGGACTCTTTAGAAACACTGGATTGGCTGTAACGGAATTTATGGATAAAAAGTCCGTTCAAGAATACAAATTACAAATAAAAGTACTTCTAGAAGCGAGACAACAAGGACATTTTGCTATTATCAAAAATAATCAATGGAAAAGAATATACAGGACCATATGAACAGAACGATATTAACAACATCATCAAAATATTAAACAACACAACAACAACACATACTCCTTCACAAAACAACTGAAACCCTATACAAACTGGCAGCCATTACAATAGCAGAAATCACATTCAAAAGCCTACACAAAAATAAATATCAACGGAGCCCCTTACTTTTCGTGAATAACTTCGAAATATTGTATCAAAACATATGTGGCTTAAATAATAAAACTCACTTAATTGAATCGGTTACAGAAGGGAAACAAAACATATATGCAATTTGCTTAACAGAAACATGGATAACTATAAAAATGTATGTAATTGGCCTATTACACCTTGACCATGACACCAGAGAGAACTATGAAGGTGGCGGCGTCTGCATATTTATACAAGAATACATTAAAACAATAGAACGAAGCGATATAACGTCAATGACTGTCGAATATGTATTTGAGATATGTGCAGGAAAAAACAATTGAAAACCGTACGACGTTGCCCACATATTTTATAGACTTTTTTCCATTTAAGAGAAATATTTTATGAATATGTAAAGATTCATTATTCTAAACACCTTGCCTTATACTTGACATTAACGAAATTGTGGAAGATACTCTACAGAAGCCATAATCCAAGAGAAGAAGAAGAAGAGATATGTGCAATCGAAATTGAACAGTCAAATCTGGTTATTGTTGTAATATACTGGCAGGAAAAAAACAGGGCAACAGATACACAGGGATATTTTTCTGCTCTTTAAAAATCTTTACAAGCATTAATAACAAAAGACAATAAGAAAAAAAAATATAATCGGAGGAGACTAAGATAAATGTTTTAGATAATTCCAGCTTGACTATAAAGTTTCTGAACTTTATGAATAGCTGCAACTTTCAACAGTATATTAAGGAATCTACTAGAATAACAAGTGCAAGCACATTAGACTAGGTTCAGTTATGCAGAAAGGACTCAAACCACAATAGGTGACATTCGAAATTTTCAAGTTCAAAGTTAAAATATATCTTTAGTATTATGATTACATGGTATTGTTTGTATTTTTTATTTGTTACTGATTCGTTTTTACTGAATGACAGGAATGACATTTAAGGCCACTTTGGCGTATATCACTACTGTTTTTTGACAACATTCTGGATGTCCTATAGGCGTAACTATGTCTAATTGTAATAATTAGTTATAAAACTCAATTAGGTACCTTATAAATATATATATAAATTAAATAATAGATGTAATGTACGGGTCTTTATTTGTCATAACAAATGCCTATTGCTGTAGGTATTTTATTTATTGTTTGTCGGTACAGAAACCGCCATTATTTATTCTACGCCCGTGTTTTGACGGGTTATTGACTACGTTCTTTATATTCATTTTGCTTTCTCAAGCCAAGGTTCCTTTGCAAGGGATCTTCTGTGCAACAAATATAAAATATCGTATAAATTATTTGGCTTGCCAACAAATACAGAGCACAAACATTTTATAAAACAACTTTGACATTGACAAAATGTTGAACGCAGCTGTGACGTAGTTTTAAAATAATGCAAGATTTGTGTGACGAACTTCGTTTCTAAATATAACAGTGCTAATAATAGAGGTAAAAACAATTTTCATTAAATTTCGAGAAACCTAAATAAAGGAATGATTGAACGGCTCAATTTGTAATTGCTGTGTTTACAAACCTTACAACACTTTTAAATAATTTGCAAATGTTATTTGCGAGTCGCATTTTTGACAACTCGTATTATTTGTTGCGTTTGAACAACAATGTTCTTTTTCTTTTCTTATTTGTTGTTGTATCCTTCATAATATGTGAACTCTATCTCCTCCCATGGATGTCGTAAAAGGTGACTACGGGACACTAGACAAGAGGATGGGCAGCAGCGTCCCTTCTGTGGAATAAGCCACACTGCGCTCACCAATCCACCTGCCAAGCGTGGTACTGGCTATTTCCCCCCAAACTAACGACCCAATTGTGGAAATCTATGAGGAGGCCTTTGTTCAGCAGTGGACGTTCTTTGGCTGATATGAATATGTGTGCATATAAAAGGATTTATTTCTACATGGTTATTAGTTTCGATAGAAAATATCACTAGTCTAATGTAAAATTTTAAGTCTACTTTGAATCGAAGTCTAAACAACACGCACGTTAAAACTTACGCCTCCATACGCCTAACTGATTAACTGACTTATCTTTAAAAACAGAGAAACATATTTCATACTTGAATTATCGCAATCACGCTCCATTTACAGACATAAACCGCCTCAATAAAAAAGATGGAGACGTGTCTCACGTCAACTACATTAACCCCCTTATTCACGCTCTGGTTGCCACTGCATTTTTTATCAGTACTATGTAACATAAAGATATCAATAAAGTTGCCATTCAACGTGACAATGCTGACAATCTTCTAGGAACATTATCAGCTGACAGCGACAAGGAGGAATACTTTGAAGTACACGTGCCACTTTTATATATTTATAATATATAGTTTAATTATAAATAGTGTGTATATAAATATTATAAGGATGTTCAATAAATAAAAGATTATGGAAAATAAGCATTTATGAGTTCACACGTAGTAAAAGTAAACCTGCTTTGCCGTTTGCCGTGTGGTGCCGGCTCAGAATGCCACCACCCCATTTCATCCCGTGGGTGTCGTAAAAGTCGACTAAGGGATTAACCGGAGGATGGGCAGCAGCGTCCTTGGAGTACATTAACAACTCAGCTGCGATCGCTAAACCAAGCGTGGCGATTATGGCAAGACCCCACAATGAGCACACAACACACTATATCGGTCGTTGTGGTGATCTTTGGGGGAGGCCTGTGTCCAGCAGTGAATTTCATTCAGCCAAAATGAAGAAGTAAACCTTGTATTTTGGTTAATTTGTAAGAGTATGAGATGAATACACCTTGAAGGTAGTAAACAGAGAGAGAGAGAGAGCAATTGATCGACTATAGGAAGTAGGGAAACTCTCTTTCGTTACACATTTTTGTTTAAAAAAATCCAACGATCCTAAACGAAAAGAAAGAAGTTTCAGTTAAAAAACAATCTACATATGAATACGTAAACATCTAAAATTGAAGTACCATTTTTAGTATTAATTATAAAAGGAGAAGAATTAAACGTATCATACGAAAGGTACCGTGCCAATATGTGTACGAAGAAAACTTCTATATGTTGCCGTTAAGGCAGGTAAAATAATACAAACACACACACTAATGATTTTTATACAAAACACGTTAACCAATCAAATGTAAGCATTTTGGATACGTTTATGACTATACATATGAGCTAAGACCCATTATTTTTGCAACAACGATCATCATCATCATCATATCAGCCACAAGATGTCCACTGCTGAACAAAGGCCTCCCCCTTAGATTTCCACAACGAGCGGTTACATGCCGCTCTCATCCAACGACTCCCAGTGACCTTCACCAGGTAGTCTGTCACCTCATTGGAGGTCGTCACACACTGCGTTTTCCGGTGCAAATTCTCCATTCGAGAACTTTTGTGCCCCAGCGGCTATCAGTTCTACGAGCAATGTGCCCCATCCAATGCCACTTCAGTTTACTAATCCTTTCAGCTATGTCGACAACTTTAGTTCTTCTACAGATCTCCTCATTTCGGATTTGATCTCGTAGAGAAATACCAAGCATAGCTCTCTCCATAGCTCACTGATTGACCTTGAGCTTTCGTATGAGGCCCATTGTGAGTGACTGGTTAAAGACTTTCGTCTTGAGGCATTGCGGTATTGTTGACGAAAAGACGTTGCGAAGTTTCCCAAACGCTGCCCAGCCGAGTCCGATTCAACGATTGACCTCTTTCTCGAAGTTGGACCTTTTACCTAACTGGACAGTTTGTTCCAGGTAGACATACTCGTCGACGACTTCGAGAACAGAGCTCCCAACGGATATTGGGATGGGCACGACATGGGCATTTGAGATGACTTTTATTTTACCACCATTCTTGAAGAAGAGCACCACCTCACCTCTGTTCCACGCTTCCGGCGTTGTGCCCTCGAGTAAGACGGATTGAATAGCTTCTGAAGGACTTTAAGTACCGGTGTGCTACCCACTTTCAGAAGCTCTGTCGTAATTCCGTCCCCACCCGGGGCCTTGTTATTTTTAAGCTGTGGCTATATATGGAACATACACAATATGAAGAAAGTACTATATTAGTTAATACAACAAACAGACAAGTTATGTTCTAATACTTTTTTTTTTAATATCCAATTTCTGGGTACGAATTTAGAGTCAAAAGAGTTAAAGTTAGAGTCAAAACATTAGATTACACAGGCAGTCCATTCTATAATCGGACAGCCTCAACGAAAAGGATGTATCGCAAAACTGAAGAAAATAAATGTTCGTCAAAATAATTCCAGAATGTTGTCAGCAAACAAAAAACGAAAGGATTTTTATAGAGACGTGGCAGTTGTTAACGAAGCGTGAATTGGCAGACGCTTGGCGTGACGACGACAAGACGGTCTTTTTATCGAGCGTTTAGGTAAATGAAGTATGATATTTCTCGAAAATTCTGCAAGATTTAAAATAACTAGTATCGCTTGCGGTTGACATTCAACCAATTATGTTAATAAAATATCGAAAAACTTATATTGATGTTATTATTTGTACACAATATCTTGATCTTACCTTTGCACTATGAGGCAGTTTATTTTTTATTGTATTGAAAAACGTTGCCCCGCACTAGGATTTCTCCCGTGTCGCGGGTGCGTTAACAGACATGAATTCCACATACAATACACCCAGACCCGGAACAACTACCTGCAGATCATACAAATATTTGTTCCGTGCGGGAATCAGACCCACGGCGTTATTTTCTCAAAATCTCAATTGAAAATGACGTAGCTTATTCGTTTATTTAAAAAAATTACTCTTAGTATAAGCCGTTTTTTATCCCTGCATATATCTTTTAAAATATTTATATAGGTACCTTTTATGTTTGTTACTTTTTATAAATCTTGTAATATAATATTTTAAGGCTGCAAATTCCTTTATTCAAAAACTTCTTTTCTCTTCAATCATCAGAAGTATCTACTTTAAAATCACATACGTTACGCAAAGGACAAGGTCCTCGCAAAGATCTGCCGCCCGGAGCTTCGCGATGGTTTAGGCCATTGCTAAATTGCCACAGTGGCAATTTCCCATTTGACCATTCATACGGCAGCCCTGTTCAGCAGTTTATAGACGACAGTGGCAGACGTTTATAGGCTGATCTGAAAAGTGAAGTATTTGGGATCTCTAGAACAGGATACAAGCCAAGGAATAAAACAAATTAATATATATATTAATATAAATCACAGGATTACAGGTATATTCCGACTGACACACAATGGAAGACACAGTATCAGCTTAGTGCCCCTACCCACATATATTGGACAATATTATTAATACTAATTTCTATGTACCTTCATACGCATACATCACAAAAAGCATCAGTTTAATTTGATTTAAAACTCGCAATCTATTTCCTGGATGGCACGGAAATGTGGAGCTAGACAAAGACAGCCACCCACGTTCACACATCGGTTGCAACCGGGATACATTTCAGCGACAGGGTTCGCCAAGCTGGAAAATTAGTATTTTTGCTTACAACGTGACTTTCACTGAACCGTTAACGATATTCCACACGACATCAATATAACGTAGGCAGGGACATCGTTGTGATTCCCAAGGTTAGCAAGCGTAGGTACGGTTTTAACTTTTATCATCTTATAGTTTTCATTTATGTTTTAGTTTTTAAATTTTATTTTAGTTTTTTGCCGTGTGGTGCCGGCTCAGAATGACACCACCCCATCTCCTCCCGTAGGTATCGTAAAAGTCTACTAAGGGATTGGTCGGAGGATGGGCAGCAACGTCCTTCGAGTACATTAACAACTCAACTGCTATCGCCAACCCGTCTGCCAAGCGTGGCGATTATGGCAAATCCCCCCAGTGAGCCCACAACACACCCATATCGGTCGTTGTGGTAATCTTTGGGGGAGGCCTGTGTCCAGCAGTGGACTTCATTCGGCTGAAATGATGATGATGATTTTAGTTTATAACGTAATAATAAACAAAATGTCCCATAACTTCTTTAATGAGTTTTGTAATACAATTAAGGATGACCTTTCAACGAATTTATAGAAAAAGTAAACAAAAAACTTTGGGAAATCGACGCTCATAAATATATAAAAAAGCTCAATACATCCACACATATTTCGTACTTCATAAAATTGTAAGTAAATATTTTCATAGGAACTTCCCATTTGGCCATACATTCTGATTGTTTTAGCTTAAACTAATTAACGATGAGGTTTCATGCCGCTACAGGTAGTCGCCTTAGCCAGACCCTATCAGAACGAACAAATATTTCAAATATCTTTTCGTTCTCACTGAATCTGGTTTAGCTTCAGTGGAATTCATAGTAGGTATTATGTGACCATACCCGCGGAAATACGGTGTTGCGTAGACGGTCAAGAGTCACCGAGTGCGCAGCATAGCGCATAGCTCCTCCTCGCGCACCTCCGAATAGTGCCTAAAGGCAACGATCAGCTCCAGTGTGATTGTTCTCGAGATCCTGGTGACCCCTTCAATGGCAAAGATGATCATTTAGGTGGTTTTAGGCGGTAAGATTCCGAAAGGCATTCTTCCCCGGGGCAGAAGAAGTACATAAATATTTTTTTTTTATTTTTTTTTTAAAAACGGTGCCCCACGCTAGGATTTCTCCTATGTCGTGGGTGCGTTTACAGACATAAATTCCACACACAATATACCCAGACCCGGAACAACTACCTGCAGATCATACAAATATTTGTTCCGTGCGGGAATCGAACCCGCGACCCGGAGCGCAGCAGCCGACTGTATGCGCCACTGCACCAACCATGCCGTCATATAAATATTTCCACCAAGTGACTATATGTGACCATAATACTTAACAAGATTTTCTCGATGAAGGTTAAAAGGATCTCTTAAAGGTCACAGTAAAAACAATGCCGCGTTTTACTAGGCTACCCTAATGTATTAGGGCAGTTTTTCCTTATGACGTGTGTTAGATAAAATAGTCCCATAAAATGTAAGAGTAGTCCCCCGCAAAGTGATCCCCGAGGCCAACCTTGAAATATGTAAGTGGGTAAAATAGATAAATGTGCGTCAAATATATTTAGAGTAATAAAAAACATTTTGATGTATGTATTACGATGAATATAAGTTTTCAGTGTGGTGGTGTCAGGATTAAGAATATAAACCACTCCATCTCGTCCCGTGGATGTTGTAAAAGGCACTTTAAACCAAAGGAACGGACAGCAGTGTCCCTTCTGTGAAACAGTAGGCGATCTGCACTCACCAAGGGTGCCTGTCAGGTGTGGTGAGTACTGGCATATACCCTCCAAAATGACAACACAATGGAAGCGCCAGCTCCCAGTTCCCGGCAGTTCTGTCTTTGATTGCAAATTATATTATAATATTTTTACTATAAAAAGTTATATTAAACATTAAACCTTTCCAATTAAGAATTTTGATTACAAATGGCTGATGGCGCCATTGTGTAACCACAGGACTAATTAAAAATTTGTAACTGCCACAACAATTCATTTTCATATCAATTAAAATACGCCCTTAGCTCGTAGAACAGATGTCCGTCGGGGTAAAAAGGTTTTCAAATGTGGAGCGCTCATTGGAAAATGCAGCGTGGGACGACCTCCAACGAGGTGGACAGACGGCTGGGTGAAGGTTTCTAGGAGTCGTTGGATGCGGGCGGCATGTGACCGCTCATTGTAGAAATCTATAGGGGAGGCCTTTGTTTAGCAGTCGATTTCCTTTGGCAAGTATGATGAAGATGATGATGAATTGTAACCATAGCAAAATATTCAAGTATAAAACGACATTCGAGTTTATAAATATGCAAACTGCAAATTACTGTGTTTCTTATTGCACGCCATTTTAAAGCAAGTATACAATTGCTTTCAATTCAACTATCAAACTTACCACCGGATCTTGCCGAAAAGCCAACGAAATCGAACGGATGCACGATAAGAACGAATGAAAAGTAATGAGGTTAGGTTTCCATTCTCGAAGCCCCTGACCGAGACCGTAAATATCCCTGAGATATTTTGACCGACGTAAAGCAATTGCCTTCTATCCAAGCCTTGGAAGGGCCACTTAGACCCCAGATAGCCGATATTGCTTCCGATGGGTTAAGAATTCCGATGACCACGGTACAATTTTCAATTGTACTTACTCTTTGTACGTTTTCGCTCGAATTCAATCCTTTATGTGTTAAGTTTCTACAGATTTTTCTTCTTTGTTTTGAGGATCGTTTGTTTGCGTAACTTATCACGGTAACCTGATCATTGGAGCTTGAAAACTAAAATATACATTATGGTTGTTACTGACTGATCCGTGTGGTATCCGGATTCAGAGTATAACCCTACTCCATCTCCTCCCGTGGAAGTCGTAAAAGGCGACTAAGGGACTCTAAACCAGAGGAATGTGCAGCAGCATCCCTTCTTTGGAACAGAAACCGTTCACCCACCAACCCGCCTGCCAAGCGTGGTGAGTACTGGCAAGTTCCCCCCAAAATGACGACACAATTTTGGAAATCTTTGGGTAAGGCTTTTGTTCAGCAGTTGACGTCCTTTGGCAGATATGATGATGATGATGACGTGAAGACCCTTAAGGCTTTAGGTTTGACAGAAATTTACCACATACTTGTCCAAAGCGTTCGCAAGAAAAAAATCGGGGTATGAAACTGAAGAACAATGACTGCAGCATATCGTTGACTAAACCAGAGGTTTTGAGAGAAGTCGAGAAGTCGACAGTTTACTCCTCAGAAACTTCACCTACCATTGGCTCTCGCAAAGACCCGTAAGCCAAATTAAGCCGATAATGTAGCGAAAATATCACGATCATCAACCTTTGCATGATTAAGATGGTCTTGAAACAGCTAAAAACAACAAGGCACAGGCTGATGACGGAAAATAAGATAGAGCAGAGAGATAGATGTAAGTGAGTGGAAGGCCAATATATAAAGTAATTTAGAAGTTATTCAATTCCGTCTTAGTCGTGGGCACAATGCCGGTAGCAGGGATCAGGAACATGGTGGTGCTCTTCTTCCAAAAGAGTACACCGATAGGAACATACATCGAAGTGTTAGTGCTTATAAAAAAACGGCCCACGTGAGTGCGAGTTCAGGAACAGAGCACGGGGCCTTTCCACTGCAAGGAGGTGTGCGATAGGGAAGGGATTAGACATTAACATCAAGTGCGAGTATATCATTTATCTTCGATTTAATAACAACATCGTAATCATATCAGATCGCTGCGAGAGCTCAGCATAATGCTCGGTGATCACAACAGAGTTTCAGGCAAGAATAAAGTCATGTCTAAAGCATCTGTCGTGTCCATGATATCGGTAGGGAACTCTAAGTTGTTGACGAGTATGTCTACCTGGGACAAATCACCCAGGTAGGTAGGTTCAACTTTGACAAAGAGGTCAATCATTCATTCATTCCTCTTACTCTTCATTCGTTTAATTATTTAATAATTATGTTATATTTTGTCTTAATTACGTTATTAGATACATGATAAGTAGTATGGCAAATTAATTAAAAACAAAATAATGGTTTAATTAATTATTAAAATTATCAGCGAATCCGACTCGGCTGGGCATCGTTTGGGCGCGAGAGACGTGGTCACTTACTATAGGCCTCATAAGAAAGCTCAAGAAAGGATGAGATCCGTAAAAGAGCTAAAATTATCGACATTACTCAAAGGAAGTGGCTGGAATGGGCTAGGCACATAGATTACTTCTTAACAAAAATATACCTAAAAAACGTATTAAAATAAAGCAATACAAAGGAAAACCATACTTAACTATTGGACTAAAAATCTCGTGTAAACACAAAAGATTATTAAAAGTTATTGCAGATAAATCTAATAATGAACATTTAAAAAGACACTATAAAATATATGAATTTTTTTTGATGAAGTGCGTAAAAACATCTAAAAAAATTAATTACATAAAGGAAATGGAACAATCACAAAACAAAACAAAGACTATGTGGAGCATAATTAAAAATAATATATAATAATAAAATAATACCATAAACACACCAACTACGGTTTCAAATATATTTAACGAATTCTTCGCATCGGTTGGCGAACAACCACCCACTAGCACTAAGCCGACATGTCCAGTACTTACATCATCATTAAATTCATTGTTTGTACAGCCCGTCATGGAGCGAGAGGTATATGGTATCATACGAAAAATGAAAAATACGCGAAGCGCTGGATGTGATGAAATTCCATCTTTACTAATAAAGAAATGTATTTACGAATTAACTCCGCCTATTACAGTTCAAACATGCGATCATTACGATAAAATACAAAATTAAAATAATATGCTCGGTAAATCGCTCGCGCTACACTACTATCTGAAAAAGTAGGTGACTCACAGTACACTTCTCACCTTTCGTTCATAAGTTCTTGCATGAAATATA
This sequence comes from Diloba caeruleocephala, assembly GCA_947459985.1. Taxonomy (NCBI): domain Eukaryota; kingdom Metazoa; phylum Arthropoda; class Insecta; order Lepidoptera; family Noctuidae; genus Diloba; species Diloba caeruleocephala. The sequence continues at coordinate 6,641,778 of OX381613.1, forward strand.
TAAAAACGTCTGCGTTTGACCTTTTTAAGAAAACAAATTTTATTATGTTTATCAACGGACAGCACGTTAAAAAAATTACCATCTTTGATAAAACTACATAATTGGGAATAAAATAACTGGTTTATATTTTCATAGAAATTATTTTGACCTTTCGTGATAAACTTAATTTAGTTATCTGGAGTTATTTATTTTTACTCGTCTAGTAAAGACAATATCCACTTGGCAAAAAAGTATAGTACAATGAGTTGTTTTTTAACACGCTTTTATTAGTTTGGTATGTATCTACGTAACGGAATGTTTTAACTCGATGTTCATCCCCTTCAGAACGTCGGATTGATTTGAAACTTCGCACGCTTATCAACGTTACTGTTGCTGAAAATCAGCGCTGATGGCTCGTTGAGATGCCACAGTATTATGCTGAGCTTCAACCTATGTTTTGCGAAGATGCGACGCACAATTTCCTTAAGACCGCAACTTATTATGTAACCCTGTACCCTGTATTGTAGGCGTTGTTTTTTTTTTTGGTATTTGTTTCTTTTTCGACCACAGACAAAAATGTGTACTCTTTGGTAAAAAATATTGTTGTTATATTTTGACTGGATACCAAGTCTTTTGGCCATTTTGTCAAGATATTATAACAGTGTTGCCAGCGCGGGTACGCGTTTGGTTTCATGAAGTGTATGTAGTATCGATTTTAGCTATGTAGTTAGTAATGCCATATGTAGAATCTGTACTTGTGCGTCGACGTTCGCCGCAAAAATAAACTGTTTTTCTTTCTTCTTTCTTATCAAGGACCGACGACGATGGAACTTCGTTCCAAAAAACAAACACGTTTTTGTAGTTAGCCGCACAAAAAGAATTGAAAATAAATAATAGGTTAAAACAACTAAAAACACGCTTTTGTAGATAACTGAACTAAAGAAAATAATGTTCAATAAGTTTAAAATAAGAATCATCATATCAGCCACAGGACGTCCGTAAATTTGCTAAACAAAGGCCTCCCCCTTAGATTTCCACAACGAGCGGTCATATGCCTCTCTCATCCAACGACTCCCAGCGACCTTCACCAGGTCGTCTGTCCACCTCGTTGGAGGTCGTCTCACGCTGCGTTTTCCGGTGCGCGGTCTCCATTCGAGAACCTTTGTGCCCCAACGGCCATCAGTTCTACGAGCAATGTGCCCTGCCCATTGCCACTTCAGTTTACTAATCCTTTCAGCAATGTCGACAACTTTAGTTCTTCTACGGATCTCCTCATTTCTGATTCGATCTCGTAGAGAAATACCAAGCATAGCTCTCTCCATAGCTCGCTGAGTGACCTTGAGCTTTCTTATGAGACCCATTGTGAGTGACCACGTCTCTGTTCCATATGTCATCACTGGTAACACACACTGGTTAAAGACTTGCGTCTTGAGGCATTGTGGTATTGTTGACGAAAAGACGTTGCGAAGTTTCCCGAACGCTGCCCAGCCGAGTCGGATTCGACGATTGACCTCTTTCTTGAAGTTGGACCTACCTAACTGGACAGTTTGTCCTAGGTAGACATACTCGTCAACAACTTCGAGAACAGAGCTCCCAACGGATATTGGGATGGGCACAACATGGGCATTTGACATGACTTTTGTCTTGCCCGTGTTCATTTTAAGGCCTACCTGTTGGGAAACTCTGTTGAGATCATCGAGCATTGTGCTGAGCTCTTGCAGCGATTCTGCCATGACTACGATGTCATCGGCAAATCGAAGGTGAGTGATATACTCGCCATTGATGTTAATGCCGAATCCTTTCCACTCCAGTAGCTTGAAGGCATCCTCCATTGCAGCGGTGAACAGTTTCGGGGAAATGACGTCCCCCTGTCTCACACCTCTCTGCAATGGAATTGCCCCCGTGCTCTGTTCATGTACTCGGACCGACATGGTGGCGTTTCTGTATAAGCACTTCAACACTTCAATGTACCGATAGTCAATCTGGCACCGCTGCAGAGACTGCAGCACTGCCCAGGTTTCGATCGAATCGAAGGCTTTCTCATAGTCCACAAACGCCAAGCATAGTGGCAGATTATACTCCTCGGTCTTCTGTATAACCTGCCGCAGCGTATGGATGTGGTCTATGGTACTGAAACCTTTTCGGAAACCGGCTTGTTCGGGAGGCTGGAAGTCATCAAACCTGCGCTCGAGACGATTCGTGATGACCCTTGAAAAATAAGAATACTGACTAACAAAAAAAATTTATGGTTAAAGGCTTTATCAGACATTTTCATGATGACGCTACTTTAACAAATATTCTTAAAAAAGTTTTTACTAATATTGATATCAAGTGTTCTTTTAGTTATTTTAAACTATTATTTGTTTAAATATACGGCACACAAAATGTTGTTAGAAAATCAAAAACGGAATGATCTAGAAACCTGTTAGTATTTTTATTCTTTTTTTAGTAGTCTCCGTTCCTCTATAAGCACAGAGTCCACTCTTCTTTAGGGAGAACCCTTATTCGTTTCTTCTCTTCGGCATCTTCGGTGTTCATAAAGTGAATGTGGTGAAATGTGTGGTGCCGGCTCAGAATACCACCACCCCATCTCATCCCGTGGGTGTCGTAAAAGGCGACTATGGGATTAGCCGGAGGACGGGCAGCAGCGTCCTTCGAGTACATTATAAACTCAACTGTAGCGACTATGGCAGACTATGAGTACGATGACACATGACCGATGTTGTGGCGATCTTTGGGGGAGGCCTGTGTCCACCAGTGGATTTACTTTGGCTAAAATGATGATGATTACTTTTTGGTATTACATAAAGCTGACATCAACAAAAATATTTCAAAAGACGAATTTTATCACACGCTTCAATTACAATTTGTACCCTCGATGTAAACTGTCAGAGTTGACGTGGGTCACTTGATAAAACAATGTCGGATAAAATTATTAAAATGTTTAAACAATACGCCACTTTAATGTTTAAGTTACTATATTACTTACTATATTCGGATAAAAATTTTAAAATGTAAAAACAATACGAAACTATAATGTTTTTAAGTTAGGTATTAGGTTAGAATTAAAGAGATAACTCATGATTAACTAAGATTTAGTTTTGTTTTTACGTTTATTTTATTAATTGAACATTATTTGAGGCTTTGATAAGTGACTTAACAGATTTTATTTACATAGAATTATGAATTCTGCAACTTTTATGTTTATTACGTTTCGTGAATACAATCTACATACATAAGTCCCACATGCACATAGGGTCTATGTTTTTTTATATTCCGTGGAAATTCTATATGAACTTCCTTTGCCCCGGGGAAGGGTGAAGGGGTATGCCGGACTCCTACCGGCTAAAACCACTGGAGCGGTCATCTTCGGCACCGAAGGGGGGGGGCTCCAGGTCCTCGTAAGATCACACTAGAGCCGCCCATTGGTGCCACGCCTTTAGGCACATCTCGGAAGGGATGACTGTAAAGCGGTCACCCCCTCTAGCGGAGGGAAGGCGACTGTAAAAAGGTCGCCCCCCCAGGCACTTCTCGGGGAGGATTGTAAAAGATCCCCCCAAGCCTCGCATTGCGCTGTGCTGCGCACACGGCGGCACGTGACCACGTGCGCGCCACCGTCTTCCCGGGGGATGCTGGACTCCTACCGGCTAAAACCACTGGAGCGGTCATCTTCGGCACCTAAAGGGGCTCCAGGTCCTGTATGACTGTAAAGTGGTCACCCCTTCTAGTGGAGGGCAGGCGGCTGTAAATGCCGGCCCCCAGGCACTTCTCGGGGAGGATGTAAAGGATCGCCCACATGCACCTACACCCAGACCCGGAATAACTATTATACAACGCTCTTTCTTCGTCTTCTTTTCATGTGATCAGTGGTCAACCTTGTGTCAGAGTTGTTCAATCCGCTCAAAGCCCCCTTAGCGCCTACTTTTTATTTATAGTCATCATTTCGGCCGAATCAAGTCCACTGCTGGACACAGGCCTCCCCCAAAGATCACCACAACCACCGATATGGATGTGTTGTGGGCTCATTGGGGGGTTTTGCCATAATCGCCACGCTTGGCAGGCGGGTTGGCGATCGCAGTTAAGTTGTTAATGTACTCGAAGGACGCTGCTGCCAATCCCCCGGCTAATCCCTTAGTCGACTTTTACGACACCCATGGGAGGAGATGGGGTGGTGGCATTCTGAGCCGGCACCACACGGCTATTTATAGTAGTATTCCAGTAATAACAAAAAGTTAACTATTATGAAGTCCGTGAGGTGTCCGAGTTTCCGAGTCACTCCATCTCCTCCCATGGATGTCGTAAAAGGCAACTGAGGTGCTCTAAACCAGAGAGATGGGCAGCAGCGTCCCTTCAGATGAACAGCAGCCATCCTGCGCTCACCAACCCACCTGCCAAGCGTGCCAAATCCCCCAAAACGACAACGCAGCGGTGGACATCTATGGGGAGGCCTTTGTTCGGCAGTGGACGTCCTTTGGCTAATATAATGAACTATATGAAGACCATACAAATATTTGTTCCACCGGAATCGGATCGAATCCAAAAAGTCTAGCGACTAGCCACTGACTAGCATGTGTTCCGGAAGTATGAGTAGAAGCTAGTGTACTGTCGTATTTCGACAATGTTCATATTGATGGGGGCCAGCCTATGATAATGGGCTAGTCACCCTGAAATTGAGGGTAGCTACTAACTATTTCCTAACTGCACAAACAAAATCTTTGACCAATGTCGTAATCGAAACTTAATATCCTCGCGTTCATTGCATACCACCAGACAAACGAGGTGACAACATGTACCTGGCTTCCAATTTTGCTTTATACATAGGAACATATACAGGGGTTAGACCAGGGCCACATTATCAGTTTGACGAATAATCGATTTTATGACAGACAAAGATCTATTGTCATCCGATATTGAAACTGCTCGGAATATCTATTTGTAATGTAACTTTAGTGTTTGTTCGGAGAAACTATTACTATAATATAAATTCAATTTATGTGTGGCCTGTTGGTGGAAATAAATATATTATTATTTGACTACGTAATAAAAAAATTGTCAACATGTTTTCCGTCTACTCTCCTACTATCTACGAACTTAAAAGGCAGTTGGTATATGATATGATACCCTAAATGACACGATACCGGAAAGTTGGTGCATCTTACATCGCTGGGTTGATGTTGGACGCTCGTATATGGATCGTTACTGCGAAACACTTCGTTTGTGTGATTTAGGATTGTTGTCGTCATCGGAGAGTTGTACTTAAGTCTCAATAGATGTCACTGTAAGTTGTTGTAGTTACATGCATGCGACGGGCAGGTGTCGCCACATATTTATAAATATATTAAATTACTTGAGCTTTGTTATGTCCTGCTACTTGTTCCATGTGGTACGCAAAACATAAACTAGAGAGAGGCTCTACCCATGGGTTTCTTAACAGCCGACTAAAGCAGCATTCTCCCGTGTGCTAAAAACGACAAATTGCGTTCACCAATCCACCTTCCAACGGTGATATTAAGACCGGTAATTGAAGTGATCATTGGGAGGCCCATATTCAGAAGAGTGTGTTTACGGGCTGAACTGTACTTGGTCCTGTACAATGATTGTCCAATATATTTTCCAAATGTTTGTGGGTACAGTAGAGTCTCACACATCTGGCACCCTCCGCTCACGCCTCCCTCACCCCTCTCTACTCTCGTTCCGCGCTTGCGCACCGGCTTCAGTATAACCTCAAACATTATCACAATAACACAAGTCTTTCAAGTTGAAAATAGGGTCACTGTTATCTTTTTATAAACTGCTTTATTTCATTTACATATTATGCATTTTTCTATAGAATCCAATAATCCGAACATTTCATTAATCCCCCCCTTCGTTTTTAATAGTGCCGGATTAGTGAGACTCTACTGTATTTGTTCTACCGCGATAGCAAGAATAGTTGGCGAAGCAGTGTTAGTGTGGTCCTAGACTCCTACTACAGTCTGCCACATTCAATGTCCAATCAAATCACAGCATATAAAATTACCAATAATTTCATGCGACCGAACTAACGAACGCTTTTGTACTGAAAATAATGTTGTCTGTATTTCAAACAGATTTCCTTTATTCCACGCAATCATCGTGTTTTATGAGTAAAGAAAACACGTTTCTTTTATCACAAATTCGACAGACAGATCTCGGTAAACAGGTGTTTAATTCAACGTGTTATTTGGGTGGAGAGCGGCTTTCAGTAAGTAACTATAAAAAATACAAAGAGTTTATCGGTATGTTTTTTTGACCACATTTGACATACGTTTTGACATAACAAAGGAAATCTTTCTATTCAAAACAAGACGTCTTCAGTTTGTACCTAACAAAGTGGCATGAGACGTTTTGGTCATGTTATATGAAAAAATATGTTAAAGAAACTGTTTTCATTTTGGCTACCGTGTTGATCGATTGATTTTGCCGAGGAGCTTAATGCCTTGGATGAGTGCCCATTGAGGCCCACTTACGGCTCGAAAAAGAAATAAACCCTGAGTCCCGGCTGTCATACACATGACTATGACTTTTCGCAGTCAGAGACCCGAAGATATAAAAACTGGCCCAACCATGGGATATCTCTCGGTGAGGGTAGCATTTCTTCTCAGAAGTTATAATGTAGTGAAATGTGCCTCAAAAGTATTTCTGTCTTTAGCACTTATCTACTTTACCCCCTACCATCGCTATAAGGTGGGGGGCGTCTGGGTTCGCGTGTGTAGATTGGGGAATCTGCGTGCCCACACCCAGCGACCTCCGTTCTACGCGCTGCCGTGTGCGCATAGGCACAGCTTACAAGGACGCTTCGGGGATCCTTTACAAACCACCAGGCACCAGTGGACGGCCCTAGTGTGATCATATGAGGACCTGGAGCCCCCCTTAGGTGCCGAAGATGACCGCCCCAGGTGTTTTAGCCGTTAGGAGTCCGGCATGGCCCTCAGTTCTTCCCTGCGGCGGAGGAAGTTCAGGTAGAATTTCCACTGCGCCCAATAAAAATAAAAAAGGACTTAATTACTGAATAAATTATTCTACAATATGCAATTACTAGGTTACCGTAAAATCGGAAGAGGGCCCTGAGAGAGCCTGGGGTTTCTCTAGGGTTGCTCTGGCTTTGACTGCAGTGCCATACAGACAAAGTAGCACCTAATATTGTGCCGTGACTGCTCTGTCTCTATAATTTCGCCTGTGGGAGACCTAATGTAAGCCAACCAAAGAGCTATGGGGCTCGCAATATTTTGGGCGAGAGAAATAAAGACGTGAAAGTCTTGTACCAATAATTAATCCCAAGAACAAACTTAAGTTTGTACGCACAATATTAAAAGATTTACTATTTATTTTAAGACCATAAACTATTTATAGCTTTTTCTATAATCTATAAGTAAATAAATATTTTTAAGTATTTTTTTAATTTGAGGCTCTGTAGTTTCACCTATAAGGGCCGGAATGCAAAATTTTCGTCTATTTTATTGAATAACTTTAAAACTATTTCTTTTAAAATAATTTAATTAATATATTTGAGACCCTCACAATAAGTAATCTCTTCCATTTCATATGTTACAAAGATCAGTTAGCAAAACGTTATTCTTAAATTTTCCAATTTTCTGCAAAGTGGGGCCCATATTCAAAATTCATTTAATTACCTTACATGTCCGTGTTTGTAACAAATTGGCAGTGACAGACGGACAGACATTCAGACGTACGAGTGAACCTTTAAGCTTTTCTTCGTTTTTTACTTGGACGTTTGACACCCTAAAAATATACATCATATCGGCCATTTATACGTCCACTGCTGAACAAAGGCCTCCCCCATAGATTCCACAACTGTGTCATCATTTTGGGGGGTATTTGCCAAAACTCACCACGCTTGGCAAGCGGGTTGATGAGCGCAGTATGGCTACCGCTTCACAGGAGGAACGCTGCTGCCCGTCCCTCTGGTTTAGATTCCCTAAGTCGCCTTTTACGACATCCACGGGAGGAAATGGAGTGGTGCTATATTCTTAATCCGGACACCACACGGATACCACACGTAAAATATCCATAATATAACAAAATCCAATGTGGTTGGAATGGTTATCCTAATAAATTTACATATGAGTGAAATTTCTAGGTCTCCAATTCCAAATTCAAATTTACGTGGAAAGTTGAAGAATTGTGCATTCTTCAACTTTCCACGTAAATTTACAGATGGTGAGACATACCTATATGTATACCCGTACGTATAGAGGTCGTCGTCCGCAGTCTCTACCATATCGAGCAATTTGCCGTGAATTATCGCCCCCACGTTAATGGCCGCACGGAAGCTTTCACCTGTACCTATGTTTCAACCGCACTTAACTACTACAGGATGACCGCCACTTCAGTTGTTAAAATGGATTTCGTGTAGTTTTTTAATGAAATGATTTAAGGAATTTGTCTCCACGGATTATAATCAATGACATTTTACGAATAGACGCGCCATTCACGAACATTATTGCACTACAAAACGACGTGGCGGCCGCTACTAAGCAACATAATAAAAAATAAAACAAAATACTATTTTTTATTGCAATATCGATTTACGCCACGTAATTATTTATTTATGAAATAGAACGTCTTTTTCTTCCACTGTTGCAGTATACTTCGTGCATAAACTATAAACACAGGATGGCGTAATTTTTTCACAATATATTGGTGAATTACGCTTGTGATTCACGTCAACCCGCGACACTGGTTGGTGCGTGACTAAGTGAACCCCGGGCAATTACCTTGCTTTCATTTGACCATCATAGAGCGCGGGCAACGCATCCACACTTATAAAAACATCTTAGGTTATAATCCTACTCAAGGAGAAACCCGGTCTTTTAATAAGCGTATACGGGGCGATGGATCCAACACGCACAGGTCCTTTAGAGTATTTTAATCTAAATGTGAAGTGACACTAACCGAGGATCTCCGAATCACCGCACTATAGAAAACCAGCCACAAATAGTCCCTGGTGGTGTGGGACTATTGTATGAGATGTAAGCTACAGTGATAGGGTAAGGTAGCCTTTTACGACTTCTACGGGAGGAGATGGAGTGGTGCTAATTCTTAATTCGGACACCGCAAGGACAATTTATTATATTAGATATTTTTAATACTTATTAATAATCGAAAAAAATTTATTTTCTAACACCTCGTACCATTTGCTTCTACTTCAACAATGAATTTATACGAAGAAATACGTTCCTTTAGAGAAATGTTACAAATTGTATGGGATGATAAATGGCTTTTTCCCTTCACTCAGGCGTGATTAAGGCTGTGCTGTGGCTGTGTGCCTTATGACCATATAAAGTAAGTAAAACACTTTTAAACGGATTCTATCGCGTATATTTTGATTTTTGATTTTCCTGACGTTATACGCGATAGAATCCGTTTAAAAGTGTTTTATTATAATGTGTAATAATCGCGAAAATCTAAGACATTACTATATAAAGTAAGGTTATCCAAATTTTGCTATGAACGTTTGGGCTGATATGTAGGTACATATATGATCTAGAATGATGACCACGAACCAGTTTCTTAAATAACATGCTACAGGTAGCTGTCATGCATACCATAACCAGCCATTACCGTCCCACTGCTGGGCACGGGCCTTTTGTCGCGATGAGAAAGGTTTCGCCTTAATCCACTTCGCTGGCCTAGTACGGGTTGGCGGACTACATACACCATAATAATAACAATAATACTGGCAGCACTACTAACAAATGTCAACATTTTCATAGTTCCATATAAAATATATTCCGAAAAATTCCGTATCAGTACCAATTGGTGATTAAACTAATCATTTAATAAAAATCTGTTTGGAACCTCCATTAAAACTAAAAATGAAGAATAAAAGATGGCACAAAATGTTATGAAACTGGAAAATACAAATAACCGAAGATGACAGTGCTGTCATGCATGAAATGTCATCCCGCTGTGACAACACAAATGGAAAAATGGTTTATTTATTTTCAGTATACTGAATATTTATCTATGTAAATGCTGACAAGGGCCAGAAAAAAAGCACACCCACCACCTCCGGACTCGTCGCCCAGTTCCGCCTCGCAACCGCCGGATCCCGGACCACCTGCAACGCCGGCGGTTGTAACTGCGTCGAGCTCAAGCGACGAGTTTTTCTCTCCGCCGACGTCGCCACCACCTGTACGTCGGCAGGGGAGAACTCGGCCACCGATCTGCTTGGGACCTAGGGGCCAACCGGCCCCGAGCCGGGTTCCCGCTGCCGGTGGTTATGTGCAGCGCATGAAATGGACTCGAGAAATAAATGAGAACGTCATGCGCGCATATTACGGGTCTACAGAGGGGGGAACTAACCTCACTGCGTATCGTGGTAGGATGCTTGCTCTGTTTCAGGTACTTGAACCAGCTGTCAACGTCTCGGCTCAACGATTGTCGGATCAGGTGCGGGTAATTCAACGCAATCATAGGTTGGACAATACCGTACTTGATCGGCTACGCTCCGAAGCGCAGAGTAATCATATCATTCCTCCGCTACCGCAGACAGTGGTACAATCCCAGGTACCTTTGGTGACTACACCGCTGTCTCAACGTACTGATCACGAAGATGATGAAGGTAATGAATGGGTTAACTCTGCCTTTGACCAGTACAACGATAATTATTTGAGGAGCGCTTTGAAAGATGCGATTCAGGAGTATCGATTCACACCACTTGAACATAGGCCACGTTTACCACGTTTGCCTATGCATAATAAAAATAAAGCGCTGGTGTGTGCCTTGGATTCGCTGCTTTCTAGCTATTTAGAAAGCAGCGAAGATCTTGGCGATACACATTCAATCCTATATTGTGCGGCTGTTACGGCATGTCGTGTAGCTCATGTCAAATTTCCAAACACTGACAGAGCTACACGACCAAAACCGACCATACCAGCTTGGCAGAATAGGATTGAACGTCGTATCGACGAGGCCAGGGTACTCATTGGTAAGCTGACCTGCTTCAGGGAGGGCAATATTCGCCCTAGAGTGATGCGCTTTGTAAGACGAGCATTCCTGGGGACTGATGTCAGTCCTCGAGACTATATATCTCGTGTTACAGAGCGCATCGACTTTCTGAAGCAGAAAGTTTATGCATGGGCAAACCGTATTCGTAGGTATAAGCGCCGTGTGGATCGATTTACCCAGAACCGTGTTTTTCAAAGTGACCAAAGATGGGTCTACAGAACATGGGAACGACCGGATCAAGATGTGACTGACGTGCACCTACCAGATCATAAGGCAACGAGTGCATTTTGGTACAATATCTGGTCGGTGCCCGTTGCTCATATCGAAGGTGATTGGATGAAGGAGATCAAACGAGTATGTGAATCGATTAAAGAGATGGGAGAAATAACTATCGGTCCTGAAGACGTAGCTAGTGCAGTCCATCCAATGTCAAATTGGAAATCCCCTGGCCCGGATGGACTGCACAATTTCTGGTTAAAATGGTTACGAAGTTCGCATGCTCGTTTGGCCTCTCAGTTTCAATCATCTTTAGAATCTGGGTCGTTACCAGCGTTCTTGACAACAGGAGTCACCCATTTGCTCCATAAATCGGGTAGTACCGCGGAACCCAAAAATTATAGACCGATAACATGTTTACCAACGGTCTATAAACTTCTTACATCTATTCTGAGAACTAAAATTACTGATCATATTGATAATAACTCAATTATGTCCACCTCTCAGAATGGATGTAGGAATGGGTCCCGAGGTACTAAGGAGCTACTCCTCATTGATATGGCCATTAGCCAACAGGTTCGTCGTTCCCGAAAGGATCTGTCTACATGTTGGATAGATTATAAGAAGGCCTATGACTCAGTACCACATACATGGCTCATGAGAGTACTAGAATTGTATAAAATAAATCCAATTCTACGTGCTTTCTTGATGTCATGTATGAGGCAATGGAGGACAGTCCTTCACTATCCAGGATGTAGGCAAATTCAAGGGAATAATGAACCGATCCGGATTGAGCGTGGAATATTCCAGGGCGATAGTCTGAGTCCGTTGTGGTTTTGTTTGGCCTTGAACCCTCTGAGTACATTATTGGAGGGTTCAGGGCTAGGCTATCGGTTGAGAAGAGGTGGTCAGGTAATATCCCACCTCTTTTACATGGATGATCTGAAACTGTTTGCCCCCAGCAATTTGCAGCTGCTGGAGTTACTGAAGGTAACAGAAACTTTCAGTAACTCTATCAGGATGGAATTTGGTGTGGACAAATGTGCGGTCATGCATGTAAAACGAGGAGGGATTATGGAATCCGCGGGAATACAACTCACGGATTCTGTATACCTTAGATCTCTCTCCTCAACTGAGACATACAAATACCTGGGTATGTCAGAGGCGTTAGGTATCAGTGAGGCTGACATGAAACAATCATTGAAGGAACGCTACTTTGGCCGTCTGAAAAAAGTTCTAAAAAGTTTTTTGTCAGGCGGAAACAAAGTGCGGGCTTTTAATGCTTGGGTCATGCCAGTCTTGATATACTCCTTTGGTATACTCAGATGGACTCAGACCGAATTAGACGCCCTGGATAGAAAAGTTCGCTCACTGCTGACCGCAAACCGTATGCATCATCCACGATCATCGGTAATGAGGCTGTACATCCCACGAAAGTGTGGGGGTCGTGGATTTTTGAACGCTAAGACCCTGCATAATCGTGAGGTGTGCAGCCTCAGAGAATACTTCCTCCGTGCCGAAATGGGGATGCATCGGGATGTGGTCGCAGTGGACAAAGGACTCACCCCGCTCTCGTTGGCTAAACAGAACTGGCGCATACCTATTGTACTTGGAACCAACGACCGCAGGGAAGTATGGCAGAGCAAGGAGCTACATGGACGCTATTATCGGGCACTTCATGGGCCCGATGTAGACTTCCTAGCGTCCGTAGCCTGGCTACGTTTTGGTGACCTTTTTGGGGAAACCGAAGGTTTTGTTTGTGCAATTATGGACGAAGTTATTATGACGAACAACTACCGCAAATATATTGTCAAGGATGGTACGGCTGATATATGTCGGGCATGTCACCGTCCAGGAGAATCCATTAGACATATTATTTCTGGTTGTTCTCGTCTTGCTAACGGCGAGTACTTGCACAGACATAATCAAGTAGCCAGGATCATCCACCAGCAACTTGCTTTGAAATACAACCTTGTGGAATCTGAGGTGCCATATTATAGGTATATGCCCGACCCAGTTCTTGAAAATGGTCATATCACTTTGTACTGGGATCGTTCTATCATCACTGACAGGACTATTGTTGCCAATAAGCCTGATATAGTGGTGATAGATCGATTAGAGCGCCGCGCAATGATTGTCGATGTCACTGTTCCACATGATGAGAATCTCGTGAAAGCTGAAAAAGATAAAGAAATTAAATATCTTGACTTAGCACACGAGATTGTTGACATGTGGAACGTAGACACGGCAATCATTGTGCCGATAGTTGTTTCTGCCCATGGCCTAATGGCAAAGAGCCTCGACTATCATCTTAAGAGGCTCTCGTTAGGCGGCTGGGTCAAGGGCTTGATACAGAAAGCGGTACTTCTTGACACGGCACGTATTGTGAGGAGGTTCCTCTCTCTGGGGTCCTAACCACCGGTATCTTGGACCCTGTGCCCGATGCTGGTTGGTCACTATTTTTTATATTTTTAAAACATGTATTTTGATATATATTTTAAAAATGTAATTGATATGTTTATAGTTTGAATAAAGGGAACAATAATGTTAATAATGCACCGAGATGTGCTATTTCCATAGAACCACCGCCATTTTATAGAATTACAAAAATGCTTTGATTACCATTATTAATTATCGGTGGCAGCGCCCGCTTTAGCGCATGCGCGGTGATGTGCTAGGTTTTGGGGCCATTCAAACATCTAATTGTACTGCGTGACGATTTGTACTGCGTTTCGATCTATTGTTAAGGACATTATCATTACATTACCCAATGACCTCGATGATTTGGTCTCTGTACTAATTTGTTACTTACCGCAAACTACCGATAAATGACCGTACTACAACAAAAGAATCTAAAGATTAGACAAAAACAGAGATGTGTCGCAGTGTTCTCATTATTTTGCCTATTTTTATTCGCTCTCTGAGAGATACTCGAGATCGCTTCTCTTTACGTTTATATTTAGGCATTGTCAGGCTCACTCAATGATAAGTTCAAAACATAAAATGAAACTATAAACTCCTTTAAATATATTTATAAACTTAATTTCTATATTTATTTTACGGAATTGTTATATCTGTACTATTTACAATAGGCTTTAATTCATAATCATTCAAAACTGTTCAAGTTTGGATTTCTTTTGTAAAAAAAACACACGTACGGTCCACCCGCCATAAGAGTCGTCAAGACACTATTAGTGTATAGTCTATGCAAGACACTGATCAAAGACTACAATAGTATACCACTGATGTATTGCTATTGCGTTCCGAGCATGCGCCACATGCGTTGCTTGTGATATTGCAGGGTATTCTTTCGTATTCAATAAATACTAAAAATAAATGATAAAATAAAGAATACGAATTGTTACAGACGTTATTCCGCTTTTTTGGTGTAAAATGCATGCCTAACTATTGAGCCGTTATAGAGAGAAAATTCAATTTAGGTTAAAAACTGCCAATATACTTTATTTTCCAACGTTTGAGCTAATTTATTCATAATTTTAAAGAATACATGATGGCATTAAGTATAATATATATTTTTTACGTTACCAGTGCACGAAAGGATTAGTCAACAAAATCCTTTAAACTTACGCTATTTTTGCGATTTGAGCGATGTAATCCCCGTTCGTATTATCTTGTGATATCCTCGCAGTTTTAGATTGAGTGGAGTTCCTTGAATCTCCAAATGCTCCACAGATTTTTCATACAATAGTTCGTGAGCCATCTCCTTTGTTCTCAATGCAATATGATGCGTGAATCATTGGAAACTCATCAGCTATTTCTTATCCCGAAGAACGATAATTCAAGGGCTGAAACACTATGATAGTCAGTCTTAGTGTCTAGAAATCCTCAAAATATATATATATATCATCATTTCGGCCAAATGAAGTCCACTGCTGGACACAGGCCTCCCGCAAAGATCACCACAACGACCGATATGGATGTGGTGTGGGCTCATTGGGGGGTTTTGCCATAATCGCCACGCTTGGCAGACGGGTTGGCGATCGCAGTTGAGTTGTTAATGTACTCGAAGGACGCTGCTGCCCATCCTCCGGCTAATCCCTTAGTCGACTTTTACGACACCCACGGGAGGATGGGGTGAGATGGGGTGGTGGTATTCTTAGCCGGCACCACACGGCGAATATATATATATATTTATATATTTTATTTCCCATCTAATCTTATATAAGTTCCTACCTATAATGATCAATAGTAAAAGGAGCCACGACCACAAATCTATAGCTAGCTGCCTACCTACAGTACACGCGATGGTAGCGACAAAACGCGGAACGGCAATCAAGGGAAAATAAGCTCTCAAGTCACTATTGTAGTAATCTGTGATTCCAATGTCCCGCCGCCGCGCCGACGCGCGACTGAGGCGTACATATACTGTAGAAGTGAACGTCTAATTGATAAACCCGAAAACCCCTTTAGAACTGCCTGCCAGCCAGTTCAGGTGGCGAAAATTTTTACACTCATGGGGATGTTATTATTTGGAGATTTCGAACTGGCTACGAACTTGCTTGTTTTTGTAATTGTGCACGCAATATTTTCCTCGAATTCGTACGCCATAAACATTAGAAGGAAATTCGTTCCGCGTGTCATTTTATAATTACTGACAGCTACTGCCCACCGCCATTTTATTTTTTCATAATCAGAGTCGGCACGCTATTATAATTAAATTAATGGGTGTTCGTAATTCGAGCACAACTTTCATGATTAATTTTGATACCGCAAGTATTTGATATAGCTAGCTAATATATTTTAAATTACAGTATAATTGGAGATATTTTACTTTTGTTTTTATATGATCGTTTTTAGTTTAAAAACGTAAGTACTATTCTTGCGTATAGCCACACTGCACTTGTCACTTGATAATAGTTATTTAGTTTCTTATTCTTATTTCCTCCAACCTATCTCCGAGGTTATTCTTTGCTTGCTGCAGTAACACTTCAAAATCACCCTTTTGAGGTGTAGCTCATCATCGTATTGGGCAAAAAACGTCCACTGCTGAACAAAGGCCTCCTCCATGGATGACTGGCACCCTAAAAACAGCGACAGCAGCTATCGCATACCCAAGGATTCACCGGTGGCAAATCGCCTGAAATTGAAACCTGATGATGCAATTTTTATTTCATTGATCATCTGATAGTTTATCACAAATCTTCGCATATTTTATCGCTATCGGCAAACACGTAATACCAAAATGAAATTTAACAGCGGCGTCTGCGCGATTTACGTCTGTCTCAAACCGTCTGCGACGTACGTAATCAGCCAGCGGTTATATGCCGTGTGTCGACATTTTGGGGGAATTTTCCAGTACTTACCACGCTTAGGGGATTGGTGAGCACGGTATGATTAATGTTCTACAGAATGGACGCTGCTGCCCATCCTTCTGGTGTAGGGTCTCTTCGTCGTCTTTTACGACATGAACGGGAGGATATGGAGCGGTGATATATTCTTAATCCGGACACCACAAGCAATTGATATGTAACTTTGGTACCCATTCTTTAAACACAAGTTTATTGCAAGAGTCCGGGCTAGTTAGACACCACCGCATCTAGATATTCGCCACCAAGCAGAACTTTAGACATTACTGTGTTCCGGTTTGAAGTAATGAAATTACTGGCCATAACAGACTGAATAACTTACGTCTCAAGATGACGAGCGCAGTGTGGTGCCACCCAGGACTAGCCCTGGGTGGCATGGCCCTAACATTACAATTATTATGGGCGAGCATGAAACTTACAATCAGACGAATGATTTGCTCGTCTCGTCATGAGTATGTACAAATATTTACGAGAGCCCTCTGTTTTCGGAAAGCTTACGCCTCCACCCCTGATTTGCCTGAAGACCAGTGACAGTAGTTACGAGTAGTTGGAAGCCCGAAAAATTGACAACCGGCCTGGCTTTATACTGTATAGTATGTGGTTATAATTTAAGCCGGTATCACTGTAGTTGGAAAAAGGCTATTTTAAGTAAGTCGCGGGCGCCAGACTGCATACTCCGTGCGCTCATACCAAGTGACCCCCGGAAAGACGACGACACGCATGTGGTTACGCGCTGCCGTGTGGTCAGCACAGCGCACAAAGAAGATCCCCTGAAGCATCCCTGTGCGGTGAGCTGAATCTGAATCCCCCTTCATAATCCCTTCAAGATGGCCTGGCGATGCTGCCTCCTTACAGTCACCTCCCCTACGCTTGAGAGGATGACTTTTTTACAGTCGTCCGCTCCGAGATGTGTCTGTAGGCGTGGCAGTAATGGCTGCCTCCGGTGTATTCATTTTCGAAATCCTGAAGCCCCCTTTCGGTGCGGAAGTTGATCACTCGGGTAATTTTAGCCGATATGAGTCCCTTATACCCTTAGCCTCTCTCCCCACTGTCGTTGGACGAAGCGCAAGCAATTCCACCGCGGTAAAAATTGGCTTATTTCATACAACACTGTGAGGAAACGAGACTCTTTTGCCTGGTGGTAAGCGTCAAGCCTGACCATAACAATTGTAAAGAACTAGTTACAAATCATGCAGGACTATTAGTCTCAATTGTACCCAGTAAGTTTACTAGCTACAGCGCCTTTCAAACCAGAGCACAGTAATGTCCAAAGTTTAAACACTACTGCTTGGAGGCGAATGTCTAGCGTAGTGGTACTTTTTTGGTCCCATTGTAAATTCGTCGTGAAGTTCCTCCGCCCCGGGGAAGGGCGAAGAGGTATGACGGTCCGAGGTCCTCGTAAGATCAACTAGAGCCACCCGTCTGTGTTACGCCTTTATGCACATCTCGGAGGGGATGACTATGAAGCGGTCACCCCTTCTAGCGGAGGGAAGGTGACTGAAAAAAGGCACCTCAGGCACTTTTCGGGGAGGATTGCAAAGGATCCCCCGAGCCTTGCTGTGCGCTGTGCTGCGCACACGATGGCACGTGTCCACGTGCGCGCCACCGTCTTCCCGGAGACTGCAATAACACCTACCCAGTCGGACTATTGCGATACCACAATAAACTTGCAACACCATACAATAAACCTACCCACCATCATTGAATTTTTTAGGAAGAGTTATTAAAGAAATTATTAAAAACTATTTCTTCATAAAGACAAAATATTTATAACCAATATCTAAATTATCTAGTTAATCATACGCCGAGCCATTAAACGGCCCGTAATTACTTTTTCTCGGGGCTTCACAGGAAGTAATAAAATGCCCTGAACGTGACATAATCCTGCTGAAGGAATTAATGTTGTATGTTGAGACATAATGTATCTATTTATACGCTTGTAAAAACACATTCTAAAATAAACTTTATTTCATCTAGTTGTAAGCCCAATTTCGTAGACGTCACCTTAGAAGAAAGTAATTTAAACATCAAGCTGCTTGTTAAATTTGAGTTAATTTTGATGCGTGAAATGTATGTGTCTATTCGGGAATTAGAAAGAAAGCAAGAATGCATTTAATCAGCGGCAAAGTGAGACAGAATTAGAGGAAAGTTTAGGTATTACGTTAATATATTAATTAAGATTTCATTATTCTGATACTGCGGTTGTGTGACCAAGAATAGTCAATCATGTGAGTTATTTTAATAAGCCATGTGTAGCCACTATGGAAAATATTTGGCCCAGTCTAAAGCGGTGACGGCAATTGATGGACGAGGAAGAACAGGGGTGAAACTGTGTGCCAAGCAAAGTTTTATTGACAACGTTAAAGTTGCATACTTTTTATGGCATGGCCGCATTATATGCTTGTACGATGATAGTGCCGTTAGTGCGGTTGAAAGCAAGCAGTGAATCTGATAGCCCGGCTTTCAGAAATGTATCTGAAAACACTAACTTTTCTTAATATATAAGGAAATATGCCATTCATCTCTTATCTTTGTGTATATGTGTGTCTCAATGTACATTTGATAAACAAATTGGACGATTTCATTTATTTTTTTATTCAATGACAACCAAATGGGTATGAAAGCAATATTTAATGAGTATGAAAGCTACCAATGTGTTCACAATATAAGGCGGCACCGATATTATAAAATAAAATATCTAACAGCAATTGCAATGAAATGTTAGCCTTAGAAGGTATTTGTAGTTCTATAAAATTTTCTCCAATACCTTGCTGTGCCCAAACTGGGTCCATAATGATGCATTTTTAATTTTTAGTTTACCACATTACATTGTGGAATTGCAAATAAATAAATAAACACGATTAGGAATGAATATGACACTCGTCAAACATCACATCTTGGACTAAGATGTTGGATGAGTGACATGACGCAGTCGTCACTGACAAGAAGCCGCCAAATGCAGGAAGGAATAGGGTATTTTCTACTGGTTACCAATATCTACTTCGTTTTTTGCGTCAAAATTCAAAATCCTATATTTAAAATAGACAAAATATTGTTATTTTTTTACGCAGCACCCATATACGTGCACTCTTTACTGCTTCCGGGGAGCAGAAACGGCGCAATAAACTCCCCATCAACACTTTAGGCTGTCATACTAAATTATTTTTTGTTATAAATAGACAAAATAATAAAGAGGGTGATTACTAGCAGTAACGTGGTCATAACTAGGTAGTTACATGTCCGCTAGTACACACCATTACGCAAACGAACTAAGACATTAAAACTGAAACTATATAAACATTATGAGGGTTTACGCATTCCGTGCGCTCTTTGCCTCAAAAACTGTACTTTTCGAATTCCTTAATATCAACGTCTTATCTTACAAACATATTATTTATTAATAATTTTAGGAAATGTTGTTACCTAATTAGTTACTTCGGAAAACGTTTCGATTTACGCAGTATTTTTTATGTATTTGTAGCCTCACACAATCACAACAAACACAATCTAGCTGTACATTGTACTCGTCTCCACAGAGTAAGCAACTCGTTCATGGGTCAATGTATACGTTTTTACAATAAACTTCCCACTGAAGTCAGAAATTTATCGCTTAAGAAATTTAAAACTTTTATTAAATCTAAACTCGGTAATAAAGGATATTATAAGATTTCTGATTGTCTTGAGGATAAAAAAGCTTGGGACTGAGCTGCTCGCTAGGTACAGTCAGCATAGTTTTTTTTTTTTTTTGTTAATTTATACAAAAACTGACATCTGTTATTTTATACACTTTTTATTGACATTGAATTCAAACAGATTTTTGACATGTGTTTTATATTAGAATTTTTACGTTTCATTTATATTTAATTTACATAAATTTTTGACATACAAGTACATTTTAGTACTGTTGTAATTTTTTTATTTTTTGTGTACATGTATGTATAAATATTGTATATGACAGACTAACGTGTTGCTGGGGAGTTTGTTGCGCCGTTTCTTCTCCCCAGCTTAAACACTAGGAAGCGGTGAAGGGTGGGCTTAATGGGTGCTGTCTAATGTTGACGTTCAAAAGAACTAATAATTTAGTCTATTTGAATAAATGATTATTTCATTTCATTTCATTTCATTTCATTTCATTTCCAATCTAGAGTATCAATAGGCCCGCCCCCTGAAATAATATATTGGGAAACATGATTATATAAAACAAGATTTAAAAGTCTACAAGGCGACCTGTCAAGACAAGCCGCACCCGTTCACTAGTATGACGCCAAGATCAACCAATACATCCCTCACCATGTTAGAGGGAAGGGCCCGACCCATGCTTGCCCCCGCAAGCAGTGATATCTAAGAGAACAATGAACCTGCTGACAAAGAATTGCAATACATTGAAGCACTTCTACTTACCAGGTCACTGGTTGTATATTTCTCGTTAATAGCTACTACTGTAATGGTTTATTATCAGGGCGACATAATCATGTTGTGATTAAGCCCTTAAAAAAAAGGTCACTGGTTAACTGTCAAACACCAATTTGTAGCTCTATTTTCATTACAACTATACAGATAGCTGGTACATATCAATATAGTGTCATCTGAGTAAGTAATTATGTGTCATCATCATCATTTCGGCCGAATGAAGTCCACTGCTGGACACAGGCCTCCCCCAAAGATCACCATAACCACCGATATGGATGTGTTGTGGGCTCATCGGGGGGTTTTGCCATAATCGCCACACTGGGCAGGCGGGTTGGGCGATCGCAGTTGAGTTCTTAATGTACTCGAAGGATGCTGCTGCCCATCCTCCGGCTAATCCCTTAGTCGACTTTTACGACACCCACGGGAGGAAATGGGGTGGTGGTATTCTGAGCCGGCACCACACGAACGTGGATTATGCATTTCATATGAAAAAGCAATACATTTGTTGTATACAGGTCACCTAAAAATCAGCAATAACGGCCACCTAACGACATCCACAGCACCAGAGGAATCACTGATGAGTTACTGAACTTTAAGGACATGTAAAAACTCTTTTCTTGAATATCCCCGTGTTGTATTTGTAAGCTTTTCTTTACTGCCAGTCGTCGTGATTATTGCAATAAAATTTAAAATTGCTCATTGTAGCTGTCTATGAGGAGATGTGAGTCTATGATGATGACATACAGAACAATTCATCAGAATCATCTTATCAGCAGCATTCTACAAGGTTTACCGTAATCTGACATAAGTGCAACGAGGCGTTAGTCCCTTATCAAATCGATTAAACCTGAAAATAATATCCGCACTGATAACATCGATAAAGTTTTGTAATGGGTCTTATCGTCGAACATGTTCTATTTATAAATAACGATGCCCCGCACTAGTATTCTTCCTGGGTCGTGGTGGATACAGTTTACTGACATAAATCTCATATGGATAAACACCCTGACCCGGAACATCTATCTGTAGATCATACAAATGTTTCATTTTATGACAATATCGGGTCTATTGGCGCACAGATTAATAATATTCAATTAATACATTTTCTCGTGACCACGGTCAATGCAACTTGATCGAAACGTCGATGTTTAGCCAAACAGGAGCCGTTTAAAAACGGGCAAACATTTATTTGTCCAAAAAGCTTTCTGTGTTTTTCTTCACTGTGAAGTAATAAAATTTAAGTTGAAGCGTCTGATATCTCTAGAAAACCTACCTCGTATTTTGAACAATATCTTATTTTCTGAGAATCGCAGAAAGTTAAATTGGTGTGCCGTGCACCACCCCATCTCATCCAATAGAAGCTGACTATGGAAGAACCCGGAGGAAGAGCAGCAATGTCTTTCGACTACATTTACGATTCAACTGTGATCTCCAACCCGCTTGCTAAGCGTGGCGATTATGGCTAAAACCCCCAATTAGCACACAACACGAACTCAGACCGGCCGTTTCGGTGATAGCGGACATCTTTCAGCTGAAATGATGACGAAAATCTAACCAGCGGCCCGTAGTGCAGAAAGCCGATTGCTTAGCCACTACGGCAACCATGCCGTCGTAAAGGTCGTAGGCACACACATACCAAGGTATACTTTTCAGTATAAGCTGACCTCACATTGTACAGAAGGCCAATACAATGCGCGATCAGCTTGTGACGAAGTCGTCCTTCATCTTCATTTCAATCAACCTCTTCCATGACTTCGTACCTTCTATCTCTTTCATAACTAGCCACCTCATGCTTCATTCTTTGCTAAATTTAAATTCAGATTTAGTACATGGTGTCGAATCGTTTTTCATATTTTCGGGATTCGATTGAGAACGCTTAACGCGACACAGCTGTCGTTTTTAAATAGTCTGCAATATTCCAAATGTTTATTTTTGTATCTAGTTTTAATATGATGAGTAAGCTATATTTCAAATAAAACATTAGGATGAAGTGATAGCTGTGACCAACAATATACCCATTTCCCGTGTCGTCCGTGTGTTTTATTCATTTACATCATCAGCACACCGTTACTTCGTTGCCGTGGAGAAAGCCTCCCATAAGAGCTAGCCGGAGGAATACACAAGAGGGGAGGCTGTCCGCGACAAGCTTAATGGAAATGTATAGCTTGATATGTAGCCGTGTGTACAGGGGCCCGGGGGGGAGTAAAACCAGCATCTCTAGGTAAGCGGCCTTCCCCCGGGGGGGCTACCACATACAGTCACCCTCTCCGAGTTGTGCCTATCTATAGGCGTGGGACCAGTGGGCGGCTCTAGTGTGATCATACTGTGAGGACCTGGAGGTGCCGAAGATGATCGCCCCAGTGGTTCCTGCGTGCTTCCCCGGGGCGAAGGAAATTCATGTAGAATTTCCACTGGGCCCAATAACAAAAACAAAAAAGGTAGGCTGACTTTTTGTTTCGTGATCATAAAGTAACTAGACGGCACGGTTGGTACAGTGGCTGATACAGTCGGCTGCTGCGCACCGGGTCGTGGATTCGATTCCCACACGGAACAAATATTTGTACGATCTGCAGGTAGTTGTTCCGGGTCTGGGTGTATTGTATGTGGAATTTGTGTTTGTAAACGCACCCACAATACATGAGAAATCCTAGAGTGGGGCAACGTTTAAAAAAAAAAACTTAGCCAGCTAGTGTTGCAGTTCTAGCTACCTTATGATCAGGAAGGTAAGTAGATCGAACTCAAACAAAATTAGATACATTTGTTTTATGAAGTTTTGTTTTTACAAGAATAAATTTAAATGCAATTTATTACATATGTAGAATTGGTCTCAGTATGACAACCCTGATATAACCCCTAACTCTGAACGTCACCTCTGGGAATATATAGGCTTACTATTCGTATTCAAAGTAACAGGACATCCCTTAACCATTACAATTTTACAACCCTAAACTTTTATGTAACATTATTTTGAGTTGCGAATCAGATTCATTTTATTACAGTCCACACACTTCTTGTAAATCTTACCTATGAAGATATTCTCTTCGGACCGCTTTCACAAATGCGTAACCTAAAAACTATTCATGTGTGTAAGCTAGCAATGGGAGATCGTTACTGAAAACCTATCGAATAAATCGACAATTGTGTAATTCTCTGTTCGATTGTCGATATATTTGCCGTCACCGAATAACTATCGAATAAAAATGAACAAATCGAATACAATTGCACGTTAGTGTTGTACATGACCAAAAACATGCTCGTCCGTCAACATGGTGATAAAAAAGCTTTTTTGGAAAAACTAATACCGACTTCACATAAATACAATTATTATATCTGTAAGTCTGTATATAAAATTGGTACCTTTATATTTTATATACTAGAAACTTTTCATAACATTCCATTTCTGAAATATCGTGCACATACAAATATACGGGGGAAGCATAAAACTTGCCTTTTAAGTCGGTTGAAAAGTGGTGGTCAGGATGATGACTAACAATCGAACCAAGGCGAGACGACGTGTTTTAAATCTTTCTTAGTAGTACAACATCTTATTGTATCGATCGCCGGATTCGTACGATTTCTACGATCGAATCCGGACTTAATTAATAATAGTAAAAATCAAATCTCAACAATTACGCAAGGCGCTTCGTAGCAATTAACAATACCTCTCAGTGCCGTACCGAGTACCGAGCGCAGTACCGAGCAGTTAAAAAAAGACCTTTCAGTTTCAACGCCGGAGTGACCACCGTAAGTGATCTATTAAGAAATACGGCAGGCACTAAGTCCTTTGCATCACATGGACCGCGTAGGGGATGGCGAATATGTAGCGCTTTTTAAAATTCCTAATGTACTCGTATAGTGTACAAAGGCGGTCTTAACACCATTGGCATTTCCTGCCAGACGACCTCTGGATGATGCAGAGACAACAAGATGGTTGCACCAACAAAATAAGAGTGAGAGGTATATAGTAGATGCGATGAATGTCTTTGCGCGGATGCGTCTAGGTATTATTATTCTAAGTTTTAAATAAGGATTCATATGACGGGGCAAGTTGGATTATGGTAATTTGAGAGTTCGTTTGAGCCCCTAAAGTTTCACACCCACCCCGAAGTCGCAAATGGGTAAAGCTGAGATCTGCTGAATGAAGACTAATTTACTTTACTTGAACTAGTCTAGTTTGTCCTAGACTAAATTGTTAAATGTTGTTTGAATACTTAATAATGTTGTTGAATAATGTTGTTGAATAATGTTATCTGCTTTCATAAGTAGATGTTTGTATCGTATATAGTAATAACGAAATAAAATAAATTTTGATTCAACATTCAAATGCATAGTAAATATTATTTTAATACAGTTGTTTTTTAACACGCTTTTATTAGCTTGGAAATTTATTTTTTCAGTTACTCTATTGTTATTTTAAACTTATTGAAAATTATTTTCTAGTTTTTAGTTCGGTTATCTACAAAAGCGCAGATGAACAATTCGAACGTTAACATGAGCAATGTCAGGACAGCAGTATAATATTTTTACGGGGCTAAATTATAAGTTAGTATTCACCCTGTGAATACATGCCGTGTGCCATGTCCTTCGAATACATTAACAACTCAACTGCGATCGCCAACCCGCCTGCCAAGCGTGGCGATTATGCCAAAACCCCTCAATGAGCACATAACACACCGATATTGGTCGTTGTGGTGATCTTTGAGGGAGGCCTGTGTTCAGCAGTGGACTTCATTCGGCTGAAATGATGATGATGATTCACCTCGTGGTACTGGCTAAGTATAGCACCATCTCATATCTATATCCGGGGTGTCTGACCTATCTTTCAGGGAATGTACCTACTTAATTTTATTAATAATTGAATATGATAACTTTGTCTTTTCCACTAATTAATGTTATGTGATCGATTTAGCTTGTGGATTTTGCATGTGTTGTGACATTTATTCTTTTATGACTGATCTTATATGTCACATGTTATTTGGTTCAATGGATAATTATAACAAGTTTTTCACAATATTTTCACCACAATAATGAAAATGTTATAGTTCTGTTAAAATTTACTGTGGTAGACTGGTGCCTAAACTAGGCTCAAGCCTGTATTTCAGGTCACCAGGCCTTCCACCAGTAGTAATAAATGTATTAGTATATGCAATCGTGGCCACTTGAGCGATGTGTTTTGTTCCTGATCCTTAATTTTAAATTAAAGTATTATCGAAGTTTATGGCCAGTAATTTCATTAACTACAGTTCCCTTCAAACCGGAGCACAGTAATGTCTAAAGTAAAAACACTACGACGAATTGGTTGGTGCAGTGGTTTATACAGTCGACTGCTGCACTCTGGGTCGCGGGTTCGATTCCCGCACGGAACAAATATTTGTATGATCTGTAGGTACTTGTTCCGGGTCTGGGTGTATTGTATGTAAAATGTATGTCTGTAAACGCACCCACGACAAACGAGAAATACTAGTGTGGGTCAACCTTTTAAAAAAAAAACTGGCGCTACGGTCGTACATACCTACCTGTAAAAGACTACACCACGAGTGAAACCAAAGATTGGTTATATATAAAGAATTTAACTTGCGGTGACTGAAGGTATTTCGGTGATCCGGTGGCCAGCCTTCATTGAAGAGGCATGAAACGAAGCAGATATTATAGAAAATAGTGGCATCCTTCTGCATGTGTACTGATAATTTCTTAAAGCCCTCACCAAGCCGCAGCCTATGGCTGTTGTCAACATTAAGAAAACTTATCCATCTCTCACAATAAAAATAGGATATTATAAACCCAGTAAGGTTTTCAAAGTTGAGTGACCTTAGAAACCTACAAAATAACGCCCCAAAAGTTTTTACATCAAGGCCTGGTACAATATAACATATAGTTTTATAGATAACAATAAAATGGACCGTCCATCGTAACTCTTAACACCTTTTGTTCTCGCTATTACAGTTTGGAAAGCGGGTTCGATTAACATTTGTTTTCGGTTAACCCGAAGGAATGAAAAGATATACATTGTAGGAATGAAAAGATGTACATTGTAGAAATGAAAAGATGTACTTTTTGAGTCACAGGATATTTAAATTATGAGTTGGTAACCCTTTCTGTTATTTGTATAATGTCCGGCTTAAGAATATAGCACCACTCCATCTCCTCCCATGGATTTCGTAAAAGGCGACAAAAGGCAAAGGGATGAACAACAGCGTCGCTTCTGTGATACAGCATCATTCTGCGCTTACCAGCCCGCTTGCCAAGCGTGGTGAGTATTAGCAATCCCCCCCCCCCCCTCAATGATGACACAATTTTGGAATTAAATCTATGGGGGAGGCCTTTGTTCAGCAGTGACCTTTGGCTGATATGATAGACTCTTTCGGTATGTTCTTCAGTGCACTTATTTTCAAATGTGTTTCTTTAATTTTACTTGTCTTTTTTATATAATTATGTCCTGTAAATAGGGGACATAGATAGAGTAGCCGGCTACATTATATAATATGTTTTCTATTTTATTCTATTCTACATTGTAGGAATGAAAAGATATACATTTAGGAATGAAAAGGTGTACTTTTAGTAAAGAACAAATGTACACTGTAGGAATGAAAAGATGTACATTGTAGGAATGAAAAGATAAACTTTTTAATGCACAGGATATTTAATTACACTGAGCAGGCAACTCTATTACCAAAATGGCTGACTTGCAAATCATTTCACTACGACATCCGCCTGTTACCGTGTGAAATATTGCTTGTGCCCGCACGAGAGAACAAGTCGCGGAGTGTTGACTTCAGATAAACCAATATATCCCTATTGTTCATCATCATCATTTCGGCCGTATAATTTCGGCTGAACAAAGTCCACTGCTAGACACAGGCCTCCCCCAAAGATCTCCACAACGACCAATTTGGTTGTGTTGTGGGCTCATTGGGGGGTTTTGCCATAATCGCCACGCTTGACAGACGGGTTGGCGATCGCAGTTGAGTTGTTAATGTACTCGAAGGACGCTGCTGCCCATCCTCCGGCTAATCCCTTAGTCGACTTTTACGACACCCACGGGAGGAAATGGGGTGGTGGTATTCTGAGCCGGCACCACACGTTTTCACCTTTTTTTATCGTATCTTATCTTACTGTAATTTAGACTCTTTTCTCCTACATTGTCCTCACATAACCTTCATTTCAAGAACAATGTAGTCAAATATTGTAAACAAAACTATTTTGATTTAAAAAGAGTAACCATGGAGCTTCTTGCCCGTTTTTCTCCGTAGGAAACCTGCATCTTGGAACGCGGCAACTAAAGTCCTCAGACATTCATTAGTGCCTGTAAGTGGTTTTTATGTTTTTTTTTATCTTTATCTTTAAGCTATCATTTACATAGTTCTACATCTTTTCTATTGATTCTAAAAATAAGGGATTTGTCATCCACAAATAGAATTATATAATTCACTCATCATCTATGGCAGATCATTTATATAAGCAAGGAACAAAAAAAAAACCCCTATTGTTAGGAAGATACTATTCTATGATACGATACCTGTTGGCCTAAAAATGTATTGTATTGTATGAAGGCCAAGCCTCAAGAAGACGATAGATAGAGCCCCTTGCTGAGAGAATCCAGCAGCAGTGATTCGGATACACTGAGTAGGTAGATGATCATTTCGTTTTATACCTATTTGCTTTCAAGTGTACACATCTTGTATTCATACATGCGTACATACATACCCTAACAGGGCAATTACGAACGCGTTTCAAACACGCACGTATTTAATATGGAGAGAGCAGCCGTGCATTACTCGAGCTGGATGCGACGTACGCATATTCTTTATACAAAATACGTGCTTGTTCAGTGCTCATTCATAAACGTGTATACACAAGCAATAACATGCCTATGCTATCCAAAGAGTTCAATTGAGGGACAAGTAATAAGTATAATATCACTATTTTACACAACGTTTCGTACTTATACGAAGGGTTCTTCAAAGACAATAATGCACTTTTTATTTCTTTCATGCGGTTAGTAGCTTACTTTGTGCCGGAATCGTTCAGGCCACCCAAAGGCCTCTAACTATCGTCTAATGACAATAACCGGGACTGACGATAACGTAAAATCGTCGCACGGAGACGCTTATTTCAAATGCCACATGCGGTCACCCATCCACCATAGACTGACTGTGCCAAGCACTGCTAAACCTAACGGATCAGTGAGTAAAACTGACTGTGCACTAAAAAGTCACAAGTCATCACCCATCCAATTCAAGAATATTTCCACCAATTATTGTATTTAAAAAAAGAACAATATGACATTCTGAACATTAACATGATATTTTTTTTTTTATATTCTGTGACATTTTGGCCGTGCTCGGTCGGATTCATAGGACTCTAGCAATGTTTTTTGGTAAGGCCGAGAGAGTATTATAGATAGTCTCACCTTCGAATGGAGCAAAAAAGTAAAGTAAAAAGAGACAATTACGAACAAAATCCGCAAAAAGAAAATTCACCGTTTGTATCCTCTATCTCTGAAATGTGACGGCTGTAAATTTTTCTGTTTTCTTCCACTCTCCTTTCAGCGTGGAAATATGTTTGATATAAAACTATTTATATATTCCATTTAAATTTATCGCCAGTTGAACAGCAAAGAAGTGAAAAACGGTGTATCATATGATTAGATTAAAGAATTATATACTCGAAGATGTTTTGAAACGATAAAACTATAATTAGTTGCGTTACATAAATTTTGCTTTCGTTTTATATTTCTAAATAGTTCATATTAATGTTAGTTTAAATGTGCTAGAATTCAAAATATGTTAAGTGGTTTGTTATTAATCTAAATAGTTTGAATCTATGACGTTTTTGTTAGTGTAGATGCGTTGCCCGCGCTCTACGATAGTCACATGAAAGCAAGGTAATTGCCCGGAGTTCACTTAGTAGGACACCGACCAGTGTCGTAGCTCGACGTGAATCATGAGTGTAATTCATTACATATTGCAAAAAAATAATGCCATCCTGTGTTTGTAGACGATGCACGAAGTATACTGCTGTTGTGAGAGAAAAATACGTTCTATTTCAAAAATACGTAACGTAAATCGATACCGTAAATAAAAAACTGGAGTGCGAGTTGAGCTCGCGTGGAGAGAGTTCCGAAATTTGCTAAATACAATGTATATTATTAAATTCGATCTTGTACCAATAACTTATCCCAAGAACAAAGTTAACATGGTAGTTAAAAAACATGTTTTCCCATACATTCCAACTGCAAACGTAAGTTTTTATGCACAATATTGAAAGATTTACCATGTCATTTTATAACCATAGACTTCTTATAGGTTTTCCTATCATCTATAGGTAAAGAGCTATTATAAATATGTATAAATTTAGGCTCAGTAGTTCCGGAGATAATTTTAAAATCATAAAATAAATACATTTGAGACCCTCGCAACAAGCCCTTCCATTTCGTATGTTATACGGTACAGTTTGCAAAACTTTATTCTTTAATTTTCTATATTTCCCCCCAAAAGTGACCCCATTTCATCATTTTTTCATCATTTCGGCCGAATGAAGTCCACTGCTGGACACAGGCCTCCCCCAAAGATCACCACAACCACCGATATGGATGTGTTGTGAGCACATTGGGGGGTTTTGCCATAATCGCCACGCTTGGCAGGCGGGTTGGCGATCGCAGTTGAGTTGTTAATGTACTCGAAGGACGCTGCTGCCCATCCTCCAGCTAATCCCTTAGTCGACTTTTACGACACCCATGGGAGGAAATGGGGTGGTGGCATTCTGAGCCGGCACCACACGTGACCCCATATTCAAAATTTATTTATTTACGTTACACGTACGTGTTAGGGTCGTAGAAATCCATATGTGTACCAAAATTCAATTTAATCGGTCCTGTAGATTCGGAGCAAATTGGCTGTGACAGACAGAAAGACATACGAGTGATCCTATAAGGGTTCCGCCGTTTTTTCCTTCGGACGTTTGGAACCTTAAAATGGTATTTTGTTTCATTTTTCATCTAATGGCAGCTGACGCGCCGTTTCGTACTGGCGCCATCTATATGTAAAATGTCATTGGTTTGAATTGATTTGCTAATAACTACTCTTACAAGGGTAAAACAAAATTAAATAAAAACGCAGATTCTAAATGTCATTCTGCCCGTTGAGGAAGACCATTCACCAGTTTCCAGCTCTTCAGGCTTCACAATTGGTCGTCGTTCCGAACTCATGAAAAACCGTGCACTTTTAACCGTTGAGGGGCTCCGTTGTTCATCTCCAAACCTCTTAACCAAATCTTAACCAAAATCTTGAAAAAGCTATGAGTTAATCCTCGAAACATAATCTTCCAAAACGCAAATGGAAAAATTAAACATTCATCAGTTCATGAGTGACAGAGATATGAGGAAACAAATTCTTTTTAGTATTCGTATTATAATTAAGTGTCTGTTGGATATTTGACAATTTAAGGCACTCCCAAGCTTCCGAGACTACTGGCGCGTTTTCAGACGGTGCGAGTTGTTCTGCGGCGCCTCTCTGGAGGAATGTGCGGCTGGCCAGATCACACGCAGCCAAGCCCGTCAGACCAAGTGGATGAGCCGATACCTACTAAGAGTATCGCACAATGCCTAAACCAGGATACATGTAGCCCCAAGCGAGGCGGCATTGCTAGCCAAGATTAGTCCTGAGTGGCGAAAAGAGTTACTGCCTATGTTTAGCTAGATATTAGATTTATTTGGAATGAAGTTCTTTTACATTGCTTACAGTAGAGTGTACTGGCAGCAATCGTCACGTAAGGAAAAAGCGTTATGCCCCTCCACCTTTCCCTCTCTTTCTCTGTCTCTTTCTATTATATACGATTGGATGTGTGTGTGCGTGTGATTATCGAGATTCGAGCAGCAAGCATTGTGTGCGGGCAGCTGTATAACCTCAATTCTAAACACGGATATTATTATATACACTTACTTTTGTTATTTTGTTTTAATTTACACGAGATTTTTATTGTGTCATTATTGCAAGTAAGGAACTTCGTCAGCCAAAGCCAAGTATAATACAAATCACCAGTCTTTCTCTCCGTGTGACAGGTAACTTATGACATTAAACTAAATCATTAAAACTAAACCAAAGATGTTCAAACGGTACGTAGATGACACATTTACCATCTTGCCTCACAATAGGGTCTCTGCATTCCTAAAACACCTAAATTCAATACATAGTAAAATTCAATTTACTATGGAATTGGAGGATAACAATTGCTTGGCCTTTCTTGACATACTTCTCATCCATAATCCAGATCATTCTGTTAGCCACACTGTGTATAGAAAGCCTACCCATACAAACAGGTACCTTGACAGTGAATCTCACCACCATCCTTGTCAGTTAGCTACTGTGGCCAAATCTTTGTTACAGAGAGCACACGGCATCTGCGACGTCGACCACCTGGCAGGGGAGCTTAACCATGTGAAGCAAGTTCTTCAAAATAACAATTTGAAAGCTGAAAACCACATCCCCGTCGCAGAAGCCGCCCGAAACCCACCACGGTTGATCGACGGCCCGCTGTTTTACCATTTATTAAGGGAGTCACGGACAGAATTGTTCATATCTTAAAGCGTGCTTCTATAAAAACCTATTTCAAGCCGCACAAGAAGATCAGCCAACTTCTCAAACCAGTGAAATGTCACATACCCTTACAAGATGCAGGGGTCTACAAGATTGACTGTGATTGTGGTTTATCATACATAGGGCAAACAAAGCGTAGCATAGCCACCCGAATAAAAGAACATATAGCTGACGTCAAGCATAGACGCTCCACAAAGTCTGCAGTGTGTGAACATGCCTTAGGCAAACCAAACCATTATCTTCGTTTTGATCAACCTCAAGTACTCGCGAAAGAGAACCGATATGTACCTAGAATGTTTCGTGAGGCTATTGAAATTAAAAAACATCCTAATTTTAATAGAGAAGATGGTTGGCAGGTACCACCTGTTTGGAATCCAGTCATTAAAATAATTAAGTCCCAAACAAGATACCGCACTAAGAAACATCAAGACACTGTGAGTGATTACTGCGTGCATCGAAACAAATTTTTTGATTAAAATTGTACGGTAGATAAAATAAAATAACTTTTTAAAATCTGTAATGATGCCTGTCACCTTAGTCATCCTGCGACCACGAATGCTGCAAAGTATTCGAAACGTCAGGAAAATCAAAAATCAAAATATACGCGATAGAATCCGTTTAAAAGTGTTTTATTATAATTATGACATTAACTTTTATTTGAACATCAAAATTTGTGACAAAAATCAAATTACACAGTTAAATGTCAAATGATTTTCCGCAGAAGAATGAAGCGGTAGCTAATACTTGACCATAACTTCAAAATAGATTGGCTCGACCCCCTAGTACGAAACACCGGTGCAAATTAGCAACATTTTGTTGCTAGGTTTCGTGCGGTGAGTATCGAGCACCGGAACACATACTCTCGATCTCACCTTCCCCTTCTCCATCCCTTAACCTTCTGGCCCCGTAATATGATTGAGAGTTCATGATTATACATGGCACTGATCGCTTGCCATGAGGTGAACCGCACGGTAATTTTGCTCTCTAATAATGTGAAAGGAATATAGATTGATTTTGTTAAGTCCTTTTAATCCTACTATAGGCTTTGCAAGTTCCACGCACTGTGTGACCCTGAATCATTGAGGAAAGTAGACTTACAAAAGTCCGATGCAAAACAATTTACGCGTGTATATAAAGCGTATCACTAATTCAAGTTAAATGGTTTTGCGTCAGCGGCTTATCGCGTTAATCAAGAGATAACGAGGATTCTGCACCAAGTTAACACACCATGAACGTACACGGGATAATGCACGATAACAGTGGCGTTTACCATATCTAAACTATCATTGGATACACATATCTCTAACATAAAACATGGAATTTTGTTAACATAATTTATTCACTTAGTGTATATACCACGTTATTTTCATCAGCAAAAACGAAGCTGAAACGGACAGCAAGCCACAATTTTGTTGCAATGATTTTAAAGTCAAATCTATGCGTAACCCAATTAGGTAACTACGTCACATCCTGCGAAGACAACGCAAATCTCACTCAATCATCAGCCGCCGGCCGCGGAAGGTGTGGTCGTTTTTACACTGCTGGAAGGGACGAAAATTGGGTCTCAACGTATCTACAATAAACGCGCTATAATTCTAGCAAGCAAGGAATTTAAAGCTGCACCGTCCATCATGCTCTTATATATCTTCCGGTTGGATACACAGAAATCGGGAGATAAAGTTGAATTAATTTTTATTTTGAATGCTTCTGAGGTTGGATACTGAATCTGTCACGGATTGTGTCGAAAAAGACTTCATGTTTTTAAGTACTTCCACCAGGTTCCCATGACGTAGAAGTCTATTTTTCTCAGCACCTTCTTTTGGCCAACAGGAGTGGTGATCAAAAGAACAGGGAAGCCCGCACCAAAGCTTTCTTTATTAAATATGAAATTCCTATTAATTTTGGGTCCGAGCACAAAGGTGTTCTTATTATTTATATACGACAGGTTGCCACCTGTGCCCTGAGGCTTCAGCTGAAAATCAGTGCTACAGTTACCTGCTGCTGCTGCTGCAACTGCTGTACTACTTAATTAGCTGATCTGTGGTCTTTTAAACACACGACTCCACACCAGCCTAGCAATGTTATATGTGTACCTGCAGTGTGTTGGCTTTTGTGTTGTTTAATAAATCTATTCCTTTCTTTCAAGTCAGTGTTCAAGATTTTTTGTGTATATTGTATGTACAGTTCATCTATGAAGATTTTTTTGTTACCTAAAAAAACTCAGAACAACTTGAAGGTTCATGATCATAATAAAACTGCATCATATAAAAAGCAGTAATTTTTATCATAAGTCAATAAAAAGAGTGGTTTTACAATGATATTATATATTAAAAAGAAGTAGATATGTTACATGCATGCCAAAAGTAAGAACTAAAACTCCCCCAATTGTAGCACCTCGCAATCGGTTCGCCTAGATAGCTATCGCTTTTACTCTTGTTGTTTTTGTATCTTGTTTCTCACGACATGGTGGTGCAAGCGAGACTGTATTTTGCGCGCCATTTAATATGGACGTAACATATCTATGGTATAATATCATTGGGTTTAAGAAGTGCTCTTTTATACGTGGAACCCTAAAAAACGGGCGTACATGATTACTGTGACATACTGCCGTTCATAAAGAATATTTTTTATCTATTTTGAATAAAATATAGTATATATTCTAAAGAAATAGATTAAAAGTATCGTAGATAAATGATCGAGACTGACGTTCTCGAACGTAGTACGTAAGTGCACTAGTCTGCAAATGTATTTTAAAATCACCAACGTAGAAGTGTGAAAGGGTAGGTTCACATTAATTAATTAATCAGGCCGTGAGGGAGAGTGAACGTGAAAACGTAATGGATTCTGAAACGTGTGGAATGTTTGGGGAATAGAGTGAGCTCTGCCATCTGTTTATTGTAGCATAAATACCTTGCCTACATAAATATAAGGGACAAACCAACACACAGTGGTAGTAAATCCTATGCGAATGACTCGACTGGGGCGGTACTACTCCTTTATTTTCGTCCCAACGCCCCTGGGGAGAGGGTATGCCAGGCTCACATTGGCTAAAACCACAAAAAAAGAGTAAAGAGTGTAAAGACAGTCATCTTGTAGGTGATTGTACGTGACGTGAAGGTACATGACCACATGCGTGCTGTCTTTATATCTTCCCTGGTTCGCTCGGAATCATCTTAAATAATATTTCAGCTAGCATCTAGCTATAGTATATAGTAGGATGTACCTACATCCTATTCCACGACATAATCTAGCTCTATGCCAAACATCAGAATCGATTCAGCCGTTAAGCCCCAAACTTTCACATATAAATTGCAGTAAGATTTTTCTAATCTATACACAAATAATATCATATATCGAACGTCGATTCCTCCGAACCTATAGTATTTCGATTAACTATATAGAAAAAAATGAGGTGCACATTTTTCACCCACTGCGGCAGTTTCGTAATTAAAGAGCTTTTATCATCAGAACTGTGCGTTAAAATGAAATAGTCTCAGTTTTAGCAGCTAATTCTACACTAACACTAAAGTAAATCACAAAATATAACAACTTTTGAATCTGAACTACACTTTCGACCATACAAAACCGGTGTTCTATTACAAATTGTGCACATTAACCCAACCAGCACCATCTCCCCGTCTGCACGACTTGGCATAACAATAATACAACAGTCTAGGATCCTCCAATAGTGAAACATCAAAGGTCATTCATTCCGTGTAGATTTTTTGATATTTTACATTTTTGCAATACCTAAATGTTTACGCTACAAATTGTCGTTGAAACTAGATTTATTTGTTTACTATATTTTACCCAGACGCTGCTTCAATACAGTCTAATTGAAATCTGACAAGCTGTTTTTCAAGTATGCTGCATAAAGATTTTCTTCAACTTTGGGTATAAAATATGTGGTTATGAACAGAGCTAACATATATTCTTTCTATTATTTATGGTCAAGCTTTAGTGGGAATTTACTGATAGCAGCTGGTCTCATCTCATATTGCAAGAATCCGGCTAGGTAGGTAAGACCGCAGTGTCAGATATTTTGCCGCCAAGTAGTATTTTTAACATATAAATAAACGGGAATAAATGCGAAATTACCTTTGAATAGCTTGACGTTTCGACCAGGTTGCACCGATCGTGGTCACAAACAGACTGACGCACCGAGATCGGTCCGTTTGTGAGGTAGATTTATGTTCATCCAACACTTGGGGTGCTTCAGTCTGCTTATGACCACGATCGGTGCGACCAAGGCGAAACGTCAAGCTACATATTCAAAGATAATTTCTCGTTGGTTCCCGTTTTAAAGTTTAAAAGTTAGTGTTCTAACTTTAGACATTACTGTGTTTTGGTTTAAATGGCACTAATTACTGGGCATTAGAGACTATATAACTAATGTTTCGAGGTGACGTGCGCAGTGTGGTACCGCGCAGGCCTAGTCCTGGGTAGCATTACAATTGTTATGGGCGTGACGCTTATCATCAGGCAAATGACTTTTACGTTATTGGCTTGTATAGAAACAGATTCCTTCAGCCTTTAGTATACAATCAGCTCAAGCCTGTCATGACCAATTCAGAATTATACACCAGCTAAAACGTTACCCTTAACTGTGTCGAAAATGATTGTAAACTAGCTGTGCCCGCGGTTTTACCCAACTTTTAATTTTAAAGAAATCGGATTATTTATAAATAATTACTACTACTACTAGCACTTCGGCAAAAACAGTCGACATATAGCCAATATATATATATATATTAACGTCAGCTATCTTTCAGGGAAAGTCCCGTCAAGATTGGTCCAGCCGTTTTGGAAATTAGGAGGAAAACAGACAGACAAAAAAAATAAGAAATATTTTTTCATGCAGTATAAACTTTCACACACATTAAGTAAAAAGCTGTTATTATGACGTTATAAACAGACACTGAAATTTTATTTATTTGTATGTATGTGTATAAGGTACGAAGTTTCTAAGAGGTATATGGATTATATTGACTGTACTTGTTAAAAGATTTTATTTTTATTCTTGTAAATTGTCTCTTACGGCGAACAATTTCGTTATTCCGACGTTAGTAAAATCTATGAAGTATCTCATAATAACAATCTTATAGAATAAATAAGCAAGAGTTTATGGCTGTCATAAAAATGTTTTATGTTCAAATCTGAAAATATCCAACAGGAATCGTCATTTTACCTAATAGTGTGACTTTACCACTAGCAAACAAGAAAATTCCAGTATTTTCTAAATAACAAACTTAAACTGAGGTAGTGACATTATCGTGCTGAAAAATAGCGGTGGCCAAGAAATTAGGAACTAAAATGCCATAAAAACTATTATTATTTAATTATTATTGACTGATACGATTACTATGTTTATTATACTATAATGATTATTTTACTATAGTTAACTTATGTATAATACTGTTATGGACTATATGAATGTCTGAAATAAAGATTTATTAGTACTATTATTATATATTATAACCACGACACAGGAGTAATCCTAGTGTGGGGCACAAGTTTAAAAAAATCACTAATAAGAAAAAAATATTGCCCTAAGACTTCCAGCAATATTTAATTATGCACCATGACTTAATTTAACTATTGTGTTGTATGAGTAATAACGAACGACTCTATAGAGTTGAACGACTGTTTACGTCCGTCCGTCCGTCCGAAACAGTCGTTCAACTCTATAGAAACAGCGTTCAAATCCAAATACGTTAAATCCAAATTAAACGTTACTACTTCAGGCGATGCAAAATCCAATAATTCAAGAACTATTGTGTCAATATTGGATTTGTCGTTATCAAGGCTACGCCGACCAAAATGTGTGACGTAATATCCTGGCAATTATGACAAATTCCCGCTTCCTTTTGGTTGAAATTGGCTTATATGTGTTTGTTCTTTCTTGTTGTTAATCTTAGATAGGAACGTCTCATGTGTACCCTTAGTTTGTGCGTAAGGATGTATGCTAATGGTTTGATTCTGGTTTTCTTAATGCTATTCAAAAATGTAATTTACAAACCTACGGTGAAATACGCCAGTACTCTTACCTGTTGAATAATTAACATTCATTTTAAATATGGTCTGTACATTTACGTGTGGTGCCGGCTACCGTGTGGTGCCGGCTCAGAATGCCACCACCCCATCTCCTCCCATGGGTGTCGTAAAAGTCGACTAAGGGATTAGCCAGAGGATGGGCAGCAGCGTCCTTCGAGTACATTAACAACTCAACTGCGATCGCCAACCCGTCTGCCAAGCGTGGCGATTATGGCAAAACCCCCCAATGAGCCCACAACATATCCATATCGGTCGTTGTGGATCTTTGGGGGAGGCCTGTGTCCAGCAGTGGACTTCATTCGGCCGAAATGATGATGTACATTTATTTATTATACATAGACGGCACGGTTGGTGCAGTGCCTGATACAGTCGACTGCTGCGCTCCGGGTCGTGGGTTTGATTCCCGCACGGAACAAATATTTGTATGATCTGCAGGTAGTTGTTTCGGGTCTGGGTGTATTGTGTGTGGAATTTGTGTCTGTAAACGCACCCACGACACAGGAGAAATATTAGTGTGGGGCAACTTTAAAAAAAGAACTAAATTTAACAATCTCTATGTTTGTTTGTTACTTAATCACACTGAAATGGTAAAATATCTTTAATAATAATAATCACATAACCCCTCTGGGAAGTTATGAGGAGATCTTTTAAGAAGCTTAGAGAACGCAGGGCAACTTGTGGCGAGCTGAATGTGAATTGCGACACTGCGTACCCGAATGCTCCAGAGAGTCGATCTGGGCCTCGTCTCTGGCTTGCCACAAAAGCCGGCTGGAGTGGATCCCCATGAGTGCCCGCAGGATTTTCAACTCTGGCTTGCCTTCGTTGGCCGATCAGAGGGGGAGCGCCACACCTATATGCCCGGGGGTGGAAGTGTCTAATGGCGTAGAACGGAAAAGCCCGCCCCGAGTCTTAGAAACGCGCGATGATGAAACGGGTGCCGCACTTCTCGACACCCCGAGCCGCTCACGCCGATGTTGCTCCCTGTTGCCTGTAGTGGTGGCCATTTAGGGGGCCCATCTTGTGAGTGGCGAGTCACCGTCTGCCACAGAATTTCACTTTAAAAGTAATGCAGACGCCATTATTCCCGTTTTTCAAAGTATTAAATACACATAGCACCCATTGCAATAGACCTTATAATTGTAGTTTCC
Organism: Diloba caeruleocephala; assembly: GCA_947459985.1. Classification (NCBI taxonomy): domain Eukaryota; kingdom Metazoa; phylum Arthropoda; class Insecta; order Lepidoptera; family Noctuidae; genus Diloba; species Diloba caeruleocephala. The sequence continues at coordinate 6,681,498 of OX381613.1, forward strand.
ATTCTGATACAATAGTTTTACATCACTGAAGACAATCCGTGACTGCATTTTATAGTGCAGCCATGGAGAGTCCCCGGTTAGTGTCCTATTATATTTTACATTAAAATTCGATCTCGAAAGTTCTTCTGCATGTTGTACCCATGTTTCCGCGTAAGCCTATCAAAATACCACGGTCCTCTGTACAGACGATATTAACCCGTGAATAGATAGGCATGTAGAGAATAATATAATAATAGGGTTTTATTTGTTACGCCATCAAATTCCCTTAAGCGTTCAAATCAGTTTCCTCGCGAACGACCCGCGGGTGTCAGCTGATTTTTGTATTCATAATAGAACATAAAGCAACCCTTCAAGTCCGTCCGTCAACATCATTGTTAATTAAATTTATAAACTCAAATCTCCACTACAATACAAGAATTTATCTTAACAAAAGAGCACGCGGAAATTAAACGGGCACTCCTTTAATCACATCCGATGAAAAAACAGAAGCGGCTGCGATTCAGCCTGCAATGTCATCACGACGCTGACTTTATTACAATGACTTAAGGTTTATTGTTCGACGACGTGATCGCAAAACCGGCCCGTCAGCGCCGCCTTGAAAATTGAATCAATTTACGTTAAGAGCAAATTGCGCGAGAAGGGAGATTGGCATTTTATTTTTTCTGTCTCTAATCGAGTCAAATCAGACTGTTGTCACTTGTAGTTAATGGACGGTGACCCAAATAAATATTAATGGAACGGTTATGCACAAATCAATTCTATAACTGCGTATTTTGACAAAAGAGAAATTCTTCCAAACTATCCTTTCAAAACTTTTGCCCACGTCCGATTTTGGGTTACTTAACCAGGATCTATAAATAACGGCTATTTTAATTATTGGTGTTATTTTATTATATTATTGTTTTATCCAACTTTAACATTGGCAGAATGATCGACAATAGAGCCATTAATTTAAAATTGGAATCAGAATCATTTTCTTTTTATGAAATGTAAATGTGTGCGTGACTAGAAAATAGTCCGTGTGCGTGGATGGAGTAAGGTTCGAAGAATAAATTAAATTACCACTAAATAATACATATTGTTTCTGTCCATTCAAGCCAAACTATTTTAAATGTGTTATATACAAACTCAATAATTTACTTCAATCTCGGTTTGAGTCCAAACGTATTTTATATACTTTTAAAGGTTTTACGCATTAATTATTATAAATACATCACTACCATATAAAGTGAAGATAATATGATGCATAACCTTTTAAATAAATACTATTTCAAATCAAATAAAGTAACAAATAATGTGATTTAAATTATTTTCCAATCTAACGTCGGGCTTAACAAATAAACTTTTACATTTGCAATACATGTATTTTTAAACACATGTCAAAAAACTTCGTTCCGCACTAAACTGCAGCGCACTGCAGCTTACTAGCATTCCCGACAACTGATTCACAAAACACCCAGATTAAATCATGCTGTGAACTATCCAAGATGATCCATCTGCCATCGCAGATTACTTTGTAATGGGTATAAAATGCTGAATGGTTATAAAATCCAAATGGACGGCAAAGGAAATTATCTAAAGCAGTAACCATTAAACTCGTTTCCTAATAGTTACATTTTATTATATGAATTAGATGTTGTATTAATATATAAGCCAAAAACAAAAATATCTTACCGCGGGTTTTTTATATTAGATCTGAAAGACTGAACTAGACATGTCAACGAGTTTCGATATCGGTTTGTCTCTGCAGCTGTAGCTGGCAGCTCAGAATTTAATTTTAGAACGTGACCGCTGAAATGGAACTTTTAAATAAAGAACATTGTAATATAATATTAAATTTACAACAGGCTTGACATATTTTATAACTCTTAGCGATTCTTAGTCATGACAATCGCTTGAATAATAACTTTTTCATTTTTGCGTTCGACTATTTTTTTATGAAAGCGTATTGAATACAAAAAGGCAGTTTATTTAACATACGCATTGAAGTATAATGTAGTAAGTAGTATACTTAGTACATTATACATCAATAAACACACGAGAACCATTAATTATGATTATCTTGATCTAGGATATTTAATACGTCGTGTCTAGTAACCCTACATTATTACTCCGTTCATCATCATCATCATTTCGGCCGAATACAGTCCACTGCTGGACACAGGCCTCCCTCGAAGATCACCACAACGAACGATATGAGTGTGTTGTGGGCTCATTGGGGGGTTTTGCCACAATCGCCATGCTTGGCAGACGGGTTGGCGATCGCAGTTGAGTTGTTAATGTACTCGAAGGACGCTGCTGCCCATCCTCCGGCTAATCCCTTAGTCGACTTTTACGACACCCACGGGAGGAGATGGGGTGGTGGTATTCTGAGCCGGCACCACACGGTCTGGCATATATTTACGGAAAATGACATATTTTATTATTCTTATTCATGACAATAGCTAGAATAATAATGATTTTATTTTTGCGTTCGATTTTTATTTCCTGTTGAAAGCGTTGAATAGAATATGGCAGTTTATTTAATACACGCATTGAAGTACGTAGTACATTAAACCTCATACACAGACACGACGAACACACGAGAACTATTAAAAATTACCATAATCTACACATAGGATGTTTATTAAGTCACGTCTAATAACCATACATTACTACGCCGTTCTTTGACGAAAAATAATATAATACAAATTCGTATTTTTTAAGGTAACTTGTAACTGCGGCAATAGAAACCCCAAATCAAAATCAATTTTAGGCTGAGGGACCTGACAATGAGCTATTCAGTGGGAACGCGGCTTAATTTTCAGCATCAACGCGTCCCACACTCATAATGATTTACGACATAAACATGATACGGGGACATCTCAATGCGGCATATTTATATGTGAATATTTACGTGGGTATTACGTTTGAGAAATTTGAGGGTATTTTATATGTTCACACTTGTTCCTTTACAAGAGTAAGCACCACTCACAGAATATAGAATAAGACAGCGCTCTTATTGCGCATCATTTACGCAATGCTAATCACCTTCATTTTAACAGATCAACTATTTTTATTTTTACATCCAGCTGTACATATCTGAGCATAAACAATGCAAGAGTTGCAAGAGTTGCATTGGTTATGCTTAGATATGGACAACTGGGTGTAAAAATCAAAATCGTTCAAAATTAAGGTGATGTTTGGGTACGCTACGTGGGCTACCCTTCAAAATTATTAATTAAGTGCAGCATTCAGAACCATAATTTCATCATTTCGGCCGAATGAAGTCCACTGCTGGACACAAGCCTCCCCCAAAGATCACCACAACCACCGATATGGATGTGTTGTGAGCACATTGGGGGGTTTTGCCATAATCGCCACGCTTGGCAGGCGGGTTGGCGATCGCAGTTGAGTTGTTAATGTACTCGAAGGACGCTGCTGCCCATCCTCCAGCTAATCCCTTTATCGACTTTTACGACACCCATGGGAGGAAATGGGGTGGTGGCATTCTGAGCCGGCACCACACGGCAAACCATCATTTAAGTTATAAGTATTTTTATTATAACTGATATTCATCATTTCGGCCAAATGAAGTCCACTGCTGGACGCAGGCCTCCCCCAAAGATCACCACAACCACCGTTATGGGTGTGTTATGGGCACATCGGGGGGTTTTGCCATAATCACCACGCTTGGCAGACGGGTTGGCGATCGCAGTTGAGTTGTTAATGTACTCGAAGGATGCTGCTGCCCATCCTCCGGCTAATCCCTTAGTCGACTTTTACGACACCCATGGGAGGAGATGGGGTGGTGGCATTCTGAGCCGGCTGGATTTTGTATTAATTTGAAAAAGAAATAACTTTTATCCTATGAATTCTGAGAATTCTATTATTAAATTAATAAATCTTTTGTAGTAAAGCCAGGCTATAAAAAAACCGTTTAACGTTTTACGTCTGCCAATAGATGATGATTCCAATTATCAATAAACTCTTGTAAATTTGGACACAACATTTTGGAAGAATAATACACAATGTAGGGTTTGACCTTCACACTGAAAAACAACGCTGTATATGCCATGCTAAGTAGAAATCTCATTGTCACTACCACGACCTGCAATTGCCAAAAGTTGCACCTTGCCATCTGCACTTGGTTCATATCCCAGTATGTCGTACTCGGCTCCTCAAACAAGAGGAAATGTTTCATTGTCAATAATTTATTGTTATTGGGTTTGTAAGGATATCCACAACCGCGACTGCGGAGCGTCCTCATATATTTAGATATCAGCAAAATATTCGTAAACGCAACTTTTGATTTTAAATGCTCCGTAAACTTATCCGTATCCATATAATATTAGATTAAATTAAATCGAATGTTGAAGACGTTCTTTTAATTTAAAATTTAAATTATATATTTTAAATAATGTAATAGTGATAGCCTTTTTTTATTGATGTCCAGTGGAAATACTACATGGAACTTCCTTCACCCCGGGGAAGGGCTAAGGGGTATGCCGGACTCCTACCGGCTAAAACCACTGGAGCGGTCATCATCGGCACCGAAGGGGGGCTCCAGGTCCTCGTAAGATCACACTAGAGCAATAGTGATAGCCTAGTGGTTTAACGCTTGCCTTCTATAAAGGAGGGGGTGAGTTCGATCGCGGCCCGCACCTCTGACTTTTCGGATTCATGTGGGGATCAGAATTTGATTGTCACTTGCGTTAACGGTAAAGGAAAATGTCGTGAAGAAACCTGCACACCTGAGAGAGCTGCAAAAATGTTCTCAATGGTGTGTGTAGTTCGCCAACCCGCACTAGACCAGCGTGGTGGACTAAGGCCTAAACCATTCTCATCGCCTCTGGGTTCGCGGAAGCGTAGATTGGGAAATCTGCGTGCCCACACCCAGCGACCCAAGAGAAGCCGCGCGTGCATGTGGTCACGCGCTACTGCGCATAGCACAGTGCAGAGGGACGCTTCGGGGAGATCCTTTATAATCCCTCCGGGGGGTTAACCGCTTTACAGTCACCCTCTCTGAGATGAGCATATAGGCGTGGCACCAGTGGGCGGCTCTAGTGTGATCATATGAGGATCTGGAGTCCCCCTTAGGTGCCGAAGATGACCGCCCCAGTGGTTTTAGCCGGTAGGAGTCCGGAATGCCCCTTCATCCTTCCCTAGGGCGGAGGAAGTTCATGTAGAATTTCAACTTGACCCATTTTCTTTTTTTAAAGGTACTTTTAACACAAAACAAACAACAATATATTTGTTAGCACGCAACACGCCACGAAATATCTTAGGAATAAAAAAGCTAACACAACAAAAGCCTCATTCATTCCGACCTCAAACAATAGACGAAAATCTACCCTCTTACACCCCAGTCGTGTAATTAATAGTACCAATTTATTTGGGCTCAGCCCTGATAATTCGTGTTATGAGACCCATATGTCCCTGAACTTCGCCTTTTGTTGTCTTACTATTGTGTTAGACTTTTTATTTCGGCCTTTTTCTAGAACCCTATGAGCGTAGGAGGTATATTAGAGTAACCAGAAGATTGAAGAGCGTATCTGTCTGTACATGCTGGAAACTAACTAACCTTTTCGTACGTGAACGTGATCTGAATGAAAAACTTATCTACTAAATCAACGACATAAACCTATGGGATCAACTTTTAATTTGTGACGTGTGCTGCCAGCTAGGAATATCACCACCATATCTTATCCCGTGGGTGTCGTAAAATGGGATAAACCGAAGGATGGGCAGCAGCGTTCTTCAAGTATATTAATTACAAGTGTACTGCGATCACCCACCCGCCTGCCAAGCAAGGCGATTATGGCAAACCCAAAGAGCACACAACATAAATCCAGACCGGTTATTGTGGACTGACCTTCAGTGTGATGATTTTTGGGGGAACCCCGAGTCCAGCTGATGTCTTTTTTTCGGCAGCAATGAAGAAGAAGAAGAAGTTGAAGAAACAATTTTCACGCGAGTTCAAATCTCAATTTCATCATCATTTACGGACATTTGTAAAGTAATTAAATCTTTGTAAGTGAACCGTAATCGTGTTTCAGTAAAAACGCCAGAGGAATCGGCATGTTATCGCTTAATTTTTAAATCTTCGATTCTATGGCATCCCTGACGCCGGTTATTTTCTCAAGGGTTTAATCACAGACGTTACCGATTTCAGCTAATCGGTACAGGTGCGGGTAATTCCAAAGGAGTGAAAACAAATCTTGCCAGTATGTTACATATGTATTGTTTTGGCGTTAACTAAAGTTGCCGTGATAACTAAAAGTATTTGCATTCCCTTAAATCAGGGATCCCCAAACTATTTTAGACCCCTTATCCAACATGAACTGATACCTCAGAACCCCCATAGCCAAATTACGTTAAATTTCTGATCCGATGTTGTTTAAGTGAGTAAACTTGGCATCATTTTCTCATTAAAATTTATCAAAATAAATAGACATAAAATTCAGTAAACATTAAGTGTAATAATTATTAATACAAATTACGTAAAAATACTTAAGTAGGTAATTTAAAAAAAAACATTAGAATCGCAAATAATCAAAAATTTCAGTGTGATGGATGAACCTGGTGACTTTCTACCAATCTAGCTAAATCCGATTCAATATTGGTGAGATGCAACCTTAAATCTCCGCGTTTGTTGATTTCCTAACGGTATCTTTGTTTTGTCAAAAGGTTTGTAACCACATCCTACAAAATATTAGACATTCTTATAACAAGTTTGTACACGTAACACAACTTATACATATCTTGAAAGTTTCAAATAAGAACTTGTGTTAATTAATAGGGGTCGACTTTTAGACCTCGCCGACCCCCAAAATGTGTTCGTTTATGTCGTTCCCCTGGGAAACCAATATCTACCACTTTGGGTAGCCCTGCCCTAAATAATACGAGATTGCTATATTATTCTATACCAATACGTATATGTAGGTAATTTCTTCATAAGGATTTTTTCGCAATACCATCATTAACCTCTTCATCGTTTTAATATTATTTAACTAATTGAGGTAAATTAAATAGTAAGTATATATAAATTTTTGAACTATCGCGAATTTCACTCATATCAGACTCAGTCTTCTCGTGACCACGGTCAATGCAACTTGACCGAAACGTTTAAAAGCGAAAGTTTAAGGTTAGCCAAAATATTGTTTTGATTTATCTGTGCGCGAAAAGTCCCGAAATCATAGTCTAATATGAGGAAGTATATATCTGTATTAATATAATGTATAGTTAAATAGCTATAGTGTCCTTTTAATCTATATACTCATAATGTGTCATTAATGTCGTTTTTATTCAATTTATAATTAGGCAATTCAAGTATTGTTCTAGAATCCAATATTAGTTATCAAATCAAGCTTCCCTTAAGCTTAAGCTTAGATTTTCGTAATTGTGTCGTCATGTTGGAGAAATTTTCCAGCACTCACCATGCTTAGCAACGCGTTGCTGAGCGCAGTATGACTACTGTTCCATAGAAGATACGCTGTAGCCCATCCCTTTGGTTTAAAGTCCCTTGGTCACGTTTTAAGACATCCATGGGAGAGGAGATGGTAGGGAATGGTGGTGTTACATTTGTAATCCGGATACTACACGGAAAATTAAAATTACCAGCATTTCACAAATAAAAACTTGATATATCTACCTAACCGATTATATACTCAAAGTGACCGATGTATTCGTCCCATTGACATTCGATAATGTATCTTTCGATAATTGCTATACTTGATTTCATTACGCTTAAGCCAGATAATGGAGCTTATTTAGAAAATATATTTAACCAAAGCTCAATAGCTCTGAGCTGGGGTAAATATTGAATAACGTTTAATCTCTCCGTTAGATTAGTTATATAAAAGTATTGTGATAAGGCTTGTATTGCTTCCACAAACTTAGAAGTGTTATTAGATGATTATATCTCAGCAAACCACCAAAGATTTTTTTTATATAGATAATGTTATAGTTAAAGCCCGAAATGTCGTCACTCCACGGAATGACTAGGCTTTCCTAGGTTAGACCAACGAGTTACGTCAATCCCTGCATGTTCTATATTAGTTACGACTAAGTTAATATAGGCGTACGCTCTGACGTGCAACAGGTAGCATCATCAGATGTGCCTTTATTTTTTATTGGTGCCCAGTGAAAATTCGTCATGAACTTCCTTCGCCCCGGAGAAGGACCAAGGAGTATGCCGGACTCCTACCGGCTAAAACCACTGGAGCAGTCATCTTCGGCACCTAAGGGAGGCTCCAGGTCCTCGTATGATCACACCTTTTTTTTTTATTGGTGCCCAGTGGAAATTCTTCATGAACTTCCTTCGCCCCGGGGAAGAGCGAAGGGGTATGCCGGACTCCTACCGGCTAAAACCACTGGGGCGGTCATCTTCGGCACCTAAGGGAGGCTCCAGGTCCTCGTATGATCACACCTGGGAAACGTAATCATGGGACGATGTTACTCTCAGTACAAGTCGTCCCTTGCACAAATACAACGCCCCTACTACTTGCGGCACTTTTGGCTAGTACTGAATACGCCATAGGTAGTGGGTCAAAATGTACGGCACGGGGTCACATCATGCCTACAACCGGTCACTGAGCGGGTCTCTGCTGGACCTCCCCTGGGTGACTAGTGGTTCCACCTGGTAGGGCGGTTTGTCGTGAAAAGCTTCGGACAGGGGTACCATGAACATAATTTACAGATACTCATCGCTGTGCAGTGAGCTATAATGTCTCGCCCCAGGCACACCAAATGCGCAGTTGCACAGTGTGGCAACCGCGATTGATACCCAGGCGACGACCTAAGTTGTCCAGGTACTGTCCCTCGCGCACTTCGCGGGGCGCGCAGATGAACTCATCGGAACCGTTGGACTTCAGCCCGCTAGGCATACCACCCACCTAGCCGGAGAATCTTCACTTTTCTATGGATGAATTTCCCCAAAGGCCATTGTCATCATCATATCAGCCACAGGACGTCCACTGCTGAACAAAAGCCATTGTTGTCTAATAGTAAAGAAAGAAATACTAAATAAATGTAACCATATGAAACTACAAACTAAGCAAAAAGTAATTCGAATACACAAGCCATCTGCAAAATCTAGACTTTATTATTGACTATGCAAAGTAATACTTATTTAGACTTGAATTTTCAGTCTCTAAGGAGTAAACTTAATTGCTCATTCTTCATTCGTTTTATTCGAGTGCTGTATACGATATAATCTTCAGATTCATTGCGTCCCCATTCAGCTTAAAATCTCCTGAATTGGGCCTTATATATCGACTAACAATATTATATATGATAAAGATGTCCACTGTTGAACAAAAGCCACTCCCAGAGACGACAGGTAACACGCAATGTAATCTCTTATAAATGCTTATTAAAATTTGTAGCTAAACAATTTTTAAGAACACAACAACATTTAAGAGAATGGTAACAAACTCCCACTTTTTTATTATAACTATTTTACCATGTTATTCTGCAGGTGTCAATGACAAAAGATAATGAGAAGGAGTTATCTGAAATGAGTGTAATTTGTCTACATTTGTTAAGTACCTAAACAAAGCTCAAGCGATATTGCATATAATTTTATCTCGTCGACTCATCTATTTAGCGAATACAAAGACGTTGAATGATATTAATTACTAATAAAAAAAAAACTCATGTGCGCGTACCAAATACCGAAACACCTTTTTGCAAAAAGACATTATACTAGAGAGATAACCGACACCGAGGTGTACTAAATATTTGTCAAATAGGTATTGTCAGAATAACGCTGTATTTACCTAATGGCTTTTGTTCTTCCCTAAAGAATTAAATAACGACAAAATTATTAAGTACACATAACAAACTTATTGAAATGAAACCTCCTACCCCGTTAAATTTTGATTTAAATCTCAAGGTCAAATTTGAGTGCAATGTTTTATGTGTAACGATGCGCATGCACAGGCAAGTTTTATTTCTGTCATATGTACTGAGTTGCACGCGTATATGTTACTAAGAATCAGTTGGCAGTACAACAACAGGTCTGCGGCTTTTAGAGGCAGTTTTCGGTACGCAGCAACTAAGTGTTGGAATAATATTCCCCCACCATTAAAACAAATCCGAAGCAGCTCCACATTCAAAGTCAAACTTAAAGTGTACTGGTTACAGTATCAAAAACAGTACGAAAATATTCAAGCTAATTCTTTGCTAATTATTATTTATTATATAAGCTGATAACAAAGTCACTGCATACAACCGATTGCTGATGACCAGCATCGACGATGGTATTATCCATTCATGGAAGATCGCATGATACCTTACTTTTATGGATATCAAGTCAAATAAGTACACATTATATTCCTTTGCCTATATTAGTAAAAAACTTTCTTGCTTTGCACACTTACAATATTTACACGCCACATTTATACATAAAAACTACACGATACAACAAATACAGATCAAAGAAGTAACGTGTTTGGTGTATACGAGCGTAGGCGCTCGTGGGTTGCAGCTGAAAACCAGCGTTAGGTGGCCAGTGCTCTGTACTGACACCTAACATAATGCTGAGCTGTTCGCCCCTTTGGCACTGAGGTATAAAATGTAAGACACCAAAGATTTTCATTTTTTTACTATCTTTAAAATGTTTTAACCACGTGTTTAAAGTGTTTTGTATGTGCCAATAAACGATTTTTCTTTCTTTCTTTCTTTCTTTAACAGTCAACTTCACAATCAAATGCCAGCAAAACATCATTTGCTTTACTTTACTTACATACGTATCATATATATATTATTATACGTACATAGTATTCAGAAACCTGATGAAAAATCTCTGCACTAACTGTAAGGGGAGGGAAGCGAGAAGGATAGTCAACATAGATTTGGTCATGAAAAATATACGCATTTAGACAATAATACACTTGGAGAACGTGAGGTCCGTAAATAATAAGTTTAAGTTAAAGATGATTAGTAATATGTAAATTCTCTCTTTCTTATTAATTACCAATGTGCCTTATTAATGAAAGCTATACTTATGCCTGTAATTATTTATAATGTATTGTATAAAGTATTATATATGGTATTATATGTGCATATTATTAAAGTAATTTATTGAATATATACCTATTTGTATTATATTTAATTACAGATACACTATTTGATTATATTAATATAATCAGTACGCCACGGAATACCCCTTTGTCTTTGTCCATCTTTTTCTTATCCATCCAAAGGTTGTCTGTAAGAAATCGCTAATAGCGATAAGACCGCCCATTGTACAATTACTGTTCATAAAATGTTTCCTAGTAGTTGTTTTTTTAAAATGGTGTACAATAAAGAATATTCTATTCTATTCTATTTAAAGTGAGCATAAAATCAACCAAATATGTCTTGATAGAAGTATTTGATTACATATTTACTCAAATAACATTTCCTTTAATAAATCTTAACTATTTAAGATTCAGTACCTGGATGACCGAGCTTTGCTCGGTATTTTCGTGTTACTTAACAACGCCATCTCTGTTGTGTCGTTAAAGCAATTAGTTGCTCACAAAAAATAGTATTATTATTCGCCAATAGATGTCAGGAAGAGTCATATTTTTCAGTTGAGACTACTCAAACGCCTATAAAATGACATTTTCGAAAAATGATTCCTAGGTAGATCGATTTATCGCCCCCGAAACCCCCTATATACTAAATTTTATGAAAATCGTTGGAGCCGATTCCGAGATTCCAATTATATATATACAAGAATTGCTCATTTAAAGATATAAGATAAGATATAAAAACCATTCCTTTCAACTTTAGTTACACGTTTTTCTTAATTATAACTTAAACTTATTTTAGCCTCGAGCTAATTACCAAATCTTGTTTCGAACATTTAATTGTTCTTGGAACGAGAAATAATATACATAATTTACATTTGTGAATCGTAGCGCTACAAAAGTCTACGCGGCGTAGGCTGTAGCAGTTGTAGTTAACATTAATAAAGTATCAACAATCAATCATTCTTGCCTTCTACATAAGTAAAGTTGTAATGTTTAGGTATCCTAAATTTAATGAAGCTCAATCATACACTAGTTAATTACAATTGTATTAATTAATTGGTTGGTATGTTCTCGCTAGACTTTCACATAGTCAGTATTTTCTTCGTTTAAAGGAACCGGAGGCTTTTATTAAAGCGAACTGGTTTAAAGTTCGTAGCAATTAAAACTGACTGTGGGTTTCTATTGAGCTGTACAACTCTTTTCATTAAAAAGGTTTCTAGATTTATTATACCGGGTTTGCGTTGGGCTGGCCATATTCACGCACATTTCACCTTCCAGATTAAGAATATAGCACCAGTCCATCTAATACCGTGGATAGCGTAAAGGCGAATACGGGACTTTAAACCAGAGGGATGGTCAGCAACGGCCTTTCCGAGTACCCACCACTCTTCAAATCGGCGCTCACCAACCCGCCAGTCAAGCGTGGTGGTGAGTATTGGCAAATTCCACCCAAAATTACGACACTGTTATGGTAATCTATGGGGGAGGCCTTTGTTCAGCAGTGGACGTTCTTTGGCTGATATGATAATGATGATTCACGCAGTGTTGATTCCAGGCCCATGCACTGGTTATATATTTATATCAAAGTCAAAGTTTTTCATTTCAAATAAATCAAATATTGGTACTTATGAAACGTCAGAATCTTAGTTGCACGATTCCAAATTGTTGATCTCGTGGAGAAGAATGAAGAATGCAAGAAACTCCATGGATACTCTTTTAAAATAATTGAGATTACAGTGTTGATTGATACAAATTATTGTAAAACATATACCGAGAAAAATGTAGGACAATGTGTAAAGATGGGACATACCACAATAATATAATAATAATAAGATATTTGCTGTGGCAGTTAACGGCTGACCCCGCCCGTTCACGAGCATGACGCATATATAGGCTACATATAGCTTTTCTAGATCTTGTTCTTTATGCATACGAGTTTTTTTATATACAATCTTTATTTTTAATACTACTTTGTACTACCTGCCTAGAAGAGCAAGTCATTCGCACTAGACGGAAGAGCAAGCATCACACCTGCTGATAAAAAATGTCATGTACTCCGACGTGGCACCACACTGCGCTCGCCACCGCAAGACATCGATTATGTTTTTCATTAGCTACAGTGGCCTTCAAACCGGAGCACAGTATGATGTCTAAACATGTCTGTCACAGATGTCTAAAGTTTAAACACTACTGCTTGGCGGTGAATATCTGGCACTGGGTGGTACCTGTGATAATAATAATAAACCCCTCTGGGCAAACGTTATCTCACCATGGAATAAGGTAATCCTGGAGGGCAGATTAAAGTAGCTGCTTGATTTCTTCCTACCTTTTGACATAAAAAAAAGGATATCATAAGAAAAAAAAGTATATTAAGTAGCTTACAGAACGCAGGGCAGTTTGTGGCGAGCTGAATGTGAGTGGCGACACTGCGTACCCGAATGCTCCAGAGAGTCGGTCAGGTCCTCGTCTCCGGCTTGCCTTTATTGGTTGGTTGGAGTGAGTGCCCGTAGGATTTTCAACTCTGGCTTGCCTTAGTTGGCCGATCAGAGAGGGGCCACCAGAGCTATATGCTCCGGGGTGGAAGTGTCTAATGGCGTAATAACGGGGAAACCCGCTCAGAGTCTTCCAGACGCACGATGGTGAAACCAGTGCCGCACCTCTCTACACCCCTAGCCGCTCACACCGGTGTTGCTCCTTGTCGCCTGTAGTGGTGGCCATTTTGGGGGCCCATCTTGTGAGTGGCAAGTCACCATCTGCCACAGAATTTCACTTTAAAGGTTGAAAGGCAGACGCCGTTGTTTCCGTTTTTAGAAGTATATAATCCATTTAGCACCCATTACATTAGACCTATAATTGTAGTTTATATCTTATACAATAGTTTTACACCTCCGGGGACAATCCGAGACTGCATTTTATAGTGTAGCCATGGAGAGTTCCCGGTTAGTGTCCCATTACATTTTAGATTAAAATTCTCTAAAGGGCCTCTGCGTGTTGGACCCATGTCCCCGCCTAAGCCTATCAAAGGACCGGGTTCCCACTTACAGGGGATATAAGCCCGTGTAATAGAGAGACATGTAGATAATAATAATAATAATAAATATATCTTTATTCAAGTAACATTGACTCAAAAAGGTTAGTAGTACTTACATACTAAGACTTTACTTCAACTTTACATACATGGTTATGTGAATTACTGCTGCCTCATCCCGTGTGAGATGGCGCAGCAGCGATTCACGTATGTGCAATCCAACCTGTTTACAATCATGGTCAGGATTTTGTTAGAACAGAACCTAGCCGGCCTCTTGGAATAAGAAATGTACCAGTAAAAAAATATTTTATACATAGAAAATAGTTTCCTATACAAAAAGTATACACACATAATGTATAGTGGAACATAAATGATTGCACGATAAATATCGATACAAATAAATAAAATTGAAGTGTATGTTTGTAATGTCAAAATGCCCGCAGTAGTGTCGGCTATGTTGACAGAGCACGAAAACTGGAATGCAGTGGTCTCCTTCTGTGAGAGCGTCATGCTCCAGAAGGAGACCGCAGAGCGGGATCGGAAGAGGGCCGATCCCGCTCGAAGAAGGAGGAGACGGCTCCAGGGTAACAACCGCCCTGGCGCCTAATTCCTATACGCCTGAAACCCACTGCCGTTGCTATAAGGCGTGGGACCTCTGGGTTCGTGAGTGCGTAGATTGGGGAATCTGCGTGCCTACACCGAGCGACCCTAGAGAAGATGGTAGCACGCATGTGGTCACGTGCTGCCGTGGGACGCTTTGGGGAATCCCTTACAATCCCACCAGTAGGCGGCTCTAGTGTGATCATACGAGGGCCTGGAGCCTCCCTTAGGTGCCGAAGATGACCGCTCCAGTGGTTTTAGCCGGTAGGATCTTGGCATACCCCTTCGCCCTTCCCCAAGGCGAAGGAAGTTCATGAAGAATTTCCACTGGGCACCAATAAAAAAGAAGTAGGTACCACCGCAGTGCCAGATATTCACCGCTTAGTAATAGTGTTTAAGCTTTAGACATTACTGTGCTCCAGTTAGAAGGGCATTGTAGCTAGTGAAGTTACTGGGCATAAGAGTCTAAATAACTTCACGTCTCGAGGTGACGTGCGCAGTGTGATGCCTCGCAGGACTAGTCCTGGGTAGCATTACAATTGTTATGTCGCTTACTACAAGGCAAATTACTTGCTCGTCTCGTCGCAAAGAAACAAAATTAATAACAATATGTACATAATCTTAATAATTTTTCTAACATTCAACTCTTAAAAAAATATTCAGAATATAGAAACGTGTGACAAGAGAACTTTTATATCAACGTTATTCAGTTTCATTGTTATAAGTTTTCACAAAGCGCCTGCGAGATATGGCTAACGTAGTTTAGCTTGAAGACAATATTATGATACCGTTATGTTTAAGTTACTTTATAACGCCGATCAAACGCAAATCTTAACATAATTAAGTTATTCCTAAGATTTACCAACATGATTAAAAAAAAAAAACCTAAATGTTGGGAATTTATATAATAACTAGCTGGAACCCGCGGTTTCACCCACCGTTTAATATAAAAGAAATTGGATTATTATAAATAATTTAAAGTCATAGACATTTGACATAGAGTATATATATTGGATTTCAAGGGTTTCAATTATTTTGCGTGGAATCCTGATTATTTTTCTAAAATAAAAGTATCTTAAGTTATTCCTTATAATATCAGCTATCTGCCAGTGAATGTCCTGTAGAAATCGGTCCCGCTGTTTCGGAAATTAGCGGGAACAAACCGACAGTCAGACAAAAAAATTTTGAATAGGTTTTTTGTTGTCGGTACCATATATACTTTCATATGCATTTATTAAAAAGCTGTTATTTTGACATTACAAATAGACACTTCAATTTTATTTATTTGGAAAGATAATACTGATTGCAGTCCACGTGGTGCCTGGATTAAGAATGTAGCACCACTCCATCTCCTTCTACACATGTCGTAAATGGCGAAAGGACTGGTATAGACATACCAGAGGGATGGACAGCAGCGACTGTTCTGTGGAACAGTAGCCATAGTGCCCTCACCAATCGCCTGCCAAGTGCGGTGAATACTGGTAAATTACCCCCAAAATGATGACACAATTGTGGAAACCTATCAGCAGTTTTATCCCACTGTTTATAGTGGGATAATAAGTACTACTCAACAAAGGTATTGCCTCTGTTGAGCAGCGGAATTACTTTGGCTTATGTGATGAATGCTGATTCGATGTTTATTTTTACCAAAACCTCGTCGGGATTTTACAGTCATAATTTTCTTTCATCTTTTTTTTATACCACTAAGGTGGCAAACAAGCATACGGCCCACCTGATGGTAAGCGGTATACCATAGCCTTTGAACGCTTGCAACACCAGAGGTATAACTCGCGCGTTGCCGACCCCATAAAAATCTTTTTACGCCCTTTTTGAAGAGCCCCATGCTTTACTCTTGGGAAAGCCTCGGTAGGGAGCTGATTCCACAACCTGAGCATGTGCGGGAGGAAGTTTCTCTGAAAACGTACGGTACGAGACCATTTTGGCTCTAGGGTATGTAAATGAACTCCCCGCCGATGGCAGGAGTTGCGATGGTAGAAAGTAGCCGTTGGCATCATATCGAACAATGTCTTAGAACACTGTCCGTTGTACAAGCGGTAGAACATACACAGGGAGGCAAAGTCACTCCTCAGACTCAGGGGTTCTAGGTAGCTTGTGAGCTTGGGAACGTCGACAATCCTATCTGCACGCTTCTGTACCAAATCAAAGGGTCCAAGCTGGTATACAAGTGCTCGCGCCTATAAATGATTGCAGTACTCCATATGGGGCCGAACTTGCGACTTATAAAGCAGCAGTTTTGCCCCGATGTGAAGTACCGCCGTGCCTTGTTGAGCACACAAAGTTTTTTGGACGCCAGCTTGACCTTATCATCTAAGTGCGTGCTGCCAATCTGTCACAAATCCTCTACAAGATTCGCAATGTAGCATCGTATTTTTTTACCTGTATCTTAGGTTTAATTTACATGCACAAAACACTCAGACCCAAAGCCAGAATCTGGGGACAATAAAAAATTTGTTCCATGCGGGAATAGAACATGTGACCCGCTGTGTAGAAAGCACATCGCTTAGCCACTGCACTAATCCTGGCATGAAATTTGGAATTACAAAGTACAACATTGTAACAATTATATTAACCAAACAATTAATAATTAAATAGTTTAAAAAAACCCTAATTACACAGAAAAATTGGTACGTCTAAAAAGTAAAAAATGTTACCATATTCATGCAAAACCATTGAAGTAACAGAATACCAAATTTTGAATCGATCTGACCCGTGGAAGCTGCTCAAATCCCTTCATGAACCAGAGAAGAGTTGATAATCTTCAAGCGTCTGAACAGATTTTCTCGAATCATACCTAAGAAACGATCAAGTCCCCTTTCAAAAAATTAAAATGAAATCCAAATCGGTCCATCCGTTTGGGAGCTACGATGCCACACATAGATCCACACGTTAAAATTATAACACGAGGGGTGTTTGCGTCGGGAGTTAAAAACAGAGAAAGTATCACACGTCAGTCCATGTAAAATTTTGATATACAGCCGCATCTAGTTAAGCTGGAAGCCGACCCCGATATGTTGGAAAAAGGCTCGAAGGATGATGGTGGGCGTCTTTTGCGTAAAAGTTGTCAGTGATTTCGAAAACAAAAGAACCTTCACATAAATGTTTGTAGTAGGTACTTATATTTTTATGTATGCTAATATTCCATCAACCCACAGTACACGGTTTTTCTTTTCTGTTTGCGGCGTAATTAGTAGTGTTCTTCTTCGAAATCCAATTTGTTACTTCTAATTTGTTACTGGCTCCTATACTAAAGTTTGAAACGACGCGACGCGCGACGTCTGCCGTGTCGACAAGTGACACGGCTGCAGTTACTGTGTCATTGGCAAAGTGCCACTCGTCTGTAAAAACCCTAAAGGTACCAGATTTGCATAAAGATAAAATGATAATTGAAAACACTATTTTATTTCATTGCGTGCATGTATATTTCGTGTCAAAATAAATTTCAGCTCGCGCAGTCGTGATAATCTGCATTATCTAGATAACTGTGAGACAGTTAAGTACTTTACGACAGACCCAACTTTATATTTACAAACTAGAATAGGTTTAGTTACTAAATATCTTTATTAGAAAAGTTTTAACAATAGTAAAAAAGATAGAGTTGTAATCTTGAAATTGCATTTCTGACCTCAAATTGTCAGTTGGTTTGAGGACAATCTCAAAGAGATTGCAGCGTTAAGGTCTAAATTCCACATTCTGCGAGACGGTTAATCCTTCGACCGACGTTCAAGCCATATTTTCCGATATATGGTAGACTTTATACGATGCTATTTGGAGAATTCATAGGGTAGCGTATCATAAAAAGCTATTTCTATCAATAAATCGATCTTAGATATTTGATCTAGCTTGTTCAGATTTACTTCTTTTCTCGGTAGCCCATTAACTATCGCTTTCAGTATTTTAAGGTTCTCATAGCCAGTTATACTCAGTATCCGTAAACCGTATCCATCTATGTTTGATCAAACTGGGTATTTAAACTAAGCGTCGTCGTATTCGGAGGGCACGTAAAATCGTCGATCCAAGTTGTCATTCGACGGCAATCGCCAAGTCGGAGGCCTTCGAGCGGCTTGGAAATGTCTATCATAAGTTGGATCACTAAATTATTGAAGAAAGAACTAATATTAAGTTTTATTCAGTAGAAATCCATAGGAATCCAATAACGAGGCTACTACTCGCTACTGCATAGATATTTTAGATTGGAGACATTTAAACGCGAATATGACATACGAAACGCATTTATTTTGATTGGAAAACCTTAATCTAGTTTTTGTGAAAAGAGATTAAAAGATTTATATCTGGAGCATAATAATAATTATTAATCAGCTTCGGTGCTATCTGCAGTTACCGAAACGAGTGGAGATGTTTTTTTTTAACTCTTTACGGTACACCAATCGCTAAATTATATAAAAACAGTAGTGGTTAAAAGTATAATTTAGAGTACAATGGGCGGCCTTATCGCACTCGGCGATTTCTTCCAGGCAACCTTAGGGTGGAGAAATACTTAACTGGATAATATATGCGGCAGTCCATGGTGCACACAGATACATAATGAAATAACTAAATTACGTACTTATACTACACTAAATATATAAATAATGGAAGATTATACATACTGCCGTGTGGTGCCGGCTCAGAATACCACCACCCCATCTCCTCCCGTGGGTGTCGTAAAAGTCGACTAAGGGATTAGCTGGAGGATGGGCAGCAGCGTCCTTCGAGTACATTAACAACTCAACTGCGACCGCCAACCCGTCTGCCAAGCGTGGCGATTATGGCAAAACCCCCCATTGAGCCCACAACACACCCATGTCGGTCATTGTGATTGTGATGATCTTTGGAGGAGACCTGTGTCCAGCAGTGGACTTAATTAGGCCGAAATTATAACCAAGACAACATGCAAATGATTTCGGAATAAATATTTGAAATGGTTCGGAAGTCAGTTCGAACGTCCGAAGGAAAAAACGGCGGAACCCTTATAGGATCACTCGTGTGTCTGTCTGTCCGTCTGTCACAGCCAATTTTCTCAGAATCTACTGGACCAATTAAGTTGAAATTTGGTACACATAAGGATTTCTGCAACCCAAAGACGGACGTGTAACGTAAATAAATGAATTTAGAATATAGGGGCCCTTTTTGGGGGGCAATATAGAAAATTCTAAAATAAAGTTTTGCGAACTGTACCGTGTAACATATGCAATGGAAAGACTTGTTGTAAGGGTCTCAAATGTATTTATTTTATTATTTTAAAATATATCCTTTGAAATTTATTTAAGAAACTATACAAAAATTGGCCACATAAATTTTGAAATTTACACACATTAAAATTGTTTAATCATAGGAAACCTGACGGTGAATTACTGCAAAGGCTTAATTTAAAAATGGACCCAGCATCTCTACTCTCTGTAGAGGTTTCATACCAACGCATGCTTGAGGAGATTTTATGCCAATACATGACTTTATTCCAGGCCGCTTTGTGTATGATATATTTGTTCAAAGAAATTGAAACGGAAATTCAAACTTTTGTCATTTAGTAGTTTGTTTGTTTTGGAAGAGAATAGTTGTGCTTATGACGTTTGGCTCTCAAGGAGTGCTATTAAAAATATAAATCCTATAACACGAATAATTCAATCAATCAATCCCTGTAACATATTCCCAAAGGAATTTATAAGAACAATAAATATGGGGAAAATAAGTGGCAATAAAGCTCTCACTTTCTCTTTGATTACCTTGCGAGGTCCTGACTGATGCATTTATTTCTTTAATAGACCTTATGTCCATATGAAAAGGGGAATTATTGAATAATATCTAATTTAGTTAAACTATAATGGGACAATTTAAGTACCTACCGTGAAAATGATGACAGACTAGGTAACCGAACCTTCGCTCGTTTGACTTTCAGCTAAAAATACGCTTATGTCCTTGCTTGACAATTTTTTGCCCGGTCCACTTTATATACGGTGCTATGGAAGGGTTTCAATTATAGCATTTAAACGATTTTATAAAAATAAAAGACATTAACAGTGGCTGTGTTGGATAAGATTTTATATTCGTGAGCGTCCATTAGCCAATATACGTGATGTAATCCGTTGTTAACCCTTGACCGTACTTTTTTGTAGTTTTTCTTGTATATAGTTCTAATAAAAATAGGATAATACAATTTGTAGTGATTACAGCTCGAATCAACTATTTGTATGTCTTTTTTACGTATTTTCTTATACAAATTTAGCATCTAATCAAGATAGGATAATACAATTTGGAGTGTAATCCTCTCGCGTGTCAATTGCCGGCAGCCGTGTAGATACAATAGATTTTTAATTGAGTCTCGTTTTACGACACTCAATGAGTTATGAGAACAAATCAAAATAAAGTATTTTAGAACTAGCTGGACCAATCTAGTCGACATAATATTCGTTTAACGCATAATCTACATAATCATCATAAGCCCGAAGGGTCGTGGTATCCCGGTACACCGGGGTGGCTTGAAGGTTTACTGACTCACATCTTTAGCACTGCGTTGTGAATTCAAAACCTGGAATGTACCAATGCGATACGTACTTAGTTATTCTATTGAAACCACTGCCTTTAACGGTGAAGGAAAACATCGTAAGAAAACCTGAATCCAATGATCTGAAACCACCAACAGTCAGTGAGCAAGCGTGGTGATCAATGCTCCTTCCTTCTCTGTATGAGAAGGGGCCTTTGCCCAACAGTGGGACAGTAACAGGTTGATTTCAAAATCATGTAATCTACATCGTGTTCATTGGGTTACAATAAAACGTTATTCAAATATGCTCTGAAGGGCTCATAACCGACTGTCTGCCGGGCAGAAAGACTGATATGCGAGCTAATTGAGGTCTTGGTTTCCACAGGTGCCTCAGAAAGTAAACGTCTAACAACCGGTGTAACCTTAGAATATTCCTGGCTGGCTGTAGCTCTGGGTAACAAACTGATAATGTCTTTGTCAGTGATACATACATAATCAGCCCATTACTGCCCCACTGCTGGGCACGAGCCTTTTCTCCCGATGAGAAAGGTTTAGGCCTTAGTCCACCACGCTAGCCTAGTGCGGGTAGGCGAACTAACTACACACCATTGAGAACATTTTTGATGCCCTCTTAAGGGTGCTGGTTTCCTCATGATGTTTTCCTTTACTAAGGGTAAATGCAAGTGATAATCAAATTCTGATCCGCACATGAATCCGAAAAGTCAGAGGTGCGGGCCGGCATCGAACTCACACCCTCCTGTATTGAAGGCAAGCGTTCAACCACAAGGCTAACAGCCAAATGAAGTTTAGATTCTAATTATTCATTGAATTATTATATTTTTTTGGCCCTCGGACTTTCATGCCATATATTAACAATAGCAATCTAGAAACATCTTTGTGTGGCAATCCCCGTGTTTCAATAAGAGTTAAGTTCTATCGTTATTCCATGCATTTTTCGAGTACGTACTGTACTTTTTTTGGATCTATGATGTACGTACAAGTACAAGTGAGTTGGGCAGTCAGTATAAAATAGATGTTCCCGATAGCTAGGTACCGGTTGGTTATTACGGTTGTTTCGGTGTTTACCTGAACAAGATAGGACGCAAGGTTCAAGGGTGTGGAGACGACCAGAATACCTCAACAGCACACGCTCGGAGAGTTCCCTGCCAATATTCCTAGTAACATAGCTTAAGATTTAACCAACAATATGGATGTTATGTCACAAATAAGTATAAATAATAAAAATGTACAGTTTTCACCTCGTTACGATTTATTTTATTTATCATTTTATTTCTCCTTGACTTTCTTCCATCCTAAGGTTGTCCAGAAAAGTCGCTTTTAACGATAAGACCGCCATTGTACATTATATTTACATTAAAGTTTTCTTTTCACGTTTCAAATGGTTTCAGCAAAGTATATTCTATTCTAAATGTATACTTTTTACTCTACATAAATAAATTGAAACATGTTAATTTTGTAATAAAAACGCATAGGTCTGCAGAAAGAAAACGTCTACATGTCACGTAAACTGATGTTATATTACATTTTAAATGCGTATTTAAAGAAAGTTCCAAATTGTTGTTGAAACCTGTGACATGAAAATGTCACAAGCTTTTTTTAAAATTGTAGAGTACATCATGCGCATAGTATCAGCGTGCATAGTCACATATTTTATACTTATATGTAGGCACAATAACAACAAAGATACCTACTATTAATAAAAAATGCTTTCCATCATGCATCCTATTCCTCCAACGGATTTTTGGAAGGAGTAACGATACGCCGAGTTGATGCTCCTTTTGTGTAACATTTATCAGAAAAATATTGGTCTTCCCTTATAGTTTAATTATATAAATCACACATTTGCAGACACCGAGCCTCGAAAAAACTGTAGATAATTCAAATATTTGTTCACTTAACCACTGCGCCAAACGTGACGTCAAATTACAAAACGATTTAAAAACGATGTATTCGTAAGAATTGCAGCCTTTTCAGAATTTGCAAAACGTAAACGAAAGTACACACAAGAAATATCCTTGAACCCAAACCATTGTAGAAGCCCAAGCAAAATGTTTTGTCAAATGTAAATCCCTCTCGTAAAGTTGCGAAACACTCCAACAGCTAAATGTTGAAGATTCATTGAATTTAAAGGACCATTCCCTTTACGTCCCGGTCGTAACGGCCGAGTTCGAGCCTAGAAAACATAAAGTTGGACTTTGGAACTTGTACGTTTGAGTTATGATGACAAACATTAAAAAAAGTTGATTCTGTGTCCGTTTCAAAAGAAGACAAGACGGTTGATTAGAGATGTCATTAGGAAAAGTGGCAGTGGCTTCCTAAATATACGTTCTTTTTAAATATACGTAAGTTCTTTGTAGTCGCCATTGGAAGGATTATATTCAGCCACGTTAAGGCTGCCCCTCAACCAGGGATGTGCAAGGATGCATAGCGAGGTGTGTGTGTGATACCCACCACTAGGATTATTTTGTTGCTTGTTTTTTATAGCTTACTTCAAGTTAGTTCTGGAGACAAAGGGTTCAATAAAGTGAAGTTTTTTCATACTGGCTGCAACGAATGATGCGAGCTAAGCAAGCGAGTTCTCTGGCAAGTGGTGTAGCCACACCCCCCACTACATCGCTAACTCGCATTCACTTCTTCCACATGCGGCGATCCCGCGCAAAACGCGTATTCATAGCACATCTGACCTGCTACGCTACAGCACTTAGCTTTGGTGGAAATATACACGTAATTGCGTAGCTTGGGCTTGTTCTCACTCAGCACTTAGCTAACTCGCACATCCCCGGTGGAAAGACAGCCTTGCGGGCTGCTTCTTGTATTGCTAGTTATTGATTACTGATATTAGTTTATTATAGGAAGCTTTCGCTCTAAGTAGATAAATGTAACCTACATATCTATAAATCAATTTTCTTTGTTTTCTTTCAAAAACCAACATGTTAACCCAAATATCGCGATACTCAGATATGTTATTTTTGGGTTATACATCTGAGTATAACCAAACGTTTATCGCTGGGTATAACCCAAAAATAACTTGCAACGTTTCAAACCTACACATTCCACGAGAAAAATAAAAAGGTAACCTAAATGTATGTATTCTAAATACGAAAACATTAGCTTATTAATGTACCTATATGAATATTTAGTAGGTATTTCATAGAGATAGGGATATGATTTATCTCTTTTCTACGTAATGAAAGTGACAAATAGACACTCGTATGTTTAAGAGGTATAATTTAACAAATATTTTAGCTAGGTGGAAAAAATACTCACCGTAGGTAAATATTTTACCATCGTCATGAATTTGTTTTCTCCAGCCGATGATTGGAACTTATTTAATTCTATTGCACTAAGCATGAAATTAAATGTTAAACAATATTTTCCGACAATAATATGCAATATTTTTATAATGCTGGGGTCACACTAAGGTTTAACGCCGTTAATGGACACTAAACATATGTGTAGCCACCACTTATCGCGCTAATTTTGTAGTGGTATTCATAATGCCGTTATACATTAGGCGATAGCTCGGCTAACGGTCTTTTTTGGCACATCAAATAAATTTGGCGCGTTATTTAATGTGTATAGTGGCTACATCTGCGTTTGTCAGTATGCACCAAAAGTGCAATAGGACTGTCTTTGTTTCCCGCCCGAAGCAACTGTTGAGCGATGATAACTACGGCTGGCAATTAATATTAATTATTCTGTGACTATGGAGTAGACAAATGAAAAAGTGGATAGACACTCATCAAATAATACAGTCTAGCAGCTTCAACCGCCATCTTGAAAATAATGTATCGAATAACGCGATTTGCCGACGTTCAATGCAAGTGTGGCTACTCAGCTTAACGCATTATTTTGTGGAATATTTTTACGCCTTAATTATTGCGATAACGGGTGTTAGACATTAAACCATAGTGTAGCCCCAGCAAAATATTTAGTCCACCAACCCGCACTAGGCCATTGTGGTGGATTAAGGCCTAACCTTTCTCACCGTGGGAAAAGGCCCGTGCCCAGCCGTGGGACAGTAATGGCCTGATTATGTATGTATTTTTCAAAGATCTCTGTTAATCACATAGAATTTTTATATTATTAGCTTAGGATTGTATTTATTTCGAAGCCTTTTGATTTCACAATGGTAAGCCGTACGTATGTTCAATAATAATACATAAAACCCAAAACGGACTTTTGGGCGGACGGGTAATTTCGCAACAGTTGCGTTAGAAAATGTACTGTTACCGCAGATTGGTCTGTTAGTAATATTTTACCGGTTGTTTTGGAAAATGATCTCGACAGCAGCGCCCAAGAAGCAGGATCCTCCTCCATTACCACAACGGTCTGGCTCACTCCGCCAGACGGACAATCGGACATTTACTAGAATTAGTGAGTCATCCTCCGTATAGTCCTTGCCTGGCAGCTTGCAACTTTTACTTATTCCCCAAAATAAACGATAAATTTATGAACACCGAAGATGGGGCTGCGTTTGAAAAAAACCGTGGAAGAGATCCCTAAAGAATAGTGGGCTCACTGCTTCAGTCAGCGGCTCCAATGCATGCGAGGGTGCTTAAAAACGAACTAAGACTACTAAAAAAAACAATATCAAGATTAACAAGATCCTCCATCATTCCGTTTTTGATTTCCTAAAAACTTTTAGTGTGAGCCTTGTACATAAGTGAAACATCGATTTAAACCACTGATTAAAGACATCTTCTTCTTTCGTGTGCTTAACGCCTGCCATCTTCTAACAAGAACCGGTACTGACGATTGTACGTGCCCTCCGAAGCACGGAGAATCTCATTTTAAATACCACTATGCAGTCACCCATCTACATGCTCACCGCACCAAGTGTTGCATAACCTCGCTGATCGTGCAAGTGCAACTAGTTATGATAGATAGCCTCAATACACATCCAAAACGTACATCTTCATTTCACTCCACAAACCTGTGAAAAAGGAAACTAGGCCTTATGTATTTCTGAAAAGTTAAGTAGGTAACCAAAACCTTCATTGCAAACTTTTTGCGCAAAATCCTGCCACTCTCGCTAACGATTAAAACTAAAAACAGAGTTTTGACAGATATCCGATTCGGGTTGCGAGCGGCCAAATGTTTGAGATATTTGGCGCTCAAGAGTTCGACACTCTTACTATTTATTGGCATTTTGAACCCGCTTCAAAGGGTTTGTAATTACTTGCGGTTGGTTCAAAACCCGAGGATCAATCAGGAAACTAATATAAACATATCAATTACTCGATACAGAAGCGGAAAAACAATAAAGGTTATGTAATAGGAATGCGGACGTAGGAATTACTTTGCATATGACATTATATTCAGGTTAAGAATTGACTTCATAAACTGAATAAGTATATCACTATTTGATTTTAAGATAATATCGGGTCTATTCGCGCACTGATTAATATCAATTTGCTGAGTGTGAGTTCATACGCGGTAGAAGTGATACTTTGTATTTTGGTTAATTCGTAAGAGAATGAGATGAATACAATATGGAAGTGGTAAACAGAGAGATAGCGATTGATCGACAATAGGGAAACCTATTTTATCTCATTCTCTCACAGCCTAAACCCTATAAATATATTTACAGTTGTCTCTCTTTCGTTATACGTTTTCGTTTCCTAAAATCCAATTCACACTGTCCCAAAAGAAGTTTCACTTCAATAATGTTTTGACTAACCTAGACGTTTCAATCAACTTGCTTTGACCGAACTCGCTTTCACGAGTAGACACGAGTATTATCTATTTTGATAATTGTTGTATCTGAAAGTGGGTACTTGTCTAACCTTCTTAAAATAATAAGGTTGACTAAGTAGGGTAGATACTTTTTATGGCATGTCATTATTGAATGTGTTTTTGCTAAAAAGCTCAATATACATATTTACCGAAATATGGTGTTTTACTGGATCTAACAATAATAAACTGTGCGCGAATAGACCCGATACTATCTTAATGTCATGTATTCAACTCGCGAAAGTTTAAGAACTACTGAATCACTACTATTTATAAATAGGAGTTGCTTTGCACGTTGTTATTGTTCTCCAGAGAGAGTTGAAATTCTACATGAAATTCCTTCGCTCCGGGGAACAGATAAACAGATAAACAGATAAACACTTTATTTATAATTGTTTAAAATTATACGTCACAAATTATCTTGTTATTCATTCTATAAAAAATAAATAAATTAAATGAAAATTAAATTGCAATAAATTCTTTAACATGCCTAATTGAGTTCAATTGTACAAAATCAATAATTATCAATAAATAACAAAATTAAATAATCACAAAATTCTAATGTAACTAGATTCTAAATAAATGTCATAATTATATCATTTGGTACTGATTAGGTATTCGTCAATCGTATAAAACGTCTTCTCAACGAGCCAGTCTTTTAGTTTTATTTTAAACGCCTTGTAGCTACTTGTGCTAGTGATATGTTCAGGTAGTTGGTTGTAGACCGTCGGCCCCATTACGTGTGTCAGCTTGTCCGACCGCGCCAGTCTCCTAGACACGACTGCGAGCTTATGCGCGCCACGGGTGCTGTAAGAGTGCATATCCCCTCGTTTCAGGAATGTGTCCAGATTTTGCCTCACATAGACGGCCATCTGAAATATCACCAACGCGGGGAGTGTGAGTATCTTCAGTGACTTAAAATAGGGTCTTGCTGATGTTAGTCGCGACACCTGTGCAATTGCCCTAATAGCCCGTTTCTGCAATCTGAACGGACGCAGTCTGTCCGCTGCGCATCCCCAGATTTCGGCGCCGTATTGTAGAACGGAGTGTACGGTTGCGAAATAGCAGGAACGAACCACATCAGCATCAACCACTCGCGCTAGCCGACTCAAGGCGTAACAGGCGCTTGCTAATTTAGCGCAGAGTTTGTCTATGTGAGGAGCCCATGTCAGACCACGGTCTATTTGAAATCCAAGAAACGTGGTCGCATCAACCTGGTTTATTGGTTCACCATCAATCAACACCCGCAGGCGGCTCAAAGGTCGTCCTGAAAGAGAAAACTGGAGGAAATGGGTCTTTCTAAGATTTAAGACGAGACCGTTTCGTCTAAACCATAGCGCCAGCTCTCCTGCTACTCCATTTAAAAACTGCTCCAGCTCGACAGGGGAGCGCGCAGTGACCACCGCCGCGACGTCATCTGCATACATGTATATTTCACCGGAAGCGACGAAGTCAGGCAGATCATTAAGCAATAAGGAAAAGAGGATATTGGATACCGACGAGCCCTGTGCTACTCCCATTGTGGTAGCCAATGGGTCCGACTTAGTTATTCCTCCGTCATCGACTACCACTTGCGATCTATTATGCAGCAAGTCTATAAATAATGCATGGGCGGGACCACCTATGCCGTAGTGCCTGAGTTTGGCAGCGAGGACATCGTGGTCAGCGACGTCGAAAGCTTTCGACAGGTCACAGCATAACACAGCTACCTGTTGCTTCCGGTCACATGCTTCCAGTACGCGTCTTATCACATCGCGTGTAAGGGAGGTAGTGGAGCGACCCACTCGGTATGCGTACTGTCTGTCTGATAACGCTCCAGTAAATGCAAGATAGTCTGTGAGACGAGCACTCAATCCATTCTCGAAAACTTTGGCCACCGCGGGAATGATTGAAACAGGTCTGTATGCGTCAATTTCCTCCCTCTTTCCCTTCCCTTTGAATAGAGGTGATATTTTGCTCAGCTTCATCGATACCGGATAAATACCAGCACTAATGCAGCGATTAAACAACAGCGACAGGCAAGGCGCCAATGCGGGAAGACCTAAGTGAACGACCTCCATCGATATGTCATAAATATCTTTGGTAGGTTTTCGTGGAATACGTGTTGTTATTATTTTGTATACCTCGTCTGGTGTAAACCTCGCGAGTCTCAAGCTGCAGTCAGTGCGGGGGCGCGCGGCGGTGACCGCGGCGCTCACTAGTGGCACGGAGGCGCGCGGCGCGCCGCACGCCGCCGCTGCTCCTACAAACCTGGAGTTCATGGCATCGGCTACCGCCTTTTTCGACTCAAATTTGTTACCTAAATCGTTTTTTACTACGTCCGTGAAACTGATAGTTGACCGCTTATTACCGCCTCTTTCAGTGTTTACGATGGTCCAGACTGCCTTTTGTTTGCTGAAGCTATTTGATATCATTTTGGTATAAAAGCCGGTTTTGTCTGCTTTTATAGCTTTGTCATATAACGAGTTAAGTTCTGCGTGAAATACTAGTAGTTTATCGTTATCCGGGAATTTTATTACTAGTTGCGCTGTTTCAAACAGAATAGTTTTTATTTTAATGATCTCATCCGTGATCCAAGTTCGATTCCTGACAGTCTTTCGCTTTAATGGGAAACATATGTGAAATTTGTTAGTCAGTATATTTATTATACAAGCAGCTAACGTTTCTATAGAATTTTCATGTTTCACGAAAATGTGTTCCCAGTCCACACTTACCACAGCAGAGTTAAAGTTTAATCGACTCACCTCAGAGAACTCCCTTATAAGGCGTGTACGCTGCGGCGGCAGCCGCGACTCGCATGTTACCGCCGCGCGCACAGCGCGGTGGTCACTTAGGTAAGTATCCACCGGGGTAGCGACTACCATCCCTGGTAGTCTGTTGCTGTATACATGATCGAGACTGGTCGCGGATACACCACTCACTCGCGTAGGAAAGTCGACTACGTTTGTGAAGTTATGGGCCAACAACAAATCACTCATCTGCTTTTTTATAGGGCATTTATCGTTCAGCCAATTTATGTTAAAATCTCCCGTTATTATGAAAGTTTTGTCACTATCGCTGACCCGTTCAAGAAGACGTTCAAAATGCGTGAGAAAACTAGTAGAACTGATTTGGTTAGTTCTATAAATACACAACACTATCATATTATAATCTAGTAGTTCAATTGCGGAAATTTCGCAATATAGTTCGGTCGACAGTTGTACATAATCGAGGCACTCGACTGCCCTAATGCCGTTTTTACTGAATAAGCAGGAACCACCATGCGCTGTCATCTTCCTACAAAAACTTGAAGTTAAAGTGTAGCCGTCTATGTTAACACATTTGAGATTGTCTTCACTTAACCAGTTATATGCCGGATTCCTACTGGCTAAAACCACTGGAGCGGTCATCTTCGGCACCGAAGGGGGCCTCCAGCTCTCCGTCAGATCACACTAAAGCCGCCCATAGGTGCCACGCCTTTAGGCACATCACAGAGGGGATGACCGTAAAGCGGTCACCCCCTCTAGCGGAGGGAAGGCGACTGTAAAAAGGTAGCCTTCCAGGTACATCTCAGGGAGGATTGTAAAGGATCCCCCCAAGCCTCGCCGTGCGCACTGCTGCGCATACGTGCACGTGATCACGTGCGCACCACTGTCTTCCCGCGGGTCGCTCAGTGTGAGCACGCAGACTCCCCAATCTGCACGCAGAGTCTTTCTCCGTGCGGAATCGGCTCTCTCCTGATCCCGCTCTACAGTCTCCTTCTGGAGCATGACGCTCTCGCAGAAGGAGACCACAGCACTCCAATTTTCATGCTCTGCCAACATAGCCGACACTACTGCCGGCAGAAAGATATCTTGCCCAATCCTATTGACCAGGATTCCACCGCTCGGGCGCCCACGCAGTGCAATCTTCGAGCGTGTGCTGTCGCTTCCACAATGGTGGTACTGTGCTGTAACCTCGCGTCCTATTCTGTGCAGGTACGCACCGAAACAACCGTGACTGATGAACAATTGCGTCAGACGGTAGGTGATGCGCTCCCTCCTTTCTGAGCGTGGCTCCGAAGAGTAGCAGGATGGCTTGGTTGTAAACTGCAACCATAGGCGATGTCGCCACATCTTGAGTGCGCACCGTCGAGCCAGCTGCCTCATTCTGTCGAAGGCCCCTGAAGGCACGCTTTTGCCGCTTTGGCGGAGGGAGCGTATCTGATCATAGACCCACGCATCCGTCCCCACCTTCATGTTAAAAGGCGGAACGCATGCTAGGAGAGTTGCCGCCTCGTAGGACACTGTCCTGTATCCCCTTGGGATCCGTACAGCAACTCTGCGCTGCAGACCGTAAAGTTTGTTTCTGCATAGCTGGACGCCTGACAGCCGGGATGACCATACAGGCGCCCCGTAGAGGGCCACAGACCGCACGATACCCCCATAGAGACGGCGAACTTCCTCGCTCGGTCCCCCGAGATTGGGCAGCACCCGGTGTAACGCACCCGCTACCCTCTCGACTCGGGGGACAAGGCGCCCGAAGTGTTCTTCGAAGCCCCAACGACTGTCCAGGGTAAGCCCATGCTTCATGTACTGGCCCACCCTGATTTCATCAATCCACGAAATGGGTGGTTCTCTGCTCCGCGGCAGTTTGTAGGAACCATAGCGCCTCGGTTTTTTGAGGCGCTATCGGCTGACCCAGAGAGTTTATTTTGGCTACAACAATTGCCGCTGGCCAACGCAAGAGTGGCATCAGCGTAACAGACCAAGCTGACCCCAGTGGGGAGACTGACACGCAGGGCTGCGTCGTAGGTGAGGTTCCATAAGATAGGGCTGAGAACCGACCCCTGTGGAACCTGTGCCTATCACGTAGATAGGTCGCTATGATGCCCTGCAGGTAGGTGGGGCATCGATGATGGACTAGTGCCCCCCTAATCGCGCCCCACAGGATGGAGTTAAAGACGTTGACGATGTCTAGACTGACCGCCAATGCCACCCCACCCCACTGGGACACTGCCTGTTCCGACAGCGAGCGGACGGAAAGAGTCGCGTTGATGGTGGACCGCCGCTGCTGGAAGCCATACTGACTTTCGGCCAGGTCGGGGCCTACTCGACAGGTGCACAACGAGTCTTCGGGTTATATTATTCTTTCGAATAGCTTCGAAGCCTCGGCGAGCAGGCAAATGGGACGGTATGCAGAGGGAGACTCTGTGGCCATTGCTTCATTCTTCAAGAGAACCAATCCGGCTTCCTTGCCGGACTTGGACGGGGACACACTACGACAGAGGCAGCTGGTGATCAGCCGCCTCAAGCGGTCCCCAAGCGACTGCAGTGCATACACCCACGCTCAGCCCGAAATGCCGTCTGGACCCGGTGCAGTGTTGCGACTCTTCAGGCGACCCATGGCTCAGGCCAGCTCCCCTTCCGCAACCCCCAACTTCTCGGCCCAGTCCGAGGCAATCGGGGGTAGAGAGGGACCAGGTCGGTCCCGGACCGCCGGAAAGAGCGTTGAAAGTGCTCTCTCCAGCAAATCGGTAATTCGGTAGGGTCTCCCTCACGGATGCCTGTCCAGTCGCTCCAGCAGCTCGCTCCAGACCCGAGCCTTCACCTCGCGAATTGCGCTATGTAGCGACTTCATGGCCGCCCGGTAGGCCAGATAGGCCTCGGCAGTCTCTCCAGCTGTAGCCCTACGCTAGCTTCGTTGGTACCGGCGGCGGGATGCCAGGCAGACTGCGCGTAACTGAGCGATCTCCTCCGACCACCAGTAAGTACACTGCCGTACACCGGGAGCGGCTGGTAATACATGTACCCAACAGTTTTTTTAACGTCGCCCCACACTTTTATTTCTCCTGTGTCATGGGTGCAATTTACAGACATGCACAAACACCCAGATCCGAAACAACTATCTGTAGATCATACAAATATTTGTTCCGTGCGTGGATTGAACCTGCGACACGTTGCGCAGATCCAGTCGTTAGCCGCTGGGTCAACCGTGCCGTGTATCTATGGGATGCCTTTGTCCAGCAGTGGATGTCCTATTGCTGAAATAATGTCAACATGTGTAAATATGTATATGGGATTTATCGAAATTGGCATTGAAATTGAAGCATTAATTTTCGGTGCGAATGTAATGTACTGAAATAGTTAGATTTTAGTCCTATCGCATATTATTATCCGTTATCATGCTCGACTGATTTGTGCCTCGCTCGTAAGCGAGTAATTTATTCATGGATTGTCATTCATGCATGCTCTAAAGCAGTTAACACTAACTAAACTAACCTTTAGCAAACTGAACGTGAAATAGCTTTGTTTTTACCCGACTACGGCGAAGCAAAAAGGAGGGTTATGATTTTGACCGGTATGTATGTATGTGGGTATGTATGTATGTTCATCTGTTCACTGAGATCGCCTAAAAGACTCATCGCATTTTGATGAGAAATGAGACGTCGTTGGAAGCATCGTGCTATCCCGCAGGTTATAACTCTATATGGTGTCACATAAAATTCAACATGGCGGTTCATAGTGGACATAAACTACTACCAAAAAAGTATAAAATATCGTATTTGCTATCCAATGAAAAATCTTAACGAGTATATTCCGAGAATACATAGATTATATATAATTACACATATGTTAACCTACTATCTTTTTCATTTTTAAGTCCAGTCAAGATGGCTAAAACGCTTGTCCAACAACGTTCTCCAACCCCAAAATATTTTAAATAAAAATAAGTTTATAAAACTAAAACCTGACTATGGAAAAGCACAAAACATCTTTGAATTTTATTTTCACAAAACTGTATTAAACTACCTAATACTTATTAAAGTATTCGTTTAATATTTCTCTTAGTTGAAGGCCGAGAAACGTTAGTTGTGCTTTGTGTGTGTCCTGCTGATACTCGAGTGATCCGATACACGTTGGCGCCGTGTATCGGATCGCTGAGTTGCTCTACAATATGGTAGGGCTGAGCTGTGATCTTACGAGGACCTGGAGCTCCCCTTCGGTGCCGAAGATGACCGCTCCAGTGGTTTTAGCCGGTAGGAGTCCGGCATACCCCGTCACCCTTCCCCGGGGCGAAGGAAGTTCCATGTAGAATTTCCATTAGACATCAATAAAAAAAATAAAAAA
The DNA here is from genome assembly GCA_947459985.1 of Diloba caeruleocephala. Lineage (NCBI taxonomy): Eukaryota > Metazoa > Arthropoda > Insecta > Lepidoptera > Noctuidae > Diloba > Diloba caeruleocephala. The sequence goes on from OX381613.1 coordinate 6,715,473, forward strand.
AAAGGTCTGAGCGACGCTGTTGCATGGGTACCGTCTGTTAGGACTGGTCAGACGCTCATGCTGTCATGACAACTTAATCATTAACTTCAATAAATATTAAATTAGACTTGTTTAGACTTTATGAACTTTAGACTCTTTTCTCCTATATTGTCTTCACATAACCTTAATTTCGAGAACAATAGAATAGAATATACTTTATTCTACACCATTTGGATCTGAAAAAGAAAACTTAAATATTAATACAATGTACAATGTGCGGTCTTATCGCTAAAAGCTTTTCAAGCTATCAAAGAATTCTTGACAACATTAGGATGGACAAGAAAGTCACAAAATATAATAATGAGGTAGTCCGTGGTGTATGGATAAGAAGATGTAGTACTAAATATTTAAAACAAATCTCAATATAATAGATACATACATAAATACATACATTTTAGGTAATTATGAATACAGAAAAGTGATATAGTAAAATAAAAAGCAATGTGATAACAATGAAATACCATAGAACATAGAACCTCAGAATGCCACCACCCCATTTCATCCCGTGGGTGTCGTAAAAGTCGACTAAGGAATTAACCGGAGGATGGGCAGCAGCGTCCTTCGAGTACATTAACAACTCAACTGCGATCGCCAACCCGTCTGCCAAGCGTGGCGATTATGGCAAATCCCCCCAATGAGCACACAACACACCATATCGGTCGTTGTGGTGATCTTTGGGGGAGGCCTGTGTCCAGCAGTGGATTTCATTCGGCCGAAATGAATGAAACCATAGACAAATTACTCATTTAAGAGGACAGATAATGTTCTTTTACAAATTTTTTAAAGGAGGGTAATGAGTTGGCAGCTCTCACTGACACTGGCAATGCATTCCACAACCGTATAACCTGAACTGTAAAAGATTTATCGAAGAATTTGGTGGAATGTATTGGCATCTGAAGTCTCAAGTTCTCCGATGATCTTTAGTATCTAACAATGTAGTCAAACATAGTAACATGTTATGATTTCTATTTCTTGCCCGTTCTTCTCGATAGGATATCATCATTTTGGAACGCGGCAGCTAAAGTCTGACTATACATAAGTGCCTGTAAATAGTTATAAATAAAAATATTTGTCAAAAGTTTCAAGTGAAAATGGTCAAGCAGTAATAAAAGTAAGATTACATTCTGAAACTTAGATAGTCAGAGATACTAACAACTATAAAACAGAGTACTAAATAAATCATGAAATTTAACATTTTTTTTTCGACACTCATTTTACCGAAACTGGAATATATTTCAGATATAAACGATAGTCACGAACTCTCAGAAAATAGTAAGTGGAACTTTATATCACATGAAAAGAGATTTTCTGAGTAACCATATAGATAACTGTGAACAATGCACGCTATATTTTACCTGTCTATGTCATTGAGCTATTATGTACTAGGTACTAGAGGAGACACGTGCATTGCGGCGCTATGTATCCAGTAATGGAAAAAAATCGGAAAAAATAGTCACTTTTTTTGGGACCTTGAGAATTTGATGTTATGAAACGAAAGAGAGACAACTTTATATGTATGGTAGTGAGAAAATCTGATTAAACACGTTTCTATATATATTTCTCTTGCCGTCTCTCTGATGGCCGTTGCCAAAAAGCCAATCTTTTAGTCACTGCGCCAACCGTGCTGAAAAATTATGATTGATGCCGTGCGGTGCTCGAGGACGTCCTTCGAGTAAACTAATTACAACTCATCTCACGCAAGCGCCAAGAGTGACGTTTATGCCAAAACCCCCAATGAGCTCTCAAAATACCCAGGCGGGTCTTTGAGGTGTGTCCAGCAGTGGACTTTACTCCACTGCAATGATGATCATGATGAAATTTAATTCAATATTTAGTTATTTACTTAGTCTTTGGTTTAATGTCGTATTATATTCGTAATATTTTACACAGTTATTGATTTGTATTTAAATAAAACAATACTTGTCAATAAACTAAAAAACTGTCTTTTAGATCGGAATGCTGGGGAATTTCCACCCTACCGGAACGTTCACATAGGAAGTGTAAAAAAAGATAAACCATACAATATTAATGTTTTAATAAAATTCCACGTGAACAACATAATTATAATATATATTTACCATACACAATGTAAGTATGTATTTTGAAGAAATTGACCAGAGTTTTCTGCCTGTTTACTTTTTTTGACTCTGGTAACACCATTATAATAATACGCTTTGAAACGAATCACATCACGTATGTTAAAGATTTTTGTTTTTTCCTGACGTTTCGAACACTGCACCAGGAATGCTGCTGCTGTGTGAAAAGTGTTTCATTATAATAAGTAATAATCGCGAAAACATAAGACATTACTGGTAACACCGCTTCCAGTCTCAGTCAGTCAGTCAAGCATCAAGGCCCATATAAGAAAATACAATATCTAATAAGAATATAAGATCATTTGATTGACTGAACATCTTAGATGCAGAGTATAGAGTGACACAATCACTTATTGTTACGTTTCAGCCGTGACCCCTTTACGTAAAAGAAAATATTGATATTGATTACAAGATTTCCTCTAAGCTTCGTATAATATACGTATATTAGATTTCAGATGTCCTCGTTAAGCTTTCACCGCTAAAAGTATGTCCCAAATCGGTTGAGTGGTTTTGTAGGTTACACAATATAGCTACCCATTACCATGATAAGTTTTTTAGTTCTTGTAGAATATAACCTTCTTTCCGCAATTACGTCCCTTTTAAATGTACCTTATGTTTACCTTTCTTTTGTCCGTGTGCTGTCCGGATTAAGAATCTCTATTCCGTATTCTCCCGTGGCTGCTGTAAAAGGCGACTAAGCGATTCTAAGCCATGGCTGGGCAGCAGCGTCTTCTGAGGAACAGCAGCCATTCTGCGCCCACCAATCCTGGTAAATACTGGCAAATTCCCCCCAAAATGCCCGTGGAAGGCATGGAACCGGTCGATGTGGAATTCGATGGGGGAGGCCTTTGTGAACAAACTGCTGAAGCAGTGGACGTTCTTTTGACTGATACGATGACAATTATAATGATGTTGCAGTAAAAAAAAAAACAGCAATTGCGAGTCAGTCGGTGATGAGTGTTCTATACTATCAGTTGTATTTGACATAGATAAGAAACTATCTTTTTAATGTGAAAAAATCTATGTGCAATTTTCTTTCAATAAACTTTATACATTCAATATTCTGAAAATTGTTGTTAGATATAAGCTGGGGACAGCATTACTGTCGACAGTGATAAAATAGAAGTAAAAATAAACAATACAGCGTTAGTTAGCCGAACCGAAAGCGAAGATGCGTATACATTATGACGATTGAACGGGATGGTGTCGCGGTGTCGGCGAGTTTTGAACTCACAACTCAGTGCATAAGTAGCGAGTACGTAAACCTCCGCACCACCAAAACACAAAGTATATTCAGTCATATTTCTATGAGAGTACCATCTACTTATCTAACACCCTCACACACTAAGATTAACGACCCTGTAGTATCATGGTGATAAAACTTGACCCCTGAAAGCACGTAAGCCGAATAGTAAATGACCATCCTGACAGGTTTCGTTTTTTATGGTACTCCCCTACATGACACACTTTTTATTATAAACGTGAGTCCCTGTAGCTTTCCTTCGCTTTTGAAGCAGGAAATAAATTGTGTATACCTACTTTATCTACGTTAGGAAAACATGTAAGTATGTCTTCAATGACGAAGAGGAATTTCGATAGTGCTGCTACACAATAGAAAAGCCATATACTTGTCACTTGTTTATGGAATTCCAAGTGCTTTTCGAGCGTCCACTTTACTTGACTACTCAAGCTCAAACTGGTATACATTTATACCAGTTATTCCATTCATGATAGATATAAATGTGTGGGGATATGCAAGATCACGTAAAACCTGTGCCTTTGTCGTAGGCCATAAGCGATATTCCCATGATTACCACGCTTGGCAGATAGATTGGTGATTTCAGTATGTTGTTATTAGCGGTAGGGAGGACGCTGCTACCTCTATCCTTTTGATTTCAACCCATAGTCGCCTTTTACTACACCCAAGGATGGACATAGGTGGTCTATTCTTTGCTTTCCACACGTGTTATATGTGAATGTAAGTATATAGAAAGAAAGAAAGATTTATTTTGATCACAACACAGAGACACGATTGTAAAAACAGGGACATAGATAACAATATTTAAAAATATAAAAATGTACAAGTCCAAATAAAACTAACGTAAACCTTCGTAGGTACCTAATAATATATGTCTCACGGTTGGACCAAATAGGTGTCCAGATCAGCTTCATGCCAGGCTTAAGTGCCGGACGCTGGTTTTCATCTGGAACCTTATGTACACCACGGATGTCAATGTCACGCATGACATAATACAAAATGTATTATGATTTATGTTGTGTGTAATGAATGCACGAATGGAGTGTGTAATAATTGTGCTGAGTATCAGTGTAGTAAATAAGAAATGAAGAAAGTTATTTGTTTATAATGTATTAAAAAGAATACGTACTTATCTAATAATATTAAGGCCTATTTATTATTAATATTCCTTTTAAAAATGTATACATGTCATCGATGGGAATGAGAGCATCCCTCATGGCAGAATTAAGCGAATCCAATCCAAGCAGGTATATATATGTATATATATATATATATATATATATATATATATAGTGTAGTGTTTATATTGTTTATGTATAGTATTTTAAGGTTTTATATTGTATTTCTATATTGTTTATTGTTTTGTTGTATGTATTAGTTTATAAGATTAAAGTGTATCTGTGTATTTTTTTTACTATGGGCCTTAGTCGCCTGAAAATTTCTACCTGATATATATATATATATATATATATATCAGGTAGAACTAAAAACTGTGCTTTATTTAATGTAAGCAATATACGTATATATACGTGCCGTGTGGTGCCGGCTCAGAATGCCACCACCCCATCTCCTCCCATGGGTGTCGTAAAGTCGGTCGTTGTGGACATCTTTGGGGGAGGCCTGTGTCCAGCAGTGGACTCCATTCAGCCGAAATGAATATACGTATTTATGCATGTATAGTATGTGCATACGTGCAGGCCTCGCGGTCATATATATATCGCACTTATGTCCGTCCACCGGCTTGGCATCGGAGCGTAGAGCGTACGGGGTTTATTGGTTTGCGTTTATTATTATGGAACAGCGTCCACTAGATCGACAAAACCGCACCGGACGTTTCGCCTTGTAAAAATGCGGACGTTACGATGCCGACGCTCCGTACGCTCCGACGAGCCTGTGTACGCTCAGCTTAAAAATAAAGAAAAAAATGAATATAGACGATATAGCTAGGATGCTATTCGCGTAAATTTTAGAAAATATAACGATGAAAATTGTATCAAGGTGTAGACATAAAACAATAATTTTGTCAACAAGCCTGTCGGTATGACCGTAATAATTCTGTTCACCAGTTTTAAATATAGTTTATTTACATTAAAACGTTATATTTAAGTCGCGTAGATCAATAGGTTCAAGGTCAACAAGCTAGGTTAACACGAATGACCTTCTAACTACACTAAAATAATAGGTTGTAGCTATACGGTGACTTAGATATGAAGGGACAAGAAGGGAAGTCTAACATTTAAGGTTAATTGTAAATGTATGACATATCGTTCAAAATGGACGTGATCTTGAACACAGACAATGAGAATCTTCACCGGTTTTGCATGCAATGTATACTTTCTTCCTTCCTACTTCCTATTAGTCATTCGTGGATTTATTATTGAGTGGAATTTCTCTAAAAGGAACCCTTTATATAACGTTTTGAATGAATCATAGGAAAAGCCCATTTGAAACGAATCGAATCGAATGAATGATGAAGGTCGCTGGGAGTCGTTGGATGAGGGCGGCATGTAACCGCTCGTTATGGCAATCTAATGGGAGGCCTTTGTTCAGCAGTAGACGTCCTGTCGCTGATATGATGATGATGATAATGAATGATAAAGTTTGTGGGATTTACGAAAACTGTCGATGTTACTCTTATGTTCCTATAGCTAAAAATATGTTTTGCTGACATTTAAAACATGAGTACGCTCCATTGTTGCGGATGCTGATGTGGATATTCACTAAACTCTAAATGGGATGCCCCCTTGGCAGAAACGGCGGCGCGCACGCAATCACATGCCACCGTGTGCGTAGCTCAGAGCACGGTGAGGCTTGGGGGGGATCCTTTAAAATCCTCTCCAAGAATCGCTTTACAGTCATCCTCTCCGTGATGCCTAAAGGTGTGGCACCAATGGGTGGCTCTAGTGTGATCTTACGAGGACCTAGAGCCTGCCTTCGGTGCCAAAGATGACCGCTCCAGTGGTTTTAGCCGGTGGGAGTCCGACACACCCCTTCGCCCTTCCCCGGAGCGAAGGAAGTTCATGTAGAATTTCCACTGACACAAATAAAAAATAAAAGGATTGATAACCAACAGTAAACCCTGGGGTGTGTGCAACAAGCTGAATACCGGATGCAATGGCGCAATTTGGGAAAGTCAGCAAACTTATATACAAATGCAGTAAACTTCGATAAATGGATTTGGTTAATTGAGCAATCCATTAAATAATAATACCATACTATTATCTTACATTAGCAGCCATCATACCACCATAGGCCTCCATTCGTTTGTGCCTTCCAATCCTATGTTCTGTAAGGTGGACCTATCTACGACCTGCCCCTTTTTCCGTCATATTGTCACATCGATTCTGGAAAGTATTTAACATTTCAAACTGTATTGCGTTAATGTTGTTACCTTTTACGATTAGTATTTATAAGTATTATAATAGTTGTTAGTTTTTGAATCCTGTGCGTAATTTTATCTGTTTTTCTTTCTAATTTAGATATTTCTGCAACGGACCAATAAATCCTTTTATCCGGCAGATCTTACTAAGTACTAATGCCATGTGGTGCCGGCTACGAATAGCACCAACCCATGGGTGTCGTATCAGGCAACTATGGGATTAGCCAGAGGATGGGAAGTAGCGTCCTTCGAGTACATTAACAACTCAACTGCGATCGCCAACCCGCCTGCCAAGCGTAGCAATTATGGCAAACCCCAACGAGTTTACAACACACCCAGACGTATCATTGCGGCGATTTTCGGGGCAAGCCTACGTCCAGCATGACTAATACCTAATACCTGAGACGGGTTTTTGCGTTATTGGTATTGTCATTGATCCCCACAAGCTAAGCTAAATGCGAAAATCTTAACAGTGTATTCAAAACGTTTAGATAAAAGATCATTACTAAATATCTGGCCTTCGTCCGGCAGTTGAACATTCAAGTAGATCTGTTACTGCTCTATTATTTTATTCCATGCATTATTGCCAGCTTATAGCACTATTTAAGATAAGCATACTATCACAATAAACCGATCGTTAGCTATGAAGTATTAGGTCAGTTCCCCGTTTGTTACCACATGCATATTATAACCATTATGACGTCATGAGCTAGTGAATGAAACTTAGTAATAAATAATATAGTCAATCGTATAAGGCCGATGCCCTTATATTGATCCAACTGCGGTTTTCACATTTGATATTTTACCGCTTAAAGGCGTGCAAAGGGACTTTCATATCAACTTTATATGTATGTGACGATGATCAGATCAGTAGCTAAGCCTTACACTCGTATGTCATTAGTCCTGCCATGCATACCGTGTGGTGCCGGCTAAAAATACCACCATCCCCTCTCATCCCGTGGGTGTCGTAAAAAGTGACTGTGAGATTAGACGGAGGATGGGCAGCAGCGTCCTTCGAGTACATTCATAACTTAACTGCGGTCGCCAACCCGTCTGCAAAGCGTGGCGATTATGGCAAAACCCCCCAATAAGCACACAACAGAAATCCATACCGGTCGTTGTGGCAATCTTTAAGCGTCCCTGGCTTCTGTACAGCAGTGGACGTTTTGCGGCTGAATTGATGATGAATTTTTCACCAAAATATCTATTTACTTTTTAATACAGAGGCAACCCAGAACAGTTGGAGGTCAACTATGTTACACCAAACATCTCCGCAGTACCTGTCTCGCACTCGGTCATTATACGAAACTTGAGCATATGTAAGTTGCAAGTGTACATTATAGCGTGTTTCTTTATAAGTATGACTTTTTATCTAATTTTTAATGGGATTGCTACTCTAACACATTGGAGTGCTGCACGTAATTGATTTAATCGGCTTCCATATACCTTTTTTTTATTGGTCCCCAGTGAAAATTCTTCATGAACTTCCTCCGCCCCAGGGAAGGGCGAAGAGGCATGCCGGACTCCTACCAGCTATAACCACTGAACCGTTCATCTTCGGCACCAAAAGGGCCCCAGGTCCTCGTAAGATCACACTAGAGCCGCCCATTGATGCCGCGCCTTTAGGCACATCTCGGAGGGGATGACTGTAAAAAGGTCTGCCCCCAGGCACTTCTCGGGAAGGATTGTAAAGGATCCCCCAAGCCTCGCTGTGCGCTGTGTTGCGCACACGGCTTGTGAACCCGTCTTCCCGGGGGTCGCTCGATGAGCATGCAGTCTCCCTAATCTGCGCGCCCGTGACCCCCGTGCCCCCCCACCATGAAGCGACGGTATGGGGCGCTTCCATATAACTATTATTATTATGATTGATTATGATCTTCGCAACATTGTATTAAAATCATATAGAAAAGTCATGTAGAAGAAATATGCGGTAAATAGCAAGAACACTCTCATCATATCGGCCATTTATACGTCCACTGCTGAACAAAGGCCTCCCCCATAGATTTTCACAACTGTGTCATCATTCTGGGGGGTATTTGCCAATACTCACCACGCTTGGCAGGCGGGTTGGTGAGCGCAGTATGGCTAACGTTTCACAGAAGGGACGCTGCTGCCCATCCCTCTGGTTTAGATTCCCTTAGTCGCCTTTTACGACATCCACGGGAGGAGATGGAGTGGTGCTATATTCTTAATCCGGACACCACACGGGACAAGAACACTCTAAGAGAACGCAATAACTAAACCCACCTTTATCATAAGCAGGGAAACTCCAGATTTCAGAAAAAATAAATACTCTCATTCAAACTTATCAATATTAATATTTATGAATAACATGTATGAACGCCTCAGCACACAGTAATTTTGGCCACAAGCCAACATTATTTACCTAAACGGATAGTGTGCCATAGATAAAAATCTTTGTAACGACTTGTTCGACGAACGCGTAGGCGCAGCATCCATCCAATAAAGATCGGATTTTCTGGCATTTTGATTTATAGATACGATATTAGCAAAATCTTTAGTATAAACTTTGTCGAATATTATTTATAGACGGAATACAGCAGTAAATACTGTAATCATTTCGGCCGAATAAAATCCACTGCTGGACGCAGGCCTCCCCCAAAGTCGCCACAACCACCGATCTGGGTATGTTGTGTGCTCTTTGGGGGGTTTTGCCATAATCGCCACGCTTGGCAGGCGAGTTGGCGATCGCGGTTGAGTTATTAATGTACTCTAAGGACGCTGTTGCCCATCCTCTGGCGACCCCTTAGTCACCTTTTACGACACCCACGGGATGAGATGGGTTGGTGCTATTCGTAGCCGGCACCACGTAGCATACGGATATTATAATGCCATACAAAAGAAAATACTGGATATTTCAGAAATTTTGATTTTGAAAAATACGGATCGAACGGGGATATAGGACAGTGTCCTACGAGGCGGCAACTCTCCTGGCGCGCTTACCGCCTTTTGACACCCTGGTGGAGACGGATGCGTTGGTCTATGATCAGACACGCTCCCTCCGCCAGAGTGGCAAAAGCGTGCCTCCAGGGGCGTTCGACAGGATAAGGCGGCTGGCTCGACGGTACGCTCTGGAGATGTGGCGACATCGCCTTCAGATGCAGTTCGCGACTAAACGCGTCGTCGAGGCCATCCTGCCTCTCTTCGGAGCTTGTCTCAAAAGGAGCGAGCGCGTTACCTACCACCTGACGCAGGGGTTCACCGGTCACGGTTGTTTCGGTGTGTACCTGCACAGGATAAGACGTGAGGCCACAGCACAGTGCCACCATTGTGGAAGTGACCAAGATACCACACAGTACACGCTCGAGGAGTGCCCTGCGTGTGTTACCGAGCGGCGGATCCTGGTCGATCAGATCGGGCAAGATCTCTCTCTGCCGGCAGTAAAGTCGGCTATGTTGGCAGAGCATAAAATTTGGAGTGCAGTGGTCGCAAGAGCGTCATGCTCCAGAAGGAGACTGCAGAGCGGGATCGAGAGAGGGCCGTTCCCGCACGGAGAAGGACAAGACGGCGCCGGGGTAACAACCACCCCGGCTCCCGGGTCCAAGGAGGCCTTGGGAGTCGCGGACACGCAGATTGAGGAATCTGTGTGCTCACACAGAGCGACCCCCGGGAAGACGGTGGTGCGCACGTGGTCACGTGCCGCCGTATGCTTAGCACAGCGCACAGCGAGGCTTGGGGGGATCCTTTACAAGCGTAGTGGGCGGCTTAACCGCTAGTATAATAAATCCTATTAATCGTTGTTTCATATGTTTTAATTATATATAGCCATAAGAACAAAAAGATAAGTCAGGAAGTAAGACATAACAAGCGAACATGTTGAGACTAACAATACTCGTAGCCTCATTCGGGCTTTCAATGAAACCGCACCTTTGATTACTCACTCAGAAAGCCTGTGACCCCTTTTCTTTGATGCTATTCAGAAGTTACTTGGCAGAAGTATCGGTCAAAACAAAGCGTTACACTATCACGAACTGATGGCTTCAATTCCGGTATAATAAGAGATTTATACAATCTAGGTACTGGCCAAAACACTTCTTACCCGAAATCCTGGGGCCGCCTCGTCACTCGTGAGAATACGTAATGGGGACTGAAAATTTCGGGAATCAAGGAAGTGACACAACATTACTATTTAAAAATGTATTTATTGCTTTTCGAAGTATTATCCGCGAAATTTGACACATTTTTCCATACGATGGAACCAATCATTGAAGCAACCATTCCATTCGGAAATTGGGGTCTCCAAAATGGCCGTTTTGTAGGCGTCCACAGCTTCTTTAGGTGATGAAAATCTCTGTCCACGCAATTTATTCTTTATTTTAGGAAAAGTATAGAAATCATTAGGGCTTAGGTCGGGGCTGTACGGCGGATGGTCTAATAATTCTATGTTTTCTTGTTCTAAAAACTCTTTTGTTCTGTGCGCGGTGTGAGAACTCGCATTGTCGTGATGGAGGATGATGCGGCGGTTGCAGTTCTCTCTACGGAGTTCAGAAACGACCTGTGGCAAACAAATGCTAGCATACCATTCTGCATTAACCGTTCTTTGTCCCTCAAGAGGAATAGTCGTAACATGGCCGGTTTTGGAGACAAACGTGGCCACCATTTTTTTTGCAACACTCCGTGAACGAACAATTTTTGTTGGCTTTAACTCATTTTCGAACACCCAAACTCGTGACTGGTTTTTTGTTTCGGGTTCGTACGCATATATCCAGGATTCGTCACCTGATACGATGTTGTATACAGCAAGATTATTTGTATTTGACTCATGCCAATGTCTAAAGTTGCCTGAATTTCGCGGTATGTCACATGTCGATCTTCCTCAATCAGCTTACGCACAGCATCAACGTTTTCTTGGGTGACTGCAGTTTTTGGACGACCTTGACGAGGATCATCACTGAGCTTGACACGTCCACGTTGAAATTCAGCAAACCAGCGATAAATTGTGGTTTTGGATGGGGCTTCATCACCAAATGCAGAAATCATCCGGTCAACACACTGTTTTTGTGTTAAACCACTTCGAAAGTCATAATAAATCATCGCTCTTGAATTTTCTCGAGTCAATTCCATTTTCTCAACGACTAAACAAGTTTGACAAAACCTTGTGACAAGACCGTGAATCTTTTTTAAAATAAATAAATGGTATTCGATTTGTAAAACCAAGGAGCTTTCAATTAAAAAGATTTTAATATGACAGGAACAGTGGAAATATTCCATTCCCGATACTTTTAGTGCAGCCTATGTACAAAATCCCTATATGGCTTGCCGCGGTCTATCTCTTTTTCTTCGTCCATGGTGAAGTAGCAACCATTTTCACATGCTTCATCATTCATCATTTTTCGAGTTTTTCTAGTACTACATGCCATGCTTAAGACTTAGATCGACTACGCAATGTTCCCTGCAAGGGATACTCCGCCAAGATAGCACCTTCCACTGCGCTCAGCGCCGAAGATGGCGATGACGACGTACCCGAAATGCCCCGGGAAGGGCTAAGAGCAGAGGTGCTACGCGCCCAAGCCAAAAACACCACCCCAAGGCCCGATGCCATACCTTGACGCAAATGGGGATCGTGCGGTCCATAGCCCTTCATGGGGTCCCCGTGTGGGCAGTCTCCCTGGGGCCCCTACGTATAGCTATACTGTGGAAGCAGCAGCCAGCAATGCCCTCACGGTGATAAGGAGATATCATCTCGTATGAGGCTGGGAGCCTCTTTGCCGGATCACCGCACTGGGTTCTGGAAGCGAGAGCCTCGCGGTCGGATATCGGTGGCGTGGGAAGGCGAACGGGCATTGCCTCCAGAGACCGAGCTACGGCGGATCCTAGTAGTGGAATGAAAGGAGCGACCTGTGCAACCCAATGCTGGAAATTAACTGGAAAGACAGCATAACCCTCATCTTCAAGCTGACGCAGATACTTTCGGGACATGGGTACTCCGGGAAGTATCTGTGTTGCATGGGCCGGGAAGAGACGCCTGGTTGTCTATATTATTTAACTTGTTGAGTAATAAACAGTTAAATTTCTTTGACATTTCTGCACTTTGTGTTGAGGATACCTGATTTATTTCTGTGTGTGTGTGTAGTTGGGCTAGTTCGAGCGAAAGCAATTACAGGGACCCTGTGTAATGCTTGTCAAGACGTGGAATTATGACTTTCGCAAAACGCAGTGCCCAGTCCAGTGTTGAAACGTGAAAATGAAAATAAAATTAGTAGAATTGGTAAGTAGTTACCTAAATCGATTTTAGTTTAAGTAAATTCAGTGTTAAGAAAAGTAGTAGCCTTCCTGAATTATAACATAAAAACCTTTAGAATAATAATAACCATCACAACGCGCTTTTTCTTTCCAAAACAAAGTACTTATTACAAATGAAGCCAATTAGCCCAATGCTTATAAAATGCCTTCGAATGAGCAACGTTACAATTAAGTTCAAAAAAACATTTAATTTGCGAATTACCTACTCCATTAGAACAGTAAGTACAAGGAGTGGAGTAGGTTATTCGCAAATTAAACTTTTGTTGCGTTTCCGTCATTATTAAAACTATTTATGATCTATGTTTTTGGATCGTTCTTAAAATCGTTCGATTACTATACTAGACTAGACTAGACTATGTAAGTATTACTACTGACTTATTTAATTTGATAACGTCCGCACGGGTCTCTAGGAGCGCTGAAAATTACATTTTTATACCTTAGTTAGAAATAGTTATTACAGATTACAACCAATTTAATTCGTTTAATTTTTATTTATATGAAAAATTTCATTACGCGAATGAACATACGGTAATAAATTTATCATAACTATAATACGACGACATAGTAAATATATCTATAAAAATAAATAAAATTGACGTGTCTGTTTGTAATATCAAAATAACAGCATTTTATTCTTATGAAACTAACTCTAACTCATATGAAAGTATATACGGTACCTACAACAAAAATCCTTTTTATTTTGTCTGTCTGTCTGTCTGTTTGTTCCCGCTAATCTCCGAAATGACTGAACTGATTTCTACTGGACTTCCACTGGCAGATAGCTAATCTTATAAGGAATAATTTACCATACTTTTATTTTAGAAAAATAGTTAGGGTACCGCGCAAAAAAATTAAAACCCATGAAATCCAATAAACACTATATCAAGTGTCTGTGCCGAAGTACTCTAAATTATTCATAAATAATCCAATTTATTTGAAATTAAACCGCGGGTGAAACTGCGGGTCCCAGCTAGTCAAAACTATATAATGTCATGCATTACTACTAAACTAATTACTTACTGAGAATTATTGTTCCCCAGTTCATCGTAGCGGAAGCACGATCGTCCATTTTGATTTGAGTTAAAATATCCTCTTATTCTATTTAGACAACAAAACTTAAACCCACCTAACTGATGCAATAAAGATTGTTATGCTTCGTAGTGCTCCTCACTACGCAGGTACCTACTTCATACTTTCTTCGATTTTTATTAGGAATATAGAAAGAGATCTCCATATCACCTTAAAAAGCCCTACGTCAAATAGATACAATCCCTTGAAGTAAAAGAGTAGACAGGCGCCGCGCCGGGGTGAAACGCCCCACGATCAGTACCCCTACCCTCTAGGTTTATAAGAAATAAAATGTTTGATATCTCTGATTTTATAGCTATTGTGCTATCAGAACGCACTTCTAATAACTTTTACGGCATTAGAAGAACGGCGTTTACGAATGATTTTAAGATGATCTTATGATACTTATACTGTTTTTAATCATCATCACCATCATATTGGACGAATTAAGTCCACTACTGGACACTTGCCTCCCCGAAAGATCGCCACAACCACCGAGCCACGCTTGACAAGCGCGATGGCGATCGCAATTGAGGTGTAAATATACTTGGAGGACGCTGCTTTTCCCATCCTGCGAATAATGCCATAGTCACCTTTTGCGACACCCACGGGATGAGATGGGGTACAACACGATAAGTATCATTACTGCGCTCGTCACGTTGAGACATTAAGTAATAAGTTTTGTTTATATTATAATATAGTTTTATTTGTTTGAACTGGCGGCAAGACTAGCTCCCTAAGCTAGTCTTTATATGGCGGGGGGCCTTGGGGGTCGCGAGCGCGCTTATTGGGAAATATGCGTGCACATACCGAGCGACCTACGGGATGACAGCGGTGTGCATGTGGTCACGTACCGCTGTTTGCGCAGCATAGCGCATAACCGGGCTTCGAGGGAATCCTTCACAATCCCCCCGCGAAGTGCCTGGGGGGAGGTGGCCTCTTTACAGTCACCTTCCCTCCGCTAGAGGGGGTGACCGCTTTACAGTCATCCCATCCGAGATGTGCCTAAAGGCGTGGCACCAATGGGTGGCTCTAGATGAAGATTATTTGAGTTCCTGGAGCCTCCCGTCGGTGCCGAAGATGACCACTCCGGTGGTTTTAGCCGGTAGGAGTCCGGCATGCCCCTCTGCTCTTTCCCGGGACGGAGGAAGTACATGATGTATTTACAACGGATCAATAAAATAAAAAACAAAGAAAAGGGAGCTGGTGGTAGAGCGAGTTTGTCCACTGCCGTCGCCGTCACCGAGGTTAGACGAACACAACTTTTGTAACTCCTTCTTTTCGTCTTCTGCATCTTGTTATACGTACCATTTTCAGCTCTCATACCATGTACCAAGGTACATATATACTACTATTTTTGCATACCAATGTACGCAAAAATACCAATTCCTAACGTCGACTAGAAAAAAATTTGTTGAGGACATAAATATACTTTGTTATAATCATTATGGAATTTTTTATTTTTTAAGTTGTGGGCGTGCAGTACAGGTCAATTCCAGACTGAGTAAATAATGAATTTGTAATGGCAGCCCAGATCTAAAAGGAACCAAATCTTCAAAAGCCTGTAATGTTGGTATATAAGAATATCTCTATAATGAGCAAGTTGATAACATTTTGTTTGCAAAGTTGATAACAATATTTTTCTCTACCATTATTTGATAGTTTACAGAAATGTGATTTACAATAATACTCTGTATTTTTTTAAACGTTCCCCACACTAGGATTTCTTCTGTGGCGTGGGTGGATTTACAGACACAAATTCCACACACAATACATCCAGACCGGGATCAACTACCTGCAGATGATACAAATATTTGTTCCGTGCGGGAATCGAACCCGTGACCTGGAGCACAGCAGCCGACTGCACCAACCATGCCGTCAAATATATCAATAAAAGCAAGCGTCAATAATAGCATCAAAACACGTTCTTCTAGCTTAGCCACTTGGCTAAATTTCATTGCACCGTATGTTTAAATAATCTCCCTGCCAGGGTGAAGTAAACAGTGAACTGACAGAATGAAAGCCATTCAGATTTCGAGCGTGCCGGTGCAATAGGCTACCTCCAGTACAGCGTGGTAACTACTTTCGTCCGAAATTGAAAATTAGTCTAATCCAAAATCTTTGTATTTGGGATTGAGGAATTGTCTGTTTTTGTGTTAATCAATCTCAATAAAAACACAATCTGAAATCTAAAAACCGATTAGATGATTATTCATTTCAACTATTAGATGTTTTCTTTTTCTAAAAGTGGCCTATAAGAGACTGAATTAAGACAGATTTATGTTATGAACCGTTCTGACGTGAACCATAAATTCGGCCCATATTGTAAATTATGATATGGATACCTAAGGTGTGTCTTAGAATAAGCCTTAGGTACCATGCAGGATGAAAGCGGATTAAGTATCCAGCAGCTTATTTTGTCAATTCAACAGATATTACAAAACTTAGACCAATCTAGAAACTGCATAAAACTACATTAAAACTTGTAAAATAATAACACGTTGTTTTAAAATGTGTACTTCTGTGGCTCATATCCATTGTCTGTAGCACTCATTAGTAAGTACATTTGCATGATTATCAGCCACTTAAAAGTATATATACACTTCAAGATAAATATTCAGACAGATCTCGATGTTAGGCCAATTGATTCCTTGGGAACCGCACGCCAAATATCTGGGAGCCACTCTTGGCAAAAATCTGTCCTTCGGAGAGCACACAAAGACGGTGCGGACCCGCGCCAGCTTTGCGCTCGGTCGCCTGCAATGCCTGCTAAATGCTCGTAGTAAATTAGAAATAAGGTGAGACACCGCGTGCATTTTGCCAATAATGGCCCATGCCAGTGTAGCTTTCGCACACGCTGAGTAGTAGATCACTCCGTATATTCCAAACCTTCCAAAATCTATTCATGCGTAAGGTCACCGAAGCGCCGATATGGGAGGGCCGCCAATATTACCATTTATAACCTTTCAATCGATTGGGTAAGCGTATGAAATAAAAACACAAGTACACAAAAACCATGGTACATACCCATACACCTGTCACGGACAGAAATTATGGCCGTCAGGTAGGGACGATATTAACGTGGGGTTCGAGGACCGAACTCGGGTAGTGGACTCGCCAGTCGCCAGGCCAGAATTTCGAAAATGAATAAATTCTACAAATTGACAAAAGCACTGTTACTGGTGGTAGGTTTCTTATTCCAAGATTCCGGTTAGGTAGTTACTACCAGTGCGCATAGCACAGCGCACAGGGCGCTTCGGGGGATCCTTTACGTTCCCCCTGGGGGGTGACCGCTTTACAGTCACCCTCTCCCAGATGGCACATCATCTAGGCGTGACACCAGTGGGTGGCTCTAGTGTGATCATACGAGGACCTGGAGCCCCCTTGGGTGCCGAAGATGACCGCCTTGTGGTTTTAGCCGGTAGGAGTCCGGCATGCCCCTTCGTGCTTCCCCGGGGCGAAGGAAGTTCATGTAGAGAAAAAAAGTTTGCTTGTTATTAGTGTTTAAACACACAGTATAAACATTACTGAATTCCAGTTTGAAGGGCCCTGTAGCTAGTCAAATTATTGGACATAAGAGACCAAATAACCAACCTCTCGAGGTGACGAGCGCAGTGTGGTGGCAGGACTAGTCTTGGGTAGCATTACAATTGTTATGGTCAGGCATAACGCTTACGACTAAGCGAATGATTTGCTCGGCTCGTCACTGGATAGTATGCAAAAAGAGGCAAATACTAATTTATAAGAACCGAATAAATCATCATCTTCATCATTTCGGCTGAATAAAGTCCACTGCTGGACTCAGGACTCCGCTAAAGATCACCACAACGACCGATATGGGTGTGTTGTGTGCTCATTGGGGGGTTTTGCCAGAACCGCCACGCTTGGCAAGTGGGTTGGCGATCTCAGTCTATTGAGTTGTTAATGTATTCGAAGGACGCTGCTGCCCATCCTCCGGCTAATCCCACATTCGCCTTTTACGACACCCACGGGATGAGATTGGATGGTGCTATTCGTAGCCGGCACCACACTGCAGTATAAATTAATAAACACAAAAAAATAAACTGAACAGTAATCAAATACAGTTATGTAGATATAAGTAAATTGGGCCAAAAAAACTACTGCTACTACTTTTGAAAATCATCATTCATACACGAGTTGCATTCATCGAGGCATTCACTAACGGCCGAAATTAATAATCTAATCCAAAATTTTAATAATTTTAAACATCGTCCGATGTGTGTGTACATTTAACACAAAAAACCAAATCCAAACATTTTGGATTACACTGATTATTGATTTCGGCTGTAAGTCGTGTGTCGATTGAATCAGAAATAAGAAGATAGGCAGAAGAACATAAGTTGCTGACGTAGCTGAAAGGACTAGTAAGTTGAAATAGCAATGGGCGTGGCACATACATAGTTCGTAGAATTGATAGCGGTTTCGAGAAAAAGGTTCTCAAGTGGTTCTCGAGGCTACGCACCGAAAACTCAGTGTGGAACTACCTCCAACGAGAGCTGAACATATTATAACGTTGACATTTTAGTTAAACGTTTCTACTATAATATAGGGTGTTCAAACAAACAAATAAACGCTTCAGCTTTATTATATCATCTTTATATATATAAATCTTCTGTACGTGTGTATGTTACGTAACTCCTCTCCTCCTAAACGCCTGGACCGATTTTGATGAAATGTGCGTGTGTGTTTGAGTGGGTCCCTGGATGGTTTAGATTCACAATTGGACCCGGTAGGTGGCGCCTGTGCCAAGCTGGGACGGGCAGCTAGTATATATATATATATATATATATATATATATATATATATATATATACCTACATACTACCTACATATAAAAATTGTATTTGTTAGTAAAAATAAATTATATCCGAAATGATATCTATTCAATCAGGGACTCGAGGGGCAAGATCGAATATATATATATATATATATATATATATGTATGTGTAGGTAATTCAATTCAGGCAAAGGGTTATGCAGAAATTTATGTACGAGAATCTTCGTTCGTGTATAACATGTCAAGTATGTCGTAGAAGCGGAAGTTGTAGGACCGAGAGAAGAGGAAAATTTAAGGACCATTAAATTAATGTCCTTATCTAAACTAGGCCGAAGTCCGGCCCTGTGCTGAGCAAATGACAATTTGCTCGTGTTTCGATCCTGCCCCTCGAGTCCCTGATTGAATAGATGTCATTTCGGATATAATTTATTTTTACGAACAAATACAATTTTCTTCGATCCCGGACAAATGGGCTAATGTTGATCAAATAATGTTACAATTTTTTCGAAGCCTCTGTGTACATTCGTATTTCATCAAGATAAATAAATATACAAAATTGTTTCATTTATTTTCTGCTCTATTGTCTCCGACTTTGAATAGGTAATTCTATATTTTTCCGATATGCCACAAGAGATAATTAAACGAATTATCTTACGTAGTTAAAAGGGAATATCAAATTGTATTATAGGAATGTAATACAATGCCATGTTACAACTGATAATCTAAGGCACTACCACCCCATGGCGTGTAGTAGAGCTCCATAGTCAGAAGTGGACCGCGTTGAGTAGTTTTCGTTAATTTTCGCTTCAAAATAACAAGGAAATGAAGCTGTTTGTTCAGAAACTAGTTGGCGAAACACTAATATTAATTTGGCAAATAGTCTGCAAAGCAGATAAAATCCAGCTTCAAACATCGAAGCAAACATTTAATCTCAGTTGTTATGATGTACATTCTAGTATCGATATTACGGACAAGCGTATGATAAATAATTATGAGCTAGAATAGACTGCATACGGCCGTAGAACGTCCACTGCCGAACAAAGGCCTCCCTCATAGATTTCCACAACGACCAATAACACTGGAGCCCGGTTGTTGATTTGTATCATTAGGAGGAATTCACCAGTACCCGCCATGCTTGGCAGGCGGGTTGGTGAACGCAGTTTGGTTACAGCTCCACAGAACCCTGCTGCACATCCCTCTGGTTAAGAGTCCCTTAGTCACTTTGTACGACTTCTACGGGAGGAGATGGAGTAGTGGTATATTGTAAATCCGGGCACTATACGGACAACTGATTAACGGCCCAAATTAATAATTCAATTCAACTGATATACAAATTCAATCTAATTCAAAATCTTTAGAGTTAAGATTTTGGACTTGATCTGTTTTTGTTTTATATTGTACTGTTTTTATTGTAAGTGTGATTTACACAATACACAAACCCTCAATCGCAAATCCAAAATTTCAGATTAGATTTATTATTTATTTCGGCCGTGAGTTACAATAAGGCAATTGTCTATTAAAACCGGCTTCAAAAAGTAGGAGGTTATTAATCCCAGATGTTTTAATTTATTAAAAATCTAAAAGCTTTTCTAAATCACTCAAGCAATA
Organism: Diloba caeruleocephala; assembly: GCA_947459985.1. Lineage (NCBI taxonomy): Eukaryota > Metazoa > Arthropoda > Insecta > Lepidoptera > Noctuidae > Diloba > Diloba caeruleocephala. The sequence continues at coordinate 6,735,983 of OX381613.1, forward strand.
ATGATTAAGGTAAAATAAAATAAAAATGTGTATAAATTTGAGTTTTAAATATGAAACGGCCAAAGACGGCACTACTGAGATTATGGTGTCATACACTCATTGTATTCAGGTCTACAGAAATTAGATTTTACGAGAAATGAAGATTCTGGAAAGTCCTACATTTACTTTACTAATCGACCATTTTGAAGAAAGTTTGTGTTAAATTCTTACATTTAGAGAAGGCAGTCTAAATTAAATTTACTACCTAGACAAGGAGTACATCTAAAAGAATACCATTTTATCCCAAGGCGACTAATAAATATTTGGGACTTGTTTATCTAAAAAATTGTTGACCTCCTGATAATTAATACTATGAAATTTAAGTCTCATGAATACTGGCTGGTGGCTATTTGAACCACATCCCCTTGAGAAGTTGAGAGAACGAGGTGTAGCCCTACAAAAAAAATCTTATGTATTACTGGAATAAACATGCATAATTCACAACGTAAATACTATCTTGGGAGGCCACATCTCCCCTTCCGCAGAAGGTACCGGAGAGCCCTTACCGGTCACCAGTCTCCAAGAATTGCGACCTGCGGCGACGGACATAGGGCAGTTCATCTCCCGATTAGAGACAGGCCCAAGACGGCGGCGCGGCGGCGAGCCATATTCCGCGCGCAGCTCTATGAAGGTATATTCAGCTAGCCAAGCAACTTCATCCAGTACTCGGTCACAGTCTTACTCCACCTATCATCACCACGCCAGGTTTCCTGCCCAGCTCCATTTCAGTTCCACCACTCGTTTTCCGAGGTCAAAAACTTGAGTGCGTTTTTGGAACTCGGTATATCATCTTTATACCGAGCATGGAACACTCCATACCCATAGCTGTGCAACTCTCAATCTGTACACAACCTCGTGCGTGAGCGTCCAAGTCTCTGCACCGTAAGTCATGGTGGGTACTAGGCACACTTATTATAGACGCGAGTCTTCGGATATTGTGGAACTTCGGGTGATTTTAGAATCTACTTCTTTGCTAAATATAGCCCACCCAAGCTGTATTTTTCTTGATATCGCCGTTTGTTAATGCTCCTTCCCAAAGGTAAGAATGTGACCGCAGATAAACATACTGGTCTACCAACTCCAACCTTTCATTTCGTAGAATCTGAAATGCTGGAGATGTCTGCTATAATCTTTGTCTTAGCCATATTCAGCCAATGTCACCAGGATTAAATATGGCCATATGAATATCAGGATTGCCCCACAAGAAAAAAACTGACAATTCAAACAATTATTTACATTACATTAAGGCCTTTTATTTTTACTTTTACAGTGTATTGTATGTAGGAATTAACTTGACGATTGCTATTATTATTATAATTTCTGTTGAACTCAATTCGTAAAGTGGTCTTCTCATTAAAAATGTAATTTATTTGATGTTATTTGCGTCAGCGATGCTTATTAGAGTATTTATTTGCATGCCTATTCAGTCTTTCTTTTTTTTGATATTTCTTTAATTTTTTGTACCTACTTAATGACTATGAATTTGCTTATGGACATTGTAAAAAACGGCCTATGGATCACAAGTCTATACAATCTATACAATAATTTCTAGTATTTTTTTCTTTAAATATTAATTATTACAATCGAACGGACACTTCACAATATCGTAGTGATTTTAAACAGTGGTATCACGGTTTTATATTTGGTCATATCCACCGGCGCCATATTTGGATGAATACAGTAACTAACGCTTTTAACGCTTGATCTATGGTTGGTATATTTGCTGTTGCAAATAGACGTATTAACGTCAAAGTGACAGAAAGCGCTGACTCGCTGCATGGGCCAGGTTATTACGTGTGACATTGACACTTAACTAACCAAAACATTTTTATTTTGTTGAAGTAGGTAGGTATTTAGATTCGGATTTCCCCAATTAAATAATTAATTCAATTATTATTACAATTATGTAGATTACAAGTTGTCTACCTATAATATTATTTCCGAAGCTTTCCTTTGCAGAGCCTGACCAATTTGTCTCGAAATGCAAGACTGTTCGATGCTCCATGTTCTGAACAAACAGAGGCTCATGTAGCCCTATAGTAACAGTAGTAAAGTAAGTAAAGTCACACAAAAACAATATTGTTGATGACACTAGTCAGCTAAATAAATTGTTTTAATTCGTGTTTGTCAATTTTTATGTTTTATTTGAGTAGATCTGACTGATTGAAACGAAGAAATGAAGATAATCTTAGTATTTTTTTTCATTTTAGCATTTATTGCTCCGTGTGGTGTCCGGATTAAGAATATAGCACCACTCCATCTCCTCCCGTGGATGTCGTAAAAGGCGACTAAGGGAATCTAAACTAGAGGGATGGGCAGCAGCGTCCCTTCTGTGAAATGGTAGCCATACTGCGCTCACCAACCCGCCTGCCAAGCGTGGTGAGTATTGGGAAATACCCCCCAAATGATGACACAGTTGTGAAAATCTATGGGGGAGGCCTTTGTTCAGCAGTGGACGTATAAATGGCCGATATGATTTATTGAAGATGTTGTTTAATGTGATGTGTACTGTACAATACTTAAATGCCTAATGTTATAAACTCAAAATTAAAGTGAAGGATTTTTGGATATTTAAGAATGCTTAGACGTACGTTACTTTAACTTAATTTCAATCGAATGTAGTTGTAATTTAGAACATCGAAATTAATTTTACTAACCTGTTGATTCTTAGGCGAACAATGTTTGGCCACAGAACAATGTCCTTTTACGCCTACCAACATCAATAATTATTATAAATATCTTTTAAATGAAGAATTGTGCTATCAGGATACTTACATAGTAATATATACATATAATACCTAGATGTAAATGAAAATACATTTAAGCATTTGTTCATCCCTTCATACAATTACGTGTGATGCCTGTCAGGAGTATACATATGCTTTTGAAACTGACCGTCCTGTACTACAGGACTATGGAAGTATTCAGCATAACAGTTACCAGCCTTCAATATAAATAAATTATTTCGGCTTTCTTTTTGTTTACCCAATACATTACTTCAAACATTGAGTACATTTTCAACGTTATTATTTCGGTGACACATTTGCTTATGAATTATTCTGTTAGTAATTTATATTGTTGTCGGTTGTTATAAATAACATGCGTTTGTTTTCATACGCCTTTCAATACTTTTGTTATTATTTGGAACTGAATTCCAATGTTTGAAAATGCGCGAACATTGAATCAAACTTATGTGACCATATCGAAACAATGAGAAAAAATACAAACTGAAATATGTAACACGCTGAACCGACGACTTGAGTATCGATTTAGTTTTAGTATTTATTTTGTTTTTATTTATTTATTTATTAAACTCTTTATTGTACACCAATTACTATACGAAAAATAAAATCACTAAGGCCTAGTATATAGAGTTTAGTGCATGTTTCCTGAACAAGTAGCATTTTTATGTGGAAACTGACAAACAGAAAACTGTAACTAAGCTATTGAATAAAGGAGGTAGGTAAAGATCGGCCCCTTTTCGTCTAATAAAATGATTAAGATACTTTTATTTAATCAATTATTTTATACTAGCTGGAACCTGCGGTTTCACCCGCCGTTTAATTTGCAAAAATTGGATTGCTTACAGATCATTTAGAGAACTTCGGCATAGACACTTGGATTACATGGGTTTTAATGTTTGTGCGCAGAACCCTAATAATTTTTCTTAAATAAAAAGCTATTCTTTATAACATCAGCTATCGGCAAGTGAAATACCCACTACAATCACTTCCCCCCGCGCATTCGTACGGTGCAGTGTGGGTCTAATTCGCTGCTCATTATAATTACGATTATATTTTTTCGCGATCGGATTCCGGCTCGTGATTTGTTTCTGGTTGTGTGCTATTGTGTTTAGTGCTCGTTTCGTAAGTTTTTAACGTCCCATAAGTAATTTATTGTGTTAAATAACCGAATTAATTTCTCGGTAAGTACATTTATTTTTGTTAGTACTGAGGGTATCGTGAAATAATACTGCACCCGTTATTTGGCGCTCGTCTATTGTCGCGTTAACCTTGTTATTTATAATTAAAACCAACTTTTGATATAATAAGTATGTCGACGAATAATGATGACCCGCCCGACCGTGGTGGGGAAATATTTCGTAGAAGCAATGTAACTAACAGGTCTCCGACCTCCGTGAACACAAAACGTTTATTTAGCGAAATTTCGCCATCATATATTTCACCCGAGGATAGGTCCAAGCGGCTGCAAAAATCGGAATCTATTGAAAAAAACTCGTCAATTTTAAATGTTAGCGACGCGAGCCAAGCTGACTATTGCGAACTAGTATCTGAGGCATCAGCGTATTTATCAAAAATCAACGACCTTGTTAATGATCAGGGATCCCGCATAAACATAGCGAATAAGTCCGCGATCATGGATATTACTCAGCGAGTAACGGCTATCGTGTCTTTACTAGCGATTAAATCGTCATGTAATGAAACAAAGCTAGTGAGAACGGAACGGGAATTGGAAAAAATTAAATCCAATACGTGTGATAATAGTAAGCAATTAAACAAGGTATCATATGCCGATTCATTAAAACTCCGTTTATCAAAAGTTGCTCCGCCCATGGAGTCGCGCGTACCGCTTCCCTGTGTAGTTGCATATCCGACCGCCGAGCGCTCAGCTGATTATGCGTCATCGTCCGCTACGAAACAGGCCTTAATGAAAGCGATTAATCCTAGCGACGACGGTTTCCAAATCGTAGGCGTTAAAAAAACCGCAAAGTCAGGCGTTGTATTGCGCGTCGCGAATGAGAAACAACTCGCAAAGCTTCAATCGGTCGACGCTATTAGATCCGCTGGCTTACGGCTTGAAAAGCCAAAAGGTCGCAAACCGCGTATTTTAGTTAAGGACGTCCCTTCTTCAATGGAAGACCGCGCTTTTCTGACCGCATTATACCGGCAAAATATTAAGGACGAGTTGTCAGTTGCAGAGGATGATTTTATCAAATCAACTAAAATCACTCGCAGGCGTTCCTTAGAAAACGGGCGGAAGTGGATAGGCATAGAAATTGAATCCGAAGTGCGTAAACACTTGGTCACTACCAAGGATAAATTGTTTATTGATTGGGCCACTTGTCGTTTTATCGATGATGTCGAAGTAGTCCGCTGCTTACATTGCCAATATTTCGGCCACGTTAGAAAACATTGCGTTAATAAAACACCTACCTGTGCTAACTGTGCCGAGGCACATGAAACGATGGAGTGCCCTCATAAGGACAATTTGGAGCATTCACCAATATGCGTGGCGTGTAAACGCTTTAAAAAACCGTGCGACCATCGTTGCGGGTCACAGGATTGTCCTACCTATAAGCTCAAGCTCGAACAGTTAATCCTAAATACTAACTACTAAGGATGGCTTACACAGTAAATAATCTTACCGTTGCACAATTAAATCTTCATAACGATAGGGTGGCCACGTCGGAGTTAGATAAATTAATTTTAGATTATAACTTAGACATTGTCCTTATTCAAGAACAATATCAAAATGCAAGCTTACGTCAAAAAGTAGTACAACTAGATGGCAGGGCACGAGCTGGAATTTACGTTTCGCGTTCTACTAGTTTTTCAGTGACATCGTTACAATATCTTATGACGCCACACTGTGCTGTCGCGGAGGTTTCAACGGCACTTTATAAAGTTTACGTTGTGAGCTGTTATTTTCAATACTCAGATCCTGTTGCCCCACACATACATAATCTTCGCCACGTTCTGCGGTCGCTTGCAGGCCGCAAAATAATCATTGGCGCCGACGTTAACGCGTCATCATCACTCTGGTATGGCAAAGTACGGTCCACTGATTTTGAACGACGTTGTGCTGTCGAGGATTTCATCGCTGAGATGAACCTATCAATACACAATACCCCTGACGCACCACCTACTTTTTGCAGCCAAATGGGCGAGTCTTCTATTGACGTCACACTATCTAGTGCAGACGTTCGCTTGGACAGGTGGCGCGTCCTTCCGGACGCGTCGTGTAGTGATCACCGCCTGATCGTGTACGAATTTGTACCTAGATTGACACAAAGTTATCAAAATATTGGATCAAATTTTAGATACAAATCTAAAGGGGCGAACTGGGATTTCTTTAGCTCACTTTTTGCATCTCATGCCAAAGACTTCACTCGCGATGGGTTGTCAGCAGAAGAAAGTGCTAAAATCATGTCAGACACATTTACATACTGTGCTGATGTTGCTGTAGGTCGCGGATCAATAACCAACACTCGTAGATGTGATTGGTGGAATAGCTATTTAACTGAACAACGTAAACGTTTTCGCAGAGCGCGCAAAAAACTAAACAAGCTTAAAAAACAGCAAATCACGGGAGACATATTTATTGATACATTAAATAGATTCAGAATTGCCAGATCTAGTTATAGAGCCGCGGTGGCAAAATCGAAGGGAAATCTGTTACAGAAGGTAGTGCAAACACTAGATAGGGAGGGTCCGTGGTCTCCTCTGTACCACGAGTTTAAAGCCAATAGATCAGTCGATCTTGCTTATATCCAAAATATTAAAATTAATAACATGCATACCACTGGTATTGAGGAGACCACGGAGGCTCTTCTCAATACTCTTATACCTGATGATCTACCTGGAAATGATAACGAGTATCATCAACAGATTAGATCATGGGCTGCTGAACCGCCGGAATCCCCAGCGTCTGACTTACCATCCACTGACGAATTCATAAACGTTGTCAATAAACTACCACTTAATAAAGCATCTGGAGAAGATAAAATATCGAATAGAATGATTAAAGAAGCTTGTAAAATATCGGGTGACTCTATACTGACCGTTTTTAATCGTTGCATTGCTGAAGGCATTTTCCCTCGTATATGGCGTTCCGGTTTTATACGCATAATACCAAAAAGTGGTGACAACCCCCCGGATGATCCTAAATCATACCGGCCTATAACTTTACTACCATCTTTAGGGAAACTTCTCGAGCGCCTTATAGTTCCACGTTTGCTGCCAGATGGACCGAAATTTCATAATAACCAATTCGGCTTCACAATAGGAAAATCTACTATTGACGCGGCAATCTCTGTCAGGAAAGTAGTAAATTCATCTGAACATAAGTACGTGATAGGCATCTTCCTTGATATCTCTGGTGCCTTCGACAACGCGTGGTGGCCAATGCTACTACTTAAAATGAAAGTCCGCGGTTGCTTCAGAAACATCTACACTCTCGTTTACTCATATTTTGCACACGGATCTGCAAAACTTAAACTTGGTCATCACGCTGTGTCGAAGGAACTCACGATGGGATGTCCTCAAGGATCCGTTATTAGTCCTTATCTATGGAACATGGGTTTCGATGATTTTCTAGCGATTCCATTACCATCCGGCTGTTCATTGACTGGTTACGCAGACGACGGCCTTCTGCTTATTCAGTCAAGTACAAGGGCGAGCCTTGAAAAATTGGCGGATACTTGTTTACGTTTAATCTCTAGTTGGGGCGAACGAAACCGCTTAATGTTTGCACCACAAAAAACCTTTCAACTAATTTTAAAAGGCAATCTTAAGACATCACCGAGCATTAAATTCAATAATGTTACCGTAAAAAGAAAGGAGTCCGTGTGCTACCTTGGTCTTGTATTGGAGAGAAATTTTTCATTCGTTGAACACATAAAATCTGTAGGTGAAAAAGCTAAAAGGAACTTTTATGCCCTGACAAGGATATCAACAGCTACATGGGGTCTTTCATTTTATACTTTGAAAACTATTTACGGCGCTACCTACTTAGGTTGTATTTGCTATGGTTCACCTGTATGGGCCGATAGGGCTACTATCGGCGCGGCAAGACGTAAACTGCTCCAAAGCCAGCGCTTAGCGTTGATATTCTTGTGCAAGGCATATAGGACAGTAAGTACTGAAGCTCTGCCTGTGCTAGCAGGTGTTTTGCCAGTCGATCTTGAGATACAGCGACGTGCTGCAATGTACTACTCAACTAGAGAAAACATGGACGCGGAATTTCTGCTACAACGCGATCGTGTTAGGATCTGCAGATTGTTTAGACCACAGACTGGTGTTTGGGAGGAACTCTTGGCCGAATGGCAATGCAGGTGGGACACGTCTATTAAGGGCCGTCACCTATACCAGTACTTTCCATCCATTCGTGAGCGGTTGGCAAGTGCATGGTTGGAAGTTGATCATTGCGTGGCTCAATTTCTCACCGGCCATGGTAACTTTAAGAGTAAATTGTTTAGCTTCAAGCTTGTCACCTCACCATTCTGCAAATGTTCAACACCGGACTGTGAATATGAACAGTCTGCACATCATATCCTGTGGGAGTGTATTCTTTGGCAAGATGAACGCAATATTATGTTTGACAGCATGCAAGTTACATCCGGGGTTGTTTACTATACAGATCTTGTTGCGACTAGGACGAATTTCCGTGCGTTCAAGTGTTTTTGCCATACCTACTATTGGAATCAGTCACAATAGCTCACAACATAGGACCCGTAAATAAAAAAATTGTACCCGTGGTGCTTGGCAACTGGGCTTAACCCTGTTGTAAACTCCCATTTATTGTGCCTATGGCCTATCGTTTTTCTCTGTCTCCTGCTTGCAACGGAGGGAAGTGGAACGTATATTCTTTCATACTCCTCCTTTATCTTTTCTGATTAATTTCGGTGCGGGTTCCAAGACAGTTATTCATTTCTCTGGGACACACCGAGCTTCATTGATCGGTGTTCTTTTCGGTGGTCGCCATTGTAGATCCTGGCTTACAGGAGTTGCAGTGGTTGGGAATGTGTGGCGGGCTTGTCCCAAAAAAAAAAAAAAAAAGTGAAATACCTGTAGAAATCAGTCCAGCCGTTTCGGAGAGAACAAACAGACAGACAGACCGACAGCCAGACAGATAGACAAAACAATTAAAAGTAGTTTTTTTGTTGTATAAAATCACACACTTCAATTTTATTTTTTTGTATAGATACAGATTTATATAAAATATATATTTAAAAAAAATGTCGAATGTGAGTTCACACGTGGCAGAAGTGAAACTTTGGCAAACAGGGAAAGATAGAGAGAGATAGTGATTGATCGACATAGGGAATCGGGAAACTAAATAGAAAATAGTTATATCTCATTGTGTCACAGCCTAAACCCTATAAATACATTTATAGTTTTGTCTCTCTTTCGTTATACATACATTTTTGTTTCATAAAATCCAATTCACAAGTAGTTTCTCTTCAAAATATTACGGCTAGTTGCACAAACAACCCGTTAACACACCATATTTGTAAATTTGTTACATTTTTGACGTTTCAGTCACTATGTTGTAATTATGCGGTCAGAGAACAAAATTAAAAAAAATCTAGTATGTCACTCAAAAATTGAAATATTGCGTTTCAGGTGCCTCTGAATCCGACTGAATGTTCGAAAAACGTACAAAAACCCTGCAAGCCGAGTTTGTTTGACAGAGTTTTATGCAGCAAGTTGCTGTCCTATTTTTAGGGTTCAGAACGTCCGAATAAAAAACGGCCGGCCCCCTTACAGGATCTCTCGTGTGTCTGTCTGTCTGTCCGTCTGTCACAGCCAATTTGCTCCGAATCTACTAGACCGGTTAAGTTGTAATTTGATACACATGTGGATTTCTGCGACACAAACACAAAAATTTATTTATTTACGTTACACGTACGTTGTAACGTAAATAAATAAATTTAGAATATGGGGGACACTTTTGGGGTCAATAGGGAAAATTAAAGAATAAAGTTTTGCAAACAGAAGTTGAACATTTGAAATGGAAGGACTTGTTGAGAGAATTTTAAACGTATTTATTTTATAATTTTAAAGTATATAGTTTTAACGTTATTTAAGAAAATAGACGAAGTTTGAGCATTTCCACCCCTCCCTTTATCTTCGAAACTACTGAAAATATTTTTTTTTAATATATAGACAATACCTCTTTACCTATAGATTACAGGAAAACTCTATAGGTCTATAGGTCTTCAAATAACACGGTAAATATCTCAATGTTGTGCGTACAAACATACGTTTATGGTGGAATTGTGTGGGAAAACATGTTTTTCAACTAAGTTTGTTTTTGGGGTAAGTTATTGGTACAAGACTGAATTCAACAATAGACAACATATTCAGCAATTTTGGAACCCTCTCCACGCGAGTTAAATACTGCCGTGTAGTGCCGAATGCCGTGTCGTGCCGGCTAAGAATACAACCACCCCATCTCATCCCGTGGGTGGCATTAAAGGCGACTATGGGATTAGCCGGAGGATGGGCAGCAGCGTCCTTCGAGTATATTTATAACTCCTCTGCGATCGCCAACCCTTCTGCCAAGTGACGATTATGGCAATATGGGGGATATAATGAGCACACAACACGAACCCATGTCGGTCGTTGTGGCAATCTTTTGGGGAGGCTTCTGTCCAGCAGTGGACGTTTATACGGCTGAAATGATGAAGTTAAACACGAACTACAATATACAAAAACGATTGCTTGATTTATAATTTTGACGATTATCTTAAGTGAAATCAGGTCGATCTTATCCACCTCGTTTGATAGATTTTTTTTATGAAAGTCTAATAACGCATCCAGTCAATCCAGTCCATGGAGTAATTTGCTGTCCCATTTCGTCAGCAAGGTCATTGTATGATATTATTTGAATAAAGGAGTTGTAATGTAAAATTATTGCGCAATGAAGTGTATTTGTGACCGCAGACGCAAGTGATCCGATCGGCTTGGTCTAGAATAGATACGATTGAAATGTACTTGTGTAAAAACTGTGCACATAGCAGACACTGTTCAAGTCAAAGTCAAATATTTATATTTCAAATAAATCAATGACTGGCTCTCGTGAAACTTCAGGATTTAAGTTGCACGATTCCAATTAGTTGATCCTATGCAAAGAGCCGGCAAGAAAGAATTTTAAAATAATTGAGATTACAATGTTAAATGATACAAATTATGCTGAAACATATAATGAGAATCATCATCATCATTTCGGCCAAATATCGCCACAATGACCGATATGGGTGTGTTGTGGGCTCATTGGGGGGTTTTGCCATAATCGCCACGCTCGGCAGACGGGTTGGCGATCGCAGTTGAGCTGTTAATGTACTCGAAGGACGCTGCTGCCCATCCTCCGGCTAATCCCTTAGTCGACTTTTACGGAACCCACGGGAGGAGATGGGGTGGTGGTATTCTGAGCCGGCACCACACGGCTAATGAGAATAATATAATAATGTCTTAGGATATTTGTTAGGAGAATAGTATAGGTTAATGTGTAAAGAACTACATACTAAAATAATATTATAGTAATTTATTTGCCATGGCAGTTAACGGTTGACCAGTCCCGACAGACGGCGCCCGTTCACGAGCTTGGCGCATGCATCATTATCGCTTAGCTCAAGCATATTGTAGGGAACTGAACGACCCGATACACAACGCCGCCACCAGCAAGACATTTTAGTGAGCATGACAAACCAATACCACCAGGAATATACACAGTATACACAAGGCATGTTTCTCAGTGTTTATTTATTTACAGCCACCACAACATATAAGTTTTTTATTTGATTATTAATTATACTCACCTTTAGAAGTACTCATGTCAATGTCATAATCATTTTAGAAATAGTTTTGATAACAACAATGTATCTTGAAGGTTTTTTAAACGTTGCCTCCACAGAAATAGGAAATAAGGAGAAGTGGTAAGGGGGGCGTCACCGCGCCACTGCGACGTGCACAATCTGCGCTAGTCGGGAAAATGGCAATTTTATAACATCAGTTCAGATTCGATCGCGTATGTGAAACTTTATTAGAATGCCGTGTTGTTCGGCGATAACATGCAAAAACCGAAGCGAAAATAATAACTTCATCAAGGAAGGAATCATATACCTTATGTAAATGCAAGTTTTTTTTGTATTTAGCTATAAAGACAATAAAATAAAAATCATTGTTTTCTGTAATATGTTACATTTGGTTTGATGGACCACAACGACATTATTATTTTTATACAAAATACAATGCTTCTTATCTGCCACTTGTAACTAGCAATCGGTAAGTAACAAACGCAGTGAAGTGGGTGCACACTGGCTCCAAAATGTTCTCAATAGTGTGTGTAGTCTGCCAACCCGTACTAGGCCAGCGTGGTGAACTAAGGCCTCGCCTTTCTCATCGTGAGAAAAGGCCCGTGCCCAGCAGTGGGACACTAATGGGCTAATGTTATGTTATGATTACCAGTTTATATACCGTCACAGTCAGCATTAACTAAGATAAAATTTTCCACAATTTGCAAAAATCACTAAACTATTTCGTAAGTCTAAACATAGGAAAATATTTTATTCCGTAGTAGCAGTTATTAGTGTGCAGTGCATTTCACATAAAAAATGAGAATAATAAAACAAATAAATGCAACAGAAGTATGGTAAAAAACTAAAAACACCCGACTGCGTAAAAAATTACATACGCCATATTTAAATATTATACCCTATGTCACTCCTGCAATTAAGAGGAATCTAACGACACCTTACATGTTAAAGTCCTTTAAGCTACAGAGCGTGCCAAATAAATATACACACATACATATACTCGAAAGACTGTATGTATGTGTGTATATTTGATAGGAAATTACCCTCCTTCTGGAGCAGTTGGGTAAAAACACTTTTTGAATGTATTTTCTACTCTACTATAGGACAGGGCATACGTTTTTCTGTAACTATAAAAACTTTATTTACTATTTGCCGTAGAGATCCGTAGAATGATAAAAAATCCCTCTTCCTTAATCCCCGCTTAATGAAGACAGATTAACGGTAGCGGCGACGCTGAGAGAAATAAAAGACAAGAAAAGGCAGGAAAATAAAATAGTTTTGCGGGCTTGGTTTATGCGTACCTACACAGTGTCGGTAATTGAGTTCAGTAAATAAAGGGAACTACAAATACACAATTAGAAATTACCGTCTTAGGTATGGTAGCGAAATCCAAAAACACTAATATCTGGTAACACTTTCTAAATTTCAGGTTTTTTTATTTATTTTACTTTTACTTTTGCAAACAGCAGTAGCCTAGTGCCTAGCCTAGTGTTTGATCGCTTGCCCTCTATACTGGGGGGTCTGAGTTCGATCCCGGCCCGCACATCTTACTTTTCGGATTCATGTGCGGATCAGAATTTTATGTGGTGAAGGAAATCATCGTGAGGAAACTTGCACGGCTGAGAGGGCTCGAAATTATTCTCAATGATGTGTTTAGTCCGTTAGCCCGCACTTGGCCTGCGTGCTGGCCTTTCTCATTGTGAGAAAAGGCTCGTGCCCAGTAGTGGGACAGTAATAGGCTGATTATGACGATTTTTACTTTTTATTTTTTTAATCGTCTATGATTAACGCAGTTCAATTCAAAACTTCCTCTTCCTGCTCTGGTCCCAAGTTACTAGAAGTCAAAAGGAAGGTAAGGTTTTGCCAAAAGGGCTTTACAGTCGCCCACCAGCCTGACACCAACCCTCCTTGGGTATGCCAGTGTTGGTACTTAATGGTACTCACCGGGTTCCAGACTCCCTTAGTCACTTCCTAACGGCCGAAATTAATAATCAATCTAATCCAAAATCTTTAGATTTAAGATTGTTACTAGATCTGTTTTTGTTTTTAGATCACACAAAACCAAAGACCTCTATCTCAGCATGTGCTGTTCTTCCGATCGGTCCATAGATTTTGTTTTTACATATTAAAGTGCTAAATATAGTGTTAAATATAATATATATTGCCGTGTGGTGCCGGCTCAGAATGCCACCACCCCATCTCCTCCCATGGGTGTCGTAAAAGTCGACTAAGGGATTAGTCGGAGGATGGGCAGCAGCGTCCTTCGAGTACATTAACAACTCAACTGCGATCGCCAACCCGCCTACCAAGCGTGGCGATTATGGCAAAACCCCCCAATGAGCTCAAAACACATCCATATCGGTGGTTGTGATGATCTTTGGGGGAGGCCTGTGTCCAACAGTGGACTTCATTAGGCCGAAATGAAATATAGTTATTCTCGTTTCATACTCTCTTACATAAAGGGTTCAACAGTACACACTGCTGTACACACAATTTTTGCCGATGTTGAGATTACATTTTTCCATTTGCCGCGCACGACTGCAAACTCTAGACAGACAATGAGAATGCACTAAAAGAAAACCCTAACAGCACTTTGACAGACCTGAAAAGCGAACACAGGAATTTACACTCGGCGCTCGCTACAACAGTTCCAAGGCTAGCTACAGTAACTTGGTGACCTGAAGCACAGGCTTCGGCTATCTTAGGCACCACTCTCCTACAATAAATTTGAATAATAGTGTAACAAGTCAATATTGTATTTGTTGAAACTTATGCATTATTATGGTGAGGAAATATATTACTTATTATTATCTACATTTCTCCCTCTTCACGGGTTTATATCCCCTGTAAGGGAGAACCCGGTCTTTTGATAGGCTTACGTGGGGACATGACTCCAACACGCAAAGGCCCTTTAGAGAATTTTATTCTAAAATGTAATGGGACACTAACCGGGGACTCTTCATAGCTGCACTATAAAATGAAGTCACAGATTGTCCCCGTTGGTGTAAGGCTATTGTATGAGATAGAAATTATACCGATAAGGTATATTGCAATGGGTGTTATTACAACTTGAGCACTAAGATAAAATCTATGGACGCTTATGTATTCAGACAAATTAAATAAAAATAAATGTTCATATAAACCAATCACAGGCACTTATGAGTAGTAAGATTAAAATAGTTGCACGGTTCCAAGTTGTTTGTCCTATGGAGAAGAGCCAGCAAAAATCTTCATAGATACTCTTCTAAAACGAATAGTATGTGTAGTGTGAATTGGCACGAATAACAAAATAGAAGTTCAGACTCAATGCCAAGATTATTTAAAGTTCATTCATTCATTGAACTTAGCTTGGTGAAATGATCTAACAACTGACAAGATATGTAAATAAGAGTTTCTTCAGTCGCGTTTCAAACTTTTGAGCGTTCACAGTCCCTACAGCAGCACACAATTACATACAGCTTTCAGTACAAGACAGCGGCGAAATCTTAAACGCATCCTTTGATCTTGCAGCTAGATAACATTGAATTAATCTCTATATAATTAGTTACTCTGTGTGCTCTATGTAAAGCAAGGCACGAACATTGAAGATTTAACGTTAAAGCTCAAGCAAGCCACAGAATGTATTGCCGATTTCAGTGATACATGTGTATGAAAATACTTCACCAACTGAATATTCGTATTCAGGATAGGTTGTTTGTGATTGTAGTTCATAGACGAAATCTAGGATAAAGGCTTTATAGCCGAATAGAAGCTGGAGTGAAATTAGTAGAAGCATGGACGGAGGTGTTATAAGCAAGCATTGCTGTATATACATATTTATGCCAAATGGTATGATTTTCGTTGACGTAAGATTTGAGATATTCCTTGACCGTAGCGTTTATATCATAATCACTCAATCCATTGCAACTGAAATGATACAATTAATTAACTTAAAAGCTGACCTGTCGATATGGCGGCTTATCCAAGGCTTTTTTTTGGCAAGAAACAGTAATAGGCTAGTAGATTAAAATATGGGGCATCTTTATACAGCAATGGTACATGTGGCAACCGAACAAATTTAAAATTTAAGGATAATTTATTTAGTTACTGGTCTTAATACTTAACCAACCTGAATAGGTATAAATTCTAACAGAAAAACGCAGTAACACTGCTTGATCTAGGATTCTAACTTGAGTCTCATGATACGCAATAAGTAGTTAAAATAAGACATATGTCACTAGCTGTGCCCCGCGGTTTTACCCGCCGTTTAATTTAAAAGAAATCGGATTATTTATAAATAATTACTATATAATTAGTTTATATATTGGATTTCATGGGTTTTTATTTTTTTCGAGGAAACCTGATTATTTTTTCTAATATAAAAGTGGCCTCAAGTACTCCATATAACATCTGCCTACCACCTACCTGCCAGTAAAAGTCCCGTCAAAATCGGTTCAGCCGTTTCGGAGATTAGCCGGAACAAACAGACAGACAGACAAAAAATATAAAAATTGATATTTTGTTATGAGTACAGTATATAATACTTTTATATGCATTTAATAAGAAGCTGTTACATTGAAATTACAAGCAGACGCTTCAATCTTATTTATTTGTATAGAAGATTATTTTTGTCACAGAGATAGCCACCATTGACTTTGACTTTGACATAGATATACACGTATAAGTAACGAACAAAATTAAATTTATTTCTAAACATAGTATCAATCCAATTCAAAAAGTACATGTATATAAGAAAATCAGTACCTATGTTACTGTAGTAGTAATGCGGTATTATAATTCAAATATCTTAAGCATATGAGCCAGTGTTTGTGCAATTAACTGGTAAATGTTTTCTAAATAGATAAATGCAAAAGTGGAACTCGAATACGAACAGCAGAAGTAAGTTGCAATCCGCGTCACTAATACGTATCGATACACACCTCATTTATCAAAATCAGTGCAGTAGCTTAGACAAGGGACGTCGGTACACACTTGCTAAAAGAAAGTTAAGATAAACTTTACTTATCACTTCAATATACTAAGTAAATAATGTAAGAAGCTCGAAGATTTTCTAAAAGAAAATAACACATTAACGGCTGAAATTAATAATCAAAATCATTGGATTTGGGATCGACGATTTGTGTATTTTTATGTTAAATGTGATCGTAACACAAAAACAGATCAATTTCAAAATCTTAAGTCTAACGATTTTGGATTAGATTGATTATTAATATCGGTCGTAATTCGTTATACTATAAGTCCAAACGTCGTTATAACAAGGCACAACCACTCATCACTTATATGAATAGACAAAAGCCTCAAAATATTGCCAATGTTAGAAAATTTGGGCTACGAAGGACGTCCACTGATGAACAAAGGCCTCTAAATTGATTTCCACAACGATCGGTTACAGGCCGCCCGCATCAAAAATGGTCGTCTGTCCATCTCGTCGGAGGCCATCCCACGCTGTGTTTTTTCCCCAACGGCCATCAGTTCTACGAGCAATGTTCCCAACTACGAATAACTTATAGTTCACTATGCGATGTTAATTTTAAATTTGACGATTTGATTTGACGGCACGGTTGGTGCAGTGGCCGACACAGTCGGCAGCTGCGCTCCGGGTCCCGGGTTCGATTCTCACACGGAGCAAATATTTGTATGATCTGCAGGTAGTTTGTTCCGGTTCTGGGTGTATTGTGTGTGGAATTTATGTCTGTAAACGCACCCACGACATAGGAGAAATCCTAGTGTTGGTCAATGTTTTTAAAAATAAAGGAATTGTCAATTAAGGTTAAATTGCTAAATTGGCCGACGCCATTACACTAAGATAAGCAAGGATGATTCTACTTCTCAATACTAATATGAGTTTTCTCAAGGCTATGACTATATTTTCTGCTACATTGTTACTGCAAAAAAATGCTGGTAAATATGGCATTTATTTATTTTTGAACTATGCCTCAACGTAATATATTATGCACAATGAAAATCAAAACTGAGAAGCACAACAGAGTGGCCAATACGAGTATATTTGACGTTGCAAACACTGTTGACAACAATTCGGTCCCGTTCTGAACAATACTATGATAATAATTATAAGTTGTAGATAAATATTCAAAAATATTGCATACCTATTTTCCCCTATTTTAGAAGTAAGTCTTGATTTCCCTAAGCTTAAGATGTTTGACCCATATACTTCAACTCATCAAGTAATTTGTCACATATCTTACAATAATATTTTTTGTCTGCAGTAAACTTCTTGGACTGGTCTGTGGCTTACGAGTCTGACTAAGATTGAGGTCGACCTGTTTCCCTCGGTTGGCTCCGACAACTGACAGCACTCTTCCACAGATTAAATGAACGAAACTTTTTTAATTAGACACAGTAATTAACGCTGATAGATATAAAATATCTCTCTGTGTGCATATAATACAGATTCTTCAGAGTCTAGTACTGCTATAGGGGTAAGTTTGCGATCGTTGGACCAGTGCTTTGATTGGACCACTTTATCATCTCGGGAACGAATTTAAAATCGGTTGCTACATCAAAACGTCAGCTTTATGTGCCCCAGCCCGATTCCTCGGCCGCCAGGTTTGCTACGGTCTTTGATGAAGAGAGTTGCGCAGCATTATGTTGTATGAGCTCCCGATGATAAATTCGCATGTCCTATAATAATTATTTACGCACAGTTCTGGAAAGTATTCTAATGTATCGTTTCGGTAGCATTACACATTTACTGGCGTCTATATCGAATATTAAGTAGTGAAACATTCCAACTTTTTAAAATGCATATATTAGTGACAGTAGTGAATTCCCATCTATTGACCGGTACAAATTCTTGAATTGGATCGGTCCAATTTTCTGAGTGATTACCTATGTACTTCTAACCAACCAAACATTATTAATTAAAAACACATAAATGGCCAAAGATTAATAATTGAGAATATTAAAACGAAAACCGTACAAGTGCGAGTTGAACTCACGTGAAAAACGTTGCCCCACATTAGGATTTTTCCTGTGTCGTGGGTGCGTTTACAAACACAAATTCCACACACAATACACCCAGACCCGGAACAACTACCTGCAGATCGTACAAATATTTGTTCCGTGCGGGAATCGAAACCACGACCCGGTGCGCAGCAGCCGACTGTATCAGCCACTATACCAACCGTGCCGTCAAAAATTCCGTACGATGAAAATGTTATCTATCATGTTTTATGTTAATCTGACCCAAATTTGTTTGTCGTAACTAAAAAAATTGTATGGTACCGGAATGTAAAGTGAAATTGCTGAATATATTGTCTACTGTTAAAATCGGTCTTGTACCATAATAATTTATCCCAAGAACAAACCTAAAATTGTATCCCATAGATTCGAACTGCAAACGTAAGTTTGTATGCACATTTTTGAAAGATTTACCGTGTTATTTTAAGACTTCTTATATGTTGTCCTGTAATCTATAGGTAAAGAGTAATAATACATATCTTTTTCAAAAAGTTTGGCTTAGTAGTTTCCGAGATAAGGGCGGTCATGGCAAAGTTTCGTGCATTTTCTTAAATAACTTTAATGAATATATTTGAGACCCTCACAACAAGCGCTTCCGTTTTATATGTTACACGGTACAGTTTGCAAAACATTATTCTAGATTTATTTTTTATTACCCCCAAAAGTGGGTCACTTTTGGGGGCATCAGGGCCCATATTTGATATTCATTTATTTACGTTACACGTCCGTCTTTGTTTCGCAGAAATCCATTGTATACCAAATTTCAACTTAAAAGGTCCAGTGGATTCGGAGCAAATTGGCTGTGACAAAAACACGAGTTATACTATAAGGGTTCCGCCGTTTTCATTAGTTCGGAACTCTAAAAACGAATATAAACATCAACAAGACATTTTTTTTCGTATCGTGTATTATTTCGTGACTTACACAGGCACCTTAAATGGACCAACAGTGGCCAAGTCCAATGATAACAGCGGAATGGTCCAATCATAGTTACAGTGCAGCAGTGTTTAAACTAAGAGAACCATCATAACATTTGTTTTGAAAAACTGAATTAACAGTTGTTAGTACTTGTATAGTTTACTTGTGTTCTTGAAAGTAAGGCGTATTAATTCACCAATTTCTTCTCCACTGAATGTTACGCGTGTTCAAAATTATGTGGTCTTTTTCTATTTCTGTTTACGCCTCACAAAGATTTTCCATAAACAGTTCGATGCATTTGGATTGATAAATGTATCATTTTAATCAATCAAATTGGAAGACAGTGGTAATTATCTCGAATCGGCGGCTGTTGTTTGTAGCCCCACTGCGATTGATTAGGGCTGGTCTGATTACAGAGTATGTCCGTCACAGAGTTCCATTAATTCAGAAATTTTCTTGATCCGATAAATCAAGACTAGATTTCAATTCATTATCACTGGGGGAAAGAAATAATAAGATTTTTCGCTAAGCGAATATTAAAAGAAGTCTACAATTCTTGTCTTCTAATTCTCCTCTCGCAGGTCTGCTGGAAGAGATTTCTTAACGAAATAAGCAGTACCTTTGTAGGTACTTTTCTGTTCTATGTAATTGTATTTTAAATATTTCTGTGTGTACATAAATAAATAAATAAAATTAATGTATTAGTAGTATTCATTGGTTATTCGTCCACTACAAATGATTTGATAAACTGTTTACGAAGCTTAAATATTTTTGTATCTTTGCTTAGAGGAATCTATTGGCAAATAATTATGAGAGCTATATAGGGTCCTTCAAAAAAGATGACAAGGATGTCAAGCAATAGGTTATGCCAATAGCATTATTAAAAAAATATACATCACCAAGTTTATTTTGCGTTTATATTGAGTAAATAATCAATGTAGTTGAGTTGCTATTTGAGCAGTAAAACAAATCAATTTTTCCGCGTTTTATTACAAAAAAGCACACAGATAAAGAAAACGCACGGCTCAGTCATCATACTAGCCATAAACAGCAAATAAACTGTTATTCACAATTTTATTACATGTTATCACTTTAGTCCGTGCGTGTTATTTATGTGTGCGCCTTTGTAATAAATGGTGAAAAAAGTTTTTTGTGCACAAATAGCAATTTTATTTATTTATTAGT
Organism: Diloba caeruleocephala; assembly: GCA_947459985.1. Classification (NCBI taxonomy): domain Eukaryota; kingdom Metazoa; phylum Arthropoda; class Insecta; order Lepidoptera; family Noctuidae; genus Diloba; species Diloba caeruleocephala. The sequence goes on from OX381613.1 coordinate 6,756,666, forward strand.
CAAAAAATTGTCGGGTTTGAGTTCACACGCAGTAGAAGTGAAACTTTGTATTTTGATTAATTTGTAAGAGAATAGTGGATGAAACACTATGGAAATTACAACTTCTTTTTTAATATATACCTATAACCTGATTATCCCTTTAAAACTAAATTTAACATTTTTAAGACACTATATATTTATAAAATGTACTATCGCTTACTAAATTTCTGACATTAAATTAACTGTCACATTTCACATACAGTTAGGTTTTAATGCAGACAAAAAATTGAAAATATGCAAGCAATCAAAGCAACTTTAAGATTGGAATCTTCGTAAAACATACATTTATATATGCTTTATTATATGCTATATACCTATTATGCTTTTTCATAAATAGCCAGCAATTTTTAAAGATTGGAGTTATCGTTTTTTATTTTTAATACTAGCGCTGACAAAATATTTAAATAGTAACAACCCGTTAAGAACTAAGACGATAACGAAATTAAAATCATGCTAACGAATACCGGAAAGGTCAAAAGTTAATTGAAACTCGAAGTCTCACCACTTTAGCCATAATGTAAGTATGTACTTACTTCAGAAAGGTAAATGTTGAATATTTGCTACACGAAATATTTGCTAAACAGATTACTTTTTTATAAGAATCGAGACAGAGAATATAATAAAAATCGGTAAATATTATTGTTTTAAAATTTATACGCTTTGAACTCTTGCAAATATTTAGATTTTATTGGCGCATGTAAGGCAATCCAGGTTAGTAGGTATTATTATAATAATCTAAAAACTACATACAAGAGGTGTGATCATGTTTTGAGTAGCTATTTAACATAAATATTTACATATGCATTATAAATAAAGAATGAAAACAAGTATGATGTACATCATTTTATCAGTATATTTTTCAAACATAGGTACGCAAATAATAGCAAAACATGTAAGCTCGCCATGCTTTTCTATAGACATTGGTATTCATATTTCTGTAGTTTCAAATAATAGAGGACGAATTTTTGCAATATGGTAAAAAAACATGAAACGTTTTTTCTTAAGTATTTCAATAACTAACCGCCAACTTATATAGGTTTAAACGCAACAATTTTTTAGTAAATGAATTTAGCCTGTCACGGAGAACGCCAACGTGGGAGATGTCCAATATTTATTTGTTCAGGTATCATTTCGAAGACAACGCTACGTTTACCAGTATATTTATAATCATAAGTGTCACGCTAGCGCAATGAAATCAGCATACCTACTAACTGTAACTAGACAAGGCGCCGCGCGCTGCGTCGATCAGAAGAAATAATTATATTCTAGTTTTCAAATAAACTATCATTAGTGTATCCAGCAAATAAGTGATTGTTCGAAATTTGAACGCCTTGCTTATAATTATATTCTAGTTTTCAAATAAACTATAATTAGTGTATCTAGAAAATAAGCGATTGTTCGAAATTTGAACGCCTTGCTTATAGTACCTACAGAGCGACACTTTTTATGCGATTTAGCGCGAGAGCGACTTAGTCTGCTTTTATTACTGATTTAATTTACACGCGTGGGTTTCGGCAAGAAAATTAAGGATGGCCTTTGGGGCGTGGTGGCGCGTGGGTGCTTAAATATATTTTATGGAATTGTCAAGAGGGTGGCCTGTACCGTATTCTTCTGTGTTAAGAACTACATACCACGTTATCTGCTACGATTATTAATCCGTCTGCCTAACGTTGTGAGCACGGCATTAAAAGACATTTGTACCGGTGATTTAAGGTTCATATTATAACATTTATTCAACATTAGACAATATGGGTTCGATTTTTAAGTTTTCAATACCTCTTTGGAACTCATACTCTTCTTTTAATATTTATAAAAAATGCTTTAAAATGATCCCCTTACGATAAGAATTTTCCAAGTCGTCGTTTGGCTTGCTAGATATAGGTAAATGCTCTTTCTCTCATAAACAAAGTATCTAGCGGCCGAATACTGAAACGCCAGTTAATCTTAAGTCCCGCTTTAACTATTTCAGCCACCCAGCTTCCTACCGAGAACGGGTTTCTCGAATAGTTAAAGCAGGATTTAATATTAACTGGCGTTTCAGTATTCGGCCGCTAGTGTTATGAATAAAAATTGCTTTCAACTCTAAATATTAATAGCTAAGACAAGAAAAACAATACTTTTTTATGTAAGTTCTTCCGAAATATCTGTCGCAGATAATCTTACTAACAAACATAAGTAGCCTTTAATAAGATTACGACATGTGAAATAAATTTATTTTGTGTCGCTACAAGCTTCGCTTGTGATGGACAGACTAATAGTTTCTTTTTAATTAAACACATCTTCGGAACTGACCGTAAAACTCCTTCAAACTCCAGACAACATAGGACATGTTGTGAAATAAGTATTTCTTGAAATAAGGTTGCGTGTAAAATGCCTAATAAATATAAATTGATTGTATAATTTTAATAATGTAAGTTTATTATAATAGTTTCCATATGGTAGTAAAATAAGAAAGTAATTATTGTACTTACCGAATAATAAAAGTTGACGACAGCACGAACAAAAAAATCCGCCAAACAAAAAATAAACGTTTTATATAATAAAATTGTAAGCAACACTTCAAAATTATTTAAACTGATCCAAATACAAACTTTTTACACTTTACGACACTTAACACTCGTTACAAGCCACTAAAGGCGCGCGAACTTAACGCTTAGAATTTAAATTAGTTCGGATTTCGAAAAGCGCGGGAATTCGTCCCCGGGCGTGCGCTCAGAGGAAAATTGGAGTCGAACTGAAGGGCGGTGCTTCTGAATGGACGCAGCGGTAACACGCTCATGCGCTCTCATGTTAGCTACAACGAATGTTTTTCCAACGGACTGTAAGCTTTTTCACGCTTTAGCTGGAAAATATATTTTCTTCTCTAGGTGCATTGGCCGCCCGGGGGTTTGTTTTAAAAGCTAGGAAAATTCTGTACGTTTTCTCATAAGGTAGCGGCGACGGATATAATAAAGGGAATGTTGTAATCTCGTGCCGCGCGGTTATGATATCCTTTATATCCACTCGACGGGCAACTTTTATGTCTTATTGTCAGCTATTTGTACAAGTTTTCTAATATTGCTGTTTCATATTATTACGATTTTCCTAGTACAACTTCGTTCTTTCGCTTTCTACTCTACTCTATGCTACATCTTTTCCTTCGGTCTTTTCCTATTATACTATTTTTGAAGTGAATGAAATTAAGTAGTGCCAACATCCGGTTTTCAGTTTCCGTGTGGTGTTCGGATTAAGAATATTATGTAGATGTCGTTAAAGGCGACTAAGGGACTCTAAAGCTGAGAGATGGGCAGCGGCGTCCCTTCTGTGGAACAGCAGCCATTCTGCCCTCACCGCCCCGCCTGCCAAGCGTGGTAGGTGCTGGCAAGTTCCCCCAAAATGACGACACTATTGTGAGAATCTATGGAGGAGGCCTTTGTTCAGCCGTGGGCGTCGTTCGGCTGATATAATGATGATGAACATTCAGTCCGTCTTTGTGACTTAATCGAAACTATGTACAACATATGAATCATGAAATAACCTATAAATGGAACATGGGCCTCTTTTTTTATTTATTGGTGTCCAGTGGAAATTCTACATGGAACTTCCTTCGCCCGGGGAAGGGCGAAGAGGTATGCCGTACTCCTACGTCATGCCTTCAGGCACATCACTGAGGGGTTGACTGTAAAGCGGCGGCGCGGAGCGGAGGGAAGGCGACTGTAAAAATGTCCGTCCCCCCCCCCCCCCCCGAGAACTTCGCGGGGAGGACTGTAAAGGATCCCACCAAGCCTCGCTTTGCGCTGTGCTGCGCACACGGCGGCACGTGACTACGTACGCACCGCCGTCTTCCCGGAGGAACATGGGTCTCCTAATGACCTTTACAATGATCAATCATATCGTTAATGCTATAATCTGTTGAGCAAGCTTGGTAGCTTGGCAGGCAGATGGATGAAACATGAAAATAGATTTATTTATATCCAAAAGAAAATTACAGTTTGATTAGAGGTTTCTTGGGACTCTTCTCTTCTCCAAGATTGTGTTGTGTTGTGAGGTGCAGTCTCTAACGTGAAATAATAATAACTTTGGTTGGTATATAACATTAGAATAAACATAGTTATGACTAAAGTAAGAAGTTTAATAGGTACATACCCGTAAATTTATTTATTTTAAGAGCGAAGTTGCATAAGTTTTTGTCATCCACGACACTCGGATTTCTCCAGTGTCGTGGGTACAGATTACAGACATATACTCCAGAGCCACAAACACCCAGACCCGGAACAACTATCTGTAAGCGAACCCACGATCTATAGCGCAGAAAGCCAATCGCTTAGTCACTGCGTCAACCGTGTCTTCACTCTGTAGACTGTCGTCTAATAACACGGAGATGCTCATTTCAATCACCACTATTTTTATACTAATTAAATAAATAAATTTATGAATATTGATTAAGTAAAATGTATTTATATGTGTAGACTAACGTGTGGTGCCGGCTTTGCCGTGTGGTGCCGGCTCAGAATACCACCACTCCATCTCCTCCCGTGGGTGTCGTAAAAGTCGACTAAGGGATTAGTCGGAGGATGGGCAGCAGCGTCCTTCGAGTACATTAACAACTCAACTGCAATCGCCAACCCGTCTGCCAAGCGTGGCGATTATGGCAATACCCCCCAATGAGCCCACAACACACCCATATCGGTCATAGTGGTGATCTTTGCGGGAGGCCTGTGTCCAGCAGTGGACTTTATTCGGCCGAAATGATGAACGATGTACCGCTGTTTTTGCACTATCATCATTATATTTACACTTCTGAATCCGCAGTGAAAACAAAATAACAGATTTAACTACGAATTAAGAAGTGAGCGCGACGGTGAGTTCGTATTCTGTTTATTTTTGATGTTAATTATAATTTTTTTAAATTAATTATTTAAGATTTAAAAAAATACTTTCCTAATATGCTACTTAATCAATTCACAATGAAGTACAATACAACGATCCGTATGTATGTTATAAATACGAATATAGAGGTATATAGAAAGAATGAAATCAACGCGATATATTTCCATAAGCTATTTCGATTCAGTGAGTATAAAGTTTAGGTCTAGCAAAAAATTGTATTTTAGCTTTGTTTTTAAAGTTATTTTCTTTCCTTGGAAGATATGATTATTATAGTTATTTTGAGGCTGTTAGTAGGTACAGTACAAATTCGTCGAATGCAAGATCTTATTCATTTGATTTCTAGACTTTCATGGTTGTACATAGTCTGGGTCAAAATAGCTCTCGGGTCATTCGCCAGATTTGTAACGGGTTTCTGCGTTGACGTGTAAAACTGTCCATAGGACCTCGCAGTCTCTCTCAAAAGCTTCGGTTCCTGCGAAGCTCGGTATTCGGTATATATATTTATTTTCGCAAGCTGGCTGTGCCCAATAGACAGAATATTTGATCTCTTGCGAACATTTTGGAGCCTTTGTTTCACTCTACCGCCTCTTCAATAGAATTTTTATTAACTAGGCGTAGGTTAGATTTCAAGGACTAAGAGATAAATAAAGCACCGGTAAATAAAGGCATCATCTGAATAATTAGCCATAGTCGTTATCAGAAGCAGCTTGCAACAGGTCTGGTGCAAATGAATGTCCACTTGATGAATATAATATTAAAACCTACCAACAGGAATCGTTTAAAAATAGCAATAAAAATAATTATGGTAACATTTGTATAGAGGTATGGAGGATAGATACATAAACCGCGTAAAATTGGTGCGTTTATCCTTTTTGATTTGGATAAATGCCCTTTTATTTTTAAACTAAATACAAAAGAACGGTTTGGACACTTAGGTGTGAACTCAATTAACCAGTGTATTGTTATAATACAAATAGAAGGGAATTTGTTACTACTTATAAAGTTATGCAACGGTGAATATTCATGTCTGAAACTTTGACGCCTTTTTCGCATTCGACGCAGAAATGATTCACACGAGCGAGAGCGGTCTATTTTGCACGACGGCCATATGCTCCTTACATAACCTATTAATTGCCTGTTCCGATTCCGGGAAGTTAGGTTTTTTGAAAACAAGGCACCTATCCCACTGGGGCTACTATCCCAGTTTTACCCTATTTCTACCAAGGAGCCATTGCAAAATTTTGTTCTTTATGTAAATCTGGTCTTCTCTCTTGGCCATGATGTGAACTTTCAACGTGAGTCTGCGATCAAGTTTTATGCCCAGATATTTTCATCATCACTGTGCGGTAATCCCTTTTCACCCAGTTTAACGGTACGAGGGCGGCACTGAAAATTTCGGGAATCAAGGAAGTGACACAACATTACTATTTAAAAATGTATTTATTGCTTTTCGAAGTATTCTCCGCGAAATTTGACACATTTTTCTATACGATGGAACCAATCATTGAAGCAACCATTCCATTCGGAAGTTGGGGTCTCCAAAATGGCCGTTTTGTAGGCGTCCACAGCTTCTTTAGGTGATGAAAATCTCTGTCCACGCAATTTATTCTTTATTTTAGGGAAAGTATAGAAATCATTAGGGCTTAGGTCGGGGCTGTACGGCGGATGGTCTAATAATTCTATGTTTTCTTGCTCTAAAAACTCTTTTGTTCTGTGCGCGGTGTGAGAACTCGCATTGTCGTGATGGAGGATGATGCGGCGGTTGCAGTTCTCTCTACGGAGTTCAGAAACGACCTGTGGCAAACAAATGCTAGCATACCATTCTGCATTAACCGTTCTTTGTCCCTCAAGAGGAATAGTCGTAACATGGCCGGTTTTGGAGACAAACGTGGCCACCATTTTTTTTGCAACACTCCGTGAACGAACCATTTTTGTTGGCTTTAACTCATTTTCGAACACCCAAACTCGTGACTGGTTTTTTGTTTCGGGTTCGTACGCATATATCCAGGATTCGTCACCTGATACGATGTTGTATACAGCATTTGAGGATCCTGCGTGGAATCTTTCGAGAGTTCTGACGCACCAAGTAACGCGAGCCGCTTTTTGCTCTTTACATAGCAAATGCGGTATCCATCGGGAAAACAACTTTTTTACACCTAATTGTTCATGCAAGATTATTTGTATTTGACTCATGCCAATGTCTAAAGTTGCCTGAATTTCGCGGTATGTCACATGTCGATCTTCCTCAATCAGCTTACGCACAGCATCAACGTTTTCTTGGGTGACTGCAGTTTTTGGACGACCTTGACGAGGATCATCACTGAGCTTGACACGTCCACGTTGAAATTCAGCAAACCAGCGATAAATTGTGGTTTTGGATGGGGCTTCATCACCAAATGCAGAAATCATTCGGTCAACACACTGTTTTTGTGTTAAACCACTTCGAAAGTCATAATAAATCATCGCTCTTGAATTTTCTCGAGTCAATTCCATTTTCTCAACGACTAAACAAGTTTGACAAAACCTTGTGACAAGACCGTGAATCTTTTTTTAAATAAATAAATGGTATTCGATTTGTAAAACCGGGGAGTTTTCTATTAAAAAGATTTTAATATGACAGGAACAGTGGAAATATTCCATTCCCGATACTTTTAGTGCAGCCTATGTAGGACATTTGCCCTGGCGGAGCGTAAATGTGACCTAAAAATCATAATAAGAACCTCACCTGCAGTAATTCGCTAAAACGTGCTTGATACCTAGATACTTTTGTGTGTATTTACTACTCAACAAGCATGGCGATTATGGATAAACCCCCAATGAGCTCACAACACATACCTAGGTCGTCCGTTGTGGCGATCTTTGGGTGGATATATCCAGCATTGGGCGTCTTTCGGCTGAAATGATGATGATGATGAGACGAGTCTTGCTGGCGAGGTTGTAGTTCCACTCCTTCTTTCCATGATAAAAGTAGGAAGCGGTGAATTTCAAATACCACAAATTTCCGTCTGTTTAGAAAAAAACACATTTCCTTCATTCCAATCTTTCATTATTATATTTATTTTCATATTTACCAATGGAAAGTGATGATTATTCGCCCAATTTCGCATTATTTCGGTTTACACTTCAGAGGCTGATGCATTTAATTAAGTTAATTTGGATTCACGAGCGTAATTCGATTTCACATCTCCGCAACTGGATTATGCGGTCCGGTGATTGCAATTGTCAACTATTGTGTGTAATTCCACGGCCACGTATTGTTCAGCAGTGGAAATCTACGGGCTGATAGATGATAATTATTGTACTTATGATGCGAGCCTTTAATGTTGGCGGTAAGAATGCGGCACGATTGACTTGAGGCTGTTACGCTTCTGAATAGCAGGAAGGACACCGGCCATCGCCCATAGTAAGTCCGACCCACTTCGACGGTACTTCGTCGACGGCCAAGAGCGATAACAATGTCAAAATACTGCCAAAAATACGCAAATAATTATAAATACTTTAAAACAACCTCTTGCATGTCAATTTCCGGCAGCCGTGTAGACAGAATAGATTTTTTATTGTGTCTCGTTTTGGGGCAGTTAATGAAATAAAAATGTACTGTGGGAATTTAAAGATATTTGAGTGTAAAGATACATTTTGAGGTTATAGGTGGGCCTATTTTGGCCGATGTCCTTTACTACAATGTTAAACAGAGGTCTTGCTGCTGTCCTACGGAAACAGTGCTGCTATCACGTATTAGAACCACCAATCGATGCAAGCTTGCAACATTCAGCGTTCGCAAGCCAATCTTGCACATGCAGTGCACCGTAAAACTTCCTGACAAAGCTAAACAAATAGCAGAATATCCAAATAGTTGCTCTTCGCCACAGGTAGCTAGCAGTTGGAAAAATTGCCAGGTATCCGGTGGAGGAGAGCAACGCTTTCGTTACGAAAGGGTGGGTGGTTATGATTTACTGGTCGCTTATGGCAAGATAGCCGAGGTAGCCGGAGGGCTGGGTAGGTATCACTGTTTCCTTGAAGACTCCTTGAGCACCTGTCACGAGTCGGTCCTGAGCTGGCCGACAGCCATGGGATGGTGGCGTTGGCTGTCAGCCTTGATATTGGCAATGCCTTCAACGCCATCCCATGGGGCGCGATATGCACGTTCGTTGCGTGGACAGTGACGGAAGCATAAAGCGGAGAGAGATAACTCTTGTGGAACCCTGCCTACGGCGCGGTCCTGCGTATCGTTTTCCCCGCGGGCGTCAGCGTGGTCTGTTATGCTGATGACACTCCGTGTCTGTGTTGGCCAGCGGGAAGTCCTTTGAAGGACCCATCCGGCGTGCCGCACAATCGGTGGACCAAGTCGTGACTTCACGAAATCCACGCTTTGGGTCTGCGGATCGCGCCTCACAAAAACGAGGCGCTATGGTTCCACAAACTGCCGCGGAGCAGGGAACCACTCTAATCAAGGTCGGTCAGTCATGAAGTACCTGGGACTGACCTTGGCACTTGAACGCTTTGTCCCTCGAATCGATAGGTAAGTGGAAGTTATGCACTGGCTGCTGCCCTTTCTGGAATACGCTAAAATTCAATTAAAACGAATAAGACTACCTGAAATACTGTAACCGTAACTACTGTAGGTCTTTTTAGTTTCTATGCGATGTCTTGCGGAATATGAAGCAGGACTTTTTTTGTCAGACTTCAACTATGTTTACCGAAGAATCAGATATGACAGATGTGTTACTGAGATTTATTACACTTTTTAGTTATGTAATGATAAATAATTAACAATTTTAATGGTAAACCGTACTATGTTGCCGACATGGTTTTAGTACTTTTTTAATTTTTGAGATATGTTTTATGAATATGTAAAGATTGATTAATCTGAACACCGTAGAACGTTGCCTTATACTTGACATTGGCGAAATTGTGGAAGATACTCTACAGAAGCCATAATCTAAGAGAAGAAGCAGTTATGTAATGTGTCTGTTGATTAGTTATATTTTACTCAGAATGCTTTTGACACATTTGACAGAATGAAAGGAGGGGTCTACAATTAACTTGATACTTGAACCATGTTTGACGTAAAAATATGGTGTATTTTTATATCCATTTGCAAGTTTTTTTAGTGGGTATCAGTGACATTTAGAAATAGACGCGCCATCATCATTTCTGCCGAATGGAGTCCACTGCTGAACACAGGCCTTACTCAAAGATCACCACAATGACCGATATCGGTGTGTTGTGTGCTCCTTGAGGGGTTCTGCCATAATCGCCACGCTTGGCAGGCGGGTTAGGTGACGCGCCATACACGAACATTATGGTACTACAGAACAGCAAACCGGCCGCCATTAGACCGCGTGATAAAAAATGAAACAAAATACTATTTTTATTTACAATATAGATTTACGTTACGTATTTATATATTTATAAAATAAACCGTCTTTTTCTCTCACAGTTGCATTCATACTTCGTGCATCGTCTATAAACACAGAATAGCATTATTTTTTCGCAATATGTTGCTAAATTACGCTTATGATTCACGTCGAGCCGCGACACTTGTCTATAAATGTACTCTGTGCACTGGTCGGTGCGTGACTAAATGAAGGTGAACTCCGGGCAATTACCTTGATGTCATGTGACCATTGTAGAGCGCGGGCAACGCATCTAAACTTATAAAAACATCTTAGGTTAATGGGTAATCTAGTAGTAGATAAAGCCACTTCTAGAAATGGTATCAAGCTCTACCTACCTCTGTGTATTTTATTTATTTATTTAAGGCACACCAACGAAATATTTGCAGACAATTGGTTTAACAATAACATTTTTCTTCTAAGCTGTGCAAATACGTCACTTAAAGGTGTACACACCATTCTAAGTATTGATTACATCATAATTAATATAATAATGGCATCGCTATCTATTGATTAGATTTACATTTACACAAATAGATCACATTAATTCATTATACGAAGTAGATTGAATTCAAATTACACCACTTAAATGAAATTTCAAATGTGAATAAAATTAATTACAGATTCAAATACATTACATTGTTTTACATTGGTCATTAGAGAAAGAATAGTAATTTCTATTTATAAGATTAGAATTAAGACTAAACAAAGCAAGAGTAGGAGGTCAGCCAATCACAGGACATCGATATTCATTACTTTAGCTTTAAAATTTGGCAGATTATCAAAATATATATCGTTTTCGTTATTACAAGAACTTGGTCTATTATAAGTGGACATCATTCGGTTGAGAGGGGTATGTAGATATACATAACAGAAGTTCACTCGTAAATGTTGTAAGTTTACAATAAGGTACCCATATTGATATTAAAAGAGCTGTCCATACATTTTAAAGAAAACTGAAAAGTCGTCAAAGAATTAGCAGCCCTGACATTAATCTAACTTTTAACAATAATAAAATTGAAGAAGTACAACATATAAAGTTTCTAGGCTTGACAATTAACTCTGAACTGAGTTGGAAAGAACATGCATCAATCCTAATTACAAAATTAAGTAGGTTTGCCTTTGCTCTTTATAAATTTAAGAAAGTAGTTTCGTAACTGCATATTATGGCTATGTAGACTCGATATTACGTTATGGAGTTATTTTTTGGGCAAACTCCTGCGTAAAACATGACATTTTTAAAGCGCAAAAGAGTTGCATTAGGTCTATATGCAATCTTAAACCAACAGAAAGTTGTAAACCGCATTTTATAAAACTCAAAATACTAACACTACCTTGTCTTTATATATACGAGACATCATTGTTCGTCAAGCAAAATAGTGAGCAGTTTAAAAAAGTTTCACAACAACGCTCTAGACCGATAAGACAAGAATATCGACACGAATTATGCCTAAAACCTTCAAAAACCGCTCTCATGCACAAGAGCATACTTTGCATGGCTCCAAAAATATTTAATAAGCTGCCAAATGACATGAAAGATTCCAACTTGACACAATTTAAACGTAAACTAAGTAAATTTTTAATTGGCAAATGCTATTATACCACTGACGAATTCCTTCTTGACAAAATCTAATGTGAATGATTTTATGTAGTAATATCTTAGATTTAAATTTGTTTTATAATAATGATTTTATGTATTATGTGAAATAGATTTTATAATGCCTGCCATATTTCAGAATTAAGATTTTAAATATATTTTCTTCTCTTTTGATAAATTGTACGTAATGTCTCTTATCTTATATTGTTAAATAATGTACACCCTAACGGGTAGATTTATGAGTTACCATAAAATAAGTATAAGACCTACTGTATCACCAAAAATCACACTAATAAATACTTTGACCCAGTATATTATCTATGACTTTGACTTTGACTTTTGAAAGGCTTGTTAAACATTATTTTAACATCTTAAAATAATATAAGTAGAAAAAACAATTGAACCGTACGACGTTGCCGACATATTTTTTAGAATTTTTTCATTTTTGTGAATTATTTTATGAATACGTAGAGAGTTATTAATCTAAACACCGTACGACGTTGCCTTATACTTGACATTGGCGAAATTGTGGAAGATATTCTACAGAAGCCATAATCTAAGAGAAGAAGAAGATAATATAAGTATGGAAAATAAGGAACAATGTTCAAGTCGATTTTATTGACATATTTTTTTTATATGTTCAGACATAACAATAATCTCTCAATCTTGAATAATTGCATTACTTAAATGTAGGGTCAACTCGTTTACAGGAATATGACAGTTCTACAAGTACGTATATCTTTTTAAAGTTTGACTTTAATTAAAGTCTAATAACTAACCTTATGTTTTATTCGTATCTTTTCAGGGGGCAGCTGAACGTGCAAACGATGATTGGAGAGGTTCGTGCGTGTGCAACATGTTATAAAATAGGAGAGTTCTATGAGAGGGGAATAATTCTACATGACGACATTGATCGACCTCATCATCATCATTTCGGCCGAATGAAGTCCACTACTGGACACAGGCCTCCCCCAAAGATCACTACAACGACCGATATGGGTGTGTTGTGGGCTCATTGGGGGGATTTGCCACAATCGCCACGCTTGGCAGACGGGTTGGCGATCGCAGTTGAGTTGTTAATGTACTCGAAGGACGCTGCTGCCTATCCTCCAGCTAATCCCTTAGTCGACTTTTACGACACCCACGGGAGGAAATGGGGTGGTGGTATTCTGAGCCGGCACCACACGGCACCTATAAATACCTAAATCTCGTCGAACTAGATAATTATAAGAATTAAAATATGAAAGTTGTGAACCAAAACTGCTTTTAATTTACTAGCGCCGTGCGCCAGTAGAGTTGAAAAACCCGCAAGACTTACACAGGTAGTCGACACACATGTTCCTTTTCAAAAGCGCATAAACTGAGCTGTGTCTATGTGGTGTCTATTGCTTAGTTTGTATCGAAAGTTTTCCGTAGTACTATTTTCGGGTTGCTACATTAGTGATAGTGGCGCCGCAATGTTTGTCTAATCTTTTTTGTCAAGCTGTAAGTAAACTTTTATTATTATACTTATATATTTATCTTAACACTGATATTTCGATTCTGTTTTTAAGGATGTTTAGATGTTTGAGCTTAAGGAATTGCACCTCTGGGGTGTAAAACCAATTTCGGTATTCGCTAAGACATGATTGAAGCTATTCAAGGACACATTGCAGAAGTTAAGGCTTGAGGACCAGTCTTAGTGAATACTAAATCGGGTTATTACCATTATTTCAATTCTGCATTCAAGGATGTATGGATGTTTGAGCTTAGAGAATTGCACCCCTGGAGGCGACGGAGTTCCGCATGGGCGGACTGCGACACGAGCGCGAGCGCATACTTACCTCGCCAGCCCGACGTCCTGTGATCTGCCATGTAGTTTGGATTACCTTCGACAATTTACTTTCACTTGGAATTATATTTTGTATTTATTACTGTGGTGTATTCTTCACATCATAATAAAACACTTTTAAACGGATTCTATCGCGTTTAATCTAGATTTTTGTTTTTCCTGACGTTTCGAACACTGCAGGGTTCGTGGTTGCAGGATGACTAAAGTGACAGGCGTCGTTACAGATTTTTTAAAAGTTATTTTATTTTATCTACCGTACAATTATAATAAAATATGATTTCGATGTACGCAGTAATCACTCACAGTCTCTTGATGTTTTTTAGTGTGACATTCTTGGTACATATCAGTTCTCATTCGCGAGGACTTGAGGTTGATCGAAACGAAGAAAATGGTTGGGTTTGTCTAAGGCATATTCGCACACTGCACTTTGTGGAGCGTATATACTTGACGTCAGCTATGTGTTCTTTTAATCTGGTGGCTATACTACGCTTTGTTTGCCCTATGTATGACAACCCACACTCACAGTCAATCTTATAGACCCCTGCATCTTGTAAAGGAATGTGACACTTCGCCTGTATGAGAAGTTGGCTGATCTTCTTATGCGGCTTGAAGTAGGTTTTTATGGAAGCACGCTTCAAGATATGACCAATTCTGTCGGTGACTCCCTTAACGAATGGCAGGTCGTCGATCAATCGTGGTGGGTTTCGGGCGGCTTCTGCGACGGGGATATGGCGCTCTCAAATTGTTACACTGGAGAACTTCCTTCACATGGTGAATTTCCCCTGCCAAATGGTCGGATAGAAGTCGCGATAGAATCCGTTTAAAAGAGTTTTATTATATTGTGTAATACTCGCGACAACCTAAGACATCATTATGTATTCTTCACAGTTTAAACTGAACAAATCGACATTATTTTTATATGTACCAAATCTCAATAATAGTTAGGTTCTTGGCCGAATAAAAGGTATATACCTGCGTAGTGTCATAAGTTTTAGATGCGCGCGCACGTGTAGGTAAGTGTATTGTGCGACCGGATTACTATTAGACGTTGAGGACGTCAACGCAATTTTCAGGTCCATGAGCTGATGAACTTATTTTAGTAAATGGCAAATTTACAAAAATGCTCTCAGTACATGTTCTTCATAATACCCGCGCAAACCATTACTGTAGAGCCGCTGTAAGGGTGTTTTTCCTGGACGCACCTCAGCCATTCAGCATTTCCGGGATACTCTTACCCGTCATGTATCAGGCCTAAAAAACCTAAATCTGGACTCGTCGCAATATAAAATATCATGTCATTGCTCCTAGGTCCATGTAATGTGTTCCCTCCACCATTCGTTTCGACGGGCGTGAATCCTGTGGCGTATAGGTGGGCACCTGATTGAGATGGGTCTATAATTAGTCAGCAGCTAGTTTTCAATATTTTGGAAGAGCACCACCTCACCTCTGTTCCATGCTTCCGGCGTTGTGCCCTCGAGTAATAAGATAGAATTTAAAAAAAAATAAGAGTTCGAGCTTGAAGCTATTTTAGAGTTCGAGTTGAAAGCTCTCAGGGTTAACGATACGATATGAGCGCTAGAGGGCTGGAGACTAGACTTCACCAGACGAGACCTCTAAACTTTAAGATTAATATTCTATATGCCTCTTACCATTCGGTGACCACTACCGGTTTTCACCCTATAGATCACAGAGACATCATTGAACATTTGTCCTTTATTGGTCATGATGAAGTCATATCATTCTTCGTGAAATAATCGAGACTCATCCAAGTCCATTTCCTGCGGCTAATGGAAAAAAGAGTTAATCACGAAGAGATCTTCATTTTACAAAATGTCGACCAGCCTCTGTCCCCTGGGGTTCCGTTGCCCATACCCAAATTGCCAGTCTAAACTCACCGTCCTTCGCGTTGAAGTCCCCCATCACAACATGCCTGGAAGGATTCACCGTGTGCGATAAGGGTGCCCATTGCCCTATATTCTGAATGCTACTTTTTATTGTATTTTTTTAACTAGTGTACAATAAAGAATATAATAAATACTTAAATGTCTTGGAGGCATGTATGGCCCTACTTACCTCCTCATACGTGGTCTATACTACAGCATCTGGGTGTGCAGAGGACGGTGCGTAGACCTAATATATATGATTTAGGTAAAATCATTTGAGCAAAAAATCCTTTGCCGTACTGGTACCATCTTCTCGGTGAGCCTTTAAAACATGTTAAACATTAAGTCAGGTATTTTTGAAGACTCTATCGAAGAAAAGTGATAGGGAGAGGGGGCTTATAAACTTTACCGTTGTTTCTAGTTCTGTGTCACTCGATACACATAGGATGCGTAGAATTGCAGTGCAGCTCTAGGCTCGGTCTGATGTACATGTATTATAATACGCCCTTGATAATTGTTTTTTCTGCTTGCCGAGTGCATCTTCCACTCAAATTTCCTTACAGGCGTTAATAATTAATGAGGGCAAGTTGACTACGGAAATCGTGATGACGTTTTTTTCGCCCTCAAATAATTATTAGGTTAGAAATCATTTATTCAGTAATTAGGTTCGCTCAACGAATATACTACTCTCTGCAGAGAGCTTTGTTGAAACGAAGGAGGGCATTTCACTACAATTCAACCTCTGTAAAGAAAAGCCGAAAAAGTGCCAGGTCTTATTTCAATTTGGTATTCGTTTTACTAATATTATTTAATAACGTATATTATTATTTAATAACGTATATTATTATTTCTACCAACACACTACATTTTTATTTAAAATACGCGACATCTGTACCATGATAATCGGTCCACTATATCTAACGCCACTGATTTTGGTTGGTCACCTCGCTGATATAAGCTCAAATCCGTCCCTGGCGTCATCAGACTTGCTTTTAATGCTTTCTCGCGGCATGCGGACGGAATAAACGGATTACCCAGTACCAATGATATTGTACTATAGATACGTTACGTCCATATTAAATGGCGCGCAAATTTCAGTCTCGCCTGCACATCTTTATTGTAAGGAGGATACAAAAACTACAGGAGTAAGATATAGCTATCTAGGCGTACCAAATATACTTTTTAACTAAGGCTAAATTATAAGATATCGCTCTGCGTAACAGGGCACTATACCAAAGCAGTCTCAATACACCATTTATTGACGTGCATTACTATATTCGTTTACAACTATTACTCATATCACAATAAATTACAAGTGAGGAAAACATTTACTGTTATATTTATAGCATACTCATAACATCCTTCCAATTGATAAATAGCGATTTCACGATCTTTAAATGCTAATAAAACTCAAACGTCAAAACTTTCGCTCCAAAATTTAGTAAACAAACTCCACTTGACTGATTCAAAAATAATTCTCCCTTTTCGGATGTTTATCAATTGTTTATTTCATACTATCCACTTAAAAAAAAAATGTTACAAACATAAATACTAACAGGTATTAAAAGGCCGTTTTCCATTTGTAACATATCAATTTAATATGATTTCTATAAACATTACCTATTGTATAATTTATAAACCGAAATCTTACACTGAACATAATACAACTCTCTTATAAAATGCTTTTGTGACTGTAGCGGGATGAAGGTACAAAAAAACTGTATAATTTGTGGTATTTATTAAAAATGTGTTAATCCGTTCCCCGGACTATAATCCTTGAGGTCAGTGTTTGCACGCCGACCTCCAACGTTTGAGCGGAATTACGACTACTCGAGGACAGTTTGTTCTTCTTTCACGAAAAATTCTACCATTTCTTCTACCGTCGTCGATTCGGTGTCGATACCGTCTGTGTCCACATCTGCAAGAAGATACAAAGTTAATTTCAAATATACCGCCGTTAGCGTATACGTGATGGGTTTATGATGATAGACACAACACTAAACTGACAATTGTAACCTACTTAGACAGACACATCTGGAATCGCAAATTCTTGGCTCACTCGCCTTTGTCCGGAAATGGATTTTAATTGGTCAAATGCACTCATACACTGTATTTTCTTGCTTTCAACTAATTACTGATCCATCATATGGACTACCCAAGGGATTGTGCAATTGGATTGCCAGCTTACTGTCCAACAGAAACATAAAAGGCGTTGTCGATGGCAGGTGCTCCGATAGCTTGGACATAAACGCTGGGGTTTCACAAGGCTCCATGCTGTCCCCAACATTGTTCTTAGTGCATGTCAATGATATGCTGTCTATCGAGGCATTTTTTTTTGTTAAAAAACTTTGCCCCACACTAGGATTTCTCCTGTATCGTGGGTGCGTTTACAAACACAAATTCCACGCACAATACACCCAGACCCGGAAGAACTACCCGCAGATCGTACAAATATTTGTTCCGTGCGGGAATCGATCCCACGACCCGGTGCGCAGCAGCCGACTGTATCAGCCACTGCACCAACCGTGCCGTCAACAGGAATTGTTATGCGGATATCAGTACTTGGGACACTTATTATACGGGCCGTGTTAACGTCCCTCCTCCCGTAGTGGATGGGAGCCGCAAACAACTTGTGTCAGTAATCGCGAGTACTATAGACAGTCTCCGATTGGGGACAACTAAATTTAGTCCAATTTAATCCCACCAATACACAAGTCTGCGCGTTCACTACTAAGAAAACCCCATTTACTGTAGCTCTACAATTCCAGAACACGTCCCTCAACAAAGATAACAGTACTGGAATCCTTGATGCCGACATTCCCAGCAGCGTCCAGTTTCATACGCACTTAGAAGCTGAAAATCTGGTGTCCAGAAAACTCGGTGTCCTCGACAGGGCAAGGCGGTACTTCTCATCGGGGCAAAGAATGCTGCTTTATAAGTCGGAAGTCCGGCCCGATATGGAGTAATGCCGCCATTTATGAGCGGGGGCACCTAGGTACCAGCTTAGACCCTTTAACTAGGTACAGAAAGGTGCAGTTAGTATTGTCGACTATCCCAAGCTCACAAGCGATCTAGAACACCAAGTCTGAGGAGACTTTGCCCCCTGTGTTTCTACCGCTTGAATAATTGACAGTGTTCTAAGGAATTGTTGATTATGATACCAACAGATACCATCTACCATCTCACCTCTCGCCATCGGCGGGGATTTCATCTACATACCCTAGAGCCAAAATGGTTTCGCACCGTACGGTTTCAGAGGAACTTCCTCCCGCGCACGCTCAGGTTGTGGAATAAGCTACCTACCGAAGTTTTCCCAAGAGACTGCAGCATGGGGCTCTTCAAAAAGGGAGTGAAAAGATTTTTACAGGGTCGGCAACGCGCGAGTGTTACCTCTGGTGTTGCAAGCGTTCATAGGTTACGGTAATCGCTTACCATCAGGCGGGCCGTATGCACGTTTGCCACCTTAGTGGTATAAAAAAAATGGACAGTTGTCAGTGCATAAATAATCGCTTGTCCTAATATTCCTCTCCTGTGCTTTAAAGTTTGAATGGCTAGTTACTACTACTACTTTAATGCTTGTGCAATTAGGTACTCCAAGTTCCCCGGGGGGGTGACCGCTTTACAGTCACCCTCTCCGAGATGTACCTATAGGCGTGGCACCAATTGGCGGCTCTAGTGTGATCATACGAGGACCTGGAGCCTCCCTTAGCCGAAGATGACCGCTCCAGTGGTTTTAGCCGGTAGGAGTCAGGCATACCCCTTCGCCCTTCCCCAGGGTGAAGGAAGTTCATGAAGAATTTCCACTGGGCACCAATAAAACAAAAAGGTACTCTGAGTTGTGAAAAACCACATTCAGTAATTAACTAAGTAATACGTACAATTCCTGAGCTCAAGCCGGCGCGGTTTCTGCTCGTTCCACTCTTGCACCTTTGCCTCGCGGTACTCTACATGCTTCTTCATCTGCTCAGTTCGCTTTGCTACCAATTCCTATTAGCAAAATTATGAACAGGTTAATTAGTAAAATATCGGTAATATGCACTATTATTTACTTACCATTTGCTTTCATGCACAAAAGATTCAAGCTTGAATAGAATAGAATAGTTTATTTAGTTCGTCCTACAAGATAATTATACACGGAGGTCATTTCACTACTACTACTGAGAAGAAATGCCAATACAAACTCAGAGTAAGGTCTCATTTCATTTGAACAATATTGTTGATTACAAGCATTACTATATCAGCACTATTATAGTAAGAGCACATCACTAATATTTCATTAGATATGCTGTACCTATCATCATCATTATATCAGACAAAGGACCCATCCACTGCTGAACAAAGGCCTCAAATACAAATAACTTTATTCAGATTTCCACAAATGTGCCATCATTTTGGGGCAAATTTGCTAGTATCATATAAATTTATTAAAAAAAAAGGATTTTATTTATTATTCACATTCATTTAAAGATTAGATCATCATATCGGCCATTTATAGTCCACTGCTGAACAAAGGCCTCCCCCAAAGATTTTCACAACTGTGTCATCATTTTGGGTGGTATTTTCCAATACAACTAGTGCAACTTAGATTCTGACGTTTCATAAGTGCCAATATTTGGTTTATTTGAGATAAAATACTTTAGACTTTGACTACACACCACGCTTGGCAGGCGGGTTGGTGAGCGCAATATATAGGCATAGTGCATGTATCTTAAGGAATAGGGAGACCCTGTTGTAGGTAGAATCCCAAACAGGATGTACTGTCATGTCAGAACTTGACCAGTACCTTAATTGTTCGGTGCAAAGCCATGTAAGCTCTATAGTAATGTTACTTAATTAACATTTTTGGCTTAAAAATCCAAACAAAAAATCATATAAATTTTGTTACATACCTTGCTTGCTTTGCTACTGCGCATGCGGTCCTTAGACTCGAACTGTGAGTAATATTTCTTGAGGTTCTTCTTGGTCTCCTTCTGCTGCTTCTCGGAGAGCAACGTCGGTGGCCTTGGCCGCCAGTTGTACTGCGCGAAGCCTTCCTTCATGACTCTGTACAAAACAATTGTTTTAACTGCAAATTGTCACAGATCTGATCCGAAAATAAAAGTAATATGACTATCGTGTACCCGCAGTTCGTGGACCACGGTATTATGTCCATTCTTCTTCTTTCTTGTGGTTACTGGGTCTGTGTCAGAGTTGTTCAAGCCGCCCAAAGGGCTCCGACTAGGCTTAATGGCTGCCGTCTGATGACAACAACCAACAACAAAGTTCAAATACCACTCTGGGTCACCCATCTTTAGACTGAACGCGCCAAGCGTTGCTTAACCTCACCGATCGTGCAACTGGCTATGAATGACTCATTTGTTTATTATGTCCATTGTAAATAGTATTTCCACATATATGCACACGTCTCGTGAACGTCTACGTCGACATCGCATCTTTTACGACCCTAGAGAACTACATCGACTGTCATTGTAGTAAAGAAAAACAATACTAACCTTCTCAATATTTTGCCTTGGAATGACCAAATGTAGTAACCCGTGTCTATCTTGCTTTTGAGTGAAGACACTCCAGTCACCACAAAGCGGCCAGTTGGGTCCCATTCAATGCCAGACATCTGTGAAATTTACGTTTATTTAGTATTGGACCATGGATTATACAGAAATATTGTTTTTGACAACAACTGTTTCCTAACATTTTATCTCAATTTTAGTTCGGTTGTTTCAATTATTAACAAAAACTCATCACAAATTATTGAATAAAAAATTATGTAAGTAGACACCATAATAAAATTAATAATGTGAAAAATTCTGTAGTCCTTTTTGGGTCAAAAAGTCTATACAAATCTCAGTACAAATAAATATCAATAAAACCATTTTCAAGAAGTATTTTATAGAAAAATTACCTGGTAGTGGTCAGACACATTCATGATAGTAAAATCATTGGTGTCCAAGAATTCCAAAGCGCCACCAGACAGTCCAAGGTTAGCAAGTACAATGAACTGTCCAGAAGGTGACCAGAACAAGTGGTTGAAGGGTTGTCTCTCAAACTTCTTCAACAAAGTCGGGGCCTGACCAGTGTTCACTTGATAGAAACTAATGCAGATGTTTGCAGGATCACCATGGATGATCGCAAATTTAGAGCCAATAGGCTCCCAAGCAAATGCTTGAATAGGTTCTTTGATTTCTACTGAGTCAACAGGAATCTCCTTCTCCCTCATATGGAATATTTCAAAGTTACAGTACATTCCTGAATATTTAATTTCATTTTTGTCTTTCTTTACTTTAGAGTATCTGTCTACTTTGACGCAAAGGTAGTCTCCACTCTTCTGCCAGTGGATTTTGCAGTCGGCAACTGAGAACAAGTTCTTAGACCTTATTTCAGTGCGGTTGGGGAGTTCTAAGAGTGTTACCCTCGCGGGCACGTCTTTGTCTTCTGCAACCCAATATGCTACAATGTTGTCTGTTGGCGACCAACTGAAGTCTCTGCAGAGGGTAATAAGTTATATATAAATATCATGTTTCTATACACACAGCAGTTTCGAATTCGAATAAACATAAAACTAATAACGGTTAATAATCAGCACTTCTCAAAGGCTTCGCAAAGGCCACCACAAGCCAAATTATGAAACCAGGGCAAGACAGCATTACTTTACATGCAAAGTGACACCATTCATTGCTTTTCACAAAAATAAATTAATTCATACATTCACCATGCATATTACACTTTTATCAATGTAAATGTATTGATTAATGGTAAACAAACAATCCCACTCTATACAGCTTCCCTTTTATTCATACATGTATTTATTATGCACTATGAAATACTGATTATGCACTAAAAATACATAGATTTTTCGACATCATACAGTAGAGCCTGACCCTTAGATACTTTAGAAACGTAAGGGTTATAACAAATAATAAGCAACTAGAACACAAATCTCATTTACTAAATGATAATAATATTTTACCTTATCCCTGGTATTTTGATGGACTTCTTGTCGAGCAGGCCGAAGCTGGGCGTCTCGTAAACGGAGAGCACATCCTGGCCAAGCCTGGCAAAGTACCTGTCGTCCTTGCTCCAGCGGAACACCGGCCACGTCACATACTCGTCCGGAGGAGGGAAACTACGCTTTTCTTGACCTGTTCTGTAATAAATAACAGATTTTAATTTAAAAATATTCCAGCCATAAATTTGCCTTGGCAAAAGGTCGTGAGATGGGAGCCGCTAGCTTTGAACAGCCAGTGCTAGTACAATTATATTTATCTTGCAGTACTATATTCTGTAAATACAAAAATCTATAGATTAGTAAACACACACATGAACCTGTAAACGTCCACTGCTGAACATGGCCCATGTGCATCAATGTCCCAATGATCACTACAATGAGCGGACATACGGGATATTGCCATAGTAATCACGCTTGGCAGGGGATTGATGACCACAATATGTTATTATTAGCTGCTCCCCATCCTCTTGATATCAACGCTTAGTCGACTTTTACGACACGCATGGGTGGAGAGGGGCTGCTACTAATCTTTTCCGGAAACCACAAGGAACAGATGTGTAACGCGCGACACATTACTACTGTATCTGAGTGCTAAAACTTGCTAGTATTTTTATAGAAGTCAAAACTAATGACCAAATTAATTTTCTCTTGTATAGTGGTATTTTTATAGCCATAAATCGCATATGCACAAACCGCCAGACTCTTGAGAAAATACCCACAGACCGTATGGACATTCAAGGGGTTTGGGTTTCACATCAAGACTAATATGTGAAAGGGAAATATGTGGTTTTTTTTTCTAACTTCCTTATTAAATTATTACTGAAAAATTTCAGCACCACTTTCTGAATCATTACTGTAATTAGCCGGTTCAAAATAAATTAAATATATATTGTGGCAGTAAGACAAGAGTATGTTTTTATGTAAATCTTCAGTGGTAAAACATATTGGTATTCCACTGTCACAGTTCACATGTCGCGAGTTGAATACGTAACGCAATAAACCCGTTTTGTAGAACTTGTACAAGAAAGCCACTGTGAGTGCTTATATTAAGGCTGAGAACTGTTACATATTTGTCTTTATGGTATTTTTTAGTGTGGCTCAGTAAAGCCTTTGTTAGTGTTAGTTGCCTCAACAATGTTTTTCAAATGAACCCCATATTGTCTCTGAAACTATTCTATATTTATATTCTATAGATTATATAGATTGTACTTCATTAAATATGAATACCCAAAAATATAACGAAATATATGAAGTATGAACCCATACTTTGGTTTTTTATTCAGCTTAACTGCAGTATTTAGTGTGATTGCAAATGTTTACATTTCAATACATTTAAGCACGTATTTTTTCTACGTGATTAATCTGTTTAACGTAATTGATGAGAAAAGATAGATAACATACAAGGAGAGCATTACTAGTTTTATAATTTGCAAACATTACTGGCTATGTCAAACCCATATTTTTCATAATACGCCGTATTACACAACTGCTAGAAGGGTGGCCAAAAATGTTGCCAGTTTTAAGTTAGTACCAAAATGCCTGGCAAAATTATTGGCAGGCATGGGCATGCCAAACATCAATAATACGAAACATGTTCAAACAAACGCAATAGATAATAGAAATTTTCCACCAACCTGATATCCCAAATGATAAGCTTCTTATCTTCACCCCTGTCACCAGTTGGTGAGAAAGTGACAACATAGTTTTCACAGGGGGAGAAGGAGATAAATCTCGCTTCAGGGTGGAAGAACTTCTGGAACTGGCTAAACTTGGGACCGGCCCAAAGGGCCACACCACGCCAGTGGAACGTCGCCAGGTACGTGCCCAACGGCGACCACGCAGCATAGGTCTCCGTCCAGTTCTGAGGAAATTTCTTAATTGAATGCTTTTTCCTAAAAAAATATTGTTTCTTGCTTCCGCAGTTGACATCTGGGGAAATCATCATTTCGTCATATGAGCGAAAGTACGTCCACTGCCGAATGACGCCTTCATTCCCTCACAGATTTCCACACCAGTACATGTCATGTGTCATAACTTTGGGGGAAATTTGTCAAGTACTCACCATGCTTGGCAGGTAGGTTGCTGAGCACAGTATGGCTACTGTTCCACAGAAAGGACGCTGCTGCTCATGGCTCTAGTTTAAGAGTCCCTTAGTCACCTTTTTTGTCATTCATGGGAGGAGATAAGGATGAGATTCAGAAACGAGTCTAAGCATGAACTTACGCTTCCATGTCAAAATGCACTACTTACGCCCCCAATTTTGACAGATGGAAGCGTGAACTTAGCTTAGACTCATTTCTGAATCTCACCCTAAGAGTAGTGCCATATTCTTAATCTGGACACCAAAACACAATATTGGCACAAACTCGCAATTTTTTTAATACTAATTTAATTAATAAACTCACCGGTCTCTCCTGTATAAGCACTGGTTCAGGAAGGGCATTCTGCCATACTTGCAGTGCTACACCAGTACCAATGCCAACCAGGAATTGGTCATAAGCATCAGGGTCCATCAAGTACCATTGAAGGTCTGATGCAACCTTGAATGGTTGGGGTGCTGGTGGCTCCCATTCTTTAGGGATATCTGAATATCTAAGGAAAAAGGATATTTAGTAGTTTAAGATGAAAATTTCAAGTATTATTTTGGGCAGACCACATTTGGCAGCAGATGTTTACAGACCAATATGATTTAATATTGTTTTTATGATCTAATGTTGCAGTCCCTTGGGGTTTTGCCAGAAAGATTATGCTGAGTACTATACTGCTACTTAGCTCTGGTTTATGTTATGCAGGTATGGGGTGACATTTTTTTAGCACATTTAAAACATGGGTTAAAGCCCCGCAATTAGCTCGCAATGCCCCTTTGGCCCTGGTGCCTC
The DNA here is from genome assembly GCA_947459985.1 of Diloba caeruleocephala. Taxonomy (NCBI): domain Eukaryota; kingdom Metazoa; phylum Arthropoda; class Insecta; order Lepidoptera; family Noctuidae; genus Diloba; species Diloba caeruleocephala. The sequence continues at coordinate 6,782,163 of OX381613.1, forward strand.
GGGCAACTGCGGTTGACCGCCACTAAAGCCAGCACTGCTGCTACTACTAGATGTACTTCTAATTTCACCTAACTCAACTTTTAAAAGTTCTAGGTTATAAAGTAAATAATTTTCTAACCCAGGAAATATTTTACCTCCGTACCACATTTTATCCAAATCATTCAACACAAAAATTACAAAAACAAAAACTCTTATAGATATCTATAACAGCCACAATTAATATAGTTATTTTGCTTGTAAGAGATTTAGTTTTTGTAATTTTAGTATTTGTTTAGTATGAAAACTAACAAGAAATTGTGACTACAAATTGTATTATTTTGAAATACATGAGATAAAAATGATTCTCACAGATGGAAAAAACTATACATCCATATATAAACAACAATTATTCTACAATAAAACATTAAACATGTGCTAAAATTGCCAGCCGATGACACCCTGTATAGAAAGGAGGGCCCAGCCACACAAGCAATGAGAATATCACATATGGCATGGGCGCATGGTCAAAACATGATAATTAAATGGTAATCTAATATTTTGAATAACTAGCAATTTTCTTGTGATTAAAACCTACAGAAGCAATATCTACATAACCAGAAAACACAGTCTAGTGCCTCAGGGCTATAAATATAAACTGTCAATATCTTCAATTTAATTAGTTAATTTACAACTTTGGCCAATAGAATGATGTTCATTAAACATAAAAAAGGTTCCATTGTGTCCTGACTATTTACCATACAAGTTAAAACCACTGCAGTAATCATAAAATGCTAATTGAAAAGAGAAAGAAAACTGCTTTAACACTAATTTCATAACATTCAAATTTAACAAATGATAACATATAATGTTCATAATTTGTATAAGACCTTGAGCACAGTTAGTACTATTAACATAACAATGAACTTTACATGAAAACATTACACACTTGAAATAGGAGAGTTCCACTCAGAGTACTTACTTCTTAAAATCAGTGAACAAATTCACTAAGAATGTGTGCTGCTTATCTAATTTACAGTTATTTGTTGCCTTTACGGCCTCTGCTGCGTTCTGAGGGTTGCTGTACTCCAAGTAAATGTAGCCAGTAGTGCTTCCATTCTCAGTGGTTGGATAGTACTCGTTGACAATCTTCCCGAATTTGCTAAATATCTTGTTTATGACACTCTGGAGCTTCTCCAGACGCTCGGGTCCGACCTGCGGGCACCCGTCGACCACGACCACGTTCTCATAACTATCAGATTCTTTCGGTTTCTGTTCTAAAAGATCGGCCAACAACTCTGCAACGTCAAAGTTAGGTTAGGTTTTTATAACTTTCATCACATTGGTAAACTCTCTGGTAAAGTTCAGAATTCGAAAACTATACTCTAATACATGCAATAAGTGTCACAATGAAGTTAAAAATAGTAATAACATGAATAAAAAGTTGTAAAATGTGTGAGTGACGCATATGGCCGGTCAAACTTGTCATAGAAAATTGCCCACCTTCATCGGGAATATCGTCCACGAAACCCTCAGGATCGTCAAAATCGGGCTCCTCGTCATAATTCTGCTCTTCGTTATCACTTTGAGGTGGTTGGTTCACTTTGTCGTCGCCTTTTTTCTTAGCCATTTTGACGATTTAACGTGTGTAACAGGAAGACACGCCATTAGTGACTGACCATAGAGTATATTTTTACTTTCACTCAAGTGATGATGTTGCGTTTTGATAACTCTTCATTTTTCCATAATTATGTCAAATACAAATCCCATAAAGTTACGTATACACTATGTTGAGATTTAATTGGATATAAAATGCAATTTCAGCACATTATACAGCTAACTCGTATTTCTAAATGGACAGGTCAGGTTTAAAATAATTTCAATGTTCCATCAACAATTAAAAGCAGAAGCATCCATGACAATAATGCAAATATAACCCGCCGTTAATTTAACATGGTCTTACTAGCTAACTATAGATAGTGATTCAAAATTATTTTATATTAAGTTACTGATAATAGATACATAGAGGAACAACAAAACGCTGAGAACGTTACCATACATAGACAATTAAGATAAAGCCGGGAAAATCAAAGTTTTCAAAGTTTATACTTGCCGAGTAGGTATTTGTATATAGTTCAATCAGTTACGGTATATAATTTCAATAAAATATTTATAACTGTATTTTTCTTTTATAACAGGCTTTAATATAGTTAGCAGTATCTATTTTCACAGTCATACAAGATTTTAGTAAGTACATCAACCTACCTTATATCGCCATCGTTTGGTTTGGCGCAGTCAGCACTTCAGCAGTCGCTAGTCGCTTTAGCTTACCTACTACGCTTATGAGAAAGCTCAATGACTGCGCTACGTGTCTCGGATTCTATCCTCGCATAGAAGTTCAGGACAAATATTTGTATGCCCTACGGATAGGTGTTCCGAGTCTGGGTACTTATGTGTGTGTAAAAAATATAGGATAATTCTAATGATTATTCAACTTGCAAGCACATCAATATGCTATAAGATTACCGTCAAACGAATCGAGATATTCCTACTAAACATTTATTTTTCGATAAAGCAAGTGTAATTAAATTAATCCTATTTTAAAGTAGGTATTTAATCCAGGTATTTAATTTACTGACATATTTTTAGCTCTACATCGCGCTTAGACAATCAATCTGACGTTCGCATCGACATCATGAGAGTAGTCAAACTGTGAGTAACACTGCGGCTAAAAGTACTAGTTCGCGAATGAAAAGCAAAGTGCGAAAATTTAGTATTAATCTGCATACAAATATCTTATCTCTTTAAATGAGCAATTCTTGTAATTAGAATCTTGGAATCGGCTCCAACGATTTTCATAATCTTATCTCTTTAAATGAGCAATTCTTGTAATTAGAATCTCGGAATCGGCTCCAACGATTTTCATAAAATTTTGTATATAGGGGGTTTCGGGGGCGATAAATCGATCTAGCTAGGAATCATTTTTAGAAAATGTCATTTTATAGGCGTTTGATTTTATAGGCGTTTGAGTAGTCTCAACTGAAAAATATGACTCTTCCTGACATCTATTGGCGAATAATAATACTATTTTTTGTGAGCAACTAATTGCTTTAACGACACAACAGCAGATGGCGTTGTTAAGTAACACGAAAATACCGAGCAAAGCTCGGTCATCCAGGTATATTAATAATCGAGCATAACACCATGTTCATTTTATACTATAATGTCAAGTATTATTTCACATTATAGTATAAAAGTTAATTATAATGGAAGTATTATAATTTTGTTTAGGTACCACTGACATTCAATATTAAATACTTTGTCCAAAAAAATTAATTTGGAGAAGTAGCATCTGTTACATACTCTAAGAACTATTTTATGAGGTTAGCTATGTAGTCTAATTTTGAGACAATGGAGTGCTTAGTGGTACCACTACTGCCGCATAGATGGCGCTAAACTCAAAATATTGAAGTTCAAGTTTTCTTAATCTTTTAACTTTAAATTTGAGTAGTCTCAACTGAAAAATATGACTCTTCCAGACATCTATTGGCGAATAATAATACTATATATATATACTTACGTAATTGATTGATAAACTGTAAAAAATTAAGTATTTGTTTCTAATATAAGATTAAACTAATTGCACTCATGATTTTTTTCTTTAAATAACCAGTTCATATTTTTTATTATTCTATCGGTAAGATCGAAAAATATTATTCATATTTCATTATTTTATTAGTAATTCGTACTTAAATATAATTTCCAGAAAACACAATTTAAAAATAAAAAAATACCGAGCAAAGCTCGGTCAAACATCTAGTTATTTATTATTGCCAGAACAATTAGCACGTAAGGCGGTTATGTATAATTAACACGACAAATATTTTAAAGTGCCAACGTTCTTTTATGAAAAGCTAATGTTTTAAATTTCCAACGATTGAACGGCACGCATCTCGGCGCGGGCGGTACAGATGCGGTGGCATTTGTGGACGACTGACGGGTCACCGCACATGAAAATTGAGGTCACACCGCACATGCACCGCGTTGTACCTACATAGGTGTAGTTATAGCTATAGGTGTATTGGTGATAAAGGCTGCGTTGCACCAAGTAACTATAACGATAACCAACGCCCCACCAGCCGTCAAATCTCTGGTAAAGCGAAATACAGCTGGCACCATTTTAGCAATGGTTAAAATGATGTCACATATGACGATACCAATAACCGCTCAACTTCGGGTGGTTAAGGGCTATAGTTACGGTTATATACCGTTTGTGTGTGTCAACTACCAAACCTACAATTCTAACCTGTACACTGAATTATTAAAAATACTGATTATATAACTTGAAAAAATCATATAACTATGTAATTTATTTAATGCACGATAAACAGTGGGAATCTAGTTCTATAGGTAGATAGCGACACTTATAGTAAAATAATGACTATTAGAATAAGGCACGATGGGATTGGCATCGTCATTTTTATGTACAAAAATCCCTTATAATAAATAACGATAAAAACTACAGTCATAAATAATATAATTGATAAAAATTACCTTTGATAGAAACAATAACACAGGCCTTGGTGCAACGCAGCTAACTGTTACAGGTAATGTTAAACGTGAAGGTATGCGAACCAGACGTGTTCGGATCGATTAACAATTTATGCAATATTACAATGGACGTGACAACTCGGCATTCCCAAATTAAAAATAATGGTTCTGAGGATACGTATTGATTATGTAAGTGTAAAGTGAAAGTATGAAAACAAAACGATAACGAATTCATAGTATTTTATTGGTTGCAATATTTTATTAACCGCACTCGACTCACTTTAATTCAGTTGCTTTTACCATCCTCTTGGAAATCCGGTCCTCTCAAAATTCCTCCATTCTTCTATAATTGCTTGGTTTGATTCTTATCTTCGAGGCCACTCACAGTCGGTTCGCCCTGATGTGTGGTTCGCTGAATGGTGTGATCTAGACGTGGGAGTTCCCCAGGCCCTCTCTCCTCTTCTCTTCTCCGTTTTTATTAACGCGGTTGTAGTTATTATATCACCACTTTGAAGTTCGGGAGATCACTAAAACGATTGCCGCCATCAATAATTATCTTTATAACACAGCAAAATTTCAAGCTCTTGATTATTTCCTTATTTTACACAGAAACAGAGGCAAAAAGACATAACACACATAGGCACATAATCAGCCCATTACTGCCCCACTGCCAGCAGTGGGAAAGACCCAGGTCTTTTCTCACGATGAGAAAGGTTAGGCCTTAGACCACCACGCTGGCCTAATGTGGGTTGGCGGACTACACATACTATGGAGAACATTTTGGGGCCCTCAGGTGTGCAGGTTTCCTCTCGATGTTTTCCTTCACTACATATATTAACGCAAGTGATAATCAAATGCTGATCCGTACATCAGTCCGAAAAGTCAGAGGTGCGGGCTAGGATCGAACTCAGACCATCCTGTATCGAAGGCAAGCGTTCAACCACTAAACTATAACTGTAAAAAGACATGGAATAGAAGTAAAAGTTACAAAGATACTGCTTCTTAAGAAATGCTCTTCCAGCATAGCTGCGAGAGGAGGGTATGAACAAGAAGTAATGTAGACAAAGTGTGTAAAGAAGTAAATGAATTAAATACAAAAACATAATAAAGAAGCATGCATAAGCATAGCATAAGATATACAAATACAAATAAATAAATATACGCTACTCAACTCTATCTACTACTGTACTCAATTCCGTGTGGTTACCATAAAATAATAGACCACCCTTTTTCACTCATGGGTGTCGTAAAAGGCGACTAAGGGGTGATATCATGAGGAACGGCATAACATATTTATCGCACGGAACCCTCTCCACGTGAGTTCAACTCGCACTTGTCCAGTTTTTTGATCTTATAATTCTGTTGTACACTGTATACTGTGTTGTACTTTGCCCTGTGACTTGATTAACAAATTTTCTCTCGTTTTCAATTTCACCTATAGGTTTGCTGGAAGGAAATTCTGCTTTGAGTTAAGCGCGCATATGTACACAGCATGTAACCCGTTGTTTATGCGACAGGCACAAAGTCAGCAGTGGACGTTTTTGGCTGATATTATGATAAGATTGGTTCACTAATGTTATTTAATGTATGTTACACGAATGACAATTACTGCTCTTTTTTTACAAAAACGAATTCCACACACAATACACCCAGACTCGGAGCAACTACCTGCAGATCGTACAAATATTTGTTCCGTGCGGGGATCGAACCGGCCGAACGACCCGGTGCGCAGCAGCCGACTGTATCTGCCCATAGATTAAATACTTATATAGAGATAGAGATAGTGGTATCTGCCACTGCACCAACCGTGCCGTCAAGCCACATATTATAAAAATAATAATGTTAAACGAATGACAAATTCTCATTTTAAAAATCTCATTTCGCAAACGTATTACTTTATAAGTAATGACAAAATACAGAATTCGCAAATTTTTTACTTTGCATTATTTCAAATGTTAAAATATAATTCCAAAAAGATTCATTTGACCAAGTACTTCGTTTGTGAAATTAGCTGATACCATTGAATTGATAGTCAATTTTAAAAAGTACAAGCTGCCCCAATCAACTACAATAGGTACAATTTGGTTCTGGCACCATAGACTATACACTTAATACTGACATCTGGCACTCGCCAGCCGCTCCCCTGGCATGCTGGCTACCCTCGGTCGTGCAAGTAAAAATTTAACAAACGTTATTTTTAAAATTAGAATATTTATTTATTTATTTATTTATACTTTTATGCACAAACACCGGTAAGATGACTGTTCTGGTACGATAATCTTATAATCCTTTTTAGAACCCATCTTACTGTGTTCGAGATTGTCTGCCTAGGTGTATATGAATAAAGATACTACTTAATACTTTCTCCCTATAATATCAGATTCCACAAACACTTTAGTGTAATAGATTTACACATAATTTCGCATTGTGTTCAAACTTTCGTTTCGCAGGTCTACTTGAAAAGATTTGTTAAGAAATATGCACTGCCTATGTAACTTCTACCTACTGCTATTTCACCTTTCTTTCGGTTTTGTATGCGTACATAAATCATAAAATATATACTTATTCACCGTTTTTTAAAATTATATCTTGTGACGAAACGAGCATGTCATTTACCTGGTGGTTTTGCATAGCCATGTTGTACTTTAATTGTACTGCTACCCATGACTAGTCTAGACTAGTAATGTGTATTATAATATATGTGGTAATGTCTAAAGTTTAAACAACTGCTTGGTAGCAGAATATCTGTTACCGCGGGGGTACCTACCTAGACGGAATCTTAGAATAAGAGACCTACCACCAGAAAACCTATAGTTAGAAAAGATGCATAATATACAAATATGCCAATTTTCAACATTTTACGGGATATGCAGAGACTAGACACGCTACGTGCTACATGAGTATTGTACTGTATGTATCATCAGTTGCTTCAATTAGTACATTCATGCAACTTTATATAAGTCACTATCTTGAGTTCCGTTACACTTAAGAAGACAAGAAGGCACCATAAGCAATTGGCACATAGTATTTTTCGCATATTGACACGAACCAATTATCTATGTATTATGTAATATTAATATATCGAGATTGCTAGGGACCTAAATAAAAACAATTACTCTTAGAGGCAAACTCGATGTTCTCTTAGCCAAACATACATTTTCACTGTATATAACATAGACACGATCTACTCACATCTAATGTATCCCTGCTATCTTTACCTCACTGACCCAACTATACGTTATTGAGTACAACAATCAAGGAAATCTACTTCGACTAACACACTCGTTTATAAAGCTGATACAGCCGTTTAAACTTTGACCGTATAAACTTAAAAGAACCGTTTGAATATACGAATACCCAGCATCTCTTACATTCCATAAATAGCAAGCAGAACACTCTAATCCCCTTATCAAGAAATTTCATAACTCTTATCTTAAGCTCAAGTAGTGCAGCCAAGCTCACCGGTCACCGCTTTCTACGGGCTTCGTGCAAGGAGGTCGCGACTCAGGTTTACTATATACTTAGTAGTGTACTTACGTCTTTCGTCACAGCCGGTGCCACTGGCCGTTGTTGATCGCGGATGATTAGATTGCGTGTATGTTTGTTCTTTTTCTTACTGGAATTTTATGCTAAATTAAATACGCATTACATGCATGTTTGTTTGGTTTCAACAGATATTTCCCAAGTAACTCGACATCTGTAAAATCAATAAATCTGGAGGAGAAGCTCTTATACCTCGAATTTTTGTGCTGGTAACCTGTAAATCCTAGTGTGGGGCGTACGTTTAAAAAAAAAATTCGTCCCAAATATTTTTTAACTTATCAATAAATTTAGAGCGGTATCCCGTGTATTCCCTCTCCGAGATGTGCCTATAGGCGTGGCACCAGTGGGCGGCTCTAGTGTGATCATACGAGGACCTGGAGCCTCCTTTAGGTGCCGAAGATGACCGCTCCAGTGGTGGTGGTGGCCGGTAGGAGACCGGCATACCCCTTCGCCCTTCCCCGGGGTGAAGGAAGTTCATGAAGAATTTCCACTGGGCATCAATAAAAAAAATAAAAAAATAAAAACCCGTGTAGTTCTGGGTCACGAATAGGCATCCCATCTTATCCCGTGGATGTCGCAGCAGGTGACAAAGGGAATTTGGAACCCAGTGCGTACCATTAAGCACTTTGGGTTACCCGCAGATAGCGGGTAAACCACCAACACTAGCATACCCAAGGAGGGTTGGTGTCAGGCAGGCGACCGACTGTAAAACTTTTTGACAAATCCTTTGCAATATGACTAGAAAAATATAGCGCCGACCCGAAGTAACGTGGGACCAGGGTAGGAACAAAAAGAAAAATAAATGAAGAGTGGTCGGTTGGCCGACGCCAACGGTGCCACCGCCGCCGGCCGGCGCGTGGCTAGCGACGGGAGAGGTGAGAGTGGAAGACGAGAAAGGTTGGCCGGGCGGTTAGCACCGAAAAGAAAATTCCTGAGTATACAAAATCCCGCCCAGACCTTCCCCGAATAAAGACAAATTCGGGGTAAACGCCGCGTGGCGTCGGTCATTTTGCATGGCAACCCTTTTTTTTATTTTTTTTTTATTGATCCGGTGGAAATACCTCATGTACTTCCTTCGCCCCGGGAAAGGGCGAAGGGGCATCGGCACCGAAGGGAGGCTCCAGGAACTCGAAAGATCTCCATCTAGAGCCACCCGTTGGTGCCACGCCTTTATGCACATCTCGGAGGGGATGACTGTAAAGTGGTCATCCCCTCTAGTGGAGGGAAGGCGACTGTAAAGAGGCCACCCCCCCAGGCATCTCTCGAGGGGATTGTAAAAGATTCCCCCGAGGCCTCACTATGCGCTGTGCTGCGCACACAGCGATACGTGACCACGTGCGCACCACTGTCTTCCCGGGGGTCGCTCGGTATGAGCGCGCAGATTTCCCAATAAGCGCGCTCGCGACCCCCAAGGCCCCCTGCCATATAAAGACGACAGGGGGCTCAGGCGTGTTGGACACGGGAACCGCGGCGGCTGTTACCCCGGGTCCGTGTCCTCCTCCTCCGAGCGGGATCGGCCCTCTCCCGATCCCGCTCTGCGACCTCCTTCCGGAGCATTACGCTCTCACAGAAGGAGACCACAGCACTCCAATTTTCATGCTCTGCCAGCATAGCCGACACTACTGCTGGCAAAGAGAGATCTTGCCCGATCCGATCGACCAGGATCCGCCGCTCGGCAGTCCACGCAGGGCACTCTCCGAGCGTGTCCTGTGCGGTATCCTGATCGCGTCTGACCTCGCGTCCTATCCTGTGCAAGTACGCACCGAAACAACCGTGTCCGGTGAATACCTGCGTCAGGCGGAATGTGACGCGCTCGCTCCTATGGAGCCAGGCTCCGAAGAGCGGCAAGACAGCCTCGACGACGCGCTTTTGCGCGTACTGTGGCAGCATGAGCCGCTCGCGCCATAGCTCGAGTGCACGCCGCCGAGCCTGCCGCCTCAAAATTTCGAGCGCCCCTGAAGGCACGCCTTCACCGCTCTGGCGGAGGGAGCGTGTTTGGTGATACACCCACGCATCCATCTCCGCCAAGATATCAAAAGGCGGAAAGCGCGCCAACAGAGTTGCCGCCTCAAAGGACACCGTTCGGTATCCTCGTGCGATCCGTATAGCCGCTCTACGCTGCAGACCGTGAATCTTGGTTCTGCAGCGTTGGCCGGGCGGTTAGCACCGAAAAGAAAATTCCTGAGTATACAAAATCCCGCCCAGACCTTCCCCGAATAAAGACAAATTCGGGGTAAACGCCGCGTGGCGTCGGTCATTTTGCATGGCAACCCTGTCCCAATAAGACTGTTATGCGCTTCTGGTCTGCATGTCACGGTTAGTTAGATATATTTCTTTCTACTACTACTACTACTATGCTAACTATTCTAGGTTTCATTGCAATTGCAATCGCTAATCGGCGTTTAGAATCATTATAGCGCAATTTAAAAGAGTAAAAATTTGATTATTTTATTGAAACAAAGAGACACAAAGTAGGTTCATATGAAGTGCGTGATTGCATGTTGTAATAAAACACTAACAATAAAACCAGTAGGTACTAAAATAAATACAGAACATATATTTGGGGAAGTTTACTATTTTCGGATTTGTATATAATATCACGTGGACCCACCCAAAACCGTGAAGGCATTACAATATGTTTTACGACTTTCACGCACATTATTATTTACCTCCACAATAAACATACACACTGGCATAAACCGGTGATTAATGCTTACATAAAACATTGTTAGAAATCGTCTTTGAACATTGTAATTTTTAATTATAAATTTTACTCAATAACACGGCCGTTGAATATTTATGTTTTTGTGTTTACGTACTATATTAATTTACACCTGCCGATCAGAATGTAAACTCACCTTGAAATAATTATCATTATCATCGTATCAGCCAATGGACGTCCACTGCTGAACAAAGGTCCCCGCCATAGGTTTCGTCAATTGTGTCGTCATTTGGAGGGGAATTTGCCATTACTTACCACGCTTGGCAGGCGGGTTGGTATGCGCAATTTGGCTACTGTTCCACAGGAAGGACGCTGCTGCCCATACTTCCGATTTAGAGTCCTGTACTCATCTTTTACGACACCCACAGGATGGGAAGGAGTGGTGCTATATTCTCAATGCGAACACTACACAGAAACCTTGTAATAGATAACAATAAATAGGTACCTACTTATAAGGTTAGTAATAGTAACTTACTCTACTATCGAAAGCTGTCTCTCTCGCTCGTAATCGTCACTTCCGGTCATCATATCAGCCACAGGACGTCCACTGCTGAACAAAGGCCTCCCCCTTAGATTTCCACAACGAGCGGTCACATGCCGCTCTCATCCAACGACTCCCAGCGACCTTCACCAGGTCGTCTGTCCACCTCGTTGGAGGTCGTCCCACGCTGCGCTTTCCGGTGCGCGGTCTCCATTCGAGAACCCTTGTGCCCCAACGGCCATCAGTTCTACGAGCAATGTGCCCTGCCCATTGCCACTTCAGTTTACTAATCCTTTCAGCTATGTCGACAACTTTAGTTCTTCTACGGATCTCCTCATTTCTGATTCGATCTCGTAGAGAAATACCAAGCATAGCTCTCTCCATAGCTCGCTGAGTGACCTTGAGCTTTCTTATGAGGCCCATTGTGAGTGACCACGTCTCTGTTCCATATGTCATCACTGGTAACACACACTGGTTAAAGACTTGCGTCTTGAGGCATTGCGGTATTGTTGACGAAAAGACGTTGCGAAGTTTCCCGAACGCTGCCCAGCCGAGTCGGATTCGACGATTGACCTCTTTCTCGAAGTTGGGCCTACCTAACTGGACAGTTTGTCCTAGGTAGACATACTCGTCAACAACTTCGAGAACAGAGCTCCCAACGGATATTGGGATGGGCACGACATGGGCATTTGACATGACTTTTGTCTTGCCCATGTTCATCTTAAGGCCCACCTGTTGGGAAACTCTGTTGAGATCATCGAGCATTGTGCTGAGCTCTTGCAGCGATTCTGCCATGACTACGATGTCATCGGCAAATCGAAGGTGAGTGATATACTCGCCATTGATGTTAATGCCGAATCCTTTCCACTCCAGTAGCTTGAAGGCATCCTCCATTGCAGCGGTGAACAGTTTCGGGGAAATGACGTCCCCCTGTCTCACACCTCTCTGCAATGGAATTGCCCCCGTGCTCTGTTCATGTACTCGGACCGACATGGTGGCGTTTCTGTATAAGCACTTCAACACTTCAATGTACCGATAGTCAATCTGGCACCGCTGCAGAGATTGCAGCACTGCCCAGGTTTCGATCGAATCGAAGGCTTTCTCATAGTCCACAAACGCCAAGCATAGTGGCAGATTATACTCCTCGGTCTTCTGTATAACCTGCCGCAGCGTATGGATGTGGTCTATGGTACTGAAACCTTTTCGGAAACCGGCTTGTTCGGGAGGCTGGAAGTCATCAAACCTGCGCTCGAGACGATTCGTGATAACCCTTGAAAACAGCTTATAAACATGGCTCAGAAGTGAGATGGGTCTATAATTCTTCAATAGGGTGTTATCACCCTTTTTGAAGAAGAGCACCACCTCACCTCTGTTCCACGCTTCCGGCGTTGTGCCCTCGAGTAAGACGGAATTGAATAGCTTCTGAAGGACTTTAAGTACCGGTGTTCCACCCGCTTTCAGAAGCTCTGTCGTAATTCCGTCTCCAGCCGGCGCCTTGTTATTTTTAAGCTGTTTCAAGGCCATCCTAATCTCGTACAGGCTGATGTCCGGGATATCCTCGGTATAGTGTCGGGTTAGTTTGGCTCGCGGGTCTTTGTCAGAGCCAATGGTAGGTATACTTACCGAGGTGTATAACTGCCGGTAGAACTTCTCAATCTCTCTCAAAACCTCTGGCTTAGTCGACGCTACACTGCCGTCCTCGGTCTTCAGCTTCATAATACGACTTTGACCAATAGACTTGTCTCTTGCGAACACTTTGGAGCCTTGATTCCGCTCAATCGCCTCTTTAACACCGTTGGTGTTAAAGGTGCGGATATCGTGACGCAAGGACTTCCATATCCGTCTATTGAGCAGTCGGTATGCTTCAGCATCACCGGAAGACTGCAGCGTCATGGCGCGTCTTTCTGCCATGAGGTCGAGAGTGTGATCGGAGAACTTTTTTGGTCTACCTTTACGGTGGGCCTTAAAGAACTTAGACCCAACCGTTTGGACAGTTTCTACAAACCTACCATTTAAATCGTCCACAGATACGCAATGTTCTAGGCACTCGAAGCGGTTTTGGAGTTCGAGTTGAAAGCTCTCGGGGTTTTGGATATGAGCACTAGAGGGCCGGAGCGTAGACCTCATCAGACGAGACCTCTCAACTTTGAGATTAATATTCAATGTGCCTCTTACCATTCGGTGATCACTACCGTCTACTGGATCACAGAGACATCATTGAATATTTGCCTCCTATTGGTCATGATGAAGTCAATCTCATTCCTCGTGGAACCATCGGGACTCATCCAGGTCCATTTCCTGTGAGGCGGCTTTTGGAAAAAGGAGTTCATCACGAAGAGTCCCTCCTTTTCCAAAAAGTCGGCCAGCCTCTGTCCCCTGGGGTTCCGTTGCCCATATCCAAATTGCCCCACTCTCAACTCACCATCGCATCGAGTGCCCAGCTTCGCGTTGAAATCCCCCATCACAATAGTGAAGTGTGTCTTCGAGGTATGTATGGCCCTACTTACGTCCTCATACATACTCTCTACTTCATCATCTGGGTGTGTCGAGGTCGGTGCGTAGACCTGTATGACCTTCAACGAATACCTCTTGCATATTCTGAGTATAAGGTACGCTACCCTGCTCGACACACTTTCGATGGCCACTATGCTGTTAATGAGGGACCTGCGGACGAGAAACCCGACACCACCTTGAGACAGATGTTCGCCTTCCCGGTAGTAGAATAAGTTGCCAGATTTCAGGGTTATCGTGTCCTCGCCCTCTCTTCGGACTTCTGATAGACCCATGATATCCCAGTGCAACTTATCTATTTCTTCTTCCAGCTCAACAATCTTTTCGTCTGCCCTCAGTGTGCGTGTGTTATACGTTACCAGGGCCAGTTTTCGTTTGGGGTGGTAGCCGGATCCCGTCCGGTGATTCTTAGCACCCCCTGCCCCGCCGTTACCGTGGCCGCTACCATGACCAGGAATAGCGGGGCTGCCGGGAACTGGGGGCCGGTGCATTAGTCGTGTCGTCATTTTGGGGGGAATTTGCCGGTCACATAAAACGAATTCGATAAAAAAATTAAAATGTTTGTGCAACAAAAACATGAAAAATTTAAAAGTTTTTTTTTTTTTTATAAATCTTTGCTCCACACTAGGATTTCTCCTGTGTCGTGGGTGCGTTTACAAACACAAATTCCACAAACAATACACCCAGACCCGGAACAACTACCTGCAGATCGTACATATATTTGTTCCGTGCGGGAATCGAACCCACGACCCGGTGCGCAGCAGCCGACTGTATCAGCCACTGCACCAACCGTGCCGTCTAAATAATGTCCATAATGGGTGGATCAAAGCCTTAATATACACATTTTTTTAAAACAGCGAATTTATTTTTATGTCAAGATGTTGTCTGCAGTGAAAGTGCGCATTCATGGGGTGCAAGATGATAACTGGGTATAAAGGAGAAAATCAACCATTATCGGGGTCTGATAAAGTTATAGCAACGTATTGGAGAGTATTCATCAAGAGAACCCTAGCAAATAACTTGATAGAATCAGATACACGAAGAACAAGAAAATGGAAAATTTTCGCTTGGCACAGTTCATGAAAGGACTATGAAATTGGACTTCTGGAGTGGAAGGCCTGGTGACCTGAAATACAGGCCTCAACCTATTTTAGGCACCAGTCTCCCACAATAAAGTTGTACAATAACAATATAACAATAAAAATACAAATACCTACATAGTGTTCGCGCTTTTCTCCGCAGAAAATTATTTGCAATAATCCATTTTATACAATTAGGACCGGTTACATGCATCAAGATTCAAGCATAAAATGCTAACCTACGCACGTTTTTGAGAATGGTAATTCCTTCTGGTCTAAAGGTTCAAAATAAATTAAATTACATATTACCTAAATTACTTACAATTCATTAATCGAATGATAATTGATCAGTAGATGCAATGATGTGTAACAGAGAAATGTTCTCACGCGATTATTCTCTCGCTACACTCAAATAAGAAGACAAACGGCCGGAAAATAGGGCGTACGGTTTACGTCATTTTCTTACGGTGGTTTTGCGGCAAGCAACTTGGAAAACTTCGAACTTGAGAAATAATATCATAGATAGGCACGTACTTGTGAGGGAACCATCCGGCTTGCCGAGCAAGCGGTGGCAATTGTCGTGGCCGAAATCCACGCTCTGGGTTTGCAGATAGCGCCTCATAAAACCGAGGCGCTATGGTTCCACAAACTGCCGCGGAGCAGGGAACCTCCCAGTTCGTGGATACGCGTTGGTGACGCGCAAATCAGGGTGGGCCGGTACATGAAGTACCTGGGGCTCACCCTGGACAGTCGTTGGGGCTTCGAGGAGCACTTCGAGCGTCTTGTCCCCCGGGTCGAAAGGATAGTGGGTGCTTTGCACCGGCTGCTACCCAATCTCGGGGGACCGGGGGAAGAAGTTCGCCGCCTCTACGGGGGAGTCGTGCGGTCCGTGGCCCTCTACGGGGCGCCTGTTTGGTCATCTCGACTTTCGGGCGTCCAGCGCTGCAGAACCAAGATCCACGGTCTGCAGCGTAGAGCGGCTATACGGATCGCACGAGGATATCGAACGGTGTCCTTTGAGGCGGCAACTCTGTTGGCGCGCTTTCCGCCTTTTGATATCTTGGCGGAGATGGATGCGTGGGTGTATCACCAAACACGCTCCCTCCGCCAGAGCGGCGAAGGCGTGCCTTCAGGGGCGCTCGAAATATTGAGGCGGCAGGCTCGGCGGCGTGCCCTCGAGTTATGGCGCGAGCGGCTTATGCTGCCACAGTACGCGCAAAAGCGCGTCGTCGAGGCTGTCTTGCCGCTCTTCGAAGCCTGGCTTCAAAGGAGCGAGCGCGTCACATTCCGCCTGACGCAGGTATTCACCGGACACGGTTGTTTCGGTGCGTACTTGCACAGGATAGGACGCGAGGTCACGGCACAGTGCCACCACTGTGGAGACGATCAGGATACCGCACAGCACACGCTCGGAGAGTGCCCTGCGTGGACTGCCGAGCGGCGGATCCTGGTCGATCGGATCGGGCAAGATCTCTCTTTGCCAGCAGTAGTATCGGCTATGCTGGCAGAGCATGAAAATTGGAGTGCTGTGGTCTCCTTCTGTGAGAACGTAATGCTCCAGAAGGAGGTCGCAGAGCGGGATCGGGAGAGGGCCGATCCCGCTCGGAGGAGGAGGACACGGGGCCGGGGTAACAACCGCCGCGGTGCCCGTGTCCAACACGCCTGAGCCCCCTGTCGTCTTTATATGGCGGGGGGCCTTGGGGGTCGCGAGCGCGCTTATTGGGAAATTTGCGTGCTCATACCGAGCGACCCCCGGGAAGACAGCGGTGCGCATGTGGTCACGTACCGCTGTGTGCGCAGCACAGCGCATAGTGAGGCCTCGGGGGAATCTTTTACAATCCCCTCGAGAGATGCCTGGGGGGTGGCCTCTTTACAGTCGCCTTCCCTCCACTAGAGGGGATGACCACTTTACAGTCATCCCCTCCGAGATGTGCCTAAAGGCGTGGCACCAATGGGTGGCTCTAGATGGAGATCTTTCGAGTTCCTGGAGCCTCCCTTCGGTGCCGACGATGATCACTCCGGTGGTTTTAGCCGGTAGGAGTCCGGCATGCCCCTTCGCCCTTTCCCGGGGTGAAGGAAGTACATGAGGTATTTCCACCGGATCAATAAAAAAAAAAAATAAAAAAAAAAAAAGGCACGTACTTGTACGTAGAAATAGTAAGAGTACATTGCTGAACTGAGTAAGTCTGGTGCTTGTGCCAAATAGTAGAAAACTCTATCATGCCTTACGGATTTTTGCAATAAGGTACTAGGTTACTGGTACATTGTTATTACATATTGATAAATTTAGGTAATAATAAACTTGCAGACCTATTACATTTGCCGCTAGTTTAGGCTAACAAAACAACAAAACTCAATACTACAGTCGAGTCAAGCCCTCAGTATATTGCAAATTGAACTACAACTGATTCTTATTTCTCATTTAGATAATAGGATGAATAGAGTAGACGTTAACGGAAAAATATCTCCGGTGTCGGTGATCGCAATTGGAGTTCCACAGGGTTCAATTCTAGGTCCGTTCCTTTTTTATCATTTATATTAATTACCTTCCGTATCGTTTAAAAGACAATCAAGAGATAGCGTGACATGATGATATATCACTTTTATTTAAGCTATAGGGGTAACAGCCGGTTGTTCACGATGTAAATAATGCTCTCTCTAAAGTAAGTTAATGTAAAAATAAAACTTTTACGAGAAAAACACTAAAATTGATTTTAAATTTGCAACGACGAAATGTAAATTTTTATATCTTATGACATGTGAAAAGCTTTATACAAATAAATAAGATAAGATAAATATTTATTTTCTCGCCACTATATAACTCGGTAGTTACAAATTTCACAGCTTACAAGTAAATATATAATTGCGAAGGAGTTGGATCTTGTAGCCACCGCAACATTTTTGGGTATGACATCAGATTAATAACTGCTAAATGCAATATATACACAAACTGTCGAATAAAATCAGCTCTGCAGCATTCGCAGTTTACAAAATACTGACGTTGAGTGTTATAGAAACAGCGAGATTAGTATATTTTAAGAATGTTTATAGGTAGTGTATCGTAACTTGTGTCGCATAGCATTTTTGAAATGCTAATATGGAAACCTTTAAATGAGCTTTGTGACATTTTATTGATTTATTGTAAATATTTATGACATTTTGATAAATTATTGATTATTTTTACAATTGTGTATGCAAGTACATAGTATGTAGGCCACATACACAAACCTAGAGTTCATATCTGTCTTTTAGGTTTTTATATGGCCTACACAAATGTCCTGCTCATGGTAATGTAGCTCGTCGGAGCACTGAGCTCCTTTAAAATTCATGATTCATGCTTGCAGGCTGTCAGGACTGCCCACTCGAAACGGCTATGGAACTCTCTTCAAAAGGTTATTTCCAAGCACTGCCCTACATTTTTCACACTTAATATTGCAAAATATGTTATAATAACCTTTAGTTTGTCTCGGCATTTCTTCTCAAATACCGTTAGCAGGAAATGTAGGCTTCATTTATTGACGAGTGAAAGTATTCCTTGATTACCTATTTGCTAAATCGTCAAGCATTTTATTTTATTACATGTGGACTTCCAACAGCCGCTGAACATTTAGAAGTGATGGTAAAGCATTCCATAAAATACCAACAAGTGGATTCTAAATTTTGTGCAAGTTCATAGCTTACAGACACAATATTATAGATTACCTCACACGCTATTTTCTTAGCCCAGGCGTGATGTCACCCACCGTGGACTCGTGCGTGGCACAGAAACCGTCAATACGCTTATTAATATGCTTTATTTTTATTTCGCTTATCTATCTATGCATGACTTTATGTAAGGATAGGTAGAAGGTAAGTATAATTTACTCTACATATTCCATCTATTTTTATTACTCTGCTTATTACAAAGTTCCGTGTGGTGTCCAGATATGAATATAGCACCACTCCATCTCCTCCTGTGGATGTCGTAAAAAACTCTAAACCAGAGGGATTAGCAACAGCACCCCTACTTCTTCTTCTTCTTTAAGATTATGGCTCCTGTAGAGTATCTTCCACAATTACACCAATGTCATGTATAAGGCAACGGTGTACGGTGTTCAGATTAATCAGTCTTTACATATTCATAAAATATTTCCCAAAAATGAAAAAAAGACTACAAAAATATGTCGGCAACGTTCGGTTCAATTATTTTTCTCAGCACCCCTTTTACGGAACAGTATCATTACTACGCTCACCAACCCACCTGTCAAGCGTGGTAAGGACTAGCAAATTCCCCCAAAAATTACAACACATATTTTGTGGGAATATATGTTCAGTAGACGACATGTGCCTATATGATGATGATAATTAATTGCAAAGTAACATAAACGCTCGAAGAGCAGACTCGCAAATATGCAAAATACGCTATGTCCCCACCTCCCGCTGAAGGCACATCTGTGCAAACTAAACTAACACTGGCATACATTACTTAAAAGTAACAAGTATACTTTTAATTTAGCAACACAGAAAACTTAAAAATTACAGGGGTAGCAAGTTAACAAGCTATATGGAATATACATATATGAAATAAGTTTAGACTTGGAATACAGTCGGCTTCTAAGCATTGCAATCGCTTTATAGGAAAATTCCTTATGTCCGTGTATATTATGTATTGTATACTGCCATGTGTAGGTTCATTTACTGCATACAGCTGCATATCTAGGTACGAAAACTGACCCACGTTCAGTTGTATCAACACACCCGACATGAAAAGAAAAATTATTTTCATCAGCAATTGGCTTGATCACAGTCATAAACGTAACTTCATTCAAAAGGTACATAGGCAGTTCTACGTATGTTTTGAGGTTGTGAGCACACTGCACGCGAGGGCCCGGAGTTATGAGGCAAGCGCTCGGATATACGAGTACCAAGCCCAGTCCAGTCAGTAGCGTCAGTGCCTAACACATCGCGCCACAGCGCTGCCGCGTTTCCCACGTGTTTCGACCACAGACAACACATTCTGTCCCGAATATTCCCGCGCAATGCTAATTAGCGAGTACCGTTAATTGAATTATTCTGAGTTAAATACTTACTTTTTTTTAAGTGCTGTTCAAGTGTACCACGTTCAAGTGTAGGTGAAAACTCATTGTGTTACTTTTGTTGTTTGCTATTGAGTTGGAACTTGTTGTTGTTCACATTAATGTTTTGTAGTAGTCAAATACCAACATTTTACTATTTAAGCTAGTCAGCTGCGTTATGTAAATTCCAATTTTAATGCTTAACATCTAGATTTCAACATAGATTTGTCAAAATTGAAAGACTATTTTCAAAATATCGTATAGAAACTCTGATAAGTTTTTTATAAACAATAATCGGACTAAAAGTCGATGGTTCAAAATTATATTATATTAAATCATCTATATTCGTAATAGTTTTTTTTTTATATTCCTGAGATTTGAAGTTGATGGTTATAAACTAGTTTGATAGTTACTAGTAAAGCAAGTTTTTATATTAAAAATACCATATTGTGTCTTGACGTCGTGTTATAGACTTATCTGCCATATATTATGACTTACATCCAAAGAGTATAATAATATAATTACATCTTAAAAGACATGGATGTGTGAAAACTAGAATAGGTACCTACCTACATAATTTGCATAGTTGCAAAACATGCAGTTCTATACTGAATAACTTATTTTAATAATTATAAAACATAATAATAAAACACACGTTCACGTACAATAATGTATTCACGTACGTACCCTGTTAGTTTTGTTATAAGTCCATAATCGTAGTCTCTTTTATAGGTTTATTTTCTAGAATTTCATGTAAAAATTGGTACTAGTTAAGAAGACAGGTACTATCTATAACCGACAATAACTTTTCTAAATAACGAAACGTCTACTTTTCTAGAGGATGAGTTGGTTGATTCTCTTTTTGGCGCTGGCCATTGCCAGTGGTGAAGAGACCTGTCTCTCCGTGGACGATGACCCATACTTAATGTTTGGCACGAAGACAGCTTATATATTCGCCAATAAAAACAATCCGATCACAAGAGCTCATGATGTAACTGGTAAGTAACTTATCATATTTGAGTCTATTAGAATCAAATACCGCAATGTCCATAAAAAAGCAAAAATGCGTTTTCTATGCCGTATGAATCTACAGATTAAAAGGAATCTATTTGAATATTCAAAATGCAACCAAAGCAATGTCATGTAGAAAACTGGCATTAAAAATTAAAGTATGCTACAAATATAGCATTATCCATTGGTGTATGTATATAAAAAATATGAATTATGGCCAGAACACGAAAATGGACATTGCGGTATTTGATTCTAATAGACTCATTTATTAATAAGGTTTTATCTGCCTTCTTTTTTTTTATTGATCCGGTGGAAATGCTTCATGTACTTCCTTCGCCCCGGGAAAGGGCAAAGGGGCATGCCAGACTCTTCTACCGGCTAAAACCACCGGAGTGGTCATCTTCGGCATCGAAGGGAGGCTCCAGGAACTCGAATAATCTCCATCTAGAGCCACCCATTGGTGCCACGCCTTTAGGCACATCTCGGATGGGATGACTGTAAAGCGGCCATCCCCTCTAGCTGAGGCATCTCTCGGGGGATTGTAAAAAAATCCCCCGAAGCCTCACTATGCGCTGTGCTGCGCACACAGCGGTACGTGACCACATGCACACCGCTGTAATCCCGGGGGTCGCTCGGTATGAGCACGCAAATTTCCCAAATAACCCTCGCGACCCCCAAGGCGCTATGCCGTATAAAGACGACAGGGGGCTCAGGCGTGTTGGACACGGGCGCCGCTACGGTTGTTACCCCGGCTCCGTGTCCTCCTCCTCCGAGCGGGATCGGCCCCCTCCCGATCCCGCTCTGCGACCTCCTTCTGGAGCATAACGCGCTCACAGAAGGAGACCACCGCACTCCAATTATCATGCCCTGCCAGCATAGCCGACACTACTGCTGGCAAAGAGAACCCGATCCGATCGACCAGGATCCGCCGCTCGGCAGCCCACGCAGGTCACTCTCCGAGCGTGTGCTTTGCGGTATCCTGGTCGTCTCCACAGCGGTGGCACTGTGCCGTGACCTCGCGTCCTATCCTGTGCAAGTACGCACCGAAACAACCGTGTCCGGTGAATACTTGCGTCAGGCGGAATGTGACGCGCTTGCTCCTTTGGAGCCAGACTCCGAAGAGCGGCAAGACAGCCTCAACGACGCGCTTTTGCGCTTACTGTGGCAGCATGAGCCGCTCGCGCCACAGCTCGAGTGCACGCCGCCGAGCCTGCCGCCTCAAACTTTCAAGCGCCCATAAAGGCACGCCCTCCCCGCTCTGGCGGAGGGAGCGTGTTTGGTGATACACCCACGCATCCATCTCCGTCAAGATATCAAAAGGCGGAAAGCGCGCCAACAGGGTTGCCGCCTCAAAGGATACCGTTCGGTGTCTTCGTGCAATCCGTATAGCCACTCTACGCTACAGACCATGGATTTTGGTTCTGCAGCGCTGTACGCCCGAAAGGTTTTATCTGCCTGGGTCGTAGTTTGCGGGATTTAGTGATTGTAATTTGTCGGTCTAAATATATTTATTATTATAAATAACAGAACGCTTACAATGAGAAGTACAAAAAAATACGCAGGCGTTTTAAATTTATACTGTACTGTAGCCCCAATAAAACTTATTACCTAGTACAACAAATCAATTAAAAGCTATCTAGAAAACATGAAGTGTTCAAGGATTGTTTAATATTTTGTTCAAATTATAATAGGAATTTCATCACATTTTAGATTAAAATTATCTAAAGGGCGTGAGTACTAATAAAAGTGCTCCTCCTTGCAGAGACCCCTCTAAGTAATGTATGTAAACGAAATAATTTTATAAGTAACCTTTGATTATTTATAGCACTACATAAATAAATAAATAACAGGATATAAAATTAACCAACTCATTACAATGCTGATATCAGTATCAGGATCATGTTAAGGTCATTTAATGCGTCTTATACATGGACGTTTTACACTTATAGATCGTGTACGGATTACAAACTGGCTTCGAAGAACAAATATGTTGCTTCGATAAGCTACTATGCTAGCTGTCATATACATGTCTCATTTATTTAAGTGGTAGCACATAACATCCAGTTTCAGTAATGCCACAAATTCGTTGAAATGTGATTGTATTTTATTTTATTTGATTATTATTACATAACGTTGCCCCCCCACTAGGATTTTCGGGGTGATCCTTTACAATCCCCGAGATGTGCCCGGGGGCGGCCTTTTTACAGTTGCCTACCTTCCACTAGAGGGGCTGACAGCTTTACCGTCTCCAACCCATATGGGTGGCTCTAGTGTGATCGTACGAGGATCTGGAGCCCCCATTCGGGGCTGAAGATGACGACTATAAAATACATAAATCAAAGAGTTTATAATCTCTAATCATAAATCGTAGAATTAAATTGTTGTAAAGGAATCTCAAAGAAATAAAAACATTATAGTAGTCACTTTTAGTGCTTAATCCCTCATAGCTTTTACTGTTAAAGTATATTTTAGAAGTTACTATATTCGTTAGTTTCTTCAAAACTATTGTACCTATGTTTGCTATGTATGCGTGTGCTGCTATTTGTAAATTCTTTGTTATGTTAATTGTCCCACTCTTCCGTCTGCTTATTTTTGCGAGTGTATTGATTACGCGTAGAACGGCTTAACTAACGGTATTTAGAAATGTATACTGTGGCCAACTTGTAACATATTTCGAGTTTACTGTCAAAGACAAATAGAAAGGCATAGAGAAATGGTTTTAACCTATCTGATATTGTACGATATTATCACGTTTTTGTTTGCATAATACGACAGGAATCTAATAAGGCTAGCAGCTGACTCCAACAATTTTTACATGTGTAAAGGCTAAGCAGGTCACGAATAATATATTATTTATTATAATAATACTAGCTGCAGCCCCGGCTTCGCACGGGCAGGTACATGCAAACTCGATTGCAGTGACACCTACCGGGTCCAATCAATCCAGGCAACTAATTACCTTATACCGCAATATGTTAGAATCTTATCGAACTAACAGATGATTATGAGTCTTTGTCAGATAATAAACAAATAATTCACATTAAAATAACATAGCTATCATAAATTGAGATATAAACTATCCTATCTTTTAAGTTGGATGAAACTGCACACAGTATGCAAATTTTATAAAATTGGTTCAGTAGTTTATGAGTGACTGAGTGACAACGTGACTCGTAATTTATATATATTAATATTTACTGTAAATACAAAAAAGCCCGCTGATTAGGGTCAGTATTATTTAGTTTATGAAACTACCAATGCCTGACTAACCATATAGGCTAAATAGGCTAGAATTTGGGGGCGCTAGGTGTTGAGGTTAGGAGACGTGTCAGTGTGCTCGCGGGACGAGCTGCAGCGTTGAAAAGTTTGCCTAATTTTAATCTTGAATGATTTGATTTGACATTTTGTTGCTTTTTCCAATAAATGTTTTTTTATGTAATAAGGTCGGAATGCTTCTCGTATTACCCGAAACCTAAAGGCCCTAAGGGCAGCTAACCCAGAAACAAATAATCAAATCCCAAGCAATTTAGTATTCAAGGATGTCTGGATGTTTGAGCTTAGAGAATTGCACCCCAGCTCAAAACGAACGGGGACTACTACGAAAACCAATGAAAATTTGACGTCCCCCTGTCTCACACCTCTCTGCAATGGAATTGCCCCCGTGCTCTGTTCATGTACTCGGACCGACATGGTGGCGTTTCTGTATAAGCACTTCAACACTTCAATGTACCGATAGTCAATCTGGCACCGCTGCAGAGATTGCAGCACTGCCCAGGTTTCGATCGAATCGAAGGCTTTCTCATAGTCCACAAACGCCAAGCATAGTGGCAGATTATACTCCTCGGTCTTCTGTATAACCTGCCGCAGCGTATGGATGTGGTTTATGGTACTGAAACCTTTTCGGAAACCGGCTTGTTCGGGAGGCTGGAAGTCATCAAACCTGCGCTTGAGACGTTTCGTGATGACCCTTGAAAACAGCTTATAAACATGGCTCAGAAGTGAGATGGGTCTATAATTCTTCAATAGGGTGTTATCACCCTTTTTGAAGAAGAGCACCACCTCACCTCTGTTCCACGCTTCCAGCGTTGTGCCCTCGAGTAAGACGGAATTGAATAGCTTCTGAAGGACTTTAAGTACCGGTGTGCCACCCGCTTTCAGAAGCTCTGTCATAATTCCGTCTCCACCCGGCGCCTTGTTATTTTTAAGCTGTTTCAAGGCCATCCTAATCTCGTACAGACTGATACTGATACGTCTTAGATTAAATTAAATCATAATTAAATTTACTAAAAAGTACATAATATGTCATTAAAAATGTCACATTGCTACATACCAGGTTTTAAACCTGCAACCTTGTGTTTAAGAAATGAGTCCGTAGGCCTAGGTGCCACTATTATATTTGAAATATAACATTATAGACAAGAATCACTCGACGAAAAATGGCCAATGTAAATCGGGCTTTAGAACGCATTCAATTCTAATTAACACTCGATCAAGCAGTAAACAACAAAAATAATCTTATTAATAACTTTTCATCGTAATTTCTTATCAAACTTCGATAGTAGGAGTACATGGTGTAAAATAAAAAAATATGTATGTCCAATATGTTCCATTGCATATGACGAACGTTTTTGAGACGAACTACAAAAACCACTATTCCCAAAAAAGAAAAACAACGAAAAGTTATCCAAATATTAACATCATGTAAAGTCTAAAAATAAAACGAATAATTTATTGTTCACGTAGTGCATGAAGAGCAATTAGACAGTCTTTATAATAGGCAAAGCTAGATCAACTACTGAGATAAAATATTATAATGACTAGCGGAACGATCATCAGTACAGTACAAGATGTGTATATTAATGGGAAAAAGGAATGCTAAGTCGAAATTTTATAACTACACAGAGTATTGTCTGTGGACTGTGACCTTCCTAAAGCTTTTGATTGTGTAGACCGCGAGAAGCTTTAACTGAGACTAGATAATAAACGATTCTATTCTACAAAAAATGTAATTTATGGATATTTATTTGGAAGTCAACAGTCGACACTAAACCATAAAAGTATAGTTATAATAGTTTAATAAATGTAAATAGTTGAGCTACGATCCATGTAGCCGAACATATATGTTGCTGTTTTGGATTGTATTCGTGGAATAATCTAATACGACAGTCAAATCTACGGCACCGTTGGTGCAGTGGCTGAGACAGTCGGTGTGAACTGCAGGTAGTTGTTCCGGGTCTGGGTGTATTGTGTGTGGAATTTGTTTCTGTAAAAGCACCCACGTCACAGAAGAATGGCTAGTGTGAGGAAAGGTTTAAAAAAATCATCTTCATAATATCAGCCAAAGGACGTCCACTGCTGAACAAAAGCCTCCCCCATGGTTTTCCGCAAAGTCCGGACTTTGATATGCCACACGCATCCTGGCTCCTAGCTACCTTTACCAGGTCATCCATCCATCTCGTTGGGAGGTCATCCCACGCCGCGTTTTCTGATGCGTGGTCAACCCAACGGCCACCAGTTCTACGAGCAATGTGCCCCATCCACTGCCACTTCAGCTTACTTATCCTTTCAGCTATGTCGGCAAATTTAACTCTTCTACAGATATCTACATTCCTGATTCGATCTCGTAAAGAAATACCAAGCATAGCTCTCTCCATAGCTCGCTGAATGACCTTGAACTTTCTTACGAGGCCTATTGTGAGCGACCACGACTCCGCGGAATATATCATCGTTCGTTACTACTCCTCTTTGTGTTGTCATTTTTGAGGCGGATTTGCCAGTACTCACCATGCTTGGCAGGTGGGTTGGTGAGCGCAAAATGGCTAATGTTCAACAGAGGGGACGCTGCTGCCCAACCCTCTTCTTTCTCGAAGAGATGGAGGGGTGCTATATTCTTAATCCGGACACCACACGGAAAAAATACCTCAACCCACTTACCCAAATAGAGTATAATAAATAAAGAAATACCCTTCCACTTTCACCTAAGAAAGGGCTATTTTTAACAACTGGCAATATACAAACAGAGAAAAGACATCAATCAAAGCGGTTTAAATAGGCGTATGCGCTAGATTCACGATTGCCTGATCGTATGTGAGCAGATTATTAACTAATTGTATCACGACAGAACATGAATCAGGTGGGTGCAGCCCAGCGTGACACCGCGCAATTAACCTAGACAGAAGCTTCACCCGCGGGCACCGCTTGCTTTTAATATTTCCAAATATCTAACCCCAAATTTTTAAAGGCCTGCCATTAAAGACTGACCTAATAAAAATATTACGGTATTTGTCTAATTTCTAATCACATTGGTGGAATTATTTTTAACCGACTTCAAAAAGCAGGAGGTTCTCAATTCGATGCGTATTTTTAGTAGTTAGTTTAGTATAAGTAAATCGAATCAAGGCTAAACATCGCAATCCAATTCCAATTTAAATTTAATGGCTCCAATGACGGTCGACGATTTGGCAATGTCAAGGTTGGATAAAACAACATGTAGGTAATAAAATAACAATAATATTATTAATCCTAGATTATCCACCGATCCAGGTTAGGTACCCCGAAAGAGGCAAAAGTGAGACATATACAAAACTTTTCTTTTGTATGTTGTTAGTCCAATAGTATACACAAGTTCATAATCAGTATTTAGAGAAGGTAAAAAAATGATTCTCCCGATCAGCGAAACATTAACAACAGACCAAACGTCTCGCTGCCCCCTGTCAAAAAGTCAAAAGTCATTGTCGGGTCCCACCTACTTTTAAGTGACTCTTTGTAAACCAGTTCCGTTTCTACATTTAGCTCTTCAAGAATGTAATACAAGGTTATGGCACAGTATGCAGTATGACAGACCAATACAAACTACGTACAATTTTTCATTTTACCATTTCTTTATTTTTCTCGCACCAGACATGTGCACAATTGACATATTCACCAATGTAATACAATATATGATACATTCCCACACCGTCGACCCGTATTGTATAACGTTTTATGAACAAAAACAGAGTACGTTAACCTGATATAAAGTGTCTGTCACAGATAACATCACGGATTTGTAACTCAGCGATCATTATGAAAATAAAATCATTGCCATAAAAAGTCGGCAACTCCGGTGTAAATTACCTGTATTAGTATTTAGCTGGAGTAAATTACCTTTTACGTACCGTGACCCTTACATATCATTAATTTCGGCCGAATGAAATCCACTGCTGGACACAGGCCTCCCCCAAAGATCACCACAACGATCGATATGGTGTGTTGTGTGTTCATTGGGAGGTCTTGCCATAATCGCCACGCTTGGCAGACGGGTTGGCGATCGCAGTTGAGTTGTTAATGTACTCGAAGGACGCTGCTGCCCATCCTCCGGTTTACTTTTACTACACCCACGGGATGAAATGGGGTGGTGGCATTCTGAGCCGGCACCACACGGCAAAGCTGGCACCACACGGCAAGTACATATCATTACGAATAGATAATGATGAAAATTAGTTACGATAGGTCCTTTTTTATGGTTGTCCAGTGTAAATTCTCCATGGAACTTCCTTCACCCCGGGGAATGGCGAAGGGGTATGCCGGACTCCTACCGGCTAAAACCACTGGAGCGGTCATCTTCGGCACCGAAGGGGGCTCCAGGTCCTCGTAAGATCACACTAGAGCCACCCATTGGTGCCACGCCTTTAGGCACATCACGGAGGGGATGACTGTAAAGCGGTCACCCCCTGTAGCGGAGGGAAGGCGACTGTAAAAAGGTCGCCCCCCCTGATTTTAAAGGATCCCCCCAAGCCTCGCTTTGCGCTGTGCACGAACGCGGCGGCACGTGGCCACGTGCGCGCCACCGTCTTCCCGGGGGAGCTACCATAGGTCCTAGTGCTGAAAATCTTATTTATTCAAAAGAAAAGTAAACTAAGTGATGCATGAGAATGATACAGGTCTTCATATTGAACGGGGCTTGTGTTCTTTATATAGTTTTATATGTATCACTTCCTTATATAACTCATTTTTATATATTTGTTTGTAGCAGTTTATCAAACAATAGCGTACGCAGTTTCACTTTTATTTTTGTGATGCAGATGTTCTAGCGCTGTGCACACCTGTAAGTGGCAATTTAACTATGGTTTCAGTAATTAACAATATTTTGTGATTTACAAAAGTAAGTAGCCGAGGGGAATAATATCAATCATCCGGCTAAGAATATCACCACTCCATCTCATGCCGTGGGTGTCGTAAAGGCGACTCTGCGATTAGCTGGAGGATGGGCAGCAGCATCCTTCAAGTTCATCTTTCGTCTGCCAAGCGTGGCGATTATGGTAAAATCGCCCTAATGAGCACACAACACAAACCCGTACTGGTCGTTGTTCTTTAGAGGAGGCTTCTGTCCAGCATTGGAAGATTTTCGGCTGAAATGATGATGATGAATAATAATCTATACAAATAAATTAAATTGAAGTGTCTGTTTGTAATGTCAAAATAACAGGTTTTTACTAAATGCAAATAAAGTATAATTATACGGTATTAATAATAAACAAAAAAAATCTCTCTGTCTGTCTATATGTTTGTTCCGGCTAATCTTCCAAACGGCTAGACTGATTTTAACGGGACTTTCACTGGCAGATAGCTGATGTTATAAGGAGTAACTTAGGCACTTTTTTATTTTAGAAAAAGAATTAGGGTTCCGCGAAAATAAATATAAACTCATTATATCCAACATATATATTAATTATTATTTAAAATAAATTTTAAATTAAACGGCGGGTGAAACCGCGGACACTGCTAGTTCTGAATAAGACGTTAAATACCACACAAGGAAAATATCACATCGTACAAAAAATCCTGCAGTGTGATGTCGGCGTGAATAAATATTTAGGGCAAAGAGTGAAGTGAATGAAAGTAGCAAGTAACTGGACGATTGCCATTGCCAATCATTGTAATAATCGGCTGACTTTCACTAATTTCACGAGAAAAGTGATGCAATCTTTGTTCTTAGATCAAGTAAGCTTTGGTCTAGATAGTAGGTCTATTTGGTCATCTACGATGAATTCGAAGAAAGTTTTGAAAAGTTAAAGACTTTCATCGTTCAAACGATTGATTACATTTGAAAACTATAGGTCCAAATTTAGAATTGTATTTTTTTATAAAAAAATATAAGCATAACGTGAAAATCAAACTTGCCATTTAATAAAAAATATTACTAACAGTATGAAAATATACACATACATTTAGATGCTTAATTCCACATAAATGAATAGAAAATTCCACCGGTTTTTATCATTGGCTGTTTTCAAATGGCCAAATCATTTCGGCCGAATAAAGTCCACTCATTTCGGCCGAATAAAGTCCACTGCTGGACACAGGCCTCCCCCAAAGATCACCACAACGACCGATATGGGTGTGTTGTGTGCTCATTGGGGGGGTTTTGCCATAATCGCCACACTTGGCAAACGGGTTGACGACCGCAGTTGAGTTGTTATTGTACTCGAAAGACGCTGCTGCCCATTCTCCGGCTAATCCCTTAGTCGACTTTTACGACACCCACGGAAGGAGATGGGGGTGGTGGTATTTTGGCCAAATACCTGAAACCTAATCCTACTTCACTACGGAAACAGGTCAGTCCAGTCAAAAGTTTACAAGACTTGAACTCAATCATGGACCGCGAGTCGAATCATCAACATTGCCTCATCATGTCCAAACATTTTTGCTTTCCACAAGTCAATTCTCGCAGACTGTTAAATTTTCCAATCTAATCGTGAACCGTTCGTTTAATGATATAGTGTTTATGAATGAAAATTTTGCGTCTTATTGTCTATGACGCGCGACCTATTTTATCTGCATCATAAATTTGGAGGCATTCCAATCGACGTCACATTACCTTCGTTAGGCGGTGTACGTTGGGCCTTTGAAAATTAACACCGTGTTAATAATTTACCTAGACTTCACGTGTTAACAAGATGACCAGTACTCGTTGCTTCAATGTCCCTAAATAATACGTACGGAATATTAATGACGCCAGACATCAATGTCATCATATCATGTTGGAGCACATACACAACAAATTCACTAGGTACTTGTATCTGAAACTTTACGGGGTCTATCCTTTCTATCCCTTGATGTACCCAACGTTGTTTGTTCTCGGCATGGTTGGGTATAGCAAGTTGGAAACGAGGAGAGACTTGGCTCTTATCACATACAGGGTGTCCAGTAAATAGCACGACATACTGCAGGGGGTGAGAGCTTGGGTCAATACCTACCAAAAAAATCACAATATATGTTCATCAAAATCTTACGGATTTACAGTAGTACAAAATTTTCGATAAGAAAATAGATAAATAAGACATATAATCCGGGTATACTGAAGGAGGTTTGCCTGTATGTGCCTGTGTGTCATGTTGAGGCGGCGGCAGCCGCGGTTACTTCCTCTTGCCTCCTAGGTGTACGCTTTGTCTGCATTATACCGCGCCCCCGGGTGTTATGCCACCCGCGTAGTGTTCTGATTAAGAATATACCACCACTTCTCCCGTGTAAGTTGTAAAAGGCGAGTAAGGGACTCTAAACCAGAGGGGTTTGTAGCAGCGAACTTTCAGCTTGATCAGCAGCTATTCTGCGCTTACCAACCCGCCCGCCAAGCGTGGTGAGTACTGCTAAATTTCCCCAAAATTACGACACTCTCTAGTAACCGATCGTTTAAGGAGGAGGACTTTAATCAGCAGTGATGTCTTTTGGCTGATATGATGATGACGATGAAGCGGTGGTCACTGGCATGTCTAATATAGGTTCCAGGCGCTGTCTGACCCTGCATTTCAGCATTTCATATCAGCCTGAAATCGTAAACCGACGCTTCTAAATACAAAAGCCACTAAGTAATTCGTTTTTGGTACTGTTTTCCCGTTCCTCGCGCTATTCGGATTGTCTATACTTTAGAATTCGGGAAAGTCAGTTTTGTTTTATATTCCGTTACGAAGTATGTTAGGTGAAATGATGAATCAATAGAAACATGGGCCATATTTTTGTTTATTATTTATTTAACCGTGTGGAAATGCATCACGTACTTCCGGATAGATACCGAACTCCTACTGGCTAAACCCACTGGAGCGGTCATCTCCGGCGCCGAAGAGAGCTTCCAGGTCCTCGATACAATCACACTAGAGCCGCCCACTGGTGAGGCGCCTTTAGGTCCTTCTCAGAAGGAATGACTGTAAAGCGGTCAACCCCTATAGTAGAGGAGAGGATTTAAAAAGGCCACCACCCCCCATTTCGGGGAGGATTGTTAAAGATCCCTTGAAACCTCGTTATGCACTACGCTGCGCACACGGCGGCGCGTGACCGCGTTGGAGCCACCATATTCCCGGATAAGAAACATGGACCTATTGAATGCTTTTTATGGTACGTTTGAAGGACAACTACGCAACACCCATAGTCATCATTACAACCTTAGCAATTGTAAAGCTTCCAATTAGGATTAACGAGGCTGCATGTAATATCAATATTTGAAATAGAGGACGTATTTTAATTAATAATCCATTTGATATGAACACTTTTTTCTACTTCAGTTTATGAAGCTGTTGCGGGTTAACAAGGTAGAACAAAGCTAATCCGCTTGTTCTAAATCGATGGTCTAAGTGGGATAACAGCGGGGGTGGGATAAAGGCACATGACTAGGGTTGCCATCCGTCTCAATATACCGAGACTGTCACCATTATCGAGCTCTATATCCCGACAGGGGGTGGGCGTCCCGGAATAACCTATATTTGTTCCGATAAAAAACTACACAATACAACACTAATAAAATTCGCTCGTAATAGTCTAAGTAGTAAGTAGCTAGGTTGTAGTAAGTAAAATATAAAACCATATTTCATTCTTGACAGCACTTTCCACCATGCTTAAGCCTAATTTCCTACTAACGGAATTACGGAAGTGATTTCAGAGTACATTTCAAAGATGCCTCCTCCGGCCAAGAGTTCCATCCCAACGAGACCCTAGCCGAAGATGGCAACCCTATACATGACACACTTTTGCAGGCCGTTGTTAGCTATACAATAATAGTGGGTCAGTATAATAGTAGAAGATACTATGAAAATAGCCGATGCTAGGATAAAGGAACCGCAACGCTCCTATCTAAACACAATCTTATTCACTGTATTTGTTTCTTAGTAATTCCGTAAAATGTATTCGAAGACATCAATTTTCATCATTATCGTGCCAAACAAGGCTGTAGGATTGTTTTTTTTTTTTTCGAACCAGTGCCAAATTGCCACTCGTGTTGCAGGCCAACATTATTAGGGAACATATAATAAACAAAAAAAGCAAATAAAGATTATTGCATCTCACGTTTTAATAAATGCTTCAATTATCTATACTACATACTACAAATAAATAAAATTGAAGTATCTGTTTGTAATGTCAAAATAACAGCTTTTTACTAAATGCATATGAAAGTATAAACGGTACCTACAGCAAAAAAGCTATTTGTAATTATTTTGTCTGTCTGTCTGTCTGTTTGTTCCCGCTAATCTCCGAAACGGCTGGACCAATTTCTACGGGACTTTCACTAGAAGATAACTGAACTTATAAGGAATAATTTAGGCTACTTTTATTTTAGATAAATAATTAGGATTCCGTGCAATAAAATAAAACCCATGAAATCCAATATATTTATACATACTCTATGTCAAGTGTCTATGCCGAAGTACTCTAAATTATATATAAATAATACACTTTCTTTTAAATTAAATGGCGGGCGAAACTGCGGGTCCCAGCTAGTTCAATATAATTCTGGAATGGGCTGGAAGGTTTCTGGGAATGGCCGGGCCCACCTGACCTCGCCTCTTGCGACGTTTATGCGCCAAACCTTGTATTACGTCGTCCAACATGTAAGTACTGCCTAAAAGGTACTAAATTAGACGAGCATATGGGACGAATCGACATAAAATTACGAAAAAACTAACAAATAACTAAGTTCAGTATTTTTTTAAAGCGGTAGCTTCATATCGTTCAATCAAATATTGTTTAAAGAATAGAACTAATGTAAGCACAGAGTTCTAAGCTTAGTGTGGTGTATGACATTTTTAACGTGATATCAGGGGTGCAATTCTTTAAGCTCAAACATCCATACATCCTTGAATACAGAATTGAAATAACGGTGATAACCCAATTCGGTATTCGCAAAGACTGGTCCTCGTGGCTGACCTTCTGCAACGTGACTTTGAATAGCTTCAATCATGTCTTAGCAAATACTGAATTGGTTTTACACCGTTCTTTCGATTCGAGGATGTATGGATGTTTGAGCTTAAGGAATTGCACCCCAGGTTCTTAAAAGTAACATCCAGTAGGTATCTGACAACGATACTATTGTTGCCAGCTACAAGGAAGGATTGGAGCACAAATTCCTCATACCACAGATATTATATAAGTTTCATGACCACGGATTGAATTACTATTAAAATAACTCCTATACAAAAACTCTCTAAACATTGTATTTTTTTTATACAGCATCGTAACGAGACTAGCAGGTCATTCGCTTGGTGGTAAGCGTCTTGCTTGCCCATAACAATTGTTGTAGGTTACCAGGATCGGGGTAGTAGCAAGATTGAGATTGCTAGCACCCTCTGCCCCGCCGTTACCGTGTCCGCTACCATGACCAAGAATAGCGGGGCTGCCAGGAACTGGGGACCGGTGATTGAATTGTGTCGTCATTTTTGGGGGGAATTTTCCGATACTCATTACGCTTGGCAGGGGGTTGGTGAGCGCAGAATTGCTACGGTTCAACAAAAGGGACGCTTCTACCCATCCCTCTGGTTAAACGTTCCTTACCTTCCCAGCAGGTTTTACGTCGGATAAATTTATCGTTTCTTGAAATTAAATCGGGTTGGTTTTTAAAATAATTCGTTAGACAATGGCACAGATTAGACAAGTTTTATGAAACCAGTTTTTTCGTCAGTGACAAATTTATTTTCAATCTGTTTTTTAAGCAATGTAGAACAGTTAATTCATTTCTGATGAAAAAGCTGTTTTAATAAGCCATTCGTTGATTCAATGTCCACCGCTGGTATGAGTAAGTAAATAAAATCTAAACGACTTGTGCCCATATCGTAAATAGCGCGAATGACCCTTTTCTGCAATATGAAAATTCAGTCAACACCAGCATTGCTGTCGTTCAAATGGATCATCAGAAGGTAATAGGGATCGCATTGTTAAAAAAAGTATCGATTGCCATATATTTTTGCAATCATATTTAATAACTAATGAAGTTGAGGTGCTATGCGAGCACAAAAATAGCTTTATCGAACAAAAATAAAGAACATGAACCGCTTTAATAAAACGCTAAAAAGACTGTCGTTTTTTGAAGTGAAAACTTTTAGCGCGATACGCATATTTTTAGATGAGATAAGATCTCTGGACTCGCGACACCGTTACGAGACGCAGCTATAGTGTGTGCATATATGCATGTACATATAGCAGATCGCGAACGCGTCTAGATAAATAAAAAAAATTGTTTTCACTTCTGTCGGCACTCCCGGAGTGCAACCCGTATTTTCTTTTATCCATGTTATTTTTAAAATATATGAAAGTATTACAGTCTTAACACTTAATACAATGTAATCGTAAAAAGCGAGGAATATGTGAGGATTACATATTCCTCACTTTTTACGATTGCCACGCATGCCAGTGTGTGGGATTAATACCACACATTTATGCACAATTATACATAATTGCGTTACAATAAGATTGCTATAGAAGTTCAAAGCTGACCAGTCCTGACAGAGGGCACCCGTTAATAAGTTCACTTCAACATTTTTTTTATTGGTCCCAATGGAAATTTATCATGAACTTCCTCCGCCCCGGGGAAGGGCAAAGGGGCATGCCGGACTCCTACCGGCTAATACCACTGGAGCGGTCATCTTCGGCGCCGAAGGGGGGCTCCAGGTCCTCGTAATATCGCACTAGAGCCGCCCATTGGTGCTACGTCTTTAGGCATATCTTGGAGGGGATGACTGTAAAGCGATCACCCCCTCAAGCGGAGGGAAGGCGACTGTAGAAAAGCCACCCTCCAGGCACTTCTCGGGGAGGATTGTAAAGGATCCCCAAGCCTCGCTGTGCGCTGTGCTGCGCACACGGTGGCACGTCGTACGATCACGCAGACTCCCCAATCTGCGCGCCCGATCTATATAATCTACCGATTCTCTCTCTCTCCTCGAAATAAAGATAACCATTTATATATGACCCTATAGACGTACGTGTATACTACACCGAATTGGCCTATATAACCACGCAGTATATTACCTTGCCCAATAATCTAAATTAAGTTGGACAGTAGTGGCGAATATCGATCTAATAACGGGGCTCGTTCGATTGACAAATGGTCCCTAATAGGGCGATCAATCTTATTTATGAGGTCGACCTTACACTGTATCTATTGTGAGCATTTATTAACGGAACATGCATTATGTAACTTAGTAACTTGTAATCATCATTAATCGTCAAACATTTAATAAGGAATGCCTTTTCTATAAACTTAATATTCTAGTAGTTAGTTTAACGTTATCATTTTATTTTGTAATCACACACGTCAGCCGGTAAACGTCCAATGCTAAACATGGGCCTCCCAATGATCGACGATGACGATGACAATGACGACACGGTTGGTGCAGTGGCTGATACAGTCGGCTGTTGCGCTCCGGGTCGCGGGTTCGATCCCGCACGGATCAAATATTTGTATAATATGCAGGTAGTTGATCCGGGTTTGGCTGTATGTAAAAGCACCCTCGACACAGAAGAAATAGCGAGGAAAATTAGGAAAACTACCATGACCGGTCATGGGGGATATTGCCATGATTGGACGCCGGATTGGTGATCAAAGTAAGATGTTATTTGCACAGGGCAGGATGCTGCTGCCCATCCTCTTGATATCAACCCTTAGTCGACTTATTCTTTACCGGGGACCACAAGGAACTTTCTAATCTTCGCACTTGTTTTGCACTAAGCAAATTTATTGTAATTTTTTCTTTTGTGTACACATTCCAAATTCGAATGTAAGTAGGTAACAATGTGCAAAGATTTACCTATAATATAATAATAGTGTATAATATTTATATTTTTACTTCAAATAAATTATTCTTGTAATTTAAGAGCAGCTTTATTATGTTTCGTTCGCTGTCACAACAGCATTGTAGTCGTGCGGAAATTGTCTTTGGATATCTTGTTCTCGCTGGCCTATTCCTAACCATGCTGTGGACTGCTTCCAGTCTAGTCAGATACGGCTGAGTATCAGTATTTTACACGGAGAGACTGCAAACCGACCTCCACAACCTCCTTTAGGTATAGATTGGTTGACAGTATTCGGAGTATTCTGACTTCCTGTAACGAGTATCATAAATATTCATATGACAGTCGGGACCGACAGCTTAGCAAGCTCTCCAAAGGCGTATTTTGATATGACAAGAATGGTCACCCATACTATGCTTGACCGCGACAAGTACAGCTAGCCTCGCAGATGATCGTTCTGTGTGAAAGAAAGAAAGAATAAGAAGAATATCATAATATAATAGAAGAGTATCCACTTGGCCACTTGATCCCCGCCCCTTGCAAAACTAATTTCATTTCAAATTGCTTTGACTACCTCCCTAATCTATACAAATAAATAAAATTGAAGTGTCTGTTTGTAATGTCAAAATAACAGCTTTTTACTAAATGCATATGAAAGTATGTACAACAAAAAAATTTTTTTTTTGTCTGTCTGTTTGCTCCCGCTAATCTCCGTAACGGCTGAACCGATTTATACGGGACGGGGCGGGATTCACTGGCAGATAGCTGATGTTATAAGGAATAACTTAGGCTACTTTTATTTTAGAAAAATAATTAGGGTACCGCGCAAAAAAAACAACCATTCAATCCAATATAAACATACTCTATGTCAAGTGTCTATGCCAAATTACTCTAAATTATATTTATATCGTAGACTGATTTATATAATCCAGTTTCTTTTAAATTAAACGGCGGACATTGCGCAACTGACAGATGGGCACCAAGGCATAAAATAAATAATTCCTACTACCTTCTAAGGTACTATTGGCTATCTATATAGAAGGCCATTATCTCATAATAATGCCATCGATATGTCAACATATACGAAGTATCTTACTATCTAGTCTGTGGTCAACATATTGCATGCGGAACTGGACCAGCATTCTACGAAACAACTACCAGCAAATCGTACAAATATTTGTTCCGTGTGGGAATCGACTATATCAGCCACTGCACCAACCGTGCCGTCATGTGTTAAGTGGAAGTAGTTCTGTGCGAAGGATACCTATTTTACCCAATTTGATAACGATGTGTAAGGCTAGTTGTCTTATGGGTGAAGGGAAAAAAATCCAGTAAAATTACCGGATTAAAAGATATTCCGACTTAGGAATTAGGTCGACAATGCAATAGAAGAAAGACACAATTGTGTCGTAATTTTGGAGGGAATTTACCAGTCGCCTGCCAAACGTGGTGGACGTTTGGCAGGCGAGTCGGTGAACGCAGTAAGGCTACTGCCGCGAGCTGATTAGCTAAACAGTAACAGCAAACGCGATAGCAGCTATCGCGCAGACAAGGATCCACCGATGGTAAAGCGTCAAAAAATTGGTATTTCGTAAGGCATCGCCCGCCAGTCGCTATTATGGAAGATGCATAGTTACTAGCGCCAGTAGCCACCAGTGGAACTAAAAAGAATGAACGTTTTTAGTTCATTGATTGTCCGACAGAGGCGCTTCAGAGATCTTCGCCTGTTTAGTCGCTATCGGCAAATAGGTAATACCAAATTGACGTTTGACAGCGCCGTTGGAGCAATTTACGCCTGTTGCAAAGCGTCTGCGACTTAGGTAATCAGCCCGCCGGTCTACAGCTGCCCATCTCTCTGGTTTAGAGTTTACGGCCGAAAGTAATAATCGATCTAATCCAAAATCTTTGGTTTGTCATTACGGATATGTCTGTTTTTGCGTTAAATGTGATCGTAACACAACAACGGATGAATTTCAAAAATGTAATCTGAAGATTTTGGATAAGATTGATTATTAATTCCGGCCATTAGTCGCTTTGTACGACATCCACGGGAGAAGATGGAGTGGTCTTATATTCTAGTCTCTACAAAATTCCCGAGAATCGCCGCAAATCGTCAATTTTAATTATGTATACTCCATGTCAATTGTTTTCAATTAACCCAAATCAACATGAATTATCATGAGATTTGTAATATATATCATTGCGCTAGGTATGTGTTATACATGTCTAATCTATTTTTATTGTTGCGACTGGGATATCGAACGTTACCGCATTGTTCCAGAAACATCCTATGTTCCTCCCAGCAAGCTCGAGAAATGAATGGAATATGTATGCCGAGTCTTTGAATTTGTTTTACGAACGAAATGTTAGTACACATCGGATGTTGTGTTGTATAAAAATAGAAATGCATGCACGTTAACTAATTATGACGAAATGTAACACGCAGTAGTAGCTTTATTAGAATATAGCACCACTCCATCTCCTCCCTTCCCTCTCGTATAAGGCGACTAAAAGACTCCGAACCAGAGGAATGGGCAGCAGCGTCCCTTCTCCCATACAGCAGCCATACTGCGCTCACCAACCCGCCTGCCACGTGTGGTGAGTACTGGCAAATTGCCCCAAAATAATGACACAATTGTGGAAAATCTATGCGGGATGCCTTTGTTCAGCAGTGGATGTATTATAGCTGATATGATGGAGACGATGATGACGGGATGAGCAAGTCAATCGCCTGATGGTAAGCATCACGCCTGATTATGCCGATTGTAATGCTACCCAGGACTAGTCTTACGTGGCACCATACTGCGCTCGTCTCCTCGAGACATCTAGTTGTTTAGTCTCCAATGCCCAGTAATTTCACTAGCTACAGTGTCCTCCAAAACGGAACACAGTAATGTTGGCTTGGCAGCAGAATAACTGGCACGGTGGTGATACCTACCTAACTACCTGAACTCTTGCAATGATAAAGATAAAAGTAATATAATAATGATAAGTTAAACCATTCAGTCAGTGCTAATAGCACTTGTGAATCCTCAAGACTTTAGTTGCCACGTTCCAAGATGTAGATTTCCTATGGAGACAAAGGGGCAAGAAACTCCATGGTTACTCTTTTAAAATCATGTTACTATATTTATGAGTACACTGTTCTCGAAAATTCAGGTTATATAAAGACAATGTTCCTACATTAAACATAGTAAAGTCTAAACCTCTTAAAAGTTTCAATATCAAATCATAAACCAGTTGAATATAAAAAATTAAAAAAGTAATATAATAATAAGTTCAGGTGTAAATGATTAATAATAATAACGTCATGTCATTTTTTTTATATCTGTACTTTTTTTTATATCTACTTGGTATCAACGGGACAAATTTCTGTAGTCGTCTGACAATGCCATAAAATTTAACTATGTGCCATTCATTGGACACCAGAAAATGATTGCACATAGAAGATATGTTAAAATTGAATCTCATAAACGTTTAGTATTTATAAATCCGAGTTTAATATAATATTTAAATTATGATTTGGCGCCTTTTCTCGAATGATGATATGGTGATTTTTTATTATGTTTGACCTACTATGTATATATAAAATGTAATGGGGATACTGACCGTCTCCATAGGTGCACTATAGAAATAGTCTCGAATTTTCCACGGTGCTGAGGGCTATTATATGAGATTGAAGCTACAATGATAAGGTCTATTGCAATGCGTGTTATATGGACCAGAGTTGAGAGTCTTGTAGTGAATAATGCAATATCCCCTGCTGTTCACTGCTGAACAAAGGCCTATCCCGTAGAATTCCACAACAACGCCTTATGTACATGCCATGTGTCGTCATTTTGGGGGGAATTTGCCAGTAATCACTACACTTGGCAGGCGGGTTAGTGAGCGTAGAATTGCTGCTAATCCACTGACGGACGCTGCTACCCATCTCTCTGGTGCTTTAGTCGTCTTCGACGACATCCACCGAGCGAGATGGAGTGGTGCTACATTCTTTATCCGGATATCACACGAAATTTCTCTTGTTTGTCGTGGGGAAATCCTCGTGGACTTCGTCCGCCTAGGGAGGAGAGGAGGAGCATGCCGGATTCTTGCTGGCTCACGCTGCTCTAATTACCTATGGCTGGGGGTGAGGTGTTGGCCGTGTATGCATTGGATCACAGTGCTGGCAGGTATCGACCTTTCACTTGGTCTGACGAACCCCATCTCTGTGCCACCCAATTTGGTATGCCCTAAGACTCGTCCCCATGTCTTACCGTCTGCAACGTATCCTCGAATAGCTTCCATCATGTCTTAGTGTATACCACATTTTCACCGTTATTTTAATTTTACACGACGGCACGGTCGGTGCAGTGATTGATATAGTCGACTGCTGCGCTCCGGGTCGCGGGTTCGATTCCCGCATGTAACAAATATTTGTACGATCTGCAGATAGTTGTTCCGGGTCCGGGTGTGTGGAATTTCTATCTGTAAACGCACCCACGACACAGGAGAAATCCTAGTGTGGTTGGTGCGGTCCACGTTTTAAAAAAAAACTAAAATAACTTTATTCCAGGATGTATGGATGTGTGAACTTAGGGAATTGCTCTGCAGAATTGAAATAACGGTGACAGCCCAATTTAGTATTCGCTAAGACTGGTACTCATGGCTTACCTTCTGCAACATGTCCTTGAATAGCTTCAATCATGTCTTAGCGAATACCGAGTTGGTTTCACACCGTTATTTCGATTCTGTATGTAAGGATGTACGGATGTTTGAATAAACTATCGAGATCTCCGCTCGCATTAGCATAAATATCATATCATAGTAGAATAATCACGTGGCCTTTTGATCACTTTTTTTATTATACATTGCGTGCTCAAAAATGACAAAAACTGTAACCTATTATTTCCGAGATATAT
This sequence comes from Diloba caeruleocephala, assembly GCA_947459985.1. Lineage (NCBI taxonomy): Eukaryota > Metazoa > Arthropoda > Insecta > Lepidoptera > Noctuidae > Diloba > Diloba caeruleocephala. Next base: position 6,824,021 of record OX381613.1, read on the forward strand.
TTATACTTATTATAGGCCTAAGTGACACCTCTTTCCAAAAGGTTTGGTCTTCACTTCAATTACATAGTAGTAGTAGTAGTATAGTTTTATTATCGAAACACATACTTCAATAATGGAAAATATTTTAAGGCTAGGCTGGTGATGAATGGTATAAAATTATTTCATATATCACGTATCAGTTTTACGGATAAAAATAAATTAATATTTAAATACTCGACCGGCGAATGATTTACTGACTCTGTATTATGTTATAAAATAAAACGCATCATTGCAACTATTGCCTCCTAAAATATTTTCCATTATTGAAGTAAGACCCTATATACACGCTCTTTTCGGGTCGCTTATTGCGGCGGATTGGACATCCAAATAATTATTAACACAATAGTTTTATGTAATAATATGTAAATCGTTATAATCATGAAAAGGAACCTGAGATATATCTCAAAATTAGGTTCTTCGTACTTCCTTGGTGTTTTTACATTACAAAATGTAGATAACACCCAGGTTTCTGAAAAATATACTTAGTAAGTATACAATTTCAGATACCTAATACATGAAAAAAGGGTAAAGATGAAGCCGATAAAACCGTAAATGGTTCCAAATCACAAAAAATGATTTCCCTAGATTAATACATTTACATAACACGACTCAATTATGATCGCTCGCATCACAAAGTTTTGAAGAGGTCTTACAAAATTAAACTATTATGAATTATGATTTAATGTTTTCTGTCCGTTACAAACAAGGCAAGTTACATTTATATTATAATTGTATTTTTCTTAGGTTGCCAGCCCACCGCCTTCTGGTTGCTGAACCGTCATGGCTCCCACAACCCTGAAGCCCATGAAATCGTCGAACTACAGAAACTTGCCGACCTCAAGAACAACATAGTTACAAACTACAATAATAGCAACTATAGGAACACCGATGTAAGTACGGCCTGATACTGAAATGCCACTCAAAAGGTAACAGGACAAGTTGAAGGAAAAAGCCTTTTTTCACCGCGGTGGAAAACCTCGTGGATTTTCCCGCTGCTGTCAACCCGTGTGTGCGGGACACTTACCACCAAAAACTTCCTGGGCAGTCATCTCATGACGGCACGGTTGGTGCAGTGGCTGATACAGTCGGCTGCTGCGCTCCGGGTCGTGGGTTCGATTCCCGCACGGAACAAATATTTGCATGATCTGCAGGTAGTTGTTCCGGGTCTGGGTGTATTGTGTGTGGAATTCAAGTCTGTAAACGCACCCACGACACAGGATAAATCCTAGTGTGGGGCAACGTTTTAAGAAAAAAAAAAGAAAAACTTTGGCGCCGAACGGGGGCTCCAGGTTCTCGAGAACGAACGCGCCGGAGCCGCTCATTGTTGCCACATCTTTAGGCACATCTAGGAACTTGGAACAAGAAATGGCGGCAAGCTAAAACAAGTCACGTTCTTTGGCAGTCTAGCAACGATTCTAAAGAGAAGAAGATACTTATTACAAGCAAAAGCAGTATTTCTCAGGACTATATCTAGGGTCCGTCTATCTTGCTGAGAAACATTCTCGCAAGTCACCCTGCACTACCTGATTTTACTCCCCGTACCCGCAGAGACTTTTGAGCTCATAGCTACATTGCCAGACCATCTTAGCCACATTTTCCACCATTTCAAGACAGATATATTTCTTACTACACTCATTGCCAAATCCCGCTTATACCTTTAATTTATCTTACAGCAATTTATATGTTCTTCGGACTTAAATCTATTGAAGAAATGGGAGTGGAACAACCGTCACAACCTAACGTTCGCCGGTGACCTCACATCGGATGGATACATGACTACGCAGCAACTGGCACAGGCTTGGAAGCAGAAGTTTCCTGGACTACTCGCTGCGAACCAACACAATTATTTGGTATGTTTATTAGTGTAATACAACAAAAAAACACGCAATATCTGTTGGGTGTCATATATATAAACGGCACCCTTGCATGGTACCCGATCCCCGTGCAATCCTTGTATCGCTTCACTCCGCACCCTTCTAATGTAGGGCTATAGGGATAGCTTCCGCAAAAAATCTAAATGCTGTTGAGAGCAGCCCTGTCACCCGGTGCGACAAGCCCGCTATTTATACCCATTAACTGACGTGGTTGTGCGCCATTTCTAAGAAAGCTCCCATGTCTAACTGAGGACCTCTTCTTGAATTTGCTGACTCAAGTATCCAATTACCGTTTTGGAACAAAAGTATTTGTTATGGCATATTATTTTCGATATGAGAATACAAGACGACATACCGTAGATATTGAATTCCAAAACCTGATGTGTGGAACAACTTTGCAACCTACGCTACATATTTCTCAATAGTCACTAATCTAATAATTCGTAATTGCGAATTTGCGGACACTAACGGCCGAATACTGAAACACCAGTAAAACATTTAATAATAATATTAAATACCGCTTTGACTGTTCGAGAAACCTGTTTTCGGTCGGTTTCGTACCGGTGGCTCAAATAGTTAAAGCGGTACTTAATATTAACTGGCGTTTCAGTATTCAGCCGTAAGACATGCCATATACACCTACTAAGGAACACAAAACAATGCTCATTGACTTTTATAAGTTTTCATATAAGAAGTAATTAGCTTTATATGGAAATATCATGTATGTTTCAAGGAGCAGCATTGGAAATTAATTATCATTGACTTATAGACATCCTGTGGTTGTTTTTAGGAAGATCAAACGACCTGTACATATTCTTCGCTTTATGTCGCATTAATTTCTGAATAGTTGACTTTTAAATAGTGTGTTGTATGTGGTTGTGTCTCTGAGCAGCGATATCGTTATATTTTCTTGTCTTTTGGACCCAATTCCAAACAAGTTTCAGAAGTCATTAAATACTGTTTAACTGTTTCGGGTATGACATGGTTGACTCCGACCAGTCTCAGTTTCGACCACTAGGTTTCCCATAGCGAAAGACCTTATACCATTTCAGTGATCTTAGACTGCACACTTACAGTCGATCCTTCGAGAAAAACATTTGTATGGTTTAATTATGTTCATTACAGCTCGTACTGCTGATCATGGGCTACCTCAAAAACTGCTCTCAATACTGCTCGAAAAGCAGTAGGTTGTTATTAAGGCTCAGGCCATTCCATGCCCTTGCCCAGCTTCTTTACAAAATTCCTTCATTTGCGGCACCCAATAATAGTCAGGAGAAGATGACTTCCTATTATGGAAATTAACTTCAACTTGATCTCTGGGTTTATGGCTTTTAATGGAAACCACACATGTTTATATACTGTTTATTCTACAATACAGTATTTTATAGTTATTCTAGATAACAGGCAATTGAACCGCTCTAGTTTCTTTGCTCTACGACCCATTCGTTTCAACGAGGTATATAATGCATTACATTTTCAGTGTCATTGCGTATTCTACAGTGTGAGTTGAGTCATGCTTCACCCGTAGCCAGACTGACGTAATTCTACTCGTTCTATATTAACTGCGTGACAGTACATATTTAACACACGTTTTATTACTGAACTTGCTTGCATTTTGAATGTGAATATTTTTTATGGCTCCAATGTTTAGATCTTCACAACCTACAGGACCACAGGCAAATCCTGCCCATCTATTTTTCTAATTGCTTTTCTGTGAGGCGTCTGGATTAAGAATATAGCACCACTCCATCTCCTCCCGTGGATATTGCAAAAGGCGACTAAGGGACTCTAAACCAGAGGGATGGACAGCAGCGTTCCTTCTGTGGAATAATATCCATACTACGCTCACCAACCCGCCTGTCAAGCGTGGTGACTATTGGCAAATCCCCCCCAAAATGATGACACAAATGTAGACTTCTATGGGGGACCCTTTGTTCATCAGTTGACGGTCTATGGCTGATCGATGATTTATTTTTTGGTCTTGGTAGTGTGATTTTGAAAACTTTATGTGCATGACTAAAGTAGCTACACGACTGCGCGACTGACTCCTCCGGTGTCGCGGATGTGTTGAGCGACGGCGATGATTGCTTAGGCGACATTAATTTTCGTTTGCCAAAAACATTTTATTTTATTGTTCTTATTTTTTGGTAAACCCGAGCCCACCTAAAGCCGACTCATTGTACATTTGTTATTCATTTAATGTTCTTTAACAGTTTAATTTCGTGAACGATCAACGATCGAGCAATACTTTCAAGGCGTTCACTGAAGGATTGTTTGGAGCCCAGGCGGACGGTTTAGATATACCGCAGGAAAATGACGAAAAACTGCTTAGAGTAAGTAATCCTGCCTTTCTATTGCGCTTACACATTAGGTTTTCTAGGACCGAAATTTACCTCCCGATGTTAGTATGGAAAACAACATATTATCTAGAGACGCCTTGTTTATTAGAAAAACAGCCAAATCAGTCCTGTTAATTATAATGAAATATCTGTCAGTATGCAATCTTGATTTATGTATATATTTTGCTGAACCTAAAACTATCGTTAAGTTTTACGATAATTCCTTTAATAAATTGTAAAGAAATCATTTATTTTAGCCGTTCAAGTTCTGCCCAGCATGGACTAAGGATGTCGGAGAGAACAATGACACAATAGAGCAACGGGCTATCTTTGAGTCCAAAAGAGAGTACAAAGAGGTGAGCAATAGTCTTTAATGATTGTATAATCAAAATCAAAATCCAGCTTAATTAGGTCAAATGAACTGACGCAAAAGTAAAAATAGGCGTGCCCTAGGGTTCGATACTAGGTCCACTATTGTTTTAAATGTTTATTAATTATTTGACTTATTTGCTCATGACATCTGCTTCAACTTTGAATGGATAATGTGAGATTATTGTCTGTAAACTGTACCTACATATACAGGAGAAATCATAGCAGACGTCGTTTTATTAACAAAAGCAAACAAAAAATATACGTAGGTACCCAATGTGACGTTATATTATTATGAAAAGAAGAGATTTATCTGTAAACTGTACCACATACATATACAGAAAGATCCTAGTGTAGTTTATCGATTTTTTTTATAAAATTTTTTGACGATTGTGATGTAAGAAAGCTCAAGGTCACTCAGCGAGCTATGGAGAAAGCTATGGTTGGTATTTCTCTACTCTACAGAAATGAGGCAACCGTAGAAGAACTAAAGTTGTCGACATAGCTGAAAGGAGTAGTAAACTGAAGTGGCAATGGCCGGGGCAAAAAGGTTCTTGAGTGGAGACCGTGCACCGGAAAACACAGCGTGGGACGACCTCCAACGAGATGGATAGACGACCTGGTGAGGGTCACTGGGAGTCGTTGGATGAGGGCGGCATGTAACCGCTCCTTGTGAAAATCTAAGGGGGAGGCCTTTGTTCAGCAGTGGACATCCTTTGGCTGATATGATGATTGATCTTATTTCGAGGAATCGCAGTCCCGGGACTCGAGCCTGAGCCGTTTCGTGTCCCGGGGCTAAAATCGTCGAAACTTCCCAATCCCAAAACCTATAACTTACAGTTTGTCCCCTTAAAATAAAGATCACATTATTTTTGTAGGAGGACCCTATAAAAGATATTTAATTGTGTTATGTATTAAGTTATAATTATTATTACACTGCAAACTACTCTTTTACCTACTTGCAAATCTTTCCATCCCAAGGTTGTCTGGCACACATCGCCGAGTGCGATAAAACCGCCCTTTGTACATGCCATGTTTTGTATTTGATCTCCTGTTTTGTTATTCCTAGTGTACAATATAGAGTATTGTATTGTATTATTGTACAGTTATTTCAGATCTAGGTGTTGCTGTACCCATACTGACGATATGGAGAAAATATATGTAGCACATTGTAAAAAAATAAAGAAGTATCACAATCGTGAATCTGCTATCAAATAAGTTGCCGGATTTCAGGGTTATCGTGTCATCGCACTCTCTTCGGACTTCTGATAAACCGATGCCATCCCAGTGCAACTTATCTATTTCTTCTTCGAGCTCAACGATCTTTTCGTCTACCCTCAGTGTGCGTGCGTTATAGGTTACTTGGGCCAGTTTTCGTTTGGGGTTACGGCTACCGCCGGAGATTGTTAGCACTGCCCCGCCGTAACCGTGGCCGCTACCATGACTAGGAATAGCGGGGCTGCCGGGATCTGGGGGGCAGTGCTTACATTGTGTTGTCATTTTGGGGAGACTTTGCCGATACTGACCACGCTTGGCAAGCGGGATGGTGAGCGCAGAATTGCTACTGTTCAGCAAATGGGACGCCTGCTGCCCATCCCTCTGGTTAAAAGTCCCTTAGTCGACTTTTACGACCTCCACGGGAGGCGATGGAGTGGTGCTAAATGCTTAATCAGGACACCACACGGAATCGATCGAATTGAACCAATTTCTAGCACTTATTAATTAATATTAATTAATAACTGATCATTAATCGCCAGTTTAACGATCAACGATAGAAACATAAATAAAACCTAAAATATATAATATAAATGTAATGTAATTCTAATTTCAACGTTAGTTTAACTAATTTTGCTTTAATTGTAATTGCATAAGCACAGAATTATTTTTTGGTTTCGCATTTGGACATTAATGTACCTAATTTATAGCATTCATAATCAGCTATAAGCTTTATGGCGTTGGCGTGACAGAGTGAAGGAGCGGCGCTAATAAAACTTATTATGATGACCTTTGGTAACGAAAATTATTGCAACATATATGAACACTTATCGCGACTCAAAAGTCCCGGGACACGAGACATGTAGATTTGGGTAAAGTCCCGGGACTTGGAGACACGAGACGTCCCGGGACCCAATCGTTATCGGCGATTATTTGAAAAAAGTTTTAATTTTTGCAATTATTTTGGAAAAAGAATAAATAGAGTTGCTATTTGAGCACTTTTTTTCTTTTGTTATCATTTTATTACGAATACGCACACGATACAACACGCGCCGCTGCAATCAAATTATAGAGGAAAAAAAACGTGCTCGAATAGCGACTTTGCTCCATAATTATTGCAAAAAATATGGAAATCACAAGTTATTTTTAATAAAGGCGATCCCTATTACCTACTGATTGTCCCCTTAAAACAAGGTATAAGAAATATAAAAAATAAAGGTATTTTGTAGGACCCCGTATATTTCATCGATCGTTCATACAAAATTATTGTTTAATTCGTGCGGAAATCCAACCCGCGATACGTAACGCAGCAAGGTAATTGTTTAGCCACTGTGCCGATCGTGCCAATTGTTGACCAATCACTTGGATATTCGTCATCATTCATCCTAGAAATAACGCTAGATTCATAACTCAAATAGGTGTTCATGCTAAGCAGGATTGTGTATTGCCAGATATTCGCCGCTAAGCAGTGTAGTAAGCAGTGTTTAAACTTTAGACATTACTGTGCTCCGGTTAGAAGAGCACTGTAGCTAGTGAAGTTACTGCATAAGAGACTAAATAACTTTACGTTTCAAGGTAATGAGCATAGTGTGGTGCCTCGCAAGACTAGTCCTTTTTTTTTTATTGGTGTCCAGTGGAAATTCTTCATGAACTTCCTTCGCCCCGGGGAAGGGCGAAGGGGTATGCCGGACTCCTACCGGCTAAAACCACTGGCGCGGTCATCTTCGGCACCTAAGGGAGGCTCCAGGTCCTCGTATGATCACACTAGAGCCGCCCACTGGTGCCACGCCTATAGGCACATCTCGGAGAGGGTGACTGTAAAGCGGTCACCCCCCCGGGGGGATTGTAAAGGATCCCCCAAAGCGTCCTACGGCAGCGCGTGACCACGTGCGTGCTACCGTCTTCTCTTGGGTCGCTCGGTGTGGGCACGCATATTCCCCAATCTACGCACCCGCGAACCCAGAGATCCCTCCCCCGCCTTATAGCAACGGCAGGGGGTTTCAGGCGTGCGGGAATTAGGTGCCAGGGAGGTTGTTACCCCGGCGCCGTCTCCTCCTTCTTCGAGCGGGATCGACCCTCTCCCGATCCCGCTCTGCGGTCTCCTTCTGGAGCATGACGCTCTCACAGAAGGAGACCACTGCATTCCAGTTTTCGTGCTCTGCCAACATAGCCGACACTACTGCTGGCAGAGAGAGATCTTGCCCGATCCGATCGACCAGGATCCGCCGCTCGGCGGCCCACGAAGTGCGCAGGACTAGTCCTGGGTAGCGTTCTAATTGTTATGAGTAGTCATGTCGCTTACCACCAGGCGACATGACATGCTCGTCTCGTCACAAAGTTGCAGATAAAAAAAAGGATAGTTTGGCCCGACGATGTACGTTTTAGAAAACTTGAAGTAGGTATATAACTCACAATTACTTCAGAGAAAAAAAAATACCAAAGCTTTTTCGTTAGCATGATATATCTAGGTGGGTACTTACAATTTGCTAATTACAAAGACCTTAACGCAAATTAATACGTACAAACAAACAAAAATTTTAACACGAGAAAATAAAAAATTACATATTTTCTCACTAACTTTAATTAAAGCTGTCATCTAATTAAGGCTTGCAAAAGTACCTACACTAGGTAATCACGTGGTTTTATTTTCAACTTGTACGTAACTATAATTTCTACATATAAGAATAATACAAGGAGACTTTTACCTTATAGAGGATAATAATAATAACTAAGTACCCAAATTGCCGTGCGGTGCCGGCTGAGAATACCACCACACCCTGTCTCATCCCGTGGGTGTCGTAAAAGGCAAATTATGGGATTAGCCGGAGGATGGGCAGCAGCGTCCTTCGAGTACATTTATAACTCAACTGCGATCGCCAACCCGTCGATTATGGCAAAACCCCGCAATGGGCCCACAACGACCGGTATGGTTTTGTGTCTTTGGGAGAGGCTTCTGTCCCGCAGTGGATGTTTTTCGGCTGAAATGATGATGATGATGAAGTACCCAATTTCTTGAGATCTCAAACGCGACAGTTATGTAAAAAAAGATAGTAATGACTCCAATATCTTCCTTGAATAGATGATCAGCAACATATCACGACGTCTAGGCTTCAACTACGACATTCAGAAGGAGATAATCCTACGCATCTACCAGATCTGCCGATACAACAAAGCATGGGACGTCGGCAAGGTATCACCGTGGTGCGCTGTGAGTACACATTGTGTTACATTTTGTTTAGCTGCATCATCGGTGTGATGAGTGTGTTGAAAATCATCGCTGCTGGCTCATCCTGATGCCACAGCATTAAGCTGAGCAACGACCTATGTTTTGCGCTTATGTGACGCACAATTATCACTTAAGATCGTAAATTAGATAATCGTTCATGGCATTATTAACTTCCAAAGATATTATTCTCCAACCATAGACAAGAAAATCTTCATAGTAATGCTTGGCCTGGATTCCTAGTCCTTTGGCTATTTTAATAGTAATATGTTCAGTGTTTCCACCGCGAATACGCGTAGTGTTAGTTTTAAATTACGCGTTTAGCTATTTAATACTGTTTAGATTTTAATCGTATGGCCATAGAGGCTATAATTTTTACAGTATATTCATTTTGTGGGTTGACGTTCGTCGCAAAAGCAAAAATCTTGAACACCACCGAGCAGTGCCAATACGAGAAGGCATGAGACTTTAATAGATGCTATCGGTCTTATGTTATTTTACTACTTATGCTAGGCAGTGGTGATTCACTTACTTGGGGTATGCCCGTGTACGTCACATGAGTAAGTACCTGTACTGTGCATCTATCATCAACGACTCCGGTAAAACTAGAACAAACCACAATTACCGTAGAAGCTATAGCCTGGGAGGAAGAGAAAAGTGGTTTATAAATGCCAATCTCACCTCCAATGTCAAATCAAATTTGATACTGAAGACAGTGAAACATACAGTGGAACTAATATTTCTAGAGATCGAATCTTGTTGAAAAAAACTATTCGTAATAACTCTGGTCCTTACTCAGATCTTCAGCAAAAATACATATGAGCCCGTAAGCATCAACTGCTGAACATACCTCTCAATTATCACTACAATGAGCCGTCATAGGGGGGATATTGATATTGCCACAATCAGCACGCTTGGCGGTGGATTGCTGATCGCAGTACAGTAGCAGTTACACTCACTGTCGATCGATCGGTAAACGATCGGCGAGGTTAAGCAACAATTGGTATGGTCAGTCTATGGATGGGTGACCACATAGTGGTATTTGAACTGAGCGTCTCCGTACTTCGGAGGGTACGTAAAATCGTCGGTCCCGGTTGTCATTAGACGACAGTCGTTAAGCCAAGTCGGAAGCCTTTGGGCGGCTGAACAACTCTGACATAAGGTTTAGCTACTAACTACACGAAAATAAACAAAGAAAGTATGGTGTTGTTAACACAGGGGAGGATGCTGATGTATGGGTAGATAGGGGATGGCCTCTTGATATCAATTTGTCTTACCCGCTTTGGACACGTAATTTTCGCAGGAGCTGCGGTGCAATTCCTTAAGCTCAAACATCCTCTCCAACTCGAACATTTCAATTCTGTATTCAGGGATGTGTGGATGTTTGAGCTAAGAGAATTGCACCCCTGACGTGGTTTCTGAATACGGAGCTCTCATTGTTACCTTTTACGACACCCATAGATGGGAGAGTGGTGGTCTATCCTTTGCCGAGAACCACACGGACAACATTATACTGCAGTAAACTAACAATCAACTCCTTCCAGGCATTCACCCGCGAGGATCTCAAACGTTTAGAGTACGCCGAAGACTTAGAAACGTACTACAAGTATGGATACGGATCTTCACTCAACAAGGATGTAGGGTGCACCCTCGTCAAGGATATGATGAACTTCTTCGACAAACATGTAGGAAACGGTAAGCAACAGATGTTCTTCTTGCGAAGCTTCAATGGGGTCACATGATCTTTTCTAGGAATTCTAAGAATTTACCCCATGGGGTATACGTACAGGTCAGGTTAGGTAGAACATAGCAGCTACAGCACTAGAAGAACCAGAAACTTCTTATAACCTTTTCTTGTTAGAGCCTGGTTTCATCGACCGAGCAATTACCACGATCCCACAGAATACCGCCGTAAAGTAGCAATATTGTTTGCTGCGTTTCGTGCAGTGTCCCGCATTATTATTACAGCTACACCTTACCTATACGTAATGTGACCCAGAGCTTCAATTAAGTACGGAACGAAATGATTGACCTTGAATTATATCCCGCATCCGCTTAATAAACGTTAAATAAATGGTCGCACACAGTTTGCAACAAAAGTCAAAAAACAAATTAAAATGTATTAAAGTGGATTTTGCAATTATTCATACTTTTGTGTACAAGTGCACACAACGGTCTTTAATGTCATGTAGCACTCTCTTCCAGTCAACGTTTGGGTTAAACTAATTCATGTCGAAATAGGCACAAAAATAATATCAAGAGGCCAGTATGCGCCTTAGCTGCTATACGGGCAGCTGTGGCGAAACACTAATAATATTAACGAGGGATGTCAGCTAGTAAAGACCGGAAGAAAACAACCTTTACTAAGGAGTGTATATAATTCACTGATTTCTTATAAATAACAAATAAATAACATAGACTAAAATGTAGACCGCGCGTGATGGGCATTGTCAGCTAGACTTAATTGATCACATAAAAAAATGTACGTTTGTCCGTACAGATGCAATAATAATAAATATACATACATTTATATAGTGCAGCCATGGATTCCCCGCTAAGTGTCATTTTAGATTAAAATTTTCTAAAGGGCCTCCACGTGTTGGACCTATGTCACCTATTAAAAGACCGGGTTCCTCCTAGCAGATGATTATAACCCGTGAACAGAGACAAAGAAATATACAATTCTACATAATATAAGTATAGAATACATATTGCTTAGTAAAGCATTTGATACGCTGGCATTTAAGATGAGCGGAATAAAATCAAAAACCAGTGATGATGATGATAAACAGTATTATGAAATTAAGGAAATCCATGCTGTCTAAAAACCAGTTTAGAGGAACAAGTTTAGTGTTCCTCCATTGAAAAGGGAAAAGTTTCGGTCAGGCGGTTACTATGTGTTTTTTTTTTTTCACCGTGGTCGAAATCCTAATTGACTTACCCCGGCAGACATCAAAGGGCCCGGCGCTGATCCTTGTGGCATACCTCCATTAATACAGATAATGTATAGCGTGTGGTAGATCCGGCCATATTGCTAGTTTCAACAAATTGCGCACGTTTGCTTATATAGGAATTGAACCAATTTATTGTTCTTACATCAAAGCCACAATATTCGAATTTGGAAAGTAACAATGAAATATGAAAGCCCATGAGAAGTTCAACAGAGCCAACAATAAAAGTGAAAAACTAAGCAACACAGTTAAGGGCACCCTATAGTGGAATCTTGGGACTAGACTCAGGGCGTTGCTTAGAAAAGATCATAATTTGGTTACTTAGGGTTTTTTTACTTAGGTTTGTTTAAAGCTAGTATTATCCTATCTTTCAGAAATACAGCAAAAAATCTCGAGCTCGTATTATCCTATGTTTCAGAAAGACAGCTAAAATTATGATTAAAAGGTGTAAAATCACGAAAGTCTAGTGAAAATGGGCATGCCTCAAAGTTAAAATCTAGGCCCTTTTTTATTCCTTGCTTACATAAATGATCTCCCATACATGATGGCTTCTTCTTATCTAATTCTGTCTAGTATAATTATATTTGCGGACGACACGTTCCTTATATTTTTAATTAATACTTAGTAAAGATGGAGAACTACATGTTAATGATAGATTATCTTCTCTATCTAAATGGGTTTCTGTAAACAATATTTTTCTGAACAGTAATACAACTACTTGTTAAAAGAATTCATTGCCAAACGTACCCAAGTCGAATTAAACTTATCGCTCGAAGGTAACAGGTTCGGGAACTCAAAAGAAATAAAAAACGTGGTAAATATCCCGTTTTCAGTTCCAGTAATAAACTTGATGTTATAAATTAATCTGTATTTCTGGGTATCACTATTGATTCCAAATTCACATCACAGCTTTGTCAAGCATAACCGGCCGCATAGGTATGCAGTTAGTAAGATAAGACAGTTCACTAACGTAGCTACTGGCATACTAGTGTATGTCGCGCATTTCCACAGTATCATGTCTTATGGCATCCTGCTTTTTGGGGCAGCAGCTGACGGTGTCTCAATTTTCATGTTACAGAAAAGGGCACACTGCCTTTATATTCATTAATATAATGTATATGCGTAAAAACCTCAATTAATTTAACTCGTTTAATGCTAATTTCGGTGATATTGATATTTTTAGCTGCTCTAAAACTTCATTTAAGTTACGAATCACAATATGTTATTAATGTGTTCTTTTTTTGCTCGTTGTCCTGTTTCTTTTAACACGTAATGTTATATTGTTAAAGAACGTTAAAATCTAAAGATAATATTCTTTCTGCATGGGGCATGTATTTAATATATGTATCATCAAACATTTAGATTTCTCTAAACTTTTAAGTCTGTTCGCATGCTTAATTGTTCTTTACTGGTAAGCCAGGTAAACCTTTTACCAGCCATACTTATAATATCTGTGGCCATACTCAGCTGTGTTATGTATTTATAAGTTATATAGTGTACCGCTGTTGGTTTTCAAAATAAAATAAATCAGTAAATGTAAAAAGCGACAATCATGACAAACGTACTAGAAATAGACATTAAATATAGCCATACTAGTCTATATAAAGGTTCCACACCTTTATGTAGACTAGTATCGCCTGTGGTCCAAATTCGACCAGTATAATTAATTGGACTTCAGACCACATCTCTTAGTTTGCCAGTATAGAAAGCCACTAAGATATCTCCTCCTACATCTGTTTTTATTTTATCTTTATCAAAATCATACTTTGTATCACAAATACTTGTGCTTTCCAGACGACGTACCGCAACAGCCTAGCGCTATGATCCACTTCACTGAAGCTGCTATACTCCTCATGACTCTCACAGCAATGGGAGCACATCACGATGAAGCCCCTTTGACTGGAGACAATTATCATTCGGCACTCGTGCAATCCCGCCAGTGGTCCACCTCTAGGATGACGCCCTTCAACGCTAACCTAGCCGCTGTGTTATACAAGTAAGTTACATATTACACAGTAATATTTCTGATAGAAGTCACAAATTAGTGACAACTCACTGCAACACTCATAGTGTAGATAAGTAGACTATTGTAACTGATCTCAGATGTAAGAGATTGAATCAAGTCAAGGACAAAAATAAACTTATTAACTTATATTCTAATCATAGTTTGAAAATTCAGAACACGAGACTTATCAATCAAAGATAACAGGTGTAAGTGACATCGTAACGAAAACTGGTACCATTGATTCAGTACATGATTTTGGAACCCTCAGCGTTAAAATTTCGCTTTTCATATTTCATGTCTTTCCAGTTTATTGCACTGATTTCAGTATAAAATAATGGTTTTCGTCTATCCTAAAGCTATTTTGAATAAAAACAATTAATTTATTATGTTTGGTATTAATTTACATTGCAGTTTCACATAAAACTGCAATGTAAATTAATACCAAACTGCAATATTTTAGCTACAAATTAAGGATAAGGTCATCGCTCACAGTCGATGACAACTACTCGCGTATCGCGCCCGTACAATATAATACTTAGCGTTGTGAACGCGTTGTTAACGATACATTGCGTGCTCAAAAATTACAAGGTATTGTTTCCGAGATTTTTCTACTCGAGCCTTTTTTACAGGCCTAAGTGTGGTCTCTTTTTCGATACGTTGCCACTAACCAACTGTATGATAGAAAAAGGAAAAATATGAGTTTTCATTCTCGATCTGTAGTACGGTCCGTAGAGAATCAAATATTAGGTAAGCACTTGAGTCTAGATTGCCTTAGTCAAAAATAAATTCTATTTAATAGGACCATAGGACCTGGATATATGTTCAATGAATGCAATATCCACTCAAGCGAGATCTTGAGTTTTGATTCTAGCTCTGTAATACGGGCCTTAGCGTAAGAGAAGCTATGGATATCGGTATGAAGTGCGTAAGTTTGTCGACTATTGGTTGACACAGTATTTATCACTTAACTTTCTATCCTCGGGTCGTCTATCTTATGCTTTCTTTTTTTCACCCCTCGGACGTCCATGACGGACTTCCTCCGACCCGGGAAGAGCAGAGCGGTATGTACTTCCTTCGCCCCGGGGAATGGGCTCCATGTCCTCATAAGATCACACTAGGGCACCGGCTATCTGAGCGCCTGCCCGCCCAGATCACCGTACAGGTGTTTCGTAGAGACGCATCACACAAGAGATCCTGCATGTCGTTCTCAAAAACTACCCTGAAGCCAGCGGGGAAAACGACACGCTGGACCGCGTCATAAGCGTTGTCCATAAGAAAGGTCCAAGAAATGCCCATGCGAAACCTCGCTCACAATCTCCCTCCACTTTATTACCTTATTACATTACCGTCCCTGCCCACGTACCAAACATGCCAATCGCGCAGATAGGCCGCTACAAGACCTTGCAGATAGATAGGTAGGGTCACTGGGGTGGACTAGTGCCCCCCTAATTGCACCTCATTGAAGGCGTTGACTATGTCTCAATTATTTAGCTTTCACAACGCCTAGCTATTCATCGTCTATCTACATCTAATAATGGAGTTTTAACTCAAATAAGGCTTTGAACACACGGCTACGTATCAAGCTATACAATCCCAGTATAAGCTGACCTCGCATTGTATAGGCTTTCGCTATGACGAGAGATCAGCGTAAACTGGATTTGTATAGCTCGGTGTGTAGCCGTGTGTACATTGAATATATTTTTCATAATTTTAATTATGGTGTAACAATATGGATCCAACACGGCCCGAGATAATGATAAATTATTAATAAAAAACTGATTCAGAAGCCGATACAACTATAAAAATGTTCGTTTTATTTTCACATACATCTATCTCTCACATAGATAAGGTTATATAATCTGGGTTAAGCGATCCCGTCCTGGATTGCTTTCTAAATAACATCGCGTCTTCACTAGTACTTATCCAAACCCCACGCAGAAGTAGTTGGTGGCACAACTAGTATTCTTATAATGTGCCTACCCACTCGTCGACCTTCTAAATCTATACACCGACTTTCTTATTTTCCAGATGCACCCAAAACGGAAACTTCCAAGTGCACGAGCAATACCAAGTTCTATTCCTTGAGAACGAGCGACCAATGAACCTTGAAGGGTGCAGAGTAGGTCTATGCGACTGGTCGCTGGTCAAGAATCGCTTTGGAGACCTCGCGAAGAACTGCGACCTGAACTTGTGTAATACTGCGACAAAGCTGAATGGTCTTTCTGCATTAGGATTTGCTGCTGTCGCCTCTATCATAAGATATGTTGTGATCAGGGTTTAAGCAATTACGACCTCTTAAAGAAGACCTACTATTGGCAACTTTAAAAGTAAAAATCTCTATTCACTGCCAATAAACAGAACAAAATGAGGATCAAACGACAGTTATTGTGTCTCTGATTGCATAGCGGTTGTTGGATTGAAGTATTCTACATCATTCTTTCTAGATGCTTTCGTGTGTCAGGCTTGGTAGGTATTGCATACTTTACAGCTAGATTGTGTGACGCTTTCAGGTTTACCCATATCCAAACTGACTTACAATTTCAAAGTTCTATAAAGTCTAGAATATTCGCGTAATCGACAGCGACCATCTTATGTTTACTATTTATGTGTTATTTGTTTAATAAGGAAAAGCCTGAAGACATGCAAAGATGATTAGAATTTGCACTTAGCCTTAAATACATTTTCAGTCATAGCTTAGGAGTAATTTATATATTTTGACTCTAGTTTGTAGTATCTTCTTTCTATCTTTCTAGTATCTTGAAATCAATCTAAAATCACAGAAAATATTGTTTACTGCAAGAGGCGTATTTATTATCAGTATGAATTGGGTTTATTCTCACTAGTCCAGTTCTTCAATTCAGTTGGCTGAACTAATGGATTAACCTCAGTGTTACTGGCACTCAACTGAAGGTGAAGGTAAAAATACCCATTAGTTCAGGCAACTGAACTGAACACCCGAAGTAGTGGGAAATAAGTCCCAGTAGTTGAGTCTACTGAACTGTACTGAACTGAAAAATTAAGTTTAAATAAGATTTACACGTTTTAGAATATTAAGCTTGCTGCTCGAATCTCGATAATCGCACGCACACACACTTACAGCCATATATAATAGAAAGAGAGGCTCCAGCCCTCTCGGGCATAACGCTTTTTCCTTCATCATTTCGGCCGAATGAAGTCCACTGCTGGACACAGGCCTCCCCCAAAGATCACCACAACGACCGATATGGGTGTGTTGTAGGCTCATTGGGGGGTTTTGCCATAATCGCCACGCTTGGCAGACGGGTTGGCGATCGCAGTTGATTTGTTAATGTAATCGAAGGAAGCTGCTGCCCATCCTCCGGCTAATCCCATAGTTGACTTTTACGACACCCACGGGAGGAAATGGGGTGGTGGTATTCTGAACCGGCACCACACGGCTTTTTCCTTACGTGACGATTTCTGCCACGTTCACTCTACTGAAACATAAAAAAACTTCGTTCCAAAAGGAAGTATGGCAAAAGGTAAACGTAAAAAATGTCTCTGGCATTAAGTCCGCCTCTGTACATGTGCATAAAGAATAAATAAATGAGTATGAAAGTTTTACTCATCAGTTTTTTGTAAATATTACATTTGCATTAAAACAGTCATGTCATCATAGATCCCACATGTACAACAACAAGCCGTTACATGTTGCCCACATCCAACGATTCCCAGCGACCTTCACCAGGTCGTCTGTCCACCTCGTTGGAGGTCGTCCCACGCTGCGTTTTCCGGTGCGCGGTCTCCACTCGAGAACCTTTCTGCTATAACGGCCATCATTTCTACGAGCAATGGGCCCGCCCTTTGCCACTTCAGCTTACTAATAGACATCTGCGACACATTTTTCGACTAACCTTATATATAACTGCAGTTCAGACTCGCATAAAAGTATAAAAGTCCCAACATTTATCTATACAAATAAATAAAAGTGTCTGGTGGTAATGTCAAAATACCAGCTTTTTACTAAATTCATATGAAAGTATATACGGTACCTACAACATTAAAACCCATGAATTACAATATATACCCCATGTCAAGTGTCTATGCCAATCTAGTAATAAGTACTTATCGAAGTACTCTAAATTATTTATAAACTATCCAATTTCTTTTAAATTAAACGGCGGGTGAAACCGCGCATCCCAGCTAGTCTTATAATAAAAAATCTAAAAGCACTGTTTCAGTATTTTTCCTTATTTTATTCTTTATAGGCCAGTGTTGTTGTCACTAGAAATGAATAAAACTTGGTTTAAAAAAAAAAGGTTCATGTACAGACGGCCAAATCAATCAAGCTATAATTATCTAGTTTAACCTGAACTCTTATCGAAAGGAAAGCATACGCAAGGTAATTAAGCTAGGCAAGGAGATCAGCTTATACTGGGTATAGCTTGATATGTAGCTGTTTGGTACACAAACCAAAATTGATTTCACTTTAAATGTTCTAAGTCATTACATAATACAAGGTGGCAATGAAGATATGACTATAATTAAACCCACGTCGTATTCTGCGCTCTTTGTACACAAAAATCTAAGAATTTCTTAAACATTATTCTTGTTTAACTTTCTCGCATGCACTCATTATTTTACGTGAAGGAACTTGAAAGGGGGAACGTATATCTGCTTTATTTCTACATGTATTTGTGGATGAGGATCATTCTGTCACGAACAGGCCCCTTATATATTTTGTTTCGAGCTAGAAATCCTCATGGACTTCTTCCGCCCAGGGGAAGACGGAGGGGGAAGCCAGACCGCTAACTAACTAAAACCACCTGGGCGGTTATTGACGGCACTGAAGGGTACTCCAGGATTTCGAAAACGGACGTTTCAGAGCTGCCCATTGGTACCACACCTATAGGCATATTTCGAAAGGGTGACTTTAAAGAGGGCGCCCCCCTAAACACATCTCGCTGGGGATTGTAAAGGATCCCCCTACCTCACTATGTTCTGTGTTATGTACTTTAAACCCTTTGGAACCTGCACACCTGAGAGGACCAATATGTTCTCAATGGTGTGTGCAGTCCACCGACTCGCACTAGTCCAGCGTGGTGGACTAAGACCTAACCTTTCTAATCGTGACAAAAGGATACTTAGCTAAATATATACATACATATATATATATATATTTATATATATATATATATATATATATATATATATTTAGTTAAGTATCTGCAGATAAATACAGATCGACACAATGTGATTCAGCGCGAAGGCGTACCAAGTCGACGACTTGCGGTGAGGGGGTGTGAAGTCTTGCGCTCTCGTATAATAGGTTCCGTGTGTGATATCTACAGATACCTACTGTAAGTTTTTATACTGGAAGATAAAATATTATATTATCTGCGCCATGTGTCATTTAACGTCCAGACGAAAAGCCGTAAGTCCGTTATTATTATAAGTCCGTTGCTTGGAAAAGCCATAAATTTTAGATTAAGAGACGGTTCACACCGAACGTTACACTCGCTCACATTCAGCCGCCGAAAGTGAGCTAACCTTACGTGGTTCGCTGATTTTTTAAGTAAAAACTTCTTTTAGCGCGGTACGCATATTATTAGATGAGATAAAATCTCTGGACTCGCGACACCGTTACGAGACGCAGCCATAGTATGTGCATATATTCACGGACATATAGCAGACCGCGAAAGCGTCTAGATAAATAAAAATAAAAGTTTTCACTTCTGTCGGCACTCGCGGAGTGCAACCCGTATTTTTTTTTTTTACTTTTTAGGCGTTATGCGAGTACAGTTTGAACGCTGTACGTTCACATAACGCCAATACGCTGCAATGCCATATACAACAATGTACCTAAAAAATGGAATACTGTATTTCATAATTATAAAAAAATTGAGTATATTATTAATAATAAAATAAATAAATAATCTGGCAACACCGAACATCGTGTCAACATAAAAATTCTTGAATACAAAATATATAAACTTGACATTGGCGAAATTGTGGAAGATAACCTACAGAAGCCATAATCTAAGAGAAGAAGAAGAAGAAAATATATTTCAAAAATATTAACCAACGTATATATAGTCTAAATTATAAACTAATCAACAAATCAGGCCAGAAACTCTTTACACATTAAAAATGACGAAAAGAAAACCAAATTATTTATACCAAGCACATAAAAAGCAATTATGACAGCTGCCATCAGGATGTACTACAAATAAAACCGAAATGCAATGAAATATATTTTTATGCCGTAAAATGCTGACAAGAGCCAGAGCAAGAGGAGCACACCCACCACCCCCGGACTCGTCGCTTAGCTCCGCCTCGCAGCCGCCGGATCCCGGATCGCCGGTGACGCCGGCAGCTGCAGACGCGTCGAGCTCCAGCGACGAATTTTTCTCTCCGCCGACGTCGCCATCACCTGCACGTCGGCAGGGGAGAGGACGGCCACCGAATAGCTTAGGGCCTAGGGGCCAACCAGCCCCGAGCCGGGCCCCCGCTGCCGGTGGTTATGTGCAGCGCATGAAGTGGACTCAAACTATAAACGAGAACGTCATGCGCGCATATTACGGGTCTACAGAGGGAGGAACCAATCTCACTGCGTACCGTAGTAGGATGCTTAATCTGTTCCAGGAACTTGAACCAGCCATCAACGTCTCGGCCCAACGATTATCGGATCAAGTGCGGGTCATCCAACGTAATCATAAGTTGGATGACGCCGTACTTGATCGGCTACGCTCCGAAGTGCAGATCAGTCGTGTCATTTCTCTTCCATCTCGGACTGTGATACAACCGCAAGTGTTTGGTGAGGTTCCATCGCAGTCCAGCAATATCTACGGGGAAGAGGATGACAGGAACATGAATGTAAGTAACCAGTGCAATGAACAATTGAGGAACGCGCTGGAGGATGCGATCCGGGACTACCGGACCACTCCCACTGTACTTAGGCCACGAATACCACGCTTGCCTATGAATAATAAAAATAGGGCATTGGTATGTGCCCTTGATTCGCTGCTTTTTGATTATTTTGAAGGCAGCGAAGATCTCGCCGATACTCACTCGATCCTGTACTGTGCAGCTGTTGCGGCATGTCGTGTAGCTCGCGTGAAATTTCACCGTACTGACAGAGCTACACAACAGAAATCAGCCGTACCAGCTTGGCAGTGCAAGATTGAGCGGCGTATTGGCGAGGCCAGGGTACTTATCGGAAAACTAATCTGCTTCAGGGATGGCAATACTCGACCTAGAGTAATGCGCTTTGTGAGGCGGGCATTCTCGGGGACTGGGATTAGTCCTCAAGAATACATGGCCCGTGTCACAGAGCGCATCGATTTCCTGAAGCAGAAGGTATATGCATGGGCGAGCCGTATTCGCAGGTATAGACGACGAGTGGATCGATTCTCTCAGAATCGCATATTCCAGAGCGACCAAAGGTGGGTTTATAGATCTTGGGAGCGACCTGACCAAAGTGTGAGCAATGTGAGTCGCCCAGTTGATGAAGCCACGAGTGCATTCTGGCGCAACATCTGGTCGACGCCCGTTGGTCACACGGAGGGTGAATGGATGCGAGATATTGAGCGAGCGTGTGAACCCATACAAGAGATGGAGGAAATCGTAATTTTCACACAAGACGTAGTCAGTGCAGTCCGTCCGATGTCGAATTGGAAATCCCCGGGACCGGACGGACTGCATAACTTTTGGATAAAATGGCTGCGTAGTTCACACGCTCGCTTGGCATCCCAATTTCAGTCAGCCTTGGAGTCAGGATCGCTACCACAGTTCTTTACTACTGGAGTTACCCACCTGCTCCACAAATCAGGTAGTGCAGCGGAACCCAAAAATTATAGGCCGGTTACATGTTTACCGACGTTATATAAACTTCTTACATCCATTTTGAGAGAAAAAATTACTAGCCACATTGACAAGAATGCCATCATGTCTGCCTCTCAAAATGGATGTAGGAATGGGTCCCGCGGCACTAAGGAGCTGCTCCTCATTGACATGGCCATTAGCCAACAGGTTCGTCGCTCCCGAAAAAATCTGTCGACATGTTGGATAGATTATAAGAAGGCCTATGACTCGGTGCCGCATACATGGCTCATGAGAGTGCTGGAGTTGTATAAAATAAATACAACTTTACGCACTTTCTTGTTGTCATGTATGGGGCAATGGAGAACGGTCCTTCGCTATCCAGGATGTCGACAAATTCAAGGGATCGATGAAACGATAAAAATTGAGCGGGGAATATTCCAGGGCGATAGTTTTAGTCCCCTGTGGTTTTGTCTGGCCTTGAACCCTCTTAGCACTTTACTGGAGGGATCAGGGTTAGGCTACCAGCTGCGGAGAGGAGGTCAGGTAGTATCCCACCTGTTTTATATGGATGACCTGAAACTGTTTACCCCTAGCAAATTGCAACTAATAAAGTTACTGAAAGTAACTGAAACTTTCAGTAATTCTATTAGGATGGAATTTGGTATGGATAAATGTGCGGTCATGCATGTAAAACGAGGGGAGATAATGGAATCCGAGGGAATTCAACTTTCAGATTCCATTAACCTTAGATCGCTCTCCGCAGCAGAAACATACAGATACTTGGGTATGTCAGAGGCGTTAGGCATCAACGAGGCTGACATGAAGCAATCGTTAAAGGAGCGTTTCTTTGGCCGCCTGAAAAAAGTACTTCAAAGTCTTTTATCAGGTGGCAATAAAGTTCGCGCCTTTAACGGTTGGGTCATGCCAGTTTTGATGTACTCCTTTGGCATACTCAAGTGGACTCAGACAGAACTGGATGCCCTGGATAGGAAAGTTCGTACATTGCTGACCACAAATCGGATGCATCACCCTCGATCTTCGGTCATGAGGCTGTACATCCCACGGAAGTGTGGAGGTCGAGGCTTTTTGAATGTTAAGACTCTCCACAACCGTGAGGTGTGCAGTCTCAGAGAGTATTTTCTACATACCGATGAGGGAATGCACCGAGATGTGGTCTCAGTGGACAAAGGACTAACCCCGCTCGGTTTGGCTAAAGAGAACTGGCGCAAACCTGTAGTACTCAGTACCAACGACCGCAGGGAGGTATGGCAGAGCAAAGAGCTACATGGACGCTTCTATCGGGCACTTCATGGTCCCGATGTAGATTTTCTAGCGTCCGTGTCCTGGCTACGTTTCGGTGACCTTTTCGGGGAAACCGAAGGTTTTGCTTGTGCAATTATGGACGAAGTTATCATGACGAACAACTACCGGAAATATATTATTAAGGATGGCACCGTTGACATCTGTCGGGCATGTCACTGTCCTGGTGAATCACTTAGACATATAATTTCTGGTTGTTCTCGTCTTGCTAACGGCGAGTACTTGCACAGGCATAACCAAGTGGCCAGGATCATCCATCAGCAACTTGCTCTAAAGTACAACCTTGTGGAATCTGAGGTGCCGTATTACAGGTATGTGCCCGACCCAGTTCTTGAAAATGACCATGTCACATTGTACTGGGATCGATCTATCATCACTGATAGGACTATTGTCGCCAATAAGCCTGACATAGTGGTGATAGATCGATTAGAGCGCCGCACGATGATTGTTGATGTTACAATTCCGCATGACGAGAATCTCGTGAAAGCCGAGAAAGATAAACAAATTAAGTATCTTGACTTGGCACACGAGATTGTCGACATGTGGGATGTGGACTCTGCAATCATTGTGCCGATAGTTGTAACAGCCAATGGCCTCATTGCCAAGAGCCTCGACCACCATCTAAAGAGGCTCTCGTTAGGTGGCTGGATCAAGGGCCTGCTACAGAAAGCAGTAATCCTCGACACGGCACGTATAGTGAGGAGGTTCCTCTCTCTGGAGCCCTAACCACCGGTAGCTTGGACCCTGTGCCCGCTGCCGGTTGGGCTCTTTTTTTTATATTTTTAAATGTATGTGTTTTTGTTTTTTACTTCTATATATATTTAAAAATGTAATGAATATGAAAGTCTCAGAAATAAAGAAATAAATATTAACATATCCAAAATTCTAATAATTAAAATAGATTTAGAAGTTTTTATGGGCAGAATGCGGCGCTCATATCCCTCACTGCACTGGATAAGCAAGGCTCGGCGCGTTCAGACTATGGATATCTCCTGGTGGTATTTGAACTGAGCTTTTCCGTGCATCGTCGGTCCCGGTTGCCATTAGACGGCAGTCGTTAAGCCAAGTCGGAGCCCTGGAACAGCTTGAACTTTGGCATAAGGTTGGACACTAACAAAAGAAAAGAAAAGAAAACATGGGCAGAATTTTGCATTTTTCTTTAAATACCATTTCTTTAATACAGTATTAGGGCATGACAGGGCAGTACACGTAGTATAGCGTAATGGAGTAATATGGGTAGGACTCACAGTGAATCTGCTCACATTCCGCGGCTGACTATTCATTTGGTGTGAACCGTCCCTTGTTGCCAATCTGCACTGCAGACCATGGAGTTTGTTTCTGCAGCGCTTTACGCCTGACAGTTATATTGACCATAGAGGGCCACGAACCGCACTACCCCCAATCATGTGTAAGTGTATAAGGTTTGAACTTATTTTGGTCATTGTTTTTCTATTTCTAATATTTCTCTAATATTTTTAAACTTCTAAAAACTTATGTATAAGCACATTATTTTTACACAAAGTTGTTACTAAGTAAACGCTTAATGTTGATGTTTGAGAATATAATATTGTTGTTGTAACTTGCACCAAATAGAACTATGTAATAGTTGAAATAAAATGTTTTAAGTACCTAGATCAAGTGTTGTCATTTCATATTTTTCTCAAAAGGAAAATGTATATGTAGGTAAGTATGGTATGGTAGCTTGTGGTGAGTTGTATATGAATGGCGACACTGAGTACCCGAATGCCCCAGAGAGTTGGTCAGTGCCTCATTGGCTAGCTGTAGTGTCCGCAGGACTCTCAACCCATGGCTTGCCTTAGTCGGCCGATCAGATAGGGGCCTCCAGAGCTGTATATTTGGGGGTGGAAGTGTCTATCGGCGTGCCACAAATCTCGGACACTCCGAGCCGCTCACGTCGGTGTTGCTCCCTGTGGTCTGTAGTGGCGGTCATTTAGGAGGCCCATCTCTCCAGTAGCGAGTCACGTCTGCCACAGTTTCAATAAAAGGCTGAATGGTGCATATATGACTACATATAACTGACTTCTACGCCATCATGGGGAAGCTTGTTGCGTCACTGATGACACTTTAAGGCGAGTTATACTAACAAAAATGGATTCTATTATCTGCAATTAAACATTATTATTATTATTTCCATAAATCCAGTATTCCGTTAAGTTTTAGGTCCATATAACACCAATTGCAATAGACCATATCATTGTAACTTCCATCTCATACAATAGTCTTAAACCACCGGGGAAAATTCGTTACTATATTTTACTCGTATAGTGCAGTTACGGAGAGTCCCCGGTTAGTGTCCCATGACATTTTCGATTTAAATTCTCTGCATCATTATGCAACCAAAATAGACCCTTTAAAATAGCTTCTAAAGAGGGTGCGTGATTATAATGATAAAAAAATCCTGTTAATAATAAATGGTATTTATTTCGTTTACAAAAATTAACAACTTATTGATTAAATCACAAATTGCTCATACACAATTTACAATACGATAGCATGCAATTGTTTTATATACAAACTACAATTATTTACAAATGCGCTATATTACTATTACTTATTATAAACATGGACTTTGACTATGGCTTATATTCACCAGCCAGGATATACAGAACTTAATAATTATTTTATTTATACTCTGTACTCATAGTGTAGCGGCTCTCTGTCACGAATAGGGCTACCTCATCTCATCCCGTGGATGTCGCAGAAGGTGACAAAGGGAGTTTGGAACCCGGTGCGTACCATTAAGCACTTTGGGTTACCCGCAGGTGGCGGGTAAACCACAAACACTGGCACACACGAGGAAAAGACGAAGAGGCAGGCGGCCGTAAAGCGCTTTTGCCAAAACCTTTGCAATATAACTACATATCGCGCCGACCTTAAGTAACCAGGGCAGGAAGGTAATGATTACTTCCATAATTAGGTTGAAAACTGGTGTCGAATTAATGGATTAAAGAGCCAAACAAAAAAAGTTGTCAAAAAGAAAAACCGCTAATAATAAGAGACAATTAATAAACCTATTTTTTTTATACAACTTGGTGACTAGACGAGCAACTCATTCACCTGGTGGTAAGCGACATGCCTGCTCATAACAATTAAAACGCTACCCTGGACTAGGCCTACGAGGCATCATGCTGCGCTCATCACCTCGAGACGTAAGTTATTTAGTCTCTTATGCCCAGTAATTTCACTAGCTACAGTGCCCTTCTAACCGGAGCGCAGTAATGTCTAAAGTTTAAACACTACTGCTTAGCGGCGAATATCTGGCACCTGGAGTGGTACCTACCCAGCCGGACTCTTTCAATAAAAAATCTACCATTAACAAACGTTGGCGCGAAGAACTTTTAGTCTCAAACAAATTTCCTATCAAATTTCTATATTATATTGTATTCTGTATTCTGCATACAATCATCTATATTTGTAAAATATATTTATTATCTCTTAGAGCTAGGGATTTCTGGTGAATAAAGCATAGTCCTCCATATCACTCTTCATACATCAAGTTGTAACTTTGTTACAGCTTCTCAAGCCGCAACATCATGTCTATGCAATAATTTATTTAATTGTCTACACATTTGACTATGACAACTTACGATCATTGTTAAAATACACAGTGAACTATGAACCAATAATGGACAATACAATCAAAATGATTCATTGTTCTGATAAATGTAATAAAAAATATTTCATCTGATCTGCAAATTATATATTTGTTATGGACAAGGTGATTAATTAGGATATTATTATGCGTGGAAATACCGTCATGTACTTCCTCCACCCGGAGGATGGGTATAGGGGCATGCCGCATTCCTACGGGCTAAAACCACTGGAGGTCAGCTTCGGCAACGAAGGGGGGTTTCAGGTCCTCTTAAGAACACACTAGAGCCGCCCATTGGTGCCACACTTTTAGGCACATCTCGGAGTGGACGCATCTTAACCTACCGTGACAGTGTTTGGCCCAAATGTGATGATGAATATGATGATAATAATTATCATCATATCAGCCACAGGTCGTCCACTGCTGAACAAAGGCCTCCCCCTTAGATCTCCACAACGAGCGGTCACATGCCGCTCTCATCCAACGACTCCCAGCGACCTTCACCAGGTCGTCTGTCCACCTCGTTGGAGGTCGTCCCACGCTGCGTTTTCCGGTGCGCGGCCTCCATTCGAGAACCTTTTTGCCCCAACGGCCATCAGTTCTACGAGCAATGTGCCCTGCCCATTGCCACTTCAGCTTACTAATCCTTGCAGCTATGTCGATAACTTTAGTTCTTCTACGGATCTCCTCATTTCTGATTCGATCTCGTAGAGAAATACCAAGCATAGCTCTCTCCATAGCTCGCTGAGTGACCTTGAGCTTTCTTATGAGGCCCATTGTGAGTGACCACGTCTCTGTTCCATATGTCATCACTGGTAACACACACTGGTTAAAGACTTTCGTCTTTAGGCATTGCGGTATTGTTGACGAAAAGACGTTGCGAAGTTTCCCGAACGCTGCCCAGCCGAGTCGGATTCGACGATTGACCTCTTTCTCGAAGTTGGACCTACCTAACTGGACAGTTTGTCCCAGGTAGACATACTCGTCAACAACTTCGAGAACAGAGCTCCCAACGGATATTGGGATGGGCACGACATGGGCATTTGACATGACTTTCGTCTTGCCCATGTTCATTTTAAGGCCCACCTGTTGGGAAACCCTGTTGAGATCATCGAGCATTGTGCTGAGCTCTTGCAGCGATTCTGCCATGACTACGATATCGTCGGCAAATCGAAGGTGAGTGATATACTCGCCATTGATGTTAATGCCGAATCCTTTCCACTCCAGCAACTTGAAGGCATCCTCCATTGCAGCGGTGAACAGTTTCGGGGAAATTACGTCCCCCTGTCTCACACCTCTCTGCAATGGAATTGCCCCCGTGCTCTGTTCATGTACTCGGACCGACATGGTGGCGTTTCTGTATAAGCACTTCAACACTTCAATGTACCGATAGTCAATGTGGCACCGCTGCAGAGATTGCAGCACTGCCCAGGTTTCGATCGAATCGAAGGCTTTCTCATAGTCCACAAACGCCAAGCATAGTGGCAGATTATACTCCTCGGTCTTCTGTATAACCTGCCGCAGCGTATGGATGTGGTCTATGGTACTGAAACCTTTTCGGAAACCGGCTTGTTCGGGAGGCTGGAAGTCATCAAACCTGCGCTCGAGACGATTCGTGATGACCCTTGAAAACAGCTTATAAACATGGCTCAGAAGTGAGATGGGTCTGTAATTCTTCAATAGGGTGTTATCACCCTTTTTGAAGAAGAGCACCACCTCACCTCTGTTCCACGCTTCCGGCGTTGTGCCCTCGAGTAAGACGGAATTGAATAGCTTCTGAAGGACTTTAAGTACCGGTGTGCCACCCGCTTTCAGAAGCTCTGTCGTAATTCCGTCCCCACCCGGCGCCTTGTTATTTTTAAGCTGTTTCAAGGCCATCCTAATCTCGTACAGGCTGATGTCCGGGATATCCTCGGTATAGTGTCGGGTTAGTTTGGCTCGCGGGTCTTTGTCAGAGCCAATGGTAGGTATAGTTACCGAGGTGTATAACTGCCGGTAGAACTTCTCAATCTCTCTCAAAACCTCTGGCTTAGTCGACGCTACACTGCCGTCCTCGGTCTTCAGCTTCATAATACGACTTTGCCCAATAGACTTGTCTCTTGCGAACACTTTGGAGCCTTGGTTCCGCTCAATCGCCTCTTTAACACCGTTGGTGTTAAAGGTGCGGATATCGTGACGCAAGGACTTCCATATCCGTCTATTGAGCAGTCGGTATGCTTCAGCATCACCGGAGGACTGCAGCGTCATGGCGCGTCTTTCTGCCATGAGGTCGAGAGTGTGATCGGAGAACTTTTTTGGTCTACCTTTACGGTGGGACTTAAAGAACTTAGACCCAACCGTTTGGACAGTTTCTACAAACCTACCATTTAAATCGTCCACAGATACGCAATGTTCTAGGCACTCGAAGCGGTTTTGGAGTTCGAGTTGAAAGCTCTCGGGGTTTTGGATATAAGCACTAGAGGGCCGGAGCGTAGACCTCATCAGACGAGACCTCTCAACTTTGAGATTAATATTCAATGTGCCTCTTACCATTCGGTGATCACTACCGGTTTTCACCCTGTGGATCACAGAGACATCATTGAATATTTGCCTCCTATTGGTCATGATGAAGTCAATCTCATTCCTCGTGGAACCATCGGGACTCATCCAGGTCCATTTCCTGTGAGGCGGCTTTTGGAAAAAGGAGTTCATCACGAAGAGTCCCTCCTTTTCCAAAAAGTCGGCCAGCCTCTGTCCCCTGGGGTTCCGTTGCCCATATCCAAATTGCCCCACTCTCAACTCACCATCGCATCGAGTGCCCAGCTTCGCGTTGAAGTCCCCCATCACAACAGTGAAGTGTGTCTTCGAGGTATGTATGGCCCTACTTACGTCCTCATACATACTCTCTACTTCATCATCTGGGTGTGTCGAGGTCGGTGCGTAGACCTGTATGACCTTCAACGAATACCTCTTGGATATTCTGAGTATAAGGTACGCTACCCTGCTCGACACACTTTCGATGGTTACTATGCTGTTAATGAGGGACCTGCGGACGAGAAACCCGACACCACCTTGAGACAGATGTTCGCCTTCCCGGTAGTAGAATAAGTTGCCAGATTTCAGGGTTATCGTGTCCTCACCCTCTCTTCGGACTTCTGATAGACCCATGATATCCCAGTGCAACTTATCTATTTCTTCTTCCAGCTCAACAATCTTTTCGTCTGCCCTCAGTGTGCGTGTGTTATACGTTACCAGGGCCAGTTTTCGTTTGGGGTGGTAGCCGGATCCCGTCCGGTGATTCTTAGCACCCCCTGCCCCGCCGTTACCGTGGCCGCTACCATGACCAGGAATAGCGGGGCTGCCGGGAACTGGGGGCCGGTGCATTAGTCGTGTCGTCATTTTTGGGGGGAATTTGCCGATACTCACCACGCTTGGCAGGCGTGTTGGTGAGCGCAGTAATGCTTCTGTTCAGCAAAGGGACGCTGCTGCCCATCCCTTTGGTTAAGAGTCCCTTAGTCGACTTTTACGACCTCCACGGGAGGAGACGGAGTGGTGCTATATTCTTAATCCGGACACCACACGGAGTTAATAGTAAATAGTAAGTATAATAATTATACTGCCCCTAAATAAATAAACTATAATCACTTGGTCCATGACATATATATTTAAGCGTTAAATACCAATTAAGACTTCAACAAGTACAAAAGCAAAAAATGTGTTAAAGAATTATTCTAATAAGTCTTAAATACGAAACAATATTTCTGGATGACAAATTATTATTCCCTAGCTTCCTATGATAACGTAAAATAAAATAAATAAATGTTTGTAGTCTATTAATAAGACTAATAAACCCAATTCAACTGATCACAAAACGCGCACTATATTTACAGCACCAAAAAATTATGATACGTTGGTTGTACTGTAGGCTCACAGTTCACTTATGATCACTAAGCACGGGTGGGTGGCATTAATCTACAATTTGATAACCTAACCAGAGTTCGAATCACGTTGCGTCCTGCGCGCCACTTGAACTAACATTCCTAGTCCGTTTCCCACTACCGGTGGCCGATTTATTTTTGTGTCTCTTCCTATCATTGTCTTCTTCGCTAACACTATTACACCTCGGTTTCGGACTCATCATAGTGTCAGATGATATCGAGTCTCTCTGAGATTTCTTCCTCTGCCTCTTCGGCACGGTTTCACCTATCAGCATTTCGTTGAACTGCCGTTGGCGAGCCTCCCAATACAAGTTCTGTCGCTGAACGATTTCTGGGTATTTCGTCTCGAAGCCGACATCTGGCGGTATGACGAGTTCCCATCCGGTGTTAGGGTTATATTTAGCAACAGAGCGCATGATTTCTAACACTTCTGCGGGCGGGAGCCGAACGGCTGCTGCTACCTTCCGTCGATCCACGTAGGGGTGTTGCGTAAAGAGATACAACTGTGCAAAAAAAAAGAAAATCAAATATTAAGTAGGAAAGAGCGAGATACGGTTATAGTACGTTTGAGAGTTGGGTAGAACTCCCGGTCTCAAAAGTCAACACTACAAATTAAACAATAATTAAAAACATTTAAAAATATTTACCGTGTAGTGCCGGCTACGAATAGCACCAACCCATGTTTTCCCGTGGGTGTCGTAAAAGGCGACTAAGGGATTAGCCGGGGGATGGGCAGCAGCGTCCTTCAAGTACATTAACAACTCAACTGCTATCGCCAACCCGCCTGCCAAGTGTTTTATTATGTTTTATTAATATTTATTATTATGGCAAAACCCCCTAATGAGCACACTAAACACCCATATCGGTCGTTGTGGTGATCTTTGGGGGAGGCCTGTGACCAGCAGTGGACTTTATTCGGCCGAAATGAAACAATAAATCATTTAAGTTCTGTTTTCGGCTAACGCTATCTCAAGCGCAGCATACTGCATCAGTGCACTAAATAAACTCAATATTGCGTCGTTTCGCAATGTGGAGGTGTTCCAGTTAAACATCTCGTGAAATTACTGTGCATATAGGAGGCTAAAATTACAAATATAAATTTTAAGGAAGTCAAAGTTATCTTTTTGAATATCCTAGGCAAGTTTGCCTAGTCTCGCTAACACACTTAAGCCTAATATCCGAGCCAAACTCGATCTTGCGTATTCTACCTTCTTTACATCTCAAGGTGAAAATATATTATATACTCCCTCAGCCCCGGGGATGTGGCTCGAATCCTTGTGCGTTGTTCTACGTCTTATATTTTTATCCAGCTTGGTTACGAGCAAGTCATTCGCGTGTCCGGTGAATACCTGCGTCAGGCGCTGATGCAGTCTCCGAAGAGCGGCAGGGTAGCTTCGTCTACGCAATTGCTTGCGTATTGCATACGTAGGCGCTCGTGGCACTTCTCGAATGCTTGTCGTCGAGTCTGCCACCTCAGCTTATCGAACGCACCTGGAGGCACGCTTGTACCACTTTCGCGGAATAACGCGGAACACGTCGCTGGAGCGCGGCCACACGTACATACATAGAGTGAGGCACACGTACCACGTGGTCGCGCGCGGCGCACAGCAGGCGCGGCGGCACGGGCCCCGCCCGCGGGAACACGTCGCTGGAGCGCGCCGCCCACACGCCGCGCACGCAGCACGCCGCGCCGCTCAGCGCCGACAGCAGCGCCGCGTCGCTCAGCGGGCCCTCGTCCGTGCGCACCAGCGACCGCAAGTCGCTGAACGTCATCAACTTGGCTGCAATCGCACAAAATATTTGTTACACGTCACCATTTAATGTATGTTTCGGTAAACCTTGATACTAGTAATAGTAGGTAGCATAATAAAGTCACCTAAAAAAATATATATTTATTGCCTGTGGTAGAAGTGAGTAGTGCAATGCAGGTTTAACAACCTAAAGGGGCCTACTCAAAACCCTGCAAGCAGTGCTTTGAGTAGGCCGTCTTAGTCAAGGGTCCCAGGACCGAAGAATTTTGTAGTGCGCTGGCTACACAAACATGTACCACACAACGAGTATCCCTTACCCCTGATAAGTATGTCCTTGAGCTGGTCGTGCGGCGCGGGCCGGTGGCTGGGCGCGACGTCGGCCTCGTCGTCGGGCGGCGCGGGCACGAGCGCGCGCACGTACTCGCGCGCGTTCAGAGCCAGCGCCGCCCCGTCCGACGACGTCGCGCTGAACAGCTTCAGGCGCTCCAGCTACGCGGAACAAGGTCACATCACAGGTTTAGTAGCACACAACACAGGTTCTGTAAACTTGTTGGTTGTTTGATCGGAAGTACTTTTTCATCTATACTCTATACAAATAGATAAAATTTAAGTGTCTGTTTGTAATGTCAAAATGTCAGCTTTTTAATAATGGATATGAAAGTATATACGGTACTCATAAGAAAAACACGATCTTAAATATTTTTTGTCTCTCTATTTGTTTGTTCTAGCTAATCTCCGAAACAGCTGAACTGATTTTGACGGGACTTTTACTGGTAGATAGCTGATGTTAGAAGGAGTAACTGAGGCTTCTTTTATTTTAGTCCATCCGTCCAGCCGTTTCGGAGATTAGCGGGAACAAACAGATAGGCAGACCGACAGACAAAAAAAATAACAATTGTTTTTTTGCTGTAGGTAGGTACCGTACATACTTTCATATGCATTTAGTAAAAAGCTGTTATTTTGACATTACAAACAGACACTTCGATTTTATTTAGTTGTATAGATATTAATAAATGCTATGCGATGTGCGTACGCACTCCTGCAATATCAAAAATCATAGTTTCAATAGAAGTCTTTAGAGCAGAAGTTTTTAGACTCACCTCGGCATGATCCGTTTCGCAAGGTTTCCAGAGTGCATCGTACCACGACTCCTCGTTAATACGCTGGGATATGGTCTCGTAAGACTTCTCACGCGCCTTCTTCGACACTTCAGTCTCTTGACGCGCGAACTTCACAGTCACCTGTAGAAAACGTACACGATAGTAAATTATGCTGAGCTTCTCCGTATATCCATTTCATATCATCATCATATCATCCAAAAGACGTCCACTACGGAACAAGGGCCATAACCGACCGTGTGTCGTCATTATGGGGGAATGTAGCTATCCACGCTTGGATTGGTGAGCGCAGTATAGTTACTGTTCCACAGAAGGGACGCTGCTGCCCATCCGTCTGACTTAGAGACTCTCCCTTAGACGTTGTAACTCTGTGTATATGTTCAAGGCGCTGAAACCTTGCCTCGACTAGGACATTGTTGCTAATGAGCCTCTTAATGCGTCTCTTAATCACCTAAAGTTTTTCAAACTGCTATTTGGCGGTATCGTCCCAAAAGTGAGAGCAGTATTCCATACAGGACCGAACTTACGCTTGATATAAGTTGAGCAGCTATTCCAGTGTGAAATACCGTGTCACCTTTGATAGCATGCCAAGCCTTTAACACGTTGTACGGGCTAATGTTGTAGGTGGACGTAAGAGTAACGCTAAGAAGCTCAAGGTGGCCGGCATTGAACCTGACCACGTTGACTTTACCCTAATCGGACAAGAACTTCCTAGAAGGACAAGGTCAAATGCTTGACCATAGACTTTCTAAGGGACTGGGTCTACAATGCACTGGTGCGTGCATTGTGTATGTTCTCTCAACAATGGTGCCGTCATCTACGCACCCGAATATACCAGGTTCTATCAAATCTTTTATATCCAGGAAAAATAACGTTTCAGAGAGAACCGATCCTTGCGAGATCCCGGCATTAATAGCCAATTGGTCGGACGAGCACCCATCAATGACCACATGAATCGGCCGATCCCTCAAGAAGTCTGATACGCAATTGCATAGTCCAGCAGGAAGGCCGTATGAAGGAAGCTTGCCAATAAGACTGTCGGCCCATACGGCCACAAGGTACATAAGGCCTTCAGATGTTAAGGCAAACAGCAAGTCCGTCCCCATGTTTCCCGATGGTTTCACTCCAGACGTGTGTGTTACGTAAAGTCTTCAGTAGACCAGTTTGGGTGGAAGCCGTATTGCTTGCTCTTCAAGGTATGCTAGGAACCTGTGAGTACACGTTCCATAGTCTTGCTCAGTACGAACGTTAATGAGATATGCCTTTAGTTGCCAAGGTAAACTCGACTACTTTTGGGTATGGGCTCCACATTAGTTAGCTTCCAATTTTTCGGCACTTGTGGTCAATGAGAGTCGAAATAGGCGTGTCAAGTACGGAATATGCTGAATGTATACATGGTGTTAACCCCGACTTTAAAATAAAAAATAAAGGATAGTAAGGTATGAAAGTAAAGTAGGCAGGTAGGTAGGTCGTAGGAAAGTAAGATATGATGATTTAACTCCGTTATTTATGATTTATAACAGCGTATCTAAATAAGAAACAGTTTTTATATTGAAATTTGTAATTACATTTCTTGCTTTCCAAAAAAATGTGATTGTCAAACACCAGTAACAAAATCGGGCCCTAATTTACCTGCGGTGCAAAGCACTAGTTTTGATGTGTGTATTACCTGATTAGCTTCAGGTTCTTTTTCCTCATCATCAGAGTCAGCTTTGTTTTTGTCATTTTTACTCTTATCTTGCTTATCATAGTAGGAATAAGAAGGCCTCAATTGGATAAGACCTACAAAAAAATAAAAATAATATTAATTTCTAGGATTTGCTGTGCTTCGAGCCAAAAAATGATCATTGATGTGATTATTTGCAACATCAGACAATGAATTTGGTTTTACCCAGTATTTTTTATTTTATTTGTATGATATCTCTTACAATCCTGTACAGCTTCTTCTGTTGTACAAATAAATATAGGTCAAGAAAATAACGCTATTAGAGTCGCAATGCCAATTCAAGTCAGCTTGGCTCAAAAGCAAATTCAGCAAGACATGTTGCCTGACCTGATTTTGAGATTGACATTTCATAAATTGCATGATATACTGGGTTAATGGCGGAGTGGCGATTTAGTCACCTTCAAGAATACGGTAGAGTGCCGTACCGTAGAGGCGACCCTCGACTATATATTGCCGCCACTCCGTCCG
Source organism: Diloba caeruleocephala (assembly GCA_947459985.1). NCBI lineage: Eukaryota > Metazoa > Arthropoda > Insecta > Lepidoptera > Noctuidae > Diloba > Diloba caeruleocephala. Next base: position 6,859,731 of record OX381613.1, read on the forward strand.
TCTGCGTTGACCCTACCTATTTTTGTGTTCTGTTTGCCTTTGTTATTTGTTGAGCAATTATATAATGTTGTGATTTCCTTTTTACTTTTAAGTCTACAAACAATACGATGTCATTATTATTCACACTAATTGTCAGTTATTATTATAATAATTATTCTAAAACTTTATTACCTAGATAAATTCTATATACAAGGGCAGTTTGATAAGTCCATGACTTTGGAAAGAAGAAACACTGTTTTTACATATACATTTTTTTATTTTTCTACATAATCTCCTTTCAACTCTACACGCTTAGTTCAGCGAAGGTCCAACCTCTTCAAACCTCCAAAAAAAAATTTTTTGTCAAACCCTGAAAAATACGCCTCGGTTTCGGCTATTCGGCTACCACCTCTTCGTTTGACGAAAATCTTTACCCGCCAAGCCATTTCTTCATGTTTGGGAAGAGGAAAAAGTCACAGGGGGATAAATCTGGCGAATACGGAGGGTGTGGCAATAAAAAAATATTGTCGCGATTGCAGACGAGTGGGCCAGTGCATTATCCTGATGAAATAGAATGTTTTTTCTTTGCTAGATGCGGTCGTTTCTAGAATGAAACTTTTTATTGAATCTATCTAACAATGCAGCATAGTAAGCTTCGGTTATTGTCTTGCCTTTATCCAAAAAATCGATGTAAATAACCCCTTGGTTGTCCCAAAAGACTGTGGCCATCACTTTACCAGCCGAGCAAACAGTTTTTGCCTTCTTTGGGGCACGTTCCCCGGTAGAAGTCCATTGCTTCAACTGTTGCTTAGTCTGGTGTATAATGATGGACCCACATTTCGTCAACTGTTATGTACCGACGCATCAACTCACTCGGATTGCGATTATACATGGCTAGGCATTCCTCAGAAGCTGTTACACGATTTCGTTTCTGGTCGACTGTTAGTAAACGCGGGTGCTTGCAGAAAGATTTTTCATGCCCAGATGCAAAATATAAAAAGCTCGTTCAGTCGAGATGTGCACAGCATCACTTATTTCGCGTATCTTCACTCTGCCAAAACAATTTCACGTATTTTTTTAACCATGCCCTCCGTAGTGACCTCAATCGCCCTTCTGGGCGCTCCGCGTCATTAGTGGTAGTACGTCCACAACGAAATTCAGTGAACCACTTATGTACCATCCCATGAGAAGGCGCAGAATCACCATAATACTTTTTCAATTTGTCTTCGGTCTGCTTAATAGTTTTACCACGTAAAAAATAGTGTTTAATTAGCACTCGAAACTCGCTTTTCTTTATTTTCAAAGAATACTTAGAAGTCGCCTAACTTTTTTGTTTCTAAAAAGCTTGTTTTCGCGCCAAATTTGAAAAAAGTGAGTTTCCAAAAATGAGACAAAAAAAATATTTTTAAAAAGTTTTTATTCAACATTAAAGTCATTGAGTTGACTGCCCTCGTATAATTTCCACTGCACAACAATAAATTGTTGTCCAATGGAAATTCTACATGGAACTTCCTTCGCCCCGGGGAAGGGCGAAGGGGGGTCTCTTACCGGCTAAAACCATTGGAGTGGTCATCTTCGGCACCGAAGGGGGGCTCCAGATCCTCGTAAGATCACACTAGAGCCGCCCATTGGTGCCACGCCTTTAGGCACATCACGGAGGGGATGATTGTAAAGCGGTCACCCCCTCTAGCTAGGGAAGGCGACTGTAAAAAGGTCGCCCCCCAGGCACTTCTCAGGAAGGATTCTAAAGGATCCCCCCAAGGCTCACTTTGCGCAGTGCTACGCACACGGCGGCACGTGACCACGTGCGTGCCACCGTCTTCCCGGGGGTACCCAGATAAATTCTTTTATTTTCATAAATATTCAAAAAGATTATGGAACCCTGAATTATCAGATTAGCTTACACTGGCAATTTTTACATGTGGTATCGCTTCTTGTTGGTATTACTTTATGTAAGTATGCTTCAAGCCATTTTTCCGCAACAGGCTGAAACAACATAACCTGAGCTTATAACAAACTAGCTTTATTCAAAATCTATACCTTGTATAGGGGTACAATGCAGCTCCTTGTCCTGCAATATGGCAACTGTATAGTGCTGTGTCTCGGTGCATGGAGTACTGCTTTCATATACAATTTTGTCCATTATGCCATTTCTGAAGTATTGAGATTTGTCCTTCTCTTTTATATGCCATGATGATTCCTGAACACAAATAAACTTAGTTAACCTATTTATTATGTCAGTGTGGTCTCCACAAAGTCCAGCCATCCCTCTATTTCCATGGGTGACTTAATTAGGGGGGAGGGGTTATGTCAAGAACAACAGCATCCTCCTCTGTAATAATATCAATGCTCTACGTGTTACAATTAATCAGTTAGTCTTTCGTTTTGCTGTGCAGTAAAGTATTCTCCACTCTACTCTTCAATCACAAATTCAAGGAATTATATATACATTTTCTTCATGGCTTTTCTATGTAGTGGTCTATTTAGACATGACAAATTAGACATCTCTGTGTATTGGGTCATCCATGCGCTGATATGAATCTATACTATCTCTAATGATTGTTTGCCAGAGTATGAGTACAGTGGTTGATGAAAGGAAGTGGCGAACAAAGTAGTCAGTCATACTCTAGCAGAAACTTGTTTGAAAATATGGTACTACGAAGACTAACATGGACAGCTTTAATTTAAGTCCGAAACTTCGCGAGTAAATAAAAAACGCTAGATGGCTAATGTCACTAATTTTAAATTTAAAAGTACTGTAATACAATACACATATAATAAAATTTAAATTCAGAGTCTAGGACTTATGCTTTTCTTTTATTTGTATTTGAATGTAAAATTTGGGTATGTCTTTAATAAAACAATAAAAAGTCGATGAAAAAAAATCCACAGGGCATGAGAAATGTTTAGTGGTCTGAAAGGATATCAGATGACCCCCCCAGTCGACCATTTCAATTTGGCACACGATGCACCAAACACCCTGTATACAATCATAATCAAGAACAAATAATGAAATACAACTGATAGCAAAATAATAGAAACACATTTTTTTACAAATAGTCATTAACAATCATAATTGACTTGTCAACGATTAATAGAAATATCAATGATAATAAAATAATGATGATGAATATGAATATAAAGAATAGCCAATTCCTTTTTCACTGGAATCTCTAAAATATTGCTTAATAGCATTTGTCTAATGATGTCAACTTCATAGATAAGTTTATTTTTTCTTTTTCAGTGGTTTTAATAGTTTTATATCATGTAGGGTTTTTTTTAAATCAGTATTTATTTTTGTAAAAAAGTTTTAATTGTTTCTTTTTAATGTAAATAAATGTAAGAACTTTTTCCAATTTATAATATGTCCTAAATCCACTAATAATGTAGACTACAAATTGATTGACTATTGTGGAAATACCATCATTTCCTACTCAGTTGGTATATTTTAACAATTTTGGTTAATGCTCCTTAACAAGTCATGATAGGTACTTAATGGCATAAAAAAGGATTTTTTATAATATGTAATTTTCAATGTGTGATAACCATGGGAGTATGTATGAGAAACTAGTCCAGATTAAGAGTATAGCACCTCTAAGTCTTACAGATTCTATCCCAGAGGGATAGGCAACAGCATGCATGCATTGTAGCAATCTATGAGGGAGGCCTTGGTTCAGCAGTGGACTACTTTCGGCTGATATGAAGATGAATATCATGAATGGAACAATTTTTTTTTGTTAATTATACTTTTTTTATGAATTCTGCATTAAACATAAATAATTTAAATTGTCCATCATTATGTTTGCAAAAAATAAATACTGAAGAAGCAAAAAGAAAACCAAATCCTATAGCAATTAGACCTATTATGAAATATGTATGTATGTGTGTGTGGCGTTGTGTATTGGGTCGTTTGGTTCCCTACAATATGGTTGAGCTAAGCGATGCTGATGCATGCGTCATGCTCGTGAACGGGTGCCGTCTTTTGGGACTGGTCAGCCATTAACTGCCATGGCGAATAATAATTATATTACATTAGTAAGATTTTTTTATACATTTGCCTACATCATGCATAACGAGCAGATGTTTTACCATAATTTGTATCAATCAACATTGCAATCTCAATTATTTTAAAAGAGTATCTATGGAGTTTCTTGCCGGCTCTTCTCCATAGATCAACTATTTAGAACCGTGCAACTTAGATTCTGACGTTTCATAAGTGCCAATATTTGGTTTATTTGAAATAAAAATATTTGACTTTGAATGTAAACATGTAAGTAATGTGAACAAGAGGTCTTAAACAGTACAAGATTTACTAGATGAATTCAAAATAAGCTTTTATTACCTGTTGTCCATCAGTGTTCAGTGCAATTTGTTCGCCCTTAGACGGGCAATATCTATCGCTATACGTATCCAAACCAACTTCAAGCCTAACCATCTTGTTCCTAGGCTTCACAGATGCATTTTTGACTTTCACATCTTTCCAATCCCTATTGGCTGGTCTCACTGGATATTGATATATAAACAAATTCTGCGATAACGCCTGTGATAGATACACAGGTATCTGAAACAATTAAATAGCAAAATTGACCAGAACCTAAATTTTATTCACACAACAACATAACCTTATGAACAACCACGTTGTTAGTTAATTATAACTAAGTTTTTACCTCCTGGACTACGGGATCATCTTCCTCCATTTTGCACTAATATATTTCTGCACTGAAAACTATAACATGACCGGAATTAAAGGATAAAAAATCACACCGCAAACCCAATATGACAGACCAAATCCACCATTATTGACACTTTTCTTTTTCTTATTATTTTAAATTTTGGCCTGGAGTCTATGTCCTATGGCCACATTATTGACACTTGACAGTAGAGATGAGTAGTTCCGGATCGAAATAGTTCCAGGAACTATGTCCTATGGCGGAACGATCTAGGTCCAATCCGAAATGTCAAGTTAAACTTAATTGTGAAAAAACAATTGAACCGAACGACGTTGCCGACATATTTTTTAGATTTTTTTTCATTTTTGAGAAATATTTTATGAATATGTAAAGATTTATTCATCTAAATACCGTACGACGTTGCCTTAAACTTGACATTGGCGAAATTGTGGAAGATAACCTACAGAAGCCATAATCTAAGAGAAGAAGAAGTCAAGTTAAACAGGTTCAGACAGCTATTCAGATGTAAGCGATATTCGCTAACACTGTGGGTGGCGAAAATACTGAGTGGTATTCCGCTGGGTAGGTATTCGTATTCTGGTTTCGCGCTAGCCGTGGAAGTTTAAATCCTCAGCGGAATTCTTAGGTACCGCTCGGAATTTTTAGTTATCCACAGCTGTATCGTCGAAGATCTCTTATATCTGAATAGTCCTTTATGCATGTTGCCCAAGCTAGACACTCATTGCACTTATAAACGTGTCTTCGAAATTACCTGACAGGAAACGGAATCAGTTAAAGAAGGTCTAAATTGAATTAACTATCCAAAATTCACAAAGCCACGCACGGAATGCGATGGCCACATAAGTATAGAAAATCGTCTCATTATTTAACGCTTGAAATGTTAAGATAAAATATAATATAATAATATAATAGAAATATATAGCAAAATCTAAACACACCTACATGTTTACCTTAGGAGTCAATCATAATTAAAAATCTAAATCAACAATGAACATAATAAAATGAAATTCATGTGAGCATTTAAAAAAATATAAAAAATAAGATTCATCTAGTGACAACCTTTATAAAATCAAATAATTGAGTTTGGCAAATGAAACTTGACTACTAATAGGAATGAGAAATGTCTTCACGCTTTTATGCAATATACGGCCGAATACTGAAACGCCACTTAATATTAAGTCCCGCAATGATGATATCCTAATCTCGTACAGGCTGATGTCCGGGATATCCTCGGTATAGTGTCGGGTTAGTTTGGCTCGCGGGTCTTTGTCAGAGCCAATGGTAGGTATAGTAACCGAGGTGTATAACTGCCGGTAGAAGTTCTCAATCTCTCTCAAAACCTCTGGCTTAGTCGACGCTACACTGCCGTCCTCGGTCTTCAGCTTCATAATACGACTTTGCCCAATAGACTTGTCTCTTGCGAACACTTTGGAGCCTTGATTCCGTTCAATCGCCTCTTTAACACCATTAGTGTTAAAGGTGCGGATATCGTGGCGCAGGGACTTCCAAATCCGTCTATTGAGCAGTCGGTATGCTTCAGCATCACCGGAGGACTGCAGCGTCATGGCGCGTCTTTCGATCTGTGATCGGAGCACTTTTTTGGTGTACCTTTACGGTGGGTTTTAAAGAATTTAGACCCAACCGTTTGGACAGTTTCTATAAACCTACCATTTAAATCGTCCATAGATACGCAATGTTCTAGGCACTCGAAGTGGTTTTGGAGTTCGAGTTGAAAGCTCTCGGGGTTTTGGATATGAGCACTAGAGGGCCGGAGCGTAGACCTCATCCGACGAGACCTCTCAACTTTGAGATTAATATTCAATGTGCCTCTTACCATTCGGTGATCACTACCGGTTTTCACCCTGTGGATCACAGAGACATAATTGAATATTTGTCTTTTATTGGTCATGAACTCATGATGAAGTCAATCTCATTCTTTGTGGAAACATCGGGACTTATGTCCACTTCCTGTGAGGCGGCTTTTGGAAGAACCACTTGACTTGAGTGTACTCGAGTAAAATTGAAAAATGACTCTAGTAAACCTCACTCGAGTTCCATCACTAAGTACTAGTGGCGTGGTGTGCAGATAAATAGTGTTGAAAAAGAGTTACTATCAAAGAGTATTATAATATGTTTACTCTGACCAAGACCATAGATAATATACTAATATAGGTAACCAAGACCATGGAATAGACGAATATGTATGGCAGAAGTTGAACCTCCTAGCATTCAGCAAATTTCTGGCGAACAAAGGCATCCCGTATTTAAACCACTTGACTTGAGTGTACTCGGGTAAAATTGAAAAATGACTCTAGTAAACCTCAATCGAGTTCCATCACTAAGTGGTGTGCAGATACATAGTGTTGAAAAAGAGTTACTATCAAAGAGTATTATAATATGGTTACTCTGACCAAGACCATAGACAATATACTAATATAGGTAACCAAGACCATGGAATAGACGAATATGTATGGCAGAAGTTGAACCTCCTAGCATTCAGCAAATTTCTGGCGAACAAAGGCATCCCGTATTTAAAAAGAAAATTACCTGTATGTGACTTACAAATGTCTTTCGTATTGTCACAAATATTGTTTTTGAAGATATATTTTTTAAATGTTTTATTATTGTAAATGTGTATTATCTCCGAACCCACTGTAAAGTCCTTAAAATAAATGATATACCGCTGAATTACTCGTAAAAGAAAAATAATATTTATCTAATACACCAAAATGTCGGATATGATAATAAATGGTAACAATGATTTTGCACACAGTACTCTTTGTATATCTACTCAATTTTCGTTTTAGGGTGAGCAGACCTCTAAGCTCTATTTCAATAATGTGTGTTTGTGTTAAATAAATCAATGTTGCTTTTATAATTTTGACTAATGAGTCGCAAGTTTCGTCGCAAGTTTCGTCATAAAAGTTATAATGAACTTCATTTATAGTTTTTGTACTCATTGTTTCAGATTCTGTTCCAGTTGATAAAAAATGGAGTGAACTTATCAGATATAATATATTTATAATGAAACTTGTTGAGTTTGTAAGTATTAGCAACATTACCTTTTCTTGTACTTCGTTTCTGAATATATTATTATTTTCTTGATATTCGTTACAATTTCATTTGTAGGCAATATCACTTGTAATTACCATACTACCATTGGCAATTCCAAGACCACAAGGACATATGTACTGCATATCGACTGGTCCTACGCTAATAATATCGTTGTTATTCATAATCTTGTATTTACGAAGAAGAGTGCCCTTATTTATGGAAAAAATGTACTTATTTTTTCAAATTTTGTTTACCTTTGGTGCTTTCATTCAATGTTTTCTACTAAATCTTGTTAGAGTTTGGTTATGGTTAATTTATGGTGTGTTTTATTTTGCATTATTAACAGCATTGGCACTTGATTTATTTCTAATTGCTAATGAAAGAGGATGTACTTTTAGTTGTGCATAATAATATTATAATTATAATAATTATAATATAATCAGGTTTACGTGTACCAGGCATAATTAGTATTCTAATACAATTTTCATTGAATAAAAGTCTTTTGATTACACCTATAGCAATATTTATAATTTTATTAATATCGTTATGATGGCAACTATTTAAGTTTTTATTGTACCATATGGGCCCCACTAGGGCAGATATGACATTCTAGACCCTTTGACATCAATACCTACTTCGTGCATGATGAATTGATGACATTAGACATTTTTTACGATGACGGTATTCGAGTCGTACTGACTACTGATTAAATCAGTGACTGATGCGCATAAATAACATTTATATGATAAAGTCGGCTTAATAAATTTTAAATATTTATGCCAGTTAATGGGTTCTAACATACTTAACATAATATACTAAATCGTTGAATTCAAATATGTATAGGCGACAAATAAAAAATCTAGGTAAGCCCCAAAACACATTGAGAGGAACAGTGTCATGAAAATTATTACTTTTAGGTTATATCAATGATCCTCATGATTATCCCGTTCATTTTGACGGAGCCTGACACCATGCACTGCCTGGCCGTCGCCCCGACCCTCGTCCTGTCAATTATGTTCATCGTGCTATACTTAGTGGACCAAGTACATGATCTGGCCGAACAACTATACTTAACATTACAAATAATATTTAATATTCTGGCATTTATTGTTGTATTAGTGAAAACAAGCGCCACTGCAGCTTTATATGGACTGTTCTATTGTCATCTGCTCATTGCACTGTGCATAGATCAGTACTATGTCGTCAAAGAGCGAGGATTTGCTTTACTTAGAAAAGATTGAATGTTAAAGATGAATAAAATGCTTCGGAAAGCATACACATTCGTATTATTCAGTAGTTTTGAGCATTCATTTCATTATGACTTGGAATCGTCATCTATAACAGCTTTTTTATACTATTTTGAATTGCTTTGTGTTTTAAGCAATTTGATAGTTAAAAGTGTAGAAAGACAGTCAATCACATTAGTTATTATTTTCTTAACATAAATAAAAGTCTACAAGTGGGTCCGTCTCTTACTTTTAGGTAGTGGCACTGCTCCTCAATATACTGCCTCACGTTGTGGAACCGCTGGATGTGTTGCATTGCCTGGTGGCAGGGCCCACTGTCATGTGCTCCATGCTTTTAATGGTGCTATATGTTGTGGACCAAGTGCAATATGAGGCAGAGTTATATTATGTCATCTTTGAGTTAACGCTTACAGTACTTGCATTAGCCAATCTAATTGCTTCTGGTAAATTGGTAGGAGCTATATATGGATTGTTTTATGTAGATTTAATAATAGCATTCTCATTGGATTTATTTTACATTCGTAGAGAGAGAGGCTGGACCTTTTAATTTGTACATTAAATTTGTTGTTATCTTTTACAATTGTATTATTATTTTTCAAGCTACGTTTAGGATGACTAATAACATAATGTGTTCCTGTAAGTGCAGCTACATCCTGTGTTCTGTGATAATGTGGGTGTGTACAGAATATGATAACAGGGGATTGTGTGCCAAAATGTGTACTTTAAAGCACCATTCACAGTGTTTTATACATTGAAAATGTTAAAAACTGTTTTAAAAAGACTTTTAAAAGTGACCCTTTGGGAGTTAATGTGGTTTATGCTAATTTTGACCTTCTTCTTTCTGCTATGGATGTTCAGTGATGTGAATGATACAAGTGTCGCCAAAGTAACAGCTCAGTATCCAGTGATACTCTGGTGGACCATGGAATTTCCTGGCTCTTCTGGTACTAGATATTGCACTGGTGATGTTAAGTGTTATGTATACAGTGATCGAAAGAAGGACAAATATTATAACATGGGAGCATACTTATTCTATGCAAGCAACATTGATTTCGAGCATCTGCCTTTACCAAGACGACCCAATGATGTAATTTGGGGCCTATTTCATGAAGAATCTCCAAGAAATGTAGAAGAGCTATTGCATGAAAGAGCACTAAGCTTATTTAACTTTTCTTCAACATTTAGTAGATTTAGTGACACCCCCTTTCCACTGCAGCATTTACACTCGTTTGAAGATATAACAAGCAAGACATTTTTTGTTGAGACATCCTTGAAGAATGCATTCTTGCATGTTATTTCCCCAATAATGTACTTGCAAAGTGATTGCGAAACTTCAACCGAAAGAGATGCTTATGTTAAGGAGCTGATGAAAATAGCAGACATTGACTCTTTTGGTTCATGTTTGCAGAATAAAGATATGCCCTCACAATTTAAAAGTGATTACTTGAACAACTTGGATGAAGACGAGTTTTTAAGGTTCATTGCGAGGTACAAGTTTGTTGTGGCTATAGAGAATGGCGCATGCAATGATTATGTCACCGAAAAGTTTTGGCGAGCTATCAAAGTGGGATCTGTTCCAATATACTTTGGTTCGCCAACGATAAAAGACTGGTTACCAAATAAAAAGTCTGCAATTCTTCTAGAAGATTACCCTACACCAAAGATTTTATATGAACATATAAAGCAATTGTTGAACAATGATAGTTTGTATGAAGAATATTTAGACCATAAGACGAAACAAGTAGTAACAAATGAAAGACTAATCAATGAGTTCAGAGACAGGCCCTACCAACAAGATGGTATGAAAATAGTGGAAGAATTTGAATGCTTTGTTTGTGAAAAGTTATATGAGAAAATGAATGGTCAAATTGGAGTAAATATTGTCAATAAAAGTCACTACGATTGTCCCAAGCCACTATCAGCTTTAACTTTGAAAGTTAACCCAGGGAATAATTGGGTTTATTCTTGGGAAAGGGCAGAGTCAAATGTAGAAAAAATTTACAACAATATTATGAAAGAAGATTAATATATTTTTGTTATATTTTATACTTTATTATACATTTTAGATACAATTTGGTTTATATATTTCGTCATTGGCACACCGCGTCTAGAGGCGAAATTGGATGTATATCGTGGCGCATACCCCTCTTGATTACGTGAGGAATGCTCTTAGGCACCATTCTGTAATACATATCATTTTTAAAACACGTTTTAATTTGCATAAAAAATTCTATAATATATATATGATGACCGTGATTCTTTCAAAGTGTTTCCCAGCAAAGAATGCCCCCACTCTACCATAGGTGTTGTAAAAGGCCACTAAGGGTGATATCGAGAGGATAGGCAGCAGCATCCTCCAGTATGCTAACAACAGCACATTGGGATCACCAATCCGCCTTCCAAGCGTGGTGATTATGGAAATATCACCTCTCATTGTAGTGATCATTGGGAGCCCCATGTTCAGCAGTGGATGTGTACAAACTGATGTGTGTTTATGTAAATAAATCTTGGACGTTACGAAAATATAGGCAAACTTAAGTCGCAAGGCTTTAGATACCTAGGTTTTATTGAGCTTCAAATAAATTATATACTTACGCTATACAGTCGATAATAGGACACACAGACAGGCATAGCGTGCATCCAGTACAGTCGTCGGTCACAAGTGGTATATGAGTCTCTGGGTCAAATCTGAAAATAATGAGAATTTCGATTAATTGTTGACTTTAAGAGTTCCATACTTGACTGTGTAACGACTCGAATATTCGATCCTTTGAAAAATGGTGACCAAGTCTCATAATTCTCATAGTTATAGAAGCTTACATCATACTGAGAAATTCTAGTTTTAATATTCGTACGATCTTAGTTTTAATCTTACTATTACATAAAGAGGAGAGGTTTGTTATGTTGTTTGTTTGCAAAAATCTCTAAAACTACTAAGCCATAGTCATCCCCAAATTTTAACAGTAGCTTAGCGGCTAAGCGCCTGGTTTTCTGCGGTCCGAGGTGCAGGTCCGATCCCAGCACGAATTATGGCCTGCCGCGGTGACAGAAGATCTGGTTAAGATTTATATATTCATTTAAAGGTTTACTATGATTTCCAATTTTTCTTTATTTTTAATTACCTTCCTGCGTCATAGGTATAGTTTACAAAAATAAATCTCACCCAAAACAACTATCTGTAGGCCATATAAATATTTTATGCATGTGAGAATCGATATTGCCAGATAATGTCTATGGCCCCCAGGGTAAGCCCCAGCGTTTATCGTAACCTAATACATTGAAAATGAAAGATAGAATAATTGGTGTAAAATCATATTTTCCTTTATATTCCATTTTGCAGCATCAGACGTTAGTTCGGCAATTTTTTTTTTTTTATAAAATATTGCTTTACACTCGAATTTCGCCTGTGTCGTGGGTTCGTTTAGAGACACAAATTTCACACACAATACACCCAGACCCGGAACAACTATCTGCAGATCATCAAATATTTGTTCCGTGCGGGAATCGAACCCACGACCCGGGGCGCAGCAGTCGACTGCATGAGCCACTGCACCAACCGTGCGGACGTAAAAAAAGACGCCTTGATCATATTTGTTTATGGCAAATATTTGCACCAATGCTTCTATCACCCTTGTGCAATCGAGCCGTCATAGTACCTTTTGACATGACAGATTTTCTTAGAACCTTCTTGCTAAAAAAAGATTTTCACTTACTCGATAGCTTGATATCCCGAATCTGCGCAAGCCATGTAGCATTTCCCGCAATTTATACACATATCCTGTTGGTAATATAAAAAAAAGTATATTATATAAATAAAAAAACTATCACTTGACTCGGGTTACAATACATTCTATTAAATAGTCTGTAGCATTGTGGTTTCAGTTTACTAGCGCCAAAGGCGGATGCGGGGGGGCTCAGGGGTCCATGGCCCCCTCAAAACTGTAGGATGCAGCAATGATTTCTAAAAATCTAGAAATGATACCCAAGCCCCCACATTTTGAAATCGTGGATCAGCCCCTGAATAGCGCACGTGAATAATTTTAATATGAACCTGATTTCCTTGTAATAAGCTTCAACTGGCATCGGCAATCTATAGACCGAAGAAGTCTTACCTTTTGCGAAATATGTGTGACGTAACATGTCATAAGTTACTATATTTGACCAACTTACGTCATCAATGAGAGCGACGACTTGCTTCGTATTATCCAAGTGTTTGTAAGTCCCAACTCTGGGCAACGCCTCCCCCAACACGTCCTTGATCTTTGGGACCTGCGTGTTTTCTTCGTAATGACCGTTCACAGTACCATTTGTCATGTAAGTTTGGACTTTGTTATCTGATAATAAGTCAGATTTTAACCTGGCCTCGTGGAGTAACTCTTCTCGTTTTCTGTTATATGGGCCGAAGTGGGCTAATACCTGTGTAAAATAAAAAAAGTGAATCCTTGTATGTTGGTTAATTTGTAAGAGAATGAGATGAATACACTATGGAGGTGTTAAACAGAGAAGGAAAACCATATAAATACATTTATAAATTGTCTCTCTTCCGTTACACATTTTCGTTTCATAAAATCCAATTCACATACTAAAACTAGAAATACTCTAGTTTTAGTCCAAGTGTTCTTAGAAAGGTTCTTTTTTAGAGGAATACCTCTTAGGTAGAAACTATCCTAGTCATAAGACTAATTACCTTGCCATTTTCATCGTACAGCGTCTGCACAGGTTTGCCCTTCTGATGCTTGAAGGTAGGCGGCGACTGTCCCATCCAGCCGTCGAGGCCGAATGACCGCAGGTATAGTAAAGCCTTCAGCCCGTTTATGTAGTCTTCTACTACTGTGAAGTCTTGGTTTTGAACTGCACTGCATATCTAGAATGAAATAGGAGGCACGGTTGGTGCAGTTGCTGATACAGACAGCTGCTGCGCTCCGGGTCGCGGGTTCGATTCCCACGGAACATATTTTTATGATCTGCAGGTTCCGGGTCTGGGTGCATTGCATGTTGAATTTGTGTGTGTAAACGCACCCACGACAAGAGTGGGGCTATGTTTATAAAAAAATAAAGAGATTGTAGTTATCATTGGGTGGCGCATTTTCAGTAGTGGATATTTACGGCCTTATTATGATGTGATACGCCGTATTATTGATATGACCGACATTTTTTAATTATGTATGTAATTCTGCTGTAGGTACGTGTGTATGGCACTGAACTCCTAAACGGCTGGACCGAGTTCGATGAAATGTGTTGTGTATGTTAAAGTGGGTGATGCTTTAGTTTCACAATTGGACCCGGTAGACGGCGCTGCAATTGGGTTTGCATGTACCTGCCTGTGCGAAGCTGGGGCGAGCAGCTAATATAATATATTGATAATAAATTGATTAATCTGAACACCGAACAACGTTGCCGATATACATGACATTTACGAAATTGTGGTAGATTTATCTACAGAGGCCATAACCTGATAGTTGAAGTGGAAGTGACGTGTTGCTTAGGTCGAAAACATAGTTACCTGTACAACTGGCGCTCCGCACATAATGAACTGTAGTGCGGATTCAGCCGAGTCAATGCCGCCGATGCCGAGGATGGGGAAGCCGGGCAGCTTGTTGCCGATGGCCGACACCGCGCGCAAGCCCATCGGGCGCGTCGCGTTGCCGGATACGCCGCCGTACGTCGTGTGTTTCTCGACGCCTGGGGGTAAAATAACCTATAAAGTTTCTGTAACACTTATATAGGACTCGTGGTAGATCTCTTATTCCAAGATTCCGGCTAGGTAGGTACCATCGAAGTGCTAGGTATTCTGAAGCCGCAGCGCAGCGAGGCCCCGTCCGTGATGTGCCTATAGGCGTAGCACCAATCGGCGACACCGAAGAGTTCATTCTCGAGATCCTGGAGCCCTTCGGTGCAGTTGACCGCCCTGGTACTTTAGCCGGTAAGAGTTGGCCATACCCTCCACCCTCCCAGGGGAGCCGTCCATGAAGATTTCCACGGTGGTGAAAATTAAAATAAAAAGAGGTGCCAGGTGTGTTAACTTACCGACTGCTGGCCAGGGTGTGGCGTCAGCTTTGACTGACATCAAACCGGAAACAGTGTTGATAGCTGACACGCCGCTTGCGCCACCTGTTCACATTACAATGGTTTTAATAACTGCGTCCGGTACATGAGAACTTGTCATAATTTTGATAAAAAGTAAAATTATGTAATTATGACTCGGTAGGTACCACATACCATTTCATCATCATCATTTCACCCGTCAAAAACGTCTACTGCTGCCACAACTGATTGCCACAACGACCAGTATGGGTTTGTGTTGTGAGCTCATTGGGGGATATTGCCATAATCGCCACGCTTGGTAGACGGGTTGGCGATCGTAGTTGAGTTATAAATTTACTCGAAAGACGCTACTGCCCATCCTCCAGCTAATCCCATAGTCGCCTTTTACGACATCCACGGGAGGAGATGGAGTGGTGCTATATTCTTAATCCGGACACCATACGGATAAAAAAAACACCGTAAATAATGGAAATTCTCCAGCTAGCTTGGTGGTTGTTAACATACACCAATGCATCTGATAGATTACGCTTTGGAGATTGAGTGACAAACATTTGTTCTGTACGGGTCGAACCCGCTACACGTAGCGCAGAAATACCAAACGATTAGCCATTGCGCCAAAAAAATACGTTTTTTTTTTTATAAAAACGTTTCCCCACACTAGGATTTGGTTTGTCGTGGGTACTGACATGAATTTCACATACAATACACCCAGACCCGGAACAACTACCTGCAGATCATACAAATATTTGTTCCGTGTGGGAATCGAACCCACGACCCGGAGCGCAGCAGCCGACTGTATCAGCCACTACACTAACCGTGCCGTAAACAAGTGATTTAAAGTATAGTGGTGATATAGTTCCCAGCATAATAATATGCTACCACAACGGTTATTTTCGTACCTTCATAAGCAGCCATTGCGATGGTGACAATATCGGTGATATTGGGAGTCAGTTTCACGAAGAACGGGATCTTGATGGCCTTTCTCACCCACTGTGATATTCCTTTGACGAGCACCGGGTCCTGGTAATATGAAACTTGTAAATCATAAATTCTAAGTTATAGAAGTCGTTACGGGGTCGTGGTCCAACTACTCTGTCCAACCAGTTGGACTACGGGCCTTCGGTAGGGTCAGTGGTCCAACTATTATTTACTCTATCCAGCCAGTTGGATATATCCTATATATAAAGTAGGTAGGTAGTAGTAGTAGTAAGTAGGTAGGTAGTAGTTTACTGTCCTATCCCTTATCCTCCTGGGCGGTAATATCCTAGATTTCCTATTTCCCACTCTAACTTACCAATCTTCCTTTTCACACCACCTATCCTTCCCTTTCCCTATTCCTACCCTCTCCGCCAATCCAACGTCTGCCGCGCGGATGGATGCATGGCTAGGGGCAAGCCTAGTCGTTAGCGTGCCATACTGCCCTGGGACCGGGCGACCCAGAATTAGGCTAGCCTTACCCTGGCATGCGGGGCTCTGCTGGGGTGGACAAACCTTTCCCTTGCTATTCGTGGGAACGCAATGGATAATAATAATAATTTAATTAACCAAAATGGCGGCGATGTGGTTCGCCACCCATCACGTCTCGTCTCTCGCGGGGGTGAAAAGCGGCCCATGGAGAGCCGCTTCGCTACGTTGAATGTAAGAGGAGGAATGGATGGTAAGGTAGATGAAGTATGTCAGATGATGGATGAACGATGCATAGATATTCTGTGCGTGAACGAAACCAAGAGGAAAGGATGTGACACCACGGTTCATGGTCCCTACACGGCATACTGGTCGGGAGTCCCCCAAACCAGCCGAGGCTGTCAGGGAGTTGGTGTAATTCTTTCCTCTCGAATAGCTGAATGCGTGAAGGAGCATGAATGTGTAAGCCCAAGACTCCTCTGGATTAGGTTAAAAGTCGGACTCACTCGCTTGTTTATCCTTGGGGTCTATGCACCGACGGATCAGCGCGGAGGTGGGTCAATAAAAGCCCAACAAGAGAGAGAGGAATTTTGGGATAGCATGAGAGAGGTCTTGAATAAATGCGGAGAAAATGAACGGATCGTGATGTTAGGAGACTTTAATGGGTGGGTTGGAGTAAAGCGTGATGGGTATGAAGGAGTTCTAGGTACGTTTGGGGACGAGAGAGTGAATGACAATGGGAGAAGCCTGCTTGAAGTATGCTTGGAATGGAATCTTTACGTGGCCAACACAATGTTTGACCACAAAAAGATCCATTTGTATACAAGAGATGAGGGTGAGTCTAGAAGTATGATTGATTTTGTAATTGTGGATGAAAGACTGAGGAAGAAAGTGCTAGACACTCGGGCATACCGCGGTGTAGGCCTCGACACAGACCACTTCCTGGTCATAGCCCGAATGCGTGGCCTCTTTAAACGGTGGCGACACCGAGGGGCCGAGCCTACGAGTGTTTTGGATAGAGTAAAAGTGGAAAATCTACAAGAAAAAGAAAAGAAAGATGAGTATGTAGAGAAACTGAAAGAAAGTTTTAAAGGCATGGAAGAGTTAGGTGTGATTGAGGATTTGTGGGAGACATTTAAGAAAGGGGTCGTGGATGTTGCTATTGAGGTATGCGGGGTAGCTAAAAGAAGGAAAGGAAGAAAGAACTATAATGTGTGGATGGATAAAGATGTACAAACGGCTGTGCAAGAAAAGAAGAAAGCGTGGTTGGATTGGTTAGCAACAAAAGCTAACCAAAAAGTTTGGAAGGCAACGGATAACGAGATAAAGGAAGCAAGAACGAAGTATAAAAGATTGAAATCAGCAGCGAAAGAAGTTGTGTCTAGAAAGAAAGAAGAACGAAAGGATGATTTTGATAGGAGGCTCACTGAAGATTTCCAGTCAAACATCAAGTTTTTCTGGAAATCGATCAAAACAGCCAGAGGAAAAAGTTCTACCTCGGAGCTGAGTACAATCAGGAGTCAAGATGGGAGCATTATAAAAGGAGAAGAATGTGTGTTAAAGAGATGGAAAGAGTATTTTGAAAGTTTGTTTGAAAGAGAGGAAGAGCAGGTACAACGTCCGACACCTTCCATGGAAACTGATATAAATGATGATGAAAGTGAGATAAGCATGGATGAAATAGTGAAAGCGTTGGAAAGAATGAGATTAGGTAAGGCTGCAGGGTATGACAGGATTACCGTCGAGATGCTGAGGGCTGGACAGGGCATAGTGGCTAGCCAGCTGTACCACCTTTTCAATTTATGCTGGCGAAATGGGCAAGTACCGGGAGACTGGTGCAAAGCCGTAATCGTGCCATTGTATAAGGGAAAAGGGTCACGGCAGGACTGCATAAATTACCGCGGTATAAGCCTTCTCAGCGTCGTCGGTAAATTGTATGCGAAAGTGTTGATTGAAAGGGTTGTGAATGAAACAGACGAAAAAGTATGGGATGCACAAGCGGGATTTAGAAAGGGAATGGGATGTACGGATCAGGTCTTTTCCCTGCGGTGTATAGCCGAAAAGTGTTTGGCTAAAAACAAGAAAAGCTATTGCACCTTCGTTGATCTAGAAAAGGCCTATGACAGAGTGGTGAGAAATGAATTGTGGTCAGCATTGTCCGTGAACGGTGTGAGCAGTATCCTCATACGAGCACTGCAATCTCTTTATAGGGATTCTAGTGCTTGTGTAAGGATAAACGGGGCGTACACTGAATGGTTTAGTATCGAAAAAGGTGTTAGACAGGGATGTGTAGCGTCACCGTGGCTGTTTAATCTGTTCATGAACAATTGCTTGACAGATTTAAAAGAGAATGAAAGTGGGTTGAGAATGAACGAGTTACTCGTCAAATGTTTTCTCTATGCTGATGACCAAGTATTACTTGCGTCCTCGGCAGAGGAGTTGCAGGAGATGGTAACTGCTATGAGTGGAGCTCTTGTTAGAAAGGGAATGAAGATAAATATAAAGAAGACGAAAGTGATGGTGTTTGAAAGAGATGAGGCAGTGACAGACTGCAATATCGTGATTGGAGATGAACAAATTGAACAGGTGAATGAGTTTGTGTATCTGGGTTCAAAGTTTACAAGAGATGGAAAGTGTGAGAGTGATATTGAAAGAAGAGTGAATGCAGGAAACATGGTGAATGGAGCTTTGCACTCCTTTATGAACAGTCGGAAGGTGTCTAACAAGGCTCGTTTGGCTGTGCATGAGGGGGTGTTGGTTCCGACACTCATGTACGGAAGTGAAAGTTGGGTATGGCAGAAGAAACATGAAAGCAGAATAAATGCAGTTGAGATGAGAGCGTTAAGAAGTATGATAGGAGTTAAACTGAGTGACAGGATAAGGAATAGTGAGATAAGAAAACGTTGTGGTCTGAAAGAAGATGTAGTGACAAAAAATTGAGAAAGGTATGCTGAGATGGTTTGGCCATGTTGAGAGAATGAATGAAGAACGATTGACGAAAAAAGTGTATAAGGCGAGTGTGAATGAAAGTGCTGGAAGGGGTAGACCTAGGCGGACGTTTCAAGACCAAATCAGGGACGTCTTGGAAAAAGGCCAGGTCAAGAGTACCCTAAACCGAAGAGCATGTATGAAGGGAATAATGGAAGTGGACGAAGCGAAACAAGTATGTAAGGATCGTAGCAAGTGGAAAGAAGTGGTCTCTGCCTACCCCTACGGGAGAGAGGCGTGATTATATGTATGTATGTATGTATGTATAAAGTAGGATTACTGCGAGAAGCCCACCAAAAAAAAAAAAAACTTCGATAGGGGCAATAGTCCAATTTTTATTTTTAGTTGGACAATGATCCATATTTATGTGATTGAAGAACAATAATTCATATTCAACTCGAATCAAATCAACACTTATTTATTCAACAAATAAAAAATAGGAATTAACGTAATTTACCTAAAGTATGCCCGACAGTTGCCCCCAAAATGACGATACAACTGTGGAAATCTATGGGGGACGCCTATGTTCAGCAGTAAACGTCCTATGGCTGATAGGATGGTGACGATGAATTACGAAAATGCACACAAATAAAGAACATAGGTATGCCGCTATAAAATATACTTTTTAGTGCTGGAATAGCTAACTGTTTATTAGTTATTTATAGCAAAAAAGTTACATAAAGAAATTACAGCTTTTTCGTCTGACTTAGTGAAGAGACCAGTAAGTCAAGGTGGTAAGCGACATGCCTGCCCAAATCTCTTATGCCCAGTAATTTCACTAGCTACAGTGCCCTTCTAACCAGAACACAGTAACGATTAAAGTTTATACACTACTGCTTAGCGGCGAACATCTGGCACTGGGGTGGTACCTATCTGTGTGGAGGGAGTCTTTTGAACAAGTCTGGTGGAAATACCTGTCCACAAGCCAGTCCCATGCCGGACTCGCCCATGCCGTGCGGACATGACAGGTTCAGCTCCAACGCGTCGGCTCCCGATGCTTCCGCCTTCTGCGCGAGTTGGGTCCAGTCCGCCTCGCTGTACGAACACATTATTGAAGCTATTATAACCTGTAAAAGAAAATTAAGAACATTAACACGCTATTCGGAAAGTATAACAAAGATTGCCCAAAGAAAGAAAAACTCCATACATTATTCTGTTTATTTATTTCAGGCATCAAGGTCTTATAAGAAAATTCAATATCACAATACAATATCAGACTTTACAACTAACATAAGAATACTATAAACATAAAATATAACCTATGGGGTTTGTTCCTGTGTTTTTTTTTTTACAAACGTTGCCCCACTCTAGGATTTCTCCTGTGTCGTGGGTGCGTTTACAGACATGAATTCTACATACAATACACCCAGACCCGGAACAACTACCTGCAAATCATACAAATATTTGTTCCGTGCGGGAATCGAACCCACGATCCGGAGCGCAGCAGCCAACTGTATCAGCCACTGCACCAACCGTGCCGTCAACATATACGAGTATACAAGTATAACAGGGTGTGGTGTTCCTCCAAAGAAAAGGGAGGAACCTCCAACGAGGCGGGTGTTATGCCTGGTGGGCCGAAGCCGAACGGTTGATGTTGGGCGTCTATTATATGCAGCAATTCAGGATTCTTTGACGTCATCGGAGAGTTGCACTTAATGTTCAAGTAGATGTCGCTGTAAGTTGTTGTCATATCATGGCGACGTACGTGTCAATAATGTACTCTGTGGTAGGTGTCGCCTCATAAGCAGTAATTAACAAAATCACAAAATGAGTCGGCGTCGTGTGTCGGTCGGTATCCGGTAGCCGGCCTCTAAATCGCCGGAATACTAGACCTAAATCTACTTTCATTATGTGGACAGATGTTTGGTCGGCACTTTCACCACAAAGGAATTGAGACCTGGGGTACAATTCCTTAATTTCAAACATCCATACATCCATGAATACATAATTCAAATAACGGTGACAACCCAATTTGATATTCCCTAAGACTCGTCCCCATGGCTCAACATCTACAACGTGTCCTTGAAAAGCTTCAATCATGTCTTAGCGTATACCAGATTGGTTTTTCACCATCATTTTAATTCTGTTTTGAAGGATGTATGGATGTTTGACCTTAAGGAATTGCACCCCTGGTCACCGCCTCGCCGGTGCATTAGTGCTGGCTTTTTAGTCACCAAGAAATTACAAACCGTGGTATCAACGACAAATTTCAACCTCCTTTGGACTTTTTTCATCATTAGAAGTTCAAAAGCTTACTTTATTAGGGAAGTCCTTTTTAAGCTCGGTGATGCTCTGGCACCAGTAGTCGGCGCACTTCTCGGAGATGAGCTCTATGTTCAGGAAGCAGCCCTGGCCAGGCCCGTAGTTCTCGCCGGAAGTGACGCCGCGGACGATGCGCGGTGACACATTTGTTACTAAGTCCTGTTGAATAAAATAAGATGGTTAATGCGTGAATTGCCTTCGGTAGCCCAATAAATGTAAAAAAAGTTGTACATTTATAGCATTCGAAAGCGAAAAGACGTATTTCCTATAATTTAACGCATTACCAAAACATAAAACGTAACGCTGTCGATGAACAAAGTCATACATTCAACTTGACAGCACGGTTGGTGCAGTGGCTGATACAGTCGGCTGCTGCGCTCCGGGTCGTGGGTTCGATTCCCGCACGGTACAAATATTTGTATGATCTGCAGGTAGTTGTTCCGGGTCTGGGTGTATTGTGTGTGAAAATCATGTCTGTAAACGCACCCACGACACAGGAGAGATCCTAGTGTGGGGCAATGTTTTCTACAAAAACAAAAAAAAAGTGTTATAGCCAAAGTGGTCGTCTTACTCCCGCGCGCGCTCGGGTTGTGGAATCGGCTCCCTACCGAGGGTGCATAGGGCTCTTTGCAGGGTCGGCAACGCGTGATTTAGACCTCTGGTATTGCAAGTGTTCATAGATTATGGTAACTGCTTACCATCAGGCGGGCTGCGGAGTGTTTGCCAATCTAAGGTATAAAAAAAAACTGCGAGAGTAAACCAAGGTCATTTGAAAAAAAATAAGAACTCGTCTAACTCGGTACACGTGGGAGAAGTGAAACTTTCTCGCGCATGCGCCCACACAACGTTCTAAATAAAACGTTACACTCTAACTTGACCTTGAAATTTTACTCTCATCGTGCCCAAAAGTCACTTCGATAGTGATTCCAATAGCGTACCTTATCAAGTCCAAAAGTCTTGGAGACAGCGAAGCCCCACCCTTGCTGGAAGGCTCTCCTTATCATCGCTGTACTGGTAGTGGGCGGCGCGCTGGCCAGACCGAATGGGTTCTCAAACTTGATGCCGCACACCTCTACCGATAGGTCTACGTCGTCGATCGGTGTGTGGAACTTGGGCAGCTCTATTGGGGCGGTGAAGGGAATGCCCTGTAATGTCGTGGTCCGGATTAGAGTTATTGGCTAAGGGATTAGAACAGCAGGCAGTATATTTACTCTAAAGTTTCCAAGAGCTGTTCAAGTTTATCAATAGGAAAATAAACGGCAGTGATAGAAGGCAAATAAAAAAAGCGATTAAACAATTTGTCTAAAACTTATATTAATTCACTTTAAGTAGAGTTTTTTCTTCGATGATGTGTTCACTTAAATGACGCTGCTCTATTTGAGGTTTTTTTTACTACATTAGTATAAGCTTAGTAATGGATAATAAGTTAGCAGATATATACTACGTTATGAACTCTAACCTGTAAATAACAATGCATAAACCAAGCCGCAGTCTTGCCATCATTGACGGACTCTACTGTGGTCTCAGCGACCCCCGCGAGATCTCCACCCACGAAAACGCGCGGATTGCTCTTGCTCTGCATGGTCATGTCATCCACTTCAGGCAATCCCCAGCGGTTCAGTTTCACTCCAGACATCGCATTTTTTACTGGAATATTGATTTCATGTAAGTCAGATACCTACAGTAGCTTCAGTTACCAACCTCTCGGCGGCTTGCTATAGATTTCAAACTACAGTTTTTAGTTTGAGTAGGTATCTTTCAACTCAAACAATTTTTCAATAAATACATTGAGGAATGACTATAACAAGATAATTATTATACCAGCAGGATAGAAGAAGAGGGTCATAATTGAATAAATTTAGAAATGAATTCAATCTCACCATCAGCCTCATAAAGGCCGGAACCAAACGCGGAAATAATGAAGTCGGCTTTCAGTTGCATCACTTGTTCTTCATCCTCTATCCATTCTCCATCATCCAACTGCTCTGTGCGACACATTTTTAAAGCCGCAATCTGTAATTAAATACAAATAATATCCAATAAGGAACAGTTCCAAGTTGGATTGCAATTGCCTTAAATCTCGTTTTACTGTTCGTCTAGTTCTTTCCACCCGTGTATGTTTTAAAAGTGACAGAGGATTCGTTTAGAGAGTGGACAGCTGTCTTCAATGTATTAAAAACAACATACTGCGATCGCCTGTCCGTCTACTAAGAATCTATATCGGAGAATATAAAAATAATGGGATTAGGGGTCGTTGTTGAAGGACGTTTTAGCCGTATAAAAAAATGGGATAATAGATTTAAATTGTCATTGGATACCAAACACGATATTTTAAACTGTTTTGGTTGCAGTATAATATCCGCTATGAGCCGCCATGTTGGATTGTATGTGAAGTCATATATTTAGTCTATAAATCTGTGTGTGGGATAGCACGTTGTTCCCAACGATACCTAATGTGGCAAAATGCGACGAATACTTTACTACTCTACCTAAATGCAATGGGAGATCGATGAAAATACCTGCTAACACAAAAACATAGATACTAAGATCATAACCCGCCTTTTCGCTTCGCCGTAGTCGGGTAAACCGTGTATGTCCCGGCAAAGAATGTGATACTACTCGCCATCTGTGTCTTAAACGACAACTATTGTTCTATCCAGAGGATAGGCGGCATCTTTATGTGTGCAAAAGAACTATACAGATAACTAATCTGTCTATCAAGCTTGGTTATGGCAGTGTCCAGATAATCAAACATTATAGGTACCATTTGCATTGAGAGACCCCTATTCAGCAGTAGACATTTCGCGAGAGGATAAGATGATGATGACGATGATAACCGTTTTATTTATTGTATATTACCATGAGACATGCAGGGGTGAAAAAGAGTCGATGTTTACACATATATCAATGAGTGTCGCAAAACGAGACACAGTTAAAAATCTATTGTGCCTACACGGCTGCCGGCAATTGAGACGCGAGAGGATATTGTTTGACTGCGACGCTCTTGCTAGGTGTAGGGCGAAATCCCCTGTGAACAGCTTATCATGTACCAGATGATTACGCGCAGTTCCATGCTGGTACAATCGCAGGGTACCTATAAGAACTCTTCAATGTGCCAGCAACGGAGTAGAGGGCTAGGGTAAGCACAAAATATCCACAAAGGTCGCGGTGCGTTCGGCGACAGCTGAGCCCGACATATAGCTGACAATAGATTAGATCATGAGACATATTAAATGGAACATTAGGCTTATATCTGTATCGGATGAATTTAGATAATATAGAAGAGTGAAATGAATTTACTTATTATCTGTAAAGAGGATTTTAAATCAATTTATATGACAGTTTTTGGGTGTAAGCTGGCTAGCACCGGCATTTCCTATGCTCTGAGAAGAAATTTCGAAACATACGTTCATATAATGAATACGAAAAGCATTAGTTTTTCTACTACATACCTTGCCATCTTTGACGATGACTTCTCTAGGCGACATGAAGGGTACAAATTCGCATTTCTCTTCCTTTGCCAAGTCGACCTGAAAGAAGTTTAAGCTGTTAATATGTTATCAGTGCCTGAATTGTGCCGCATGGACTTTTGATTATTGTTCCGTGCTTCTTTTATCATGGGACATAGACCCATTATTATATTTTGATACCACAGCGTAGCGCAGAACTTAAATTTAATGATAAAGCCCTACTGACTGCGACTGGATCAGAACAGAAGATGTTGGGGATAAGACTCATTTACTGTCTCGCATCTTCTCTCATCCATCTCCATCATAGCGCAGATGAGTAATTTCAAACTGTGCCTCTTAAAATTGTCGATCTTCAGTTCACTTAACATGCTTAATCCTATCTTTGCGTGTAAATAGAATTTGAATTCGCAGGAACTCTCCTATCCAAGACTCAGCCTTTGATTTTGAGGACACTACAACCTTTAGACGGTTTATGCTGCAAATGTACGAGGGTTGTAGGTATTGGCGATTTAGAAATAAGTTTTATCCGAAACCTTACCTCTTCTGGCACGGCTCTGATATTGGTGACACCTTTTCTAAACACCACGTAGACGCGTCTGGCTCCACAGCGTAGCGCAGAGGTGGCACAGTCGAAGGCTGTATCTCCAGCACCGAGAACTATTACGTTGCCATGCAAGGCTGGTAGCGCAGACTTGCAAGCGCATAGACCTGGAATAGAAAGTTGTGAACGTTCGTATTAGGCAAGAAAATATGTAAAAAGGGTTTGTTACTGCAGCTGTATTCCAAAAATAATAGTGCTGAAAATTTTGCTTGCATCTGAATCTCGTAAAACTTTAAGTCGTTTGCCTGAAGAAACGACTCATGCATCTGGGAATTGTGGGTTTCTAAGAATATAATTCCTTTTTTTGCACGCCTGGCAAACGAAGTAGAGTTATGACTTATGAAGTAAGGCTCACATTTACATTATTATAAATAAAGTGCTTACACAACACACGCTTTGTGCGTACACAATTATACTGTGGGAGACTGGTGCCTAAACTAGGCAGAAACCTGTATTTCAGGTCACCAGTACTCCTCCTAATACAATAATTAGAATCAATAGCAAGCAAGGTTAAACAATTGGATTAATGGTAAGTAAAAGAACATATATTAATTTGAAAATAAAAGTTAATATGTGTGTATTTGTAGGAGCGTGTGCATGGGTGTGTATGCGTATGCGTGTATATGCGTGGATTCGAGTGTGGCTGTGTGTGAGAGTGTCAGGGTCAGGGCTTAGGTCTGAACAAGTTTACAGTTTTATCTTAATCTAACAACAAAAGCCACTTACCGACTTCCATTTTACAATCATGTTTTGCTAGGGGATATATATTGGTTTTTTAATTTGTTTTATTGTAAAAGAAACCTGCAAGGAAGCAGAAGAATCAGCTAGAAAAATGTGTGGAATAGCGACAGTCAGAGCGACAGGGATGAAGCGCCTTCTATTGAGTAGTGTAGTAATTTACGTCAGTAGTGAGTGTTGTTTGGAGATGGTGTGTTGAATAAACAATTGCCGTACTGTCAGAACCTTTATCTCCCTGTACAAATCGGATGTGGGGTAACCAAAAGTAAGTAGGAAACTTTTAGAATCACCCGCTGTGCTCTCTCCACTTTAATAAGGGAAGATTTGTGCGCATGTTATACAGTACGTTATTAATGACTGACAAAGTGCGTAGTATACCGATTTTCTTAGGCTTTCACCCTATTCATGTCTTAGGTTCTTAAATACATATATCAGTTTGCGAAGTCTTGAGTTGAGAGCATCTATGTGTGGATGAAAAAAGGGATGCCTAGGGGTGAATCAACAGTTATACCAAGATATTTTACAGTCTTGGTTATTTCAAGTCTTACAAATGCGCAACCAATACTGTTTGTCCTCGTATATATATAGATCGGGTAGTGAGGAAGTGACTGCAGTGCTTTATTTTGAATAATAAATGGTATGCACTTGGTTTTATCGACATTCAGTGTAAATACATAACCATTTCGTCACAACATTGAGACAATCTGGGCGCACTCATATACGTTTTCTCACGTCTTTGAGGAGAATATAATTGCTGTGTCATCGGCGTATGTGTAGATTCTTCCCTTGTCTAGGGTGATCGCACAGAGGTTTTTGATTTAAATCGGAATATGGACGGTGCGATCACGCTGCCTTGTGGGACTCCGTATATACGGCCCTACTAACCCTCATTCACACTCTCTACTTCATCATCTGGGTGTGTCGAGGTCAGTACATACGCACCTACACCGTAGTCTACACCTGTATGACCTTCAACAAATACCTTTTGTCCTGCAAACTAGGAACCTGACATAGACCTTGAGACAGATGTTCGCCTTCCCGGTAATAAAATAAGTTGCCGGATTTCAGGGTTATCTTGTCCTCGTCCTCTTTTCGGACTTCTGATAAACACATGACAAATCTGTGCAACTTATCTATTTCTTCTTTCAGCTCAACGATCTTTTGGTCTGCCCTCAGTGTGTGTGCTTTACCTTACAAGTACCCCTAGTACGAGTTTCTTTTAACTATCGAAACGTAATAGTAAACTACACGTTTGCCGCGATCGGCGCTGCGATTGGCTCGTTCCAAACTGTTTAGCCAATAGCACCCCCTGCCCCGCTGTTACTGTGGTCGCTACCATAATCAGGAATAGCGGGACCGCTGGAACTGGGGGCCAACTTTTTATTTGTATTGTAATTTTTGGGGGCATTTGCCAGTACTCATCACACTTAGCAGGCAGTTTGGTGAGCACAGAATGGCGACTGTTTAACAGCAAGGACGCTGCTGCCCACCCCTCCAGTTTAGAGTCCCTTAGTCGCCTACTACGACATCCACGGGAGATGGAGTGGTGCTGTATTCTTAATCCGGACACCACACGGAACTAGCTGCTATCGCTGGAGGTATATTATAATGGCATGTTAGCATTATGCTGAGCTTTGAGTATAGGCAAAAAAATGGGATTCAAACGTTTCCTTACACTTTTCCGTTTACGTAGGCTGTGAAATATTAAAATAGATGCCACGAATGCGGAATATACTTATAAACTCACCATGGTGAATTATATATTTTCGGAAAAATAGTGGGAGCGAGTCTACTCTTATTTCTGAACAAACTAATTTTAGGTTTGGCGGTCATACGCTTAACGTTGTATACACCGAATACACAAGACTGGCATAATATACATCTTATAATATAACTATATCAAATAGTATCTGACGACTTTGCCAAAACTCCAATTCAAAATGTATGAGTATGTTAGATATTGGTTTATAAAAAAGACTTAAACATAACACGTACCTTTCTTGCTTCCTTTGGATACTAGAGGCAGGAAATCTTTGCTGGTGTAAAAGCCCATTTCTTGGTTGAGCCCTTTGAAAATGGGTATACTCTTAGGTTCCGGTAGACCAATCCCGAGAAACACAGCTGAATGACCGTCGTCTAGAAGACCCTAAAAATACGATGGGCAGAATTTTTATGGTGTATAAAGCTATACAGGTGACTGGAAGAACGGGCCTTAATATGAATAATTTATTTTTCCTCTGCTCATAACTCAGGCACTTACGTTGACAGTGATGTCTTGCGTGGACAATTTTCTGCCGGTGACGAACTTGACTCCAAGGTTCTTTACGAGGTCCACTTCAAACTGCACGACATCGTACGGAAGACGATATTGAGGGATCTCAGCTGAACTAAAGGAAAGGAAATAATGATGACTTATTTTCAGTGTAGAAATTTACACTATAGCATAGCCTCTATGAAGTACAAACTTAATATATTTCAACACATAATTACAGTAATAAATCAGATGACAAATGAAAAATAAATTTGGAGTTAAACAGTGTAACGTAGTAATTAATATAATTTTTGGGATCTAAATAACATCATATTTTTTATTAGGAAAGTATTTCGTGATTTTAGGCCTGGTTTGGACAAAAGCTTAATACGCTCAGGTTCAGTATATTCCCTTATAGTTTAATTCATTTATGTGTTCATAAAGCATTCAAAGAGGTAAAATCACTTTAAACATAAAAATTCATTAACAAAAACAAGTTCCAGCGTTACCTCAATCCACCCAAATATTTCTCTTTCTCATAAACAGTAATGTTCTTGTACCCCAGCCTGGCTAAGAAACACGCACAACTAATACTGGCGGGCCCGCCGCCGACCAGCGCGATCTTCTGTTCACCACCTTTGGGCAGAGGCTTGGTGCTTGGGTCCAAGGTTTGTGGGATGCCCATTTTCATGAACACCTGGAAACGAACTGAACTTTAGTTGGTCACATTGACATAATTTTGGGGTCACGTTGTATTATAATCAACTCATTACTGTCCCACTGCTGGACACGGCCTTTTGTCACGATTAGAAAGGTTAAGACTTAGTCCAATGATATTATACCATAGTTAAGTTACGTCCATATTAAATGGCGCGCATAATTCAGTCTCGCTGTATGTAGGTATAAAACTGCACATCTATGCTGTAAGAAAGAAGATACAAAAACTAAGAGAGTAAAAGAGATAGCTGCATCATCTAAAATGACAACACGTGTACTCGATGTCTCTGTCGCACCTGTGATAGAATATATGTGTTGTCTCTTTTCTTTGCTTGTCCTGTGTTTTCTTATATTATTCTATAAATGATTTCAATAATATTTTTACTCAAATATTTTTTTAAAGTTTGTTACCGACGTGTGGTATCAGATCCCTTGTTCTTTATCAATTTTTGCTTGATAGTTTGTGCATTTTCTATATACGCATAACGGCGTAATTAATTAAAACAATACAGATTGTGACAGTGTGTGCTCGTTGTCCTGTCTTGGACGACTGATTGCGAGGTGCTACAATTGGGGGACTTTTGATTCTTACTTTTGACGCGTATGTAACATATCTACTTGTTTTAATAATATAATATCATTGACTTAGTCCACCACGCTCGCCTAGTGCGAGTTGGCGGACTACACACACCATTGAGAACATTTTGGACCCTCTCAGGTGTACCGGTTTCCTCACGATGTTTTCCTTCACCGTTCGTGGTTCGTGGTCACGTTTAGCTACACTTATTTAATTTTAAACATATTTTTCAAAACTGGGTATTATCATCTAAATTATAGATCTAACCAGACCGTCCAACTATCAGTGTTATACATAATATGAAAGTGTTAAGGATGATAATTACTACTGCGAATATTTGTACCAAATTTTTCGTAATATATTTTTATTATTGTTTATTGCAAGAAATATCGCGCAGAAAATCACCACTTCTGTCTCTAGTTTAAGAGGCAGAGTTTAATAATTATTTTGTACAGATTTCTGCAGCATATCCTTGATAACACTTCTACCTGATCTAATATTACCAGAATTTATCAAAATCTTCTGTAGTTATGAACCTAAGTCTGTAACTTTGTCAAATAGGTAATTAAAATCTTACAAATTGACAACCAGATAAGCTCGGTGGACGACTGCTCGTCTTTTAGTGCCTTGAAATACTTGTTCCGAGTCTGGGTGTTTGTACAAGCGAGATTATGTACCATCATCATCATTTCGGCCAAATAAACTCCACTGCTGGACACAAGCCTCCCCCAAATATCACCACAACGACCGATATGGGTGTGCTGTGTGCTCACTGGGGGGTCTTGCCATAATCGCCACGCTTGGCACACGGGTTGGCGATCGCAGTTGAGTTGTTAATGTACTCGAAGGACGCTGCTGCCCATCCCCCGGTTAATCCCTTAGTCGACTTTTACGACACCCACGGGATGAAATGGGGTGGTGGCATTCTGAGCCGGCACCACACGGCAAGTTATGTACCATGATACAGAAATATTGCTTGCGTGCAGTATAGTTTAAAAAGAATATACCGACAGATACACTGAAGAACTTACATCAACAGCAAAATGCTGTAGCCCACCAATGTTGATAGCGCCTTCTTCACTAGCGTGCAAGTTACAGCCTCCCACACAGAGGTCGCTGGTGGGACACACCATTCCGCACGTCAGCCCTAGGGGGTTATCCGATAGAATCGCCTTGGCCGCTCCATAGTAGTTCTGTGAAGAAATGTCAAGTCATTTATTACGATGTAGTATGATTTATGAAGCTTTATTAACCACTCTTCTATAGTCTACATTGACTATAGAAGTCAATAAAGGTATCGGCTCAGGTCAGGCAAAGGATCTAATGGGGTTCTCCGGGTTTTGTAAGAACAATGTCGTTTGGATTACGTCCGATAAATAACCAAATATCGTTATGACCGGAGTTAGTCAGGACTTCTAGCGCCTACTTACCGCGCTACGATGAAGGAGACGAGAAGAGCCTTCTCGCCTTCTTCATCGTGGCGGGCTAAGAATAATACATAATTTATCTTAGTTATCGTAAGCGATTGTGTTCTGGGTCATATTCTTTTCTTTTTCATTTGGTTAACCTTGCGTGAGACTTATTCAAGCCTACCAAAGGCCTCCGACTTGGCTTTACGACTGCTGTTCATTGACAACCGACGATTTCACGCACCCTCCGAAGCACGGAGATGCACAGTTCAAATACCACTATACAGTCACCCATCCATAGACTGACCGGGCAAGGCGTCGATTAACCTTGCCGATCGTTTATCGATCAGTGCAACTGGCTCTGAGCACAGCTGAGTGGGGGTTACATACAACCAGAGGGCGGATCCAGGATTTTAACCTGGGGGGCGCTCGGGTATCATTTTTTATTTTTTTATTTTATAGTTGTCCAGTGGAAGTTCTACATGCAACTTCCTTCACCCTGGAGACGGGCGAAGGGGTATACCGGACTCCTACCGGCACCGAAGGTAAGATCACACTGAACGCCCATTGGTGCCTCGCCTTTAGGCACATCACGGAGGGGATAACTTTAAAGCGGTCACCCCCTCTAGCGGAGGGAAGGCGACTGTAAAATGGTCGCCCCCTGGGGTATGGCCCCCTGAGCCCCCTGGATCCACCCTTGTGCCAGTGTATTAACCAAAAACCAAGGCATAGCATCTGTAGCGTCATAGCCTTATGTCGAAAACGTATAGTAAAAACAACATTGCCGATGTCGCAGCTAGACAGCTCAGCGGTCAGCGGTGCATGTCGCATAAAAAGCGAAGTTTTAACCCACAAACCTTAGTAGCGATGCTTGTAATAAAACTCTTGACATCTATCTGCGTGGGGCAGGACTTCTGGCAGGGCGCGTCCGCGCACTTGAGGCATCGCGCCGCCTCCTTCAATGCCCCTCGCTCGGATAATGTAGTGTGCTTGATGTCGTCGAAGTTCTTTTCAAGAGTTGGACAGGCCTGGAACAAATACATTGTTTCATATCAGGTCCCCCGGATCTGGAAGCTCTTTACAAATTGTATGTTGATTCGCCGATCTAAGCGGGGGAGGGGAGAATATTGTATGCCCGGCAAGTGGAAGGTGTGTAATGGCCGAGATAACCATAGAGAGATACCAAACCCGGTGAAACGGTGACCTGTAACCCGCAATGGTGAAACCGGACCAGCTAAATAGCGTAGTAGCAGAATCCGCGCTTCAGTGCGAATGCTGGCGAGTTCGATTCCCACATTGGGACTAATATTTATAATACTGCCTACGGATATTCGCACCGTCTATGTTTGTGCATGTGAAATTCCAGTCTGGAAGTGCAAGGCATATAGATTTTTTTGATGCGGGTATCGTTATTAATAACATCATAAATCATAGTCGACACATTACCTGTGATCACGCTGAGCAATCAGGTCGGAACCTAACTCAAATAGATAAGACAAGAATGTGTTGAATCTAACATCGAAAAAATTCACGTGTCATGCATTATAGTAAAAACAATGAAACAAGATATTTGCGATAATCCGGGAAATACCTTGAGACCTGTTTATCTGACGCTTATTCTCTCGCAGCCGAATATCTGATTTGATTACTTATATCAAGGCTACACATGTGCCCACGGATAATAAAAAAACGCCTGTTAAATCTAGCTAACACATTTTGGCGCAACTGTTTTTGAAGGATACCCCTGACTGAACATATCAAGTATTCTCACAACAATTTCCTGACGTACCTACAGCTTCCAATTTGAGAATATAGAGAGAGCGTGAAGTTAATAAGTTCTCGTTTACGAGAATCTAGAGGTTCTGCTCCTAAACATTTGTTTTGAGACTGAAACCTTTGTTGATTAAAATTGAGTAGCCCCACAACAATAAACATTATCGCAAAATACTCAATACAGAGAATGAACAAGCAATTATTGCCACGCAGTGGCCTGTTCGCGATTCCAGATCATTAGTTCCAGGGTTTCCGCCTATTTTTCCTTAATTCATTGGTGTCTTAGAGCTAGCGCGCACGGGTGACTTTAGTCACCGTGACAATTTTGTCACTATGGATATGTATGGAAATGTCACGTCACGTCGTAACGTGCGGGCACCTCATAAGGAGTTCAAAGGACTTGATAAGACTCATTCATTTTTATTTCCTTCTTTAAAAAAAAACGTTGCCCCACACAAGGATTTCTCCTGTGTCGTGGGTGCGTTTATAGACGTGAAATCCACATACAATACACCCTGACCCGGAACAACTACATGCAGATCATACAAATATTTGTTCCGTGCGGGAATCGAACCCACGACCCGGAGCGCAGCAGCCGAATTTACCAGCCACTGCACCAACCGTGCCGTCAATTGACAAAATTGTCACGGTGGCAAAAGTCACCCGTGCGCGCTAAGCCTTAGATTAACAAAGACAGTAAATAGGTATAACATTGAAAAAGTTGAGCGGGATATGGCAAGATCGGAGCCTCAAAGCCGTCCCAATCGCTTATACCACACTCACACTAAACCACAGAGAACGCGTAATTAAATAAATGACAATTAATTTACCTGTGCTTTTCTTAAAATATTTCACGTATTCCCGATACGTTGAACTCAATTCTGTTCCAAATAAAAATACAATGCTACAAATATACTCACTGTACATTTTCTATCGCTGTTTCTCTTCCAATGCTGCTTGTTCTTCTTAGTTTGGGCTGAAGGAACCAAGTTTGTGTAAGGCTTTACAGTTGGATTAAGCCTCAACAAGTTCTGAAATGAAAGATAAGGAGCTTTTAATGGCAATCTTTTGTTTTTTTTTGTGGTTTACTACGCAAATGGAGTATGTACATAAATATTGACCTTGATCTTTTACAATACGTTGGTAATATAAAATACTTTACGCATGTCTTGGTATCTATTGCAAAGGATAACCTTTAACATTTAGTTATTACAATCTTGGCCTAACTACTAAGTAAATGGTGAATTGCTAATAAATTATATTGTTCCTAAAAATTACTACGTATGGATACCAATTAAGACCTTGTTGTCGGTTCAGTAGGTAAAGTATAGAAAGAAAAGATTTAAAAGCCTTTTATTATGGAATAGAATTTAAAAATAAAAGCCTTAGTGCTGGCCATTGAGATATAATGTACTACGTACGTGCTGGCCTGACATTTCGTGCGCCGAGTTTCTTGGCTTATTAACTGATAATTAGTAGATATATAGTATTATATAATTAGTTATTTTTCATAGTAATATGACGTAATTGGTAACTTTAACGTAAATATTATTTTACGCTTCATCGTAAAATAAAATGCTAAATTGTTTTAGAATGTGCAAAGCCTTTTCTAAATTACTAATATTCTACAACTAAGTTGCTTTTGCTAAGTTTTAAGCTTCTAGGTCTAGACGTTACCGAGATAATCCACCATGACACAGAAGAGTGGCAAATACTCCACGGTGCCTTTGTTTAAATGTGTTGTTTCCTTATTTTCGTAATCGAATGGACCGTAATCGATCGGTACAGGCAGAAAATGAGGAATGCGTTTACTTTTCATTCTATAGATGTATGTAGGTATGTGTAGAATAGCAAAGCTACTATGGTATTGGTAGTCAATCGGAATTATACGCAGTCATCAAACATAAAATCCGAATAACTACATCTCGAAAGCACGCCACGACGACCGTAGTTAGCACGAGTAAACCTTACCTGAATGGATAGACCACCAAGTCCATACTCATAGTCAGAGCGTTCTTAAGTTTGAATTAACGTTCATTCATAAATCGCATATCTACAAACACCCAGACCAGAAAGTGTGTTTAGATCATACAAATATTTGTTCCGTGTGGTGATCGAACCTACGACACACAGAAAGCCAGTTACTTAGCCACAGCACTCTTAAATGAATATACCTCTCTGCACCAACCATGCCGTCACATTTGCAATCTGATGCTGCGGGTCCCGATGTGGGCCAGTAAGCGATGTACTTATGACACCACATACAGATTTTCAAGGGAGCACAAAACGTTATACTACCTACTTGAAGTTCTTTCAACTCAATTAAGAGTTAAGATATACGACTATAAAAACAATTGTGTATTATTGAGCCGCTATACGAGTAATTACTGAGAAGATTAGACGCCTACTGTTATACAAGAAGCAATGGATGTAAACAGCTATACTGTAAAAATTACAAAGCATAAAATGTTACGTGCTGTTGAAAATTGGAACCAGTCACGTACCTACCTACATAAATTACGCGTTTATGATTATTTCCACAATGAGGTAATTAACTTTTAAACTAGCTGGTAATAGGTATATTTGTGTTTATTATATTATGTTAATTAATATAAGTATGTAAATCATATTTTTGTTATATAAGCAGGTACCTATTATGAACAGGTACATATTTTTATTGTCCTGTGCAAGTGATTTATATGACGTTACCCATCTACTATTATATTATCAATAATTGAAGTGGTGGGGGCAACAAGTTTACCTTAGCAAAACGATTGCTTTGCGATATTATCCACACAGCTATTTATTCAGGTGTTTTATAAGATTTGAGACCAAAACATTAGTATTTTATTTAATAAACAGTTACCAACCTCAATATCTGGTAGTTCCTTGCTCAAAAGAACTTTCGCCATTGTTTTTTAATAATTAAACTGTTCTAAATATAAAATTGGTAGCACGTTTTTATTTATTAATTTGTCTACAACACAGACGTAGGGGACTGCTCACTGGCAGCGCCACACAAACGACTGATTACAAACGTCTTGTGAATCGCTATCTTTATTAGCATCCAGTTTACGCTGATCTTTAATTTTCAACTCAATTCTTGTTGTTGTTGCAGCGTAAGTAGTTGGACTTGAAAGGGGACGGGAAGGTCAACTTAAATCTAATTTATTAACCTACAATACTGAAGTCTCTATAATAATAATCACTGATAATTTAATAGCCCTAGACATGACTGTAGGTATTCCTCATGTTTTGTAATATTCTCAAGATTTTCTGTAAGTTTTAAAATAATCCATGCAATTAGGACGCCTATAAGTGTTCGTACATATACTATTACGTCACACTTAAACATGGGTTGTGGGTTCAAACGAGTGTGCCAAAATATGACTACTGTGACGTCACATTAGGAGGGTATTCAATGGGTCACAAAATGTGAATGGTAGGAACTGTATCAAAAAGAACTTAATTTGTGTGACGTAATAAATGACGTTCTAATGTGAACAAAGAACGATAACTACGTATATTATTATGTAGGAAT
Organism: Diloba caeruleocephala; assembly: GCA_947459985.1. NCBI lineage: Eukaryota > Metazoa > Arthropoda > Insecta > Lepidoptera > Noctuidae > Diloba > Diloba caeruleocephala. The sequence continues at coordinate 6,896,478 of OX381613.1, forward strand.
TGTTTACACGACCTTGAATTCAGTTGAAAATGTTGCATTTAGCCACTTTACGATGTAACTAGCCTCTGGTTGTGTTCGCGCCTATCATACGTTCGACGAACGCGCACGTTTGGGAAGCACTGACTGTGGGTATTATGGTAGGGTACTATGGTATGGTCGGAACTTTTATAGGGCTTCTCTGTGTACATGTGGCTGCTTAACCAGACCGCCCCCTGCGTGACTCGAACCTCGAATTAGGGTGTTGCTGAACAAAGGGCTCCCTCATAGATTTCCACGACGACGACAGCTGGATCGGTATGATTTAAATATATATATATTTTTTTGAAAACACTTTGCCCCACACTGGGATTTCTCCTGTATCGTGGGTGCGTTTACAGACATGAATTCCACACACAATACACCCAGACCCGGAACAACTATCTGCAAATCATACACATATTTGTTCCGTGTGGGAATCGAACCCACGACCGACTGTATCAGCTACTGCACCAACCGTGCCGTCGTATTTAAGACTACAGGCTCGGCATGGGCCGGTACATACTTGAACGGGATGGCGTCGCGGCGACAGGCCTCCACGACATCGGTGAGGGGTCGGAACTTGTATTGTACTCCGTTATCCGTTATATATATACTAATCACAAGCGGTAATGAGTCATAAAGTAACGATTTACAATGCCATACTTTCTTCAGCAGTAGTTGATATATGTTACCAAGAGTACGCAATATTTATCTATATATGACGACAACGCAATATTTATCATATTTACGATTACGTATAAGGTCAAACAAATTTATTAACATTTGTTTAAGACTACATATCTGCCCCCAAATATAGATACTATTATTATAGGAATCTTGTCGCCAGTTCTCGTGTTGCCATATACACAAATAAAACACATTATTTGAACAGTTAATATAAATATATTTTGAATTATTCAGAGGCTTTACAATATTTGGAAGAATTACTCGACGTCGTTATCTATCATATTATCAATCGAATTATAGACAGCGATATCTATACATATATAATTTTGTATAAAAATAATATTATACAAGCTGTTATCTTTTATGAAAGCAAAATGCAATACATGGCAAAGTGACTACAACTCCAACAATACATTAACAAGACGATAAAATAACACCAATTTTTTCGTGTCTACAGACATACATTAAAAATTATAAACGGAAATTTGGACTACCACACTAAAATTATTAAACAGGTTATGATCTATTTTTTTTTATTAATCGGCAGAAGTATTTTAAGGAATCATGTTATAATATATATTATTATCTGCTAATAAGCCGACATATTGTGATGGCCATAATATCGGCTTTATTGATTTTAATTATCAACGTTTATTTTATGATCAGTTACCTTCTTAACAAAATAACACTATTGGATCTGTTTCTAATTTTAAAAAATACAAATTCTGCTTCATATTTCTTCTCACTGCTGCCTCAACAGGTAAACTGTTATCAACCTATTATTTAAATTATATATTTTATAACTAGACATAATATAGTTAGTCCATTTAACCATAAGAATACATAAAAGAAAGTGAAATTTTAAATTTTGTATTACCGTACCAGTCTATACGCACTTACATTGTGAAAGAATGCATCTAGTATAAAATGGAACATAAACCGAAAATGGCGCGTCTGAATTTTATTTTGTATTTAACATTCTATTACCGTTATTTACATGCTGATTCTTCTAAATATTTGCATCTGAACAATACATACATTAAAATCTTACTCCTAGGTATGTTTTGTGCAATTGTTCGAGCTTTATTGATTATAAACAGAATTAGAAAGTCATTGTTGCGATAACTTTTTAAAACAAAACACTATGGCATTTAATTTTAACGGCATGTCGTGTTGAGTTAGAAGCAACAACAATTGCACACTTAAATTCAAACTTACGTGTACTGTTTTCCTTATTATAACATTTATATTTTAGGAGTGGATTTAGACAGTAATTAACTTAGTGCCATTTTATTTACTAAAAAAGCAATCTGTAGTATAAGTATAAAGTAGAAAAGCGTCTCATTTCAAGAGGCCGTGTTAAAATGTCTATACAGTCAATTAGAGCCTAAACCCGTTTATCACATTTCTTGCGAAAAATGCCTCCTGACAATAGTGCGACCGAATTGTGATGGCTGGGGAGCGAGACGTTGTAGGACAGAATCATGCCCATCGCAACTCGGTCGGTTAATGCTAAAAATAGTTGTGCGGTTCTTCACTATAGCCGTTAGACTAAATATTTGCGATACATATTTATAAGTGTATATTTACTTTATTTCGGTTAAACCCGACTGATGGCTAACCTGACTGAAGCCCTCGAACGTCGGGCGTATTTGAAACATACATTTATTATAAAACGATATATATTATTTATACACTTACAAACATGAATGAGTTATTACATAAAAAATCTTGTTGCTTATTGAAAACTGCGCTTGACAATAGCTTTGTGATTTTAATTTATAACAAATGTTTAAATTGATTTCCCATTTGTTTAATTTTTTTCTGTTTATGTGAGTCAACATTATAAAAGTTACCTTATAAATATAGAAACTAAGTCCAAAGTCGTTAATCTTTTGACAAGTTTATTGCTTCTATGACATATAGGTTTAAAATCACAAAACATCGTCGCCCAATACGAAGGCGTCACGATAGCATAGCTACACTTTACCAACGATATGTATCTATGTATTGACCATTCACGCGGGAGCTTGTAAACACTTGCTAGCTTGTAAGCGAAATAATACGCCGCGAAAACATCGGAATACGCAGATGAAAATGCGTATGAGAGGCGTACTATGGACTAAACGACTTCAAAATTTAGTATCCGACTCCAGTCAAAGGCGACTTCACTATGACTCACTTGGTATATCTGAATAATAGTAAATGTAGGTATGTGCTTGGGTCTTATCTTTTGTACAGTACAAAGGTTCTTATTAAACATATTTAACCTACAAATCACATTGAAGTCAATTTATCATGGAATCTGCGTAATAGCGTTTAAAATAAAATATAGTTTACTATATAAAGCGGTACATATTACTTTTTAATTAAATATACAATGAATACGAAACTTTAATGATTAACCATTTTCTTAGGAACAAATGCTGTACTTATGCGCCACTAGTTGTAGCCGACTTCATAATTCGTCAACAAATTTAAACCTTAACACATTGGAAATAAAGACGACAAAGTATGCGAGTATGTGTCGGCTGTAGACATTGATTATACAACAATGTTGAAACAAATAAAAAGCAATAATAAATCGAAAAATATAATCTCTGGCAAACAAATTTCAACAATTCCTTTTTTAATCACCATTTTTAATCGAAAGTGGTGAGGTTTAAACAATTTGTACCCAATATATATCATTTAATGTAGGAATGTAAACACATTTTCGGTATAGCGATGGTCTGGTTATGATAAAGCACCCAAATATGAGTTATACTCGGATTACCTAGCAGTCACTGACAGACGGTGGTATGACTACATTCTATTGTGGCTGGAGGTGGCTAGTTTATAGGTATTATTATGATAGATTGCTGAGATATTATAATAGACAAACTGACAATTTATAATGAACAAAGAAACCACGGCGGAGCAGCTAAGTTTGAAAAACGAATGCCATGACATCTATTGCCAAACTTCTCTGCAAACTTTAGGCAAAGGTCAACCTTTGTGCAGCCTTTACTAACTGCCAGTGACGGTGAATATCCAGTCAATATAAAAAGCGAAATACATTAAACGGACCTCACTCACACCAACCCACGTTACATATTAATTAATAATGCGTACATTAACAGTAAAAATTAACATCTATGTATGCATTTATTGCAGTCCATTCAACATTACAGCGCTTGTGTTCTGTATGCACATTTATACTGATGTTGGTGCGCTCTATTGTAAGCTATGCTGTATACACTGGCATCGACGTTATCTGTAAACAAAAACATACAGACATTAATATTATTTACGGCAGCACGGTTGGTGCAGTGGCTGATACAGTCGGCTGCTGCGGTCCGGGTCGTGGGTTTGATTCCCGCACGGAACAAATATTTGTATGATGTGCAGGTAGTTGTTCCACGTCTGTGTGTATTGTGTGTGGAATTCATGTCTATAAAAGCACTCACGACACAGGAAAAATCCTAGTGTGGGGTAACGTTTTTTAAATAAATATAAAATATAAATATAAAGCTAATAAAATTAAATTTCGTTATTCAGTGACATAATCAAGATATATCGTGCTCACACACATTAGTGAACAGACCAAATGACGTTCAAGAAAAACAAAACACCAACTTTAGTTTGATAATAGTCTACAAAAATGACCTTATATTATGTCAGTCAATTGTTCATTGGAATGTCCTCTTGCCATTGGTCTATTTTTTATACCATATATGTACAATGGAAAGTTGTTGGAAATAATTTAGACCGAGTGAATCTTGTAAATTTTTCCGGTAATAATAGAGCACTCCTCGCTTCGCGTTTGTGGTGTGCAATATTTGATTTTCACAAACGTTGGTAAGAGTGGTATGCCATTCACCAATTTCTTAGATCAAAGAAACTGGAGGATATCATCAAATTTGTTGCTTTGTTTTTATTTGATCAAAGATTTCAATATTTTCGATCAATCACAACTAAATGAGTATAAAAGTAATATTTTGATTAGTATAAAAGCACCCAATGCTTTCATAACAGAAGACACCAAGTTTATAAAATATAAAATAATGTGTTTAGAATTGAATTGAATATCATCATCATCATCATCATCATATCAGCCAAAAGACGTCCACTGCTGAACAAAGGCCTCCCCCACAGATTTCCACAACAAGCGGTCACATGCCGCCCGCATCCACGACTCCCAGCGACCTTCACCAGGTCGTCTGTCCACCTAGTTGGAGGTCGTCCCACACTGCGCTTTCCGGTGTACAAAACTTAGTCTCACCAAAGTGAAATAACGCACCTTATCTCAAAAAGCCGCAACAAGCCTTACAGCAGCGCACACTTCCGCCGCGGTTTGATCGGTTGCACGGGACAGAGAACTGCACGAATCGCCTCGTCGAACACAGTCTTCAGACCTTTCTGCGTCAGCGCCGAGCACTCCAGGTACTTAACTGCGCTGATCTCTTTAGACATACCAAGGCCCTGGAAGGAAAATAATTTTAAATAAGTTTATATGTACACAGCCGTTTCATTAAGTTTAATCCAAGTAAAAATATCACTAGTTCGTCGTTGTTGCTATGTTTCGAAACACGAAACATATAAAACAAATTACGCTGTAACCTAGAAATTAAATTAGTTTATAGCCCGCGAATGATTTCGTAGATCCATAACTTTCCATTCTAAGATTTGTTGTTTTTTTTTAATCACGACCACGACGCACCTAAGACCTTAACATCGACTGCTGACATGGGCCTCCCAATGATCACTAATATCATTATCTTACAGATCACAATAATGTGGGATATTGCCATTGCCACCACGCTTGGCACGCAGATAGGCGATCGCAATGTTGTTATTAGTACAAGGGAGGATGCTGCTGCCCATCCCCTTGATATCAATCCTTAGTCGACTTTTAGAACACCCATGGATGGAGAGGGGTGATCTATTCTTTACCGGGAATCAAATGGAAGATTATTCAGGAAGGATTATGATCGTTATATCGAAATTACATATCGTCGATCTCTAGCTTCGACTTACAATTTTTTATAAATATTCTTCATGATCTACATAATCTGCACTATAGCCACCATTCCGCTTATTGTAATGTTTCCAGGACGCCTTATAAAATATAAACGAACATTTGTAATATCCTGGCTGCGAGCGACGCTGCAGCACTTCCCACTTAGGATATAACAAAGGCGCAACGTGAAATACATTGATAGTCTCGCAATCATTTCCTGGCTTCACAATTATGTTCAACTTGCATTATACTTGCACTGATTTTCGTTGCTATAGATACCGAGTTATTTTTATTCGGAGTTGTAACGAGTCGAGCGAATCATTCACCAGGTGGTTAACTTCACGCCTGCCTATACACATTGTAATGCTACCCAGAACAAGTCCTCCGTGGCGCCACACTGCGCTCGTCACCTCGAGACATTAGTTCGACGCCCCCGAGGAACCAAATCGTAAAGTGATATTACGACAGTTTTAATATTTTTTTAATTTTCGGCATCTATGAGTATTGACTCATAAGTAAGTGATCTCGTAAGTGATATTACGACAATTTTAATGTTATTTTTCATTTTCGGTATCTATGAGTATTGACTCATAAGTAAGTGATCTCGTAAGTGATATTACGACAATTTTAATGTTATTTTTCATTTTCGGTATCTATGAGTATTGACTCATAAGTAAGTGATCTCGTAAGTGATATTACGACAATTTTAATATTTTTTTAATTTTCGGCATCTATGAGTATTGACTCATAAGTAAGTGATCTCGTAAGTGATATTACGACAGTTTTGATGTTGTTTTTTATTGTTATTAAAAAACATTAAAACTGTCGTAATATCACTTTACGATTTTGTTCCTCGGGGGCATCGAGTTGTTTAGCCTCTTATGCCCAGTAATTTCACTAGCTACTGTGTGTGTACAGTGTTCTACCGAAACACAGTAATGTTTCAATATTACTGCTTGGCAGCAGAATATCTATCTAGCACTGCGGTGGTATCTACATTTTTTTACCTTGGTAAGGACGGAAGGGCATGCCAGCCTCTCTTACCGGCTAAAACCCTACTGTGTCCGTCGTCTTACCTCTAGCCGGGGGTGAGGTATACGCTTTACCTGCATTAGACCGCGCCCCCAGCAGGTATCGGCTCGTCACTGTTTGACGGGCCCTGTCTCTATGCGACCTGGCTGGCCGCAACCTATCTTCAGAGGCGCGCGCAGAACACACGCGCCGCCGTCTTGGGCCTGATCTGTTCGGGTGACGAACTGCCCTTGGTTCGTCGCCCGCAGGCCGCTTCTCATGGTGGTCGGAGATCGTTCAGCACCCTCCTGCGCCCGGTGCGTTTTCTGCAGCGGAGATCAGAGGTGGTCTCCTCCCGTCCCCGCTCTGCCGCCTCCTTTGCTTGCATGGCGTCCTCGCAAAAGGAGGCGACGGCATCCCACGCGCTCTCGCTCCGGACGATGGACTGAACCACAACCGGAAAGCGAGAGGTCACTCCCTTTGACCGCTGCGACGAGATCACGGCGCCGCGTTGCCCTAGCTGGGCTCTCCTCCAGCGTGTGCTGCGCCGTGTCCTCCCGGCAATCTCACTCTCTCGTTGGTATCTACCTAGCCGGTATGTTGCAAAAAGACACCTACCACCAGTAATAAACAATAGAAAATAGTAATTTTACCGATAGATCTTGTTTTGAGAGCTCTACTGGTAATTTTAAATAATTATATGCAGATACCTATTATAGGATAGGGTACATTTTCCGCCGCTGTATTTAACCAAGCTCCATGTTTTTTGTTACTATGCACATTATCTCTATCTTGAGTACAGTTTACAACATACATCACAGAATCCGTGACACGTATTGCAGAAGTTAATTGCTTAGACACTGCCCCAACCAATTTCGATTTAAGCTACACTAATATATAAACGTTTTATTATTTATTTCGCTTATAGTTGGCACAAACTTTCACGTGTTACTTTCCCGCTCTAAAAATGAGCTATGTTTATTTAAATAGATAAATTGCTACCTGCGTGTAAGTGATAGGAGCGAGTTTCTTGTCCTTCAGCTTCTCAATGGTGTCCTTGTCTTCGCGGAGATCGAGCTTGGTGCCGACCAGGATGATGGGCGTCGATGGGCAGTGATGCCGGACCTCCGGGAACCACTGCAAAGAACATGAGACAGGATCGTTACAAAATCTTACTACAAAAATATCGCCGGAGCTACAGCGAAACCTGTCTTCCGCCAGCATCAGCGGAAACCAGCTAAGCTACACCCAGTACATACGCTTATTGTAACTGTGCCTCTCTGAAGTTAGCCGCACCTGCGCGAACGTTACCGATTGGTGACTGTTTCCATAAGCGCTCGGCTTCCGCCTACCCCGCAAATCATTTAGACCTAAAAATCAACTACTGCGCAGCCACTTGTTGCGTACTTCAGACTCGAATAGTTATTAGTATTACTTAGAAGTGGGTAATACAGCTTTTTGCGTGAATCGAAGCGAAATCTGATAGTGTTTTAAAAGTATTTGTATTTTCTATAACTATAAAATGGACATACCATCCTTTAGATAGTTAATGAAAATACATAGTGTCATACAAATTCTTATCAAATGGTAAATGGCAATGGTGGTTTTCGTGACGGTTTATCCAATTGGTTCGAAATAAATGTTATAAGGTATATTAATAACTTCACGTTCGCTAAAAACGTGAAAACAATAACTAGATACAACATAATTGTCATGAGTTCGTTTCGATAACTATTTATATTTGCAATGCGCGCGTCGCGTATACCTTATCCGATCCGAGCACCACTATTACATAAGGTTTTAACCCAATAAATTGTTTCATCATCCGTAATTTTTTTAAGAGACCTATTCATAGTTTTAGATGTTAGATGCGATACATAGTTTCAATAACTGTTTAGGGTTTGTAACATCCACTTTTAATACCGCTACAGACACCCAAAGTATGAAACCTGCCAACGATAATAGTATTAGTAATCCAGTACACGGTTTATATTAACAGTAGTAACATTATAATATTTTCTTCGTTCGAACTAAAAACTCAAAATGATGCTCTCGTAGGACTGCCAGGACGGCAATTGGAATCGAAAGTTGTACCATAACTAATCCAAAACTTTAAACTTTAATCAATAAATTAATTAAATCAGACTCTTTTACATTTAGTGCTTAGAAACTTTTACTTTTAATTTTTATTTACCCGTGTGGTATCCGGATTAAGAATATACCACCATTCCATCACCTCCCGTGGATGTCGTAAAAGGCAACTAAGGGACTCTAAACCAGTGGGATGGGCAGCAGCGTCCCTTCTGCTCTCACCAACCCGCCTGCCAATCGCGGTGAGTAGTGGCAATTTCCCCCTAAAATGACGACGCATGTAACCGGTTGACTTATGGGGAGGCTTTTGTTTAACAGTGGACGTTTTTAGCTGAGATTTTGATTATGAGATATTTATTCAAAAACAAAAATAAAATGCAAAAGATTACGATTCTATGGACAGATAAATCAACATCCTAATGTCACTTTTGTTTGTCCATTCCAATTTTTTCTTGGGTTTTTTTAATAACTCCTCTTTTCACTTTCATTATTATGTAATTCTATGCATGTCAATTTATATTTCGCATAGTATATGTAATAGTGTATTCATATCTACCTACCTACTCTAATTATATTTCAAAAACCGGGAAAAATTACTTAATGACCTGGACACGGGGTCACAACGCTTCAAACCGGGACATGTCCCGGTGTACCGAGACGTATGGCAGCTCTATGCTGGCGATGTCTAGTTAAGTATTTGTATATTTGCTTGCACGTTGTTGAACACCTTGACCTACCTGAGGCTATAATAGCTGTGTTGCTAATATCTATACCAATAAATAAAATTGAATTATCTGTTTGACATGTCAAAATCACAGCTTTTTACTAAATGCATATGAAAACATATACGGGACCTTAAACAAAAATAAACATTTTTTTTACATTTTTGTCTGCCTGTCTGTTTGTTCCAGCTAATCTCAGAAATGGGTGGACCGATTTTGCCATGACTTTCACTGACAGATAGCTGCTATTGTAAGGAGTAACTTAGGCTACTTTTATTTTAGAAATATAATTAGGGTTACTCTAAATTATTTATAAATAACCAAATTTCTTTTAAAATACACGGCGGGTGAAACCGCGGTACCCAGCTAGTATTAGATAATTACGAAAAGTTCAAACATTTTACCTTGCCGTCACCGAAGTGCACACTTTAAATGGGACATCTCCGTTCGTTATAAAATTTACAATATATAATCTATTTATATTAACAAGTAAACGCCGAAAATTTAAGTACCTTTTTAAATATTTATTTTAAAAGTCCCCTACTTTTGAATTAAACGTGTAGAATTAAAAAGGTCCTGTGCCATAGATGGGCACAAAAAACATCATGTGTGTCCTTTGCCGTTAAGACAGATAAAATAAAGTAAATAAGACACATGATTTTTCTAATGAAAGCATTTTAGTTACGATAGGATGTTATGCTTACTTCAAGAGTACAAACCTTTCACAAGGAACAATTCCTTTAGTCTTCTTATTTATTATGTTAAAATACCACACACTGTTTCTACTAGGTAATTAAATCAGAGCAAATCTTGATAACCATTAAAATATAACACTGAAAATTCAAGGTCGTCATGACGGCAAATGTCAAAGTTCGAAATCTACAAACGCACAGCACATGACATTGCCCTACATGCGTATGAGACGAGATGATTCCGCAAGCCTCGTAATCACACGAGAATATTCTCTCTCTCGGTCTCTCCGTAGCGGTCATATCGCGTCATTGCTCCCTGTACACGCTTTATTACACGACGGAAACTGCAATGTTTAGATAAACGACCTTACTCACTATATAATGGCATGATGGACAGTTGACGCATGAAATTTTTTTTGGAGCGAAATCTTGTGTTGTTATTAGGGCATCTGGCTTATAACAACTCAAGATAATTATGTTATGAGCGTAAGTAGTGCATTTTGACACATGGAAGCGTAAGCGCGTCTCGTTTCTGAATCTCACCCTTAGGCTTATAGGAAGGTACCGCCACCGATCACAGCAGGTCGTAGTTCCTCCCGTAAACCAAGGTGTTTGTTCAAGTGGCTCCCTATACGCCTTCGTCGGAATACTCATATTCTTCAGCTTCTATACGATATCCTGTACAATCCCTCTACCCCCTGCTATCTTAAAGAACGTTTCGAGATCCTTAAGGTCATCAGAGAAATGTCAGATTCTCTGATGACCTTAAGGATCTCGAAACGTTGAAAGTTCCAACACATTCCACAAATTTCGTTGGAAAATCCTTCACAGTTCAAGCTGCTCGCTTATGGAATGTGTTGCCAGTATCAATTAGACGTGCTAAGTCCCTGGCAACATTTAAAAAACTAGTGAAGGAGCACTATCTTTTACTATAATGTCCTACATTAATTTCATGTTTATTTTTATTTGATATGTATCTGTTATATATATATATCATGTTTGTCGTAAATATTATAGTTAAGTATGTATTAAGTAAGTTTTAATTATTGTTACACCGCGAACTACCCCTTTCTTTTTATTAGCAAATCTATCCATCCCAAGGTTGTCTGGCAGAAATCGCCGAGAGCGATAAGACCGCCCTTTGTACATGTAATTTTGTGTATTGGATCTTCTTTTTTTTGTTATGTATGGTGTACAATAAAGAGTATTGTATTGTAGAGTATTGTATTTGTAAAGCTGATAATTAAGTAAGAATAATGCTAGTTCCTACCTTAGCCCGAACGTTTTCAAACGACGCTGGGTTGACGAGCGAGAAGCATATGAGGAAGACGTCGGTCTGTGGGTAGGAGAGCGGTCGCAGCCGGTCGTAGTCCTCTTGTCCTGCTGTATCCCATAGGCCCAGGTTGATAGGCTTGCCGTCCACCATCACGTTCGCCGAGTAGTTGTCGAATCTGGAGGTATTAGAAAGGATTGTTAGGTAAGTCAGTGATTGTCGCGAAGTGGCGACGCCATTTAAAACGGTGAAATCTGACTTATAACTAACCAAAAAATATAATACGCTGGTAAATTAAATGACCACCGTTTTTTCTCTAATATATTCTATCGTATTGCTTGGCAAAGTTTTATCTGATTTTATTTTTCTTTCACAACACATGGCAAGAACATGGATTTTGGTTAAAAAAAAATCCTCTCCTCACTTTCCCTCTCTACGATACGTTAAATAGAAACGAATGGCCTTAATTCGCTATTCCTAGCTGATGACCACACGGCATAGTTAACTTTGTTAAAGATACTGTTTTAGTATCTGAGAATGAAGAGGTACTGCTTAGATTAATTATTGGTCTCCGCTGCGCTCTCGGAGACGATCATTAATCTAAGAACGAATTAGTATACTCGTAGAAGCGTTTAAATCCTGTATAACCTAGTATACGTGTATTATTAAAAGTATGAAACCAAGGTAGCTTGAAATTTGCATCTAAATCTATACCATATAATAAAATTGAAGTGTCTGTCTATGATTTCAATACAAATGCCAATTTTTTTTGTGAAAAGTGCTATGTTTATACGATGCCTAATCACAAACGAACGTTTTTAGAACGTTTGTGTCGGTCTGTCTGAAAGTTTGTTCTATTCGAGACAGGCTCCGAAACGACTGAATAACATTCAATGAACATTCTATTTAGAATTAATACAGTCTTCATCATCATCATATCAGCCGTTTATACATCCACTGCAGAACAAAGGCCTCACCCATAGATTTCCACAATTGTGTCTTCATTTTAGGGGATAGCTTGGCAGCCGGGTTGGTGAGCGCAATATGGCTACTGTGCAGATGCTGCTGCCCATCCCTCTGGTTTAAAGTCCTTTAGTAGCCTTTTACGATATCCAACGGGAGAAGATGGAATGGTGCTATACTCTTAATCCGGCCACCACAAGGACATATAATACAGGAATTAACTTAAATATAAATATAATATACGTCTAGCAAAACGGGTGGCTACTATGCAAATATATACTGATTTAATTTAACAATACAAGCTCATATTGAAGCTATGTTTCGAACTAGAGCAATCAATTGGAAGCTGTAAGTAGATACCTTCCATCATTAATATTTCCTTTGATCTTTGTAAACTTCACTAACGATTTGAATACTTGCTAGGAATTAGAATACAATGTTTTAGTATATAACTTAAATTAAAATTCGTTAAACTTACACTGTAGGTATGTATTCTCCAGGGAAGGCATTTGTGGTGTAACTGATGAGCAGACATGTTTTACCGACGGCTCTGTGGACAAACAAAGAGGAACATTAAACATAGCCCGCGGTAAGTTTATACTAAAAAAAAAAGTTTGGTATTATCGTTCTAATTTTGTTGTGTCAACAGACATCATCGTGATATCAGTCGAAAGTCGAGTCGTCCACTGCTGGACACAGACCTTCCCCCCAAAGATCACAACAAGGACCGGTAGGGCTTTGTGTTGTGTGGTCATTGAAGGGTTTTGCAATAATCACCAGGTTTGACAGACGTGTTCGCGACCGCAGTTGAATTGTAAATGTACTCTAAGGGCGCTATACGAGGATATTGTAAAAAAGATACAAGACCAACTTTGTTTTTTTAAACGGAAATCTCAACTTCATCATGCGATAAATGTAGGATAAATTTTTACATCACGAAATTCTGTTATTTATTGTAACCATTTCAAATTAGTGTATACAGTTTACCAGTTAAATAAGTTTAATAGTAAATAATTAAACTTACGAAAAAAAGAATTGCCTGTATAGCACATTGACCCAAAGAAAAAACTACTCTCGAGCACGTTCTTGCATGCAAAGGATGAAGGATGAGATAAGTTGAGTGAACACTACATGCTTGCCACAGCAAAAAATGCAGAATAATCCAGACCTCAACGCAAAATTAATAAACCCCGACATATTTATCGGGTCTTCTAGATTTATCTAGATCTATGTGCATTTAGTTAGGTCAGATTTCTTATTTACTTTTCAAACTAGCTGGGAGCCGCGGTTTCACCCGCCGTTTAATTTAAAAGAAAGTGGATTATTTATATATAATTTAGAGTACTTCGGTACTTGACATAGAGTATGTATACCTATATATGTTGCAATTCATGGGTATTTTTATCCACGGTATCCTAATTATTTTTCTAAAATAAAAGCACAGCTTTTTACTAAATCGATATGAACGTATATACGGTACATACAACAAAAAAGTTATTTGCAATTTTTTTGTCTTTCTGTTTGTTCCCGCTAATCTCCGAAACAGCTGGATTGATTTCTACCGGACTTACACTGGCAGATAGCTGATGTTATAAGGAATAACTTAGGATACTTTTATTTTAGAAAAATAATTACGGTTCCGTCCAAAAAATAAAACCCATGAAATCCAATATATATACATACTCTATGTCAAGTGTCTATGCCCAGGGCTACCCCCTCAGACCATTGTGACGACGGACTGGAGGAAAGTTATGCAACGCCTCAACGACCCCTCGTCCGCTCAGTTAGATAGAATTCCCGAATGCATAACGTCAGTCGCAGACACGCTAGGCGCGATCGACTCCCTCACCGGGCATGTACAGTCCGTCGTGGACGAGTGTTCACGGCGAGTTCCTGCGATGGAAGACCGACGCATGAAACTCCCTGACGATGTACGTGCACTGATGACGGAGAAGAACGCAGCCCTTAGAGCGTACTCATCTTTTCCCAGCGAACCCAATCGCCTCTTTATGCGCCACCTGCAGCGTGCTGTCAAGGAACGTATTAAGGAGTGCCGAGAGGCTAACTGGGATAAGATGTTAGGCGACTTAGAGCCAACCCACCTTGCGTTCTGGCATCTGCAACGGAAACTCAAATCCAAAATATCCAATGCTGTCCCCCCCCTCAACCGTCCCAACCAAAGGCCGGCCTTTGATGACGACGAAAAAGCCGAATGCCTAGCTGACAGTCTAGAAGCGCAATGTTCCCCAAGCACTCTACCTGTAGACCAAGCTCACCTGAAAAAGGTTGACGCTGAAGTCGAACGTAGAGCAGCTATTCCGCCTGCCGAGGACCCTGACGACCCCCTCCCTCCGGTCACGGCAGACGAGGTCAGAAATCTCGTGAAAAAGATTCACCCTCGCAAAGCCCCCGGCTCTGACGGTATCACCAACAAGGTGATTAAACTCTTCCCCGAACGTCTTATCGCCTTAATGACCGTCATCTTCAATGCGGCATTAAACAATAACCTCTTTCCGCATACGTGGAAACAGGCCACCGTTATCGGTATTCCCAAACCCGGTAAGCCCAAGTGCGAGCCTTCCAGCTATCGCCCCATAAGCCTTCTCAATTCTCTTGCGAAGATTTATGAACGGATTATCTATTCCCGACTAGAGGATTTTGCCGATTCCAAGAAACTCATTCCCGACGAACAGTTTGGTTTTAGAACCAAACACTCGTGTGTACAACAAGTCCACCGACTAGTTGAACACATCACGTTCGGATTCTCACGCGGCATGATGACGGGAGTCCTCTTTTTCGATGTTGCGAAAGCATTTGACAAAGTCTGGCACAATGGCTTATTATATAAGTTGTATCAACTCGGAGTGCCTGACCGTCTCGTTCTCATCATACGAGACTTTTTGTCAAATCGCAGTTTCCGATATCGAATCACGGGCGCTCTCTCTTCCCCCCACCCCATTAGAGCCGGAGTCCCACAAGGATCCGTGCTAGCCCCACTATTGTTCACACTGTACACCAGTGACCTCCCCAAAAGACCTGCTAATACGACCCAATTAGCACTCTTCGCCGATGACACGGCCATTTTCTACTCTGGTTACGTTCCCGATAGTATAACTAAGATCCTCCAAACCACAGCCAACGTCTACGGTAAATGGTTTAGGAAATGGCGGATCGAAGTTAACCCTATCAAAAGTAAAGCCGTCCTATTTTGCAAATTAGGCGACGACCACCCACGCTTCAGGGAGATCTCGATGCTGGGCCAATCGGTTCCTTGGGAACCGCACGCCAAGTATCTTGGAGTCACCCTAGACAAAAAACTGACCTTCATTCCCCACACAAAGACGGTGCGTGCCCGCGCTGCCTTTGTGCTCGGTCGCCTTCACTATATTCTGAACGCTCGTAGTAAATTATCCCTTAGAAATAAGGTGAGAATTTACACCACATGCATTCGACCCATCATGACCTATGCCAGCCCAGTGTTCGCACACGCTGAATCATACCCACTCCGTAGATTCGAAACCCTCCAAACCCGTTTCATGCGCAAGGCCACCGGAGCGCCTCTGTACATGCGAAACGACCAACTCCATTTCGACCTTAACTTGCCGACCATCAGGCAATTTATGAAACAAGCGTCTAAACGCTATCTCGATTCTGCCCTGTCCCACCCAAATCCCCTTGTGGTATCAGCCGCCGATTACGAACCCTCCCGTATCAGTAGAGTACGCCGCCCGAGGCACGTTCTGGTCGATCCAGACGATAAAATCACGTTAGATCACATGAAGAGACTCGCGTTGTCTCGTTCACTAAACACCCGACCGTTGTACCGCCCTCGCCGCCGAGGATGCCCGCCTCACCGACGTCGCGGAGGCCTATCGCCGCGTCACCTTCCCGTTCAAGTTAGCACTTCTCCCTCCCGTCTCTTGCTCGCGCCGGCCCGTGCCGAGCCTGTAGCTTTAAATGTCCCCTAATACAATTTAAATAATACCGATCCAGCTGTCCCCAAAACAATAGCTTGATATCCCCAGCAACACCCTAAGCCGAGGTCCGTGTCCCGCAGGGGGCGCCCTTAGCGAAAGTTGCTTAGTTTTTAATATTTAATTTAAGCCTGGCTGGAGGCCTCTTTTGGCTTCGCCAGCAAATGACCGGTTAAGCAACCACATTTCCCAGAAATGTATGCGAGAAGCCCAACAAACTATGCCGAAGTACTCTAAATTATATATAAATAATCCACTTTATTTTAAACTAAACGGCGGGCGAAACCGCGGGTCCCAGCTAGTTAAATTATAAACACGACCAAAAGTAAAGTAAAGATCATTGCAGAAATCCCGTTAGGCATCTAGTCATAATCCGAATTAAAATAATCCAACAAGTCGCATCTGCTGATATAAATAGCACACACTATTTTCACCACCTTTCGATTTATGAATATACCCTCTATGCATACATAATTCTCTGTTTAAAGCGACAAGGCAGCGTTGTCTTCTATTCTCGGCCACGCCTAGAGGTCACACAAGTGCCCAACATAAATTGGTCGTGTAATAACAGTCGCCAATATTCCGCCCTCGTATCGTCCCGAGTACGACATCCTGTCAGATATTCCTGCTAGGGAATACTGATGTCGATAAACTTATACTTTTGGTGATACATTTTTTTATTAATTAAGAATAGTTAATAGTAGATAGAGGTGTACTAAAACTGAAATTAACAACATGACTTTACAATCCATTGCACGTGCGTAAATTAGGGTTTGTGCCAGCTTGTGGAAACTTGAGAAAACATTTTTTTCCTTCAAAGCCTAAACATAACTGCAGAATAAATCTTAAAAATGTAGACATACTATTGCGTGCGATCCCTAACAAATATGAAGAAGGAAAAATCTGATTGACTGACCGCCCATAACCCTCGACCCAGCGCGCACGGATCTCTAGGACTAGCAATCGCTCTTCATTTCACGATGAATCATGTTGCATAACAGCTTACTCGAAGTAAAGATATCTTAGCCACTGACAACAAAATATAAATCATTTCTTTATTTTATCTCTCGTGCCTCGTTAAATATCACGACCACAATTTAAATATTTACTTTCATTTAAGTTTCTTTAGGTTTTTATTGTAGTCTGATCAACCGTACAGTTTGAGATTTCACTCAGATACTCCATAATATAATTATAGCCAAATTAAACATCAATCTAATGTATTTATTTGACCCACAGTTTACTTAATTACATTAATCAATTTACAGTTTGTAAATTTGCAATGTTCTAATTATATTTTCCCAATTTTTGGCGTACGGCAACATATTAAAACAACAACATAATGTACTGATTACTCCCCAAAACATTGGAAGGAACACGATACTTTGATATCAAATAAATCTAACCGATACGTCAATACTGGCACATAACGATTCGATAATAATTATCGTTTCGTGACTGACTCATCGTCCATGACTCAAGCGAGGTCAACGAAGCAAATGTTATTGAGGAATAAGAACTACTTGTACGGTCGTCAGAGATTTATTTTTTGATTAGAAAGCTGCTGTAGTTAAATGTCTACCGTCTAGAATTGGATGTCAATAATTAACAGAATTATATAAAATTATTTAGGCACTTTAATCCTTGCTGACATTTGGTTTTTTATATTAGTCATAGTAACATCGAAGTATAACGGTCGATTATATGATATCGATTAAACCTAGGCGCAAGGCTGAGTAATCCAAAGTCCTACACTTGTGCGTGATTTATTTCTCAACCGAGTCATTGGTCCGTAGATAACCGTCATGAATCGTATAAAACACGTGTACCATTATGGGTGGTGACGCGTTAACCATGTTTTAAACTCGCTTAATTGTCGCGTTAACTCACCCGGGTGTTATTGGATTTCCGTGTGCGTCCAAAATAACAACATTGTACGACTGCTGTATGCAATCTGTAGATAATTCCAGCTAAGGTCATTTCAAATACCCTGCTGTCAATCTCATGGAAGTAATAATAACGTGCAACAAACCGGCGAAAACGTCATTAATTCCAACAAATACGGTGGTTACTGTACGAAGTAATGACGAATAAAATTGTCTGGCGTTTACCGACGCAAGTTCATGCCTAAATCTGTACACAATTTCCTGCATTACGGAAAATTTAAGACTAAACCATTTGTTTTGGTTACGAAACGAGGGCGAGTTACAATAGTTCAAGCGCAGGGCTGTCGCGAAATCAAAACATCGCGGGAGAGTTTCTCGAACGTTATAAATAAGCCAAGTAACTGAGGACTTATGGCAGCATAAATACATGAAATCATTTATCTAAATAGCGGACCGAGAAGAAATATAGTATTATCTGTCTAGACTGGAATAAAGTAACGCTGGAAAAGGGAGTTTTTAAGTAATACCTCGTTTAATTACAACAGTTTCTCTGGATTATAATTGAGTGATAGAGACAGGATGAACTTCGTCATGACATTGCAAATAGAGGATGTTTTAGGAAAATGACTTGATGTCTCCGTGTGGTTGTATTCTTAATCCGGACACCACACGCCGCCTCTGCACGTCCTCCGGTGGATGTCGTAAAAGGCGACTTAGGGATTCTAAACCAGAGGGGTAGGGCAGCAGCGTCCCTTTAGAACAGTAGCCATACTGCGCTCACTAACCCGCCTGTCAAGCGTGATGAGTAAGTACTATTCCATTCCCCCTCAATATTACGACACATGACCTGTAACATATTTGTCCATTTGTTCAGCAGTGGACGTCCTCTGGCTGATTTGATGATGATTATGAGGAAAATGATTTAACAACGATAAGATGCAGCCGAGCTCTTAAACGGAGGTTAAAACAATTCGAATGTTTTTTGCTAAAGATGACGCAAGGATAGCCTTTGTTTTGTTCACCAATGTGTTCTTAGTAAAATAGTTAGTTGAAACAGGTGTTTAACCGCTTCCAGACATTGTTGTGATAGCATCAGTACTGTTTTGACTATTCTCACGTCTCGTGGTTTGATGCGGCTGCAAAGCCGTCGGTTTTTTTTTCTTTTTATTACTTCAACCGACTTCGGTTTAGCATTTTTCGTGCCGTCGTTATCTCTAATGTCGTGATTTAAATTTACTACCTCAATTTTTCAACTCGATGTTCATGTACAGAACTTTACTTAAGGATAGCAGTATAAAAACTAGAATGTCAACAATACGAAGCTTCTTTTAAGGATAAAGATATTGATTTGAATTAAATTGTGAAGTAATTTAAAGGTTATCACAAGGCTTAACCAAATGCACAGTTTATTTGTGGTTTCTGTGCTGTTCACGAATGGTAGAACTTATTTATTTTCTATACCACTTTATGTTTAAAAGATACACTACTTCCTTATAAAACAAAGAAACAGTATGACGCATTGCCAGCTAGTCGTATCGTTAGTGTGGCCACAGCTGACTCAAACGATCTTCGCTCTTTTATTTTTAAAGAAACGAATCCTAGAAGTTTATATTTGTCAGCGTTCTGTGAATCGGGTTCGATAGCGATTTATCAGTTTAAGTAATCTTACATATTCTAATACTGGATGGTGGGCACTGCGGAGATGTTTGGTACCTACCACCCGATGGTAATATGATAGGCACATGAGGTCATTGACCGCCAGCTGTTTTGGAATGATTGTAATTAATATGAAAGATAAATGAATGAATATTTTGGTGAATATTTAAAGCACTTTTTTTTGCGATTCGAGTAGAATTTCGAACGGACTGAATTTCGATTGTTATTTCTTAAATATCGAATCTTGGAACAAATCCGTAAGTTTAAGTTTTAACTATAAAATTCATGACAAGTTTCCTTTTGCCCGTCACATACAATAGTTATAGACACTTATATTTAAAGTATCAATAACTCCTCGTATGACCTCAATCTATTTCTTTGTAAGTCAATGAACTGTAACGCTGCATACATATTCAAGCATTCCTATTTTATTATTAATGTTTTTACAAGTGAGTTGTACGCGTATGAACACATGCATGTGTCCATGCAATGCTGGCAAGGCCATCGCCCTTTGCAGACGCATATTTTGATTATTCGGATACAGATACCTAGTCTTATCATACGACTGCATGTTTGCGATTACGCAATTTTAAACTCTTAAATGAAAATGAGTGATTTTGATGTGAAAGAGCGTTTACGCCTTGCATCGCCTGCAATAAAAACAGTACTTTTTAAGCCATAGTCGTTCAAGATACACTTAACTTGCGTACCAGTCATGTACCTAACTTATAAGGACATTTAAAAATCCAATTATGTTACTGAGAAGTTTTAAGAAGGTATTTGTAAAATGATAAGAAATCTGACAAGGCTTTTTATCATTTCGTGTTTTGATACCAACTATTTTATCTCCTCCTATTTATATTTTAAAACGAGTATATTTCGAGTCTCATGCACTTCTCTATAGGACAAAATACACGGAACCGTATATTTTAAACTCCGCCTATTCATAAGTGCCTGTGAATGGTTCACATGAATAAAAAATGTTAAGTCTTTGTCATCGATAGTACACGTCTATGAAGTATTCTTAGTCATTCCGCGATACACAAGCAAAGCAAGTAAATTAAATTAGCACTCCCCAAGGGGCAGAATTTGTGAACTAATCATCATCATCATCATCATATCAGCCAGAGGACATCCACTGCTGAACAAAGGCCTCCCCCTTAGATTTCCACAACGAGCGGTTACATGCCGCTCTTACCCAACCGACTCCCAGCGCCCTTCACCAGGTCGTCTGTCCACCTCGTTGGAGGTCGTCCCACGCTGCGTTTTCCGGTGCGCGGTCTCCATTCGAGAACCTTTTTGCCCCAACGGCCATTAGTTCTACGAACAATGTGCACTACTTGCCACTTCAGTTTACTAATCCTTAGAGCTATGCCGACAACTTTAGTTCTTCTACGGATCTCCTCATTTTTTATTCGATCTCGTAGAGAAATACCAAGCATAGCTCTCTCCATAAATTGCTGAGTGACCTTGAGCTTTCTTATATGGCCCATTGCGAGTGACCACGTCTCTGTTCCATATGTCATCACTGGTGTGAAACTAATGTCATGTCTATATACCATATTTAGAGCAAATCAATAATTTGAATTTGAAACTATATTTATATAAGATAATATAAGGACAGTAATCAAACCGTTAGAAGTAGCGATGGGCTATTGCGACTAAACTAGTCGAATAGATTATTCCGTTCATTCGATTACAATAGAATAACAATCGAATAACAACCAATTGTTCGATCCTTATTTATCGCTGTGCGCAGTTTACAATCGGCCTTGTAATATTTACCGTCTAACTTTAGTACACTGCCCCGTAGAGAAATTAGACTAAATCATCGATATTCATGGACGAAATAGATGACACATTTTTGGAAAAATATTTGACGGCCGGGTGTTTTATAGTCGACATGACATGTTTCAAGTCTTGCGCGCAATTGTATTCGATTGTTATTCAACATTCGATTGTTATTCGGCGACGACGAATAAATGGACAGTCGAATACACGATGCCCAATTATCGATTTATTTAATTGCCCCAATGGCAATGTTTTTCGAGTATGTGTATGTATGGTTGTCTATTTCTTTGGCACGCTCTGTAGCCTTTACGACTTGATAGATTTTAACATATGAGGTGTCGTTGGATTCGTCTTAATTGTGCGAGTGAGTATAATATTTAAATATGGCACATGGTGATTTTTTACACAGATAGCTTTTTTTTACAATTACGTATTATTCCTTCATTAATAACCATACGGGTTAGTCCGACTATAGTTAGCGGAAAAATTTACTCTACGCACACTAGTCGGCACGGTACGCAGTGGCTAAGCGATTGGCACTCAGCGCTACGTGTCGCAGGTTCGATCCCCAAACGGAACATAATTTGTACACATGACAGTACTACAGAGAGTTGTCGGGTCTGGGTGTTCGTGCATGTGAGATTTATGTATGTAAACTGTACCGTGCGCGACACGTGAGAAATCCTAGCGTGGGGCAAGGTTTTATAAAATACAGTGAAATTTGGCTGCAAATAAATCATCTGGAGTCAATGTCCAGTGCTAGGCGTCAGTCATAAATTTGGCGGAAAATCACACGCTTAATCATTTAATGCTTGAAATAATTATTCATTTAATTCCTTTCAATGTTTGCGTGTGCGTCAATCATAGTCATAAATGGTCTGAACCATAATATTTTTGTATGTTCCCGTTTCCAGCGTACAAAAAGGTTACATTACAATGCAAAATAAAACGCTTTACTAAAGGTTCCAAGGAAAGGTGCAAGCATAAAGTAAATCAGCATCAAAGCTAACACTAAAGTGCATTATCTAATTATATCGTGATTCGGTGCACAAACCAACTATAGCAGAGATATAGATATAGGTAGAAGGTACCTATTCCCCCGTAGTGCGGTGATTACACAGTGGTCAAAGTAGACATTACTGAGCCGTGGAGATAGGAGCCTAAAGCAATGGCTCCGACAGAGACAAATAAATGAAAGCGAACTAAAGACTGATAAGGGGGATATGATATGCATTTCAAATGTTTGTGTACGTGTAATGATGATGTACATACATACCTAATCAGCCCATTACTTACCCACTGCTGAGCACCGGCCTTTTCTCAAGATAAGAAAGGTTAGGCCTTAGTACACCTCGCTGGCCTAGAGCATGTTGACGGACTACACACAGCATCGAGAACATTTTGGAGCCCTCTCAGGTGTGCAGGTTTCCTTTACAGTTAACCGTTATAGTCAAATTTTAATCCGCACATGAATCCGAAAAGCTAAAGGTGCGGGCAGAGATCTTACAAAGATTTACGTAATATGTGCTGAAAAGATTTTCTTGTTGACGGTACCGAACATTTGCCTTATTTTAACAACAGATTTTGAGGTAAACAATACATTTTGCGAGGCGTGTCGCAAAATTTATTGTTTACTTACACAATCCATTATTAAATAAGGAATACGCTTTAAGTATCGCGTAATTAGTCCGTGTGAAGTCCTGACTAAGAATATAACGCCACACCATCTCCTCCTGTTGATGTCGTAAAAGCGACTAAGGGACTAAACCAATTTGATAGGCAGCAGCGTCCCTTTTGTGAAACAGCAGCCACGCCTACCAACCCGCCTGCCAATCCCAAAATGACGACACAATTGTGCAAATCTATGGGGGAGACCTTTGCAGTGGACGTCTTTTGGCTGACATGATGATAATAGGTATCAATGCAATCAATTACCGTAAGCGAAACGAACGACGTAACGATGAATAATAAGACGTCATTTAATCAAGTCTCCATCTGGTGTCCGGATTAAGAATTTAGCACCACTCCAGCTCCTCCCGTGGATCACGTAAAAGGTGACTAAGGGATTCTCAAGTAGAGAGATGTGCAGCTGCGTCCCTTCTGTGCAACAGCAGCCATTCTGCGCTCACCAACCCGTCTGCCGAGCCCGATGGGTACTGGCAATTTCCCCCCAAAATGACGACACAATTGTGGAAATCTGTGGGAGAGGTCTTTGTTTAGCTGTGGACATCCTTTCAAAGGACTCCTTTTATCTTTATCTTATCTTTAAAAAAACGTTGCCCCACACTAGGATTTCTCCTGTGTCGTGGGTGCGTTTACATACATGAATTCCACACACAATATACCCAGACCCGGAACAACTACCTGCACATCGTACAAATATTTGTTCCGTGCGGGAATCGAACCCACGACCCGGAGCGCAGCAGTCGACTGTATCAACCACTGCACCAACCATGCCGCCTTTGGCTGATATGATGATAATCAAGTTTTATATTATCTTTAATAAATACAGCAATATAGAAATTCGGGTCATTGTCGTTAAATCTTTCTGTTGATCGTTCGTTCCTGAGATAGTCTCAACATATGTACCATGAGAACAGTTGGTAAAGCCAGTGATCGTATCCAAGAAATCGGCTATAAAGCACATGAACCTCGACTTTAAAGAGTATTATGAAACGCCGATATAATCTATAGTAACCACTAAATCTATTTAGCACTTTAAGTACCGTCCCGAGGTACTACGGCTCGCGTGAGTAACGTACGTATGCGTCATCAGAGATTCTCATTAGCTTGGTTGCAGTCGTCGAAATTGAATAAATAGGCCACCCATGTGTGAGTCAAGAAACGTTTATATAATATACGTACATTATATATACACGTTAAACAGTTACCTAGAATTATGCATGAACTATGAATGATGTAGGTACATTTAAAATTAACAACCTGTAATTCCTACATTTCATTACGTCATTGCCAATAGGTAGATTTTGAATTCCCTACAGCATCTCTTGTAGAGGTTAATTTTGAATTCCGTACAGAATCTCTATCCGAAGTATTTTAAAGGAGAACTGCTTTTAATATTTAAAGTACGCACTGCTTCATTATTGTATTAGTATTTATATATGAATCAATATTTATGCAATGTTCTTTGCTGGTCAATTACTTATATACTGTTTGTGCGCCACATGTCGATCGCGTAATAACTCTATCATTAACGGCTGAAATTAATAATCTTTAGATTTAAGTATTATAGTAACTTGATCTGTTTTTGTGTCAAGATCACAGAACACAAAAGCAGAGAAATACTCAATCCCAAATCCAAAGATTTTGGATTAGATTGATTATATTAATTTAGGCTGTACGGTTAAATATGTAAGACGTTGATGTCGAATTAATATTAGTAAAGTAACCACGGGGTTGATTAGGGCACTACGGCCGCTCTCCCCCTTCGTGTGATGGACGAACGGTATGCTAATTTCATTACCAGGCACTCGCTGCGCGACTCCAGCCGGAACACTTAATAGCCAGTCTATTGATCCAAATTGATTTCGTGTGAAGTGAATTCCGAGGGGAAGCTTTTGTTTTGATATAAGTTAATTTTACAGGGAAGTATGGATGTAAATATTTGTATCACGGAATTAATGACGAGGAAGTAATATTGCGTAGAATAGTATGAAAAAAATGATCAAGCATAGAAGTTTCCTCAAAACGGTATGATTTTGTGGACCAAAAACCCGTTACACTAATGTTATTTCGAACAACTAATAACGCGATTCTTGACAAGGAAAAGTTTGTGTATTGTATTAGATTTACGCAGTTTAAATTTTTACTTTCAGCTTCAACAAAATGTTCACGCTTATCGAACCAGAAAAACGATAAAATTTCACAGACTGACGGATACGACTGTGAAATAGGTAAATATAAGTTTTACCGTAGGAATGAAACCGAAAACATGTTACACATTCACTCAGCTGGTTTCATCAGTTAGATAGTTTTCAAGTTGGACTAACATGGTCCTCCCAAGCAAACATTTGTGGAATTCTGTTAAACAAACCTTTATGTTTCGGCACTCAGTGAAACCAGCCAGGTATTCTCGAGATGAATTTCAAACAGTAATGTTATTACCGTGTCCCTTGTACGGTGGAGCAATTTAATTAATTTCACTAACCAAACGTTATTTCAACAAAGGTACACGTATTGCATACTCTTCTTTCTTCTAGCGCCATATCATTGAAATGATAGACAGCTTAAATTAATTAAAAAGCGACAGAAAATGTATTTAGTTTCTTCTTTACCATAAAAAATAATATTTGGGCAGCAGAATATTCGGGAAAGATTTTAACAAAATATATTTATATTTAAATATAAATGTTATTATGCATTCTTAGGGCCAATACTCGTAATTAAAAAATGTTCAAGATGTAGTTCCGATCTAGTCTCAATGTCCTTAATGTCATAAATGGTATTCTCCAAACTAACAAACAACATCAAACGTGATCTTACACTGTGATGAAATCGAAAATGGATCGAAGTTGATCGAAGTCAAAACGGTATTCTGCTAACATTTCGAACCGTCACTGGTACTAAAAGTTACATTAAATAAACGTCAAAATTGAGATTGAAATGAGACTAGATTGAGATCATACTGAAATCCGACTGAACTTAAAGGGTACTAGAATACCATTTTTTGTCAATTCATAATTTAATCTCAGTTCGGTCAGCTTTTAGTCATAGTGTAAAATAATTACGAGAAATAGGCCACTGATCTCGATTCAGAAAGGAAAAAAAAATGGATGCCTTCAAAAAGATCAATTTCATAATAATCTGTCTCTTAACTTTCGTCTTGATGAATATTATAATTTATATAATAAGATCCATCATTTGGAAGAAACAAAACAACTTAGAAGTAACCTACTGCTACCCAAGGCGTAAAAGTAGTCACAGCGAAAGGGTTACTGTGTCGTAAGTACGAGTAAAGACGAAGAAAGAACACAGAACCACAGCCGTCAGCGATACGTCACCGACTAACCGACGTGACGAGGTAACGGCGCTGTATCGCCCAAGCTAGGCCCTCCTCCAGCGCCCCATGTCCTCCAAAGTCCGAGCAGTCTCTGCAGTGGTCACGACCGAGCGTCTGCTCGCGGCTTACACGACATTGATACTTCCGAACCACCCGTTTCGCGAAGGTATCTGCGTCAGCCGGAAGGTGAGGCCATTGCGCCTGTCCAGCCACTCTTCCATGACGGGTCTTACCGCTGCTACTGTGGCGTGTCCTTTCTACATTGAACTAATGGCAGTGTTATGCAGTATTGTAAAATACAAATTGGATGTGCAAGAGATACGCCCGGGTAAATAAACTTGCAGCAATTTTGTACAAGTTCGTAGTTTGAGTACTTTGACTTTCAACTGACTATACATACACTCTATTGAAACTAAATTATAGATTCCAGACGTGTGACACCATGATGTAGTATCTGTTGTGAAACGCGACAGTATCTTCTTCGTAATCTAGCTGTCGACTAGCCTGACTACAGACCCTCGTTATATTACTATATACTCCTTGTCTTACACACGTAACGACATGATAAATGGAACGGAACAAAATATAGTATGTCATAGCTGGACATTAGCGTCAATTGTTTATCAAGATCATTTGTTACCAGTTACCGAAACTTCTGCATTATAATGAGTATGTCTGATATTCATGAGTGTTTCTTTATTGATCTTTACTGTCGTCATTTATTGTTAGTATTATTCCTTACAAATATGATCTTGTTGTTCTGTGAGCGTCTTCTGGTCTGTCACACTCACTAAAATGGCTTGCTGATGATAGCATCGTTGAGTACAGTATAGTTGACCTTAGCACGTGCACGAGAACGAATGCCATCCGTCGAGACTGATCACCCATAGTCTGCAATTTTTTATTAAAGATCTAATACACTCGGGAGCAATGAATCCGGGTCACCAACATAAATCTTTAATATCTTGGAAACTAAGAATGACAGTTTAGATATTCAAATGAAAGTATTTTATATATTTATTACTACTCAAATAGGTTTCTTGGGCGCTATAAAGTAATGGCATCAATATGGCTAAATACAAAATAAATAGATTCTCTGCATTTGTTATTGATGTTATTTCTGAACTGTCACAAAAAGGATTATAGGGTTCGTTTATTATATTCAACATTAATGTGCTAATTATGTCACTTACACCCGAGGAATGTACGAGAATTCTCACAATGCTGGAAGACGGTCGGACCTAACGTGATATAGAAAGGACAGTCAGTGTATCGCTGTCAACAGTACCGCAGGCTGTTGAACGGTTCCAGAAAACTGGCTCTAACCTACGCAGACCAGGAACAGGCAGGTGCAGGTCCAGGTCTAAGACGAAGTGTAGATGCGTTGCCGGCCACATGAAAGCAATGGTCATGTGACCGGCAACGTTGTCCGGAGTTCACTTACTCACGCACCGACCAGTGTCGCGGCTCGACGTGGCCCATAAGCGTAATTCAGCAACATATTGCGATAAAATAATGCCATTCTGTGTTTATAGACGACGCACAAAGTATACTGCAACTATGAGAGAAAAAGACGTTTTATTTAAGTAATAAATAGGTAGATATGTAACTTAAATCGATATTGTAAATAAAAAATAGTATTTTGTCTTGTTTTATTACGCGGACTAATGGCGGCCGGCGCAGCGCGTGTTTTGTAGTGCAATAATGTTGATGTATGGCGCGTCTATTTGTAAAATGTCATTGGGTCCAGGTATACGACGGCACGGGAAGACCGATACTTGGTAAACACAATGCTCCGGAATCGATTTCTTACGGGAACTGCACTAAGATATCAGTTTTGACGCCTTAGAGAGAGCAACCCAAGTACATGGACTGTAAGGCGACGGCTTACTCTAAGTAATTTAAAACCATCTGGACTCACCAATGGTCCAAACCGGAGAACGGAAATCATATTGCAAGACAGAGATATGAACGCAAGAGTCGTTCTCAGACGAACCAAAGTTCATGCTGTATAATCACGATGGCAGGAAGAGTGTAAAAAAAACGTATACGGTGGTGACTTGGTATTCGTGCGGAGTGAAATATCTTCGGAAAGTCTCACAGAGCTACTGCTGATCATAAACGGCCCTTTGAATAGCGAAAGATACGTGGAGGAAATCCTAAATGAGC
Organism: Diloba caeruleocephala; assembly: GCA_947459985.1. Lineage (NCBI taxonomy): Eukaryota > Metazoa > Arthropoda > Insecta > Lepidoptera > Noctuidae > Diloba > Diloba caeruleocephala. Next base: position 6,925,433 of record OX381613.1, read on the forward strand.
ATGTCTGTCCATTTATGGAAAGCATGAGTGAGAATGCTGTTTTTATGAATGTCCATCATGCCCGTCCCCATACTTCTGGGACAGTGAATGACTACTTGACGGCACGGTTGGTGCAGTGGCTGATACAGTCGGCTGCTGCGCACCGGGTCGTGGGTTCGATTCCCGCACGGAACAAATATTTGTATGATCTGCAGGTATTTGTTCCGGGTCTGGGTGTATTGTATGTGAAATTCATGTCTGTAAACGCACCCACGACACAGGAGCAATCCTAGTGTGGGGCAACGTTTTATTTAAAACAAAACAAAACAAACTACCTTTAAGAGGTGGGTAATGGTCGCATGGAGTGATAGCCCACAAGGTTTATGTTGGTAGCCCGGATTCATTGCTCCCGAGTGTAATATTGTATCTTCATTTTTATTAACGAATCTCTAGCAGCTCCTGTTCATATTTACCAATCAATTGGTACAGTGCAACTTAATATCTGCCAGTAATTGGTTTATAATATCGGCTTGTAACTATCGCACGGGTCAAAAGCCTCTTCTCATAAGGAACGAGAATTGATCAGCACGCTTGCTCACTCTGTGTTGGCGATTTCAAAGCATGTGACCCAGATTCGTGTGGTGTCCGGTTAAGAATATAGCATTACTCCATATCTTCCCGTGGATGTCGTAGAAGGCGACTAATGGTCTCTAAACCAAAGGGATGGACAGCAACGTCTGTTCTGTGGAACAGCAACAATTCTGCGCTCAACAACCCGCCTGTCAAGAGTGGTGAGTATGGCGAATTCCCCCCAAAATGACGACACGCGGCATATAGCCGGTCGTTTATGGGGGAGGCCTTTGTTCAGCAGTGAGTGTCTTCTGGCTGATATGATGAGATCCAGATTTCCTTACATTGTTTTGCTGTACTATTAAGTCAGTGGTATCTTAGATGAACTAAGAAAGTAAACTACTTAATAATGGCAATGAAAAAGTAACAGGGTATATGGCAGGTTTTGAACCCACAACACAGTGCTTGAGAACCGAGTCCGTAAACCTCAGGGCCAGCACGACATATTGACAGTCAATGGTTTAATTTGTATTCAAATAATAATTTTGCAGGGATTCATATAAAGATTATTTTTTGTTTTTTAAACGATGGGGTCTTTAGGTATTCTCCCGTATCGTGGGTACAGTTTAGTCATTAGTCTCACGTGCTCAAACACCCAAACCCGAAACAACTATCTGCAGATCATACAAATATTTGTTCCATGTGGGGATCGAAGCCGCGACACGAAGCTTGGCTTCCTACCAATCGCTTAGATACTGCGCCAATCGAAATGTTTAAGTCAAAATATTAGTAAAATCATTGCATAGCGTGAATCATGAATGATTTGTAAATAAATCCCCAAGGGATTTACGTTATTGATCTTTACTAATGTGTTAAAAAAAATATTGCAACTTTACGGTCCCATTTTACCGTATACAATCAACCACAGGATTTACCATTTTCCTGAAACTTTTTGCTGGAAAATGGGGAACGCATTACGAAAATCACTTTTTCGGTTCCCAATCGGAAAGCACATCCGATATTACTATTTACAGTACAAATACGGCAGTGCCGCTCCATAACATCCCTCTTTCATTTTGTATATTATCACGGGGAACGACCGGATTTTTTTCGCACCTAAAGTTTTGATGAACATTTATCCGCCACGGATGCTGCATCCATACGCAATTCTAGAAAAATATAGTATACTGAACTGACCTACATTTTGTGGGAGTTTATAATGGAAGAGTGTTTTGGGGTGCCATGCCACACATCATATTTCTTTGTCCAATATTTGATCAAAAGCTGTGTCACTCGTCGAATATCTTTGTCCATGATTTAAACAGGTGCCATATTCAATTCTATAAGCATTAATTAATTATATTAAAATGTAAGCAACTTGCGCTAAGGGCATCCACTGCGGAGCACGGACCTCGGCTTAGGGCGTTGCTGGGGGTAAAAAGCTACTGTTTTGGGGACAGCTGGATCGGTCTTATTTAATTTATATTAGCGCTTAGTATTTATTTTGATGTAGCTATCACATTGCGTTGGATTAAAATGTATATATATATATATACGTGACGAATCGATACTCATGTAACTTTAACTAGATACTCTTATTGTTGTGAATCATACAGTTAATCGGCGTGATAATCTATACAAATTAATAAAATTGAAGTGTCTGTTTGTAATGTCAAAATGACAGCTTTTTACTAAATGCATATGAGAAAGTATATACGGTACATACAACAAAAAACAATTTAGATTTTTTTGTCTGTCTTTTTGTTCCGTGTAATCTCCGAAACGGCTGGACCGATTTTGACGGGACTTTCACTGGCAGATAGCTGATGGTATAAGGAATAACTTAGGCTTCTATTATTTTATAAAAGTAATAAGGGTTCCGCGCCAAAAAAAACCCTTGAAATCCAATATATATATTCTATATCAAGTGTCTATGTCGAAGTACTCTAAATTTCTTTTAAATTAATAGCGGGTGAAACCGTGGGTTCCAGCTAGTTTATGATAGTACAGGTAAATAGCGCGCGCTAATAAGTTTTTAAAACTAAGTCCTTTATGACATCGTATAAGCCTTATTGAGCAGTGGTAGCCTGGTGATTGAACGCTTGCCTTCCATACAGGAGGTTCTGAGTTCGATCCCGGCCTGCACATGCTTCACACCGGATGGTTCCAGAATCTTCTCTATTGTGTGTGTAGTCCTACAACCCGCACTAGGCCAGCATGGTGGACTAAGGCCTAACCTTTCTCATCGTAAAAAAGGGCCGGTGCCTGGCAGTGGGATAGTAATGGTCAGATTATGTATCAATTTTACTATGTATGTATAAACCTTATACTTTTCCAGAGCTGAAAAAGAAGTATAGCGCCCTCCGGGGAGCACTGACTTCGAGGAAAGGATAAACACTACTTTGCATGGAAAATATAAAAGGTACAATGTAAAAACAACATAAACGAGAGTAGAGATAATTATGTTTTACAAATGCTGTTTTGTACAAGGATAAATATGATTTGTTACGTCAGAGCAGAATGCCAGATAAAGTGCTGCCGCCACAGCAACATATTTTTGAACGTAGGGTCACTGCGTCACTTTTCGGCCTTTTAGCGCAGACATAGACTTTCATATTTTGTTTTTGTTTTCTGATAGATTAAACAAGGTAGTTTCTGATTTCCAAATTGTGCGGCGCTAAGAGATTTTCGTTGTTTTTAGTTTTCGGCTATTTGTTGTTAGTATTGCCGAATTTGTTACAAACAATACAGTCAACACCATAATGCATTAAAAAACTGTCAAACAGCATCCAATTAATATATAAAATTCGTACAATCTAATCTTGTAAAATACCTAGCTCTAGGAGTTCCAAACTAGTCGATTTGTCACCTATTTCCCACGGATATCGTCGCGCGTGGATTCTTTCGCATATTGAGCTGTTTATATCGTTTATGCTATCGAGACGTCATCTGACACTTGATTTAAAACTTTTACGTATTAAACTCTTACAATTGCATTAAACTCTATGGAGTATGCTTTTATACATAGGATGCACTAAAAGTATCGGGAATGGAATATTTCCACTGTTCCTGTCATATTAAAACCTTTTTAATTGAAAACTCCTTGGTTTTACAAATCGAATACCATTTATTTATTTAAAAAAATATTCACGGTCTTGTCACAAGGTTTTGTCAAACTTGTTTAGTCGTTGAGAAAATGGAATTGACTCGAGAAAATTCAAGAGCGATGATTTATTATGACTTTCGAAGTGGTTTAACACAAAAACAGTGTGTTGACCGGATGATTTCTGCATTTGGTGATGAAGCCCCATCCAAAACCACAATTTATCGCTGGTTTGCTGAATTTCAACGTGGACGTGTCAAGCTCAGTGATGATCCTCGTCAAGGTCGTCCAAAAACTGCAGTCACCCAGGAAAACGTTGATGCTGTGCGTAAGCTGATTGAGGAAGATCGACATGTGACATACCGCGAAATTCAGGCAACTTTAGACATTGGCATGAGTCAAATACAAATAATCTTGCATGAACGATTAGGTGTAAAAAAGTTGTTTTCCCGATGGATACCGCATTTGCTATGTGAAGAGCAAAAAGCGGCTCGCGTTACTTGGTGCGTCAGAACTCTCGAAAGATTCCACGCAGGATCCTCAAATGCTGTATACAACATCGTATCAGGTGACGAATCCTGGATATATGCGTACGAACCCGAAACAAAAAACCAGTCACGAGTTTGGGTGTTCGAAAATGAGTACAGCCAACAAAAATTGTTCGTTCACGGAGTGTTGCAAAAAAAATGGTGGCCACGTTTGTCTCCAAAACCGGCCATGTTACGACTATTCCTCTTGAGGGACAAAGAACGGTGAATGCAGAATGGTATGCTAGCATTTGTTTGCCACAAGTCGTTTCTGAACTCCGTAGAGAGAACTGCAACCGCCGCATCATCCTCCATCACGACAATGCGAGTTCTCACACCGCGCACAGAACAAAAGAGTTTTTAGAGCAAGAAAACATAGAATTATTAGACCATCCGCCGTACAGCCCCGACCTAAGCCCTAATGATTTCTATACTTTCCCTAAAATAAAGAATAAATTGCGTGGACAGAGATTTTCATCACCTAAAGAAGCTGTGGACGCCTACAAAACGGCCACTTTGGAGAACCCAACTTCCGAATGGAATGGTTGCTTCAATGATTGGTTCCATCGTATGGAAAAATGTGTCAAATTTCGCGGAGAATACTTCGAAAAGCAATAAATACATTTTTAAATAGTAATGTTGTGTCACTTCCTTGATTCCCGAAATTTTCAGTGCCGCCCTCGTATATAGCTTTTTCGTTATGAAATTCAAGAAAATAAAGATTTTGGTTCTGTGGTTACGTTATAAAAAAAGTACCTAATGAATAAAAAAAACTGATAAAATCCAATTTGAATTTCGAATACGCTTTCGATAAATAGTTACCAAATGATAGAAGGTAGCATTATATTATCTACTGTACTTTAATGACAGGTTCGGTTTTCAGAGCGTTGTCCAGTTTTCCGTCGAATTACAATTAAGTTTTGTTTTCAGCCATCGCCAAAATGGCATCTTAAAGTCATGGTTATTTATTCATGGTAGTGTACTTTTACTACCGAATACCAATAGGTGGTGTTTTCACATGGATAATAATTTTAAAAAGAAGAGTAGGTCACAAATATTGCAATAACCACGCAGCTGTATTCTTTGCAGTGAATTATATACACAGATATAGTGCACTTAGAACAACAGCAAAAAAAAATAACCTTGGAATAAAACACGCGTCACTATTTTCTTTGTAAATTTACGCACGTGGTGACAACTCAGCTTCAAACCGAACAATTCACAAATTCAGGTGATCTCTCAAAAAGTATTAGTAGATACATCGAACATCATTTTGTACAACAAACTCTTATTAAATCGATATTACCTGAATTTACTGTAGTGCCTTCGCCAAAAGGCAAAAAACCAAAGCTTAATTAACTTAACTAACGCAATGACCCTAAAATGAATATTCCTGTCATTGTGATTTTCTGTGATTTATACTAGAAATATTTATTTACAAGTATGACGTATTTTATGTATAAACAACCGGGACGTCAGGTAAGCATTAGGCGTGTTAGCCGCAAATCAAATTGAAATCAGCAGTTGTTTGTTATTGTGTCATATGCGGTAAATCAAGTACTATCTTGCGATGAGGGTAATTCCAGATATCATTATTTCGGCCGAGAAACGTCCACAGTTTGCCACAACGACCGGTATGGGTTTGTGTTGTGTAGTCATTGGGGGGTTTTGCCATAATCACCACGCTTGGCAGGCGGGTTGGCGATCGCAGTTGAGTTGTTAATGTATTCGAAGGACGCTGCTGCACATCCTCCGTCTAATCCCTTAGTCGCCTTTTACGACACCCACGGGATGAGATGGGTTGGTGCTATTCGTAGCCGGCACCACACTGCAATCCAAACGGATCCTCTCTAAGTAATCGAAAATCAGGGTATTTTTATACAGTGCTAGAATTCACTGTGATAACAACACGACATACCTATATCTAGACAGTATTATTTAGCAACCAGAAAAATATCAAAAATTATACAGAAATTAAATAAATAAATGTGCGAAAGGTCACAAAGTTTGTTTTTTTTTTTAAGGTTTTTTTCTAAAGGGATTAGGAAAGAATGTGAACTTTTACCTTTTTCTACATAGCCTATATTCGCAATTAATTGTGAAGCTGAAAGGATTACTATACTGAAGTGGCAATTGGCGGGGCACATTGCTCGTAGAACTGATGGCCGTTGGGGAAAAAAGGTCTCCGAATGGAGTCCACGCACCGGAAAACGCAGCGTGGGACGACCTCCAACGAGATGGACAGACGACCGGGTGAAGGTCGCTGGGAGTCGTTGGATGAGAGCGGCTTGTAACCGCTCGTTGTGGGAATCTAAGGGGGAGGCCTTCATTTAGCAGTGGCAGTCCTCTGGCTGATATGATGATGAACCGAAAAGCTTACAATCTCCATTATAACATTAAACATAAAATAACAACAATTTCGCGGAATGCATGTTGAATCGCTAATAAATTTTGCCTATTACAGATGAATCTATAATAGGCAAAATGATTTCTCTTAAGAGTACCCAAAATAGTGTGAATTCTGAAATCTTGCACTTTGAATCAAGTCCACAAAAAAATCATAAGCAATAAATCCTGATAAATAGCAGCTCTATTTATTATACAGGCGTAGCAGCCAGAGCCTTAAAAGCTTTTACATCTACTTAATGCTCATATTCTGAAAGCAATTCATATTAGTCCTGCGGCGTTAGAGATTTTAAAAGCATTTAAATACATGATTTTCCTGTTGGGAAATGTTTATAGCAGATACAAAGATGAACTATTACGTAATGCGGTTAAAGTTATGATGCTATTAAGTAGTTAGTGCCTAATATTTGACATCATAATGGGTTTGTTATTGTTAAAGAATGGTTAGCAACAATTCAATGCAATTCATTTCAAACAAAACCCATTATTAATAATTATATTGGCAACAAACATGCAAAACATGTAACTCCTTTATGTATTTACTGTTTTCCATAGAAAAACGAGGGGTTCAACACTGTTTTAATAGTAATAGTAGGTACGTACTAATTTATTGGTTTTAAAAATGCATCAAAATTAGGCCATGATACGAAGTTGCAGAAACAACTTTACGTGTGACTGCGAAACAAAGGTTTTTGATTGGCCAACAAACTGTGCAAAGCACCGTGAACTCATTTTCTTTTTAGTGCCTTGAGAGATGCTAATAAGCCATAGACCGTGGCTAGAGTTTATTTGCCCACTCAAATCAGAGGGCGTGTTTTCTTAATTTAAAAATCTTCAAAATATAGTACTGATCGAGTATCAATGTAGTAAATGTCACAAAAGGTATTCTCCAAACTAACAAACAACGTCAAACGTGTACTTACACTGTGAAGAGGTCGAAAATAGATCGAAGTCAAAACGTTATTTTGCTGACATTTCTGTCACAGGTACTAAAATTGACATTAAATAAACTTGAGATTGAAATGTGACTAGATTGAGATCATAATGCTGAAACCCAACTGAACTTGAAGAGTACCAGAATACAATTTTTTTGTCAATTCATAATTTAAAAATCTTCGTAATATAGTACCTACCGATTGAGTTTCAATGTACTAAATGTCACTAATGGTATTCTCCAAACTAACAAACAACGTCAAACGTGTATTTACACTGTGAAGAGATCGAAAATGGATCGAAGTCAAAACGTTATTTTGCTAACATTTCTGTCACAGGTACTAAAAATGACATTAAATAAACGTCAAAATTGAGATTGAAATGAGACTAGATTGAGATCATACTGAAATCCGACTGAACTTAAAGGGTACTAGAATACCATTTTTTTGTCAATTCATAATTTAATCTCAGTTCGGTTAACTTTCAGTCATAGAGTATTGTCTTAGGTTTTCGCGATTATTACACATTATAATAAAACAATTTTAAACGGATTAAATCGCGTGTATTATTGATTTTTGTTTTTCCTGACGTTTCGAACACTTTGCAGGGTTCGTGGTCGTAGGATGACCTGTTGAAAATTGTTTTATTATTTCAGTCATAGTGTACAATAATTACGAGAATTGGCCCTCAGCTCGTAAATGTCCACTGCAGAACATGATGATGATGATCAATACAATGAGCGGTCACAGGGGATATTACCATAACTACCATGCTTGGCAGGCGGATTGTTGATCGCAGTATGGTTGGTAGCACACGGAAGGATGCTCCTGTCCACCCGCTTGATGTCAACACTTATACGGCCGAAATTAATAATCGATAATGTATATTTTTTGTGTTAAAATAATGTGATCGTAACACAACCACGGATGAAATTCTCCATGTCAAATCAAGATTTCGGATTAGATCGATTATTAATTTCGACCGTAAGTCGTCTTTTACGACAGCCATAGGTAAAGAGAGGGGTGGTCTATAATATTATTCGCCGGGTATTAATAGCGCATCTTCATAGACAATTCATCTAGACATCAGATTAATCCATTCACTGGTGCTATCAAAACTTCTGTTTCGAAGTGCACCCGTGTTACAACCGCATAATACCAAGCGGTGTTTTCCGCACCTAAAAAAAACTTATTTTCTATTTCTATATATTTTTTTAATTATTTATTTGCCCACATTTTTCGAAACGAAGACCGTTTAACGTTGTTTTTAACGTTGTATTCATATGTTTACTCTACGATTGCTCTGTGTCGTGGTACAGACATAAATCTCACATGCACAAACACCTAGACCCGAGACAACTGTCTGTAGATCATACAAATATTTGTTACGTGCAGGAATGGAACCCGCGACACATAACGCAGAAAGCTAATCGCTGAGCCACTGCGGCAACCGTGCCGTCAAAGGTGATGCTATATATATTTTGAAAATTAATGTTTATTTAAATTATTGACATATTTTATTTTAGGCAGATTACGTATGTCGCAGACGGTTTGCGAAAGGCGTAAATGGCGTAGACGCCGCTGTCAAACGTCATTTTGGTATTAAGAACGCATTTGCCGATAGCGATTAAACAGGCAAATACCTGTAAGGCACACTGTCGGACGACCAATGAACTTGTTGAATGAAATTGTTTCCTCGGCTTTCAATTTCAGGCGATTTGCACCGGTGAATCCTTAGCTGCGATTTCTGCTGTTGCTGTTTTTAACTAGGCGATAATGTAATAAAAATACGCAAAGCTACATTGGCCGCTGCGAATGGGTTTATCATCATCATTATATCAGCCGTAAGACATCCACTGTTGAACAAAGGCCTCCCCCATAGACTTACACAATTGTGTCGTCATTTTGGGGGGATTTTGCCAGTACACACCATGCTCGGCAGGCGGGTTGGTGAGCGCAGTATGGCTATTATTCTACAGAAGGGACGCTGCTGCCCATCCCTATTGCTTAGAGTCCCTTAGTCGCCTTTTACGACATCCACGGGAGGAGATAGAGTGGTGCTATATTCTTAATATATCCTTATATATACTATCCAACATTGTATATATTATGTAACATACGGTTTTATTTCATAAAGGGAAGCACGTTTCAAAATACAGCAGCTCATTAAATTACAAAACAGCACTTCTCATTAGTTACGGTCTTCACAAAGTTAGTTCCCGAGTTCTGAATTTTCATAACAAAACATTTCACGTTGGAGAGAATTTTGACGAGACTTGAAATAAAATTTCCACGAACATAATTGAGTAATTCCGACAAACTGAATTTTCTCCGTATATTTTTAGGGTTCCGAACGTCCGAAGGAATAAAAAATAGTTTAAAAAAACTAAAAAAACACGCTAGGTTATGCTGAACTGAGTGCCCGAAAGAGCAAGTCTGGAACTGCACGCATGCGTAGTTCGCGCACTAGCTCTGTCTCTCTTGCTCGCATGCAAAGGATGCGGAAAGAAATTAATTAATCCTGGCGAATCTAATTAGGATAATCGGATATTTTGATCGGATTATTGCATTGTCATCGACCTTTGACAGGTGTGCAAAGTTTGAATCAAATCTGATCGTTCAAAGTAGGGCAAAATCGAGCTTAAAGGAGTCGGTTACAAACAAACAAACATACATACATACATACAGGTGAAGCTAATAAAAGCGTGTTAAAAAACGGCGGAACCCTTACAAGATCACTCGTGATTCTGTCTGTCTGTCCGTCTGTCGCAGCCAATTTGCTCCGAATATAAATAACTAATCCGAATTTACTGGTCTGATTAAGTTAAAATTACGGACGTGTAACGTTAATAATTGAATTTTGAATATGGGGGTCACTTTTTCAAACTGTATCGCGTAACATATTAAATGGAAGAGCTTATTGTGAGGGTTTCAAATATATTTATTATATAATATTATAATTAATAGTTTTTAAGTGATTTAAGAAAATAGGCATAAATTGACCACTCGAAACTACAGAGCCTATAATTTTGAAACTTAGTTATTTATATATAGATTATAGGAAAACCTATAAGAAGTATATGGTCTTAAAATAACATGGTAAATCTTTCAATATCGTCCGTACAAACCTAAATTTGTAGTTGAAATGTATGAGAGAACATGTTTTTCAACTACAATGTTGTTTGTTCTTTGGGTAAATGATTAGTACTACTCGTTTGCCATAACTAGGCCAGGCATCCGTCACTTCTCGTACCTTAAGATAACATATTCATCGTACGGAACCCTCTCCACGCGTGTTGAACTCGCACTTGTCCGGTTTTTGTTTTTATCTAAGACATAGCTTTTCTTCTAAATTAAATTTCCCAATACTTACGACCAAGCCATGATAATTTTATATTACCACTAGATCACCCATGTATAAATAGCCTCACTGGTGTTACTTTATGATCAGAACGCGAGGAATATTCGATGACGCAATCATAACGCGTATTCTAGTCGCGGGCAACAATAACTTTATTGTTTGGATGCACGATGTTATTGCTTATTCGTAATAATTTCTAGCGCTGATAGCGTAATTATTTTGACCCCATTGTTCAGACAGAAAACGTACGTATGTTAATAAGACGGCACGGTTGGTACGATACAGTCGACTGCTGCGCTCCGGGTCGCGGGTTAGATTCTAGCACGGAACAAATATTTGTATGATCTGCAGGTAGTTGTTCCGGGTCTGGGTGTATTGTGTGTGGAATTTGTGTCTGTAAAGGCACCCACATCATAGTAGAAATGCTCGCGCTAGGCAAAGTTAAAAAAAACATTTAAAACAGTGTGCTAATAACAAAACACTGCATTCACCAATCCTGCCAAACGTGGTGATTACGGCAAAATTGCCTCTACATAACACACATGTTAAAGGATTGTTGTGTGTGTTTTATTTTCAACTCTATGAACGCGCTCGGTTGGCACTCTTCAATTCAACAGATCAATGCAGTTTGCATTGGAAGCAAACAATTCAGTTGTCTGAGTAGCCGAGACCAGAGAGGCACTAGAAATTAGGGCAGGCCAGTAATTACTTACACGCTCAGCGACCTAGGGTCGAACCGACAGAGCTGAAAGGGTTTTGTGAGGAAAATTGTCTCTCGTTACGGCTTGTTGAGCATTTCGAGGCATCTCGGCTACACGGCAAAACGGAAGTGGGTTAACTCGAAAATCCTTTGTTTGTTTATTGCTTACTGCTCTGGAACAACTTTACTTTATGGTTTCTTTTTATAACAATGTAAGCTTGTAGACGACCGATACAAATTAGAAAGTGGGTTGGTTCTTCTATTTTCCTTTGGGATTCTATTTACGAAACAAGTGGGCCGTCAATAACTCCGTTAATTATTGCCTTACCAATCAAAACAAGTGTGTTGCAATCACTTTCACAGAAAGTAGAATATGTAGGCTTTTGCTGCCGCTACCAAGTATTAAGCGACCGCATTAGAAACGCTTGTTGTAGTAGAAGTATAAACAAATACGCCATGGCTATTGAAATTAACTGTATTATAACAACGCACTAGATTGCAACTCCGTCAGCCTAGCCTTGATAGAGCCCACGCATACTTGCTTCTGGCTTCTAAAAGAGAACTCGGTCTTCGTTTCGTAATTCAAGATTATCATATTGTTACATGTTATAATATTATGCAACAGATATTATCACATGCTTATTTTTCCACATTTGCACGACTATTCCATAAATATTGCGCCGCAGTGTGCTTCCAGCTCGTTTAAACATATATACTGTAAGTACGTTCGTAAAGCGAACTGGATGTGCAAAAGCTAACCAGATTTCTTGATCCCTGGCCATTATTTACTTTCCCGTCTGTGAACAGTCGCAAGGTATATCTCGGGGGGATTGGAAGAGCTCGGTTGACTGGATCCACTATCTCAGAGTGAAATTCCGGTATACGATCGACCGGTTCCTGCAGGACGAGGGGAGAGCAAGGTTACGCGTTATATAGCACGCACGTGCGACGCGATGCTTACTTGGTGATCGCAAGAAAAATGTGTTTCAATTGTATACAGAAACCTTAGATATTTTTTATTAAAACAAAGACATCTATCTGTTCTGCCTGTACATCAATTTAGTGCTTAGAGCTTGTGTCAACAAACATGATTTATGGATGTCGATGAGAATTTCCCACGCTCGTCTTGACTGTCATTAATGTACTGTAGGCGCATTACGAAGGACGATACTGTTATTATTTTCACCTAACGACGTATAGTCAAAAATATTTCTGATTTTAGACTCGAACAAACAAAATACAATCGATCTGCAGCTGCGCAGGCCTCTTAGGAAATACTAACGTAAAATAGAAACATAACCGTAAAGAAACACAAAACCATGGTACAATGGTAGGTAGACTTACATAACAATGGAACTGTTCCCACATTTTCAAATCGTCTGACGCATCATAAAGTTTTATACAGAGTTATAATTACTCGTTTGAGATAAGGAACTAAGTGCTGCGCACTTATTGACACATGGAATTCTAGATTACATTATACAGGTTATAATGGAAAGAGCCTCAACTTACATTTCCGTTTCTGTTAAATTTGATAACACAAGAAGCGTGCGAGCGCTCACAATATGGAGACTCAATTACGGAACTGAACTGACACTGATAAAAACATCTTTTGAGATATACGATACAGGAACTCGCGTTGTCCGACAGAGACAGAAAACAGACGAGTAAAAAATTTAATTTCAAACGTAATTTACGACCTTTTATGATTAACAGTGACAGACTGACGGCGATAAAACAAAAAATGTTTGGGAACATTATTTTTCCAGTGTGGACGTTATGAGGATTTCGAATTCCCTGATTTTAGAATACGCACAAATGATTTTAAGGGAAACTTTGTTTGAACGGGCGGAAAAGTATTGCACATCCACAAAAGAGCTTCGTGAGGAGGACTTATTTATTTATATATTATTTAAAACGAACTGATTTATTAACTATTGCAAGAAAAACGAAATTACAAGTTGTTTTTGAATAAACGCGATCTCGCCTATTAATTTTAATCTTGAAATAAAAGTCACTATTTTTGTAGGAAGTTATACAGGATAAAGTGACAACGAACCGAAAACTTTGGGAAGAGGTTAAACTTAGACCTATAATAAAATAGGAAAGCCATTTATTTCGGAAATAATAGGTTCAGGTTTTTGTATCGTTAACAAGGCGATCAAAATGCTTCGTGATTATTTACTATGACACGATATTATTATGCTACTGCGAGCGATGCCCTCATCGGTGAACTGTAGCGAAACAACAGCCGTTTAAATTTTATTAACATTTCAGTTTTATCTGAAAATAAAAACACAGAAAAAACAAAATAAAATAATTGTTTGTTTGGGCCCAGGAGAGATGAATACAATTGTTTTATACAGAAATCAATTCAAATTGAAGAAAAAAAAATCAAATTCACTGTCGCAAAATGACTACGCAATTCTTACGCTGAGGGTTCCAGAATCATGTACTGAATTTTTGATTATTTTGATTAATATTTTGCGCGTAGAAATGAGGCAATGCAATCTATAGAAGGAAGGAAAATATACGGAACTCGTGTTAAATGTAACTATACGCAACGCAACTATTTATATCGTTTTTAATTTATCGGTTTACTGTTTATATCTATAATATATAAATAATGATTAGGATATGTAGATGTACCGTTTTATTACAAACTATATACCTATTTTCCAAGCATACAAACAAATATGAATATTGTTTCGCTATTGTAAAATTTTTATACAACTCCTACAATCAGAGCAGTTATGGTTAAGGACATTCATAACAAGTACTAAAAAAACCTCAACATTTGAAGGTAATTAAGACGCAGGTTTAACGATCTTGTGCAGGACAGCCAAATTAACTGAATATAGTGACAGTGAATAAGTTTTTGAGCTAGCCTATTTAAGTGTGTTGAAATTGTATATTTGTTGTTGTTTTTGCCCTAAATATTATGTTATATTGTTAGTCATAGTCAGAACTTTCATTTAAAGGTATTTACAGACCTGTCACTTGTATAAAATAATAATTATAATTGATTTCCCTTGTAACAATGTGTGATTTTCGTATATTTTTTACAGTTTTGCGCCATTATTGTTTACGCGTTCTATGTTTTTTCTTTGAGCGTTCGAGCATATAGCCTATCGCGTTTTGTACATGAATATGTAAATAAGTTAGGACTTTGTACTGTATAAATATAAATACGGCCGTTTTTGTTGATCACGCGTAGTGAATATTGACGTGAATCGATCACTAAATCGGGGCTAGAAATTGCGGCTCTAGTGACGGTAAAGTTTCGAGGTAGCTAAGTGACCGCGATTTCTTGTGACGTGTCTGACACACCTTATATTTTCTACAAATCTACTATTACTACTTACTTGCAAATGTAAAAGATAATTTTTGTGAACACTTGAACATGAACATTATGAACAAGAAAATTTGTGTTTGAATTTTCTCCAATCCAACAACAATACACAGATCTTGAGTTCCAAGTTTAGAGAACTTGGCTCGCCAAAACTCTTGTCGCGCTCCTCCATAAGATTAAAGATTTATTAGTTCATACCGCAGCAGTCACGAATGTGTACGTTATGATGATATATAGTACCAACATGAGTCTAAATCATAACCAATTACAATTAGATACCACGTCCACGTAAATCTTACTTAAGTAAACATACTTTCCGCAACACTTGTTCGAGAGAAGTTATGAAGTTATACACTATTTACTTATTTATTTATTCACCATCAGTAAACTACTACTACTCATAAATCTACAAAATTCCGCGTGTTTTAGTTCTTCTAACTTATATTGTTATGTGTGTGGTAAATTCGCCCTAAAAGAATCACCTTGAAAGAATTAAACTGATGCTGGATCGTCGTTTCAGCCCAATGAAATCCACTGCTGGACACAAGCCTCCTCGGTGATCGCCACAGCGCCGGCTACGAATAGCACCAACCCATCTCATCTACGCCCAAACCGGTCGTTGTGGCGATGCTGGATGCGTAAGTATCACAAACTAGAATGCAATACGTCATCGTTCTAAATTTCCATATTACATGGGTTTAGTAAGTGATGAACACGGTAAAAGATCCCATCAAGAAATTGCAGAGTTTGAGAAGCATATCAGGGTAGATGGGAGCCAGCCTTGCTTGCAGACTACTGTTAGAGCCTCCAGAAGGATACTGCCACTACAGACTATAAGAGGAATGACAATTGTTCAAAAAAATAAAATTTTAATGTAGATTACCAATTGTATGTGGAATTCATGTCTGTAAACGCAGCCACGACAGGAGAAATACTAGAGAGGGGCAACGGTTAAAAAAAAAACTACTTCATACAATTTTAAGTAAAATCAATAAATGCGTTTCACTACTAAACTTGACGTGATGTAACAATTTCGTTTATATAGGTAGTTCAAATAGTTTTAAGCTGGCGAATCATAACTACATACTGTGAATCTAGTGAAAAAAAATATATTTTGTTACTTTGTTGCATAATGTAATTGTATAATAATAATATGATAGCAATTCTTGTGTTCTTTATGTAAAATGTTCAGTCAATTGCAAAGGCCTGCTTAATTTATAGGACCTGGTTTTTCAGATGTAAGCAGACAATATACATACATTCGAGAAGTCAGTTTTCCGTAAGAAGCATTAAAAAACACAGCATGATTTCTAACACGCGGTGACACCAATTTTAGAACACGAGGTCAACGTCTGATACAAACCTCTGATCTCAACCTAATCTTGCTTCACAGTAACACTAATGCAAAGTTACATAACCGCAACATACCGTAACAAGATGAATTTAAAGCCCTCAACTTAACAGCGTTCCAATCGTTTAACAAACATCTGTCTACTTAGCAGCCAGCATCAATCACTTAATAAAAGCAATCAGATTGTCGACTCGAAGCCGTGGCTCAAAGCGGAATTTGTGTGGCTGGTAGACTAATTTGATTACGTCCAAAGCGGGTTTCGAATGCGGGTGTAAGCATTGTCTGCTGTAGTCGTGAGTACATACGGTGTAAAAATTGCAACAGTGCCCGCGGCAACAATCTTATTCGATTTATTACAGTTTAGAAACAAAAGTAGGAGTGTTATACGTAAGTTTCAACTAAGTAATGACTTTTATTGTTGTTATTATTACGGAAGATTAATTTTCGAACGGTTATTACTTACTTTCCATATGCAAACTAGAATATTTTAAATTTTCCGTGTGGCATCCGGATGAAGAATATAGCATCAATCCGGCTCCTCCCGTGTATGCCGTAAAAGGCGACTATGGAACTGTAAACCAGAGGAATGGGCCGCAGCGTCCCTTCTGTCGAACAGTAGTCTTACTGCGCGCACCAACTCGCTTGCCAAGCGTGGTGAGTACTGGCAAATTAACCCCAAAATGACACAATTGTGTAAATTTATGGGGGAGCCTTTGTTCAGCAGTGGACAGCTGATATGAATATCATTTCGAGTTCTCTATATCACAAATAATTTGTACAATAATTCTTTTTTTGGTATAATAAATTTGTCAACATCAAAACTAGTTTCAATTAAACACAAATATTATTATCTAAACGACTGTACATAAGAAAAGTACCTTAATATTTTATTTACTAGAGCCTTCCCATAAGTATATAGATTTCCCCAATGAAAGAAACATAAAAATCGGTCATGTAGTTTCTGGAATAACATGCACTTACATATAAACAGATAATCTTCCTTCTTTTGAAGGCTGTTAAAAATTTAATACGTTTTTAAGATAATAGAGTTATGTTTTCTTCTGAATACAATAATGATGAATGATTAACATATTTAAGGCTGTCACACACATAGCTATAACATATAGTAAGATATATTACGATATTTTCTATAATATAATCTTTGAACGACCTCACACGCAGCTATAACACCTATATATATTTAAGACATATTACGATGTTAACCTAGATTGAAACATGGGAAATAAATAGCAAGTTCCATGACGATATTTTTGTATATACGGCTCAGAAAACCACCACCCCATCTCCTCCCGTGGGCGTCGTAAAAGTCGACTAAGGGATTAGCCGGAGGATGGGCAGCAGCGTCCTTCGAGTACATTAACAACTCAACTGCGATCGCCAACCCGTCTGCCAAGCGTGGCGATTATGGAAAGACCCCCCAATGAGCCCACAGCACACCCATATCGGTCGTTGTGGTGATGTTTGGGGAGGCCTGTGTCCAGCAGTGGACTTCATTCGGCCGAAATCATGATACCAACATATTATTGCGATACAGAATGATTCATCTTGTCACACGGGCAATTTCCTCTCGCGATTCCCTCAGGTCCTGCACACTGCGACTATCTGGCCGACTAATTTATTTTATCATTTTTGACATGATCGAAGTGTAATTTCACATAGGTTTAATGTTTACAAAATTTAATTAGGTAATTATATTATTAACTTAAAAACGACTAGAAATTTGATTTGACTTATTTAAACTTGCATACATTTTTTATGGTTTAATATTACGACTTTGTTTCATTGTCTTCATTCATTCTCATTATATATTTTGGCATAATAATTTGTTCCAACATAACAACAATTGTTAACATTGTAATCTCAATTATTTTCAAACAGTGCCTATGGAGTTGCCTGCTCTTATTCATAGGACCGATTACTAATACTAACTGGAACCGTGCAACTTAAATTCTGACGTTAACCGACTTCAAAAAGGAGGTTCTCAATTCGAAGCGTTTTTTTGTATGTAGGTACACCGGTTACTCCGAGATTTGTAGACCCATTTGAGAAATTCTTCTTTAAATAGGTGCAGAATGCTTTCGAATTGGTCCCATGTAAATTTCATTCCATTCAATTAAGTCGTTTATTAACCAGCTTCAATAAACAGGTTTCAATTTGACTGCACTTGTCTAGATGATGTCTTAATAGTTTCGTTTCCTCCGAGATTAGAGAACCGCTTTTGAGTCACTCTAATTTTTTGCGTTAAATCTGTCGCATTGGTTTCATAAAAATATAATTATGTTAAGGGCGATTTTACAATGTCAGATAAACAGACAGCATTTATTCGACAGATAGCAATTTTTTAAATTTTTCAATGGTCAGATAGGCTTTATTTGAGGAATAAAACGACTACCTGAAGAATAAATTTATCTGTCCCTTTGACGGCCAGTAAGATAGGCTATCTGTCGAATAAATGATATCTGTCTGTTTATCTGACGATTGAAAATTCGGCCCTAAGATATATTATAGCTAGCTACGTGTGTGAACGGCGTTATGTGAAGGTAGGAATTAATTGATATTACAAAATAACCCACGTTTCTAGGAACGGTAAAACCTACTAAATAGCTATCGTTATCGAAGCTATTAAAATACTCAATTTATAATCGACTGTCCATGATAATAACATGAAAATTTGATAAAGCCTGACACGATATATGTCCTGACTAATAATTTCAGTATTCATACCTAGAAAATATTATATTCTCGGATCATTGCTTTACAGATACAAATAATTTCCTTTCGTATATCAAAAATACATAACCAATAGTCTTATTACATAGGTACAATATACATAACATATCTAACACTAGTCGTAAGGCGCTCGTTATAAAAACTACTTTCATTTGATCATCATATCAGCCAAAAGACGTCCACTGCTGAACAAAGGCCTCCCTCATAGTGTTCCACAACGAGCGGTTACATGCTGCCCGCATCCAATGGCCCCAGCGACCTTCACCAGGTCGTCTGTACACCTCATTGGAAGTTCGCCCCACGCTGCGTTTTCCGGTGCGCGGTCTACACTCGAGAACCCTTTTACCCAACGGCCATCAGTTCTACGAGCAATGTGGGCATTGCCACTTCAGTTTACTATTCCTTTCAGCTATGTCTGCAACTTTAGTTCTTGTACGGTACTCCTTATCTCTGATTCGATCTCGTAGAGAAATACCATAAAAAGCATAGCTCTCTCCATAGCTCGCTGAAAGACCTTGAGCTTTCTTTCAGGCCCACGGCGACTGACCACATATTGGTCCCATATGTTACCACTGGTTAAGGACTTTCGTCTTGAAGCATTGCGATATTGTTGACTTAAAGACGTTGCGAAGTAGTTTCCCGAACGCTGCCCAGCCGAGTCGGATTCGACGATTGACCTCTTCTCGAAGTTGGACCTACCTAACTGGACGGTTTGTCCCAGGTAGACATACTTATCAACAACCTCGAGAACAAAGCTCCCAACGGATATGGAACGGGCACAACATGGGCATTTGACATGACTTTTCGTCTTGCACATGGTCATTTTAAGGGCCACCTGTTGGGAAACTCTGTCGAGATCATCGAGCATTGTGCTAAGCTCTTGCAGCGATTCGGCCATGACTACGATGTTGTCGACAAATCGAAGGTGTGTAGATATACTCGCCATTGATGATGATAATGCCGAATCCTTTCCACTCTAGTAGCTTGAAGGCATCCTCCGGTGAACAGTTTCGGGGAAATGACGTCCACCTGTCTGACACCTCTCTGCAATGGAATTGCCTCCGTGCTCTGTCCATGTACTCGGACCTGGCGTGGTGGTTTCTATATAAACACTAGAACTTTGATGTACCGATAGTCAATGTGGCACCGCTGCAGAGATTTCAGCCCTGCTCAGGCTTCGATCGAATCGAAGGCCTTGTCTCATTGTCCACAAACGCTAAGCATAGTGGCAGATTATACTCCTCGGTCTTCTGTATAACCTGCCGCAGCGTATAGATGTGGTCTATAATACTAAAAGCATTAGGAAAGCGGCTTGTTCGGGAGGCTGGAAGTCATCAAATACTTTAATTTAATATACACACATAACATATTTTTTACAACGTTACGGAGTCAGTAATGAGCGTAAATATCTAAAATGTTATCAATATGAAAATTAAGGCATTGACTGATACAACAAAACTGTCTTGTTCTTCTATTAATTATGGCCCGCTGTTTTAGGAACTTGTTCTATATTCACTTACAAAACTCCATTGTTTCAACGTATTTCTATTGACAGTGAAAGAAACCAAAAGAATAGAAAATCGATTTAAGAAATTTAGAATTGACAGAATAACATCCGAAATTCCGAAATAGGTCAAGGTATGGAGAGATAAAGTTAGCAGCTACTTAAAGTTTGCAATAGCGCAAGTAAGAAGTCGATAATGAAGTAACCCGGTTTCACAGTTGACTTAAACAATTTTCGCAGGCGATAAACTGTTGACACTGAGGCAGTGTTCTTAAACATAGCGGGCAGCGGGGCGGCAGTGAGAGCGATGAGACTATACATTCGTATGGAACTGTTTTGGAAAAAGGAAGCGGGCCGGGCACGTTCGGTGACATTAATGTGGGTATTGATGTTATTTTACTGAACGAACGTCGGATTAATATCTATAAAATTCCACAGAAAAGTAGTTTGGAAAGAATTTTATGCTTAAAATCTATACTAAATAGATATTGTAGAGAGAAACTATATTAGTTATTATATGGGAGAACATTCATTACAGCCGAATATGGTCCATTGCTGGACACAGGCCTCCTCCAAAGATTCCACCGCTACGCAGGTAAGGGGTCGCAGAAGAGTTAAGAATGTACTCGAAGCACGCTGCTGCCCATCCTCCGGCTAACCCCACAGTAGTATTTTACGGCAGCCACGGAATGAGATGCGTTAGTGCTATTCGTAGCCGGTACCACAGGACCAATGTGAGAGTTAATCACAACAAAAACTGACGAATTGTGAAAAATAATATGTTGCTTTATTATAAATAAACAACTGCTTAGTTAAAAAATTGGTTGATAGCGTAATCCTGGTTCAGTTTATTTTCCAAAAAGTTCCAATATGCAAAAATTACGTCACTTGCCTACAAGTGGAAAGCGAGTGAATATTTTAAGACGGAAACCCGTTACTAAACAAAACCGGAGCACTTTAAGACCCAAATCACTCTTTGGAGAAAGAGAAAAACCGGTTCAATAATAGACAATATGGATGAATGCCATACCTTTGTCGTCGATCTATACTTTAACAAATTCCTTAATGGCCGAAATTAATAATCAATTTAATCCAAAATCTTCAAATGTAAGACTTTGAAATTCATCCGTTGTAGTGTTGCGATATTTAAAACAGACATGTCCGTAATCCGAAATCCAAAGTTTTGGATTAGATCGATTGTTAATTTCGGCCGTAAGGGAAGTAGATGAGAATTGGATCACACGGTCTCTTCGCCACTGGTATCTAGTAGTGTCACATGGAACCCAATGCCGTCACTAGCGAATTAGAGGCTTACCAATTACAACACACCTGCGCCCTTCGGCTTCGGACATCAAGGCCGTTCCGGTGGTCTTTATCGGCCTATAGACGTATAATAGGATCGAAACTACGCACTATGGGATTAGCCTACTATACGAATCGAAGCTTTCTATGAGACAAGAGAAACGTGATTGATCGCTTAGTAACATTATGTAAATCTAAGGAACTTTATTATCGTCTACTTTTACGGCCGAAATTAATAACCAATGTAATTCGAAATATTTGGAATTGAGCATTTGTGTTTCTGGAAAGAAAGTTTTCAACCCTGTTCTACTGAATAATATCGTTGGGGAAACTTGATCTTGATCTACCGAGAAGCTCCAAAATAAATCTAAAATGTTCTAGTGGCAAATGTTCGAAATACAAGTTCTGCTACGAAATCGTGCCCGTATGTTTTAAATCTTCCTTACCAAACTTAAAACTTGTTTACTTTAAGAAGTTAATTAACAATCTCCGTAATGGGAATGGAAAGTCTGGATATTGGAAAATATAATAATGCAGAAAAGTACATATACTAATACTATTGAGAACCTGAGCAAAAACACTACCCACAAAATACGGCAATTCGAAATAGGAAGTAAGACTAAACTCTTAAAATACGATTAGAAGTAATGTGTGCGTCAAATAATGTATATGATGACCTTCAAGCCGCGAACGGATTTGTAAAAACATTATTATGTGACTGCCCGAAATAGAATTTTATGTGTTTACAATATTAGCCTAGGTCCTAAATTCTCGGCTCTAGTGTGATCATACGAGGACCTGGAGCCTCCGTTAGGTGCCGAAGATGACCGCTCCAGTGGTTTTAGCCGGTAGGAGTCCGGCATACCCCTTCGCCCTTCCCCGGGCGAAGGAAGTTCATGAAGAATTTCCACTGGACACCAATAAAAAAAAAGGTCCTAAATTCTAATATATCTATGTATATTATAATTTGTTATTAACTTCAATTCTTAAAATAGTACCATGATGAGCTCACTAAAGAATACCTACGTAACCTTACTATTGAGTGTGTGACTGACGGAGATCCGACGAAGGTCTAAGGCCCGTATTACAAGATCGCGAATCAAAACTCAAGTAGAACTTGAGTCGCGACTGCATCAATTGAATATAAATGCTGGACCTATTACGTAAGGTTCATACTTTTACGTGAGTTTTGATTCTCGATCTGTAAAATCAAAGTTTTTTATTTTAAATAAACCAAATATTGGAACTTATGAAACGTAAGAATCTAAGTTGCACGGTTGCAAATAGTTGATCTCGTGGAGATGAGCCGGCAGGAAACTCCATGGATACTCTTTTAAAATAATTGAGATTACAATGTAGATTGATACAAATGATTGTAAAACATATATAGAGAAAATTTATGTGTCAGATGGAACATACTACAATAATATAATAATAGTGTTTTTGCCGTGGCAGTTAATGGCTGCCCAGTCCCAACAGATGGCACCCGTTCACGAGCATGACGCATACATCAGCATCGCTTAGCTCAACCATATTGTAGGGAACCGAATGACCCGATACACAACTCCCACCGTTATCAAGACATTTTAGTGAGCATGAGATACCAATACAGCCAGGCAAAAGACAATCAAAATAAGTACTAATCATATAACATTAATGGCTACATGATGCTCACACATTTACAGTTTTGTATGAATATTGTAAGTTAATGTAAACAGGCGTAAGAGTGAGCAAGAATAAAATCTCACGCAACATAGTGATGCTCTGAATTGCATGCCATAAGCAAGATCGAGCTAATCAAAGAGGTGTCTAGCCACATCGCGTAGTGTTTACTGGTCGCCTAAAAGCATTTCTGTACCGGCAAGATGAGTAGATAGCCTAGTAACCCGCACTTGCATTCACACACAATGTTAAACTAAAATTTGCCCTTGATATTTTACTTTCATTTCACCCAAAGAAGTTTCATCATCATCATATAAACAAAAGGATACCCACTGCTGAACAAATGCCTCCCGCAAAGATTTCCACAATTGTGTCGTCATTTTAGGTGAATTTTCCAGTACTCACCACTACTTGGCAGGTCGGTTAGTGAGTGTCTGGTTGCTGTTCCAAAGTAGGGTCGCTGCTGCCTATCCCTCTGGTTTAGAGGCCCTCGATCGCCTTTTACGACGTCCACATGAGAAGATGAAGTGGTGCTATATTCTTAATCTGGACACCACACAGTTCTTTTAAATCATAAAATGGTCCATTCAGCATAATGTTTTTCATCTTATTTTCCAGCAACATTTGTCATGGTTTATTAGCTCATAAGTATGACTCAGTGCAAGTTCAAATTGCAATGCAATATACCACCATATCAATTAACTGCATAATATCATGTTTCTCAGCATCTGTGCAAGTTAGGATGCAATCTGAGATTACAGACCTAGGTCATCTGAACTGTAAAGAAGGCTAACAAACAATAGAATGCTGGATAAATGTTGTCATCAATAATAAGGGTTGTACCTAATAAGGGTGTTCATAATTTCGGCCGAATGAAGTCCACTGCTGGACACAGGCCTCCCCCAAAGATCACCACAACAACCAATATGGCTGTGTTGTGGGCTCATTGGGGGGTTTTGCCATAATCGCCACGCTTGGCAGACGGGTTGGCGATCGCAGTTGAGATGTTAATGTATTGGAAGGACGCTGCTGCCCATCCTCCGGCTAATCCCTTAGTTGACTTTTATGACACCCACGGGAGGAGATGGGGTGGGGTGGTGGTATTCTGAGCCGACACCACATGGCACAAGTACAATAACAATAAGGGTGTTGACTGGTAATATTTAGATTATTTAAATTCCCAGTAAAATTCTGATAGCAGTCATGGAAATAATGGAATGTCAATACTATCTACACGGGTCAGCAATATTATGTAACAAGAGGGACATAAATTTTATGTGGAGATCAGTGAGGGACCACATGCTTTTACTTTGTATACAAATCATTTTATAAGTAGTTGAATTTATTTTAAATTGCATTTTTACATATTTTACACGCCAAAGCAACAACCAACCAAGTTGCCGACCACAGCTATACCGTATATGTTACCCAGTGTATACATACATGCCTCCAATATGTCTTCAAAATCATAAGTTCTCTATAGCAGTCCCTAGGCTGACTAAATGCCCGTGTTTTGTTTTGAAAGAAGTTATTTAGTAGGTTATAATTATAGAATAAAGCTTGGTATAACTAACCAGGTACTTTAAAATAAAGTAAATTTTATTATCAATCAAATATTTTAACACTTTTTTGTACAAAAAAGTGTTATGTGCCTGAGTTGATTTTTATCAATATTCAATATCATTGTGTTATCTTTTCCTTGTGGTATTAGGTTACTTGATTAGATAACAACATTATATAAATATTTCAATACAACAAAAGGTCAAAATACTTATAATGCAAAGAATACTACTTTTATTAATACAAATACTGATTGTACAATTTGGCGAATGTGAATATACTGAATGGTAAGAGTCAAATGCAATAAGTAGTAATAGAAATATCAGTACAATATCTGTATGATCTGCAGGTATCCGGGTGTGGGTGTATTGTAGGTGGAATTCATGTTTGTGAACGCACCCAAGACAAAGAAATTTTTTTAACTTCTGGCATTTTTTTCCAATAAAAAATGCTCTAGTTTCATACTCATTTTGATGAAATAGTAAATAATTTTGATTGATCATGTGTCTCAGAAATAAATTGACCACCTGTCTACACACATGGGTGTCGTAAAAGGCGACTCAGAGTTAATGTCGGGAGGAAGGGCACCAGCATCCTCCAGTGTGCTAATAATGTGTTCACGAATCTGCCAGCCAAGCAAGGTGATTACAGCAATATCCCCAGTGAAGTCTCATTGTAGTGATCCTTGAGAGACCCATGTTCGGCAATGGATGTTGGCTGATATGATGATGATGAAAGGTTTTTGTATTGTTTTATATAATTGTTGAGAAATATGTTATTATAACATAAACACATTCACTTACTGATAATTGTTTAGCTTTATATTTAATTTTTTTACTGCAGTAATTAACTATGATAATGATTGACCAATACATTGTTTTTGGTTATTGATGTGATACATCATTTTAACCCCACATCTCCTTTATGACAATAAAATTAAAATAACATGAGGTGTTTCTTTTTCATAACTGTAAAAGTAGTTTATAGTCTTCCAGGATTGCCAACAAATTTAACACTAGTTAATATCTAAAAATAAATATGCATTCTTGAAAATAACTAAAGTGATAATCAACATTTTCTCTTTGGACAAGCATCAGGCTGTGTATTCATGACCCCACCAATGACGGCATATGTTTCAAACCTCACTAAAGCTGAGAAAAATAACGTACAGGTTACTTGGCATGTTATTTTTTATCACCCAATTTCTCGTACTTTTAGCACTACCCACGTAGCTCAAGAACACAAAGGGGCAATGGTTATAGTAAATAAATCGGGTATTATCATTGTTTAACCATCAGTAATGAACGCGCTGGATAGTTGGATACGGCACAAACCAACTTCGAATGAAGACGATTCAATTTATAAGACGTCAGTCCCAATAATTGTTGCATTATGAAAGCGTGCATTACAGGTACCTTAATAAAGAAAACTTACCCGTCACCAACCACTACACATTTAATCGCCTGCATTTTTGCGTTCTACTCGACCGTTGTCACTAATAAAACACAATTATCAAGGGCGGCTTCAGATATCTCTAATTTGCTGCACTGGTCACCACGTCTAGATGCAATCAATAGACATTGGCATCACGATCAACACTTTTACAAATGAACTTCACAGTTTTTAGATCAAATTATTAATTTCATATCTCTACACTGGCGACAAGAGCAATTTGATTTGTTCACAAATCATCCGTTTCGTTCACTTTGTAGAAACGTTTCACTCGCCGCGATTACAACCATAGACGATACGTATTACGGTATTCATGTTACAACGTGAACGGTCGGCAAATAATGTGACCAAGGTTAACTCTCGTTTGTCCCACTTTGGAGTCAAATGTAACTGGCCAATGTTGCCACCTGATAAAAATTAAAGCCACTAGATAGGTAGATTGACGCCCAAAAGTCACCCAGATTGAGCTAAATTCGTCGAAGCGAAAAGTTACCCGAAATCCCAAAGTTATTTCGAAAATATCGAATCTTCTACGAAACCTCAAAACTGTTGAGAAATTGTCTGTACGCAACTAATACGAAAATAATACTTTTTTGTCACTTTGCGCCTGCTTGTCTTCAACGGTTAAGAAATGTTCAATCTCTCGATTAGTTCTAGCTTTACCTTGCGCATGAAATTCAATGTAAAAGTGAAGTTTTAGTTCTTGCAAAACTTTACATTTGGTTTCTTATTTTTGTATCCAACTAGGTATATTGTAAGTTAACATAATTTTTAAAAAATACTCAATGAATTTAAAAAGAAATATACGGCATATATCCGAAAAAACCAATCGATTACTTAAGGTAATTATTCTTTATTATTAAAATTAATCAGAAATTTGTTATATTATTTTCTACCCAGAAAAGTTATTTATGTTAGATATAATATATCTGATACTAACTAATTTTGTTAACTTCAGGGCCCGCAACCTCAAGAGGGCATTTGTCCGCAGCCTCCGAATGGCCACGCGGATAGTGCAGGCTGCAGTAGACGAAGTGGCCCAGCACACCGCTATGGAACAAATATTGAGAGGCTGGAGAATGAGAACGCGGATCTGCGTTCTCAACTCTTAAGCCTCTAAGCCCAGATGGGAAAACTGACGAATGAGATCAAGCTTCTCCGTAGTCCTTGAGGTCAGGGGCGTGTTGGACGCCAATTTGGCAGCCTTGGAGGGGCGGCTCCTGCCAGAGCAACGCTTTCACCCGCCGATTGCGGTGGATGGGCCATGGTTGTGGTTGACAACGGCTACTCAGACGGCTACGTATGCGGCACAGCAATCTTCCCCTGCAAACCAGGTGCAGGGGAAAAAGAGGGAGGTCGATAGACGCAACGCAGTGAAGGTGACCTTGATAGTTATTAGGCCTGTGACATATCCGCCGGCTGCTAGGGCTGTTTACTGTAACTCCACCAACAACCACTGCGCCCAAGGATTCTCGGGCCACAGTAAACACCACTGAGGGGTGGTCTATTGTGAGGGAAAAGAAGAAGAAGCGGCAGGCTAAGGTTCCTAAGGTAAAGACTGAGGCAGCCGCTTCTTCCCAGAAGAAGAAGCGAGGAAGAAAAGGAAAGAGTGTTAGGGGGAAAGGGAAGGTAAACCTCCCCAAGGTTCCCGCATCGGCCGCGATTTTCCACCGGGATAACAAAATAAAAAAGTTTATAAGAGAACTAAAAGTAAAGTAGCACAGCGCAACCATAATGTAGGTACAGAAAGCCGCTAACTGTTTTTGTCACGCAACTCTGTGCTGCGTGCCTGTAGAAGTGCCTACTTAATCCGCAGATGTAGTTTGCGATTACGATCAACTGTAACTGAACTCACAAAAGACAATGTGGGTTTATATTCTAGGTCAAACTTCTAGATGGTAAGCCCATATGTCCGCATGTAAGTACCTATGATTTTTTAAAATATATTTTATATCGTATCAATGATTGAGATATCGGACCATCAAAATGTTAAATATGTTAAAAATGACAATTTGACATGACATTATTATTATTAATTATTTACACCTGAACTTATTATTTTATAATTCTTCATTTTTTTATATTCAACTGGCTCA
The DNA here is from genome assembly GCA_947459985.1 of Diloba caeruleocephala. NCBI lineage: Eukaryota > Metazoa > Arthropoda > Insecta > Lepidoptera > Noctuidae > Diloba > Diloba caeruleocephala. The sequence continues at coordinate 6,954,041 of OX381613.1, forward strand.
TGATTTGATATTGTCACTTATAAAAATATTTTTATCTATTTTATCCAATTCCTATAATACTAATACTACTAATACTAACTTTAAAACAATTTTAAATACATACATAGTATGTCATCTTTGATATTCTGGGATGGATGTAGTATTTCAAAGTAGGAATCAGATGTTACGTTACTAGCTGCACAGCCAATTGTACACCGTACGCACGCTCAAGTTAGATCACATTGATAGATGGTAGAGATGAGTAGTTCCGGATCGAAATAGTTCCAGGAACTATGTCCTATGTCGGAATGATATAGGTCCAATCCGAAATGTCAAGTTAAACAGATTCAGCAGGTTCAGACAGTTCCACCCGTTCTGTCATGTACGAGATCATATGAACGTCGGAACGAATAACGGAACGAACCGACTTCTCCCGAACCTAACCGACCCGAGCCGTCCCGAACCGAACTGACCCGACCCGAGCTAAAGCGAACCGAGTACACGAGCGTGTGCGAGTGATCGACTGCATGCACGCCATATGCCATCTCTTTTACTATGTTGTTACAATGAATAATGTGACTTTTATCTGCGCGATAAAGTCCAAAATTAATTAAATAAATCAGATTTTCATTTTAAGCTCTTGACCTTGACTGCGCTTAAGTGTAGTTCCTTGTGTTTTAGATTTTATATTCGTTTGTTTACTTGTTATGTGCTGTGTATCACGCAATGCACATATAATGCGTGAATAATTAAATACCTAGTAGGTGAAAGAAAGTTACAACAATTAGTTAAAGTTACAATAATAAAAACAGTCGACTACATACTGTAATTAGACTTAAATCAAAATTAATTAAAAATATTCGTGTGTAAATAACACAGTAGAACGTTCTACTAAGTACTTTTATTTGTATTAATTTTGTATATATATAGACATTAGTATTAAGGTAGGTAAATTGTGTGTGTAATGTTATGTAAATAATGGCATCCCGAAGAAAAATCAGCACACTTTGGAACCATTTTGTAGAAGAAGATTTAAAAAAAGGAAAATGCAATTATTGTTCTAACTCTGACTTACTGAACTAGTGGAAATAGATAGTTCACATGAACCGATGAGAACTGGTGGAACTAGATATTTCACATGAACCGATAAGAACTAGTGGAACTAGATAGTTCACATGAACCGATAGGAACTGGTGGAACTAGATAGTTCACATGAACTGAAAGGTCCATGCGAACTAGCGGGACTAGACAGTTCCGCGAACCTGTTTCAAGGACGTAGTTCCTTAAAGAAAAGGAACCGTTCCAGGTTCAATCCGCTCCCGGACCTGATTTGCGCATGACTAATTGATGGAAATTATAAAAAATGTTACTGAGTAAAAGAGACGACTATTAAAACAATAAGTAATACCGGTATTTTCGGGATACCGGTAAAGGACATCGGCCAAAATAGGCCCATCAGCGGACAAAATGAAAAGTTTCTGAAAACCTTGCTTACATTTTTTCTATATTTACCGTAATGAATAAATAGCTCAAAATCCTCCATCCTCCGGTTAATCCCTTAGTCGACTTTTACGACACCACCACGGGATGAGATGGGGTGGTGGCATTCTGAGCCGGCACCACACGGCAATTTTGTGTGAGTTGCCATATGCACAATATTATGATATTCTTCTATTGATAAAGAACTCACGACTTTAAAAAATAACATTATATCGGTTTTTAAAGCCCAGTTTTGTTTTCTCAGACACTTTCGCAAGTATTTGTATATTACATAAATATTTTGTCTTTGGCTAAAAGACTAAATACCAAATCACATCAAACGTCACGTCAATATGGTGAATTATGATTATGACGATTATTAAATAAATATACCTTTTGAAACACCAGCTTTAGTTCTAAAATGTGTAATTTATTTATTTATTCGTACTCAGCTTTCACTAGCATCATCTACCCTCGTTATCTTAAAGCAAATATAGTACCATATAACCTTAACATCTGTATCTTTACACTCAAATTTCTTGGAATTCCCACGGTCAATTTTTATTTTAAAGTTATTATTGTTTATAATTCTTTGCGTATTTTTGGCTGTGTTTAGATTATATTATCGCTCTTGTCTGTCGACATGCCAAAGTGGGCCGGACTTACTATGGGGCGATGGTTTGTGTCCTTTAATATAGATAGTAAATTTAAATAACGCAACGTAATTAATAACGTTAGTTAAAAGTAACAATTTACGGGACTGCTTGAAGTATCGATTGTCTGGAAAATATGTTATCTCGTTTTTGAGTAGATAATGTCACTGTATTTTTACCGACTTCGAAAAGGAGGCGGTTCTCAACTCAACGCGTATTTTTTTTTACCCGTAATTACGTTCTTGGTGCATATCGACGTTTGGCTTCCGTGCACTCACCAAGCGTTAGTAGTTAGTACAAACCAGTTTTTTAAGTTTATGGTACAAATTCTTGGCGAGTGATTTGTTACAAACGTGTGGAAGAACCATAACATTTAACATTTTATCACTATAGTACTTAGTAGTATAGTTCATACAGTCAAAGGATTATGCAGTGGTTTTACGCTTTTTGCATTTTTTCATCGGACATTTTTTATCGAACCGAAAATAGTACCGCAAATTGACGGTTTTGAGAAGATTCTGTGCTGTGTTAGCAGTTAGCACGTTTGTGCGCCCTTGATTTTCTATAGTCTATGAATATGCTGTTATGGCGACTTCGATAAATCGCGTTGCGCGGTATTGCGTGATAAGATTGTTGACTTCCAACGTATTATGGCGAAAGGTGATAAAGAACTAGAAAAACAAATGGTGAATAATGAGCTACCGAATCCGGAGTGTCGGAGTACGGATCATGAAGACTCTGAATCTGTACAGGAGCAGCCTCTCGATATCGGAGAGCATTATTTGGTGCGGCGTTCCGATGACTCATGGCAACCGGCGGAGATTATACAGTCGCGATATAACGAAACGGAGGCCTACTATGAGTATTACGTGCACTATGTGGGCTACGATAGAAGGCTCGATGAGTGGGTACCCCGCCACAGGGTTATGTCGGATAGATTCGACATGTGCGAACAATCTAACAACAACATAAACGGCGATCGCTTGCTTACCGACAAATCTGGCCGGAAAATAACAAGGAACCAAAAACGTAAACATGATGAAATCAATCATGTACAAAAGTCTTTCGCGGAGATGGATCCGACAACAGCGGCGCTCGAAAAAGAACATGAAGCTATCACTAAAGTTAAATACATAGACAGGATTCAGTTCGGCAAATACGAGATAGATACATGGTACTTCAGTCCTTACCCTGATGAATATGGCAAGCAGTCAAAGCTTTGGATATGTGAATACTGCCTAAAATACATGAGAATGGAAAAAACGTACAGGTATCATCTAAGCGAATGCACAGCGCGTCAACCACAAGGTGGCGAGATTTACAGAAAAGGTACAATAGCTATATTTGAAGCAGACGGCAAAGAACATAAAATTTACTGTCAAAATCTATGTTTACTTGCAAAGTTGTTCCTAGATCACAAAACATTATATTTTGATATTGAGCAGTTCTTATTTTACATATTATGTGAAGTTGATAAGCAAGGTGCACACCTTGTTGGCTATTTCTCCAAAGAGAAAGATTCCCCGGAAGGTAACAATGTTGCATGTATACTGACACTACCTCCATATCAGAGGCAGGGCTATGGTAAGCTGCTTATATCATTCAGTTATGAGTTGTCAAGGCTTGAAAATATTGTTGGGAGTCCAGAAAAGCCATTGTCTGACTTAGGGAAGCTAAGCTACAGGTCTTACTGGTCCTTTATCTTATTAGAAGTATTAAGTGTGAGTCGAGGCATATTAAGTATCAAAGATCTGAGTTCAATGACAGGAATATCTCAAACGGACATTATTACCACACTGCAGTCAATGAATATGGTGAAATATTGGAAAGGGCAGCATGTCATATGTGTTACACCGAAGACTGTGGCAGAACAGTTGGCAAGTTCTCATTTCAAAAAGCCCCGTCTGACTGTAGACCCTGCTGCATTGAGATGGACACCTCCCAACAAACAAGGGAACTCTGCAAAAGCTAAAAAGTAGTACAGGCTAACAGGCGCAGCTTAGGAAATACATAAGTTGCAAGTCACTTCCAAAGGGCATACTCGGAGTGCTGACTTGTTCTAAACATACAAATAAATTGTTTACTTATGTGTAATTTTCAGTGTGCTAGGGTGTAACTTTAACATCACAAATAAAGCAGGTCCAGTGTGGATTAAAGTACCTATAGAGCATATATGGTATGTCAATGCTAACCAAAAACGTAATAGTATGTATTCACAACCTGTAAAACTTAATGAATAATCTGAGAATTTCTTCGTGAATTTACAAAGTATTTGTTACAAAAATTTGGAAGGATGGTAGCTTGAGGGTGCTACAATTTTTTCATTACAGTAACTTTGGATGTTAAAAGTACATCTTGAGCTATATGCAGTGTATAGATCATTGCTAGAGTATTATAGGTAAGATGCAAATCATTTTTGCTTTAAGTAAAATTAAATGTTCTGTGGCATTTGTTGTTGAAGAAGAGGTAGATTAAAATTTAGTCTAAAGGTATACCAGTGAATAGATTACAAAACATTTGGAAAATAAAAAAGTTACAATATTGACATAATATTTGTAAACAAAAAACTTAGATTAAACAAGTGCATAAAAAATACTATCATTGTATTTTAATCATCTCCAAGTAAAATTTATGAATGATGAGACTTGATAGTGTGTATGTTATAGAAACATTGTGTTCATGCATATATGTATGCAGGCTATTCAAACTATATTATATCGCTATGACTATTTGCATTATTTGTTTATTGTTCACATATATAAGATCATCATGCTAAATTCTGACAAAGTGAAAACAATTGAACAGCTTATTGCCAATTGTATTTTTTTTTGTAGTGTTATATCCTGGTAACTCTAAGTAATGCTTTTTGCATTTTAGTATGATATTACATTTTTAAAGGAAATTTTGACAGTGCTATAAACATACCTATTTGCATAACCATGAAGACTTCTTATTTCCCTAAAGATATATGGTAATAATTGTTTGAATCTTATTTAGAGTTGCCAGCAGTGTATTCATAAAACTTTAGTGGTAATTAGACTAGGTTTCATTTCTCATTCAACTCTTTTTAAAGCCGTATAGCTGAAAGGCTTGAAACATTTTTAAGTATGTTTTGTCTTTAGCGGTAATTAGACTAGGTTTCATTTCTCATTCAACTCTTTTTAAAGCTATATAGCTGAAAGACTTAAAACATTTTTAAGTATGTTTTGTCTTTTGTAACAAATCGTCAATGTAGCAACATAGTATCCAGTTGTTATAATTTGTATTACTAATGTTGACAATCATATACTATTGAGAATGATGAATAAAATTAACTCTTTTTACCACTTGCATCCCAAAGTTTTTCTGTAAACTAGATCTGTACTCTGCAACTTGAATCAGTTCCTTTTTTATACTGGTAACAGTGATACTAATGGTTAAGTTTTTAAATTAAGATTCTCTACAGTGATGACTGAAACTGTTTGACAGTATGCATGCTTATTATAGCTTTAAGTGTATCATTTCACTTAGTTTGTAACACTGTAACAAAAACTTCTAAACATAAGTACCTAGGTCTTCTAGTTTTCGTCTAGAGTAGTGACAACATAGCCTAAGTTGGCACTTTTGCAATCTTTTCCATTTATAATTGCCTCAGAACATATGCAAATCAGAATTAGATGATTAAATAATATTATTAAAAATACAATTTCTCAATACCCATGAATTGAAGTCCCTTTAATAGGAAAGATTAATAAATCTTGTTATTAAAGTAAAATAAAGATTTACCCAATATGGATTAAATAAATCTTGAATTACCATTTTAGATTTCATAATCAAAATCAAATCAATTGTCAGTTTAATTAAAAACGGGCTACATTTTTTCTTACGCCCAAGCTACTTTTGTTCTACAACCAGTCTATTCAAGATCATCGTATAAGCCGTGTCCACTGCGGAACAAAGGATGGAGGCTCACCAGATTTCCACCAAATCATTATTGTAAAACTATTGTTTTTGAACATATTTGCCCCTAATCCTGTTTAATCATTACTATCTCACTAAGCAATGTACCCAATGTGCAAGAGTAGATACACTTATCTAAACCAATCCCCAGACTAAACATACTTGAATGTAGGTGTTAGGTGTGATTACTGTGCAACTTGTTGCATTATATTTCTGCAAAAAAAAATCTCTAGGTTGGTACACACGGCTACACACCAAGCTTTACAAAACGAGTTTACCCTGATCTCTCATCATACAGAAAGCCTATACAATGCGAGATCAGCTTATACTGGTTTTGTATAGCTTGATGTGTAGCTGTGTGTACCTACAGAACAAGCAAAAATATTAATACTCGTGATTCAATTGTTCATTAAAAATTTGTATATTAATGTCAGTTCTAGATATGACATAATTAGTGTGTTGCCCGTACGATACTAATCGACCTCATTAACAGCGTTTATGAAAAGTTGAATGTCTCGTAGCTAGGTGTGTGTCCTCAAAATAGTGTCGCGGTATAAACCATTACATCACCACAGAGGTGAACATGATGAAATTATTGTGAAATACTTATTTTTGAAATAGTACTGAACAATGTCTACGACATTTTTTATTAGGTTAAGTTTGTTTAAAATTCTGTAGTGTTATTTTGCAATGTAAGCATCTTTAGTTGATAACAATTTGCCACTTAATGTTGTGTCAAGTTGCTTAAGAAATTAAAAGGTTTATTCATTGCCGGTTTTATTTAGATTCTGTGAATCATCAGTAATTTTCACTGTTTATTTTGTGATAATAATTCTAATTGTAAGTAAAAGTGTCAAATAAATAAAATAAACTCAAAAAGTATTATTTTATATTTTCCGCGAATTATGCAAGTAATTTCCATGTATTCTAACTGGCTGAGACTTATCATAGGACGTGACGTGAACGCTCATCTTGCCTGGGCCAGTACAGATAATTCTCCCCTTTTTTTTTTCAATAAATGCATTAGACCAACCTTTTTCAATAAATGAAGGGCTGAAATAAGTAAAATTGACTAGGTTTCTTTTAAAAAGAGACCTCAAGAAACACCCGAAAATTCTCTATTATAGACAAAATGGCCCAGGAAGTTGGAACAGTTGGATAAACTGCCCGAAAAAGGAGCAATATCGTAAAAGGAATCGTGGAGGTCACCAGCACTTTATTCGGGCATAGTCAAAAAATATTAATTACGGATAACGCGAAAGGGCGCAAATCGTGGAGATCTCGTTGGAACAATATCAACAGCCTTTCATAGGTCATGAGACTTACTAAGGCAACGAGCTCTGCGAAGTTCAATCCGTTATCATCTATCCATAATAACCAAGTAACTATTTTATTATTAAAAACTGTATTCGGATTTCAGAGAGCGAATAAAAAATCGCAAATAATGACATCACTGCGACACATCTGTGTTTTTGCCTAATCTTTAGATTCTTTTGTTGTAGTTGGCGGTAAAGTAACAAGTACTAATTTAAAGATCATCAAGGTCATTGGGCAATGTAATGCCCTTCACTTGCAGACGTATCAAGAATCGATGACACTAGGTGCTGTAACCAGTCTAGTGTGATCTTAGGAGGACCTGGAGCCCCCCTTCGGTGCCGAAGATGACCGCTCCAGTGGTTTTAGCCGGTAGGAGTCCGGCATACCCCTTCACCCTTCCCCGGGGTGAAGGAAGTTCCATGTAGAATTTCTACTGGACATCAATAAAAAAAAGGTGCTGTAACCAGAAAAATCATCATCACATCACAACAGGCTATTATGATTTATGATACACTAGACATCTGTAAATAATGGACGGCATGGTTGGTGCAGTGGCTAAGCAAGTGGCTTTCTGCGCTACGTATGACGGGTTCGATTCCCGCACGGTACAAATATTTGTATATATATCGTTTTTTTTATATCGTTGCCCCACACTAGGGCTTTCTCCTGTGTCGTGCGCTTACAGACATACATTTCACACACAATACACCCAGACTCGGAACAACTACCTGCAGATCATACAAATATTTGATCCGTGCGGGAATCGAACCCGCGACCCGGAACGCAGCAGTCGACTGTATCAACCACTGCACCAACCGTGTCGTCGAGTCGAGTTGTTTCGGGTCTGGGTGTTTGTGCATGTGAGATATAATATGATTGTAAACTCCCCATAACACAGGAGAATTAACAGTTTGGGACGTAAAAAAAAGTATTTATAGGCGTTTTGGGATAATTTGCTACAAAAATATTATTATTTATAATATAAATATTATTACATTAGTGTGATCTTAGGAGGACCTGGAGCCCCCCTTCGGTGCCGAAGATGACCGCTCCAGTGGTTTTAGCCGGTAGGAGTCCGGCATACCCCTTCGCCCTTCCCCGGGGTGAAGGAAGTTCCATGTAGAATTTCCACTGGACATCAATAAAAAAAAAGAAGGATTCGGTGTACTTATTGCTTAGTATTGTTTGCAGTGAATTTGGTAATTACCTATATTATGGCTTCTTGTTTATGAGGTTTTTATCGATAATTTTACATACAATACAGACCGTGTCATTTTTATTTTGTATGAGTTTTAACAAATTTAAAAACAACAGAAATTTAACTTCAGAACAGAAAATCAATACAACTATCGTCATTTACAAACTTTAACTTATTATCTCGAGTAACGAGAGTTTTTATAGCAGTCTCATAACAATGAATACTATATTAATAGCAATCCAAACTATAATAAATAGGTACGCAAGTTTACATATGGTGGCATACACAGAAATAGAAAATAAGGAGAAGTTGTACGGGGGCGTAACCGCGCCACCGCGACATGCCCAAGTTGATCCATCCGGAAAAAATGGCCGTTTTACGAGTATAACATCAGTTGAGATTCGATCGCGTAAGTGATACTTTGTTAAATTGTCGTGTGGTTCGGGGATAACATGCAAAAACCGAAGCGAAAAAAATAACTTCATCAAGGAAAGAATCATATGCAATAGAGGGAATTTTCTTGTATTTGTCTATAAAAAGAAAATAATGAAGAATGAATTAAAAATTATTGTTTACGGCTGTCGTTTGCGGTCTGTACGCTCGGTATGATTGGCTAGCTACAAAGTCGTGGGTGTGTTTTAGTATGAGAAACCAATTACATTGTTGTGTTTAGTAATGTCTTAGATTTTCGCGATTATTACACATTATAATAAAACACTTTTAAACGGATTCTATCGCGTATATATAGGATGATGATGATCCTGCGACCACGAATGCTGCAAAGTATTCGAAACGTCAGGAAAATCAAAAATCAAAATATACGCGATAGAATCCGTTTAAAAGTGTTTTATTATAATTGTTGTGTTTGTTTAGGTCATTAGATGAGAACTTGTAACTGTAGATCATACAAATATTTGTTCCGTGCGGGAATCGAACTCTACAACCCGGAGCGCAGCAGTCCACTGTATCAGCCACTGCACCAACCGTTCCAACATTAGTGTGCTTTTATGAAGAATGGTAGTGGGAAAATGGATTTCTAGGCTCGCATACATTTTAATCTACATGGCATATCTCCTTTCTTCCAATATCTTTGGTGGCATACGAAGAGGAAAAACATAAGTGGAGTTTCGCCTCATTAAACCATTTACTTTTGGTCTATCTATTTAATATCTGGTTAATATTTACCTATTCCGTGTGGTGTCGAGATTAAGAATATAGCACCACTCCATCTCCCGTGGATGTCGTAGAAGGCGACTACGGGAATCTAAACCAGAGGGATGGGCAGCAGCGTCCCTTCTGTGTAACGGTAGCCATACTGCGCTCACAAACCCGACTGCCAAGCGTGGTGAGTAATGGCAAATACCCCCCAAAATGATGACACAGTTGTGAAAATCTATGGGGTAGGCCTTTGTTCAGCAGTAGACGTATCAATGGCCGATATGATGATTTACCTTAGCAAAGCCCGATTCGAATAGCATATAATATTTACATTTCATATCCACTTCGAGTTTAATTCTCATTCTTCAACATTATTTTCAGGAGGGTTTTCCTCTCCTCAAATAATATTGGGCTTTCAGCACAGGAAGCATTTGATGACGGACTAACTAGATTTTTTCTGTCGTTTAACTATTCTGCAGCAACATTTTAGGATCTTGTCTCGTCTGTAAATGAAAATATGAGATATATGGCTAAAAATAAAATAATTGGTGCACATCGCAATTATTCTTTATTTACCATTATTTCATTTGCACATTATTACCGAAAAATTAAATACAATCATTACATGAGATATAGTACATACCGAATATAATAACCGAATTGAATAACATTACCTACTTGTGCGTTTAGAAACTCAATTGTTAAATAATCTAAGTTTAAAATAAATTTATATTGAGATCGAATATAACAACAACCATGTTTTTATTAATAAGTATATGACCAAAACCCGCCATTACATTATCAGTTACCTTACTAGGCAGTATTCAACGAACACAATATCACAATACAATATCTAAAACTGTCTTTTTTTTGATTTTCCTGACGTTTCGAATACTTTGCAGCATTCGTGGTCGCAGGATGATGATGATCCTGCGACCACGAATGCTGCAAAGTATTCGAAACGTCAGGAAAATCAAAAATCAAAATATACGCGATAGAATCCGTTTAAAAGTGTTTTATTATAATTGTTGTGTTTGTTTAGGTCATTAGATGAGAACTTGTAACTGTAGATCATACAAATATTTGTTCCGTGCGGGAATCGAACTCTACAACCCGGAGCGCAGCAGTCCACTGTATCAGCCACTGCTCCAACCGTTCCAACATTAGTGTGCTTTTATGAAGAATGGTAGTGGGAAAATGGATTTCTAGGCTCGCATACATTTTAATCTACATGGCATATCTCCTTTCTTCCAATATCTTTGGTGGCATACGAAGAGGAAAAACATAAGTGGAGTTTCGCCTCATTAAACCATTTACTTTTGGTCTATCTATTTAATATCTGGTTAATATTTACCTATTCCGTGTGGTGTCGAGATTAAGAATATAGCACCACTCCATCTCCCGTGGATGTCGTAGAAGGCGACTACGGGAATCTAAACCAGAGGGATGGGCAGCAGCGTCCCTTCTGTGTAACGGTAGCCATACTGCGCTCACAAACCCGACTGCCAAGCGTGGTGAGTAATGGCAAATACCCCCCAAAATGATGACACAGTTGTGAAAATCTATGGGGTAGGCCTTTGTTCAGCAGTAGACGTATCAATGGCCGATATGATGATTTACCTTAGCAAAGCCCGATTCGAATAGCATATAATATTTACATTTCATATCCACTTCGAGTTTAATTCTCATTCTTCAACATTATTTTCAGGAGGGTTTTCCTCTCCTCAAATAATATTGGGCTTTCAGCACAGGAAGCATTTGATGACGGACTAACTAGATTTTTTCTGTCGTTTAACTATTCTGCAGCAACATTTTAGGATCTTGTCTCGTCTGTAAATGAAAATATGAGATATATGGCTAAAAATAAAATAATTGGTGCACATCGCAATTATTCTTTATTTACCATTATTTCATTTGCACATTATTACCGAAAAATTAAATACAATCATTACATGAGATATAGTACATACCGAATATAATAACCGAATTGAATAACATTACCTACTTGTGCGTTTAGAAACTCAATTGTTAAATAATCTAAGTTTAAAATAAATTTATATTGAGATCGAATATAACAACAACCATGTTTTTATTAATAAGTATATGACCAAAACCCGCCATTACATTATCAGTTACCTTACTAGGCAGTATTCAACGAACACAATATCACAATACAATATCTAAAACTGTCTTTTTTTAAATAATAATACGTGACGTATTATCCGGTTTGCTAATTTCACTACCAAGAAAAATCTAGAGGTGATGAATTGTTGTTATCGGTGCGACTGTGGTGAAAACTGTAATCTACAAAAATTTGGTTACCTATTAAATATGCGATAAGACCTCTCTATTACTCATTCATTACGGTTTATTATAGTGATTCTGACAACGATTTCTTATGGATTTATTGCTTAATGTTAATAAGGTAACAGCTGAAATATAATGAAGTTAAATTATATAAATATTTAGAGCCGTACTTATTGGCTAAAATGTTCTCATATATTTTTCATTGTATGAATTATTTATAACACGCATCCATTAATTTTTTATTCATCCATTTCGATATATTATTTAAAATATCAATTTAAAAGGCTTTATTGATATTCAAAACGCTAATTATATTCGAAAAGTACACAACAACAAACATTTGGGCGAAGCCCGATAATGAAATTTAATTAATAAACAATCAATAGGAATACACAATAATGTCTTGTAATTTTCCGAACTGAGATGCAGAAGTAAGCAAGTAAAAATCTAAACTTAAGCTGGCCTGTTTTTTGCTGTTAACTAGTAAACATGGATCCCTAGTACAAGTACTGTTTGTATTGTTTATTTTGAGTGGCTAAAAAGCAAATGCTGTAGTTCTGTAAATTAGTAGAACGACAGAGAAGCACAGCTTTGCTGTCATTCGTCTTCTAATAGGAAAAGGAATGGTTATATATTTCTACACTGCTTAGTTCTTCACATCCAATTCCCCTGGAAATGTCTTTGGTAACTAACATAAGTACATATAATAAAATAAAAAACAAATTCAACTTTTATACAATTCTCTTACTATTAAGTATTTACCGAAACACTGAACGACTTTAGCATTAAAATACTCAACACTTATTACAATATTTTTTTATTGTTTAGTAGATTTTTTATTATCTTCAGAACATACTAACCGACATACAAGTTACAGATCTACGTCTAATGTTGCCTACGTATTATAGTTTACAGATGAATGTTTACAATATAGCGATTATATAAACAAGACAATATATTTATTGTTAATTATCTATCAATCATGTGCTGGTAGGGCATTTTATTTCATTGTATTGATGAATGTTTCAGTAACTAGAGTATATAATAATTATGTTCTGATACTGTTTTGTTAATAGGTTTTTGTTTGTGGTTAAATTTATATACTATTCTAACCACCACGCTCAGAACTGAAGACGCGCCCCTCTACGCTGAGCAACGAATGCTTATTAGAGATGAGTCACTCGCGAGCGACAGATATAAAAGACATATCTCTCCCAAAGAGCGAATCACTCACTCGCTCACTTCCATTTCAACTACATATATCTTTGAATCTTTTGTATCTGGGCTAGTTATTGGAAAGAGCGACTAGGTGGAAAGGTTATTGTTATCTACATAAAATTAGTCCTACTAATGTCACTATAATTTAGCCGCGTGTTAAAAATCATCGAAATGAATGTAGTGAATTAGTTGTGCATACTGCATACAGTGGCGCGGAGCACAAACAAATTCATTTCGTCGCTTTATCAATACTTCATTACTCCGAATGTCGCTCATCGTTCACCTCTGAACGAGAGAGCGATTGATTCGAATTTTACTCAATAAATCACAATCTCAACTTCGTAAAGCGTTTCCGCGAAGTTACAGAGTAACTGAGCGGCTCTGATTTACTGAGCGAGTTGGGATCTGGATATAAAAGAGTGGTATATATCTTCAGATCCTAAAGATATATATCCCTTCTTTTCACTGATATATTTTGGCATCTGTAATATACAACAAAAAAAGTAGAGAGTTCGAAATGATAGCGATGTATTTTAGAACCAGTGTGTTGTCGTCTATAGCCGTCGTTCGAGTGGTGATCACGTTTCCGGCATCCGTCAGCTATAGACGACTGTGGCCTGCAAGAGGTTTAACCTGGCTACATTGTTGTCTTAGAAATCAACAAATTTCAGTTGATTATGTAGTTTATATGTGATCTCAGAGATTTGTCATACATCCACATAAATACATTGCAATGAGTATGTTACCTAAAGTGAAATTTAGTGTTTTTAACTAATAAAATGTTTTTACTACATTTATGTTGTTTTACTACACGAACGATGCCCTTAACATATACTGATATGAATTTTATATAGTTAAGATGTACCCTTTACTCAATGGAAGCTATAGTAAAATTAAAATGTTGCCAACATTATTAGTTACGACTACATACTTTTTGAGTAAAAAATACATCCGAATACAGATAATATTATTGCTAAGAATTCGTTACAAATTATAGTGCAAGCTATGGAAGTGAAAGACATCTACAGGCTTGCTGACATTGTGAAGCCAAACACATCAACACAATATGCTATATAGTTTTCGTTAATAAATTTTATATATTACGAGTCTAGAACCATTATTGCACATATTTATACCTATACATACATACTTAATCAATGAATGCGATATTTATATTCGCAGACTGAGTTACATGAGCTGTTAAATAATATTCGAGTTTATTATTTCATAAGATAAATACTTTTCAAGATCTCCACACAAATAGCTGTTGGTACATAGAAGTACAGGACACATTTTGACTAATCATATAATATAAGTACTTTGTTATACACATGAATACACACACTTAAGTATATTTTATATTAGTCTTCTAATATTAAACATCATACTATCAGCAAGCCGACTTCTCAGTCCTATGAGGACACATTTGAATTATTCACCCTGGGTTTGACTGTTTTGCACTCAATTTTAGACCTTAACAGTACTGTAGTAGACCTCCGAATGCAACCGCAGTTTAGCAGGGTAAGACTATTAAAATTAAGAGTTATAATAAAAATGTGCCCAGAAATTAAATATAGTCTAATAATAAGACTGCATGTCCTAGAATATAATTTATATAATAAAAAAATACTATGATCTTGGGTAAAGCGCTTACTTCATACGTACCTATGTATTAATATAATACTGAATGTATTAGATCGAGTCATATGTTACATTATGTGGATATTATGAGGCAAAAATATACACTATCTTAGATACAATATTTTTTTATAAATAGGGAAGAAGTCGAGATTATAGAGCATGCAATAAAAACCCTGTCCGATCTTTAAGGGTGATTTTTGGTATTGAATTGCATACACATATGCATAACCATTTAATGGATAGATGTTTTTGTCCCTGATCAAATTAAGTACTCCTTGAATTAAAATAAAATTACTACGGGCAATGTGATCTACGACATAAAGCCTATTTGCTATTACCTGCGCTCTGGAGTGTTGTCAACTTACGAATATATGGCGAATTTTGTGGAAAATATTGCGATGTTAGTAAAAATGTTGATATATTTTTCGTAGTATGTATTTTAATACAGGAATACACACTTAATGATCAAACAGAGTTTTTGTTACATGTTGAATAAATAACAACTTGTCTTGGATACCATGGCGTAGCAATGTTTTATTCTGAGAGGTGCCAGATTAAACCCTTAGCTGAATAACCTACAGATTTCATATAACTGAGGTGGATTAGAAGGATGCTGGGCACGGCCGGGCCTACCTGGCTTCGTTGCTACACCTATGTTTGATGCAGTTCAATAACTTAGCTTACAGCAAATAGTACCATACCATACTACTCAAATCTGGTTTCTTCAAAGACTGCAGAAACAAGAGAGCAGTTTCCCTACTTTCATATATAATGTATGAAAAAGTAAATTACCTCTTTTCTGCCTTTTAGCCTGCATTGTATATATCCAAGGTTACTTAATTAATATACGCATTTCAAAAGCGTTAAAGGTATTGCACAAGAACTAGTGTTATATAACTAATGACTTTCTATATTAACGTAAATCATGACGATATGCTGTTTACGATTATATAATATTATCTAATGTAATTCATATTTCATCTTAGTTAAAGAGGTTTTATATTTTTGTAAGCTTATACATACGGGGTTACTAAGACATCTAATCAAAATGTTTTTGTTTTGTTAAAAGACTATTTGAATATTAGTTTGTCAAATAGTTTATTAAATGCGAGAACATAATTTTTATGTTTCTACTTTGAAGATACATATGTACAGAATACATGTATTTTTATAATAATTTGTCTTAGTAACCATTCTGTGTCGAGGATTGCTCTTAAATATTTAAGGTAATACTTTCTTATTTTAAACGAGCTACAACGAGGTATGCCTTCATGTGAAATATTGGGTGATAAGAACAAATTAATACGATAATAAAAAAATAAACATTCTATTATGCTTATAGACATGGCACGATGATAGTGACGGAATAAAACAATTAAAAAATAAATATCACATAATATTGGATTTGCGGTTGCAAACAAATGAATTCAATTTACAAATCTGTCACGATTAAAATAAGTACTGTATTTTGTTGTATAATAGTTTTAAACGCATTACCACAATTATGCTGAATCTCATAGCATATTGATGTATCAACAAAATCTCATACTTGTTTGAGACTTAGAAGTTTTACGACTCATTGGTTTAGAATAAATTGTTATTTACATATAATATGATGTTATATTACATTATATAAGTGAATATTGTCAAGATATACCTACAAGCAGGTACTGTGAAGCATTACACGATTTTATATATTTGTTTTATATACTTGAATAGAAAATGAACATGATTACAATGTACATGAACTTTGGTATCATTTAATGTATTAATAAGACTGATTATGGCTACACTTAATTAATAAATAAATAGAAAAATAAGCTTTAATCACTAAAACAAATGGACATGATTGCTCATTACTGAATAAGTAATCATCATTTACATACAATTTAGTAAGTACAGAAAAGTTCTGTAAATATTTGGTTGTGATTATATAAATTTAGGAATAAGTCGATTTTCCATACTATCAACCAGTACGTAGCATATAATATCTATGGTTTATATTTAAGTATTTGTAGGTGCACTAGTAATAATAATTACTTACTCCCAGTAGTGATGTGAGATTGCAAATAATACTTGATTTTAACCATCATGTTGATGCGGCGAACCGGCTTAGTAAGTTGGGGCTGTGTAGTCAATATTTCCTGAAATGGACGGAAACCATATCTATACAAATAAATAAACCTGAAGTGTCTGTTTGTAATTTCAAGATAGAAGCTTTTTACTAAATGCATATGAAAGTATATACGGTACATATAACAAAAAAACATTTTTTAATATTTTTGTCTGTCTGTTTGTTCCGGGTAATCTCCGAAACGGCTGGACCGATTTTGACGGGACTTTCACTGGCAGATAGCCGATGTTATAAGAAATAACTTAAGCCACTTTTATTTCAGAAAAATAATTAGGGTACCGCGCAAAAAAATAAAACCCTTGAAATCCAATATTTCTTTTTATGTCAAGTTTCTATGTCAAAGTACTCTAAATTTCTTTTAAACTAAAGGCGGGTGAAACCGCGGGTCCCAGCTAGTTCATACATATATTCAACTTAATGACAATTTCTATGTACAACATGAAACTCCTCTATAAGTCAAGCACATGGTACGTTCACCTAATGACAGGACACCATAGAACGTTCTTTATTTTATTTTTTATTTGGCCCTGTGGAAATTCTACATGAACTTCCTCCACCCCGGGGAAGGACGGAGGGGCATGCCGGACTCCTACAGGCTAAAACCACTGGGGCGGTCAGCTTCGGCACCTAAAGGGGCTCCAGGTCCTCGTATGATCACACTAGAGCAACCATCCAACGTCCTAGCTTTAAAACCTGAGCTGGACGGTTTCTTGGAAGACTCTGCTATTACCAAACTACTTGCTCAAGGGATGTCTATGTAACATACCGGTGCCGTGTGTCTGGGAGAAAGGTGGGTCGCTGTAAGCGGGCTGGGGGTCGGGGGCCGCGGGGTAGGCAGGGAAGCCGCCCGGGCTGCCTACTGCACCTTCCACCTCATACGCTGGAGCAAACGCTGCGTCAGCACCCACACGGAACCGCTGGAACGCGAAGAAGGCGCAAGCCACCTGTGGCAGATAACAGTAAATTATTATTTTATATATATATTATTTTTTAAATATTATCGGCTCTTCAGATGAGCAAAGCTGTGCCAGACATGCTCTTCAGAATCGCATGTTAAATAAATGAGGGCTAAGTCTTGTTTATTCTTCGTCACCTTACGAGGGCGGCACTGAAAATTTCGGGAATCAAGGAAGTGACACAACATTACTATTTAAAAATGTATTTATTGCTTTTCGAAGTATTCTCCGCGAAATTTGACACATTTTTCCATACGATGGAACCAATCATTGAAGCAACCATTCCATTCGGAAGTTGGGGTCTCCAAAATGGCCGTTTTGTAGGCGTCCACAGCTTCTTTAGGTGATGAAAATCTCTGTCCACGCAATTTATTCTTTATTTTGGGGAAAGTATAGAAATCATTAGGGCTTAGGTCGGGGCTGTACGGCGGATGGTCTAATAATTCTATGTTTTCTTGCTCTAAAAACTCTTTTGTTCTGTGCGCGGTGTGAGAAC
Organism: Diloba caeruleocephala; assembly: GCA_947459985.1. NCBI lineage: Eukaryota > Metazoa > Arthropoda > Insecta > Lepidoptera > Noctuidae > Diloba > Diloba caeruleocephala. Next base: position 6,972,516 of record OX381613.1, read on the forward strand.
TCGCATTGTCGTGATGGAGGATGATGCGGCGGTTGCAGTTCTCTCTACGGAGTTCAGAAACGACCTGTGGCAAACAAATGCTAGCATACCATTCTGCATTAACCGTTCTTTGTCCCTCAAGAGGAATAGTTGTAACATGGCCGGTTTTGGAGACAAACGTGGCCACCATTTTTTTTGCAACACTCCGTGATCGAACAATTTTTGTTGGCTTTAACTCATTTTCGAACACCCAAACTCGTGACTGGTTTTTTGTTTCGGGTTCGTACGCATATATCCAGGATTCGTCACCTGATACAATGTTGTATACAGCATTTGAGGATCCTGCGTGGAATCTTTCGAGAGTTTTGACGCACCAAGTAACGCGAGCCGCTTTTTGCTCTTCACATAGCAAATGCGGTATCCATCGGGAAAACAACTTTTTTACACCTAATTGTTCATGCAAGATTATTTGTATTTGACTCATGCCAATGTCTAAAGTTGCCTGAATTTCGCGGTATGTCACATGTCGATCTTCCTCAATCAGCTTACGCACAGCATCAACGTTTTCTTGGGTGACTGCAGTTTTTGGACGACCTTGACGAGGATCATCACTGAGCTTGACACGTCCACGTTGAAATTCAGCAAACCAGCGATAAATTGTGGTTTTGGATGGGGCTTCATCACCAAATGCAGAAATCATCCGGTCAACACACTGTTTTTGTGTTAAACCAATTCGAAAGTCATAATAAATCATCGCTCTTGAATTTTCTCGAGTCAATTCCATTTTCTCAACGACTAAACAAGTTTGACAAAACCTTGTGACAAGACAGTGAATCTTTTTTTAAATAAATAAATGGTATTCGATTTGTAAAACCAAGGAGTTTTCAATTAAAAAGATTTTAATATGACAGGAACAGTGGAAATATTCCATTCCCGATACTTTTAGTGCAGCCTATGTATTTGGAGAGAATTTACTTTGCGCCATAGTTAATGTCTCCATCATTATCTTATTCAATAATATATCAGGTTTCTGGATTTAGGTGAAAGGAATGCAGCTCGGCTGACCATGGGCCACAACCCTCGCATAAATCGAGCTCATCATGATGGAAATATCAAGATATGACTTATTTTCATTGTATTTTTTCTACAACATTCCACATATCTAGGTCTCACTTAAGTAGATATTAGGTCGTTGAGATGCCAGTTGAACGCCCGGAGAGTCGCGGCCCAGCTATAATTTCCCGCCCTCTCCTAGGCTAGACTAAGTCTTACCACAGCAGTGCCTAAGCCCTATAAAACAACATCTTTCGTCTGAACCTTTTCGACTAAAGCAAAGTGGAAATCGTAAATAGACATAAATCCTCTTAGTTTTTTCTTCGGCGCTGATCTGTTGGATAGTCGCCTTTAGTCAGTTCACAACTCACCCAGGCGAATATAGAGAAGAAACAGAAAGCGATGGCTCCCTGCATGTTATTGGCGGTGCCCATCGGCGGGGTTTCGGTCTTGCCCCAGGCGTTCGACAGGTAGCAGAACCCGACGAAGTACAGGAACGCCCAGAATGCTGGAGACAAAATAATGCATTATTTAATTTTCGTAGTGAATACTGAAAAGGGAACACTCAGTATTTCGGATTATCGTTTGGGGTAGCTGGATGTTGTGCGCAACAAGAAGACGTCCACCTCAATCAGTATCATCATATCAGCTATTAAACATCCAGTGATTGGACATCCCAATGACCTACAAGATTGGCCATAGGGGAGCAGTGACTGCAGCAGGAGGGCTTGTCCTACAGGCGATCCTTCCTTTCCTGTCCAGCTGTGCTGCGCCAACACACCATACATGTAGTATAGGACCAATTGCTAAATTACTCCTACAATACTAATAATAAAAATATCAAATTCGAAATGCAAATGATTTTCTTTTGAAGTTACGGTGGCCATTACAAGTTGTTTACGAATAGCACCAACTCATCTCATCCCTTGGGTATAGTAAAAGGCGGCTATGGGAGTTACCAGAGGATGGGCAGCAGCATCCTTCGAGTACAGTAACAACTTAACTGCGATCGCCAGCCCGCTAGCCAAGCGTGGCGATTATGGCAAAACCCCCCAATGAGCATACAACACACTCAGACCAGTCATTGTGGCGATCTTTGGGTGTCCAGCAGTGGACTTTATTTAGCTGTAATGATACAATGTCGTTTTACGAACTAAAATTAACTTATACTGCATACATAACTGTATTTTTTTAATAATTTCGAAGTCTAGGGTGCCTAGCAAGCCAGTTGGCGACTTGTGACTTGCATCGCAGTCTCATCGCTTGTGAATATCATTATGTACAAAAGGCCTTAGTCAAGGAACCACAGCTCAGCAAGGTCGGTCCTCAAAGTAATTAGCGTTCTTTATTAGACTAGGACTTTCCACCTCCTATTTCGTTTGCTGTCACCACACTGGGTTTGGTTAGTGTCCGTGGAACTAGTACCGTGGTCTTTCGACACAACTAGTATCCAATTAATTTTGAAATATAAAAGTCCTAGATTTGATTCATTTGTTTATCGGGACTGCAAGGAAAGCAAGCGATACGTGGTAAAATGTGGTGATATCGCAGTGCTGGATTAGTAAATAGGCCGTATAGGCCGCGGCCATAGGGTGGCAGATCTCAGTGTGTTCGCTCGCTATGGTAAGGCGTCAAGTTCGTGCGTTATTATTGTTATTATGAATGTAGATACTAATACAAAAACAAGTCACAGAGTTTTTTATCTATTAAATAAATGTTAAATCTCATTTGGGCTAGTCCACTCATAATTTTTTATGTGTTGTAATTGCCGTGTGGCGCCGGCTACGAATAACATCAACCCATCTCATCCAGTGGGTGTCGTAAAACGACTAAGGGATTAGCCGGAGGATGGGCAGCAGCGTCCTTCGAATACATTAACAATTCGACTGCGATCGCCACCCCGCCTGCCAAGCGTGGTGATTATGGCAAAACCCCCAATGAGCAGACAACACACTGATGTCGGTCGTTGTGGTGATCTTTGAGGGAGGCCTGTGTCCAGCAGTGGACTTTATTCGGCCGAAATAATGATGGCTGGATGGATTTTAGGCCTATGCCTATGTCCGTGTGATTTTCTTTTTTGAATTATCTCATTGCGTATTGTGTCTACACGGTTGCCGGCAATTGACACGCGAAGGGTTTGTACGGTAGTGAAAGTTGTTTTTTTATTGGGGCTGTAGTTCCGGACATTACCCTCCACATACACACAAACTGCCGTGTGGTGCCGGCTAAGAATAGAAAGAAAGAAGAAAAAGAAAGATATATGTCAAACTCAACTGCGATCGCCAACCCGCCTGCCAAGCGTGGCGATTCTGGAAAAACCCCCAACGTACATACAACACAAAACCAGACTGGTCGTTGTTAGTTCTATGGAGGAGGCTCATGTCCAGCAGGGGACGTCTTTCGGCTCAAATGATGACACACAAACTAACAAGATTCGCGTTCCTTACTATTAGTTAGATTCGATAGGATTGCCCTCGAAACCAATTTCTCATTTATTTTTTATTGATCCGGTTGTGAAAATTCATCATGAACTTCCTCGAAACCTAGCAGTCACTCGTTACGCAATCAGGAAACGTTTACACTATTGCGTAGGAAATGAAAACTAGTTTCTTTGTAAGGTGGGCGCATTCGAACTCGTTAAATGGTGAATCCCTTTTCACAGGATAAGTAACAAATTAGGGTGGACTTTACGATCCATAAAACTTTACACCCACTGAGGAATTGTGAGGCAGATCGCACCACACTGTTATAATTTGACCGTTGTTAAGTAATAAACATTAAATGCCCTGACATTAATGCAAGTAGTAAAAATACTTAGACGTTGACAAGAGTATTTTTTTATAGGTTCTTAAATATTATACCCAATGAACAAAGGAGAATTTATGTAAAGAAAAATCTTTGTGTGAGGGGATTATACCTAGTTTTTTTCCGAATATATCTTTCTTTTGTGGCTACTGTAAGTTATACTAAGATCCCAAGAGATGATCAATGACGTGATCTTAATTCTTACTTTTAAACGGATTCATCATTGCGGCCAAAACACGTGCACTACTGGACAGAAGCCTCCCCCAAAACTTGTTCTGTGCTCATAATCGCCACGCTTGGCAGACGGGTTGGCGATTGCAGTTGTGTTATAAGGGTACTCGAAGGACGCTGCTGTCCATCCTCCGAGTCCGATAGTCGCCTTTTACGACACCCACAGGATAAGATGGGGTGGTGGTATTCTTAAGCCGGCACCACACGGCAAACGGATTACGTCGCGTATATTATAGATTTTTGTTTTTTTAACCTATAATATATACGAGATGTTATCCGTTAAAGTATTATTAACCTTTCTTTTTTTTAAAACCCTTTCCCCACACTAGGATTTCTCCTGTGTCGTGGGTGCGTTTACAGACATGAATTCCACATACAATACACCCAGACCCTGAACAACTACCTGCAGATCATACAAATATTTGTTCCGTGCGGGAATCGAACCCACGACCCGGAGCGCAGCAGTCGACTGTATCAGCCACTGCGCCAACCGTGCCGTCATTGTATCCGTTTATTACAATGAGTAATAACTACGGCAATCTAAGTTCTTTTATAAGTTAAAATAATGATTTACCATACTAAGGATGTCTCCTATGTTGTGTGTACAGTTTACAGACATAAATATCATAGGCGCAAAAGAAAAAGTTACAAGTACGGAAACACTTCACTGTGCATGAATCCAAAAATATTTTAATTGAGTTGCTTTACTTTTAATGCATCTACTTAATTTGGACCGAAGTAACATCACCTTCCAAAACGTTTCGGGGATCCTTTACAATCCCCAGGGGGGGGGGGGGGCGCTTTACAGTTACCTATTGGGCATGGCACCAATGGGTGGCTTTAGTGTGACCATACGAGGAACTTAGGTGCCGAAGATGACCGCCCCAGTGGTTTTAGCCGGTAGGAGTCCGGCATGCCCCTTCGTCCTTCCCCGGGGCGGAGGAAGTTCTTAAAGACTTCCCACTGGGCGCAATAAAAGAAAAAAAAAGGTGTTTTGTTGTTATCATTTCGGCCGAATAAAGTCCACTGCTGAACACAGGCCTCCCATAGATCGCCAAACCGGGCTGTCTGGGTGTGTGTACTCATTGGGAGGTTGACTTGTTGTTATTATCTATCAATTGATGAGATGTCTTCATCTCTTTTAATAGGGATTATGGCGTCTTGATCCCACGGCAGGTGAACGGCGGCATAATTGGCCTCTTTACAGTTGGCTCCTCTCTGAAATTTGCCTATAGGCGTGGCACCGATTGGTGGCCGCGGAGAGTATCTTTCTCGATATACCGGACCGTCTTCGTTGTGGAAGTTGACCGCCCAGGTGCTAAGAAAGTCCACGAGCACGCCCACCGTGGTGAAAAAATAGACAACTGGCGTTACAAGGGTTGGTTCACTTACCTAGCTCCGTAATTAAGATATCTCGACGAGCTGATATTAAATTAAATCGAAATTCATTATTTAAACTTAAGGAATTTTTATACCACGTCCACGTCCTCGACAGTGCGCAGGGAAGAGGGAGGAGCCAGTGTGTAAATAAGTCGTTTTCTATGTGCTGCTGTCGGCTCCACCCACTTCCCTGCTCACTGCCGCGAACGTAAGCTCATTGTATACGTAATACTTCATTCGTGAAAGAGCAAATAAAAAGGCAATAGAAAATTATAGGCAATTTACAACATTTGATTTTGGACTTTTAATTGTATCCTGAATAATTTCTGTCAACTGACCTCTGTCCTTTTGTATATTGTAGCCTTGCGTTTAACCACCATCTTACCTGATGTAAAGCGATAATGCGGTTGACAATGGATGCACGCTTGCCTAGAAATCTGTTCACTTGCGACTTGAGGATTCCCAGGTTAAACCCATCGGGAAACACACACTCCAGCATGGAGTTCCACTCCTTAGTGGTTCGCACGAACGACATGGAAGCAAAACGCTTCGTGCGTATGGGTGGAACATCCGCCACATAAACGAGCGCCAATCACAATGCTATTCGTTTGGTTGTCCGATGATGAAATGGGCTTGGACGAATTAAATCCAGTCATTCCAACGCAGACTTGCCAAACTATATCCGATAAAAAAAGCCGCGGACGCGCAGATTGGGGAGTCTGCGTGGTCATACCGAGCGGCTTAAGCGACCGCCGTCTTACCGGGGCGCGCACGTGGTAACGTACCGCCGTGTGCGCGGCACAGCGAGGCTTGGGGGGATCCTTTACAATCCTCCCCGAGAAGTGCCTGGAGGCGGCCTTTCTACCACCTTTTTTTCGCCTTCCCTCCGCTAGAGGGGGTGACCGCTTTAAAGTCCTCTAGTGTGATCTTGCGAGGACTTGGAGCCCCCCTTAGTTGCCGAAGTTGACCGCCCCAGTGGTATTAGCCGGTAGGAGGCCGGCATGCCCCTTCGTCCGTCCCCGGGGCGGAAGAAGGTCATGATGAATTTCCACTGGTGATCAATCAAATAAAAAAAGCTCTCTTATTGGAAGATTCCGCCTAGGCAGGTACGGTTAGCGAGTCACTGAACCTCTTCAATTGTTCAAATCGTTTGCATCGTCTTGTTTTGCATCAAATCTAAATTTAAATATGTTGCTACTATCTGGTTTTGCGAATATTCACCAAAGTTACTAAAATAAAGAGTCCTAATAACACTTATCTTGAGTTATATTAAATCCAGAAGGATCTACGAATTCGATTTTTTATTTTATACTACTATTCTATAAATATATTTATGAGAGCAGTATTATAGCATCAAATGGTCGGTGGTGCGTCAAACAGAATTGCACAATGTGTTTTATTACTATTTAATACTTCAGAACATAATGATCCTATCACAAACTTTCAACCTATGTGACACGGAATGTACGAGCTGATATAAATCAGCCTACCCGATGAGGCCAATTAATTCGACCTCAAATTAAATTAAATTCAATTTATTTAGACGTTTCTCAAGTTTATTGTCATACTAGATGTATCCTGCGGTTTCACCCGCTGTTTAATTTAAAAGAAATCTGATTATTTATAAATACTTATTATATAATTAGTATATATGTTAGAATTCGTGGGTTTCGATTTTCGCGGAATCCTAATTCTTATTTCTATAATAAAATTATCCTAAATTACTTCTTATAATTTTAATTAAATTATTTGTATCGATTTATAGGTCTCTGAAGAGATTTTGATAAATAGTTAAATATTTTTTCTTTTTTAGAATTGTTGGTATAGGAATAGGTTTTATCAATCTGATAATTCACGTCCGCGTAGAATAGCAAAATATTATGAAAAACATCGGAATGTAACATCAAAGAGAGAAACGTAATTAGAACTTTTCGTTAAAGATTAATTTTACAGATATATCAAAAATAAGTTTTATTAGACACCGTTCTTCCGAGTTTGCCTTTGGATATAAATCACACAAACCAGTGACTTAAAAGATATAATACCGATCCAGCTGTCCCCAAAACAATAGCTTGTTATCCCCAGCAACGCGCTAAGCCGAGGTCCGTGTCCCACAGGGGGCGCCCTTAGCGAAAGTTGCTTAGTTTTTAATATTAATTTTAAGCCTGGCTGGAGGCCTCTTTTGGCTTCGCCAGAAATGACCGGTTAAGCCACCATATTTCCCAGAAATGTATGCGAGAAGCCCAACAAAAAAAATTGATTAAAGGGTTCTGCTGAATACGTAGAATTGTGATCTCGACCTTTCCTGACCATGACGTGTAACATTTCAAACATTGCAATTAAGTGCAAGATTAAAACATTATTGTTTTATTACCAATGCTAGGTAGCGCGGAGAAGAATAAAAAATCATATAGTGAAAGACGACTAAAGGTCTATCCAGATGATGGACAATACAATATACTGCAATCATTTGGTCATTGCAGGCGTGTTTAGTAGTGCACATTTACATTTACGCTCTGATGTGAATCATCACCATCATTTCGGCCGAATGAAATCCACTGCTGGACAAAGGCCTCCCGCAAAGATCAACACAGCCACCGATATGGATGTGTTGTGGGCTCATTGGGGGTTTTTCCATAATCGCCACGCTTGACAGACGGGTTGGCGATAGCAGTTGAGTTGTTAATGTAAGTACTCGAAGGACGCTGCTGCCCATCCTCCGGTTTATCCCTTAGTCGACTTTTAGGACACCCACGGGAGGAGATGGTGTGGTGGTATTCTGAGCCGGCACCACACGGCAACCATCATTTGCTTTATCTAAATTTGCCAGAGTTGCAAATAGAAACACTGCAATCACTGCTTACTTTGCCGACGTCGTATCTGTGCTCAGATATAGACTACTCATTTGGGGAAATGGCACAGAAATCATGAACGCTTTTATTGCTCTAAAAAGGTGCCTACGGTCCATATTTGGTATAGCTTCAAATGTATCTTGTGGCCCCATATTTACAGTGGTATCAACCAAACCTTATGTTATACACATGTAGGTTAGCTCAGCTTGTTAAGCCCAATTTACATGCCATTTTAATCATACCCAAAAAGAGAAACCATTTTTTCTCTGCTTACAAGGGAAGCACATAGCGAAGTGGTTGAACGCTTGCCTTTCATACAGAGGTGTCTGAGTTCGATGCCGGCCGCACCTGACTTTTCGTATTCACGCGCGGATCAGAATTTTATTATCACTTCGTCGTGAGGAAACCTGCACACCTGATCGGGTTCCAAAAATGTTCTCAATGGTGTGTGTAGTCTGCCAGCACGGACTAGGCCAGGGTGGATCAAGGCTTTTAAACCTCTCTCATCGTCAGAAAAGACCCGTACCAAGCAGTAGTACAGTAATGGACTGATGAAAATAATAATATATCTATATTTTAGTGTGAGACATAGTACTGTTTTATCGCAAATTATGTCAACGCTGCATACATGCTCACAGAATATAATGCGTGCAGTAGCAACAGTAGTTGCATTTCGTACGGTGAGTGAAGAATACTGGAAGCCCTACCCAAATATTTGGCAGACATCAGACATCGGGGAACAGAGGAAACAGTGTGTCTGCCCTAATGGTCAGCAACACATCAGCAACTCATGTAGTCTTAGAAATGTGTATGGGCAACGCTTAGGCGAACCACAAACTCGTTAATCTATATTACAAAAAAACTGTGTATACTTTTACTATATGAGCTGGAATCTTTCAGTTTACTTGTTAAGCTGAAAACAAATCTAGAAATACACTTGCTGCTTACCAGAGAAGCCCATATCAGCCAGTACGTAATGCTTTCTAGTCTTGACCGAAGACATCTGCTCGAAGAGGTACTCGCCGGCGATGAAGGCGATGGCCGCTATGAAAGCTATGACGGAGATGCCAACCCCGTAGTTGCAGGCATTAGTATCGTCGTTGTACACGCAGTACTCCTTGCCGTCTGCGCCTGTGCGCCAGCCCTTGGCCGATATGCAGCCCATCACTATTACGCTAAAGAGCTGAGGAGCATACGGATATAATGTTGAGGTTGAATTAGTGGCACGCACGATGACGTGGGACGCCGCGACAGCGCGATCGGGCTTAGTGTCGACCAGATTTATTTTTTTAGAAACGACACTCTAGGATTTCTTCTGTATCGTGGGTGCGTTTTACAGACACAAATTCTAGATATTTCTATGATGACACGACGGATTTCATACAAAGTATTGCTGGAAAAAACTAAAAATCCGTCCGTTGCCTGTCGTAGCGGCACACGTCACTGTTTGCCAAAGGCGTCCCACAACTTTTAAGTTCTGTCCTAAACACATATTTTAACAACAAGCATGTACCTACACGGTCAATAAAAAAATGGGAATATAAATGGCGGAGCGACTATTCGGTTTTCGATTGTGTATTAAATGTGCATGTGCAAGCGAGAGGCAAATAAGAAAAAAACAGAATACACGGTTTTAATAATACCATTCCGTAATTAATTGGCAAAATATTTTTGTCCACAAAACCGCAGTACCTCAAGACGAAAGTCTATAAACCACTGGGTTACCAGCGATGTCATTTATTATGGCACAGAAACGTGGTCACTCACTATGGGCCTCATAAGAATGTTCAAGGTCACTCAGCGAGCTATACTTGGCATTTCTCTACAAGATCGAATCAGAAATGAGGAGATCCGTAGAAGAACTAAAGTTGCGTACATAGCTGAAAAAATTACTAAGCTGAAGTTGCAATGTGCAGGGTACATTGCTCGTAGAACTAATGCCGTTAAGGCAAACAGTTCGGAAAACTCAGCGTGGGACGGTCTCCGACAAGATGTTGAACGCGGGCGGCATGTAACCCGTCGCGGTGGAAATCTATTGGGGAGGTCTTTGTTCAGCAGTGAGCGGTATTCGGCTGACATGATAATGATGATGAACTAACTGGCAATGTTGTGAGTCTGTTTTATTGTGCCTACGGCCAAAGGGTAGTTCTTTTTTCTTAGTATTTAGCTCACGCGGGCGGTGGAAACTGACTTCCTCGTCTGCTACGGGCCTCAGAACTTACATTTTCGTCAGCTGCCATTATTCCAAAATCATGTTAACTGGAAAATCACAGCGGTAAAACGATGGACTGGTATAGTGTTATGTATTGTGTTGTGACAATGTGAAGTCGACAAGGCCCGATTCACGTTATGATCCTTTTGTGGATGCATCTACTCTGAAGTAGAGTCGATTACGCGTCAGTATTTCCGGAACTAATTGAGGTTTTCTTTGTTCTGCACTTTTTGGTGGCCGCTCGTTTCTCGCTTACGCTGTGCAAAACTTCGATAGCAGTAGTATCAAAAATTAATATATATATTTAAAAAAACTATTAATGTAATTAGCAGCTCGCACTTTACTACAAATAAGGCGAAATACTAAATTACCAATCAATGTGTAGTCCATGGTACATAAAATAAATAGGTAGGTATCATCATTTCAGCCAAAAACCATCTAGGACTGAAGGCTCCCCCCAAAGATTGCCACAACGACCGGTGTGGTTTGTGTTGTGGGCCCGTTGGGGGTAGGTAGGTATACAATACAACATATAATTATAAGAACTGGAGGATAAAATATGAGAATATGAGCAAACGCAAATAAAAGTAATCAGAAAATTCAGTTCTCAATGTCTGCATTCGATATTATATATCAAACCTGAGCACCGGAATATTTCGATATACCTCTACATACGTATAGTATTGTTGATATTATAATATATAGAAATGAAAACGTTCGCGCGATACCTAGATGTCGCATAACTACCTTTTTTTATTGATGTCCAGTGGAAATTCTACATGGAACTTCCTTCACCCCGGGGAAGGGCGAAGGGGTATGCCGGACTCCTACCGGCTAAAACCACTGGAGCGGTCATCTGCGGCACCGAAGGGGGGCTCCAGGTCCTCGTAAGATCACACTAGAGCCGCCCATTGGTGCCACGCCTTTAGGTCCTCTAGCGGAGGGAAGGCGACTGTAAAAAGGTCGCCCCCCCAGGCACTTCTCGGGGAGGATTGTAAAGGATCCCCCCAAGCCTCGCTTTGCGCTGTGCTGCGCACACGGCGGCACGTGACCACGGTCGCATACTACCTATCACATATTCTTTCAAAACACACCAAAAAAATCCATCTAAACGGCTCGCGAGGGATTGGAGCGCCTCTTTTGTGGGACAGCACTGCCATACTGCGCTGACCAACACGACAGCCTAGCTTGGTGAGCGCCTGATATTTCCCCATTTTCGAAACTCAGCAAAAAGTAAGAAGGTCCTAGGTAGGCCACAGCGAGCGGGATCGGGGCAGGGCCGATCCCGCTCGAAGAAGGAGGAGACGGCGCCGGGGAACAACTGCCCTGGCACCTAATTCCTATACGCCTGAAACACCCTAGATTGGGGAATCTGCATGCCCACACCGGGCGACCCAAGAGAAGTCGGTTGCACGCATGTGGTCACGCGCTGCCGTGGGACGCTTTGGGGATCCTTTACAATCCCCCCGGGGGATTGACCGCTTTACAGTCACCCACTCCGAAATGTTGTCCTATAGGCGTTGCACCAGTGGGCGGCTCTAGTGTGATCATACGAGAACCTGGAGCCTCCCTTAGGTGCCGAAGATGACCGCTCCAGTGGTTTTAGCCGGTAGGAGTCCGGCATACCCCTTCGCCGTTCACCGGGGCGAAGGAAGTTCATGAAGAATTTCCACTGGGCATCAATAATAAAAAAAAGGTAGGCCACAGCCAGGCTTCAGGCGGATCCTTTACAATCGCACCAAGATATGCATAGAGGGGAACCTCTTAACAGTCATCACTACCGAAATGTGCCTAAAGGCGTGGCATTAATAGGTGGCTCTAGATGCATTTTTTCTAATTCCAAGAGCAGAACTTCAGTGCTGAAAATGACGATTCAAGTGGTTTTAGCTGGTAGGAGTCTGGCATGCTGCTCCATCCTTCCTTGTGAGGAGTAAATTAACTATTTTCAATGGGTAAAAAAAAGGTAGGTGTAGAAATATTACAATTCATGCAAATAAGCACTAACACATCATGTAATAACGGCTCCTATATTTTTACCAAAGTAACTTAATACTATGCAAACTTAAAAACTAGTAAGTACCTCAATAAGTACAATAAATGAATGCATGAAAAACATATCATAAAACAAGCCTACAACAAACATACATCTAGAAACCGGCTCTTATTATTGATTTTGAAAGCCTTGGCATATAACATGAATGGAAACAATTGAGTATTCTTAACAGCATTTTGTTTACAACCAAATGAAACCTACAGAAGTTAATCAATGACTGAATATAGGTCATCCTCCCTTTTGGATGACAAAACAATATTTTATTCATTGGTATATTAAAATATATAAATTTTGGTGTAACATTTGAAGAATATACATTTTGATCTAAAACTAGAACAGACTGATAAAATATGCATTACATTATCCGAGTTTTCCAATTTCAAATTAGGTCAAGAATGTGTGAGTACTAAGAAACTTATTTTAAAGTGAGCTGTGAACTGTCTGTTATGCATATTGTTATGTCAATATCTGTTGGTTTATATTATTCAAATGTAAAACCAGACACATAAACATGAATTACCTACACAAGATGTTTTTGATATGATGACTAACAAACAATCTACCTATGTGAATGTTTAGAAACACCTCTAATGTAGAGATTTTTAAATGGAATGATCTAACATGACCCAGTTACAGTCTGTAAATATTTTAATAACACATTTCAAACAAGGTCCCATGTTGTAATAAATGCACAGTTGTGCAGTGTATAGATGTAACACACAAGCTTCTATTACTAATATCAATAATGTACAGAATGAATATTGTCTATTCTTGGTTACATAGGTTTACTTAACACAAGGCCGGTCACATGACATGGAAGTTCATATATAAAAAGAATAGCTCACTTTTGAAACAAAATCCATACCTAATTATATTAGTAATGGAAAGGTTCTTAATTTGAAAAATAATTCAATTTGGAATAGAAGTACTTATTGTTAATTTAGTACGTACCTATTGGTTTTGTTAGATTTGTGATGCCTCATGATTCAGGCATGAAAATATATATTTTATAAATTTATGATTCTTACTACAATCAACGAACAGAATAATATTATCTATTTTCTTGAAATAGACGCTGCTTGTCGCAACTGTTAACATCTTTTCTCCTTATGAAAATAAATAAAGACATGCTCTACGCATTACATGACTTTTCGAATAATATATATAAAATATCATACCCAACAGACCGCCCTGACGATCACGGGAGGTCTCTGGATGAACGCTTGAGGATCGAAGGCGCCCCCAGCCTTGCCGCCACCGTACGCTCCGCTTGTATCCATTTTATCACTTTGAAATCAAAAATATGCTATTTGAAGCACCAATGTTAACTAACTGTCCATTAATGGCTCAATAAGAATCCAACCTCTGTAACTCCGAATAGCCAATTCGAATTATCGATCGCGGACACCGAAATTCACAGATGACAACTAGTTGTGTTCAAAAACGCTATATGGCAATAGCGCGCTACAGACTATTTGCTATAATAAAATAGCGCGCTATTTTACACGCTACAGTTATAACGAAGTGGGCGTACGCGAATGACGCGATAAAAACTCGGTGAATATTCTTTTTGTTTTATATTAAATCTTTATTTTTGTAAGGGCTTTGAGTCGCTTAGCGACTATGTCAGCCCTATCGAACAATCAAGTTTTACAAACATCTTACTTACGAAATATTTAAAATCATCGCAAATACGGCTATAGCTGCCTCACACAAGGGTACTGCTAGAATACTCTGGAAGACACCGATATCCATTGGATTCAGAGTGTATTTATTTTTAATTAAAGTTCTCATAGACTCGGTCCGTGCACACTCCACCAACAGGTGATACACATCCTCCGGAACCCCGCAGGATGGACAGTTGGGAGACTCCGCCCTATTCATAAGGTGTTTGAATTTGTTTAGTGGGATGTGCCCAGTGCGAAGTTTATATGCCATCACCACTATCTGCTTTTTCAATTTACTATGCCTGCACCATGGTATTCGAGGAGGATCGGGCTGTACAATTTTATACCATATTCCTTTATTTCGAGAAATATCATCATAATATAACTTCCATTTTTCAAATATCTTGAATCTGTATTTTATCAAAACCTCACTATTTTCTGGATAAATGTATATTTCTGTGCCATTTGATATAGCTTCTTTTGTTGTCTTATCAGCAATTTCATTACCTCGAATGCCAACGTGAATATTCTTGAATCACGCTAAATGTCGTTGGACAGATAGCGCGCTGTGTTAAGACAACGCGCTTTATATTTACAGCGCGTTGTTTTAGTTATATTCGTGATCTTGAATACGTTATAGTATAGTCGATATGTAAAATAATATCTAACTAAATCATACTTTCCAGGCTTAGGATAATAGATTTTTGTGTAGGTACTAATTAATATAGGATAGGGTTATATTTATTTTATTATAAATTTCTTACAGCAGTTTTCATGGAACAGAATTGTTGATGTTGTACATGCCTATTATTGACGTCATCAAATTTCATGTATGTTAATATTTTTATTTAAAAAAAAAATAATGTACGTACATTGTTAGCGTATTTAAAACAAATAAATATTATCATCAACGCATTAGATAACGATCGATAGCGCGCGAATTCACGCGATGATTGCCGGCCGGCTCGCCACGTCCGCGCTATGCCATTGCTCGCGCGATTATCCTCGCTACTCGTTATTTTTTAATAACGCGATTTTTATAGCGTCATGTTGGAGCCGGCATTGTGTGCACTATACGTTGCCTGCATATAGCGCGCTATTTAATCGCGCTAGACGCTATATTAACCACCACTAATAACACACAACAGGAAAATCTGACATTTCTGTGTTCTCTATGAGTTCTATGACGCACGCTTCGACATCGATCTGCTGAACCGCGCTCTGATTGGTTTAAATTATACGATATGAGGCGAGATGCCAATGTGCTTCGGGAAACTCTGGCTTTCAGGAAAATATACTACGGACGATAGACAAACACTATTATTTATTGTAGTCATCAACCAACTCATCAACATGATATCAGCCAAAGGAGTAAAGGACGTCCGACGCTGAACAAAGCCCTGCACCATAAATTTAGAAAATTTTGGGGGGAATTTGCTAGTACTTACCACGCTTGGCAGACGGGTTGATGAGCGCAGTATGGCTACTGTTCCATAGAAACCACCCCTTGCTACTCATATATTTTTCCTTAAATAATTTAGGAAGTATAATTATTTTATCCTGAGTCGTGTACTGCAAAATGCAATCGAAAATAAATTGTTTTCTAGTAAGAAAATCATTGATGTAACTTTTTAGTTGCAGCTATATATTAGCTACAGTGTCGGTTGTTTTCACGAATCTCGACTGAAAACAAATCCCCATTTCCGGGACATAATAGTATTTAATTCACATGTGAGATTATGCACAACGCGTTTTTTTAAGTAACTTAATGTGTATACGTGGTTCTAACCTTTATTATGTCCTCTTCAGAGAACATAATCTTGAATCATCATCATTTCAGCCAAAGGACGTCCGCTGCTGAACAAAGTCCTACCCTTAGATTTCCACAACGAGCGGTTACATGTCTTGAATATTGTAAAGTTAATTACATTATTAAAAGATAAATTGGAAGTCTTGAATATTATCATTATCATATTATGATTATCTTGAATATTATTATTTAATTTATCATTATTCGAATTGGAGCCGCATCGTGTCTTTCGTTGTGTCGCGATGAAGCCTGGTACAATGTATTTAATTTTAAAGTTTAGGGTTATTTATAATCCGTTGGTTATGCTGTGTACTAAAACACTTGTAACTTTTTAATTTATAAATTTTATTTTGTTTTTAGGATTCCGAACGTCCGAAGGTAAAAACGGCGGAACCCTTACAGGATCACTCGTGTGTCTGTCCGTCTGTCACATCCAATTTGCTCCGAATCTAATTTTGAATATGGGGCTCACTTTTGGTGCGCAATATAGAAAATTAAGGAGTAAAATTTTACAAACTGTACCGTATAACATATAAAATGGAAGGGCTTGTTGTGAGGGTCTCAAATATATTTGTTTTATAATTTTAAAATATGTAGTTGTAAAGTTATTTAAGAAAATGCCCGAAAATTTACCAGTCCTCAGACCACCCTGCCGAGCCAGTGGCCGGCTCGAGCAGCTTAACTGTAGAGATAAAGCACGACGAGGTTTAATACCGTCGATGCTGGTCAGCCCCGGATCTACGATTTGTTCGAACACGGACAGAAACTTGATAATGGCGCCACCTCCCCTCCAGCTTTTGTGATTTATAAAATCACATAAATATATACTGGATGGGACTTGTTGTGACCGGGAGAATAAGAACTCTTCAATTTTGCAGTCTTTAAATCAATGCATAATCCATAGAACGACGTTCGCTGGATGCTAAAGGAAGGGATGAAGTATATGGTTTAGAGAGGGGATTGTCAAGTAGGTACCTAGGCGTTAGAACTAGCTTTGGTTCACATAGCAAGAAAATTGTCATTCGTACTACAAAAAAGTATTATTTTATTCGGTACTACTGAGGAGAAGCGATGATCTCGCGTGTAGCTACCCGTAGCAGCGTAGGTGCTACAGTACCTGCTCGGCATGGTGGTTCGTTCCTCCCATGGTCATAATCCCGACAAATGCGCAGTTAAAATATGAATCATTGTTTACATATTTCATTACTTCGATAAACAAACTACCGAATAGTATAAAAATATTGTTGCAACGCGTTCTTATCAGTGACTAACACATTAGTGGTTTTTATAAGAACAATTCTCCGAATTAATTGTTTGTTTGGCATGTTTGTGAAATGGAATTCTAAGAACAAGGTAACTTTTGGCGATTTTATTACATTTGGTGTGAATATTTCGTTTAATATTTATAGTAACGAAGTGTTACGCCACACATTTAATAGTGTGTATTTATCTGCTATATTGAACTTCGCGTAAACTTTTGGAAGTTTGTGCACCTTTGTGCAACGTTGGCATTGCTCTCTAAATAAAGGACTCCAATATATTTTCTAAAACTGTTACATTTGTCAGCCTTTATTTTCCCATCTGTGAGCTCGAGAGATGCTCGAGGTCGTCTTAGCACTTGGCGTAGTCAGGCGCGTCTACGAAACAATTGTGCATTGTGTTCATTTCAGGTACTTTAACTGAATGTACTTTCTTAAGGATGCATTCTTTGAAGTTTGGGGTAGGTACTGTGTACGCAAAAATACCAATATGTACTCAAAGTTTTGAAGATACTATTATTTATAAAATTAAAATAAAATTTCATTTATTTCAGGTACCACATAACCCATATTAGAAAAATTCTTTAAATTATTCAATAATAAATACATAATCATATATAAAAAAATACAATATAAATACAACATCAACACACAGATTAGATACATCAAATTCATATTCATCATCATTTCGGCCGAATGAAGTCTACTGCTGGACACAGGCCTCCCGCAAAGATCAGCATAACGCCCGATATGGGTGTGTTGTGGGCTCATTGGGGGGTCTCCTCCCGTGGACGTCGTAAAAGGCGACTAAGGGAATCTAACCAGAGGGATGGGCAGCAGTGTCCCTTCTGTGAAGCGGTAGCCATACTGCGCTCACCAACCCGCTTGCCAAGCGTGGTGAGTATTGGCAAATACCCCCCAAAATGATGACACAGTTGTTGAATCTATTGGGGAGGCCTTTGTTCAGCAGTGGGCATATAAATGGCCGATATGATGAAATATATTATTTTATGATGAAATATTTAAGTTTAATTTGAGTAATTATTGCCTTTTTATATTATTTTAAACTCGTAGCACAGATATAAAACGTAATTAATTATTTATGTATTATTGACGGTCTTTGTTCGGGAACCTGCATAAGTCCCCCTGCGGTACCGAAGATGACCACCCAGGTTTAGGCTGTGAGGCCGCCCTTCCCCAGATATTATCATCGACATCGTTTTAACCCAAAAATGTTGTGGTCGGCTTCAGACCGATCAGAAGCGGCTGAATATGAATACATTTTTGGTATATCATGAACGAAGAAAAAATCTGTCTATGTTTTATTGGAATATTTTGATCAAACGCTTTTTATTAGATATATAATATGTCCGGAATCTACTGCTTTTGAGATTAGTTTGGGTTAACGCTATGCTTCATCTTAATGGGAACGTTTCCTTCTTGGTTAAATTAAAATATGCGTGATTAGCTACGCGCAACTTCAATATTCGGATTATATAATATATATATATATATATAAATGCAATATTATAAATAAAGTTTTAAAGAAAATAAGAGTCAGATTAGATATTACAAATATATTTATTGAAATAAGAAACGAACTAAATGAGGATCATAAGCTGTTCAATAATATTAAATTACATTTTAAACAATTCTGATTATATACTTAAAAGCTTTTATTTGGCGCCACTCGAAAGAAATAAATTTTGACTAGTTCAAAGAACGATACTCAACTAAAAGTATAAGTTTGACGGGAAAATTATTTTGCTTTATTTTCTCTAGCACCTTACAAAATATGAGCGGCGGCCAAAAATGGGTTTACAATACATGTAAGTATGTTTACAAAATGTTTACATTTGAGAGTGATTACGAAAGAAGACTGTATAGAAACAATATATTTACAACGTTAAGCTTATATATACTGTTCTACATTGTATTATGATGTTATTCATTACTTTCACGGTGTTAGTAACAGAAACTATTATTAGGTATATGGGAGCATGTAATAATAAAAACATTTCGTAAACAATGTTAGATAAAATATAACATCGAGCCATAGATGTGTTAAAATAAAATAATGTTAATTCTAGCTACCTACTTAACGAATTCAATGTTCGGATTTCAAAGACGATAATTAAATAGTCAACTATGGAAAGACTCTAAAATGCGGTCACCGAGAGAATGCGTTCCTGACATCTGATAATTGGTCTAGTTTCTTTTATATTAAACTAGCTGCCCGATTCGCACAGGCATACATACAAACCCGCTTGCAGCGCCACCTACCGGGTCCAATTGTGAATCTAAATCATCACTTAAACATACACAAATAAAAAAAACATAAAAATCGGTCTAGCCGTCTAGCTGAAGTTCAGTGACATACACACGTACAGAAGAATAATTATATATAGGATATTAAATTTCATATATAATACGATTTTAATGTAGTGACGTCAACACACAATAAACAAATAATTTAGCGCTATATTAAATACTTTATATAACGGAAACTAGACCAAATATCAGATGTCAGGAACGCATTCTCTTGGTCGCCGCACTATAAGCTTATTTTTCTAGCTTTTGTCTATGGGAAGTTACATTTTACGTAACATTGCAATACTAAAACAGTGGCGGTTGACTTTTTATGGCTGCTAGATATCACGTTGTAAATGGACATGCGTTGAAGAGTATTTAACATAAACTAGATATTAAATCAGTAGTATTTGAATGCAGGTTCAAAATAAAATTGAGCGCGTGCAATTCAGTACACGTGACATAAGTGAAACTAGCCCACGCATGCGTTTAAAGAATGTTGCACTAAAACATTGCATTCAAATTTGCCCTTGAAATTTTACTCTCATCGCGCCCAAAGATATTTCAAATCAATTTTTTTTTTAATATGTTCTTTACACAGTCAATTCTTTTTTTGCGTGGGCGATTGTGCTTTCCATTTTAGGCAGGGGGTCGGAAGGCTTTGAGTTAAAGGAAATTATAAGTGAAAGCATAACTTTGATAAGCCAAAGGGCATGATGAATCCTTTTGATGAATAAGACGCGTCTCTTTCCCGTACACTGTATTATAAGATTGTTTTTGTAGTATATTTTTAAATTTCGTCAGCATATTGCTGTTTCAGGCAAAACAAATAACATGTAAAATAACTTAAATTAGCCTAATATTGACCGATTTCCCATGTTATGACATGAAAGAGTTTCTCTTTCAGTAATAACAGTATGCGTCAGTAATAAACTAATAATTAATTCATAAATTAATTAAATAGCATTCGTTGAAACAGATTGAGTATGTCAAAAATTCAACAATAATATTTTGTTTGAAAAGAGAGAAAAGGCATATCTGATGCGTTACTTGAATGTTACATACAAGGTCTATGAGGTCTATCGCTAACTTTATAATTGTCTATGATACATTAATATGTAAACCCTAATTTTTCACACTATCACTAGACTAATGTTTTGTATAAATTCTACCTACATTAATTTCTACGTTATAATCAAATATTCTACAATTATTGTACATGAAAATCTAACTACTGGGATATATTTTATCTATGACATAATTTAAGTAAAACAATATTTACAAAAATAGCCATTTCTGTCTGTTTTTGGATCCGACTAATATCTAATTTGTTTACTATCCCAATAAAAACTCATTTTTTAATATTACAAGGAACTAATTATTTGTAATAACAAAAATACACAGCTCACTAAATTTAATTAACAGAGGATTAGCAAACTATAATTTTAAATTACAATATGTAGGTATGTATAAAATGTACTACGGCGGTACAAAATGCTATAAAACTATTATATAGTACCTATATTATCCGTTTTGTGTAGGAATAGTTTGATGGCAAGTCACAATATTATCGTCTAGGTTGTGGCTTCATGTGTAGCGAGTTCAGCGTAGCATTGGAATGGTCACGCATTATTGAAGCAAAATTGGTAAAAATCCATAATATATGGTCATTTAAAAACCTGAATTACATCATAATTAACTCCCCAGACGTCTTAAACGTTGAGAAATCACATTCTACATAGCTCAGTCCTTTGAGGTTGAGGTAAATATATTTATGCAATGGAAGAAATGCTGATAATCGGCACTCGGCACCAATCTTGAGCGCTGATCTTTACCTGCCCCCTTCCACTGCACTGGATGTATCTGTGAAAACTGGTCCCCACCCCTTTCACTGAGCGCTCAAGATCCATGCCGATACAGTACACAGCACGGCGTTGATCGTATTTATAAAAAACATATATTTTCCGAAATGAATAAATACTCCAATAAAGTTTAATTGCGTTCAAAATTCATAAACATCATAACAATGCAATATACAAAATGATTTCCTTAATGTTGCTACACTTCTAAAAGTAATGTAGATGCTTACAATATAGCTGCTTGCGTTATCAAAATGTCAGCATTTCATAAAATTAGTGGAAGTCTTTGCCGATGTCCAATTCTTTGGAATTTTTGACAAGTTTTAAAATGTATTCGAGTACAATGTATGTATTCTATAAAATCTATGGAATTTTAGGAATCTGCGAGGCCTTGGCGCTTTTCTTCTTCTAACATGGCGTCGAGTTCGTCCGTTAGGTTGGCGAGCATGTTGCCGATGTCGTTGAGCACGTCGACGGGTTCGGTGCTCTTCTCGTCCTTGTGCTCGACGAGCGGGTGCTGCGGATGCTGCGGGTGCTGCGGATGCTGCGGGTGCTGCGGATGCTGCGGGTGCTGCGGATGCTGCGGGTGCTGTACGGACGGCTTATGGTCGGCTCGCGGCGGCAGGCCGGCTCGCCCGTAGTCCGCGGTGTGCGGCCGCCCTCCGATCTGGCCCCGGTTTTGCTTTATGGTCCCGGCATTTTCATTAGCAAATGGAATACTATCCGATTCTGTGCTAGAACTTGACTGTGGAAGATATAAACAGAATATATTATAGAAAGATAGCTCGGTTGTTTTTCTTTGGATTTATTATACTTTTACGAGATCTCGGGTGTGCCGTGTGGTGCCGGTCAGAATACCACCACCCCATCCAAAGGATTTCCGAGAGAATGGCTTTTCTATTTTTATTACAGGCCTAAATGTAATCTCTTTCGAAAGTTTTCGGTACGTTGCCACATACAATCCTGTATATACGAATACAAGTCATCGTCTGCGATCGGCGACTCTCATCGAAGTGGACGACGACGGATGACAATTGTAATGTAAATAGTTTGTTTGACCAAAAACGTTTTATTGTAATACTCAACCCGGGGCGGTTGGGTGTTACAATAAAACGGGCTTTGCACGGGTAGCACTAATTATTTGTAGCCAGAAGACATGATGATGATCACATAAATAACAAACAAAAAACTGTTGATCTGATCGCTACCAAACTTCACAGGATCACCCGCTGGACTAATCTAAAGATTGACAAAATCGGTCCAGACATTTTTTGAATTGAAACCTTCTTTTAGCGCGGTACGCATATTTTTAGATGAGATACTTATAATGTCTGGAATCGCGACACCATTACGAGACGCAGCTATAGTGTGCATGTACATATAGCAGACCGCGGAACGCGTCTAGATAAATAAAAAAAAATAAGTTTTCACTTCTGTCGGCAGTCGTCTGTGGGTCGGTTTTTTTTTTAAGACATTGCCCCACTCTTAGATTTCTCCTGTGTCGTGGGTGCGTTTACAGACATGAATTCCACATACAATACACCCAAACCCGGAACAACTACCTGCAGATCATACAAATATTTGTTCCGTGCGGGAATCGAACCCCCGACCCGGAGCGCAGCAGCCGACTGTATCAGCCACACCATTTTGGAGTCTATAGCGAACATATCGACACACACATCGATTTTTATATACAAGGTCTTACTTTAATAGTGCACGATATTTTGCATGCAGCCTATGTGAATGCCGACAATAATGTAGGTATCACCAAAAAAAAAACTGTTGGTTTTTTTCAGCATTTATTATAAATCACTCATTTCATTACTTACTGGTTCTTCTAGTAAGTTATAATAATATCCACTTGCATCTAGTAAGAAAATGGTGGTCGCGGCCTGCCGACCTATTTAGGTAGTCGGCAACGTCAAACGAAACAGGCGAAAGGGGGCGCCCGTCAGCGTCGCACAAAAGAAACAAATTTTTCACTGTCAAATTAATTTTGTGTGGTAGGTACATCATCTTTAGCATTTACTACGGTGCCATGCAAAATATCGTGGATTATTAAAATGAAACCTTATATAGCCGTGTGGTGCCGGCTCAGAATGCCACCACCCCATCTCCTCCCATGGGTGTCGTAAAAGTCGACTAAGGGATTAGTCGGAAGATGGGCAGCAGCGTCCTTCGAGTACATTAACAACTCAACTGCGATCGCCAACCCGCCTGCCAAGCGTGGCGATTATGGCAAAACCCCCCAATGAGCTCAAAACACATCCATATCGGTGGTTGTGATGATCTTTGGGGGAGGCCTGTGTCCAACAGTGGACTTCATTAGGCCGAAATGATGATATAGCCATTACACCAGCCCTATTTTAGTTAGTTAGATTGCGCCATAGGAGCTGAACTGACCTTGAAGCTGGCGTCGGAGCCCGTGCGCGTGTCGTGGCGGCGCGGCGGGCTGGCGGGCGCGGGTGGCGGGGGCAGCAGCCCCGTGCTGTCCAGCGACACCGACAGCGAGTCCGAGCTCGGGTACGCCGGCAGCGACAGCGGCAAGCTCTTCTCCGGGTGGATCTCCACCGTCGTCTGCCCGAAGCGCGAGAACGGCGCGTACTGCGAGCTCTGACGCTTGGGGGGCTCCGGCGGGGGCTTCCGCGCCACGTGGGGACTCGCGCCGTACGCCACGCGCTGCAGCCGGGCCGAGTACGCTATCTCGTCGTAAGTGTAGTCGGGCGATTTGTCTCTGTACGCCGGCGTTGCCTGGATTTTGGCCACGGGCCGCGGTCGGACGAGTCCCCGCGGACGCGGAAGCGTGCCTCCCCCTTCGTAGGAGCTGTCATTGGTCGGAGTGATGTCCCCATCGTCGTAAGAGCGCCGCCACTGCCCCCCACCGTAGTAAAAGCCAGCTTCTGGCGAAAATGTAGTGTGCGACGCTCTTTCTGAAGGATCCTCTAGACTTTCGAGGGACTTTCCACGCGGATGGCGTATCTGTTGGCATATGACGACACATTCTTAATCTATTACAGATTGAGGAGTTCTCAAATTAATTTTTGAAAGTTATATTACAAAGTAGGTAAGTTGTTCAAAAACATTTACAAACAACGGCATCAACTTATTTCACAAATTCTGTTAATGACGCTCCTTTTACCATGCTGTCTGTTTAAGATTTTGCATGTCAATAATTAATTAAAGTATTTATAATGTTAGCATTATTAAAACCATGCGCAATTAGTATCAATAATAAATTAATAGAATAATTAAAATTAAAGTGAAATAACTAACTACCGTGCAGGAAAGATTAATCACAGCGGTTTCTAGGGTAAAAGGGGAAAAAAGGCTTAATAAAATCTTAATAAAAATTTCACACACATGGAAAACACTGCGTTCGCTATAACGATAAAATCGTGTGCACATAAAAGCCGGGTGCTCGGGTGCATCGAGAACAAACTGACAAGACCTGTGCCAAAGGAGGTTGTCTCATACCTGAATGGGGACCAGATCTGTGCCACAAACGGGCGTTGGTAGGGCGTCAAAGTTTAGGTCGGGGGGTTTATGGTAACTCCGTTGTCTCTCCCAAGGCTGGTAATGTAGCTCCCTCGGATATAAATCCTTTAGCCGATTATGTCCAAGGTGCGGTTTGTGTTTGGAAAAAGAAAAGAAAACAAAACATTCACATGCTGCTTCGGGCTAGTGGTATGGAGGTGGATGCAGCGGATGGACGTGTGTGCTGGCGGATCACAACCCTGCGACTGACCGATTGGCCTCAGATGTAGTCACTTTTTAATCATAAATCAATTATTATGAAAAATGCCGTCCGGCTAGAAGATAATTTATAAGGAAAACATTTTCTTCCAAAAAGGTTACACATTTTTTTTACAAAAACAATACAATTATAAAATAAATTCACCTTTACATTAGTAACTGTGAATACATTTTGTTTCTTCATTCCGGACATATTAAAGTGATTCAAATAATGAATACAATATTGAGTCAATAAAAAATATCGCAGAACTGTTTTAACATCCGACCAGCGAAGGCGATGGCAATGGACGTAAACCTAAAGTCTAAGCAAAATTATAACAACGTTTCTGAACGCATCGGGAAAAAAGTTTTAAAAATTTGGACACTATTGTTATTAACTTGCCAATCTGTTAACTTCATCAGTTTTCCCATAATGTGTCAGCTTTCAGCTCAGCAAACAAAGCTTTCCAGCCATTTATGAGCTAGGTTCACACGATTATGGATCTAATAACGAAAGCCTCGGTAGGCTCAACAAAAATCTTTAATTAGTTAATATAAACATATTGAAGCTATTAAAACGCTCTTGTTAAAATAACGCTGTTAGTATAAAAAGGAAAGATATATTAGACTTTTTTTAAATAGCTTCATTTCTGTTAGAAGATTTGGCGGCAAAAGTTTCAAGATGGCCGATGAATGAAATGAAATGAGTAATGTAAAAACAAATTTATGACAAAATCAAATAAAAATTATAATTGATCTCAGAATAATAACACATAGAAGGATATTCCGCGCACATAATGCGTAAATGTACTAACGGTGACGTATGCGACACCATTCGTAGGGCAGCGGGTTATTGCTCAAAGTAATTTCGATTGCAATCAACGATTTGCGCCACGAAGTAGTGTATCAGTCAACTACTCTTTCATCACAGGAAAACTTAACAAGTGTGACAATACATAAACATAATATACACAGGTACTCCATAGTAACCTTGTGCGTAAATCGTTAATTGAAATAAAAATAAAATCGTGATGTATTACGCCGCCACTTACTGAAATATTGCCAATTAGGGTAAAGAAAGCGCTTCACTATCTTTATCAATCACTCTGCCATCCATTAAATCACCTATATCTATGAACAACCATAGGTTCTCTCTCAGCCAAGGATGGTCATTATAGAGTCATTCATTACATATATTTATTATATGTCCCGCCAAAGAAATGACAATCCCTGTCCGTAACAGGCGACTAAGGGCTAATAACATGGGGTGGGCAGTAATATCCTCCCGTGCAGTGCAATCACCGATCCGTCTGCGAAGCGTGGTGATTATGGCAATATCAGGGGATATATATATGACACTCATGGTAGTGATCATTGGGAGGCCCATGTTCAGTAGTGGACGAAGAGTATAATAAATAAATAACTATGACTTTCACTTAAAAGTCATTGTATTGTCGTCTACTACACCATAACTCACTTCATAATATTTACTTATATTAAATTGAGGTACTAAAACAAGGGAGAACCCACCAGCAATTTCCAAAGATTGCAACATTATTTAATTTTGTTCGCTTGTGTGTAACAGCGAACGTAAACATATCGCATTTACGCACACATAAATATTATTAACGTTACTCATTTGTGACAGCGCTCCCTAGGAGACTATCCTTCTAGATGTTATTATTCTAAGTAATTGATTTGAAGTGATGCTTTGAAAACAAACTTTTGATTGACAGAATAGTACCTAATCTATTTGCTCTCTATTGTAAGTCCTATTATTCTATTACGAAAGCGGATTTCAATAAAGTATAAAATCTATTTTGTATGAAAAATAATTATATCCGCTGTCATAAATAAGGGTGATCTCATAGCAGTTCATGGGGTCTAAAACATTTCAGCACAATTTCTAAACTGTAAGCGCCATGTTCAAGGAAAAATGGATTTCCTACCTAGTGTTAGTGACCATGTCAGTTTAAAAACTTATATCGGTTTACTAATATTTGACAAAAAACGAATAACAAATGATCATTTAAAAAAATAATATAAACTCATCATTTCACAAATATATCATTCCGCAAACATATTACTTTATATGTAATCATTTAAATAAAATTAAATAATTCAAAAAAATAGATATCGCAAATGGTTTACTTTGCAAATATTAAAATAACATTCCAAAAACATTCATTTGACCAAGTACTTCGTTTGTGAAATTTGCGATTTTACAGGCAGAATTCGGTTCTGGCGTTGTGGTCGCAGTTCTAACCTAAACAAAGCCATTTCTGTTCAATTGACCTACCCTACTAATTACTGATGATTTGTTACTGAAAGTAACCTATCCTATATGTATGTTTTAATATAATATTTTCTATTTTCAGGAGAGTGCAACGTTATTTAAATTTACCTAATGATATTTTCAAAATGAAAATTTTGTGATTTGTTTTTTGTTGAATGTCAGGACGCCACTAATATCACATTATTCATATTTACGGTTTTCCAAACCTAAGAAATCTCTTTTGACAGCTGTCAAAAGGTATTTCTTAAGTGCCATGCCACTTAACAATATCTTTGTCAAAGATGTGATTTTTGACAAGTGTCATATTCAATTGTAAACAAATTATTTTTATAATCTCAGTGCCTTGTATTATAAAGACATTGGTTGCTTTCATACTCGTTAAATATTGCTTTGCTAGTTGTAATTGATTGGAAATATTGAAATGTCAAAATATTTGATGTAATAAAATGCCTTTTTTTTATCATATACAATTATTAGATCAAACGTACATTGGACAAATATATTATGAATGGCATACCATCCTTAGATTTGGAGAACTGTAAGCTAATAAAAGTAGTAAAAGTAAAAGTTAATTGGATTTTTGCGTCTTTAAAGTTAATTTTATTAAATCGAGAGTCTGCTATGAGATTATCCCTAAATCTATCAAGAGTCTAAATTCTAAAACATCACTACAAACACAACGATGGTGTAACTACTTCTGCGTGTAACTGACCTGGCCCGGCTGTATTCTCGTAAAGTCCAACGACCCTTGGTTACTAATGCTTCTCTTTCCTGCTCTAATATCTTTGACTCGCTTGATGGCAAGGAGTATTTTCTTTTGGTGGCCAAGGCGGACTATGCCCATGTCTTCTAGATCCTGGAAAATAAACAATAATAAATAAAATAAAAGATAAGATTGTTTACCTACAGATTTATACCTGTTTGTCGGAGATATTGTATTTTCTCGGATGTCTGGGAATCATATGAAATGTCGAAGGATCCAGACGAATCCCACCATTTGGCAATTCTACTCTATAGTCTGTTCACGTCATTATCACCATGTCAGCCAAAGTGCGTCCGGTTCAACAAAGGTCTCCCGTAGATCTCTACAATGACCGGTTATGTGCCATGTATAGTTATTGTGGAGGGAAATAGCCAGTACTCGCCACGCTTGCAGGCTGGTGAGTGCAGTATAGCTACTGTTCCATAGAAGGGGCGCTGCTGCCCATCCCTCTGGTTTAGAGTTACCCTTAGTCACCTTTTACGACATCCATGGGAGGACATGGAGTGGTGGTACACTCATAATCTGGAGACTACACGACTTGATAAAATGTTGAAAATCGTTCTTTACTTATAGATTACAGGAAAACTTATAACGATGGTCTTAAAATAACATGGGAAATCTTTCAATTTTGTGCGTACAAACTTACATGAGCAGTTGGAATGTATGGCAGAACATGTTTTTCAACTACAATGTTAAGTTTGTTCTTGGGGTAATTACAATATATTCAGCAATATCCCTCTATTACTATTATACCACAACTAATATATGTCAGATAAAAAAAGAAACTTGGCAGATAGCATATTAATCGGCGAAATCTCACACTAAATAAAGGCTATATTATTATTATTATTTATGTATAACAGAAACTAATCTATACAAATAAATAAAATTGAAGTGTCTGTTTGTAATGTCAAAATAACAGCTTTTTACTAAATGCATATGAAAGTATAAACGGTACATGTAACAAAAAAACAATTTTTAAATTTTTTGTTTGTCTGTCGGTCTGTCTGTCTGTCTGTTTGTTCCGGGTAATCTCCGAAACGGCTAGACCGATTTTGACGGGACTTTCACTATCAGCTAGCTGATGTTATAAGGAATAGCTTAGGCTACTTTTATTTTAGAAAAATAATTAGGGTTCCGCGCAAAAAATATAAAACCCTTGAAATCCAATATATATATTCTATGTCGAAGTACTCTAAATTTCTTTTAAATTAAACGCGAGTGAAACCGCGGTTCCCAGCTAGTGTTAAATAAAACTCTATGCATACGTCCGTTAGTTACCTTGGCACACATCGTTTTACACATCACAATAAAACAATAAACGCATAAGACTGAACAACGACTGCTCATAGTTTAATGAATTCCAATATAATTGCCTCAATAAAGGCAATTGTAAGGTCTAATGTTAAGTGCTCTCACCTCCCAGGCTAGTTGCGTAACGTCGTGTACGGTGCGGTAGCCCTGGGCAACTAGTGCGGGGCCATATTCCTCCAGTCGGAGAAGTCGCAGCCATTCTTCTAGGGAACCCTGAAATGAGAAAAGAAAAACCTTAGTTTCAATATTTGGATGGTAAACTCAACAAAAAGCAGAGGCAAAGTTGAGTTTTAACTATTCTGTAGAAGTTACTTTTGTTTTACAAATGTAGTGTCTGACCAACTCGTGGCCAGCCCACTGCCACATCAGCTTGCTAATTCGGTGTGCTATGTCGATCACTTTATTATAATAGAAAAATGCAGTCACGGGTAACGTCGGAAATTAATAATAATCCAAAATTTCTGAACTTGATCAGTTTTATGTTCACCTTAACACAAGAACAGATTATATATAAGAGTCTTTACTTGATCTGTTTTTATGTTCACCTTAACACAATAACAGATTATATATAAGATTTTGAACGTGATCAGTTTTATGTTCACCTTAACACAAAAACAGATTATATATAAGATTCTGAACTTGATCAGTTTTTATGTTAACCTTAACACAAAAACAGATTATATATAAGATTCTGAACTTGATCAGTTTTTATGTTAACCTTAACACAGACATGTCCTCAATACCAAAGATTTTGGATTAGATTGATTATTAATTTCGCACGTTAGTTGTATACATAGCTGTTACATCGTGCGTTTCCTTTTGTAACGGCACGATTGTATGTATGGCACAGTGGCTAAAGTCGCTCGACTTTTCTGTGCTATGTGTCAATTTGGCTAGAAAAATATATATATAGTGTACATACAAATAGTTGTCCCGGGTTTGGGTGTTTATGATATTTATGCCTATATACTGTATTCACGATACAGAAGAAACCAATGCGGAGGCATTGCTTATTAAAATTGCAAAGGTCTAAGGATGGATTGGAAGGATTTAAGGTGGGCTTGCCCCAAATAAAAAAATAATAAAACGGTTTAAGGAAGGGTATAAGGCAAAAACCTACTTGAACCGTCTTTAAAAATAACTTCGATAACTTTGTCCGCCTGCCAAGCGTGGTGATTATGGCAAACCCTCCTTAAAACACACAACAGACCCATATCGGTCGTGGTGGTCTTTGAGGTAGGCCTGTGTCCAGCAGTGGAAATTGTTCGGCCGAAATGATGATGATGATGATGATGAACTTTATCCGTGTGATGTCCGGATTAGGTAATAACCATACTAATCTATAATTCTTGGATTTCGGATTCAGGATCTGAGTGATTCTAACACAAAAACAGATCAAGTTTAAAATTGTAAATCTAAAGGTTTAAAATTAGATTGGTTATTAATTTCGGCCGTAAGAGTATAGCACCACTCCATCGCCTCCCCTGGATCTCGTAAAAAGCGACTAAGGGAACTCAAAACCAAAGCGATGAGCAGGAGCGTTCCTTCTGCGGAACAGTAGCTATTCTGCACACACAAAGCCACCTGACAAGAGAGGTGAGTACTGGCAAATTCCCCCCAAAATGACGAAACAATGGGGAACTCTATGGGGCAGGCATTTGTTCAGCAGTGGGCATCCTTTGGCTTATATGATTATGATGATGATAAACTTTATCTTATAATAATGTCTTAGGTTTTCGCGAGTATTATATTTCATATTCATATCATCATTATAATAAAACACTTTTAAACGGATTCTATCGCGTATATTTTAGATTTTTGTTTTTCCTGACGTTTCGAACACTTTGCAGGGTTCGTGGTCGCAGGATGACTAAGGTGACAGGCGTCGTTACAGATTTTAAAAAGTTATTTTATTTTATCCACCGTACAATTATAACCTTAGTGTGAAAAGTGTTTTATTATAATATTATCTTGCCTAACAAGAGGTTCACGTACCGGTATATAATCAGGCAGGTTATCCGGCACATTTAGATTGGCGAGTTCTGCCTTTAATCTCTTGCGGTGGTTGGGCTTCTTGATTCCAACGGCTGTGAGGTCTTCTGGGGTCATCCTGGTGACTGTGGGCAGGTCGTAACCGGCTTCTATGAACAGTCGCGCGTACTCCTCCATCTGAATGTCGGCTAGGCACGCGTGAATTATGTCTGTGTCCTGGAAATGTTAGAAGAGAGGTTAGAATGTACAATCACTTGATATGATGAAGTGTAAACATGATTGAGTTTGTTGGAATTTTGCCTCAAAATAATTGATTTAGACGTAAATAATAACTTAAAGTTAACTAAAGAATGTTAAGGACATGTGGTGTCAAGTCCGTGTGGTGTCCGGATTAAGGATATAGCACCACACCACTCCTCCCGTGGAGGTCGTAAAAGGCGACTAAGAAACTGTAAACCAGAGGGATGGGCAGCAGCGTCCCTCACCAACCCGCCTGCCAAGCGTGGTGAGTATTGGCAAATATCCCCCAAAATGATGACACAGTTTTAGAAATCTATGGGGGAGGCCTCTGTTCAGCAGTGGACGTATAAATGGCCGATATGATTAATACGGGCCTTAGATTTTTGAGCACAGTATTCCATATTATACTCACCGGCAGACCCTGGGCGATCATGGCCCTGACCCTATCAGCTAGGTCGCCGCAATGGCAGGCGGCGTGGTGATGGTGTGGCATGCGGCCGGAAGCGCGCCCGCTGTCCAGGGATGCTGAGGAATGTCTTGACCCGGAGCCGGCGGACCCTGATGATGAGCCGGGGCTGTCACGGCCGGGACTCTGGAAGCACGGAAAAGGCGGTAGGTAAGTCATTCATGTATGTATAAGTGTCAGTACAATGTTCAAAGAGCTGTTTGTGAGTACGTTCTTTCCCACAGTAATTAATTTATACATGCAAAATGTTTTAAGTACTTTATTTTCATAACAGATTAGAACATTTTAAAATGAAGAAGGACGTGAAACTTATTTAGTACAATTGGACATAATTACACAAAAGCGTGTTTCGAAATGTGTTGTGGGTTCGATTCCCACACGGAACAAATATTTGTATGATTTACAGATACTTGTTTCGGGTGTTTATACATGTGAAATGTATGTCTGGAAACTGTACCCACGACGCAGGAGAAATCCTAGTGTGGGTCAGCGTAATAAAACATATATATATATACTAGCTTTTACCCGCGGCTTCGCTCGCATTGAAGCCATTAAATAAGTCAGTTTTTTTTATTTATTGTATAAAGTTTTTTTTCAATAAAAAGTATTCTATGTTACTTCTAATACCTCCAAGAATATGTGTACAAAGTTTCATGATGATCGGTTAAGTAGTTTCCCGTGAAAGCGTAACAAACAAACTTACATTCCATTTATAATATTATATTAGTATGATATACATATATAATCGAGCTCAACTTGAACTTGCTGTAAGTGTTTCTGTAACTATATCCCATTATAAATAGTTAATATGCTTTTCTTTTACCATAGAACATATGCTCAACGAGAAGGAAAAATGCGAAGAAACCTTACCTGGGTCATATCAATCCCTTGATCATCGCTGAGGGCTAGCTGATGATGGTAGTACACGGCAGCCTTGTGTGTGAGGGGCTGTGCCGGCGGCGGGAAGGTGAAGGTGCCGCCCCCTGCCGGACTCTTGCCGAGGCTGCCGCTAGCGCCCGACACCCCCGAGACACCGGAGACCGTGCTGCCGTAGTCCGAGTGGTCATCTGAAATGGAGACGAAGCAATGGTGAGATTAGACTGCTGGTGTTTCATTACTCCGTGTGATTCCCAGAGGATAATAGACTGTCTCCACCCATCATCATCTTTTCAGCCAAAAGATCTTCACTACTGGACATAAGCCTCCTCCAAAGAACGAACAACGACCGGCCTGGGTTTGCGTTGTGTGCTCGCTGGGGGGTTTTGCCATAACCACCACGCTTGGCAGGCGGGTTGTCAATGGCAATTGGGCCCGTCTGCCTAGCGTGGCGAGTACTGGATATAACCAGTCGTTTTTAGGGGAGGACTTGTTCAGCAGTGAACATCTTTTGGGCTGATATGATGATGATGATATTCTTAGCCGACACCACACGGTAATATTCTACCTCACTCACTCCCTCCCTCACTACTCCACCCATGGGTGTCGTCAAAGGCGACTAAGGGTTCAAGAGGATGGACAGCAGCATTCTCCCGTAACGAAAAAACGTTTCACCGGGTTCTGCAGTGATTTCCAGCCTCCATGAGTTGATGCTTCTTCAGTCTCATCATATCTCAACCACGCTTGGCAGGCGGGTTGGTGAGCGCAGATTGGCTGTTCCCCAAAAGGGAAGCTGCTGCTCAACCTTCTAGTTCAGAGTCATTCAGTCACCGTTTACAACATCCACGGGAGGAGATGGAGTGCTGCTATATTCTAAATCCAAACTCTCGAACTTAGGGCAGTCCGTCGCTCGACCAGGTCTGAAAGAGCAGATGCGCGTTGTGTTCTGCGGGCGCCTCTCTGAAGGAATATGCTATCTAGCCAGTAATTAGACCAAGTAAAGGATCGAGACTTTCCGGGGAGGCGTATGCGCGAGCGAAACCTCAACAATAGTTAGGTTAAAGTAACACTGTGGGGATTTTTTAGCCGGCAATTGCCTCATGTATGCCCCTCCACCTTGGAAAGGCGTATTTCCTCAGGTAAAAAAGAAGGTTCGACTGGCGGTGACTAGCAATAGTTTAAGATGCTTACCTCTTGTGTGTGACGGTGTATCTGGCGGCTGTGGATATGGCTGTTCTTCGCAGGACGCGTATCCTTGCGAGCCAAAGCTGGACCCCGAGTGGCGGTGCTGAGGGGTCCCGAACGCGTCTCCGGGCACGGCTGGCGGGGGCACGCGCTTCGCGGTCGCTGTCTTGCCGGCGCCGCTCCCGCCGCGCGACATCCCGCCCACTGCGAAAAAAATTAAGATTTAGTACCCATAAGTTGGTATAATCACAAAATCAACCTCATACTTGCTTTAAACGAGTGCCGAAACAAATTCTAACACCACGTTGGTTATATTTTGAGTAATGGTTTTACAATACTTTCTCTTAGATACATGCCTCTCAGTATAGGAGACTTCTAGGCGCGCTGTACGTCTACCATCCATTCTTAGTTGCCATAGTCCATAATATCCCGTAAGTCAGGTACTCAGGGCTTCTCCTTAAGCTTCATTCAAAGTCAAAGTTTATTATTTCAAATAAACTACTCGACTTGGTAAACGACAGAATCTAAAATGCACGGTTCCAAACAGTCGATCTCATGGAGAAGAGCCGGCAAGAAACTCCATGGATACTCTTTTTAAAATAATTGTGATTATAATATATTGCTGATTGATACAAAAATGATTGTAAAACATATACCGAGAAAAACGTAGGTTAATGTCTAAAGATGGAACATACCATAATAATATAATAATAATTTATTGGCCGTGGCAGTTAATGACTGGTTTATGCGCACAACCAAATGTGGAACTCCCTGCCTGCGTCTGTTTTCCCTGCTACATATAAACCCGATAACCTTCAAAGTAAGAGAGAATAGGCATTTTCTGGGCGCTCGTTCCATATTAAACCTCATTCATCGCTTTCCATCAGGCAAGACAGAATAAAAAACAGTGAAATAAGAGACTTAGTTTATATTTTGTTCATCTACATAGATTTTTGTTCCGTGCGGTCCCCAGCAAAGAATAAACCACCACTCTAAAACCACTGGAGCGGTCATCTTCGGCACCTAAGGGAGGCTTCAGGTCCTCATATGATCACACTAGAGCCGCCCACGAGTGCCACGCTTATAGGCACATCTCGGAGAGGGTGACTATAAGGCGGTCGACCCCCCGGGGATCATTATGTTAACCTATCCTTATCTATGTGTTCATCATATTGCCTAAGGATGTCTACTGGTGAACAATTGCCTCCCCCGTAGAATTCCGCAATTGTGTCGTCATTTTGTTCGTTAATCCGGACACCACACGGATAATCTATTGTTAGTTTGAATAAATACAAGCACAGTTTAGTAAGTTACTCATCACATCAGACCCTATCCATTGAATACGGGTTTCCCAAACGGCCACAATTAACGTTCGGCAGGGATTATTGCCTAATCACCACAGGTAGTAAACTTTAGAATATCGTTATATTGATTAGGATGACGCTTCCGCCCATCCGCTTGATATGGGAATCAGCTGTGGTGATGAAATCAACTTGGACGGACTATAAATGTAATGTTTTTTAATCACCATTTCGGCCGAATGAAGTCCACTGCTGGACACAGGCCTCCCCCGAAGATCACCATAACCACCGGTATGGATGTGTTGTGGGCTCATTGGGGGGTTTTGCCATAATCGCCACGCTTGGTAGGCAGGTTGGCGATCGCAGTTGAGTTGTTAATGTACTCGAAGGACGCTGCTGTCCATCCTCCGGATAATCCCTTAGTCGCCTTTTACGGCACCCAGATGGGTTGGTGCTATTCGTAGCCGGCACCACACGGCGAAGAATTAATTGAACGTAACACACGCGGAACAGAAACGTTTTATGTTCTGTGGTAACACATACTTGAGTAGAATGCTATTAAGTAGATATATTGCACTTAAGTTTGGAGGTAGATAAATACGGTAGTTTTAACGCTTGACTAAATAACTGTAACTCGTGACTAATGTAGTTTAAGTTGAATGTCCCCAAAATTGGGAATATTGTTCGCACTTATGTATGTGTGACGTGTAGTAATACATAATCAGTCCCTTACTGTAACACTGCTGGGCAAGGGCCTTTTTCTAACGACGAGAAAGGTCGTCTTTCGTCGATTCACCACGCTTGCCTAGTGCGGTTGGCGGACTACACACACCATTGAGAACTTTTTAGAGCCTTCTCAGATGTGCAGGTTTCCTCACGATGTTTTCCTTCACCGTTAACGCAAGTATTAATCAAATTCTGATCCGCACTTGAAACCGAAGTCAGAGGTGCGGGCCGGGATTGAACTCAGACTCTGTTGTATTTCCATACGCAAGCGTTTAACCACTTGGTTATCACTGCTAAGTATAGTTGTAGTAATCATCATCATTTCGACCGAATTAAGTCCACTGCTGGACACAGGCCTCCACCAAAGATCACCACAACGACCGATATGGGGGGTTTTGCCATAATCGCCAATCGACGCTGCTGCCCATCCTCCGGCTAATCCCTTAGCTAACTTTTACGACACCCACGGGAGGAAATGGGGTGGTGGTATTCTGAGCCGGCACCACACGGCAAGTGAGTGAGTGAGAATAATAATTAATTTAAATTCTTCGTTAATAGATTATCGCTGAAGCGAATCACACGGCGTCTAATCTAGCGACCAGCCTTCTATAGAACTTAAGGTTGTCAAACTATCTTCATTTGAGTAAGACAGGTATCTAATAAAAAATCGAATGAACCATTCCATTTAGCTTTACCTCTTTGTCTATGTTTGCTCAACTCAACAACGAAATCTCATCACTCAAATAAAGGGCTCGCCTTTACCCTTAAAACCTAATAGGTATAATTAATACGCAAAGGAACTCAAAGGGATGTAAATGAAATAAATGGAACCCTTCAAAGAGTTCAAACACTGTTATCTGGGTTGAACACGACCTAACCGCAAACTCGTAATGAGGAACTTCCATCCCCGTTCTTCGTCTGTAAGCTGATAAGCCGGTGGAGGGGATAACTTCGGTAATAAGGTGAAAACGTCATCAATCATGTTTTGCCCATCTCGGAGATCGGACGGCCCGGATCGGATCGGCCACCTAATTGCTTGTGTCGAATCGATAACGTTAACTAATGGGCGGGAAAAATCGGCATCGAATTAATTGCGATTCAAACCCCTGATAGGAAAAAAGCTTGGCGAATTTATGCGA
The DNA here is from genome assembly GCA_947459985.1 of Diloba caeruleocephala. NCBI lineage: Eukaryota > Metazoa > Arthropoda > Insecta > Lepidoptera > Noctuidae > Diloba > Diloba caeruleocephala. Next base: position 7,010,016 of record OX381613.1, read on the forward strand.
GAATTGAGTTTTTACAAACAATTTCTCGCTTGAATAATAAGGTTGGGTGTTGTCCAATAACCTTTTTATTTTGTTAACAGCTAACTGTGTTAAGTACAGATTTTTAACAAGGTATTTTGTGTATCAAAACAGTGAAGACAGCAAGTGAGACGAAGGGAATTCATGAGCTGAGAACATTTACAGTTCGTTATAATAGCGTCAATATTATTTTATGTCCCGTCTCGGCATTCTTTGGTATGCAAAATTATGGCTCCAATTACACGCACGCAATATTGGCATATAAAAGGTACAATCAAGAAATAAATACAAAACGTATCAGCGAACACATGCGAAATATGAGCGGCGTGCAAAATTGTAGACGATTGAAATGCAAATTAGCACAAAACATTGTATTCGTAATAGATCATTGCACTGTTTTGGATTTAATATATTATATCGATTATTTCCTCGACCTGTCCAGTTAGGTAGATCCAACTTCGAGAAAGAGATCAATCGTCGAATCCGACTCGGCTGGGCAGCGTTTGGGAAACTTCGCAACATCTTTTCGTCAACAATACCGCAATGCCTCAAGTCTTTAACCAGTGTGTGTTACCAGTGATGACATATGGAACAGAGACGTGGTCACTCACAATAGGCCTCATAAGAAAGCTCAAGGTCACAATACGAGATCGAATCAGAAATGAGGAGATCCGTAGAAGAACTAAAGTTGTCGGCATAGCTGAAAGGATTAGTAAACTGAAGTGGTAATGGGCAGGGAACATTGCTCGTAGAACTGATGGCCGCTGGGGCACAAAGGTTCTAGAATGGAGACCGCGCACCGGAAAACGCAGCGTGGGACGACCTCCAACGAGGTGGACAGACGACCTGGTGAAAGTCGCTGGGAGTCGTTGGATGAGGGCGGCATGTAACCGCTCGTTGTGGAAATCTAAGGGGGAGGCCTTTATTCAGCAGTGGACGACCTGTGGCTGATATGATGATATGATGATCGATTAATTAGTAAAACTTGAAAATGCCTCTACCGCTTTTTCAGCACACCATATAAATCGAATGCTATTGACAATAGCCTTGTCGTGCATTCTTGTAACTTATTAAAATTCTAGGTAGGTACATGAACTGTGTTGTAATTTTTATCATTGAAACTACTTACTTTGCTTCTTTGTATGCCTATTGTTACCTATTGTTGTGCGGAATCAAAATAAATATTACTCATTCTTTCTTTTTGACTTAATTTATAGTAATTTTTACCGACTTCAAAAAGGTGGAGGTTCTCAATTCGACGCGTTTTTTTAATGTATGTACACCGATTAATTACTCCGGGATTAGTTGACCGATTTGAGCAATTCATATTTTAACTGATGCAGAATGCTTTCGACTTGGTCCCATATAAATTTCATTACATTTGATTGAGTAGTTTTTAAACCAGCTTCAATAAACCGGTTAATTTGATTGCGCTTAGCTAGATGATTTCTTAATTGAGTCATTCTTATTTTTAATGTTAAATACTGATATCAAATTGGAAAAAGTTCTTACATTTATTTACACTATAAAGAAACAAAAAATACTGACTTAAAAAGTTTTTTTTTCCTATTCAGTGGTTTTAATATTTTTATATCGTGTAGGGTTTTTGAAGTCGAAGACGGTAGCACGCATGTGGTCACGCGCTGCCGTGGGACGCTTTGGGGGATCCTTTACAATCCCACCGGGGGGGTGACCGCTTTACAGTCACCCTCTCCGAGATGTGCCTATAGGCGTGGCACCAGTCGGCGGCTCTAGTGTGATCATACGAGGACCTGGAGCCCCCCTTAGGTGCCGAAGATGACTGCCCCAGTGGTTTTAGCCGGTAGGAGTCCGGCATACCTCTTCGCCCTTCCCCAGGGCGAAGGAAGTTCATGAAGAATTTCCACTGGACACCAATAAAAAAAAAAATGTGTTTGAAGTCGGTATATTTTTTGTTAAAAAGTTTTATTTATTTTCGTCTATTTTACATCTAGATGCAAGGCAAAGTTCCGCAAAGTTTGATGAAAATAACTGCCTGTTTCAATCTTATTTCCGTATCTATGTTATGTTTTGTAGCTACGACTTGTGCAGTAAAATATGGACTCTACTCAGTACTAAAGCAGAGATAAAGTTCTAAGTGACGTGTCTGGTAATCCGGTGAATCATAGCCACCCACTTTCGTGTTATTATTGTAACGGATTACCCACCTGGCCATCTTACACTTTGATGGATCATTTAAACGTGGCATCGACGGAAATTACGAAAAACGTTCATATTTTTATAGCGATTCCCGCCCACATTTAAATAGTGATTTGTCATAAAAATGCCGTTTAATTTTACAGTGACTACGACATAGGTAAGTATGGAAAGCTATTTAAACGGTTCCAAAAACACAGAGTTTTACTTTGAAAAAAACATTTAAAATCTTTCCATCCAACATTGATGGGAATCCTTCTCAATTGCTTTCCACTGGACCAATCCAACAAGTTACCTACCAGTTTTATATAGATGTTGTAGTCAAAGCCTGCAGTGCAATTCTCTAAGCTCAAACATCCACACATCCTTAAATACAGAATTGAAATAACGGTGAAAAACTAATTTGGTATTCCCAAGACATGATTGAAGCTATTCAAGGACACGTTGCAGATGGCCAGTCTTAGCGAATACCAAATTGGGTTTTCACTGTTATTATATTCTGTATTCAAGGATGTATGGATGTTTGAGCGTAGGAAATTGCACTACTGATGTGTCGTCTCCCACGTAATGGGCTTTCCTAGGTTTGACCAACGACTATTGTCAAGCCCTGAAAAACCAGAGCAGGAAGAAGATTGTCTCTTTCCTACAAACCCTTATCTAATCTAGATCCGAATAGTCAAAGACCGATTGAATATTGAAGAAAAATAATGATAAAAAAATTGAATTTCGACATTTGACTGACTGAATTGGAAATCCTAGAATTACCTAACTAAAAATCATTAGTCAAAGACCGAATCACAGTTTCGGCCTCTGATTCCGACCCTAGAGGTTCTCTAGTCAAACCGGAGGATCGACTAGGCAAACCTAGGAGCGCCCGGGCCTTTGGCTATAACAAAGATATGAATATAAACTATATGAACTTATACGGACATAAAATAAACTTTCAAGTGCTTAGCGTTTAGAATATTAAAATGTGTCAATTATAAAGAAAGATGTTGAGCTACACATTAAGTTGAACCTACCATTAAATTTAATTTAATCGACTGCAAGTTCTTTGATCATTATTATGGTACAAGTTAATAAACTACGAGTCAATAAAATTTGATTATTACGTTCATAAAATTATTAGTTTTATAATTGACATACAAACAGATTTATATCACGGCAGTAAATTATTTGTTATCAAAGTAGAACCTACCGAGGTAATGATTTCTTTAGGTTGGGATTTACAATAATTGCTAATAAGCAAAACGGTAGCACATCTGGCGCATAATAAATAAGTGCGTATCTGCTAATTCCCGACAATTAAGCTCGTGATTAAGCCACTATTACAAACCATAACAAACGTATCTTTGCCATCGGTATATTAAACTGCATGCCGATTTACACATTATGTACTCAACCTTAAGAGTTAAATTGTCGGTAGAACGTTTTCAGACTGCAGACGCCATCTAGTAACGTCGTAAAGAATTAATAAGACATTATTTGCAGAATCAAGCGACTTGGTATCTATTGACATACTCAGCCAACCCGACATTATTAACAATTATGCGGCGCCGACATCAATGCCTTGTTTATTTTTAGATACGCATATTATTTCTATGGCTGCATGCCTACCAATGAAGCATCATTTTAAAGCCCCGATGCGTCTGATAAGCTAAATAGTCGTAAACACGATAAGTTAGGCATACAATAAACAGAATAAAACAGAAAATTACCATTTGCTGCTTATTTCTCACGGGAATGAGTCGATAGGATTTAATATAGCAATAAAATATAATACTTGATTATAGGAACAATTCGGAGTTAGGTACCTAAGTATATTGAGTACTAATAAAATTTCAGACTGTGTATTTAGGTATGCATTTTTTACTCGTTCAAGATGTAATTAGTAATGTATTCAAAATGAAAGTGATTTTCTTGTTGTATATTTAATTTAAAATGACCCTTGAACCCTTGAATATTATTTTATTAAGAAACTAGCCGTGTGCCCGATTTAATCCCCTTAGGGGATGAATTTTAGAAATCCTTTTCTAGAGCTCGCCTACCTTATATAAGGAACTCCTGTGAAAAATATCATGCTTCTATACCCAACGGTTTAAGCTGTGTGTTGTCTATCATTCAGTCAGTGTTGGCGTTTTATTATGTATAAATTACAGGTACAGGGTAAATGAAAAATGTATTTTCTATTAGCGATACGCGGAGGATTAGTAAGCTGAAGTGGTGATGGGTGGGGCACACTGCTCGTAGAAATGATGGCCGTTGGGGCAGAAAGGTTCTCGAGATGAGAAAGCGCACCGGAGAACGCAGCGTGGGCCTCTAACGAGATGGACAGACGAACTGGCGAAAATCTATGGGGGGACCTTTGTTCAGCAGTGAAAGTGGCAAAATATTTCATATTTTCTCTCAGTATTTTAAAAAACCATTATCTCAGATAAGCTTTGAATAATAAAACACCTAAAAGGATAGTCTCTTGCAAACGCGTAATCGATAAACTATATACCTATATACAGAGCACTAACGGGTCACCCAGCGAATGGTGTTATTTCCGTCGCCGTTCAAATGATTACGCGTTGCATGTTCTAACCATCCTTATGCACATAAGTATTTTAAAATTCACGTTGGATATCGGATTATCGTTTTCGAACCACAGCCGGAAGCGAGAGGTCATCCCCTTCGACCGCCATGACGAGGTCACGGCGCTGCGCTGCCCAAGCTGGGCACTCCTCCAACGTGTGCTGCGCCGTGTCCTCCGGGCAGTCTCCGCAGTGATGACAATCAGGCGTCTCTTCTCGGCCTATTCGACACAGGTACTTCCCGAAACACCCATGGTTCGAGAGTACCTGTGTCATCCGGTAGGTGAGGGCGCCATGCCGTTTCTCCAGCCATTCCTCCATTACCGGTCTTACCGCCGCTATCGCGGCGTGCCCTGCAGTGGGCCGCTCCAGTCGCCCTTTCCACTCCGCCACCAGGATCCGCCGGAGCTCGAACCGACGCACCTCGATCTCACGAGGTACTGGCGGTTCGCCCCGACTTAGCGCCTCCCCGCGCCACTGATACAGCGACGCGAGGGCTCTCGCTTCTAGATCCCAGGGCGGTGATCCCGCAAGGAGGCTCCCCGCCTCGTAGGAGACCGTGCGGTATCCCCTTATTACCCTGAGGACCATCGTTCGCTGCGGCCTTCGCAGCACGGCGACGTTGGCTACCCTCAGGGATTTAGCCCACACTGGGGCCCCGTAAAGGGCCATGGACCGCCCGACCCCCATGTAAAGCCTCCAGCAGGAGGCATTTCCGCCCCTCAAATTGGGCAGCAGCCGCGAAAGTGCAAACGCGGCCGCCGTCAACTTGGGGGCCAGCCGCCTGAAGTGCGGCAGGAAGTTCCACCGGCTGTCGAGGACGAGTCCTAGGTATTTCATCGTCGGCTCGACGCCGATGCGAACGCCTCCGACCCCCGGGAGATGCCTGGGGAGGTGGCCTCCTTACAGTCGCCTTCCCCCGCTAGAGGGGGTGACCGCTTTACAGTCATCCCTTCCGAGATGTGATTAAAGGCGTGGCACCAGTGGGTGGCTCTAGATGGAGTTTATTCGAGTTCCTGGATCGCCTCCCTTGGGTGCCGAAGATGACCCCTCCAGTGGTTTTAGTCGGTAGGAGTCCGGCATACCCCTTCGCCCTACTCCGGGGCGAAGGAAGTTCATGTAGAATTTCCACTGGACACCAATAAAAAATAAAGGAGGCATACTCCTCCGCCCTTTTCCGGGGTGGAGGAAGTACATGATGTATTTCCACCGGAAAAAGCAAATGAACAGCATAATAAACCCACCTACCGTTTACTATAAAACATAAACTATGTAATAGTCATTCGGATTACATTGAGTATATTATAGATTTTTGTTTATCCTGACGTATCGAACACTTTGCAGCGTTCGTGGTCCTAGAATTGTGGTCGAAAGTGTTTCATTATAATGAGTAATAATCGCGAAAACCTAAGACATATATATATAAGTGTATTTTAATTTATCATATTGACATTGGTTTGTTATTGTAAGACTTGCAAGTAACACTTGTTAGTCATTTTTAAATTTTGGACGAATATTGAAACAGGGTGAAATTACGTACATATTGTATTTAATAAGACCGCAAGTATTGTTGCAAACTGTTGTTATAGGGGTTAATTGTTAAGTCGTACTAAATATTTGCGGGCGACATTATAACGCCATAATGGTCGTATCCGCTCATATTTTACTGAAATGTATCACAAAAGTACATTCTACATACTTTAGAAAGTCGTGGGTAAACGCTACAACTATTGAATTGCTATTTGCGATACCAAATATTAATCGATTCTAATTAATGCGCCAAAAATATACGTACTATATAATTATAGAAGTAGAACGCGAAGAACTTGGTGCTAAATATTCAAAAGCAGGTCTTTATTGAGTTTACGGTAGGTAATGGTTTTATTTTAGTGGCAAATAAAAAAAATTGCAAAGGACTTTGAATTTGGAAATCTTTCGGAAATGAAATGCGTATAAATAATTGACATTAAATATAAATGATCATGAGCGGATTATCTATTCCCGATTAAAGGATTTTGCCGATTCCAAGAAACTCATTCCCGACGAACAGTTTGGTTTTAGAACCAAACACTCGTGTGTACAACAAGTCCACCGACTAGTTGAACACATCACGTTCGGATTCTCACGCGGCATGATGACGGGAGTCCTCTTTTTCGATGTTGCGAAAGCATTTGACAAAGTCTGGCACAATGGCTTATTATATAAGTTGTATCAACTCGGAGTGCCCGACCGTCTCGTTCTCATCATACGAGACTTCTTGTCAAATCGCAGTTTCCGATATCGAATCACGGGCGCTCTCTCTTCCCCCCACCCCATTAGAGCCGGAGTCCCACAAGGATCCGTGCTAGCCCCACTATTGTTCACACTGTACACCAGTGACCTCCCCAAAAGACCTGCTAATACGACCCAATTAGCACTCTTCGCCGATGACACGGCCATTTTCTACTCTGGTTACGTTCCCGATAGTATAACTAAGATCCTCCAAACCACAGCCAACGTCTACGGCAAATGGTTTAGGAAATGGCGGATCGAAGTTAACCCTATCAAAAGTAAAGCCGTCCTATTTTGCAAATTAGGCGACGACCACCCACGCTTCAGGGAGATCTCGATGCTGGGCCAATCGGTTCCTTGGGAACCGCACGCCAAGTATCTTGGAGTCACCCTAGACAAAAAACTGACCTTCATTCCCCACACAAAGACGGTGCGTGCCCGTGCTGCCTTTGTGCTCGGTCGCCTTCACTATATTCTGAACGCTCGTAGTAAATTATCCCTTAGAAATAAGGTGAGAATTTACACCACATGCATTCGACCCATCATGACCTATGCCAGCCCAGTGTTCGCACACGCTGAATCATACCCACTCCGTAGATTCGGAACCCTCCAAACCCGTTTCATGCGCAAGGCCACCGGAGCGCCTCTGTACATGCGAAACGACCAACTCCATTTCGACCTTAACTTGCCGACCATCAGGCAATTTATGAAACAGTCGTCTAAACGCTATCTTGATTCTGCCCTGTCCCACCCGAATCCCCTTGTGGTGTCAGCCGCCGATTACGAACCCTCCCGCATCAGTAGAGTACGCCGCCCGAGGCACGTTCTGGTCGATCCAGACGATAAAATCACGTTAGATCACATGAAGAGACTCGCGTTGTCTCGTTCACTAAACACCCGACCGTTGTACCGCCCTCGCCGCCGAGGATGCCCGCCTCACCGACGTCGCGGAGGCCTATCGCCGCGTCACCTTCCCGTTCAAGTTAGCACTTATCCCTCCCGTCTCTTGCTCGCGCCGGCCCGTGCCGAGCCTGTAGCTTTAAATGTCCCTAATACAATTTAAATAAAACCGATCCAGCTGTCCCCAAAACAATAGCTTGATATCCCCAGCAACGCCCTAAGCCGAGGTCCGTGTCCCGCAGGGGGCGCCCTTAGCGAAAGTTGCTTAGTTTTTAATATTTAATTTAAGCCTGGCTGGAGGCCTCTTTTGGCTTCGCCAGTAAATGACCGGTTAAGCAACCACATTTCCCAGAAATGTATGCGAGAAGCCCAACAAAAAAAAAAAAAAAAAAAAAAAATCATTTCCACATTCCCGCCAACAAAAAGCGTCGTAAAATTGCCCTTGTTCGTGTCAAAGGAATTTACGCGTACAGCCTTATGCGTCTGGTTATCAACCGTTTGACTAATTGACTAGCGAACAATAGAGCCAGCGTGTAAAGATATCGGGACATGTTTAGACTTTCACTGCGTTAACGGCTAACAGCTTTGAAATGGTTTTAGAAAATTACAACGCGTTTAAAATTTACTAGGAACTCATTGCTATCGTTCAAAATTATGAGGGTAGATAAGCTGTTAATGTTTTAAATAAACGTTTAAAATGCGGCGATGTCATACTTCATGGTGAGAAACGGAATCAGGAAAATGTACAGATATATCAGCCAATGGACGTCCACTGCCCAACAAAGGCCTCCCCGGAAACGACCTGTTACATGGACGTAATTTTGGGGGGAATTGCCTTTTACTCACCACGCTTAGCAGGCGGGTTGGTGATTTACGGACACTCGTTATGAAATGGTGGTATATTCTAAATCCGAACATGGATTGAAAAACACCCTGATACATGCTTAAAACAACATTGAAAACCGTGATCACAAGAGTAACGAACCGTTTCTTTACTCATGTGCTGTGAAAATAGCAAAAACAGCGGTTTAAAAAAATATCAGAGTGCTTATTTGTGTATGGTTTTGGAATTTTATTTCAAGGAATATTCCTCCCGTGGGTGTCGTAAAAGTCGACTAAGGGCTAATCCCTCCCTCCCGGAGGATGGGCAGCAGCGTCCTTCGAGTACATTAACAACTCAACTGCGATCACCAACCCGTCTGTCAAGCGTGGCGATTATGACAAAACCCCACAACACACCCATATCCAGCAGTGGACTTTATTCAGCCGAAATGATAATGATGATGATAATAGCTTTAAATTTTTTTTATAAACATCATTAGGGCCTTCTATAATAATTGTTAATGTAACTCTAACGCCAGAATTGTTCGTTCACCTTTTTCGTAGAAGATACAATTCAGAGCTTGTTGATTTTGTGTCATTTGATCAGTTTGTCATCAATCAGGGTTCAATTAAGAACGATATCAATTAGTCTGAGTAACTCAGTATCGATAACAAAGTGTATTTGATTAACGAAAAAAATGGTATAAAGGGTAGAAGAGATAGAGAGAGAAGATCACAAAAAATAACATCTTTATATACTCATTGTTTTTCCATGCTAAGCACTCGCTTTCCTAGATTCTAGGCCCATGAGCTAATGGGCTTCTCTTTTTTAAACTGGTTGTCTGCAACGACCTATTTAGAATTCCGCCGTACAATGTCATGAGTGCCGATAACGATTATGTTAGTCGGCAATTTGGACCGATCATTATTCAGAAAATTCTTAACTACATTTTATGCGTATACAGTACAATATAAGAGTACAAATGTAGGTATTTACATCGCGTTAAAATTTCAAATATTTATATGCCAACGAATTAAATATAACGGTTTGTTATAGTATAAAGGTAAACAGAAACATGAGGAAATGCATCTGCCAACATAAATTCAACACTTGTTTGTTATTGTCACGGTACACGCACCAGAGACGCGATTCCAAGCAACCATACACACATAAGTAATATGGGAAAGTTAATGCAGTTGCAATGCATCTGCATTTTACATTCCTACAAAATAATGAAGTTACAAACATGATTAGCAATGGAATAGAATTTTCCTAAACATGTTGTGAGGTGCCGGGTACGAATAGCACCAACTTATTTCATCCCGTGGGTGTCGTAAAATGCGACTTGGGGATTCGCCGGAGTATGGGCAGCAGCGTCCTTCGAATACATTAAAAACTCAACTGCAATCTGGGACCTAAAAAATCGCAGCATGAAACGCAATCAAGCAGCTTTTATTAGTCAAGAACCACCCAATAACTCAACAAATGCATCAAAATATCAAACATGTTCCATCATCATCAACATCAATAAAGTCCACTACTGGACACAGGCCTCCCTTAAAAATCACAACGGCCGACATCGGTGTGTCACGCTTGACAGGTGGGTTGGCTTGGGTTGGGTTGGGTTTTTAGGACCCATCTGTCAACCGTTGATATTTTGATGCATTTGTTGCGTTATTGGGTGGTTCTTGACTAATAAAAGCTGCTTGATTGCGTTTCATGCTGCGATTTTTTAGGTGTTTTTTTCAGGTGTATGGGTCGTCACACTTACTATACTGACAAAATCTATATCAATCCACTTGGCGAATGCACTCCAAAATTGTTAGTAGCCACAACATCGTGGCTCATTTTCAGCAGTGAACGTCTATGGGAGTTTATAATCATCATCATATCAGCCAAAAGACGTCCACGGCTGAACAATGAAGGCTTCCCCTAGAGATTGGTTTTGGAGTACTCAACACGCTTAGCAGGCGGGTTTGTAAGCGCAGTATGGCTAATGTTCCGCAGAAGGAAGACTGCTGGCCATCCCCGTGATTTAGAGTACCTTGCTCACCTTTTACGATATTCACGGAAGAAGATTGAATGATGCTATATTCTTAATCTGGATACCACATGGAATGGAAACTACGCTAAATAGAATCAACACGGAGAAGAAATGTAAATATATTACGTTATACAAAGCAGCTAAGGATAAAATTTAACCATCCAGATAAATAAAATAGAAGTGTCTGTTTGTAATGTCAAAATCACAGTTTTTTATTAAATGCATATGAAATATATACGGTTCCTATGAATTTGTTTTTTAAATTATTTTCTGTCTTTCTGTTTGTTTCAGCTAATCTCTGGAACGGCTGTACCGGTTTTGACTAGACTTTCACTCGCAGATAGCTGATGTTATAGGGAGTAACATATGCTATTTTAGAAAATAATTAGGGATCAGTGCAAAAAAAGAAAACCCATGAAATCGTATATGCTATGTCAACTGTTTATGCCGAAGTACTCTAAATTGTTTATGAATAATCCGATTTCTTTGAAATTAAACGGCGGGTGAAACCGCGGGCCCCAGCTAGTATTATATAGGACTCTAGAAGACGTAAGTACGCACGACTACATATCAAGCTATAATATCCAGTATAAGCTGGGCTAGCATTGAATAGGCTTCCCGTACGATGAGAGATCGGCGTAAACTGGACTTGTATAGCTTGATGTGTGTACCACGAAGGCATAAACAGTATGCCAGCGATATATCATTTCGTCTTTCAAATTTAGAATAAATTATTAATGCAAAGAGGATGCTTGTTCAATGCCAATGTTCAGTAAAAATTCTCCAAGACTGACATTAATTATGCACCTTCATACATTCAAGCTATTTCCGCTATGAGGTAAACAGGTGTGATGTAATCACATTAAAACAGCAAAGGAATGTTTGAAACAAAATCTGAGCACACGTTTCATATTTGTCCTAAAGCCAGCTCTGTATAATCGGACATTAGAGTCTAGGCAAGATGTTTTATATTTATTGATATTCAGCTGTTATATTTACGATGCACGATTAGAAAGGACTCGAGATTAACCACTTGAACGGAGTCGTAAATAGTAATTCTATGCTAAGATATAAAGTTTGATTTAAGCTTCTGTCACAAACGCAACTTTGAAGCGTGGTTTAGGCAGGAACTGTTTTGCGCGTTATGGCGTTAGTGTGGCCAGATTTTTAAAAGGAAATCTGATTCTCTTGCTTCCCGCGATAAAGATCGGGGCATAAACCAATTTATCAACCAATTTGGCTTAGCTTAGTTCACACCTGCTTTTTGTTATCCAGTGGAAATTCTACATGAACTTTCTCCTCCCCGGGGAAGGGTGAAGGGGCATGCCGGACTCATACCGGCTAAAACCACTGGAACGGTCATCTTCGCACCGAAGGTCCGTTCCAGGTCCTCGTAAGATCACACTAGAGCCCCCATTGAGGCCACGCCTTTAGGCACATCTCGGAGGGGATGACTGTAAAGCGGTCACCCCCTCTTAGGGGAGGGCAGGTGGCTGTAAAAAGATCGCCCCCAGGCACTTCTCGGGGAGGATTGTAAAGGATTCCTCCAAGCCGCGCTGCGTGCTGTGCTGCGCATACGGCGGCACGTGACCACGTGTGCGCCACCGTTTTCTCGGGGTCGCTCCGTATGAGCACACAGACAGTCCTCGTCTGCGCACCTGCGACCGCTGAGGCCTAAAACTAACCTAATGTTGAAATATGCAACCACAGATCCCTTATAACTTTGACACTATTAGTTATATTTCTTTTCATTCAAGAAATGTTTGCGTATTCAATCTCATGCATAAACACATCCTTAAATAATAATATTGTACCTCAAATCAAAATAAACGGCAGCTTCAATTCTAGTTTCATTATTCTAAATTGCTTAATTTATTTCTGATAAGTGTTCTAACTAGCCGTGCTTATCGCTGGCTTCACAAAATTGGACCACACCAATAAGTCTTAGTTATCTTAATGTCACTATTTGCGAAACAATAAAGCTTTAGGCGCAGACACGGCTACTATTGATTTAAGTTATTTAAGTTGCAAGTATTGTTTAAAAGGATTGTTTTAGCGGCATAAGAATTCAAATAGTTGTATTTAGGTTCTGTTAATAGTTAATTTATTTCTAACTAGCTGGGACGCCTAGTATCACCCGCATTTAATTTAAAATAAATTTAGAGTACTTCGACATATACATGTGACATAGAATATATATATTGGATTTCAATGTTTCTTTTTGCGCGGAACCCTAATTATTTTTCTAAAATAAAAGTAGCCTAAGCTATTCCTTATAACATCAGCTATTTGCCAGTGAAAGTCCCGTTAAAATCGGTCCAGCCGTTTCGGAGATTACCCGGAATAAACAGATAAAAAAATAAAAATTGTTTTTTTGTTATATCATTTCGGCCGAATGAAGTCCACTGCTGGACACAGGCCTCCCCCAAAGATGTCCACAACGACCGATATGGATGTGTTGTAGGCTGATTGGGGGGTTTTGCCATAATCGCCACGCTTGGCAGACGGGTTGGCGATCGCAGTTGAGTTGTTAATGTACTCGAAGGACGCTGCTGCCCATCTTCCGGCTAATCCCTTAGTCGACTTTTACGACACCCATGGGAGGAGATGGGGTGGTGGCATTCTGAGCCGGCACCACACGGCATAGCCGGCACCACACGGAATTTTGTTATATGTGCCGTATATACTTTCATATGCATTTGGTAAAAAGCCGTTATTTTGTCATTACAAACAGACACTTCAATTTTATATATTTGTACAGATTACTCAAAAAAATTAGGTGCTTGCATTTACAGACGATCTGAGCAGATCTTTAGGTGTTGTAGCACGTGAGTGTCAAGTAACAGTATATCAATAAGTACTTCTGGTCCTTGGTTGTCATCTTATTCAGCAAAGTGTAAAGTGATCATCATATTTTCAGCCGAAAAAAGTCCACTGCTGGACAGAAGCCTCCCCAAAGATTGCCTCAACGACAGGTATGGGTTTGTCTTGAGTGCTCATTGGGGGGTTTTGCCATAATCGCCACGCTTGGCAGACGGGTTGGCGATCGCAGTTGTGTTATAAATGTACTCGAAGGACGCTGCTGCCCATCCTCCGGCTAATCCCATAGTCTTTTACGACACCCAAGGATTGGGTAGGCAACACACGGTTGTAAAGTGCTATTTGAGCCGCCCAGTTTCTACCGAAAATGGGTTTCTCGAATAAAGTGGGAATTATATTAAGTGGCGTTTCAGTATTCGGCCGTAAGTATACATATACTCTACCTGAGTGTACTAACTACGTCATGATATTGGCATTATATTATGGCGGACTGACATAATAGACCTCAAAGGCATAATGGAAACTTTTAGTCGTAATCTCTCAGTAATCAGTAATCACACTCTCACTTTCTAGGGTCCTATTACGTAAAACATTTTTTACCATATCGATTTACTTTTATTGTGATCAATCAGCGAAAGTAATCGTTTGTAATTGTGTGTTGGACGTACGTGATTGTAATTATCTAGACATGTGGAATTATGAAAGTGTTTTAATATCCGAATTGTTTCGTAAGGCCATCAATCACGGTACCTGATTGATTGATGTATTTTGCGCTAAGTGACTCTATCTAGATCTCTGCATATATTACTGTTTAGAATTGAACGTTAAGGTATTGACAAGACAAAATAATACCATCTGTCCGCGCATCCATAACTCAAAGTCATAACTCATAATATTATTTTATGACAGCAGTAACTGATATTGATAAAATTAATTTGTAAAGACTGTAATTACAAATAACAATAAGCAAAAAAATAGACAGCAGTAAAATACCCTACGATTAACAGCTAAGCAATTTAAACAAAACAATTGGAGCTATAAAAATCCCAACCTAAGGTCGAAAATAGTAAAATACCGAATAAACTTGCGTAGTGTCTGTTAAGTGAAAACAAAGGGCACTATTATCACTCATTAGGGCAACAATTAGGGCCGCGGGGGCATTGTACGGTAATGGCTTAACCGACGCCAATTAGCCTCACTTGCTCAACGTTCGCCGAACTTAATGTACACGAACGCGCTAATTCAAATTTCACGCTAAATTCTCTACTCTATGCAACAATGCTGTAAATTAAATCAGTGTAGTTCAATTTTTTATAGAGCAATTTGATGTTGCCGGAAAAAAATTGAACAAACCCGAGATCATTGTGCCAACTCAGTTGTTCTAGAAAAAAGGGTTGCTGAGTACTGGTATAATACTACTAATATTATTGTACATTTACTATTAGGTGGCTGAGCGTATAGTAACGTTATATATTCATTTATTATTTTTGGGAATACAAACTTGCAAAAAAATGGGCTACGTCATGAACTTTTATGGTCGACTAGAGCACGCTCCATTAGATACAAAATTCATGTGCGATTCGCGAGGTCCATTGTAATTTGTCATAGTTCAAATATCAAATGCTATAAAATGTCACTCACGGATTAATATATACCTTAAACTATAAAATTAGAATGTACGTTTGTTATTAATCATAATATAACTTATTAATAATTATGCAGTGAATAATTATCCGTGTGGTGCCGGCTCAGAATACCACCACCCCATCTCCTCCCGCGGGTGTCGTAAAAGTCGACTAAGGGATTAACCGGAGGATGGGCAGCAGCGTCCTTCGAGTACATTAACAACTCAACTGCGATCGCCAACCCGTGTGCCAAGCGTGGCGATTATGGCAAAACCCCCCAATGAGTCCATAACACACCTATATCGGTCGTTGTGGTGATCTTTGGGGGAGGCCTGTGTCCAGCAGTGGACTTCATTCGGCCGAAATGATGATGATGATGAATAATTTTGATTCAAGAACTTAGGCCTTGAACCATTTGTACCAATATGAAGGAATTTATAGCTACGAAATTGTGTCAATCAAACCTTATCTAGATACTACAACGTCCCGTGTTGGTCACAGGCTAAAATTTACGGCACGGTTGGTGCAGTGGATGGTACAGTCGGCTGCTGCGCATCGGGTCGTGGGTTTGATTCCCGCACGGAACAAATATTTGTACGATCTGCAGGTAGTTGTTCCGGGTCTGGGTGTATTGTGTGTGGAATTTGTGTCTGTAAACGCATCCACGACACAAGAGAAATCCTAGACTGAAGCAAAGTTTAAAAAAAAAACTTATATTTATATTATTTTCATATAAACATAATAATTACATTAACACGTTATTCAATAATTTAATTAACAAAACATTTACGGGCTGCTACAGAAGCCGACGCCTCGTTGGACAATGCCTGCTTGTTGCTCTTCACCCATCACTCTATCCCACCATTTGAGGCATCGCAACATAGGTAAACGACGCCAGAATAATAATGGGAGTATTTGTAAAACTCGGTTTCGATCCCGCGATCATATGCGCAGCAGTTGGTTATCGTAGCCGCGAAACCAAACGCGCACTGTAAAGTGATGCCAACATTTGATTCTGTTCCATGCGTTCCAAACAACGCCATCTGTTGATATCAGGGGTTACTAAAATCCTTGGCAGTTACAAGTGTCAACCAAAAAAATATATTTTATACACAGTGCAATTACCGATGTAGATAGATAAAATCTAACATTTTGTAGCCATAACTTCTTTACCGGCGTTATACAGGCTGTCCAGTTAATAGCACGACATACTGCAGGGGGTGAGAGCTTGGGTCAATACCTACCAAAAAAACACAATATATGTTCAGCAAAATCTTCCGGATTTACAGTAGTACAAAATTTTAAGATAAGAAAATTGTACTGTGAAAATTTAAATAAAAATTGTATTTCTTGAAAACATTTTAGTTTTTAATAGAATAAAGAGTTATCAACGAGTTAAGTAACTATGCACAAATAATTTGAGGTAAAAAAAAAACTAGAAAAGGAATTTTTCATTACGAGATGCTTAAAAATCTGAGTCTAGGTAGAGATTTTTCGATATTTCGGAAAATTTGTACCACTGTAAATCCGTAAGATTTTGCTGAACATACATTGTGTTTTTTTGGTAGGTATTGACCCAAGCTCTTACCCCCTGCATTAGTATTTACTGGACACCCTGTATAGAAAGTTGTAGCAGACTCTGTCGCACAATGTCGCTATATTTGCGATCTATTGATAACCGTGGGACTTATCGTGGAGGAAGTGAAACAGAATCCAATCGGTTACCGGACGCTGCATCCGTCGTGCATGAGGCATGGCATCCACTTTCCCTCTCTAACGGAGTTATTATTAACAGTAACTAACGCAACAGGTGTTGCCTAGACACTATTACTCGTAATATATTTTCTTGCTGTTAACTAGTGGGATGGACTGAAGCTAGTAACATTACTAATTGAGGAGACAGTTCTGTATTTGCCTTCATATAATAATATTATTTTAGAGTAGAAACCAATTTTCTCCAAATGACAGTTTGGTATTAAAATTTGGTTTACCGGAAATGTTTGTGTGAGTGTACGACACTAGAAATTTATACGTCAACTCCGTAATTTATCCAGGTTCTTAACTTGACACTGGCGATATGTAACCACAATTCGGCTAAAAAACTGGGTTTAGAGACGTTTATGCATGTCGAAATTAATTAATTGGTTAGGAACTTCTAAATTTGATTATAGGGTTATCAGTAGTAACTGTTTTTAATACAAGTAAAACGTTCCTCGTATATTTTATTTCCCACGTAACACAAGCAGTCAAAGTTTCGCCAATCAAACGGAACGACAGCCGAACGTCAGCGAAGCGTTATTAGATCTGGCTGACATTATCTATCATCTTGCCCCACTAGACCCTGGGAACAGTCTGGCAGGCGAGGACATCGATCGTAGATGACGCTGTAGAAATCCAAAAAAAATAATTATACTAGTATTAACGACTGTACCAGCGTAAAAATATTTAATTGCCAGAATGTTAATAACTATATACCTTTTTTCGGGATACCTGTCTCCCAAATGCCATTAAATTGGATTGGTAGTTTAGCCGTGAAGACGTTAAAAACAGATATTATTCACACTTGCATTTTTCATGTTTAGTGGTTCTTTAGGTCAGTATGTATTGTGCCTATAGAAGGCGGTACCCTACTGAAGTACTCATTTATAAGTACTATGATATCTACCCGTATGCTGGTCGTCTACGACGACGTAGAGGTGAGCTTAGCTTATATCCCGTCCAACTACTGGATCTGAAATAATTGCAGAGACGCGTAGAATATCTTCATCATCACATCAGCCAAAGGTCGTCCACTGCTCCAACTGAACCAAGGCCAGAATTGCCAGTACTCACTACCATTCGCAGGCGCGTATGAGTGCAGTCGGACTACTGTTCCACAGAAGAACTGTTTCGCAGATGCCCATCCCTCTGGTTTAAAGTCCTTTAGTTGACTTTTACGACATCCACGGGAGGAGATAGAGTGGTGCTATATTCTTAATCCGGACACTACACAGAAATAGAATAGAATATTTACAATACCATCGGCCGAATACTGAAACGCCAGTTAATATTAAATCCTTCTTTATTGTTTCTTTTTTATTGGACGTAGTGGAAATGAGCTACATGAACTTCTCCGCCCCTGGGAAGGACGAAGGAGCATGACGTATTCCTACCAGCTAAAACCACTGGAGCGGTCATCTTCGGCACCTAAGGAGGGCTCCAGGTCCTCGTATTTACACACTAGAGCCAGGATAATATTAAGTCCTACTTTAACTATTTGAGCTGCCCGGTTTTATACCGAAAACAGGTTTCTTGAATAGTTTAATATTAACTGGCGATTCAAGATTCGGCCGTATAACAAACAAAAGTTACACATTATAATAAAACACTTTTAAACGGATTCTATCTCCGGATCTACTGAAAGTTCATCGCTAACGTTGCCGTTATTTAAGTAAACAAAAAAAAAAGTAAAAGTAGTAGCTACTTACATATTACAGAGAGCTTTGTTTTCGGAGCTTAATATTATTTATATCAATATAATTGGTACGTAACTTATTTTTTATCGGTTTTCTCACAGATCAATGGACAGTTTTCTTTGAAATATGTTCAGTCCATGCGTTACTCAGTAACGAGGTCCGTTGTTAAGAGATTGTGGATGACAACTCATAATAATTGGTTGTCGCCCGACATTACACTCGATTTCACCACTTTCTTTGTATCAAACCTACATAAATATCACTGAAGTAGGTACTTTACTTCATTTATGTGATATATTACAAGTATCCGGAACATAGGAAAATTGAAATGGAATGTTACAGAACAGGTTTTATTACGTGGATGTAAGGTGCAAAATTGTGGAGATGGTAGTAAGGAATGAGTACATAACAAGTCGACTTCGGTAACGGGATTATTTCGAAGAAACGGCCATTGAAGCCCTTCGTTTCATCTCTAATTGCTTCTGGGGAGCTGATGTTATTAAATTTGTGGATCCTTGTATCGATCCGCGGCCGGCGTTTTTATGTTGGCCTGCAATATTGAAATATTGCTTTATTTTATTTATTGCTTGGGGAATACTGTTGTCTGTATGTTGCGGCTCTTTTTTAGGGCTTAAGCTACCTGCTTTTACGTTCGTTGCAAGCTTTTGTAATGGTATTGGGAACAGGGATTGTTTAAATATTATTAATAACCTTTAAGTTTTAATTGGAGAAAACTTAGTTATTATAAGAAATAAATATTGCTTGTTATGTTCTAGTAGGAGTACCTAGTTGTTCAACTCCACTTTAATTTATTTAGTACAAAAATGTTGCTGCAATCATTTCCACCCAAAATTGCTTTTTAACCATTTTTATTTAGTGGATATGTAAAACAACAAACGTAAAATTATCGGTAAAAGTTACGGTTTTGTTTACCATAACCACTCCCCTATTTTCCCCTAGGGGAGATAGCGAACCAAAATATAGGGAGTTTCAGGTTTCAACTAGTTAAAAACTCCGGTGCTGCTTGCTTTTATAACTTTCAGAAACTGGAAAACAAAACAATAACACCTCCGCGTTATTATATTTGTTTTTTAATATTTACTTTAGCTCTTGGACTGTAAACTTCTTATGCCACTGCTCTTATTTTGTCTTAAATAATACACATACATCTCTATTCGTAGGTATACACAAGGTACCCCCGGCGGGCTGATTACCTAAGTCGCAGACGCTTTGCAACAGGCGTAAATCTCTCCAACGCGGCTGTCAAACGTCAATTTGGTATTACCTATTTAACTAAATAGGTCAAGATCTCTGACGCGCCTCTATTGGACAATCAATTCATTAAAAATGATCATTCTTTTTAGTTCCACTGGTGGCTACTTTATCGCTACTGGCGCTAGTAACTATGCATCTTTCACAATAGCGACAGGCGGGAGATGCCTTACGTAATACCAATTGTTTTGACGCTTTGCCACCGGTGGATCTGCGCGATAGCTGCTATCGCGTCTGCTGTTGCTATTTTTAGCTAATCAGCCCGCCGGAAAACGGTGGCGCGCACGTGGTAACGTACCGCCGTGTGCTTAGCACAGCGCGCAGCAAGGCTCCTTTACAATCCTTCCCGAGAAGTGCCTGGGGGCGGCCTTTTTACAGCCGCCTGCCCTCCGCTAGAGGGGGTGACCGCTATACTATCATCCCCTCCGAGATGTGCATAAAGACGTGGCACCAATGGGCGGCTGTAGTGTGATCATACGAGGACCTGGAGCTCCTCTTCGGTGCCCAAGATGACTGTTCCAGTGGTTTTAGCCGGTAGGAGTCCCCTTCGCCCTTCCCCGGGGCGAAGGAAGTTCATGTAGAATTTCCACTGGACACAAATAAAAAATAAAGGTATACACAAGGTGTTCCGGAGGGTTTATATCAAGCCAAAACGTAGGTAGTTATAGTATCATCATCGTATTAGCCGAAGGATGTCCACTGCTGAACAAGGGCCTCCCTCACAGATTTCCATAGTTATAGTGTAGGTAAGCCGGGTTGGTGCTATTCGTTGCCGGTACCATCTCATTCCGTGGGTGGCGTAAATAGCGACTACGAGATTAGCCGGAGGATGGGCAGCAACGTCCTTCGAGTACATTTATAACTCAACTGCCATCGCACTAACCGTTCGCCAAGCGTGGCGGTTATTGCGAAAGCCCCTATGAGCACACAACATACACTGACCGGTCGTTCTGGCTTTGGGTGAGGCCTGTGTCCAGCAGTGGACTTTATTCTGCTGAAATGATGAGTTTTTTTTTGTTTAGTTGTTGGGCTTCTCGCATACATTTGTGGGAAATGTGGTTGCCGGACCGGTCATTTCTGGCGAAGCGAAAAGAGGCCTCCAGCCAGTCTGAGTGTAGATAAAGAACAAAAAGTTTTTATATGAAATCAGAGATCCATGATCTGTGTATATACAAACAAAAGGATAAGTGTAATTATACAAACAACAATAAAATAATAAAAAATATAACAATTGCGTGTGCCACGCGGTTATGCTGAATAGGGTTAATTAGTATTGGATTTATTTCAATTTATACATATATTTTTTAATCTGCGACTTCTACCTAAGGTGTATGCTCAGTATTGCTGTGAATTTTGAGTAAATATTTAGAAATAATAAATTTATTTCAGGCATTACTTTTCTCAGTTGTTTTTTTCAATAAAAACTTGATGTTCTTGACAGTGTATTTATACAAAACTGTATATAAACTAGAAGACTAGTCATGTGTTAAAGTACAGTCGGTAGCAAAAACCTAACTACCTATGTATACAAAAGTAGCGAAGTGCTATAGATTACATTTTGAAATTCCGATTGAAATTAATATTTTTACGAGCCAAGTATTTGTATGTGTCCGCCTATCTATACAAATAAATAAAATTGAAGTGTCTGTTTGTGATGTCCAAATAACAGCTTTTTACTAAATGCATATGAAAGTATGTACGTTACATATAACAAAAAAACTATTTTATTTTTTTTGTCTAGGTGTCTGTCCGTCTGTCTGTCTGTCTGTCTGTTTGTTCCGGGTAATCTCCGAAACGGCTGAACCGATTTTGACGGGACCCGTTTGACCGATTTTCACTGGCAGATAGCTGATGTTATAAGGAATAACTTAGGCTACTTTTATTTTAGAAAAATTATTAGGGTACCGCGTAAAAAAAACCCTTGAAATCCAATATATTTATTCTATGTCAAGTGTCTATGTCGAAGTACTCTAAATTTCTTTTAAATTAAACGCGGGTGAAACCGCGTGTCCCAGCTAGTACAATATTTATTTCAAGATTTCAATGACTGATAATTCTACACACAAATGCCTATCTTTAAAAGAGAGTTGACTCAGCTCTTTAATTTTTCCTTATAAACTAACTTTGCGTATTTGTGCAAAGTTCCTACCCAATTAAAATCTCGTAACGGTAGCATTTACCATCAATTATAATTTTGTTTAAGTAATTTTTATTAAGCCTCTTACCTAAATTACGCATCGCATAACTACTGGATGTTAATAAATTCATGTAATAATATACGACAAAATTAAAAATGTAATTAAAACTGCCGGTTTGCCGTGGGGCGGGTCGACCTCATTAAATGGTCAGGTAATTAGCAATTTTGTAAATGGTCTTATTCATTATTTTGTTGGAGGCTAAATTAAATGTGGCTGTAAAAATGTCGGCTCTTCCTACGGTACACTTGTTGTTGGTAATTTGTATTCTATGCCTTATTTTTATTTTATTACTCGGATTAAAAAGTAGGC
This sequence comes from Diloba caeruleocephala, assembly GCA_947459985.1. Taxonomy (NCBI): domain Eukaryota; kingdom Metazoa; phylum Arthropoda; class Insecta; order Lepidoptera; family Noctuidae; genus Diloba; species Diloba caeruleocephala. The sequence goes on from OX381613.1 coordinate 7,032,502, forward strand.
AGAATGTTGCTACGGTAAAAAAAAGTTTTTAGAAGAGTTTTCTTTCGGCCTTCTTATGTTACAGCGTGGCCGCTATGCCTGAGAGAATGCGTTCCGGACATCTGTCAGTTGGACTTGTTTCTCTGATATTAAAGATTTATTTTACCGCTAAACTGCTTTAGTGTATTGTAGGTTGCAATACTGATAAAACATTTTATTGAAAGTCGTAATATAACGTCAACCTGCAATACTTAAAATAATTTAGCGCTGAATTTAATCTTTAATATAAAAGAAACCTGTACAACTGACAGACCTATCAGGAACACGCTCTCTCGGCGGCAGCATCGTACGTTTTTAATATCTATGACACATCCTTAGATAAATATACTTCTATTGAAATATCGTTTAAAATGTTTTTGCTGCTTTAACATTGTGCAGATTAAGCCGAACTCGGGTAGCTGACGTCACCATTCAGATAATTCCTGATATTTAAACATATCTATTGAAACTAATTAAAATGAAACAGTAAATTATTATTTTATTGCCAACGTTTGCGGCAATCGCATGAATTATAGACGTCCATAAACAATGATTAAACAACTCGCTCCTATTGAATTCAATGAAATCATTTCAGTGCAAATTAACAGATAGAAATGATTTTGGCGAGTTCATTAACTTATGATTTAATTGGTCTAAAGCGTTACGGCGATTGTAGTATTTATATAGCAGCGTACAATTGATCTCATTAATTAATGACTGAATACCGTTAGAATATTAAAAAAAAAACTATTAACTTAGCCATGTTGTTTTGGTGAGTGAACTTGAATCTGTTCTTACCTGAAACGAAAAAGAAAACACAATTAGGAATATTGATGCGATTATACGAAATACAAGCAGAACCTTATTTACTATATGTAAAAAAGCTAGAGCCTAGGGCATCCCATCGTACTCTTGTAATTAGAGTTTTGTGCTATTTTGATTTTCAATAAATGTGTTATATTTGTTGATCATAATCATCATCATATCAGCCAAAAGACGTCCACTGCTGAACAAAATCTTCCCCCATAGATTTTCACAATCGTGTCGTCATTTTGGGGGAATTTGCCAGTACTCACCACGCTTGGCAGGCGGGTTGGTGAACGCAGTAAGGCTCCTGTTCTACAGAAGGGACGCAGTTGCCCACCCCTCTGGTTTAGTAGGCTTACTAGCCTTTTACGACATCCACGGGATGCTATATTCCTAATCCGGACACCACACGGATAGCCTTTAGATAGATTTTTGTTGATGGCGAAAGGTATTTTATGGCGCCCCGGTTATATCAGACTCGGAGTGGCTCAGGGGTCGCGGGTGCCCAGATTGGGGAGTCTGCGTGCTCACACCGAGTGACCCGCGGGAAGACGGTGGCGCGCACGTGGTCACGTGCCGCCGTGTGCGCAGCACAGCGCAAAGCGCGGCTTGGGGGGATCCTTTACAATCCTCCCCGAGAAGTGCCTGGGGGGGGCGACCTTTCTACAGTTGCCTTCCCTCCGCTAGAGGGGGTGACTGCTTTACAGTCATCCCTTCCGAGATGTGCCTAAAGACGTGGCACCAATGGGTGGCTCTAGTGTGATCGTACGAGGACCTGGAGCCCCCCTTCGGTGCCAAAGATGACCGCTCCAGTGGTTTTAGTTGGTAGGAATACGGTATACCCCTTCGCCCTTCCCCGGGGTGAAGGAAGTTCCATGTAGAATTTCCACTGGACATCAATAAAAAAAAAACGGAGTGGCTCGAATGCAAGAACGATAGTGATAGCCAGTTTAAAACTTCTTTTCATCATTCGCCCGCCCTTGCCGTTCCCCTAATGTTTATCTGGGGTGCAAACTGTAAAACTGCCTTGTCTGTTATGTTACGCATAAATAAATATTAAAATCATAGCCAGTTGCACTCAATTATTGATATACGATCGGCGAGGATTTACAACGCACGGCGCGGTCAGTTTATAGATAGGTGACTGCATAGTGGTACACACTGAGCGTCTCGGTGCTTTGGGGGGCACACAAAACTGTCAGTCACCCTGATTACATAAAAACAGCGACAGCAGACGCGGCAGCAGCTATCGCGCAGCTAAGGATCGACCGGTGGCAAATCGCCTGAAATTAAAAGGCGAGGATGCAATTTTAGTTCATTGATCGTCCGACAGTGTGCGTCAGAGATCTTCGCCCGTTTAAATCGCTATCGGCAAATACGTAATACCAAAATGACGTTTCACAGGTCTGCCCGATTTATGGCTGTCGCAAACTGTCTGCGACATACGTAATCAGCCCGTCGGTTGTAGGCAGTAGGCAGTCGTTAAGCCACGTCGGAGGCGTTTAGACGGCTTAGCTTACATATTTCTGACATGAAGTTGGCTACTAACCAAACGATATATTATAGTCCTCTGAAGTTTAACATTAAAAATCTCTGTAACGCAGCAATATACTGGATATAAGAAACCACCTTACTTAAAACAAAACCTATTTTTATGAAAACATTGTGCTTGTAAATGCAAGGTCTATAATTTCGTCTCGCAATTTCTGCCAACAAAATAAACCACGTATAACAAAACGCAATTAAAAAAATAACATGACTAGCGCATCTGCATGCGTGAGGCGGGTTCAGACGATCGTGACTAGCCACTGGGTCAAGTCGATCTATTAAATGGTAATGGGTTACTGTTCGACAAGCATGTACTTGCGAGCAATTGAGGAACAACAGATCAAATATTTCGAGGAGCCAGTGAAGACGACTGTCGCCTTTAATGGGTTTCAATCAATCACTTCAGCATATTGCAATTCACTGGTGGACATAGGCTAGTGTATTATAATATCTGTGACATAGGCAATGAAATAGACAATAGGGTTATATCCATTACAAATTACACTGTCGTTGATTGGATCGTGATGTTTTTTTTCTTTCTTTCTTTCTTTCTTCCCATCGTACAACTTAGATTAAAATTCCAAACGTTAAAAACAAAGCGACCTAATTATAACTTGTTATCATCAGTTGCGTTTAGTGCAAATTCAAAATTGACAATAATTTGACTAAGAATTTTTAAATAAGAATACATATCAAGCCCATAGTTTAAAAATATATTTTATTGCAATTTATAACCATTGTTTTAAAGATTTTTCTTCATAACCGGTGTTTTTGTCGTTGAATTTTATTATCGTGAAGTATGATGGCACTATTGTTAAGTTAAAGATATCATGGCAGTGAGTGATTTTGACGCTTTCCATCACTTTTCGATAGCTTACGTCAGTATAATATTGATTCTTGATAAGTGATTAAAATTGTTTTACCGACTGTGAGGAAAAGTCAAATGATTTTAAATCCAGTATCTATTTAATACGCTAGGCAATGATATTATATATTAATAAGTAGAAGTAGATATGTTACATGCGCGCCAAAAATAAGAACTGAAACTCCCCCAATTGTAGCACCTCGCAATCAGTTCGCCCATGACAGGACAACGAGCACACACTGTCACAATCTGTTTTGTTTTATTAATTAAGTAATAACAATGCCGTCGTGCGTAGTAGAAAATGCGCAAATTATCTAGCAAAAATAAATAAAGAACAGGGGATTTCATACCACACGTGAGTAACAAACTGTATAAAATATTTTACAAAAATACTATTCAAATTATCTATAGAATAAGATTCTCGAACAAAACACAGGCCAAAAAAAGAAAAGAGACAACACATTTATTCTATCACAGTTGCGACAAAGACATCGAGTAAACGTGTTGTCATTTTAGATAGCTATCTCTTTTACTCTCGTAGTTTTTGCATCTTGTTTCTTAGGGCATAGGTGTGTAGTTTTATAGGTTTATACCTACATACAGCGAGACTGAATTTTGCGCGCCATTTAATATGGACGTAACATATCTATGGCATAATATCATTGACGCGAAGAAAAAAAATTGTACCCCTTTTTTAAGCCCATTGTGCACGGAGGAGTCTGAGATTTGGCATAGTTAAAGTTCATATAGAGCAGGAGTGTAGAAATTACAATTTATGTATTATTATGTTACAGGTTACAAATACATTAAATAGTAATAAATAAAAATTATGAATTACGGTGGAATTTTGGCCACCGGGCGACCACTAGTTACTATAAATAGTATATATAGGTTAAGCCTACACCAGGTCACAAGATGAAAGTATTTTCCTTGTTCCACTGTACATTAACACACTTGTAAATATAACACGGAGTATAATTTCTACTTCCTCACTTAGAAACACCGTGTTAAATTAGAATAAGATTTCATTTAGTCTTATTACAAAAATCTTGTTAGACTCAGGTTTAAACCAGAACTATGAAGTCTGGACTTAGTACGGAACTAACGTTAGTACCGTGGTTTAAACCCGTCCGTATTACAAATATCAAAATAAGTCAGGACTAGATAGTACCTGACTTTAGTTCTGGCTTAAATTATTTCCACAGATTATACACGGAATTCCTTGGAAACATTCATTCAATCAGATAGCATTCGGATACATTACGTTCCGTTTACCCAAATGCTGAATATTTCTGTAAATTTTTTATATTAATGATATTGATATTTTAACATATAATGTATTTAATGACGATAACTATTAGAAACCAATGGTTGTTCTTGTTTCAATAACGGCCATTTTTTTTTTCTGAGGAATACTTTTATGACATTTATTTCATGTCCGAAATATGTACTTTCAAATAACACTAATGCGTAACGGAATGTCTATATCGCGCGGAAATCTTTAAACATAGGTAAAACTATTCTGAGATTTGGACGTTTCTTCGTACTTATTATTGATAAGAAGTTAGGGAATAATATTAATAAAATAGAACAACAGAAAAAACGAAGAAGTGAAAACTGGAATTCTGAAGAAAAAGTTAGTACTTGCCTACAATTATTGTAATTACGGCACATTAATATCTTTAGTACGACGCAAATTTAAACTATTTCAGGAAATATTACAATACAACACACAAAAATAAACCAAATCTAACCTCAAAACAATGAATTTGACGTATATTTGTGACTTAGACCAAAGGTTTTAGAGTTAAACTAGGTCCCCATCAGGTTTATCTTTAGTACCATAGATAGTCCAAGACTAAGAGTTAAACCACTTTTTGTAATAAGAAATTTGATTAAACCACACTTTTAGTCCGAGACTATCGATAAACCATGTTTTGTAATAAGACGGTTTATGATTATATTTTATCTCCATGCCGTGCAAAACGTCACCATGTCGTACGCAATAACTTGCTTCATTGCTATTCATGCCTTACATATATTTTGTCTTTCAGTTAGCTGCTAATTCTACGGTTGTCTGAGCATGTCTTAAAACGTATCGTGTTTAAACGACAGTTTCAACAACCAGTTTACATTATAAAACATAAAATATGCTTTTATCAATGACATGATAATTTTGTGCAGCTTATCTTAATTTGAAGTCGACAAAACAATAAAACTACACAAATGTCATATTCAAAGGTGATTGTCAAATCATAGGCTAGGAATTTTGGCGCCAAACGTTGTGTGGAGAAAGCGTGCCGTCTCGACCCTGAGGCATAATAGTTTGGTGTCAATGCTCGAGATGTGCTAAAAAATGTTTTGTTGTTGCGTTCGGCATCGTGAATATTCTTCCAATGTCATTGTCATGAGCTGAGAAATAAGAAACTTAGCAGTGACTTGAGTCAATCTATAATAGGCAAGTACGTTAATGGACATGAATATAGCTAAGCGCATGTTCATAAAATCTATGATTAATTATAAGTTTGTAATTATAGTTGACAAGAAAAGTCTCTCTTCAACATACGCTTTATAAAATTTGAGAGGGATCGAATTATATATTTTATTTAATCGATGTATAATTTCCTATGCATTCCTAGTAGTATCATAGTGTCGTTCTAAGATGACTGGGCATACATTACATTTTAAACTAGTCGTGACATTTTACTTGTATCCTAGCAGGAGGCTTACTGGTTTAATTATTAAAATAACAACAAAAACTACCTGTTTAAATAATTAAAACAGACTTGTTAGTGTAAATCGTTGGATTGTGTGCCTTTACAAAGAAATGGACGGGTACCGAAAAAATAATAGTAGTAATTCCTGCTTTCTCATCCTCTCCTTTAATGAAGCCGATTATCCGTGTACTTTAGATATATATGCCATATTTTCAAATTGAAAACCAAAATACCGTTTGTCTGGGAAGTGTTACAACCCGATGCAGTGAAAAAACGTTAACGCTTTCTACTCTTAACTTCTAAATGCTAATAAATCCTAATTAAAACATCATTAGTGGTGTTGTATTTTAATCCCCATTCGGGTTTGTTCTTTGAAGTTCTATTTGCGTCTTAAAGTTCATTTACCCACATTCGAGATGATGGATTGTACGGTTTGTCGTTTAACAATAATTTAAACTTAAGTCAAGGTATATTAAAATGCCAACATGGTAAGACGCCCGATTAATGGCTGTCAGTTACATTGATTTTTCTATTCAAACATTATTACTCGTGAAAGGCAAACATACAATTAATGTAACTAAAATTAAGTTATACACACATTAACTAACAACGTGAAGTTAAGAAAACAAGGTACATATAGAACTAGTTGCTACCCGCTATTTCGTTTGCGTCTAATTTAAACCATAAGGGCTTGATATGCAATAAATATTTTATGCCCAATTCCATGACATAATCTATCTCTGTGCCAAATTTCACTCCAGTCTGTTCCTCCATTAGATCGTGATTGACAGACAAACATCCAAACATTCACAAGTAATGTTAAGAGGACCAACAAATAATTTAATTATCATTCAACTCATTACGAAACTTCGAGAACTTACATTGGAATAGAATCGTGATGACGATTATGGTGTTACACCACTAAACATAGCAAACATTAACTGGTCGTTCCTCCCTAAATAAATTAAAGTTGTATCAAAATGCAAATACGAGTACCATAGCGATTTGTCCGTGGCAGATTATAATCTGAGATGAATGTATCATTGTGCATTCGGTCCAGCTGTGGATAAATAGTGCCAATTGCTGAAACAAATTGTGGTGATTTGTTCACGGAAACAGAGCTTTTTGACAGTTTAGAACACACACACACACACACACACACACTCCCACCATCACGGGGATTTGTGAAAAGTGTTCTACAAATTATTTCCTGCTTAAAAATATTACTATAATTTGTATGCTAGATGTGTTGCTTATTTTGGGAGTTCATACTTCTGTAGTCTCTCTAATGACTCCGTAACACTCTTTGATGACTGTCATCCTACATTGAAGATGTGTCAAAATAGCGTACATGTGAAATTAAAGATCGCATTACTCTAACCAATATTTTATTTATGATTACTTTTTAAAATATTTATTTAACAGTAATTTGCATTTTAAAATGCTGCTTATTTTGGGAAATCTTCCCCCTGTCTTCTTTCTAATGACTCCGACTCCGTAACATTCTTGGATGACTGTCAACCTTGAAGATGTGTCAAAATAGCGTACATGTGAATTGAGCATATGAAATTTAAGATGGCACTAATATTTAAATGAGGATTACTTTTTTATTTTCTGCAACACAGTTGTCTATGCCTTGTCGGTATGACGGCGCCACTGGAACAGGTTCTGTATCTATGCAAACCTCTTTTGAATTTAGTGATTAATATTCACATGGCCCATGTAACTTGTTTAATTATTTGACATATTTTAATGCTCTTTATATTTGAATAAGTACTTAACGTAATAAATGTTGTATTTATCCAGTGGGATTAACCTAATGACCCGTATACAGTGGCATACGTTGGAGACACGTTAATACATCACTTAATTGGAAATATCCATCATTTTATCAGCCCGTAAACGTCGCGTGCCTCCCAATAGACGGCTATAAAGACCAGGAGTAATACCAATATGGCCAAGAACACGCTTTGCAAATGGATTAGTGATAGCAATGTGTTCAAAAATACTTCGACGCCCATTGGTAGAGAGTGGATGACGGCACGGTTGGTGCAGTGGCAGATACAGTCAGCTGCTGCGCACCGGGTCGTGGGTTCGATTCCCGCACGGAATAAATATTTGTACGATCTGCAGGTAGTTCTTCCGGGTCTGGGTGTATTGTGTGTGGAATTTGTGTTTGTAAACGCACCCCATGACACAGGAGAAACCCAAGTGTGGGGCAACGTCTAAAAAAACGATTATGGCAAAACCCCCCAATGAGCCCACAACACACCCATATTGGTCATCGTGTTGATCTTTGGGGGAGGCCTGTGTCCAGCAGTGGACTTCATTCGGCCGAAATGACGATGATGATAAAATTCGCGACACGCGGAACAGAGTCAATCGTTTAGCCACTACGCCAACTTTGCCGTCAAATAATAATTACATACATATATTCCAGAAGTTAAAACCAGTAGTTGCATACGTTTAACTGCAGAAGTTATGTCCGCAACTGGTAATAGCAGGTAAAGCTACCAGTACATGGCTACTGATAGCCTATGACATAGGCTTACTGGGCAAATAACATGTTTACGGGCGATAAATTTTAAGATTATGGACTTAATAATGAAATGTTATTTTTATTTCGAAATTATGGCTTCAATATGTGATATTATGATGTTATAAGTAACTAAATATATTTCGCATGTCCTGTCATGTCATGTTTATATACTTCTCATGTCCCTGTGGTGTCCAGATTAGGAATATAAGACCACTCCATCTCCTCCCGTGGAAGTCGTAAAAGGCGGCTGAGGGAGAATCTAAACCAGAGGGATGGGCAGGAATGTCTTTTCTGTAGAACAGTAGTAGCGTGGCGAATACCTACTGGCAAATTTCCACCAAAATGTCAATACACGGTATGTAACCGGTTGTCCTATGGGGGAGGCTTTTATTCAGCGGTGGATGTCTTATGGCAGATATGATGATGATGATGAAATATATTTCATATATGCTTCATTCTTGTTCTACACTTAATTATATCCTTATATAACACATTACTCTTATCACTAGGTTTTCTGTAAGAGAACTTAATATTGAGTTAAGCTCGCCTGTTGATGTACATATACATCAACTTTTTAAAGTGAAAACTTCTTTTAGCGTGGTACGCGTATTTTTAGATGAGATAAAATCTCTGGATTCGCGACACCGTTACGAGACGCAGCTATAGTATGTGCATATAACATATAGCAGACCGCGAACGCGAATATAAAAAAAATAAGTTTTCACTTCTATCGGCACTCCCAGGGTGCAAACCGTATTTATTTTTTCTTTTGTACTGTTATAATCTGCAAATATTGTGTGCATTTAGATTGTTGGTTTTGACTATAAGATACGCTAAATACTGTATGTACCGGTATCGTATTCGGATACTGAGTATTATTCGGTTTTACTTTTATCGAATCGAATGTTCAGTTAATTTCATGTACGATGTTATACAAATGCGTTTTTTTAATTTGTATTATTTTTTTATTCTTATAAGTACCTAATTTTAAGGTAATTCCAGCTTTTTAATATATCCGATAATCCTGTAAGTATCAATTCCGAATAATTATTATTTCGGCGGAATATGAATACTTGAAAAGCCGAACTCTCATGGACTTCGCGCTCGAAATTCATATTATATCAAGGATCATAACATCTGCACGCTTTTTTAAAGACTCATTTTAGACAACACGTCAATATCCCCAAGGAATCATAACATACAGCCTAAATTCGATTTATCGATAACTATGACACAGTGAATTACTTGCATCGTTTTAAAGCGATTTCCGTTTTGTGTTTTTCAAAAAATCGCAAACTTATGACTCACTGCTGGCAACACGAACCAGTTTTATTCTGACATCATCTTGTTGTGCCCTCATCGTTTCTGTAGAAGTGGTTACGTTAGACCCTCGATAACAAGCTAGCTTGTATATCGTTGCCTTATGTTTATTAACAATTGCAATTCCAATTCCGGGTATTGTGGTACATATACATTAGTTATTAGATTATGTCTTTTATTTTGTTTACACATAGGTAATAAAACTGACGACACGGTTCGCGCAGTGGCTAAATGATTGGCTTGCTACGCTACGTCTTGCGGGTTCGACTCCCGCACGGAAACAAATATCTGTATGATCTCCCGATAGTTGTTCCGGGTCTGGGTGTTTGTGCATGTGAGTTTTATTATGTACTAGCTGGGACCCACGGTTTCACCCGCGTTTAATTTAAATGAAATTTAGAGTACTTCGACATACTCGTAGAGTAAATATTTTGGATTTCAAGGGTTTTACTTATTTGCGCGGAACCCTAATAATTTTTGTAAAATAAAAGTAGCCTTAGTTATTCCTTATAACATCAGCTATCTGCCAGTAAAAGTCCCGTCAAAATCGGTCCAGCCGTTTCCGAGATTACCCGGAACAAACAGACAAAAAATTTAAAAATTGTTTTTTTGTTATATGTACCTTATATACTTTCATATGCATTTAGTATAAAGCTGTCATTTTGACGTTACAAATAGACACTTTTTTTATTAATGATTATAAGATGTAAACTGTACCCACGACACAGAAGAAAGAAACAAAGACTACGAAAAAGAAAAATAATTTGCTGGTCACAAAACAAAAACAATCAATAAAAAGAAATGCACGAGGTTCATCATTTTCAGATTCAAAGATCGTAACAACGACACCACACCAAGTTTTGCAAGGGAGGTTTTGCCATAATCGCCACGCTTGGCAGGCGGGTTGGCGATCGCAGTTGAGTTGTTAATGTACATGAAGGACGCTGTTGCCCATCTTCCGTGACACTCCGTGACGTGGTCACTCACTATGGGCCTCGTAAGAAATCTCAAGGTCACTCAGCTAGCTACGAAGAGGACTATACTAGGTATTTCTCCACGAGATTGAATCAGAAATAAGGAGATCCATTGAAGAACTAAAGTTACCGAGATAGCTGAAAGGATTAGTAAGCTGTGCTGGCAATGGGCACATTACTCGTAGAACTGATGGCCGTTTCATCATAAGGGTTCTCTAGTGGAGACCGGACGAGAGCCGAGATGGACGGACGACCAGGTGAAGGTCGCTGGGAGTCGTTGGATGCGGGCGGCAAGCAACTAGCCGCTGTGGAAATCTATGGGGGAGGCCTTTCTTCGGCAGTGGACATCCTTTGGCTGATATGATGAAATAAAACGCACATTACAAACCAAACTTGCATCAATCAGACTAGATAATCTTACGGGGAATACATTAAAACAAAGGGAAGATGCTAATATGAGTTAAATAAATAACCCATCCAATGAAAGATATTCAAACACAGATGTCGATGTGTTCCTTAATCAATCAGTTGGGAACTGCTGCCTATTGATTTACTGCGTATATTACCGATATTATTTATTTATGATACAGAATGATGCACGTGTCTTGCAATCTATTAGTGTAATAGAGAGAAATCTTTGCTTTTATTGCTACAAGGAAAGAGTTTATCGATGTTAAGCTGTTAGCGAAAAATGTATAATTAATGTTGATTATATTGGTTAAGGAAATTGATATAATTTCCTCAGCTAATGAAGTGTAATTAAATGACTGGTTTTATGAGGTGTACTTTTATAATTTTAAATCGTTGCATCATGGAAATTTTGTTTTTGATCTGTCTCTTGAAAATGGAAAGTTTAACTTCAAATATTATATTTTAAATATACCAATTACTGACACACATGAAAAATCAGAATTAAGTTGCACGATTTTAAATGGTTAATCCAACGGAGAAGAGAGGGCAATAAACTCCATGGCAACTCTTTTAAAACAATTGAAATTACATTGATTGATATAAATGGCATATGATTATTAAAACTATATGAAAATTCGGTTTTTTGTTTATGGCAATTGTATAACATTTTGCCAGAGTCAAGATATTAAATTTAGGATATGAAACAATCATTTGTATGTCATAGAATGTAAAAGACGCACTACGGTAGTGCACGAATTGGGTCATCAGAATTATGTATACGACACATTCTGCGTGCGAACACAAAATTATAGTTGTAACTACATAAGTATAGGGATTAGTGTTTTGTTCGCTAGATGGCACACAGCAGGGGTCAAAAAGCTATCTGACAATCGTAAAACCGGATTGTCGTTTGTATCCCAACAAAGCATGGCCCGAGATGCAGTTTTGCATTACGAAAACAGTATGCATCCAGTGCCTCGATCTTCTGGGCCCTAAAACGTGCCTCGAACAAGATTGTTCCATTTAAAGTTTATTCCCGGAGGTGCGGTACGATTTAAATCGGGATAGTCTTTAAGTGGATGTTCTTAGGTACCCTCACTATTTCAGTATAACTTACACGCAGGCAAGATTGTTGCTAAGTAAACGCTTTCGACACTAACACAATAAATTGAGGAGTTGTGTTACTGGTTAGAAGGGCACTGTAGCTAGTGAAATTACCGGGCATAAGAGACTAAATAACTAATGTTTCGAGGTAACGAGCACAGTGCCACACAAGACTAGTCCTGGGTAAGATTACGATTGTTATGGACATGAGTGACTCTTAGCACCAGGCGAAATACTTTGTCGCTCGCTAATAAGTTATATTAAAAAAACCTAAGGAATGACAGCAATGTAAGGGTGACAATACAGTTGCTTCGTATTGTATCATATCAGGTTATAGATCAAGATTCTTAAAATGTCTAACAATCTTTTTTTGGTGACATTTACGGGGCATTCCAATAAATAGGTAGGCCGTATTGGTCCAAGATATATTATATTTTTTCCTTAAATATTGAGACGTGTGATCTGCTTAAATATTGATCAGTTTGTGGATATTTACAAAAAGAAGTTGTGATGTCAACTCTTAACATAATCCATGAAATAATGGTATTAATTTTCGGATCGCAACCTTTCATTCCGTCCAAGAAAAGATCGTTGCTAAATCAAGTTTTAAATTCCATAGCTTCACACACTAGGCTATTTTGTCAACCCAATTTCTCTATATTTGTGACAACACATTTTAACGTTCCAAGCGGCGAATGTTAGCCGTATTGTGGTACGCTATAGACCGATGTTAACAAATGTTATCGACTGGCTGCGCCGTTGACATGACCGTTATTAATGATACTACTATCTACTCCGGTAATGTCTAAACAATATTCGGTACATGCAAAATTATTGTTTTTGTCGTTGAGTTTTAAGTTGGGTGGTCCAAGTGACATTTTCACGGGAGTCTGTAAGATCTTTCTGAAGTAAGACTTCTTTGGGCGCGATGAGAGTATAGTTTCAAGGTCAAATTTGAGTGCAACGTTTTATGTGTAAAGTTGTGTGTGAGCGCAGCAGAACGCGGACATAAAATTTGTGGGTGCATGCATGGGCAAATTTCACTTCTGTCAAGTGTATTGAGATGCACGCGCTCTATTTTTTTTTTTACTGTACATTAAACAAATAGAAATGCGAGAACTATGCCGTGTTCGTAATAAAATAACAATAATAATATACGATTTAATTTCTTTAAACAATAAATCCAACAACGATCAAAAAAGATGCGCCCCTAACTTCCTGAACCGTGATTCAATTAAAGATTAAGTTTTCAATGCCATCAGAAGAAGTCGTGTGCAAAAAGATGAATTCCTTCTTCTTTCACGGCGTAGATTGAATGCCATCGTCCGTTTATGTGGTCCGACCATAAAACGTGTCACGTGATTGCTATCGGCATTCCTCTCCCTATCTGAGGGTATTTACGGCGAAATTTTATCACACAACAATCCGGTATGAAAGAGGGACAGGTTTCAGAGGACGTGGGACGAACTGGGCGACTGGTCCCGACCCCGCTTACATAAGCTTCGGTATCAAGTGTTAAATGTGTAGGTTTAAATTGGTGTCGCCGTCTCAAGGGCATTTGTTTCTGGATTGTGGGTGACGGCTTCGATTTTTTTTACTATGACTTCGCGTATAAAAGTGTCTTAAAATTATAAATGTCACTTTTTTATATGCTTCTTATCCATTTTTCCAATAACAGTGCTTTTATGCGCGTGTCATGAAGTAATCATCTGTAAAACTATAATTATATCCTTCTGCTTCTTCTTCTAAAGTCTGTCTATTAATTATTTTTTATTTATTCAATAAACATGTGAAATCTTATTTAGCCGTCGTCAAACGGCTAGGTTTCATTATAATGCCTTTAATTATGTCCTGCCTCTAAATGTCTTATACGCAATTACTGTCAATAGTGTTACAAAATTACCATTTATTCGCACCGTAAGGTGTTAATTTAGTTATTGGAGATTTATTTACAGAACTAGTCTCGCCAACACTACAGGTTTGTATGTGTTGAGGAAATAACTATGTCACCAAAGCAAACATACAACGGGAACTGTATTAATTTTGATAAATTGTAGAATAGGCGCCATATTTCAATATGGTCGGAGTGCGTTGCACGGACTTGCGCACAACCGCACCGCGCATGCACCTTGTTAGCGCGTTCAGGCAGCTCGCGCGCATTTTTCACCAAGATGGCGGGCGTATGTTACCTCTTGGCGCCAACTCACTCGATAATCGATATAGGTAACGAACGATTTATGATGCCTGCTTCAATTTTATTAGTGCTGCACTCAATCGATAGTCGTATGAATATAATCGAAAACTTTATTAAAAATAATTTATATCCACACCGCCTTGCCATTAAACGTTTTGAGTTATGTTATGATCTGTTGTTTGGCCGTGCTGTATATCACATAATGTTTCAATTGAATGCAAAGTAAGTAAGTATTATTATCGTTTATTGCAATTTATATTGCACAGACACCTGGATATGAGGATATGGATTTTTCTCCGTTATAAACTGCTGACCATTATTTAATTATAGGTAGTTCGACGACTTATTTCAGTAGAAGAGCCCGAACACGTAGAGTTTGGGATTCCTAAGCAGGGTTAATAAGTCGTTACTTACAGTATTATCTAGGAGAACTCGTAAATGTGTCCACACTAGAGAACGATATTAGGCGAACGGTTAGCTCTTATGGTATAAGGGGTTCGAAAAGACATTTATTAAATCGAAGTAACTGTTACAATTCAGGATAAAGCTTCACATCTTCGTACACGAAAATATATCTAACGTTTGAAAAAGAAAAGCATTGAATATTTTGCTACTTCACGAATAGTTTGTGCATATAAAACCCTAGTGTATAAGTGATTTACTGACAGTTCCGTCGCGGTGTACGTGGGCGTCATATCTTTTCTGATAAAGTAGTCCTAGCGATCTAAGTTCCGACTTGCAGTTCAATCTGGAGTTAGCATCTTTCAATCTAATGGGTTTTCGTTACAATGATTTATGGTTTGTTTATTCATACGTACAGCAAAGAGAAAGCGGAGATTTACTGTTCAAATGACAATTCTATTTTAGAGTATCTGTGTTCAGTAATAAATACATGAACATGCTTGTTGTTTAGATATGATTTATTATCATGGTTATGTGTCGTTTTTATTGTGCAAAAGCATTGACCGGCTCGACACGATTTTCGAATAAATCTTAATATACCGCTATTGATTCTGTTCGTTATGAAGACTGATATCAAAATAGTCAACGTCAGTATAATACAGTACCCGTTTACCTATTATGACACCATTCACAGCTGCGTTACACATAAAACGTTGCACTCAAATTTGACCTTCAAATACTCTCTCTCATCGCGCCCAAAGATGTTTCACTTGAAAAACCTACTTTGTACAGCTTACGACATATTCAATATTTTAAATTTGGAAGCTTAGGTTTTAGAACTGAAATACATATTGGCAGATTGTTGAAATGTAACCGATATTTTCTTTATTAACTGTATTGTCTTGATTATGTTAGATCCATACTGCAGTGCTATTCTGTAAGAACTCACTAGCAAACTCCCTTCTGAATCCACAGTGAAATCTTTAATTTCATATTGTTTTTACTACTTTTTTTTGTTAATTTAGAAGTGAGTTTGCTAATGAGTTCTGCTCACTTTTGCATCCACAGTGAAATCTTTAATTTCGTATTGTTTTTACTACTTTTCACTGCGGATTCAGAAGTGAGTTTACTATTGATTTCTTACAGAATGAGTGCCCTGCAGTGGACTTAATATGTGTTACTCAAGAACAGACTGGACTCTAGCAATACTATACTAGTTTACGCAGAACAGTTAAAGGTGAGGCCTAGAAAGCAAAATAGGATTTATATGTAGAAAAAGTTCTGTCTATCGGTTATGTAAATGAAGTAATTACTAACACCTAACATGTGAACGTCTATTGAAATAATGTACATTATTATTTGGTTTAAATTTTTGGCCTTGTCAACCGAATATAGGTTGGGTTTAACTGGAGTATTAGATCTCCCTTCCAAACATTTTGTAATCACACCGGTATAAATTCAAGAGTCTTAACCACGAATATATCTATGTCGTCCCTACCATTGTGACGACTTACCTCTGACTAAGACTCCATAATTTCGTAACCACATAATAGTTTACAACCCGCTAAAGAAAGACAAAGATAACAGCTGAATTGTAAATGAACGATAATTAGAACTTGGGAGTACCAAGGCGCCAAGCAATTTGTTCGAAACAAGTCAAGAAAATTGTGTTGCCGGAAATTACGCGTTTACGTCTATATGACAGATTCTCTACTGATATAAATTGACTACTGCACGTTGTTAAAAGTAATAAGGAGCTAAAAAGTCGCTATTTAGAGTACGGTTGGTCTAGGAAGCGCCGCGAATAGAACATACTTCTTTTGCTGCGCCTCGTCACGTTTTGTCTAGTATAGTTTATGTGCATATCCGCCAAAGGATTTCATTTCTGAACAAATACCTCCCTTAAAGATTTCCACAACTGTGTTGTTATTTTAGAGGGAATTTGTCAGTACTCACCACGCTTACCAAGCGTGTTGGTGAGCGCAGTATGGCTGCTGTTACTCAGAAGGGGCGGTGCTACCTGTCCCTCTGGTTTAGCATCCCTTAGTCGCCTTATACGACATCCAAAGGAGGATATGGAGTGGTGCTTATATTCTTAATCCGGACACTACACGGAGTATAGTTTGTCTGAAATATCCAGAAATTTGTTCCTACGTACAGAAACGTCCGCGCAACGTTCTTATTTGATGTCCACGTTCCGTCCTTCCTGTGTGAATTGCGCTTAAGCAACATTTACAAGATCATATTTGTTTTTGCTTACATTTTGTATTTCTTGTTTGAGATTTTTATCTTATTCAGCATATAATCTGACCTTCCGCTGAGTTTTCGACGTTCGTTGTGAAAGCTTGAAGGAATTCGACAGTTTTTATAACAGTCATGGTTCAGTAAAAGAGAATATAATTACAATTTATAAATTAAAATGGTTGTGATAGAAATTATTGAATCTTTTAGCAGTCAGTAGGGTGACGTGATAATGTGTAATAGAACTAATAAAACCTTCAACCACTGCAGTGGCTATAGGCTAAATTTGGGCCGAGCTCATTGTAAATCGTCATTATGATAGAAATCGGTGACTGAAAACACTACTGGTACGGCAATAATTGAGCAGTTGTGCTTGGCAATACAAATAAATATACTTAGTTTGTAATAACCCTAAATACTGACTATTACAAGTTTAATTGTGTCCCTTTATATTTTGCGTGCATTTGTTGCCATGTTTACATAATTTAATGTTTTCAGTACCAACATTAAATAACTATTTGTTCTCGTTTAGCTTACAAAATTGGTTACAAAAGGTTGTATGTTTGTTGCTTGTTTTACACCTGAACGATAAAGTAAACTTGGAAAACGGAGGTCTAAGTCGAGATGACGCTACAAGGAACCAAACGGACTATTTAGAGGTTCCAAGCAGAAAACTGATCGTATCTACGATACGCTTTCTTTGTATAAAGAAACTGCAGCCGATATTCTGGTTTTTCTAAAAGGATGGAAAGCAAGAAACTAATAAAAGTTAGTTTCATATCTAGAGCTCAAAGGAGTTAATATAAATCTAGGGAGCAGAATCCTTACAATTTCATCATGTTCGTGCATCTGTTACACAGTAATAAGTCCTAGCCGATGCGTAATACTTTACAGTGGAACATGTAAGTTGCAAGATTTTCTTTCAAGACAAAGAAAACTGTAAGAAATGTATTGATGTTTTACGGCCGAAATTAATAATCAATGTAATCCAAAATATTAGGATTTGGGATTGTGAATTCATTTGTTTTTTGTGTTAAGTGTGATCTTAACACAAAAACAGATGAATTAAAAGTCTTAAAACTAAAGTATTTAGATTACATTGATTATTAATTTCGGCCGTTAATTATCTGGGGCGACTAAGGAAGGGTCCTGCACAGTATTGACCTAACATTGATCATACTGCGAAATCTATTCACTATTTATCAACTTAGTATTTAATAGTTGTGGATTGACGATATAAAGACTCCCGATCACAAAGATTACATTGTAATCATTTTTATGTTGGCAACAATAAGCAGCTTAACACGTCTTATAAAACTCACTTCCTTTTGTCTGTAGGTTGCGCTACGCGGTACAGGTTATTTATTAACTTCCCTGGCGTAACTTCTCTTTGTTTCCTAAATTCGCACGTATTAGCTGGTCTAGACGGGAACTGGATACATTGCGATGGAATCATATCAGTCAATGGACATCCACTGCTGAACCAAGGCCTCCCCCATAGATTTCCACAATTGTGTCGTTATTTTGAGGGGAACTTGTCAGTACTCACCACGTTTGCCAGGCGGGTTGGTGAGCGTAGTTTGGCAGATGGCTGCTGTTCCACAGAAGGGACGCTGCTGCCTATCACCCTGGTTCAGTCCCTAAGTCGTCGTTTACGAAATTCGCGGGAGGAGATGGAGTGGTGCTATTTTCTTATTCCGGATATCACACGGAATAGATAATAAATTTAAATTTACTTCGAGGTAGCCTTTTGTACTAACTTTTATTGTAAATGGTGCCTGATAATCATTTTTCCTTTTTGTTATTCATTTTAGCACATTGATTCGGATTGGTTTTGTAAGTTATGTGATAAAATGTAATAAATTGATTTTGGTACCTACAATGTTTTAAACATTAAATACCATATGCTGCAAATAATATCTGCTGAATTCTACAATAAATCCTTTTTTATTGTAATATTTACGTTAGTAATTGTTTTGAATGATTATAAAAGTCTGTTAAAAAATATTGATCGGGAGATGATTATATATTCTGTTTATATATTGTATTGCGGCCCTATTATTTTATTGACCACGATCGCATGTTTTAGAGCCATATCCAATGCGACGGCCAGTTGGCAAACAAGTAATGGACCGTTAAAAATAATTGTTATCGTCTCGTTGAAGGGTTTTTCGATGCCATTTTATTTACAATATCCACGTCGCATGTAATTGCGTTCAATTCATATAGGTTCTGTGCCATTTTCATTCTAATGTGTAACTTTTATTGCTATTGCCGCAGTATGGTTTTGGAATATTTTAACGTGTTGTTGATGTGTAACATCTTTCCTCTCGCTTTTCTGCAATCTGTGGATTCTATGGGAGCGATAGTGAAAAGCGATGGAAATGTGTAACAGGAAGCCGGGGAAGATTTAAAAATAGAACCAAATTATAACACTTTTTCATACATTTTTTCCTTTACGATAAAAGGCGAACCCAAGAAGTTAATATTCCAATACACCAAGGAGGTTCCATCTTTTTTTTTTTCTAATGGAACGCATATGCGGACCGCGTCATTTTTATAGATTTACAAAAATGTTTTGAATCCACTTATTAATTAAGTATCTATCAGCGCCCACTTTAGCGCATGCGCGGTGATGTTTGGCGCCATTCATACATCTAATTGTACTGAGTTTCGATCTTTTATTAAATGTTGCTATTACCAAGGTAAGATGTTACACATCGTATGCGACTAATGTAAGGCCCGATCGTTTATTTTTTTAATTTTAATAATTATATGGTTTCAACATAGTATTTACTATTTGTTGGTTCGTTAGTATAATACTTTAGCATAATTCGAGTATTAGATAAAACACTAAGTAATACTTCTTACACTATCGCGAAATTAATAATTACTTTAAGACGATATCGGGTCTAATCGTCACTGACAGCCAAAAATTTTAATAAGTTAACTGTAAGTTAAGACTGATCACTCTGTTTCTTTAGGTTTGGTAATAGTGTGACGAGACGTCTATAATATTTAAGATAATATATTTTAAGCATGATAAAATGCCGGGAGTTGCCACAATTGCTAAACTTTTATTGTATTTACTTATAAACCATATATGACACACAAACATCCGCATATAAACGCCCACTGATGAACATGGGCCTCTCAATGATCAGTACAATGAGCGGTCATAGGGGATATTGCCATAATCACCACACTTGGCAGGCGGATTGGTGATGGCAGTACGTTGTTATTAGCACACGGGACAATAAGTACCGCTGCCCATCCTATTGATTCAACCCTTAGTCGCCTTTTACGATACCAATAAATAGAGAGCGGTGGTCTATTCTTTACCGGGAAGCATACGAAACAAAAGAGATTTGATGCAACTGAATTTATTGTGAGTGTTGACGTACGCCAAATAACTTTTTAAAGGGGGAGGTCTCTTATTGCGAGAGGCCGGTTAAGTCGTAGTGTTTTAACTTTTGACATTACTGTGTTCCGGTTAGAGGAACACTGTAGCTAGTGAATTTACTGGGCAAGAGACTAAATAACGAATGTCTCGAGGTGAAACGCGCAGTGTGTTGCCACGCAAGTCTAGTCCTGGGTAGCATTATTATTGATATGGGTAGGCATGACGCTCCATCATTTCGGCCGAATGAAGTCCACTGCTGGACATAGGCCTCCCCCAAAGATAACCACAACGACCGATATGGTTGTGTTGCGGGCTTAATGGGGGGTTTTGCCATAATCGCTACGCTTGGCAGACGGGTTGGCGATCGCAGTTGAGTTGTTAATGTGTTCGACGGACGCTGCTGCCCATCCTCCGACTAATCCCTTAGTCGACTTTTACGACACCCACGGGAGGAGATAGGGTGGTGGTATTTTGAGCAGGCACCACACGGCACTTACCACAGTCGAATTACTTACTCTTATATTCACCAAGATGTATAAAAAAAACGCCACTCAATATTCAAGACGCGCTAAACTAAGTTTTTGTTGGGAAAGCGACTCAAATAATTTCATCATCATCATATCAGCCATTTATTTATACGTCCACTGCTGAACAAAAGCCTCCCCCATTTCCATAATTATGTCGTCGTTTTGGGGGGTATTTGCCAGTACTCACCACGCTTGATTGGCGGGTTGGTGAGCGCAGTATGGCTACTGTTCCACATTTCAAAAAGTTTAGCGAATATTAAATATACATTGGCGTTTCAGTGTTCGGCCTAGTTATATTAATTAGTTCATATATATCAACACACAGCACAGTCAAACATGGCTAGTAGTCGCCTGGAAACTAGCCCAGCGAAACTCATAAGTATCAAAGGCAGGCAGACGCTTGCAGCAAGTAATTGAGGCGTAAAGCCGCGATTACATCGGCGCGGGTGGCGTTGTCTCGACACGGAGCCGTATCTTAATTGATTGCACCGTACCCATTACACACCATTGACTTTTGGGTACATTAGGGCTGCTATTAATATTGCCTGATTGGGATAATTCAGGACTTGTCGTCCTTGAACGCTGTTTGCCAGAAATGCACAAATTTATTGGATTCTGGCGTGCAGTAATACAGAAGTCAATAAATTCTTCCAAGCTATGAACGGAAGACGGTGAAGGGCGGGGATAAAAGCTGTCAAAGCTGACCCGCGATATCGCGGGTGAATGTAAATCTTTAAACTATAACAATATATAATAATTAAGTATGACATTCATATCACATTAATCGAAATTATAAAAATGACTCTCCTCTCTCCTACCTTTTTTCCGTGCCCGACAGGGCCCACATGTGATTCCTATACTAGGTATACTGTAACACCAAGTAACTTGTGGAGTGCAATAAATGTATTGAGTATTGAGTATTAATAGTTTAAAGATTTACATTACACTATTATTATTATTTTAAAGTATAATAAGATAATTATGATTTCAATTTACACTGGAGGATATACCTTCAATTAAGAAGTGTGATAACCCTACCTTAGGGCTGTCAAGCATTAATTGTCTATGCGTCGTGCCTCCGTATATCGTTACCTAACCTTGTGATAATTCGTGCGTAATTTGATTACAGGCGTCGATATTTCGTCAAAGTGAGCACTAGTTTATGTGGGCAAAACGTTAATAGAACACTTTCACTGAAGTAAAATCAATTTGTTGCGGGAAAGTAAATTAAGTAGTACGTACTTATGCTTGTAATTTTTTCTTAGCAATCGTGTAGGATGATCGGTGTATAAATCATGTTGTGTAAGAATGTACATCTTATTATGTAAATGTTTTAACTAAAAAATATTTTATAAAATATATTCTTACTAGGATAGGGGGAAAATTCAAGTAATACTTGTAGATATACAGATACATATTTGACATATTGATTACATTGACACATCGGTTTACTTTCAGAAACTAATAATTATTTAGTGCAATATAGCCAATTTGGCATGTTAAGGAGTAAACCCTCTTTAAAATTACGATTAAGTTATTTTTTGTACTCATCTTTGCATAATAACAAGGGTCAACTTTTTCTACGTGACCGTTTAACTTAATTGCTAGTACTTATAAAAATGTATATTTCATTGCATATTTAAGCCGATTTTATCCATTTATTATATCACACCCATCAATTAGTGACAGTTATGCAAAATATCACATCTTCAACGGAATTTTGTAAACCCAATATTACGTAACATACATCACAGTTCTCGGACTCGTTAAAAGAATGTAAAGCATGTACCAAGTGTAACAAATCAAAATGTAACATATAACAAAGTGTAACAAATCATATCGCGGTGTATATCATGCTGTCATCTGAGGCCCGCGGGCGCTTCGAACTTCTTGTAACTTTTCGTATTATTTTTTTGATATTGAAAGGGTTATTTCGGGGGAGGTATGTTGATTGTCCGTAATTTAGGAGAAGTTTGAGTGGCTGTTACAGAGATCGTGTAAGGAAAATTCCTCGTGGGAGCAAATATGTTCTATCTGGATAGAACGCGTAGTATTGTGAATGTCTTGAAGTTTATGAGAGAAAAGTTTAAGAGTATTTTATAAGTTAATTAGTGAAATGTAAACTGAATTATTGCTTAATATGCACTCAGTAAAATGGGAAAGTGCTTCGTGTTCCTGATAAATATAAACAAACAAATCATCGTACAGTAATAGAAATACATAAATATGATAAGATGTACTGGAAACCACTATTTCATATCTAGTCAGACAATTAATTATAAAAAATACAAACTAATCAAAAACATGAGCATCGTACTAATCAATACTTTTACCCAGAAGTGAACCCGCATACTAATAAACGCATAACAGTGTCGTCAACACAACGCTGTCAGCAAACGACAAATCGGCTCATCTCAAAAGCATCACGTATTCTTTTAAGCATCATTGTGCAACAGGGATGCAGCGCACGTGTCGACCCACACGCAGAATTTGTAATCGGCCCATCGTAAATAAACGAGTTGGCACAACCCTACTTGGCGCGATGCACCAGGGTTGGCATCATGTTATATTCCGTTTGTGTTTACATGTTCCATTCTTCTTGGAACTTGTAGACTGGTTTTGTGTTATACACTTATATATCTTGATTGCTCTCTAAGGATTTTTTGCAACGTAATTGTCATTTTATTCTTTAATTGCTTTTAAATATATGTTGGTTTTATTGACATTGACATCAGAGGTGTATAAAATTGAAGTGTCTGTCTGAGATTTAAAAACAAATGCCAACATTTTAGTGAAAACTGCTACTTAAACGATGCATAATTATAAATTACCATTTTTATAATTTTTGTGTACATCTGAAAGTATGTTTCGAATACGCTCATTTGACAGTTTGGATGTTTGTGACTGTGTTTGGATGTTTGTTACTCAGTCATGCTTTAACGGATGAACGTATTTGGATGAAATTTGGCACACAGGCGGAGTATAACCTGGATAAGCATTTTAGATACATATTTATATCCCGAAATAATGCGGACAGAGTCGCAGGCAGAAGCTAGTAATAATTACAAATGCAAACAAAAATAAATTTGTGCAAGTGTCTCTTGGTATTGTAAGATTTAATATTTAGTTTCGATGTATACACACAATGCAATATACGAACGTTAAATTGGATTTCTGTTTATATTACCTATTTCTATTTCTTTGCATCATTGCTATCATTACATCCGAAAAACCACTACTGCTGGAGACAGGCCTCCCCGCAAGATCGCCACAATGACCAATCTGGGTTTGTCTTGTCTAAGCTCATTTCGGGGTTTTTGCTATAATCGCCACTATCGCAGTTGGAAGTTGTAAATGTACTCGAAGGATGCTGCCGCGCATTCTCTGGCTAATCCCATCGTCGTCTTTTAGGACACCCACGGGTTGAGATGGGGTGGTGCTATTCTTGGCACCAGTCAAGGACTTTCTTTCTTTTCTCTATTCTTATAACACGACTAGTTTTCGTCAGCCCTATCGACTCGCAGTGTTGTGGGCGTCTCGAATTTATGTGACGCGCCGAAATTTAGACGTGCTCACTTCGCATGCACAATGTGCACGATTATATTCATCGCGCATAATGCGTTACTTATGTTTATCCTCATAACGAGAACGTGGTTCAAAAATACGATACGATTTGAGGAGTGGCCGGTGACAATAACATTATAAACTGAAATATAAAGCTATAAATAAGCACCATTTAATTTAATCAGATGTACGTTTTAATAAAATCGTACTAATATTATAAGTGTGCGATTTTGTATGATTCATGTCTTGAGGCCTTAACAGCTGAACGGTTTCTAATGTTCGGCAACGGCATAGTGGTAGATTATATCGTGGTGGAACAGGATACATTTTTATTAATAGCTAGCTGTGTCCCGCGGTTTCACCTGCCGTTTAATTTAAAACAAATTAGTATGTATTTTTATTTATTAGTTTTAAAAAAACGTTGCCCCTCACTAGAATTTCTCCTGTGTCGTGGACTGCCGAGTGTATCCTGGTCAGATCGGGCAAGATCTATTTCTGCCGGCAGAAGTGCCGGCTATCTTGGCTTGGCAGGAAAATTTGAGGGCAGTGGTCTCCTTCACGGTGCCGGGGTAATAACCGCCCCAGTGCCAAGTCCAACACATCTGAACGTCTGCCGTCACTATATGGCGCGGGCCTCGGGGGTCGCGGGCGCGTAGACTGGAGAGTCTGCTTTAATACCAACCCCCGGGAAGACAGCGGCACGCACATCGTCACGTGCCACCGTATGCGCACAGCGAGGCTTAGGGGGATCCTTTACAACCCTCCCCGAGAAGTTTGGGGAGTGGCCTTTTTACAGTAGTCTTCGCTCCGCTAGAGGGGGTGACCGCTTTACAGTCATCCCCTCCGTGACGTACCTAAAGGCGTGTCACCAATGGGCAGCTCCAGTGTGATTGTACGAGGACCTGGAGCCCCCTTTGGGTACCGAAGATGACCGCTCCAGTCATTTTAGCCGGTAGGAGACCGGCATGCCCCTTCACCCTTCCCGGGGCGGAGGAAGTTCATGACAAATTTCCATTGGGGACCAATAAAAATAAAATAAAGAGTACGTGCGTAGTTAAGATCTTATAATATAATTCTAATTATAAATGTGGTTCATGAACATCATCAATTGTTTGGGAGCAACAATACTTAATAGAGTTACATTTATTTTTAATAAAAATAACAAATGCCGTGTGTACGAAATGCAAAAATATCCCAAATTTATTATTTAAAATTCTAAGAAACGTAAAGAGCAAAGGCAAGCCTTATAGCCTTGCTTATGAAAATAACGTCATATTTATTTATAAATAATACTAACAATGAATTTTATGACGGTGCGCCTTCATCGGTGATGCGCCGTGACTCTAAATGACTTTAAACTTTTATAAATAGACTTTATTGTGACAGTTTGATTACGCAAGCGATAATATTTGAAGAGGCTATGAAAATAAGGAAGCATTTAGTGGTATTACGTCTAATAATATTTTGTTTGGTTTTTATTATAGTTACGTAATGCCTTCGGGTTATCTTTGCATTTTCGAATAAAACTATTTCATTACTTCGTAGATATTGATGCCCGGATTAAGAATATAACTTTTATATGCATTTAGTAAAAAGCTGTTGTTTTCATATTACAAATAGACACTTTAATTCTCTTTATTTGTATGGACAAAACATTACATTATTAAGAAAGAAAGAAAGAAATAGATTTATTAAACAACACAAAAAACCTGCACATTGTAGGTACACATAAATATAATATTGCTAGGCTGGCGTGGAGACGTGCGTTTAAAAGGCCACAGCTCAGCTAATGCTACAGGTAACTGTAGCGCTGATTTTCAGCTGAAGCCTCAGGGCACAGGTGGCAACCTTTCGTATATAAGTAATATGAACACCGTTGTGCTTGGACGCAAAATTAATAGGAGTTATATATTTAAGACAAAACAAAATAACAACCTAGATACCCTTTCGGCGATTTTCGTAATCGAAAATCGAATTCCATTTTATGGTCGTCTTAAGGTTGACAATAAGACTTACATATATATAAGATTTATTTTTGGTTTTCGTGCAAATTATAAGGGTAATCAACCTAACTAACTAAAACCTAAATAACCTGACTAATGAGAGCAATGTGAATTGCTTATTATTTATTCTAATATTAATAGATTCTAATTTATATATATATATTTATATTTTTTATCGTTCATCGTAACGGATAAATTAACTTGCAGTGCATCCTTAATTGCACTGTAGGTAGCTTGAAATAAAACAACAGCATTGTTCAGAACAATGAAGGATAGTGCAATACACACGCATAACACATTACACTCACTTTGATTTCATCACACAAGTAGTCTGGTAAAGGAGATCCCTTGTGCTTTCATTTCAACTCAATTACGGTATCCTACCTACCGCAGACGCGTTAAAGTGTCAACTTATGAATATACATAATACCAGACAGGAATCGTGACGTAATAACATCGTGAGCGGCAATTCCTTTTTGTTTTTCGGTGTTCGGCTTCATAACGAACCATTTTAAGAATTAAACCACCATATACATGCAAGAGGCGACGCTGTCTTTAGAAGAGCAGGAAATGAATATCAGGTGTTTTGATTTAGCCGCTTGGGGTTAGGGAGGGACGTGTTTACTAGCAGTTTTTTTTTGTTGTAATTAACACGTTGTTGATTACGTGTGTGCTACATTTTTATAGATGTTATTTTTATGAGATTCCAACTTAGTTCCTCTTATAGATCTAAGCTTTTGATGTCGTGGGACATAACTCTTGGAATTTTAACATCAAAGCACATTTTAGGTAGTTCTAAGAATGATTCATAATAATCTTAGCTTGTAAACTTACACTTAAAGTGTCGTCGTAATACCGAAAAATAAAGTCCAAAAGAAGCGGAAAATGTTGTTAAATAAATAGTGTTGTAATAAAAACTTTCTTGTCACGCCTGTTAAAATGACTTCCCTTAATCGTTAAAACTGTTGTGACTACATTAATACAGTTAATAGCGCAACACTCGTTAACGCCATAACGGCTAATTATTACACTACTAAATTTTAAAATAACTGGTGAGATTTTAATCGCGCCTTCAGCTTTGTCTTTGCTCTACTCTATGGTTTATTCGAAAAAAGAACAGTAAGGTATGTATATGTTGCGATATTCGTAAAATTTATGGCCAGCTAATGAACTAGAAAGTTATGAAATTGTGATATGTCCATTATTATTTTATGATTTCCGCCGCTTTATAAAACTGGACGTAATTTATAATTATGATATTTAAGAGGCATTTTTGTTTAAATGCACATACATTACATCATCATAACAGCCAAAGGCCTCCCCCATAGATTCCATAGCGATCGGTCGGATGTCGTCGTTTTGGGAGAAATTTGTACTCACCACGCTTGGCAAGCAGGTTGGTGTTGGTTAGCGAAGAATAGCTGCTGTTCTACAGAAAAGACGCTGCTTCCCATTTCCCTGGTTAAGAGGCCCTTAGTCGCCTTTTACGACATTCACGGCAGGACATGGAGTGGTGCTTCTTTTATTGAGCCATTTTTTTTTTTTGACCCATAGTGTTTCTCCTGTGTCGTGGGTGCGTTTACACGACATAAATTCCACAAAAAATACACCCAGACACGAAACGACTACCTGCAGATCATAGAAATATTTGATCCGTGCGGGAATCGAACCCGCGACCCAGTGCGCAGCAGCCGACTGTATAAGCCATTGCGCCAACCGTGCCAAATTAAAGTTTGTATGAAATTTTCAATATATTGAAAATATAGATACAATTTGACGCTTGAATACAATTACAGTAAAGAACTAGATATACAAAACAGTTAATATTAGAAGCTTTCTATCATTACAAGCAGAAGCTACAGGTAAAACCTTAAGGTTTAAGATAAATTTGTATTTATTTAAGAAAAATAAAATACCTTCGACATTGCAACTTCCAAGTAAACGAATTGTTCAATAGGAACTTGATTATTTTTTTACTTATTTTCCATACAAACTTAAACCGTGTAGAGTTTAGGTGTTCTCGTCACGTCCCCCTGTCACATGGTGGTAGACAATGGGGTATAAATTACAGCACGCCACCACGGGACCCCATGGTAATTCACCATAGCAGAGGTCGCGCCGTGCCTCCGACATCTTACGATTTTATGAGAGGAAACTTAAGGTACAAGTTTTATTACAAGGATTATTAAAACTATACAGATATAGGAAAGCGTGTTATGAATGTGTGCGTTTTATATACTAATTACATTTTTGTATGTAGGAGTAGTCTAGCCTAGGTCTAGAAACTAGGGTAGGTACCCAATCCCGCATGTTATTTGTAATCTCTTAATTTGCCGGAATGATGATATTTGATCTCGCAAGATCTCTGCATTTGCGAGGTCCCGTATAAATGTGGCATGCTGAGTTGTGTAGGAGATGTATCTGTGAGAGCTATGTGTGTAATTTGGTAAATCGGAATATATACATTTATTAGGAACTTACTTATAATTAATTTAATAGAGGGAAATTATAAATATTTTATACACAAAACTAAAAATATACATTCTATACTACTATTTATCTAAACTAACATAATATATATAAATAAAACTAAAAGAAAGGGGGCGCATTTAGTCGTCAAAGTAGTCCTGCTCATCGTTGTCAAACAGTGAAGTTTCCAGAAGACTGGCGGCATTGCCACGTTGAATGGCAAAGCTAATTCTTTGTCCAAAAAATAGGCCAGCCCTCTGGTCACGCGAAGAGTCGACCAAACGTCTGGCAATATCTTTAAAAAGCATCTTCTTTATTACTTGTGTTTAAGAGTTTTTTTTTTTAAACGTGGGCAACGCACCCTAGGTTGTCTCCTGTGTCGTGGGTGCGTTTACAGACATGAATTCCACAGACAATACACCCAGACCCGGAACAACTACCTGCAGATCATACAAATATTTGTTCCGTGCGGGAATCGAACCCACGACCGGAGCGCAGCAGTCGACTGTATCAGCCACTGATACTGACTGTCATTAAACTAATGTGCGTAATTAGCATGCATGCAACTTCTGACTGTCAACAGAATCAAAATACAATGGCGGGCGGTATATGTACCCTACGGCGCGCGCGCTTTGTGGCCTTTTGCAAGCCGCTAGGTCGACGCGAGTCAGTATTCAGAGTTCTGTAGCCACAGGAGGCATACGTAGCGCCTATGGAATGACGTCTTTATTAGCGGGATGCATATAGAACATATGTACCATAATCCCACTAATCCCGCGGATCCCGCATATGTAATCTCATTTCTTGCGGATTTATAAGAAAATTATGCGGGATCCCGGTATTTCGAGATCTCGGATGCCCTAGTCACGACTGACTTCAAAACGTAGAAATGTAATTTAATAAATCCGGTTATAAATATGCTATAGAACGTTTTATTCCAATCTACAGTCCGTGCCAAAATTATTGGCCTCTTTGTAATTACAGCTTGCACAGGTCATGTACACAATGAAAAGGTAATTCGTATGCTCGATGCATATAATACACGTGGACACTAAGCTGTCGATACGGCTGCTTATTTCATAGATAATACACTATATCTGATAGCTTAATTAACGCAAGTGCGGGTAGAGTACCGTACAACAGCAACGTTCGGTCTTGTAGAGGCAGAGGTCTCTTAAAACAGCCAAGAAGGTTGGCATGGATGAATTGAATTTACCCTGTCACCTCTTATAAGGCAAATTTTCAATTCCTGGGTATAAAGGATACTTTTTACATAGTTTTTACTCTTTCTATCCTGAGGATATTCCTGCTAAAGCGGGAAAAAGTTGCCACCTCACCAATGAGACGCAATTATAAACTGTAATACGAACTGACATGTTAACCCCGATCGCGTCTAGTTATGAAATTAATTCGTTAGCTGTATAAAACTAATTAAGACGTATAGTGCTAATTATCTTTTATGATTTAGTCGTTAAGCCGACGAAAATGTAAGCTTATAAAACTCGAAACAAGAAGTTAATATAAACTCGTATCTAAATAAACTATGTGTTTTAATAACTGACTACTGTTTCATTAATTTTTAATTAGAAAAACATGTAGCATGGTTAAGTATTTTAAGTTCTCCAACTTTTTATATTTCCCTATGCATCAAACGTTATGAAACAGAAACTTTGAAACATTTAAGAATTTAGAGTCTAAATGTAGTTTTTTACTTCAATGTATAAAATTTACATAAAAGTAAAAACTTATTCGGTAGTAAACTCATTACCTTAATTAACGTTATTCAGAAATAAGACTGAACAATCTTTATTGAATTTTGAATAGTTTTAAATTAAGAAATAAATATTTCTTAAGTTGTTGAAACTAATGGGTGGTATAAATAACTTTTATTCATTACACTCACTAATACTTCTGTTATAACGTTATTTTAATAAGGTAAATATATATACCCATTAACGGTTATAACGATTTTTATTACATTTACGTTTGATTGCAAACATATTATGCTATATCGCCATTTTTTTTAAACGATTCAGTTTTTATTTTTTCTCAAATATTTATTTTGATTTTTTATAACTTGTAGGTACTTTAAAATTGACGACATCATAAATTACAAGAATTTAATCGATCACGTTCTAATTGTCGACAGGTGTCGTTGACAATAAATAATAAAAAGCTAAAATGGTTACTTTCCTCATATGGATTGATAGAGATATAAAACTTATGAATTCGTGAACCGTTGATTTATTCGCGTTTCCTTTTACGATTTTGATGGCTGGAAAGATACATCGTAACCATACAGTAGTTTGTTTTTAATCCTATTTTAGCGTAACCGACATCCTACTTTCTATAACAGTTATTCATATTCATCCGGTGACATTACCAAGTAAGAGTGTCGATGAAAAGAAGTGCACGTATGTTGTCCTTAATGTTTCTTTAACAGTGTGACATATTGATCCGCTACGTGCTCATCAGTTGTATAATTAGTAGTAAATGTAATTTGACGGCACGGTTGGTGCAGTGGCTGTCGCAGTCGGCTGCGATTCGGAGTCGTGGGTTCGATTCCCGCACGGAACAAATATTTGTATGATCTGCAGGTAGTTGTTCCGGGTCTGGGTGTATTGTATGTGGAATTCATGTCTGTAAACGCCCACGACACAGGAGAAATCCTAGTGTGGGGCAACGTTTTTAAAGAAAAGAAATAAAAAAAAAGTATTGAAGATCTTGTCTCAATAAATTAGACGCAGTTTCCGACTTTGAATATTGTATCTATTGGGTCCTAACACTCGACAGACATGCAAGCCTATGTCCAATCGCCTCACGTCCTCTTAAAGTACCAGAAAGTATCATATTAAAAAAATTACATTAGCTTTTTTGTGTTATCTAATTATATTAAATGTCATTTGATGTCACATTCTATCGTTAAAATTACAGAAAAGTATCACTAATTCAAAATAATCCGACATTTAACTATTACTAATAATTTGGTATTAATTTTAAATATAGAAATGACTACTGTTTGTGGGCAATATTAATAAATTGTATCTGTTATTTAATTGCGGTTCATGACACCAATTTGTAATATCAATTCGTTGGCGTCGGCACATTTGTAGCACGAATGGGCGGAGAATGTCAGTAAATTATGTGTAAGGTATAGCTCACACGAGATTAATAGAAGTTCAACCGACGCGAACGCCCACGTAGTTCAAGAAGTAAATTTTTAGTTCTGTTTTTATGTTCATTGAATTTCTTATTGTTAATTAACAACAATAACACCATGTTATTTTAAGTTATTTTTCTGTTATGCAAGTACTTCAGTTGGGTATGTTGCTGGTTTTTTTATGTATCGTCTTTCTCTCTTAAGTTGCAATCCTGTTCTCCTAAAGATCGTCTTTCACGATTTCATACTTTTTTTTATTTTCGTTGGGCTTCTCGCATACATTTCTGGGAAATGTGGTTGCTTAACCGGTCATTTGCTGGCGAAGCCAAAAGAGGCCTCCAGCCAGGCTTAAATTAAATATTAAAAACTAAGCAACTTTCGCTAAGGGCGCCCCCTGCGGGACACGGACCTCGGCTTAGGGCGTTGCTGGGGATATCAAGCTATTGTTTTGGGGACAGCTGGATCGGTATTATTTAAATTGTATTAGGGGACATTTAAAGCTACAGGCTCGGCACGGGCCGGCGCGAGCAAGAGACGGGAGGGAGAAGTGCTAACTTGAACGGGAAGGTGACGCGGCGATAGGCCTCCGCGACGTCGGTGAGGCGGGCATCCTCGGCGGCGAGGGCGGTACAACGGTCGGGTGTTTAGTGAACGAGACAACGCGAGTCTCTTCATGTGATCTAACGTGAAGGGATTTCATACAGAAAATGTCACGACAGATATAGAAAAGCATTTAGCCAATTAGTTCATTTTGTTGGTACAGAATGACATTTATCGAAAGACCATACAGACGGAACCGCTTGTGAAGCTAGTTTCAAAACATTTACGGAGGCGTCGGAGGTCAGCGGAGGTCAGATAAGATCCGATATGATTTATATGTTCTAATTAGTCAGGCGATAGTACTTACCATAGTACTCACCCACCGATACTGCGGTAATCGTTTCGCAAATACTAAGTGGGTTACGTTAGTTATTATGTGTAATCGGTACTGCTATGACCTCATCATCATAACAGTCAAAAGATGCCCACTGCTGAACAAAGACCTCCCAACGACCAGTTACAAGCCGTGTGTCGTCATAATTGGGGGGAAATTAGCGCGCAGAATAGCTGCTGTTTCAAACAAGGGACGCTGCTGCCCATCCTTGTGGTTTTACGACATCCTCGGGATGAGATATAGTGGTGGTATACCTATTCTTAATCCGGACACCCACCCACACCATCACCTGAGGGTAAGGTTTTTTTTTTTTTTTTTTTTTTTGTTTTAAACTTTGCGCCACACTAGGATTTCTCCTGTGTCGTGGGTGCGTTTACAGACATACATTCCACATACAATACAAGGTTCACATGTCGTTGTTCCGATCTTTGAGGAAGTCTAGAAACCAGCACCCGACATTTATCGGCTGAAATGATGGTGAAGATGTATTTTTATATTGGATATTATAAGTAAAAAAAATACATAAGGTGTACCATTTTTTTATTTTTTTTTATTGGTGCCCAGTGGAAATTCTTCATGAACTTCCTTCGCCCCGGGGAAAGGCGAAGGCGTATGCTGGACTCCTACCGGCTAAAACCACTGGGGTGGTCATCTTCGGCACCTAAGGAAGGCTCCAGGTCCTCGTATGATCACACTAGAGCCGCCCACTGCTGCCACGCCTATAGGCACATCTCGGAGAGGGGGACTGTAAAGCGGTCCCCCCCCGGACATAAATTGTACCTAGTATGAGAATAAATACTCCGGTACACCAGACTAGCTTATCATCATTTCATCCGTAAAAACGTCCACTGCTGGACAGAAGCCTCCCCAAAAGATTGCCACAACGACCGGTATGGGTTTGTGTTGTGAGCTCATTGGGGGCTATTGCTATAATCGCCACGCTTGGCAAATGGGTTAGCGATCGCAGTTGATTTATAAATATACTCGAAGGGCGCTGCTTACTCTCCGGCTACTCCCATAGTCGCCTTTTACGACACCCACTCACGGGATGAGATGGGGTGGTGGTATTCTTAGCCGGCACCACATGACAAACGACGGCACGACTAGCTTATACATACTTATAACTATCTCAAAATACATTTCAAAACTGCACCAAAACGGAATCCAGTTCAGCATTTGCCTGACGAGTGTCCAGCATTGATTTTCGACTGAACCCCTAACTGTTACATCCGGATATCAATCGGACAAAATCACAATAATGTGTCTGTTTATTGGATGCTGTATACAGTGTGTTGCCGGCTACGAATAGCACTAACCCATCTCATCCCGTGGGTGTTGTAAAAGGCGACTGTGGGATTAGCCGGAGGATGGGGTAGCAGCGTCATTCGAGGGCCTTTACAACTCAACTGCGATCTCCAACCCACCTGCCAATCGTGATGATTAGAGCAAAATCCCCCACGAATACACTACACATCCAGACCGGTTATTGTGGTGATCTTTGGGGGAGGCTTGTGCCCAGCAGTGGACTTTATTCGGTTGAAATGACGATGATTATGGGATATTTCAGATAATTTTAATAAATAAAGACGAGTATCAACTGACTAAATAAATATTCCTATTTATTTGACATAATGTATCGTAATCGTAAAACCGCTTAGCTGTGATATAATAAACAAAACTTAGATATTTACCTTTAGCAACATTTTGCGGCTCATCTCACCGCTGACGCGCAGTATGCGCTCGCGTACTATGTATCGCGGTTTAATTAATTACCCTAACAACCGATTTATTTCAAAACTAGCGCAAATATAGAACGGTAAGTAGGGCGCGAATATATAAAAATCGGGTTAGTTACGATGTCCTCGTAACTGATAAAAAATTGGATTAATGAGAAATTTTATTACATAAAACTAGGACTTGGTGTGTGATGTCAGAATTAGATCATAGTCAAACTGTAACTTGAGACGCGCTTGTTTTCCGAACTATATCAGTATTATACGAACTTAACACGCAATATGAAGCCTTTGTGTTCTAAGATCGACATAAACCGGAAAATACTTAAACCACCATTAGTATTCTTTGCCGTGTGGTGCCGACTAAGAATAGCACCACTCCATCTCCTCCCGTGGATGTCGTAAAAGGCGACTAAGGGGCTCTAAACCAGAGGGATGGGCAGCAGCGTCCCTTTTATGGCACAGCAGCCATCCTGTGCTTTGCAGCTCACCGTGATGAGTACAGGTGAGTGGAAAATTTTCCCCAAAATAATGACACACGCTATGTATCCGTCGTTTCATCATTTCGGCCGAATGAAGTCCACTGCTGGACACAGGCGTCCCGCAAAGATCACCACAACGACCGATATAGGTGTGTTGTGGGCTCATTGGGGGGTTTTGCCATAATCACCACGCTTGGCAGACCGGTTAGCGATCGCAGTAGAGTTGTTAATGTACTCGAAGGACGCTGCTGCCCATCCTCCGGCTAATCCCTTAGTCGACTTTTACGACACCCACGGGAGGAGATGGGGTGTCGGTATTCTGACACTTGGCATCCGTCGTTTATGGGGAAGGTATTTGTTCAGCAGTGGACGTCTTTTGGCTGATGTGAACCCTGCTGACGAGTAAGTTTAAAAAGCATGTTTGAGACGAGAACTTATTTTATTATTTTATATTCATTCATATTAGAAAAGAAGTAATTTAAGCGTTGAACGTACTTTGGGCCGTTTTATGATCTAAACGTTGATGTTATTGTTGCCTTTCCTTAATCGAATCAATTTTGTTTTTTAATTCAATCAAGTCTTATATTCATTGTGAACAGGAAATATATAAACGTAATTTTATTAAAGTCAGCTTGTTACAACACCCGTTTATATTGCAGGATGTGGAATCGATTCCCATGTCTTGAAAGAGATACTTATCTTTTTATTTATGCAGGAGAATGCCGAATTATTGTTAATATGTATAATAATTGTCATATGTTTCTAATTGACAATAATTTACGTAGTCCTAAAGGCCAGCTCGTATATTGACTGCGACAGCATTTGTGGACGTGAGAACGATTTTTATTTTCAAACTCATATCCTCAAAAAGCAATTATGTAGGATTTGGTAGGATGATAATTCTAGGAGACTAGCAAGTACTGTCATTTAGATCGTAATATGTCTTGCTTTTAACTAAAAAACATGCACATACATAAAGGTGGAAAACTCACTTGCACAAATATTGTTGTCGGCGTCAAATTTATGTATTTGTAAACAAATAATCCTTAGAAAATCATCGTTAAACAAAACGTAACAAATAATCCTTAGAAAATCATCGTTCTGGCTCTGTGTTCTCGATGCTATTCAAAAGGCAAAAGCTTTCATTCACTATTTGCACCTTTTCTGCGTTCGTCACTTTGCTTGTTTGTCCATGCTCTCCAACACCACCACGGGGTACTATATTATTCTTTATCCGGACATCACACGGTCAACTTCAGCCGTAATATTAATTAGTTGCTATCCTCAGTATCCCCCGCAGTCGTTACTGATTAAATATTAATGATATAATTAAATGCTGTTAAGATCCTAATCGCAACATGTCATTTGGCAAAACATATAGCAACATTAGCGCAGGGATCGGCGTGACAGATCGCTTGGCTCGATTCCAACCTATGGTCGCAACACGATTGGATCACGATGGGCAGCTAATCCAGACTAAATAGGAAAAATATTTTTTTCAGAATCAATAATGGCAAGTGAGGCTAGACAAGCGCGTTAAATTGAAACATTTGACTTTGATTTTGTTGAAAGTTATTGGGAAAATCCCGTAAACCTCACGCTGTTTTTCTTTTAAGGAGTGAATACAAGATCAGGTTGTCGAAAATGCAAATAACATATCATTGAAATAGCGTACGTTACGATTGTTATATACGAAGTGTTTAAATGATCATCAATTCTAAGCGTGCATCGGAAATAAATTAGAGTTAGAATATAAATTATTAATGCTTAGAGCTGCATTGTTCTATTCCTAGATTCGAAGAAGTCGGTTAAAAGGTTTTAGTATTCACACGAAGCAAAAATGATCGTGTGAGACTTAAATAGTAAAAACTATGTTTGAAGTCTAAACTGACTATAAAAAGTAACACCACACAAGGTTTTGTTCTAAATTAAAAGAGAAGGTTTTTTTTAAATTAAACCTTATTTACAGTAACTGTCCCTGAGTACAAAAGCGTCGGAAAGGGAGAGTGCTTCGTGAAATATTACTTCGTCAGAGGAATGAGAGGGTGTCCCGTTATGACATGTAATGAAAGAAAAATTACACGCGCCAGCCTTTTGTACAGTCGCCACTTTCATGTCGACCAAATTAACTTCAGGGTGCTCTGCACTTGTACGCCAGTACCGTGAAAGCTCGGTGCCTAGGCTTCATGGCGGAAAGTGAGATAATAGCTAGATTTTATTTTTCCGAGAAATATTTTCATCTTTCGCGTATCATTTCTGTAATCTCTAATATGATATTCTTTATAATTATTGCCGTTCATTTTGTAATATAATTAATCATTATGACATAGTTTTAGACAAATTTTGAAAGTTGATTTTCTTCATCTACGGTAATTTTTGTGAGTTCTTGTAATCGTAGCAAATTCATGGAACTCTCTAGAATCGTTGTTCAGACAAAACGGTCTTCAGCAAATTAAATTAAATTGAAAAAAAAGTCGTACCAGGGGAATGACACTCCAACAAAATTTCCAATCTCTCCGATTTTCACTTCATAAAGCAGAATAGATGCTTGGGTATTATTAGAAACACCAATTTATTTGACTAAATAATTTATTCGCTGAAAGGATAATTCACAAAGCGTTCTGTGCCGTTGCCTCGACGTAATTTGAGCGACATTGCCGGGGAATGAGATGGAGAATAGATCTCTCTCGGTCGCAAACGCAGTAATAAGATTTTAAATGCGAATTTCAGTCTAAATGAAGTCGGTTACATTGACATCACGGACATTTATGTTTGCGAACTTGTTCATTTAAATTAAATTTTGGTAAACAATGTTATATATAAAAAATGATTGCGTAGCACTATAGGACTTATATATACTTATAGGATGACTTCAGTTTTTCGCCATTACGTGTTAACGTCATGGCAAAAATTTGTACGCATTTATATTTGGTTTCAGGTGACTTGTTTATATTAAAAACAATTAAAGCTCAAAGATCATATCGGATCACATTTGTAACAGTACAATAATTTTATCACATATGATATTAATTTAAAGACAAAATATCTATATACAAATAAGGTATCTATAGAAAATAAAGAACATTCAAAAGACACCTAAGCGTCAAAATACTCCTCCGCATCACTGTCATCTGGTAACGTACCCAGGAGGCTGGCAGCATTACCACGTTGGATGGCAATGCTAATTCTATGTCCAAAAATAGGCCAGCTCTCTGGTCACGTGAAGAGTCGACCAAGCGTCTAGCAATGTCTTTAAAAACGTGCACTCGGTCCCCATGACCCAGCGTTTCGACCTTAAACGGCTCGAATACGTAATTTCCAATGAGGTTTTGTATTCGCGCCGTTTGAGAGTCTCTGTAGCGGCAGCAGCAGCGCCAGCACAGCCCGCCGAACTGGAAAGATGGGAAGGAGCATGGGTGTCGACACAGGTTGCATCCCACACCAGAGGCCTTCCCAATTTCCATGGCAATAGTGACATACCGTCTGGTCTCTTCCCATCATCACGTGCTAAGCCACTAGCTTCCAGTACAGCTGGCACGCCGGTGGTGACAAAAACACGACGAATAATATCATTGTTTATATATAGTAATTATTAATCTGCTCATTCTGCTATTATTCTAGACATAAATCAGGATTAAATTATTGTGAATGTGAGCATTATGTAGCCACTAATGTAATAATATAATTATACACCAGCCTGTTGCTGGCAGTATGAGTCTGTCATGCTCATTAAAATGTCTTCTTGCGTTGCATGTTGGGTGGTTAAGTTTCCAGCATTATGGTTGAGCTGAGCTATGCTGATGAATGCGTTATGCCCGTGAACGGGCCCTCTGTCGGGACTGGTCAGCTGTTGACTGCTATAACAATCTTATTGTAAGGCAATTGATATCATTGTACATAAACAGATGTGGTATTTATCCCACACATTGGCATACGTTATCCTGACATAGCTTTTTTACGATTATATTGTATTAAGTAACTAGCTGGGAGCCACGGTTTCATCCGCGTTCAATTTAAAAGAAATTTAGAGTACTTCGATATAGACACTTGACATAGAATATTGTATATATATTGGATTTCAAGGGTTTTATTTTTTGCACGGAACCCTAAATATTTTGCTAAAATAAATAGCCTAAGCCTTATTCCTTATAACATCAGCTATCTGCCAGTGAAAGTCCCGTCTAAATCGGTCTAGCCGTTTCGGAGATTACCCTGAATAAACAGACAGACAAAACAATTAAAAATTGTTTTTTTGTTATAGATACCGTATATACTTGCATATGCATTTAGTAAAAAGCAGTTATTTTGACATCACAAACAGAAACTTCAATTTTATTTATTTGTATAGATAAGACTGTAATATATTTTAAGAATATATCCATGGAGTTTCTTGCCGATTCTTCTCCATAGGACCAACCACTTGTGCCAGCAAATGGTTTACATGAATAAAATATTTTTTGACTTTGGATTGTACTTTTCAACTTATTTTCAATTATATATACTCAAATAATGATACTACCGATCTAAAGATGCCAAACTACCTTTTCATAACTTTTATTTTTAATGGGCCCAGCGGTTATTCTACATGAACTTCCTCCGCCCCCGGGAAGGACAAAGGGGCATGCCGGACTCCTACTGGCTAAAACCAGGTCCTCGTATAATCACACGCTGGTGCCACGCCCATAGGCACGTCTCGGAGAGGGTGACTGTAAAGCGGTCACCCCTCCAGGGAGATTGTAAAGACTCCTCCGAAGCGTCCCTGTGCGCTGTGCTGTGCTGCGCACGTGGCGGCGCGTTACCATCTGCGCGCTACGGTCTTCTCGTGGGTCGATCGCCGTGGGCACGCAGTATCCCCAATCTACGTACCCGCGAACCCAGAGGCCCTCCGCCTTATAGCGACTGCAGCGGGTTACAGGCGTATGGGAATTAGGCACCAAGGCGGTTGTTACCCCGGCGCCATCTCCTCCTTCTTCGAGCAGGATCGGCCCTCTTCCAATGCCGCTCCGTCGTCTCCTTCTGGCGTATGACGCTCTCACAGAAGGAGACCACTGCAATGCAATTTTCGTGCTCTGCCAACATAGCCACTACACCACACTACTGCCGGCAGAGAGAGATGTTGCCCGATACTGCCCTAGACCCACGCATTCATCTCCGCTCGGATGTCAAAGGCGGGAAATGCGCCAGGAGAGTTGCCGCCTGGTAGGACATTTTCGGTTTTTAAATTACAAAACAAAAACATGTTGGACTAGCTGCCAACATTACATGTGATGATATGCATATTATTTTATAATAGGTACCTTTGTTTTTTAAATAATTACCCAACAACTGTAAATATATTATTGTGTATAGTGATATTGTTTAATCCGATTCATTATTTATTTAAAATAATAATACGCTCATTTACATAGTTTTTTGTAAGATACAAAGCTAGCGGTATCTGTAGCTTCCTCTGACTAATACAAGAATGAGGTAAATGTTATCCAAATAAAGTAAAAACATTTTAATTTGACGACTATTTATATGTGGTAGGTAACAAAGCTTAAATAAATTAAATAAAACGCTAGACGTAAACAAACTCTTCCATCCATCATTTGTTATATTGGACATCACATATTACATTCATCTATATATTATATTGGACACAATACTAACGAGAACAAGTGCGCAAAACAAATATCCAGGATGTGAATGTGATTTAAAGGTCGTCGATATTTTTTAATATGGTCTTTTAAATTTGATGTTTTCCTCCATGGTGAATAAGTGGATATGCAAACTTTTTTGACTTGGATACTATTATTATTGAAGTATGAATCAATTGTAGTCATTAGCGTACGCACGTTGTTTACGTATTAGACAAGGAAGGAAGCGGCCGATAAAGTTGTTTGAAGGGTCCCCAACCCTCATCGTGAACGCTTCAAAATGTGACCGTACATAAAAATTGTTTTACAAAACATTTAGAACAGTGGGTACGTTGCATAAACGCTAACCCTAAGTATAACTCAGTGACACGAATTCCAACAAATAGTAAAATAAACATCACCGCTCTATCAAAAGAGCAAACAGAATTTTTTGCAAATACCACGATAACATTAAATATCGATCACACCATACTTGGATTAAAACCCGTTGCTAAGTGGATTCTACTTTGCTTTCCGTGTGAATGTTGATAAGAGACGCCCATTTATTTGAACCACTGAACACATTTCTCATTTGGCGGGAAAGATGTAGAGGTATTTTTTTCCTTCTAGATCGTGGAATTGGTCATGTGATGTATGAATTTTGAGGTTTAAATGAAAAGTTATGATGTCAAATTACTGTTGGTTACGTATGGCCTCGTTTAATACTTAGCTTTGTCGGTTATATATTTG
Organism: Diloba caeruleocephala; assembly: GCA_947459985.1. Taxonomy (NCBI): domain Eukaryota; kingdom Metazoa; phylum Arthropoda; class Insecta; order Lepidoptera; family Noctuidae; genus Diloba; species Diloba caeruleocephala. The sequence goes on from OX381613.1 coordinate 7,074,285, forward strand.
CATGAGGAACAATTTTCTACAAAAATAAACATCCAATCAACACCCTTAAGTAAAGCACTCGCGTGCAAAATAAAGCGACGTATAACCCTTAATTTTCCACGTGAAAACGAAAAAAACTTTCCGTGTAATATACAAAAAAGCGTTTTTATACGTACAGCGAGAATACAAAGCATGTAAGCCAGCTGATGAAATCGTCGTCCAAACAAGCGGTCGGGGGATCCTGAATAATTTATACAGAGAAAAAGAATGGTCCCTCCTCTGTTTACGTTCTCTTGTTGATTTTCCATGGGGATTGCTTCTAACACAGCCTCTGAAATACACACCTCTCCTTTCAACGTACGTATAAAAAGTGAGACAGGAAATATTTGCTGCGTATCGAGGTGGGATTGAAAAGGATTTGAAATTTCGGCGGAATGAAGTAACATTTAGATGGACGCGGGGGAATGAAATGAATGTAGATTTAAATGAAGGTTTATGTAACATCTGAGGATTGTATATATATTTCATGGTGAATAATTTAAAATTCACATTTTAGGCAAGGTTATATTCTGTTCGAAATGCACGAGCACATCTGGGTTTACTTTGGATCTTGTTAAAAATTCTTGTAGCTTGAGAGGATAGGGTAAATCCACATTTAGATCAAAAGTTTTAGGGTAAAATTCTAAATATTTGGGTCTATTGAATTGAAATAGCTTATGGAATTATATCCCGTTTAATTAATTGATTATATATATCATCTATACGTGCAACGTGCAGCCCTAGCATAAACTAATTTGGTTTAAATTTAAAAGAAGTTGGACATAAAATCATAGTTTACGAACATTTTATATTAGTCAAGGGAAACTTTACAAGAAATTAATCTGACAAGCGTAAAAACGTCGTAAATATTGAAAATAAAATAACCTGGGTACGCAGGTTATTTTACCCACACGTCTCCCACGCAATGCACTACGAATGTTTCTCAGAAATCTTGGCGAAATTAGCTGTGTATGCGTAGCACACGCATAGAAAGAAAAGAAAGAAGAAAGAAAAGTAATTTATTCTTTGCACCATAGGGACAGCAATAGTATTAAAAAATATCAAAGGAACACATTAATAATACATTTGAAAACATAGACAAAAAAGTACCAACAATAGAATCAGCTGTATAAAATGTCAGAAGTGGTCAGTGGTAAATACAGTAAAAAATACAGTGCAGTTCCACATTGTTGTCACACTGTCTGACACTTCACAATTCTACAAATACGTAGTATCTCTAATTAGTCTGTGATTCTACAAGTTGGCTACACTGGAATAGACCAACTCTCGTTTGGCCAAAAGACTTGGAATCCAGTTAGCGTATTATCTATGATCTAGTCCAAACATAGACCATAGTAAACAATAACAAACGATTCTCACTCTAAAGCAGTGATCCTAAAAATAATTCGGAAAATTTTACACAAGTGTTCAAGGGTTTCCCTCGTGTGCAAAGAAATGGGCGTCGCTCAGTTTATTACCATTGGTGTCGTAGTAACACCAATAGCACTGGTTTTCAGTGATAAATTTATTACTTTACTTTAGAAGTGAATAAGGCTTCAATATGGTTGAAGTTACATACGTCGTTATTGATCACAGAAACCTATTGTCTGTTAGTAGATTAATGCTAAGCAATCTATTTAATAGGATCCTTCGTTGGAGATCTATGTCTGAAGTCCATGTTTAGCTGTGGGCTGATATCGATGGCTGTTATGCATGTATAAGTCTAAATAATAAACTTATTGTTTCTATACTTTAGACGGAAAATATGTTTAGTCCATCTTTCTCATTGCTTGATTTTTATTGATTTAATTATAATCGTCAACCGTATCGAGTTGAATAATGCGTTATTTACTTACAGTTAATGTTTTTTAAATTAAAAATGTGCTATCGTATAAGCCCCCTTATTCCCCGAGGCATATCCAACCAGTACAGTCCTCTAAAGTACAGATTTTAACAATTAATGATCTTTTTTTTTCGCTACAGAAACAGCATTGAGTGGATTCTATTTTCAAATTTTAAGTAGACTCTCGGCCGAATACTCCAACGCCATTGAACTTTAAGTCCCCGCTTAAACAATTTGAGCCGCCCGGTTTTGTACCAAAAACATGTTTCTTGAATAGTTAAAGTGGGGACTTGACGTTAAATGGCGTTTGAGTATTCGGCCGTCTGTCATATAAATGTTGAGATAACTTTTAGAGTTACTGCGGCTAAATTAAATGACGGCTGGTATGAAATATTAAAAGAGAAAATAAAAATACTACTAAGTTGGCAATCAGGCAACCGGCGGGGCACTTATTAGAGAACACCTACACATTTGTTGTGGGGCTTATAACTTTAAAGGCGAGCCTGTGTAATAAACTTTTATTTATAGTCATATTTTTATAGGAACTTGAGCTCTGAGAACTTCTTACTGATCTTTATTCCGTACGAATATAAAATAATGTGGGCAAATAGTGCGTAACTATATTTCATTTCGGCCTAATGAAGTCCACTGTTGGACACAGGCCTCCCCCAAAGATCATCACAACCACCGATATGGATGTGTTTTGAGCTCATTGGGGGGTTTTGCCATAATCGCCACGCTTGGCAGGCGGGTTGGCGATCGCAGTTGAGTTGTTGTACTCGAAGGACGCTGCTGCCCATCCTCCGACTAATCCCTAAGTCGACTTTTACGACACCCATGGGAGGAGATGGGGTGGTGGCATTCTGAGCCGGCACCACACGGCAATTTTAACTATATTTAAAACAGCCAAACTAAAGAAACTACAACTGTACTAGGACAAAGACTCAAAAGGGTAGGTTTTGGAGTCACAATAGTTATTCCTTCAATCATTCATCAATGCTTAATCGTTGAAAGATAGACATTTCTCAATTTAACTATATCTTCAATATTAATATCGTCATTTCCTCTTGTTTCCTTTCCATATAAATATCTCCGGTCCCCTACCACTTGTTTTATTTCCCTGTCGTCTCATCATTCCCCTTTAACTTTACAAACGACTCATTTTTGCGTTTTTACATAGGCACAATGCTCGTTCTCCTTAATTTAACCTTTTTCATCGCATGTACGGTTCCCAGAACGGCATGTAAACGCTTTTCCTCGTTCAGTCTCGATTTTACGAGTCGAGAGCGAGTTTTAGAATTGCTTTTATGGGTTCGTAGTACCCCTGCCTATGGCTGAATTATTAAATCGAATTCTGTATGCATTCCTATCGAAAAGATAGTAAATATCTTACTTATTCAGTTATATGATATTAGGTAGAATTGTAATTTAGAGTTAGGTAAGAGATATTGTCTCCTAGTGTACGGTCAGCAGATGTACATTGTACTTTAGCAGTTTAGCTTCGTTATTTATTTTACTTATTGTGTGATTTTATTATAATACGTCAGTATTTCGGTACACATCGAGCGCGCGCTACATTTAACCATTTTATATAATTTAACATTCAATATTATTTAACATTTCTATTGAATAACTTTTTTATTAGTTAAATTTTATTAAGTTACTAGCTGGGAGCCGTTTCACCGACGTTTAAATTAAAATAAATTTAGAGTACTGCGACATAGACACTTGACATAGAATATATATTGGATTTCAAGGGGTTTATTTATTTTGCGCGGAACCCTAATTATGTGTCTAAAATAAAAGTAAGTTATTCCTTATAACATCAGCTATCTGCCAGTGAAAGTCCTGTCAAAATCGATTCAGCCGTTTCGGAGATTACGCGGAACAAACAGACAGACAGACAGACAAAAAAACTTAAATTAGTTTTTTTTGTTATATGCACCATATATACTTTTATATGCATTTAGAAAAAGCTGTTATTTTGACATAACAAACAGACACTTCAATTTTATTCTTTTGTATAGATATTAATTTTGAATATTAGAATTTATTTAATTCTTCCCACTCAACAATTAAAATTATATGTATAGGCCTAAGTCCTTACACCTACCATAAAGTGAAAGAGCTTTCTGAAACTGCGAATGACAGTAACGGACGTAACGCCGAACTGAATATTAACCACGTATTCCGCTGCACTCTTCTCCAAATATGACAGATTTTCTATCCAGCTGGACTGGTGTGAAAAGTCTCGTACTTACCTGTAAACAAAAAGAAAAACAAATTTAATAAACAAAACGATAAAATCTTAATGCTCATTAAAGACATAGTAAACGTACAAATAAAGTGGGCTTTAAGTAACTAATGGTTTAGTTACTTAAAGCCCACTTTATTTGTACGCTTATCTTCAGCCACGTAAAGATTTTTTGTGTTCTTATCAAGCTAGAGTACACAGACAGCACACCATTCATTTCGACGATATTATCCAACATAAATTTATATTCAGACGTATAATTAGCTGCCCACGCGCAAAGGAAAAAGCGTACAGAATTTCACAATCCTTGCCGCCCACACTCTGCCCGAGCCTTTAAAATACGCAGAGTATTTACACGAAAACGGACTTTTCTAAGATTAAAATGCTGTCGGATTTGCATTGAGGCGATAAGAGTATAATGAGGCGGGCGGTTGCCGGCGCCAATAGATCACGGTAGACGGCGCCACTGAGACCCGCTTGCGCAAACGCCGCAAGCAGACTTCGCACTCGATCATAGATTAGATTTCTAAGATGCGCGAAGAATTCGCAAAACTAGCAAAAATGCCGATTAAATTAAAATTTGTATTTTATAACATCCGATATTTGCACTAATCATATCTCAACAAATGATAATAATATGCTAATAGTATAGAATATTGTACCGTACTAATTAAATACCGTGTGGTGCCGGCTCAGAATACCACCACCCCATCTCCTCCCGTGGGTGTCGTAAAAGTCGACTAAGGAATTAGCCGGAGGATGGGCAGCAGCGTTCTTCGAGTACATTAACAACTCAACTGCGATCGCCAACCCGTCTGCCAAGCGTGTATGGCAAAACCCCCCAATGAGCACACAACACACCCATATCGGTCATTGTGGTGATCTTTGGGGGAGGTCTGTGTCCAGCAGTGGACTTAATTCGGCCGAAATGTTGAATAATATGGAATATTCATATGTATTCAGACTCGTTTTGAAGATAAGCTATTAATCTTCTGTGCGTAATCTTACTTTTATGTTCGAAGGTTTAAACACGATCACATGTATTTGCATTTTTAAGGAAGCTATTATAATCAGATGGTAACGGCAAATTTACTTAAACAAAGATTTAGAGCACGTCTTGATCTTGTACTTTACGGTGATGTTATTTGAATTTTATTAAATAAATATTTGTATTATCATTATCATTACATTCTAATAGCATGGTTGAGATTAGCACAGGACCGGACAAAGTGATAGAAGTAAAGAGAAGCCGAAATTTAGCAGACAGTGGGTAGACTCAGGCCTTAAATGATGATTTATGAGACAATAATTACGAATGGGCCTAACGTAGCCTCTTACCATTGAAGAAGATTTGGTTAGCTGGTTTATATAAAATAAAAATTGCACTCCGGGAGTGCCGATAGAAGTGAAAACTTATTTTGGCGCGTTAGAACATTTTATCTCATCTAAAAATATGCGTACCGCGCTAAAAGAAGTTTTCACTTCAAAAATGTGTGCATGCAGCTCAGTACACGTGGCAGAGGTGAAACTTGCTCAATACGTTCCAAATAAAGTATTGCACTCAAATTTGACCTTCTAGTTAAAGATCCTATATTTAGTAGCAAAATAGATTTTGTCCACCGTACAATTTTATAATCTATGCCTATTTAGTGTTGTGCGTAAGAGGGTTACTTCTTCAGTGCTTGGTTAGGCAGGTCTACATATATATCGGAATCTAGTATAATTACATACTGGATTGTTGGCTAGGGTACATTATTCAGCCGTGCAGTGGACGTGGAGTGCAATAAAGTTGCCAGAGACCTTTCGGTGGTGCAGTGATTGCGAGCAAATCTCGCGCCTATGCTAGAAGGTATGCTGGAACACTTGGTGGTTTGGCCGTTAAGTCCCCGTTGTCTTCCTTTGGACAAAATAATGGAGTATATGGACCAGAAAGACGACGGTGATTCGAGGAGCTTGTAAAGCCTTGGGCGATACGCTGGGCGGCAAGATAAACTCGAAAAGCTATTTTCTACAGTCTACAATATTTTCCTATCCTCACATTCGAAGGTGGAAAGGTGAAAGTGTAAAGGAAAGTAAAAATGTGCCTTAAACTTCTTTGTGTTCGCTTAAGGTCACCCAGACAGGTCACTTTTCTGTCTTTGATCCTAAAGCCGCCGCATTAACCTGCTTCCTTCATTCCCTTCTACTTACTCCATTCCATATTTCAACTTCTAATGTAGCAGGGAACTCGAACATATTACTGGTAAGTATAGATTACTTCTCGTTCTAATCGTAAACGTTGATTGAGTGAAATGGTTTGGCCGGAAAATGTTTACTATTAACCGGCTTATTTTATCGCTCCTCTTTCAGTGCGTGTTGTAAAACAGAGGAAACTTGCAGTTAAAGATGATTATAGGCGTTTGGGTTATAACTAATTTAATAATACAATTATAAATAATACTCGGCAATATATTACTTTTCGTAAATTGGTTATGAAGTAGGGTTTTACGTGATTTTTAACAACCAACATCCATTTGTAGAGCATGTGGTAGTAAAAAACTCGGCTCGCTGCATGTCTCCGTTTAGGTTCTCCTTGTTTTGTTCCTCATCGACGTCACTGTGGTGAAGCTGTCGACTGCCTCAGACACCCTGGCCTGACTTGCAGTAAAAGTGCAGGTCGCATAGCACGGCATGCCAATATTAATGACATTATACGTCGTGCTCTTGTCGCTGCTGACGTGCCAACTCTTTTGGAACCTAATCACTTGACGGCACGGTTGGCGCAGTGGCTGCGCTCTGGGTCGTGGGTTCGATTCCCGCACGGAACAAATATTTGTATGATCTGCAGGTAGTTGTTCCGGGTCTGGGTGTATTGTATGTAGAATTCATGTCTGTAAACGCACCCACGACACAGGAGAAATCCTAGTATGAGGCAACATTTAAAAAAAAAATGTTTCGGGCCATTTGGGGTCAAACTGCTTGGGTCACGGGGTCCGAGTGCATGCCTACTTTTCAAATATATAGCTAGGGTGGTCGTCACTTCGCATGATCAGAAGGCTGGCCTTTTCTTTGGCCAAAGAATAAGCATTGTCATTCAACGTGACAATGCAATGGCAATCTTCCGGGTACATTACCAGTGGACAGCGACGAGGAGGAGTACTTTGATGCCTAAATGTGCCGCTTTTTATGATTTTTCCTTTTGGTTTATATTTTTTTAATATTATGAATCTTAATCATAAATAGTGTATAGACTGTTCCTAAGAAGGGGTACTGTGGCCCATGTCTCGGGCTTAGAATCCTTTAATTCGACGGCACGGTTGGTGCAGAGGCTGATACAGTCGGCTGCTGCGCACCGGGTCGTGGGTTCGATTCCCGTACGGAACAAATACTTGTACGATCTGCAGGTAGTTGTTCCGGGTCTGGGTGTATTGTGTGTGGAATTTGTGTCTGTAAACGCACCCACGACACAGGAGAAATCCTAGTTTGGGGCAACGTTTATTTTAAAAAAGAACGAAAGAAAAAAGGAAAAAGAATTATGTTTTACGAGATCCGCGGGCGATAGAGTAGTGCTTTATTCTAAATCCGGACACCGAACACAAAATTTCCCACATTAATGTAACATACATTTTACGTACGGTATATTTCAAATCAGCATACTATTTTGAATTGAACGTGCACCTGGATGAAGTTGATATCAGCACCACCTTAAGTTACTATGAAACAGATTCAATCAGCCAGGCTTCTGCCCATATGCGGCAAAATTGAGACATCAAATTATGGCTTTCTGATTTTCCCATACTTATACCTAACAGCTGGGCCATATTTGCGCTCCGTAACTCACGATTAAATTGTACAATGGCTCATATTACCATTGACCATATAAGGGGAAGCAATTGGAAATAAAATCCCCACTGTGGCAACAAAGGTTGGCAGCTAATAAGGTCTATAAAGACTGACGCCTTGATGCACTAAAATAAACTTAATTGCTCGTAAAATAGCGGCTTTGGCAGCCATGTTTGAAATTGTGTAGACAGCATGTTCTGGTTCTTTTGGTCGAAAGGAGGGGAAAGTGAAACGCGATAGCTTTTGTGGTGGTACTGCTAATTTTCAATGTTATCCTTTACCGATAAAATATTTAGGTACAATTCGATGCTGATTTTTATACCTACTCAATTAATAGTTATTTAAACTTATTGTAATGTTTAGTTTTATATCCCAAATTAATCAGAATTAGTAACAACATTTTACACTTGAGTTTCACAGAAAAGAAAAGGCTCTTAGCGACTTTCGAGTCTCAAGACTATGCACCACAGCGCCCTCTCGCGTACTAAATACAAAATGGCTACTGCGATCACCAAGCCTTTGTTTTTCGTGGTGAAATCCTCATGGACTTAAACTGATCTGGGAATGGTGGAATTGCGTTCGAGACGTTTACCGGCTATAACCCCATGGAGTTCCTTATAGCTAGGGACGAGAAGCGGGTCAGGTATTGGGCCGCACCCCCGCAGGTATCTCCCCGTCACTGGGTGTGATATGCCCCATCTCTGTGGCACCTGGACAGCCGCACATTCCTTCAAAGAGGCGCACGCAGTACACAGTGCACTGCCATCTCGGGCCTGCTTTTGGTCGGCAAAGCGACTGCCCAAGTTCGCGTGCCCTGCACTGTGTTGCACAAGTAGTTCCTTCCATTCCACTACCAGGATCCGCTGCACCTCAATCTCTTGAGGCGTTTGCCGTTCGCCCTGACTTAGCGTCTCCCCATGCCACCGATATAGCGACGGTAGGGCTCTCGCTTCCAGATCGTAGGGTGGTGCATGGTGATACGGCAAAGAGGCGTCATGCCTCATAGGAGACCGTACGGTATCCCCGTATCACCCTGAGAGCCATCCGCCAGCCACCTTCAGGTGGTCCGCCTGTACCGTTCAGGGCCTTGGATCACACGTTGCCCGTGTAGAACCTCAGGCAGGGAGTATTGTATATTGAAGATTTGTTCAATTCAGTTTATTCAACGCAGAAAAATTAAGGTGATCCCAACGAAAATTCTACTAAACAAGCTTCATGCTTATCCCAAATTGCGTTTAAGGCGCTGATATGATAGTAAAATGTAGCGGTCATACGGAGACCCATGTTGAGCAGATATAGGCTGATGAAACCAAAATATTATGGCGTTATTCACTTAATTTATAGGTATACCTATAATGATAACAACAACTTGTAAAAGGCCTCTTCTTCCACAGAGAAGGACCGAGCATTTATCACCACGCTTGCTCACTGCGTGTAAGCTTCGACCAATGTAAAATGAATTCATTTTACATTTTACATTGGTCGAAGTAAGTTTAAGACCATTCGATTCAGCTTTCCTTGCGACGTTTTTTTTCATTGTTAAAGTTGTATATTTATGGTGGTATCTTAAAGCTCTATCAAACAGAGAGCGCGTCGTCGGCGCCACCGCAGCGCGGTGTGTGTATTTCTGTTGTAATGACGGCACAGTTGGTGCAGTGGCTGATACAGTCGACTGCTGCGACAAAACAATGTAGCAAAATGTACGAGAGAAGTCAAACAGGCCGAACGTAGCGCGGCGTCAGTGCGACGCGCTTCCTGTTGGACAGTCTTAAATCTCTCTTTCTTAATTAATACCTTCTTAGAAAGTACATATGGCATTGAAAAAGTCACTTTCATTTGGTACATGTCTGGCTTAAACCCACAACCTAGTGCCCCGGACACCACGAGTAAGTAGACACCTACTAGATTTTAATCTTAATCTGGAGTTAAGCCCCAAAATGCAACTGGATTTTTTCTTAACACTGCGAATGGGCTGTTGGCCTCATTAAACCAAAAACTGGTGTTGTTTATAGACAGGATTGTGCGTTTATGTTGATTTGTGTAAATCAGAGGAATATTTGAAGCAGGCGGGGCGCCGGTGTTGTCGTGGGCGAAGCTCCATCGAAGCCCTGACCTACACTGGTGACAGGCAATAAAACCTATTTTATATAGTATTGAAAATATTTATTTAACTTAATATTTCCGAAACCTATAAATCTAACTATTTGGTTCGTTTCAACTCCGTTTTATGAATTATGAGTATTATGACGCAAAATGTAAACAATGTGAAAAATTTTATGTGCGTCAACTATTTATTTTTACGTGTTAGTCGTAATTCTTGTTTACATAAATTATAAATATATCTGTTCACAAAAATGGAGGAGTCATAAGAGAGAAAATACATTTTATATACGCAAATTGTTTCAAAACTTTACTTTAGAAGTTGACGTTTAACCCTGTTTTAGGCCGGAGAAATCTAGATGGGAGAGCTATAGCCATCGACACGAAAAGAAGAAGTAGGCCTGCACTATTCTGTAAGAATTCACTAGCAAACTCGTGTGTAGACTGCCTAGCCGCACTAGGCAGGCATGGTGGACTAAGGCCTAACCTTTCTCATCGTGAGAAACGGCCGGGCTGATTATGTAGACACCATTTTTAAAGAATTAGTCTAGTTGATTGGCTTTAATGGACAAGGTATCGTTTTTATTTCAATCACACTAGGAATCTTTATATTTATTTCATAGTTCACGACGAAGTTGCTTGTCAGAAATTCCTAATAAAACGGAAATATTAAAATAATCCAGTGTTGAGATCGCCATTTGGTACATAATATCCACCGAAACGAAGTCCCGGTAAGTATTCTAGTATTCAACAGTGCAAAAGCCTGAGAGATGCCTGGGATATGACGGCACGGTTGGTGCAGTGGTTGATACAGTCGGCTGCTGCGCTCCGGGTCGTGGGTTCGATTCCCGCACGGAACAAGTATTAGTAGTTTTTCCGGGTCTGGGTGTATTGTATGTGGAATTTATGTCTGTACCCACGATACAGAAAAACTCCTAGTGTAGTGTAATATTTATTTAAAAAAAGAAGGGGTTTCTTCTTCCACAGTAGGTAAACTATGTTATTGTTATTTTATTGTAAGAATAATATAAAATGATACTAAACAAACCAGTAAATTTCCAAGTAGTGATCTTAAAATACCTTAGAATACCACCACCCCATCTCATCCCGTGGGTGTCGTAAAAGACGACTATGAAATTAGCCGGAGGACGAACAGCAGCGTCCTTCGAGTAGATTTATAACGCAAATGATCTCAGTTCAGCCAGCCAGACGACCAGATGGTCTGGCAAGCGTGGATATTATGGAAAGCCCCCCAATGACCACACAACACAAACCCACGCTGGTCATTGTGGCAATGGAGGATGCTTCTGTCCAGCAGTAGCGTTTTTCGGCTGAAATGATGATATTGAAGCCGCAGCTGCCTGCTGAAAAACACTATGTATGCCTTCAACGATAAGCAGATGACACACTTAGCTCCAATCTATATTCTAAAGTTCGCATCATGAAATCACGAGCGCACCTAACACTATAAATCACAATCGTTGTCCACTTTAATTACAAGTCAAGCTTTATCTAGGATTCGACATTCATAGCATATCGTAGGGATTGTCGCACCCACGGAGCTAGGCGCCGGCTGGCCACGTGGGCGACACAGAGTGAAAGGAATCAGTGGTATAAATAGAAAAACCTGTGTACAGTTCACCTGCTGATTTGCGTACATTCTGTGGTTACGCAAAAGAAGATATTTATTTGCAAAGCTTTGTGTTTGGAAATGGCTGTCGTAGTCATTATATGATCGGTTTATGATTAATTAAAGTTTTAACGCTAAGACATATGTAAATAATTTTGTTGTTATGGATGGCGATTCTCAGTTCTACAGCAGTTAACATTCTTTTCGTCATTCCTTGCTTGACACCTTTCACTATGAATTTACAACATGGGTTAATAAAAATATTTAAAAAAACAAATGAATATGCAGTAACACTAGTTTTTGTGTTCTAGGTCCATTACTTCTAGAGTGTGTAGATTGGGGAATCTGCGTGCCCACACCGAGCGACCCACGAGAAGACGGTGGCGCGTCACGCGCCGCTGTGTGTGCAGCTTAGCACAGCGCACAGGGATGCTTCGGGGGATCCTTTACAATCCCCCTGGGGGGTGACCGCTTTGCAGTCACCCTCTCCGAGATGTGCCTGCAGGCTAGGCGTGGCATCAGAGGGCGGCTCTAGTGTGATCTTAGGAGGTCCTGGAGCCCCTATTAGGTGCCGAAGATGACCGCGCCTGCGGTTTTAGCGGGTAAGTGTCCAGCATGCCCCTTCGTCCTTCCCCGGGCCGGAGGAAGTTCATGAAGAATATACACTGGGCAAAATAAAAAATTATTTTAAAAAAGGTCCATTTCTTCTACCAAACAATCCAAAAATAACTAAAATATAGTCTGAATGCATTGTTACATTTAAGTAATTTGATCCACCTATCTTTATTACAAACAAGTAAATAACAACCACGGAGAAACCAATGATACGTCATAACTTTTATGAAAGATCACGACCACACGTAAGTTTCGACAAATTTACTAAGACCTCTTTTAACCTCGTAATTTTCACTACCATGAACAAGCTTTACGAAGCAAACGAGAAGTTACGCGTGTCATGATTCTTTGGTTAATCTATGTAAGGATGTTACATCTAATATACATCAAATAGATAAACATACAGATATGGAGCGGATAAACGAGTGAGGTTATTTACCTAGTCTATTACAATTTTATTTTTGTCGTGCTGATAGATAAAAATAAGCCTTATAGCGTTGGCGTTAAAGCGTGTTGTAAGGTGAGAATGTTTACTGATAACCTACGGACGCCTTAGGATCGCTCTCACGACTATTCCGCCCACACATTTTGGGGACTAACCAAGACTAGTATTTAAAGCAATCGAACACACTGGAACGTACACCGAAATGGCTAGGATAGGAGAATATTTTATTGATGTTTGGCAATATTCTGTTCAATTAAAGCTTTAGGCAGTATGGCTATGTTTCCTTTGCGCCAGTAATTTAAGTCGTGTTACCGCAGATAAATAATATTATAATGTTGCCAATCTAATGACAAATAATATATTTTCTTTTCTCACGAAAAAGGTTTTAGCACCTGTGCGATACAAATTCCCTCTCCTTTATTAAGCTTTTAATCAATAGAAATGTACAATTCATGCATCGATAAGCGAAAATGTAAATTTTTACGTCTCTCACTCTCACTTAAACAGACAATCCAAATTAAATCCATAAAACACTTGACTAAACCTCAATTAATTACTTCATAATATCAATTCCGCGATATTGGTTCAGCGATCATTTACATTTTATGAATATTTATTTTGACCCGTAAAATTATTAACATTAATTGGATTAATAAGGCGTGCTATTAATACTTTGATGTTAAATTTATTTTAGAAAGCATGTACAGCTATTGTTATCGGAATATTAATCGGTTTTATGATCAAGTCTAATTAATTTTATTAGTCGATTACCAATAAAAATTAATAAACATTGTATGTAGATTATGAACATATGTATATAGTTTAGATATGTATGCAAATATTTTAGTTAGTTTCTTATGTCAGTAATATGGAACCAAAAGCCAGTCTTTAACATACTACGTTCTAAAGTTTAGGGTCCTGTAAAATTCCTTGACTTTAACTTTCTCGTACAATTTGTCAAACGACTTGTGCTTATTTATAGCATATAATATATTTAACGAGATGCTTTCAAAGTGCTCCGAGTAATATATTCGACGTCGTAATTACACGGGACTAGTTGCGACGTCCTTTGAATAATGTATGCGCGTGCGCAGCGTTCACTTTGACGGTACGGTTTGATTTGATTTTCTGTAAATGGTCTCATGTAATCTCTACCATGGTCTCATGGCGACATGGTTTTGTTCGGAATTAATTTATTCAGGCTAAATATATACCTGTACCTATAATAAGATGACTACGCGTAGTGAGGTCTGACGTAAGAGTCAAATGTCTATCCCATGAGGATACTAAATACCGAGCGAAGTGGTGAAACTTTGGACTAGATCGATTTTAATTTCGACCGTAAGCCGTTTTTTTTAAAAACGTTGCCCCACGCTACCGTTTCTCCGTGACCGTGCCGTCTTATATTAGTTTATAAATTAAAATCAATCTAATAAAAAATCTTTAGATTTAAGATAACTTGATTTGTTTTTGTGGCAAGATCACACTTATCGTATAAACAGACAGATACTCAATCCCAAATCCAAAGATTTTGGATAAAATTGATTATTTATTTCGGCCGTTAGCCGGTGGGCCGAGATAAGGTAAGAGTGTTCTCTTGGGAGAAAAAATATGCACTTGTATCTAATAATATTATAATAGCGATAAGTCACATCTCTTGAGACTTCATCATCACCATTTCAGCCGATGAAGGTCCACTGCTAGACAGAAGCCTCCCCCAAAGATTGCCACACCGATCGGTATGGTTTTGTGTTGTGGGCCCATTGGGGGGGTTACCATAATAGCCACGCTTGGCAGACGGTTGGAGATCGCAGTTAAGTTATAAATGTACTCGTAGGACGCTGCTGCCCATCCTTCAGCTAATCCGATGGTCACCTTTTACGACACCCACGGGATGGAATGGGGCAGTGGTATTCTTGGCCGGCACCACACGGCAAATGAGATGGGGTGATGGTTGTGGGTGGGATGAGGCATAATACTTTTATTTGCCATAATTGGGCGTATATTAACATAAGCATCGAAATTAATATATGGTAAAGTACAATCTTAAGTTAATAATTTAGGATTATTTAATTTCATTTTGACCAAAAATAAAAGTCCCTCCTACGTTAAAAGCGGATTTTATTAAACACACTTGACATCTGGATGTTGGATTAAAGCTCACAAGTCATAAGTAACCTCAGACTGAAGCTTCAGAGACAGAGACAGAGAACATAATTAATGTATGGCGTAACTGAAATAATCTGTCCAACAGATTAGTGTGGTTTCAAATAGCTAACACCATGGATTACGTCAGTATGGGGATGGGTTACAGAACCAGCGGGCTCTTCGTCGGAGTCTTTGAAGCTTGGCTTGTTGGCTTAGCAGAATGTGATTATAGTTTTGGAATGTGCCAAAATATTTTATTAATGATGAGGCTGGGAATGAGGTAAATTTTGAAGCTAATTGTTTTTACAAAAAGTCGGTTATTTAAAAAAAGCGTAAAGAAATCGGTGTATTATATATGACATAAAAAATCAACACAATACTATCAACAGTTAACAGCAACAGAAACGTTATTTTACGAGACATGGAATCGGGCACTCGCGGACAGCAAAGACTTTATTCGTTTCGAGACATGTTTCCTTATTAGCGTTACACTTTATTATCCATCTCTGTGGTTTTCTTAACACCATATTACTGGAACAGTTCAATGACGTGTTATATATCTTGTGTGTGGAATTTGTGTTTGTAAACGCACCCACGGCACAGTAGAAATCATAGTATGAGGCAACGTTTAAAAAAAAAGACTATTTTTAATTGACGAATACGACTATATCTATTTCTGGCTGAATTGAGTCGGTTGGTGCAGTGGCTGATACAGTCGGCTGCTGCGCACCGGGTCGTGGGTTCGATTCCCGCAGGGATCAAATATTTGTACGATCTGCAGGAAGTTGTTCTGGGTCTGGGTGTATTGTGCGTGGAATTTGTGTTTGTAAACGCACCCACGACACAGGAGAAATCCCAGTGTGGAGCAAAGTTAAAAAAAAAATGGATGTCGCTTATCGCTAGACGCTACTTTTAATCGCTTATTTCATGGCTTTCGTCTAACATTGTGGGAGCGTCACGTGGAATACTAGATCGCTTTTGTTATAACACTCGGAGTTATTAAGACTAATGTTCTGTGAAACCGGTGCAGCTAAGATTTATAATATGCGTAAGACGTGCCCTCGTATCAGAGTGGGAAGAAAGTTTTGTATCCATGGGTTGATACCGGCAAGAGTTTGGATATTTCGGAACTGATATCAGTAGGTAAACAACTTTTTCATTTTATAAAACCTGAGGGTCAACCCTTTGTAATTATTCTGTCCAAACTGAGACTAATTATGAATTATTAGACTATGATTTCGGGACTTTCCAAGCACAGATAAATCAAAACAATATTTTGACTAACCTCGACGTTCCGGCCAAGTTGCATTGACCGTGACCGGCCACGCAAGACTGCAATCAATGCAACTTGCCACAGAAGTTATCTCTAGCCACAAGTAGTAGATTTTAATAGGTACATATGATTTCCTTTTCAATGCAGTCTTTAAAGAGCGAATAATCGCCGAAATTATTAACCAATCATCTCTAAAATCTTTTGAATCAAGATTTTGAACTTGATCTGTTTTGGGTTAAGATCATATTTAACACGAAAACAGAGAAATCCTTAATCCCAAATCCAAAGATTTTAGATTAGTGTCTGCTACTGCAATGTTGCTACTTTTTACGGCTTTTCGATATTGTATTTTTCGTTGTTATTTTTGTTGTTGTTAAGGTCAAACTTCCGTCAATGACTAAATATCTTTTAACATACATGTCAAGTCACATATTGGACGCACAACAAAGTAAATGCATCCCCATTTAAGTAAAATACCGTTATTCTTATTGATACATTCCGAGATATATTCCACTTTGTAAGATAAACCAAGTATGTTTAGAATTACAATTTGGCGTTCAGTTCCCTGTTGTGAGTGACATGTGACATATTGCTCAATGTTTGTCGTCCATTGTCCACTGTAGAATCGTGGAAATGTTCCAGAATGGTCCAAGTTATGAGGGAACGGCGTGGAACAGGTCAAAGTCCTTATTAGGTATACGTGTTTTCTGAGGACAGAACTTAAAGTAGCACTAAAGCCACAACAGTGAGAATTTGAAGTGTGAGGAAGATAGTAAGTTAGAAGATACTAGTGAAACGTATGGTTTAATTACTCGTAAATATACAACATTTATAGATATAAATGAGCCCTACTCAGAAGATCAAGCTATTAAGCATTTCATGCTTTTGATATGTTTGTTCATTCAGTACATATATCAACTTCAATATCAGACTTTTAATTAATTATAGGTATAGGTAGGTTTAGTTATCGATTATACTTAAAGTTCGTAAACGTTTAGTTTAACTTTGTTTAGGTTAGGTGCGTCGAAACCAAAATTCAATTGTTATTAGCTTAATGTAGGTGCGTCGAAACGAATATTCAATTTTTATTTAGGTCCCTACAATGTTTTTTTTACTTTTAACTATTACTTATTTATCATAAAAAACATACTACGCAAAATTACACAAAAGTGAAATATTCTGCCTACACTAAACGACATTTGAATGATGGAAACAAATCTAGTCACATTAAATCAATTTATTATGTTTTTGTACATTATAAAACGGAACGATTCTGCAACCGGAATGCGGCCTTCGGTTTCTGCCATCACCTTTGCATTACACCCCCCACCGAGAAGACATCTAGTCACATGAATAGACGACACAAGTCAGGTGGATGCACCGCATTGAGCCGCCTGACGGACCGCGCATAATTATGTTACCTATTTGGACCTCAATGGAACCTCATTACCATAGTGTCATCGACTCGCTTGTTTTAGTTATCAGCTTGGGAATGTTTTGTAGCACTTTATAGGAAATAGTTCATACGTGTTAGTAGTTATGTTGTAAGACTTATCGGAAAGGATTTGAATATACTCTGCTTCTTTGACTATTATGTACGTTATTTGTAACGTGTAGGAAATGCGATGGAAGTTATGGACCTATCATCATCATCACATAAGCTAACAAAGGTCTCCACAGATTTCCATAACGAGCGGTTACATACCGCCCTCATCCAACGACTCCCAGCGACTTTCATCAGTCGTCTGTCCACTTCGTTGGAGGTCGTCCCACGCTGCGTTTTCCGGTGCGCGGTCTGCACTCGAGACCCATTTTACCCCTAGGGCCATCAGTTCTACGAGCAATGTGCCCCGGCTATTGCCACTCCAGTTTACTAATCCTTTCAGCTATGTTGGCAGCTTTAGTTCTTCTACGGACGGACCTAATTAGTAGTTAACTGTAGCCTTATATCCCAAAAACATTTTGGGAACCATCAGTTGCTAATTTAAGTTTCACTCTCACTTCGATGATTAATCTCTACAACTTTTCTGTATTTCAGCATTCATCTGATCGTAACCCGAAAACAGCATAACTTCAAATCATTATATTAGGCGACACTTCCACTGCAGGAGAAATCCCTCTTCTCATATAGAGAAGCAACGAGCATCGATCACCACGCTTGTTTAGTGCGTTTGAAATCTTCTCAAACCATCATATCCAGGTTTCCTCGTGACATTTTTTTCTGGTTCATGGTCTGACCATTTGGTAGTAATTTTTAAACTTTCGCGAATTGAATTCATGATTTTAAGATAATATCAGGTCTATCCGCGCACAGATTAATATCAAAATAATATTTTAACTAACCTCAACGTTTCGATCTAGTTGCATTGACCGTGGTCACGAGTCGACTTCATCATTTGTCATTTGGTGTTAAGACACCAATGTGTACTTTCTTTATAATAATCTAAGAGATTATTATCAAAGAAAGTACACATATGACTTCACATTGGTACATGCTAGGTTAACCACAACTTTATTTTTATTTTTTATTGACAGTCTGGTGGAGGAAATACGTCTTGTTCTTCCTGCACCCGAGGAAGGCGGAGTGGCATGCCGGCTAAAACGACAAACGGGGCTACAAGAAGTCAAAAAATTACCATCGAGAACCGCCCATCGGTGCAACACCTTTAGGCACACCTTTGAGGTGATGACTGTGAAGCGGTCACCCAGCGGAGGCGAAGCGACTGTATAGAGGCCGCCTCCGAGACATTACGGAAGGATTGTAAAGGATACTCCGAAGCCTCGCTGATTGTTGTGCTGCGCACACGGCAGCACGTGACCAGCAGTGTGACAGTAATGAGCTGGTTATGTATGTACCAGAAGTTCTGCTAATTTCAAGCTAGTAAATAAACAAGCATTCCACTTGCAAATTCATTCTATTCTCCATAACAATAATCTCTTCAATCGATTACTAATCTACAATGATTTCAAGTATTTTATCTCTTTAAAATACAATCGAGTTACGCGTAATACGGAGCCCGGCGAGTTAAAGCTATTGTTACTGCTATTTATAATGCCCTAATCCCGCAACAGGCTGAAACTGCTACAAGCCTGCCGCTTTCAATGCAAAGTGCGAATTGTATGGCCGTTACGATGAGACTGCGCTGTTTCAAAGTGCTTAGCGATACTGTCGCTATGATTCTAAAGCTTGCTCGCGGATGAGGATAATCTTCGGGATGAAATCCTTTAAAGGGTTGTTTCAGGAATGGTCACGGAACACTTTTTAACGGTTTACATCGCGTATATTATCGATTTTTATTTTTCCTAACGTTTTCAACACTGCAGCTTTCGTGGCCGCAGGATGACTAAGGTACAGAATTTGAAAGTAATTTTATCTACCGCACAATTTTAATCAAAAATTGATGGATGCACGCAGTGTCAGATTCATGATGTTGCTCAGTGTGGTATGAAGTTTGAAACCTATTTTTATTATAAGATTCCAATCTGGTTGTACTTGCCAACGGCCATTTTATTAAATTTTATTTCAATAACCTCACGTGTGCAGTGAGGCGTTTATTCTTGACTTCAGCTATGTGTTCTTTCATTCTGGTGGCTATGCTAGGATTTTTTGCCCTTAGTCAGCAGGTATTTTTGATTTAGTTGCTGTGTGTAGTGACAATCTTGCAGTTTAGACTTGTTACCTACATAGCTAAACTACGAATTACGAACATATCTCGGACGACCTGACCATGATATCGAATGACGAATATTTATACGAATTTAGCCATAGACGATACAATCTAGAAATCTGGAACATTGTGAGCTATACTTATATGATATTTTATTTGGTTGGTAAATTTATTTTTTATAGAACAAGCTCAAACAACATTTACTAGAATTATTCTCTGCCTGTTTGCGGATCACAACACAAGGCACAACTTGATCTCCCTATATTTGGTGGTCCCATACAAAGTAAGGATCATGGCAGTTAAGAGTCACCGCAAGAATTTATGTGCAAGTCTGCACGTTAGCCTGTTAGTTTTTTCTTAATATGTAATCGACTATTGTGATTAGAAACGTCATTAGTAAATAGGCGAGTGGGACGAGTAATGGCGAGGCGGGCGTTGCACCACTAATCGTTTCGAGCCCAGATATCGATCTAGGCGACGACCGTTCGGCTTGGCACTTTTTGCTCCTGACATCGGCCGGACACCATCTCTGGATGAAGCTTAGCAACCGCAAGCCACGCACGCGCCGCCATTGCTCTCGCCCTTCTTGCAAGTAGAATGTGCATTTTCACGGGAGACGTCCCATAAGCTGACCAGGAGCAGAAATTGGCCACCAACACCACACCGTAAATGCTGTCCCACATACAGATAATATTGTACAATTGTGTAATTGATCGGAGCAAACAGTCATATTAACGCACAAAAACATCCGTAGCGAAGAAATATAAACGCATGAAAGGCATCGGCCAAATTAGGATGAATGAACAAATGAAATGAAATGTACATGATAAAATTGTTTTTATATTTGTATATTTACTGTAATTTGTAAATAGCTCAAAACGGCCGGATAGTGGAGATCATAAAAAAGGAACTTGACAATGGAAATTGATAAAAACTTTAATACAGTTTTTTTTGCCATGATTGAGTTGCCATATGCAAAATATTATGATACTCTACTAATAAATAACTCAAGACTTTAAATTAATATTATGATATATCTCGGTTTATAAAGCACAGTTTTGTTTTCTAAGACACTTTCGCAAGTATTTGTATATTATATTAAAAAAATGTCTTTGGCTAAAAGACTAAATGCCAAGTCAAATCAAACGTCACGTCAAAATGGTTATTAATATGCTCATATCAGCTTTCACTAGCTTAATCTAACCTCGTTGTCTTGCAAAATTTAGTACCATATAACGTCAAAATCTGTATCTTTACACTCAAATCTTTGAATTCCCACAGTCAATTTTAATTTTAAAATGTTTATAATCATTTGCGTATTTTTGGCAGTATTTTGATTATATTATCGCTCTTATCCGTCGACATGTCGAACTGGCCGGACTTACGATCTTAAGATCTCGCTTATTAATGACCACGTTTTAATCGATTAAATACAAAACCCAATTAAAAGGTATTACATATTTATTACACCTGTCGCTACCGACATCATGGAGGCCCTACAGTCTGTCGCCCGATCACCGGTCGGCTATCCGCACATTTGCATAATCGCGCGGTGTGTATGCCGGCCGAGCGCGCGTTACACCATAACGATCGAATTAACCAATCACACGTGACACCCGCCAGCCTTAATACCAAAAGGGTTATGTGAAAGGATTCTGTGAGATGACACACTTATATGAATTGTTATGAAGGCTTTTTGATTCCTTGAACACGTATGCGGCCGCATTATAAGTGCACATCTATGATGATTGGAACCTGTCGTGAGAATCTTCGAACCAGTCGTATTTAGGTATAGGTTTGTGAATTGATACTTTATTCAAATCTTATGAATTATAATCACTTATACCTATGTTTAATTGGTAACATGTTTTTGGTGTCTAAGTAGTGGTTGAGTTATCGAAGATTTCCCAGTATAATTGCGCAGAATATTTTTTCACACCACATTGTTAATATTATCATTATCATATAAAGGACGTCCACTGCTGAACAAAGGCGCCCATAGATTTCCACAACGAGTGGTTACATGCCGCCCTCATCCAACTACTGCTAGCGACCTTCACCAGGTCGTCTGTCCACCTCGTTGGAGGTCGTCCCACGCTGCGTTTTCCGGTGCTCGATCTCCACTCGAGAACCTGTTTACCCCAACGGCCATCAGTTCTACGAGGATTGGGCCCCATCCATTGCCATTTCAGTTTACAAAAAGGTAGTAGGTAGGATCAGCTATGTCGGCAACTTTAGTTTTCTACGGATCTCCTCATTTCTGGGATGCAATTTTCTAAGCTCAAACATCCATACATCCTTGAATATAGAATTAAAATAACGCCGATAACCCAATTAGCAAAGTGCTAGTGTCGTTGAATATCTTCAATCACGTCCTATCGAATACAACATTGGTTTTACACCGTTTTTTCAATTCTGTATTCAAGGATGTATGGGTGTTTGAGCTTAGAGAATTGCATCCCAGGGGTGCAATTCTCTAAGCTCGAACATCCATACATCCTTGAATACAGAATTGAAATAACGGTGTTAACCCAACTTGGTAATCGCTAAGTCTGGTCCTCATGGCTGTCGTTCTGCAACGTGTCCTTGAATAGCTTAAATCATGTCTTAGCGTATACCAAATTGATTTAGTACCGTTATTTCAATTCTGTATTTAAGGATGTATGGATGTATGAGCTTAAGGAATTGCACCCCAGATTCGAACTCGTAGAGAAATACCAAGCATAGCTCGCTCCAAGCATAGTTATCATAGGATACTTTAAAACAAAAGTCATTATAAAAATTAGCAACACTCATGTCCAACATGCTGCCTGAAATACTTCGTGTCATTACAACCTTTTAATAGAACATAATTGCATTTATCCGTAGTAATATCGAATCACTCGATGCGACCGGGCGTTTAAAACCGTAGCGGTTATGGAAAACACGATTTTATATTGAAATGAACACTTACTGGATGCAGCATTTTAATTGGGAATTATTGAAACAAGTGTGTTTAATATTAATAATGCAATTTGGGCGCTGGAATAAGAGAAATTGCTCTATTGGATTGTTAATGAAATTCAATAAATTGCTCTATTTATTAATGTTTAAAGTATTACATCATATGAGTCAAAGGACGTCCATTGCTGAAGAAAAGCCTCCCCCATACATATCGACTATTGTGTCACCATTTTGGGGGGAATTTGCCAGTACTTACCACGTTTGGCAGGCGGGTTGGTGAGCGCATTATGGCTACTGTACTACAGAAGAGACGCTTCTGCCCGTCCCTCTGGTTTAGAGTCCCTTTATCACCGCATACTACATCCACGGGAGGAAATGGGAGTGGTGTTATATTCCTAATCGGGACACCACAAAAAAGTTTTTAAAGAGTTAAAAGTATTAACGCCGTTTTATTAAATTATACTTATAATAATAAAAATCAGCAGCTAGCAGTAGCAGCAACAAGAGGGCCCCTGTGGAACAGTAGCCATACTGTGCTCACCAACCCACCAACCAACCAACCACCAACCAAGCGTGGTGAATATTGGTCAATACCCCCTAAAATTACGTTATAGGGCAAGTAATCGGTTCCTTTATGAGCCGTGGCGTTTCAGTGGAAGTCATCAGCCAAAAGAAACAATGATGATGACGAAATTAGGTCAAAAAAATCTTCGAAAATTCAAGTTATATGCATAGTCATCGTTTCCAAGTGACATTTCGCTGTCGAAACAACACACAGTTACTGCTCGTGTTATTAGTAGTAATAACTAATATAATCACGCTAGCGCTACGTGAAGCTCGTAGCCTCCGCTCGTAGCGTACACCGGTGTACGCCACAAATTACTGCCAGCTGTTACCAGCTCTGTGTAATATTACACGTATTCCTAGCACTTCATATGAGTCACAGTTTTGACTATAAGAACAAGGTCAATTCTCGTAATTAAAAATGTTCGAGAAGTTCTTCCGATCTAGTCTCAGTATCGAAAATGTCACAAATAGTATTCGCCTAAACTAAAAACAACGTCAAACATGAACTTATATTAAAAATGGATCGAACCTTGATCGAAGCCAAAATAGTATTCTGCTAATATTTTGAACTTACACAAGTACTAAAATTTTCATTAAATAAACGCCAAAATTTACATTGAAATTGTTGGTGATACCGTCAGAGCCGGGGGGCTTTGCGAGGGTGAATATTTTTCACGAGATTTTTGACCTCGTCTGCCGTGACTGGACGGAGGGGGTCGTCAGGGTCCTCGGCAGGCGGAATAGCTGCTCTACGTTCGACTTCAGCGTCAACCTTTGTGAGGTGAGCTTGGTCAACAGGTAGAGTGTTTGGGGAACATTGCGCTTCTAGATTGTCAGCTAGGCATTCGGATTTTTCGTCGTCTTTGGTTGGGACGGTTAAGGGGGGATCATAATCAATCTCAATTCCATTTCAATATAAAGCTTGTAAGAAACTGCTGGCGGACTTTTAACTAGGATTAAAAATCAATTTCTTTCTGGCAAAATTAATCCATAATCCTTATAAGTCATATTATTGTGTCCACAATTGGGCTCAGAATGAGCATTCCCCTTTAAGTAAGATTTAACTAAATATAAATATCTTATTTCATAGATATATTGTACATGCAAATTGAATAACCACTACTATGGTCGATGTGGAGGGTGATCGATGTCCCTCCCTAGTATATCTCCTGTAAGGTAGAGTTTACAGACACAAATCTCACATGCACAAACACCCAGATTCGAAACAACTATCTGTAGATCATACAAATATTTGTCGATCGAATCGAACCCACAACGCGTAGCACAGAAAGCCAATCGCTTAACCGCTGCGCCAAGTCTGCGGTCACTTTTAACTTGTTTCTAAAATTCAAAGCTTACGGGTGGTATTATTATAAATCGTTTACACTCTAGTGTTGATTATTGAAATTCTGGTATTACCTACTTCTCGACATGCTATAGTTATCACAATGTTAGATTGTTAATATTCCCTATCATTCAGTCCTCTTTTCATATGTATTATTATAATATTTTACATAGTTCGATTCTAGAATAAAATTCGTTTTAATTCAAAAATAAAGGCGCGCGTCATCTGTTTTTATTAGAAACTAGCTGGGACCCGCGGTTTCACGCGCCGTTTAATTTTATATATATAGAAATGAAATTCATTGGAATGATATTGACGCCATCTGTCAAAGATTGGTCGTACCACCTCAGAAACCTTTGTGCCCACACTGTGCTTTATGCACAACACTCTGCTGAAGATCATGACATGATCAAATGCATAGTTTACGATTCTATAAAGGACATACACACAAACATTCATTTTTATATATATATAGACATTATTTTTTTACGTTCTGTCGTAATAGCTTCACATACAGCCTGACCAGCAAGTTTGTACTACTTCAACATTGCAAAATAACGTTCTCAGGATCTTAAAGCCTTTCAAATTATGATAATTATGTAAAATTCAACAGTAGCAACCTTGTTCGCACGTAACTGGACTATCACTTGTCCATTTCTGTGCCAATTACGGCCCAGAGACCACGGAACTGCGCTATTTCATATATAATTTCCCGATTAAGCTCGGGGTATGTTACATACAGTATTAACATAATATCCCGGGTAGCACAGCCCATGTCTAGTCACATCCAGTTAGCGCGCTGATATCGCGTCATTAGCATAATCGGGCCGTATACGGGACAGGCACGGCTCGGGTACGGGAACTATCTCATGTCACAGTTTGGACGCTTTTGTCGATAGTTTTAGGAAAGTTAGGGAGTTAAATTGTCGGTATTTAATCAGGATTACCGGGCCAGTCAGTTTTAATATGTTAAGCTTATATGATGCAAATAATGATATTATACATTAAAAGAAGTAGATATGTTACATAAGCGCCGAAATAAGAACCAAACCTCCCCCAATTGTAGCACCTCACAATCAGTTCGCTCAAGACAGGACAACGAGCACACACTGTCACAATCTGTATTATTTTATTAATTAAGTAATAACAATGCCGTCGTGCGTATACAAAATGCACAAATTATCAAGCAAAAATAAATAAAGAACAAGGGATCTCATACGACACGTGAGTAACAAACTATATAAAATATTTTAATAAAAATACTACTCAAATTATCTATAGAATAATATTCTCGAACAAGACACAGGCCAAGCAAAGAAAAGAGACAACACATATATTCTATCACAGGTGCGACAATAACATCGAGTACACGTCTTGTCATTATATCTTCTCACTTACAGTATAGGT
Source organism: Diloba caeruleocephala (assembly GCA_947459985.1). Lineage (NCBI taxonomy): Eukaryota > Metazoa > Arthropoda > Insecta > Lepidoptera > Noctuidae > Diloba > Diloba caeruleocephala. The sequence goes on from OX381613.1 coordinate 7,100,363, forward strand.
GTGTAGTTTTGTAGCTTTATGCATACATACAGCGAGACAGAATTTTGCGCGCCATTAATATGGGCGTAACATATCTATGATATAATATCATTGGATGCAAAACATAATATCTAAATGTCTTGGGGTGACGAGCGCAGTGTGTGTGTAGTCCAGTGTGGTGCCACACTGGACTAGTCCTGGGGAACATGTACAATTGTTATGGACAGGCGTGACGCTTCATCATCATCTTCATAATATCAGCCAAAAGACGTCCACTGATGAACAAAGGGTCACCCGTAAATTTCCACAATAGAGTCGTCATTTTGGGGGGAAATTGCCAGTACTGACCACGCTTGGCAGGCGGCTTGGTGAGCGCAGTATGGCTACTGTTCCACAGAAGTGACGGCCCTCCCAAACCCTCTAGTTTAGAAGGTGTGAGTCGTCTTTTACGACATCTATGGGAGGAGAGTACTAAAAAGATCATTTCGGCCGAATGAAATCCACTGCTGGACACAGGCCTCCCCAAAAGATCACCACGACGATCGATATGGGTGTGTTGTGGGCTCATTGGGGGGTTTTGCCGTAATCGCCACACTTGGCAGACGTGTTGGCGATCGCAGTTGAATTGTTAATGTTCGCGAAAGACGCTGCTGCCCATCCTCCGGCTAATCCCTTAGTTGAGTTTTACAACACCCACGGGAAGAAATGGGGTGGTGGTATTCTAAGCCGGCACCACACGGCAATAAAAAGATAGAAGAGTTAAATAAAAAGTTTTATCTTTCGATGTGTCTCGACTTTATTTTATTTCTCGTGTAATACGACGCTAACCATAGCATAGAATATAACCAATCTAATACTAAGAAACCATAATTGGATCAGAATTATTCAACATCATTAATTCATGACAGCCTACCACTGTTACGAATCAAGTTTTGCACTATTTAGCCAATCTAACCAAACAACAATAGATCTGGAAAGGTCATACATAACTCAGTTCTATTAAATCTTGCTCCCTAATAAGAATAGGTTCCTATCGGGTTACAACGAGTTTCTCAGTCCGACCATCTGGTCATGATCCGGCACAACACCAGGCACGGAGTAGTGAGCAAATGGAATGATAATATGCAATACTTATTCTATTGCTTCGAATTAAAGACACCCGATTGTTCAGGTGCGCGCACGAAATGTTATATTATTTCGTTAGTTTGGGATTAGAAACAGATTTCATTGAACCGTACGACGTTGCCGACATATTTTTGTAGATATTTCTCATTCTTGTGAAACATGAATATGTAAAGATTGATTAAGCTGAACACCGTACAACGTTGCTGATATACATGCCATTGACGAAATTACGGAGAGATTTGGGAGGGAGATTTACTCTATATAAGCCATAATCTAAGAGCTGAAGTTGAGCCTGGCTGGAGGCCTCTTTTGGCTTCGCCAGCAAATGACCGGTTAAGCAACCAAATTTTTCAGAAATGTATGCGAGAAGCCCAACAAAAAAAAAAAAGCTGAAGTTGAACAACCAGAAAAACAATGAATATTGCACGCTTGTTTCAAAGTATAACCCAATTTTCCATAGATAAAACACATAAAGACAGTTGTTGGATTTCTTTAAATGTAGATATGATCGTCACTGGACGCTTGCTGGCATCATCATTCGATTTTCATATTGGCCACTGCGATTTTAGCAGTATTTGCACAAATGTCGAGAGCTCGCGTGTCGTCCGTTCATTATCAATCTAATTGTTTACTATTCTGTGACAACTGGCTACCGGAGTACACCTTGGAAAACGAGTGAACATTCTGGAATGCTAATCCCGTGTTACGAAAGCTTAAAGTCATTCGATAAGACCTGAAAGACACGCATGCAAATTATTGTTAATAGAAATTGCGAAGTCCTGTCTCAGGCGTTTCTTATAAAACTTACCCAACATTCACTTAGTGCAATTACTTATTTGTTTTTACAACCACTTTGCACTGTATAAAACAGTTGCACTTAGATGTTTATTTGTAATTTTAGCCGTCTATGTCTTGTCATCTAAGTTCAATTTCGATTGTGTTTATACATGTTAAACGGATTATTTCTTCTTTCTTTCTGTTGGATAGTGGACAAGCTTGTCTCAGAGTTATTCATGCAAGACAAAGGCCTCCGACTTGGTTTAATAGACGACAACCGGGACCGACAATTTTACGTGCCCTTCGAAGCACGGAGACGCTCAGTTCAGATACGCAGTTACCCATCCATAGCCGGACCGCGCTGACCATTGCTTAACCTTACCAATCAGTGAGAGCAACTGCGTATTACCGACTCAAACGCTAAACGGATCAGGATCATCAAAATATGTAATATCAATTAGTGGAATACAGACGCTCCTAATACGCTTATGGCGACACCTACATCACCACCACGTAACTACCTCACCTAACAGTGACATCTATTTAAAACAATATTTGTGCAACTCTCCGATGACGCCTAAAATCCTGAATCACGCAAGTAAAGAAATCCTATAACGTTGAATAAAATTTTACAGACACCCAACACAAACTGGCTGGCTTCAGCCCGACAGATATGCCACCCGCCTGGTTCGAGGATCCTCTTTTACAGCGGAGAAACACCGCACCACATTAGACCATACGCTTTTAGTCTTTAAAATACCAATCAATCAACTGAGTTTTGCAGGTCAACTAGGACATAGGATCTCTCTCTCTCGAGTTGTGCCATTGCTCTGTCTTCGTTCCAGCTACCAGCTTCGTCAATTATAAGACTAGCTATAGTCTTTTATTAAACTGACATTTTTTTATCGGTCTTTCACTAATTTAATTTTACTAACACATCGTCATAACGCCTTACATATTTGTTAGTTAACATATTCCACATTTTACCTGTTCATAGCCTCATCTTAATAATAAGACTCGTGTGCTTCCCAGCGGGTCCAACCTATAAGCTGGAGTCCCGCAACGCACAGCGGGGTGTCATTATCGCCACAATACAAAACATGAGGTATAGACTTTAAAGTCTGAAAAGTGCCGTTTATACGTTATATTTTTGGCGAAAACGCCAATGCAATATATGATATATTCATACAAATAATCATATCATTGTACCAAACATGCAATTTGAAGGAACCATCTTGTCCCGAAAACGCCCATAGAATAGAAGACGGCAAGAAGTAATTTCGAAATTCGAACACCGTCGTGTAGTCGTTACTAATGGGACATAATGAACATTGTCTATGCGATTAAAATGAATTTTCTGAAGATACGCAAATCGGAGTTCTGGGGCAAAATTCTCAAATAAAGCGTTTGTGATGCGATTACTAGATTTTTCAATATAAGGCTGAATGTTTTGACGTTTTGTTTATCAGTGATGGACATCAAATATGTAGGTAACCTACACGTGTATGTCATTCGTATAAGTTATCACAACAAAAAGAGAAATGTTTTATGTTATTCACTTAAGTGATAAATAACTATCATCTCTATCCTCATCAATGACAGTTAATTTTCTGCTTTTATAGTAATTTGGTTACTATGGCACATAGCCTTGCCATGCATTTTAACTATAAGATAATTTTATCTTACTGGCACAAGCCATATATCCCCGCGCTTCGTTTCCTAGTTTAGGATAAAAGGTACTGTCAAATTAAGACACTGTTTAGTACCAACCCAACAGTGATTTCTCTACTTAAAACTAGAAAGCTTATTGCCAACTTTCCAAGCACACTGAATAGGCAATTAGTAAAAGGCTTTTGCCAAAGCTTGTTACTACCCTATAAAGAATTCACCTAACTTTTGTATAATGTATTAAGTTAGGTGCTGGTTAACAATAATCTATACAATGTTTATTGTGGAATTCCCTCATTTTGTTCAAAGGCTTTATAAGGCACAACGTTGTTTAACTTAACAAAAATATATAGGTACTCAAACACTAAGTTTATTCGTGCCGAAGTTATTTTTATTTCAGTCGGCCTCTAGGTAATGATTTCATAGTAGTAACAATATTTTGACATCTCACACCACTATTCAGACACCGTATGTTCGAAATTCAAATTCAAGGTTATTTTATTTTAATGGCCGGATATTAGATAATCGCTCGTCCCTCATGGAAAACTCGCGCCTACACACAGAGTGGGCGAATTAAATAATTCTACACACAGAGTGGGCGAATTAAATAATTTGCTTTCAAATCGAGTTTCATCTAATAGGTACGTATCATTAGAAAAGTGAGGTATGGGTTAATGATGATGATAATTATTTTACGATAGGCGGTGAAACTAAGGACGTATTAGGCAAAAAAGATCTCGAGATGCATTTATATGTGTACATAATTTCTAACAAAATCTTGCGCCCGATTTTCTCTAATGGTTAAATGTCAATAAAGTTTTCTAAAGACAAGTTTGAAACAGTATACCTATTTAAATAAGCGAATCTATCATACTAAATTTCTTTTGATAAATCGGAAGAAACAATTTCATTTTATGTTAGACGTTGGAATGTCTGAATCGAATTTAATGTCCAAATCGATGAGAATTGTAAAGAATGATGCTTCATTAATAAAAAAAGAAATGTCTACGACAAAAAATGGACATTCTTTATTGAAATTGTCACGCGTACGTTCTAACTATTTACAAGCATTGCATCTCATCACATAATTCTTATAAATAACGGTGCGCTATAGAGACCTTGAAAGGCAAAACGATGCCGATATAGCTAAAGTAAGCAGGCAATAAATAAGCAATTCTAGATATAATGGTCTGGTTCGACCTGCTAGCGTGGGTGTGTTGACTGGTTATATAGTTCTTTTATTTATAATTCTCGTTTCGCTAATAACGCGGTTTGAGCGCATCTCGAGTTCAATACACTGATTGTGATATAAGCGTAGTGTTTATTGGCTTTATTGTGCGTTGAAGATTTATTGTGGTCCCAGAACAAACCCTTTAGTAATTTATTGTTGGTTCTTTCTATAAGTGTTCAATGTCTCATTATAATAACACACTCTAAACTCTAAAGGGACTAAACTAGAAGGATGGCGGAGCGTTCCTTCTGTGGAACTGTAGCCGTACTGCCCTCACTAACTCGCCCGCTAAGCGTGGTGAGTACTGCCAAGTTCCCTCCGAAATAATGTCACACTTGGGATCAATAGGAGATGCCTTTGTTCAGAAGTGACGTCCACTTGGGCTGATATGATGAATAACACACTTTTTTAACGGCTTTTATCGAGTATATTATACAATATTATTCTTAGCTTATACGAAACCAGAAAATAGTTTGTCCAGCAACAATAATAGTATCGATTGCAATTGTTTTGGATCGCAGTTCATTTACGCGGCTTACAGTAGAGTAACTGGCAGAAATCGTCACATCCGGAAAAAGCGTTATGCCTCTCTTTCTCTTTCTCTCTTTCTCTTTCTATTATAATCAAGAGTTCTGGTTGCAACACCTGCCAGTTCTGTTAACTAGCTTATGTCAAGTGTACAAGCAAATGTTTATAATATTTATGTTAATATTGTTATTTGATGAAATCAATATTAATAATTATTATATACGGTTGATTGTGTCCGAAGGGTCCAGTTGAAAACCAGCGCCAGGCTCTTGTCTGGCAAATGCTGGACTGATTACCTGTTTGGCGCAACTGTGGGGCACACAACAAATTCTAACTTAATATTGTTTTTTTTGTTGTTTTGTATTTATAACCCTATCCAATTTTTTATCGTGTTTTCTTTCAGCTTTATATTTAGTTTTATTACCGTTTGTGATGTCTCACTTTGCTGTCAAATAAAGAATTTCTTTCTTTCTTTCTATTTCTTTCTTATATGTTAATTTTACAGACATTTTCAAAATTATCCGCCGCTCAGCTACAGCCGTGCTGTCCAGTAACGTGTTAAAGACTATCTTATTGGGGTGTCTCAACATTTGTTTATACTTAAAATATAAAAATCTACTATATACGCGATCCTTTAAAAAGGTTTTAATTATTAATGAGTAATAATCTCGAAAACCTGAGATATTACTATGTGTATCGGTTTTAGTTTTATTTTAATTTGAAGAAATTGTGATAGATGCGCTGGTTTTGGAGGCAAGTTTTATATCGTGGTCACGTTCAGAAAGTACCTACTATTTGTATTTTGTAAACTATTTTGAGTAAATTCCATTTACATTTCATTTAGCTAATGGTTTTTGGAGAAATATGATTCTATTTTTTAACTGTTCGTTAAGACTTAATTCACTTTCATATTAAAACTGTTAATTTAAGATTTTCAATTCTTTTCCATTTTTCCCGGTAATCGCCATTTTAAATCATAGCTAACAGGAGTTGCAGTGGTATGGGGAGTATGTGACAGACTTATCCCCATTACTTATATACTCTTTACAGGGATAGATTGTTATGAATATGCATTATATTATGATTTAAACCTTTAAATGTTAAGCTTGTTATAACAAGAAAATTAATATTACATTGTCCTCTTTATAAGGAGTTAGTGACAATTGAATTGAATCAAGGCTTGGACACAACTCTCAGGTGTTACTCTTTATAGACGAAGGAACAATGATAAATATCATATTTCATGCCAAAATGAAATGATCGACTCAATTATGACATCTATGTATACATTTTGTATACTAACATTCCATAATAAGGTACACTGCACGGATTTTATATCGATATTATACAGAATTTTACTGAGTATAGAAAGACAGTGTCCACTTATGCACACCTGGCTTTATATTGAGCAATAAATGTTCTATTTTATTTCTTGAATACGCCTGTAGGATGTTGATTATGATGGCAACAATATAGTGAAAACTTGATACAAATTAAAAGCAGTCGACTCTTACACGTATACTACATTAAATATTCAAGGCATTGAAGGCTTTTTGACTTACATAACTGTTATGGTTTTATTCATATTTGTAATGTAATGTGTCACTAAGAGGATGTTATATGATAAAAATAAAACTCGAAATCAATTCTTAGTCATCCATAATAATATGAGCTAAAATTACAAGTATTATTACAAAAAAATCTAAGAAAATCTAATAGTGCTATTTGTATATCCTAAAACAAAACGATCATTTAAAAATGAGATGCTTAAGTTTCACGATTATTTGCATTTGTTAAATCAAAATGGCGCCGGCATTTGACACATCTTGACAGTTGTCAAAATGTGAACAAGCTATGTCATTTTAATTAAGCTAGCAAATACTTGACGTAGTAAAATTAATAGTGAGTAACATTTAAAATTAAAATTACTTCGCATATATTATAGATTTTTGATTTTCCTGACGTTTTGAACACTGTAGCATTCGTGGTCGTGGTAAAAGTGTTTTATTATAATAAGTAATAATAGCAAAATAATAACAGTAAATCAGATACATTAATCAAGGAATTTAATTGGGTATGTTATTTTTTAAATTAGGTATGTATTTACTAGCGCAGAGCCATCTTTCTCCAAAGAAAAGTTTGTCGATAAGTAGGTCACACGCTCTACAGTCTTAAAATAAAACATTGTTTTTGAATTCCTTGTTGTACAATGTACGATCAGATTCATCCAGACATTTTCACAATACGATACATTAAAAAAGTAATAAATGTCAAATAATTTATATGATAGTGGTTTCGGTCGGTTGTGCACAGCGGGGGCTGATCAATGCCGCACCTAATGGCGCCAACATAGTTTATTATATTTGAATTTGTTATTCAACAGTTTGTTAGTGTTATTATTTTATGTAGGTGTTAATTGAATTGAGAATATTCATTAGTCGGTAATAAAACTTTCTGTGACGATTACTATAACGACACGAACTTTATCATCCGAATGAAGAATAATTCCCGTTAAATCTTTTACATAATATAATTATTCAATTTGTAGCCCACTTTTGGACATGTAACAAATTACATCAAACCTGTAATAAAATATATATATTATTTCGCCCACTGCAATGGCATTTTGTATATATTGCTATCCATTTAACGACACAGGTTGTGTGCGTTTACAGACACACATTTCACACACAATACACCCAGACCCGGAACCTGCAGATCTTACAAATATTTGTCCGTGCGGGAATCGAACCTGTGACCCGGAGCACAGCAGTCGACTGTATCAGCCACTGCACCAACCGTGTCGTGAAATGCTCGTGACTACACAGCTTTGCCAAAACCGTATCTCACCTATATACATTCTCGTGTTAAAAATGGCAATAGAGAATAGAGTTCAAACTTAGCCAAGACCGACTAAAGTTTGAGAGGGACTGTGTCTCTGAATACGAATTTAGAAGATGCGCTTGGCCACTACTTGGCTTATAGTGTTTTCGCCCGTCTTACGTTCATGTCTCTGAATCTCACCCTAATACTGTCGACACTTTTATTTTTTGTATTCTGTGGCGTAAAAATTTAGGTACAAAAATTTTAAATCAGAATTCAGCTTAATTGCATCCGCAAACGTAAATTTTATATGTAAAAATATGAAAACATCACACTGCCAAAAATATCTCCAGAATCTAAATTTGTATGCCAACTTTTACGACTTGTCTAACAGAACAGTCTGCTCTTTGGTTACTTTGACACACGATACTTCAAAACATGACATTTATGGTGGAGCATTAAACAAATTTCACTAAACTATAAAGGTCAGGTCTTGATATCACAAGCACCGCTCAATAGTTTCCTATGAAATTAACACGGCTTATCTTAATGATAGCGTTGATGAGTGGTTTATCTTCGAGGAAATGCGTGTATGTTTGCTTTTATTCCTTTAGATGAGCCGCGAGAGCAGGAACTGGTTGATTGTTTTATAAGATGGTGGGAAGTTCGTTAAGAATGATTAAACTAAGGTTGTAGTCTTAAAAGGAATAGAAAGATTGAGGATAATTGGATAGTGTAAGATTAGTCTGTGATCTGAAATGATGTTTCGTTCGATCATTGATTGATTTTGATATTCTTTTTTATATATTTACATTTTAACTTTTTGACGTCCTCCTCCATGAATTTTAATTATGCCAAATCTCACAAACACAAAGATTTTTCTACATGTATTAATATATGAAAATCTATATATGCAGTTGACGCGAATTGCATTAATTGAATCGAAATGGCTTACAGAAAATACGAATGTGAGTATATAGTGTAGAACATAACATATTGTTTTATGTTATACTTCATATAATACAGTAGGTATATATAAGTATGAGTATTTGTAGGAATCTATGCCCCCGACCAAGCTTTTTACTGTATCGTAGGTACCTACAGTTTACAGACATAAATATCACATGTACCAGCACCCAGACCCGAAACAACTATCTGTAGATCATAAATATTTGTTCTGTACGGTACTGTACCCACGACACGTAGCATAGAAAACCAATTGTTTAGCCACTGCACCGTCTGTGATGAATTTATGATGCAACAATTACATATGCATGGGTTGCACGTATATATACGGCACGTATGGATGCTGCACGGAGGTATATAAAAAGAAAGAAATAAACGCGAAATAATTTCCGTAAGCTATTTCGATACTGATTTATTATTGAAAGTTTGAGAACAAAGAAACTACGCTGTAGAAGTAAAAAATACACGATGGAAAACAAATTTATTACCGGAGCATTGACTGATAAGATTATAGGAGAAACGATAACAGACCGCGTAGATCTCAATCGCAAAGATAAGTGGCAATTGAGACTTGTGACCCACTTTTGGCTGTACTGCTTTTTATGAAGCAAATACACGCACAGAAATATGATTACAGTCGACTCGTTTTCATAGTAATGTTATGCAGTGTTGTAGTGGCTACGAAGTTTTCGGAATATTTTATTTTTATGCGGGTGCGTTTACAGACACAAATTCCACACACAACACACCCAGACCCGGAACAACTACCTGCAGATCATACAAATATTTGTTCCGTGCGCGAATCGAGTAATTTTTTAGTTGATCAATGACACCACAGACTTTAGCAGAGAAGGAAAATATCTAGAAGCAAATTGGATCACATTTTCTAAAATTGCTACACGTAGAGAGCAAGCAGCAGTTGAACACTCGTTCCTTCTCTGGATGAGAAGATACTTACCTTAGCTCTGCTGTGGGATAATTAAAGGTTGCTATTATTCTCTTTTCACGAGAATCCTCTGCATGGAGGAACCCGGTCTTTTAATAGGCTTAATGGGTCCAACACGTAGAGGGCCTTTAGAGAATTATAATCTAAAATTTAATGGGTCACCAACTGGGGTATCTCCATGGCTGCAATGTAGGTATACAGACACGACATGTCCCTGGTGGTATAGGACTAAGTATTATATGAAACGGAAGCTATAAGCGATGCGGTTTATTGTAATGGTTGTTGTATGGAATAAAAAGGGGAAAAAAGGGAAAACGGCGTCTGCCTTTTAACCTTTAAGTTAAAACATACACTACAGGTGACAGGGAGCAACACACCGACGCGAGCGGCTTGGGGTGTAGAGGTGCGACACTGGCTTCACCATCGCGCGTCTCGAAGACTGGGAGCGGGTTTATACATATATTTTTTATTAAAAGGGTTTATCTTTTAACTTTGCCCCCCAATAGGATTTCTCCTGTAACGTGGGTGCATTTACAGATACAAATTCCACACACAATATGCCCAGACTCGAAACAACTACGATACGATGAATATTTGTTACGTGCGGGAATTGAACCCGCGACCCGGTGAGCAGCAGCCGACTGTATCAGCCACTGCACCAACCGTGCCGTCTTAAGCCGATGTCTTGATTATTTAGTCTGTAGGCTGAGTCAATTATAGATAACTGACGGGTGAAAGGTTTTTTAGGCATATTTTTATACTTTGAGCTGAAGCTTATTACGTACAATATGTTTGAAATCTATTAAGATCAGCTTGTAACTGTTGGGTGTGCAAATGTTCCATACAATGTTTTATACCTTGATAACCAGCGTAGAGTAGAATGTAGGAATGTTCGAAACAGTATCTGATATCGGCAATAAATAATGTGAATAAGAGAGGGTCTACGATTAAACCTTGAGGCACTCCTGAGGGGACGGAGCTCCAACCAGATGCGTATCCTTGAAGTACGACGGCCTGGGTTCGGTTATCTATGTAATGTGTAAACCACCTATACAAGAGACCGTTTATTTCGGCAGACAGTAACTTCTCCAAAAGCACTCGATGGTCAATACGATCAAAGCTTTTACTTTAATCAATATATATGACGTCGACTTGGGCATTTATATTAAACACTAATTATATGACTTTCGATTCCCCAGTCATAAGTTGTCTATTTAGTATTTATAAGCAATTATTGACAGCTGTACAGATTCCACATTCCATTCCACAGCAATTTCCGACTCGGTAAAAGTCGCTACTGGTCAAAAGATCAATTAATTTGAAGACTTTTAATCTTATTTTACGTAGTTTCTGTCTTACCGAATATGAGTCAGGATGCAACATCTTTAATTCATAAAACATAAACACTAGTATAAAATTAAATCATGTTTTCCTTAACCCCTATTAACATAATATGACTCAACAAACCGGTAATTTGCTACTTTAGTAGATTTAATTTTCTCTTTCTCACATTTTAAAGTGACAACACACGGGAATCGTACGTGTAACGGTACCCGTTCAATGTTATCTTTATAATCTTGAATTTTGTTGTCCATATTGAGACATTACGGAAATTACGCTCCAAATTCGTTGCGGGCTACGAAGACGACGACCGATAAACAAATGGTATTGCAAGCTATGCTGATGAACACGTAAAAAATATTTGTCTTAAACGAAAAAGACTCGTTAATATTTGCGCTTGTTGTAGTTTTATTCGGGAACTACCCTCAAACCGAATAACAAACCTTCCAGTGTGGCCTCAGAAAGGCTATTTTCAACAACTGATACAAGCAGAGAAAAATGGTTTAACGCTAAAAGTTATGCGAATGTTATGTTTTTTTTATAAAGAAGTTAAGTCTGATTATTAAAATATTTATATTGACTTATTGCCTCTGACTTATTAAGATCAGCATATTCGTATTTGCTGAATAGTAGAATCTGTATTCGTATTTGTAAACGTAGTATTCATTTAGCGGTGCAATTAAGCAACCTGAGTTCATTCTTCAAACTTAAAACTTTTTTTAGCATTGATAAATAATCTTAGAGCTGGTTCGATTTGTGAAGCACTGAAACTCCACGATTACTCTTTTCTATCAGCTTGGATCGATATTGATATTAACAATAACACGCGCAATCAGTGGCTAAGTCTATTTAACAATTATTTATTTCATGAACAATGTAATCAAAAATATTGTAGGATACTATGATTTAAAAAGAGTGATTTAATCATGTAGTTTCTTGCTTGTTCTTTTCCATAAGGAAAGTACATCTTAGAACGCGGCAGCTAAAGTCTTATAAGTCTGATAAAATATTCATAAATGCCTGTAAATGGTTTTACATGAATCTTATAAAAAACTGCGATAATTTTTGGTAATTTAGATTTGGCCTATAAAGCTTCGCTGTAGCTTTGATTACTCGCTCACTTCGAAGCCTCGACATTATTATAGAAAGTGTTAAAATGTACATAAACAGGTACTACTCAATTTAGAGTGACGACATATGTTAAACGACGGGTGGTGACCGCAGGAGACCGTACCGAGTCCAACAATTTCGTGTTTATTGTTGTTTTATGTCAAATTATTGTCATTACATAGTTCGTATAGGTGTAAATTATCGTGAGAGGTGACACTTTGCTGTAAGTACATTGTAATGGAGATTATCTTTGTGAGGCAATTTTTTTGTTCGTTTTCTCGTATATGTATATGGGTGGACTCTAGATGGAGATTATTCGAGTTCCTGGAGCCTCTCTTCGGTGCCGAAGATCACCACTCCGGTAGGAGTCCAGCATGTCCCTTAGCCCTTTCCCGGGGCGAAGGAAGTACACGAAGTATTTCCACCGGATCAATAAAAAAAGCCCTCTTCATTCTACACACATGAATGAAGAGGGCTTTTTTTTATTGATCCGGTAAAAGGCGACTAAGGTTTGATATCGAAAGGTTGGACAGCAGCATACTCCCGTAGTAATAAAAACTGCGATCATCAATTCGCTTGGCAAACGTGGTCATTATGGCCGCTCTTTAGGAGGCCCATGACCAGCAGTGGACGTTTACGGGCTATGTGTGTAGTGTAACGTATTCACTTTCCAAGATTTGTGTTCTTTCAAATCCATATTCGTTCCGTGTGGTGCCGGATTAAGAATATAGCACCACTCCATATCCTCCCGTGGATGTCGTAAAAGGCGACTAAGGGAATCTAAGCCAGAGGGATGGGCAGCAGCGTCCCTTTTGTGAACCGGTAGCCATACTGCGCTCACCAACCCGCCTGCCAAGCGTGGTGAGTATTGGCAAGTACCCCCCGAACTGATGACACAGTTGTGAAATCTATGGGGGAGGCCTTTGTTCAACAGTGGACGTATAAATGGCCGATATGATGAAATCCATATTCGAAGTAAAGATTGTATTATACAAAAACTTTCAACTTCCCGCATTTGCCATAAACAATCCAAATCTCCGTTCAAACTTCACAGCAAATTCACGAACACACATCAAAGTTGAGTAGTTACAGCTCGATCATAACAATGTCTATTCAATTTGCAGTTTATCGTTCCCCTTCGCGTTTATACTGTCAGCCGCTTTGAAATGATCGCAGCCGCCTGTCAATGTAACCAACACAATACCTTATTGTCGCTTCCGTGTTCTGATCGTAAACAATGTAGCATGTACGTAATTTTATACTTGTTTCTGTAAAAAGGTATAACTGTATGGATTAGCTTCAACGTAAGTTTGCTATTTTGCGACTAGCAACACTTAGTTATGTATTTCCATTTTGAAAAGTATAGACAGTTCACTTATTACGTTTTAGTTTTCCTATTACTTTCATGCCAGAATAATAACATTTTGCTTGGACGGAAAGCAGTTTGGTGTCTTGTTTCCATCCAGCTGTCATTGGATTTATTACGTGTTGCGTTTTTATTATAAATGTTTGAAGTGAAAATTTCTTTTAGCGCGGTACGCATATTTTTAGATGAGATAAAATCTCTGGACTCGCGACACCGTTACGAGACGCATCTTTAGTGTGTGCATATATGCATGTACAGAGCAGACCGCGAACGCATCTAGATAAAAAAAGTTTTCACTTCTGTCGGCACTCCCGTAGTGCAACCCGTTTTTTTTTATGCTATACCCAGTGACGAGACGAGTTATTCGCCTAGTGATAAGATCATGCCTCCCCACGACAATTGTAATGCTACTTAGGACTAGTCCCGCGTGGCGCCACACTGCGCTCGTCACCTCGATTCATTATATTCGCAATATAATCTATTATTACGTATACTGACACATACGAAATCATTGATCACGCACAATCACGGACAATGAATCTTTAACCAAATCAATCAGATCTCCCTGAACTTCCTCGTCCTGACCCACATCTGCACAATGGCGGCTAACCAACCAATCCTTAAACGATGAACACGTTAATTTCCATGGACACGGCCGCACCGCAATTACTCAAACGCCAATACACAAATAAATCTTCGTCGGATATCAGGACACCTCTGTATTCAAGCATTGACATTGCAATTCCGCGTGGCTTGTCTTTCAACAAGAATTATTGCTCTGTGCTGCTATTGAAAATGAACACTTTATATTATGTGTCGCGATATATTGTATGATTGCCAATGAATGTGGATATGTGGCGTGTTAGAAAGTTTCTCAAATTAAATTATCTTTTTAATAACGGTTGCATTGCCAAATGCATTGATTAATTGTAATTCTTGTTCTGTATCTATTTAAAACGATTTACATTTGCGTCTACTATGAAAAAAATAGCGTGGATACACTTATTTTTGCCCCGACTATTACTAATTCAAATATTTACAATTATACGACTTGAAACTTTCTTGGTGAGGCAGAACAGTAAAACTTATTAGTATGAGATACAACATTGTTTAATATATCTCGATTAAAAAGGAACTAAAAAGTATAAAATCATTTCTCTGTAATGAAATATGAACTTGAAAATTATGTTTAAATGTAAAATAAAAGCGTGCAACTGCGCGTAAAATTATCGAGTTGCTACAAAATCAATAAATTAGCTTTCCGGTATAAATAAAAAAAATATTATTAATAATCATTTCGGCCGAATGAAGTCCACTGCTGGACACAGGCCTCCCCCAAAGATCACCACAACGACCGATATGGGTGTGTTGTGGGCTCATTGGGGGGTTTTGCCATAATCGCCACGCTTGGCAGACGGGTTGGCGATCGCAGTTGATTTGTTAATGTAATCGAAGGAAGCTGCTGCCCATCCTCCGGCTAATCCCATAGTCGACTTTTACGACACCCACGGGAGGAAATGGGGTGGTGGTATTCTGAACCGGCACCACACGGCTAACCGGCACCACACGGCTAATAATAATAACTTTGTTATTAATAATAACTTTCGTAAATTATCTAAAAAAGTAAAAGAAAAACTAATTATTCAATCTTCGGACCTACCAATTCATTAAAATTATTAGCTTAGTGAAACTAATAAATGTCCAAACAACGATCTATTAATACGATAATGTTTCCTAAACACGAAATATCGATTTAACCTACGAAAGATAATTCTTAGGATAATGAATATCGCGAAATCTATTAGATTGATTTGCGATTTCATTATGAAGATAGAGGACGTTAAAGATATTTTGTTAATTTTTTATGAAGTTCTGGTTACTTTATAATTATTGTGTTGATATGATTAGATAATTTATTATTGTCTTACTCTTCAGTTTAAAGATATGATGTTCTGTTTACTTGTTTACTGATACAATATATTAATTCATTCAAGATTTTCATTCTCGTACGCCATATATCATATAAAAATATATCTAAGAAGGTAAATATATACATATATTACAGTATATTATCATTGTTACCGTTGAAAATTCATAACATAATATGTCGTTTAAATTAAATTAAGTTAGAACTAAATATAGGTCGGGTTTTATTTATGTAAACTGGTTCTAACATAATTCCTTGTATTGTTTATCTGCAAGAATTTACTATTAACGATGAGAACACCAATTATACCTACTGTTTTAATCATTAAATATGTATATTCCTGTGTTACCTCTTGGTGTGCTAATCTATTCTAATGGCTTTAGTAAAGATTTGGAATATGGTATTGCCATACCTACAAATGTTAAAAATTTAAATACTGTTCTATTTCTAAACATGTTAAGCAACCTGCTTTTCTTGTTAGGTTCTAAATTGATATCAGATAGGTTAATAAAAGTTGTTTAGGCGAATTGAATATGATAAACTTTGTTTAATTGCCAACATTCATAAATTCAAAAAAGGAAGTAATCAACGTCTAAATAGTAAACATTTTAGTTTGACATGGTAATAGAGAACTAGCGGTTACTTTGATGGAGCTAGAGCTGTCCAGAATAATTTCAATCTATAGTAACAATTATAAATCGTTCGTAACTGCTTTATGAAATAAAAATATATTGGAATCGATTTAAGACACAATGGCAGTTTCATAAATATTGTTTTGTATACTCCTAAATTGTGTTTAAAATGATTGAAATTGATAGCAATATGACGTCAAACCGACCCAGCTTCCACGGCATACATTTTTGGAGAAATATTGTCTACTGACCAGTTTGTTAATATTTTTATGTTCGTTGCCTTCTTTTCTTTTATGACTTTTGTCAGAATTCGATCATAAGACAAAGGCTAGAGAGTTAGACCTCTTTCTTGTTTATGAAGCACGCGGTCATTCAGCGGTGTTACTAATATTTGTTAGAGCTGTTTATTATACTACAACTGTTTATTTTAGTAGTTAACGTTTATTTGTTAAGGAAGCCATGAATATTCATTTATGTTAATGCTTTGTTTGTTTAATTTGTTCTGTACTCGGTGGGCTATTACCTAGGTCACAACTTTAAGATATGAAGGTAAATATTGTCTTTTGTTTGGTATAACACGACTCGTAGGACAAAGTAAGCGACTGCATAATCATAATATTTAACTTTACGAGTTAACACTGCCGTTGGCTTGTGTGCTTAATGTTGATAAAGTTTAAGTTCTACTTACTCTGCAAGCTAAGTTGAAGGAGGAAAAAATAAACATGTGTAGTTTATATTTCTATTTATTTATTCGAAGGGTGATGCAAAAACAATCACATATTGCAGTCATAGCCCTCCATAATGGCGCAAAAACCATCGGCTGACATAAGAGCCGGGTTCTCGGAATCGAAGAGATCGGGTTCGGGGCAGACAAGAAAACTGAGACGTGCTCAGCAATTCTGCTTAGAACACCGTTTCCATTGCAACACGAGTTTCTACTTTACTAGTTCCCAGTAAAATTACAGAGGGCCTGCTGGAATTTTTCTTTCATATTGGGATGTAGATAGCAGCGGTATTTAAAATTCCTTTAACAAATTGTATTTCAATGCCAGACAATTTCTCGTTTCTGCGAAAGACATTATCAAATATCCTAAGACTATGTAAACTATGACTTCCTGAATGAGAATTAAAGAATTCCAAAATGAATAAAGTAGAGCTTAAGTAGAAGCCAGAAATGTTAGATGCTAGAAAGCTTCAGATGAAATTCACCGCTGAGCGAGATGCGGGTTAATAACGTTGATGATTGTTGTAATCTTAGAAGTTGATGAAGCAATTTGATTTAATCAGTGCAGACTTTCTAAGTTAGTGGTATCATATTACAGCTAACAACTTCGTTTGCATGGAATACGCAAATTAGAGTAGGTACTGATTTTACTGTCAGCTGGACGTCATTTAGGACCCGCAAATAATGTAATAACTTAATCGACATCAGAGGGTCAACTTTCGTAATTAATTTACACTAAGACTGAAAGTTCATCGAGCTGAGATTAAATTATGATTTGGCAAAAAATAGGTATTCTGCTCTTCTTAAACTTCAGTCTAATTTCAGTATGATCTCAATTCAGTCTTATTTCAATGTCAATTTTGACGTTTATTTCATGAAAATGTTAGTACCTGTGTCAATTCAAAATGTTAGCAGGATTCCGTTTTGGCTTCAATCAAGTTTCGACCCATTTTCGGTCTCATCACAATATAAGTTCACATTTGTCGTTGTTTGTTAGTTTAGGAGAATAATAATTTTTCACTACGAGAATAGCACTTGTGACATTTACGACACTGAGACTAGATCGAAATTATTATTTTTACATTTTTTATTACGAGAATTGGCCATTGGATTCTATGTCGAATGTATATTCGCAGATTAGATCGAAGACCCCGAGACCAAATTTACATTTACAAATAATAAGTATAAATCTTGCTACCAAGTGAGGTACCAAGTAGGTATATCACAATTGTTGCTTTTTACAGCATCGACAAATTCTAAAATCATAAAAGCAGTAAACAAGTTACATCAGGATGTCTTGCTCCAAACCAGTTTCTGTTCATTCATAAATAACCATTCTATTTTTTGTCGAAATTGGCTAAGATCTTCCGGCGACAGCCTTGAGACTGAACAATTCATATTTCAAAATGATTGTTGTGTGTTCTCGAAGAGTGAAATTGCGACAGGTTATAATTATGCAACATTATCGTGTAGCAGATCATAACATATACCTACAAAATTTAATTTCAGTTTCCAATTTGTTTTTGTCTACCATTGGAATTGCTGTTACGTTTTATGAATCTATTGATTTTACGACAATCAAAACAAAGACTATCTTTGCTTCACCCACTCTAAAAATGGTTTCAAGTAGACATCAAATTATATTTAATCGTCCTAATAAGATGGTCGGAGATAAACTAACACCAAACTGATTATCGAATAATGACAGCCACTAGCATGTACCTATTACTTTTTAAAGCCAATTATGTGATAGAGTTGGTAAACAACATGTCATGAAACCGGGTCTATTATATTGTACTGGACCATAAAACGAGCTCAAATACAATTTGAAATTGGTACTTGTACAGATAATAAACGGATTACAGAGTGCTAGCTGATTAACAACAGCGTTTTAATTTAGTTTGACAATTGGATTATTAAATGCTATTGAATATAATGAACCTTATTTCAGTTGATTGTTTTCGGTGCAAATGGTCGAATTATTCACTTTCGATGACTTCGTGAAATGTATCATGTACCAAGTGATCAATGAGGACATTATTTGTAATGCCCGGGCAGCATGAATAATGATGAATCGAATCGGACAGTATAAATTATAAGTAAGTTTTATTATTCTGAGGAATTTGGGCAAAGCACTGTAAAATTATATTAAGGTGCGGCTGGGGTGGACCTGGGCCACCACCGCGCTGCGAACATTAATACACACAAACTTCTTGGTCCATATTGGACTGACGTAAAATACTTATTATTTATACATATTGTCCGATTCGATTTGCCAATATACATATTGCCCGGGCATTATAAATAAGGTTAACTAATTAATTGGTCAACACATGCCACATTTTAAATTATTTATCAAACTATAGTACCAGTTATCCTAACCAATAACAAGAGTTATGTACGATATGGCAAATGTTGAACGCGGACGCACTACAAGAATTTATTTTAAAATAACAAGACCTTATCAATATTAAGATCCGAGCACTATACGACCATTAAAACAAGGAAGGAGCAAGATAAAACTGCAACAAATCGAATGTCAGGAACACACCATATTTGGCGCTTCCATCCATGGTAACGGCACCGTTATACACCCGCTAACTTCACTATAATGTTATGAAACATTACGTCACGCGAAATAAAGCTTTACTACAGCGTGATAAGATTAAAATTAAATATTTGTGAGATGTTGTAAGAATGTAGTTAAACGCGAAAGGCGACAAATTGGGAATGTTGGTGTGACGGCAAAGGAACCGGATAATGGCTGCGATTTGACTCAACTGAAGTATTTTTACATATTAATTGTTGTCAATATTTAGTAATATATCGACATATTTGGATATTCATTTAACAATCGGTAAGCTGAGAAACGGGTTGGTAAAAATATGGGAGCAATTTGTCGGAAAGCAGAAAGTTTCATAGGATTAAGTTCTCATTTATAAAACAAACAAGTCCGTGTTACTTGCATTACGTAATGCTACTTTTTATAATGAGTATTGCCATTATAAGGTACATTAAAACACAATTTAATATACAGACTCCAAAAATAAAATTTACGTATGCTTTCTTGACGTCGGTATAATCTGTGATGTCTTATTTTGATGTCTTCCTGTTCCAATACTCTGTCTACGTTCCAAACACAGAGTACATTTGTATGTTCCAAATGGTCTTTTTTACCTAGACTGAGTCTGACCTGCCAAAACCATATTATTATTTAAATAAAAAGTACATTCTGTCAGTACATTTCTCTTCTGCCTCGACATTTAGCTTCTTATATCATGTTTTTCATCTATGTTTACCTACGCAACATTTATATTAGCCAAATTACGTGACCTTGAAATGTTGCACTTTTGAACTACCAGTTTCTGTAGACCCCTGAACTCTTGCCTAAATACCGTATTGTGTTTAACATTTTTTAAGGTCGAGAGAGCAAGAAGTTGTATGATACAGTGATTTATAAGCATAGAACTCACGTCAGGCCACGCCGATGATGTCTCAGACAATCTACCGCAATTAAACATGACGTGATCTCTGCTTGGTAGTAATTAGTGGATATAAATAAATAACAATCTAAAGATGGTTATAGTGTGTTTTTAACGGCTATCGATTGTTGGTTTTCGTGAAATTATTGCAAAAAGTTACGAAAGTCATTTCTTATGCGGAAGAGCTATTGAGAATCACAATTAATAGATATCTTTACTTACTACGAAGGTCTTGCTGTAAACTTGAAACTTACCTGAAAAGATAGACAAGAGTAAATTAAGTACAATTCATTTAATATTATTTTGGTATTAAGTCTCCAATAAATAGGGTAAAGATAACATCCAGGCCAAGTAGGGTTTACCCAAAAACCGTAGCGTATAAATATATATAAGGTGTAACCTTACAGATTACTGGCTGGAGGCCTTTTGGCTTCGCCAGAAACGACCGGTTAAGCAATCACATTTCCAAGAAATGAATGCGAGAGCGCAATTAAAAAAAACCTTACATATTGTCTCCAGGCGTTTATATCATTTATATGAATATCAGTCGTATTAAAATTACCATTTTTTGGGAAAATTACATAATCATTTCTACATATCAATTGAATTGTCTTTGTTTGTAACATGTATTTTTACAAAGCTGGTAAATTAATTTAGGCTTAGTTATGTTTTGCCACTACAGTACATAACTAACCAATCGTTGATAATGATCCGAATAAAAAAAAGGCAATTGGGTGAAATTATATTTATTTATTTATTAACAACTGCTTACGGTACTAACAGTTGCATATCGCGTACATTAAGCCAAGTTATAATGCTACACGTAAATACATAATTTTTATATTCAATAATTTTGGAAATTAAGACAGTAACTAATCAATTGGTTAATGCTGTTGCTGAAAATAGCAACTTCTGCTGAGCAATCAGAGCGTTTAGTAATGAAACAGCATGACTCGTGAGAGCATACTTGACGACACGGTTGGTGCAGTGGCTGATACAGTCGACTGCTGCGCTCCGGGTTGCGGGTTCGATTCCCGCACGGAACAAATAATGGTATGATCTACAGATAGTTGTTCCGGGTCTGGGTGTATTGTATGTGGAATTTGTATCTGTATATATTATATATATAATATTATTTATTTATTATATTATATATATAATATTATTTATTTATTATATATATATATATTGTATATGTATTGTGTGTGGAGAAATACTAGTGTGGGGCAACGTTTATAAAAAAATATATAAGTAATGCCTCGAGGTATACAGTGAGTGCAAACCGATGCGATGTATTGCCGTGTGGTGCCGGCTACGATTGCTGTGTGGTGCCGGCTACGAATATCACCAAGCCATCTCATCCCGTGGGTGTCGTAAAAGGCGACTAAGGGATTAGCCGGAGGATGGGCAGCAGCGTCCTTAGAATACATTAGCAGCTCAACTGCGATCGCCAACCCGCCTGCCAAGCGTGGCGATTATGGCAAAACCCCCCAATGAGCACACAACATACCGATGTCGGTCATTGTGGTGATCTTTCATTGAACAGAATGCTTGAACATTATTCATTAATCATTTTAGAAATAAACATGACGACGTACATACGACATATTCAGCTTCGGCATATTCGGCTTAGACTGGCCCCCCGCCACAACCGGTTTCCCGTGTAGCAATGGACTCCCCAGCCAGCTCCCCAGCTTTGAGGGAGGCTTGTGTCCAGCAGTGGACTTGTTCGGCCGAAATTATTATAGAGCGAGTGTGGCGCCACGCAGGATTAGTCCTGAGTAGCATTACAATTGTTATGGGCAGCCGTGATGCTTACCAACCGAATGACTTGCTCGTATCATGCCGACTTAGCATTAAGTCGTTTTATTATTCAATTGCTTTATTTATGACGTTTGAGCTTCGGGTTTAGGCAAATTGGCGCTGTAAACCGGGGCCTTGGTTATGTTTTACTTTAGTTACGTTAATGCTCGAATTTTTATGTCGTGCGTTTGGCGGATATCGTAATAATGTCGGAATTTATCGTATGCTTAGTAGTTTATTAGAATTTTCATGTAGCTGCTTTGTTGTTCCAAAAATAAAAGAATTCACGGTATGAACAAATGAACTTACAACACCTGCTAAAATAATCTCTTCTCTATCTGTCTCTCTCTGTCTTGAAATAATCAAAGTAGCCCTTGATTTTGATTTTTCATACTTGTCTAGGTTTTCTCCTGAGCTCTAGTATGATCATACCAGCTTTTGGAGCCACCATTAGGGGCCAAAGAAGAGCGTCCCGGTGGATTGACCGGCAGGATTTCAGCATGCCCCTTCGGCCTTCCCCGGAGTGGAAGAAGTTCATGATGAATTCAATGAGACCAATAAAAACAACAACAAAAAACGTCTTATCCTGAGTCCACGACACAGGAGAAGAACAGTTCAGAAACATGCACAAACACCCAGACCCGAAACAGCTATTTGTAGATCATACAAATAGGAGATATATTCCGTGCGGGATTGAGCCTGCGTCACGTGACGCAGGAAGCCATATTCGATGTTACCTATACACTGTAAACACTCAGCATTTTAGACTATCTTAAAAAAAAGCTATTTATTCCATAATACCTAATTCGTGCGCGGATAACGACCGTGAACAAGCCAGTCAGTTATTACTAATTCGTAATGGCGGAGAGTTGGAACATAAATAAAATTATTAATAACTAAACTCATAAAATTATCAAGGTCTTTTAACCCAGGTGAGCTTAAAATATGATGTACATATTATTTTGATTGTAATATCTATGATAAAACATTGGTACATTTATTTAGGCTATCAAAGCAGGGTAGATTGAAGGACCCACGAGGACGCGCCACCGTGTGCGCAACATAGCACAGCGCACAGTGAGGCTTCGGGGGGATCCTTTACAATATTTCGCTTTACAGTCATCCTCTCCGCGATGTGCCTATAGGCTTGGCACCAGTGAGCGGTGTGATCACACGAGGTCCTGGAGTACCGAAGATGACCAGCCCAGTGGTTTTAGGAGTCCGTCATGCACTTCGCCCTTCGCCTTCGCCGTGGAGGAAGTTCATGAAGAAGTTACAGTGGGACAAATAAAAAAATAAGAAAGAGTAGATTGAAGAGTATAATGTCGTAAGAGGCACGCTCATTCGCCTTGGCTAGGATGAAGACGATGAGGATTTACCATTTCAGCCAAAAGATGTCCACTGCTGAACAAATCCCCATAGATTTCCAGAACTGTGTGGTCATGTCGGCGGGAATTGCCGGTACTCACTACGCTTGGCAGGCTGGTTGGTGAGAGCAGAATACTCACTCTGAACACAGCAGTCGCTGTTCCATAGAATGGACGCTGCTATCGAGCTGTTTTACGATATCTTCCACGAAGATGAAGCCTCCGGAGGAATATGCAGCCGGCCAGCTCGCACAGAGACGGTGCCAGTCAGATCAAGTGACGGGCCTTGGTAGGGGTGTGGCCCAATGCCTACCCAGCGAACACTGCACCCCAGCTATAGGTAAAAAATGCCATGGGGTTTTAATTGGCAAGAGTCCGGCCGTACGCCACCGCTCTTCCTAAGACGAGGTGACCCCACGTTAAAAAAAGGTGGAGATGGAGTGGTGCAATATTCGAGCTGTCCCCAGTCTAAAGACGAAGTGGTACCCACTCAAAGTTTATCTGTACCGTTGATGTTTAACTTTTGATGTAAATGCGGAATTTCTTCGAGACTTCTTACACTATTGTATTCTTTGATATAGTAATTATATGAATCCGTATGCCGCGTGGTGGCGGCTACGAATAGGATCACCCCATCTCATCCCTTGAGTGGCGTAAAAGGCAACTACGGGATTAGCCGGAGGATAGGCAGCAGCATCCTTCGAGTACATTACAACTCAACTCCGATCGCCAACCCGTCTGACAAGTGTGGCGATTAAAGCGAAACCCTCCAATGAGCAGACAACACACCCACACCGGTAATTGTGTAACCTTTGGGGAGGCTTGTGTCCTGCAGTGGACTTTATTCGGCTGAAATGATGATGATGATGATGATGATGATGATGGTGAATCCGTACATAATCCAGTCCAATTAGGAACAGGTGATATTTCCGTTTACAAATAATGTGGAACAAGGTTTATTATCAGCTTAAATATATTTAGAAACAGATTTTTTAATCGAGATGTGAGTGTAATAGAATTTACCCGTATAGAATTGCTCTTAAACTAATGTTAAGGATAAAACATAACACATATTCACGTATTTGTATAACAAATTCACTAATTAGACTCCATTGAATGCATCGACCAAAACCAGACATTAGAAAAGGTACATATTTAAGTCAGTTCTCGTTTTCATAATACTCCATACTATAAGTAATGTTCCTTTAAAAATACCTATGGCCTCTTTCGTAAAACTATGGCTAAGCAATCAATTCAAAATAAGCAAATAAAACAGTAGAACTAAAATCCCAAGCCCTTATCTCTATGCCGTATTTAGCTAAATCCCCTTGGTAAGCCAACGCGTAGGTAATTAGAAGGAAATATTTGCAGCCGGGGCTCGAACAGGCTATCTGCCGGCATCGCGGCGTCGGCCCGCACCGCAATTGTGTTCATCAAAAGGCTGCAAAGGTTTTTTAAGTTCGAATGCTGAGAATGACGACAATGAGATTTGGGAGTAGCCAAAAAAAGTTTTGTATCATAAGATTGTTAAGGGTACATCTACTTTTACATTTAATTTTGGCACTAAAAAAGGAAACAGCGGTTGATTCATGGGGTCCTAATGCACGTCTACAACCTTTACAAGTTCCCAATTAGTGTCATTTTTAGATAAAGATATCAGGTATAAGCTGCCTTAGTTTTAGTTTGGCCGACAGTGGCTTAATCAAGATAATATATATGATACTGTGTTTACGGTAATGCTATGCAAGATATTTTATTATTTAAAACAATAACACAATCTCTAATATAACCTATTCGTCAGATTCTGTGAGGCAGTCAATAGAAAATAGAAAAATCACCGAAAATACGTATAATAATATGTATAAACAATACAATATTAACTTGCGCGTGAACACAAAACGAATAAGTGTTTATTTATTTCATAGGATAATATTAATCTCATCAATCTTAGATTATGGCTTCTGTAGAGTATCTTCCACAATTTAGTTATGGCTTCTGTAGAGTATCTTCCACAATTTCACCAATGTCATGTATAGAGGCAAAGTTGTTTCGTGTTAAACAATCTTTAATTATTCATAAAATATTTCACCGTAAAGATATGTCGGCAACGTAGCCATACTTCTTTCTTCTTCTTCTCTTAAATTATGGCTTCCGTAGAGTATCTTCCTCAATTTCGCCAATGTCAAGTATAAGGCAACGTTGTACGGTGTTTAGATTATTTAAGTTTTACATGTTCAATAAAATATTTCACAAAAATGAAAAAAACGTTTTTTTCGTAGTATGGTTCTCCGGATTATTAAAATTGTCATTTTGATTTTCAAATGACATTTGTTTTCAAATGTAATACAAGCCTTTTAAGCCATTCGATGGCGGCGGCGTAGAGCATCTCAACAAATATAAAAATAAAGCCTTTATTTACGGCCGAATTTGATAAGCTAAAGATAAGATAATTTGATAAGATAAGCAAACTCTTTAGATTTAAGAATTTTAACTCCATCCATTTCTGTGTTAAGATCACATTTAACACAAAAAACAAACCAATCCTTATTGCCAAATCCAAAGATTTTGGATTACATTGATTATTATTTCGGCCGTTAAATGAATAAAGGTTTGCACAACGAGCGATTAGAGGTAAGTATGTAATCGCTCGCATCTAACAACTCTCAACGACCTTCACCGAGTCGTGTGTCCATCTCTTTGAAGGTCGTCCTTTATTTAGCAGTTGATGTTCTTCGATGATATGATGTTAATGAGGATGATGATAGACTTGCCTTCCATACAGGAGGGTCTGAGTTCGATTCCGGCCCGCACCTCTGACTTGTCGGATTCATGTGCAGAATATGATTATCACCTACGTTAACGGTGAAGGAAATGCACCGCAGGAAAGACAAAACAACAGTTTACAAATGCGTGAGTAGTCCGCCAACCCGCACTAGGCCAGCGTGGTGGACTAAGGCCGGACCTTTTTCATCGTGAGAAGAGGCCCGTGCCCAGCAGTGGGACAGTAATGGGCTGATTGTTAATGATGAAAAAACGGAAGATGTAAACACAACCAGTGCATTAGCCCGTAAACGTCCAATGCTGAATATGGGCCTCCCAATGGTCACTATAATGAGCACTACAGGGGACATTGCCATAATCACCACGCTTGGCAGGCGGATTAGTGATCGCTGTATGTTGTTGGCACACTGGAGGATGCTGCTGCCCATCGTCTTAATCTTGAACACGGACGTGTAATGTAGATAAAAGAATTTTGGATCTGGAGGTCACTTTTAATAAGAATATTTAAAAAAAACTGTAGCGTGTAACATACTAAATAGAAGGGATTGTTATGACGGTATCAAAGAAAAATATCAAAAAATAGTTCTTTACTTATAGATTACTGGAAAACCCATAAGAAGTCTATGGTCTGAAAAGAACATGTTTATATCTTTTAATATTTAACATTTGCAGTTGGAATGTATGGGAGAACATGTATTTTGTTAAGTTTGTTCTTGGAATGAATTATTGGTAAAAAGCCAGAAATCATCATTTTCATCATCATCATTTCGGCCGAATGAAGTCCACTACTGGACACAGACCTCCGGCAAAGATCACCACAACGATCGATATGGGCGCGTTGTGTGCTCATTGGGAGGTTTTGCTATAATCGCCACGCTTGGCAGACGGGTTGGCGATCACAGTTGAGTTGTTAATGTACGCGAAGGACGCTGCTGCCCATCCTCCGGCTAATCCCTTAGTCGACTTATACGACACCCTTAGGATGAGATCCACCCCGGTGGTATTCTGAGCCGGTACCACGGCATAGAATTCAATAATAGACAATATATTCAGCAATTTCCCTCTACGATCTGGTACCGTACAAACTTTTTAGGTACCAAAAAAATTTGGTAGATAACATATTCATCCTACGAAACCCACGTGAGTTCAACTCGCACTTTTCCGGTATTTTTGTTGTAAAGATACACTTCTCTAAATTTGGCATCCGATTTTCCTATCACTATCACCTACTGATATAAATTACTTACAAATGAAGAAACGGTATTAGAAAGTAATAATAGATACTGCTAAACATCCGTGTTTGGTATTGTTATACAATGTTTCCTGCATTTTAGAATTGTTAATCGAAATAAAATTAGATTTGTGATATACCACCGCTACATAGATAACATCTGCAAAGTCAATTAAAGTCTGAAAAGAATTTATTTAGAAAAAAAAACGAGTATGTATCAAACCGGATCTTCCTCCACGCTTTCTACAATAACAACAGAAATTGGATTTAGAATAATATTTATTCTTTTACAACAACAAAAAAACATCGAATGTTCTTCTGTTTTTATATAAATTCATGCGTAATTAAATTTGTAAGTAAACCTCATGTTACGGATAGGTCTGCCAGATCCGAAAACAGAAATATTAAAACAACATTTTAAAAAAACATTGGCGTTGTTTTTCCTTGACAAATAAATGAATCTAAATGTTATTTTTTATTTTACAAATCGTCTCATAGTATCATCATCATATAAGCCCAAGGAAAACCACTACTGGGCAAAGGCCACCCCCGTAAACGACCGATTACATGCCGTTTGGAGATCAATATTAAGCTCGTACCTTTTAATTTTTTTATTGGTGTTCAGTGTAAATTCTACATGAAACTTCCTTCACCCCGGGGAAAAGCAAAGGGGTATGCCGCCGGACTCCTACCAGCTAAAACCACTGGGGAGGTCATCTTCGGCACCGAAGGGGGGCTCCAGGTCCTCGTAAGATCACACTAGAGATTAAGCTCGTACCTACTTAATGAATCCCCTAAATGAACTGAATTATTCCATTTCCAAATGTATTTTGCATTTGTTTTTACTGATTTCACCAATTTGAATCTTTTAGGAGTATTAAGAAAATACTTTATTTATAAATATTTTACTAAATTGTGCATAAACCGGTTTACGATAAGCTATTAATCAATAATCAAACGATGAGAGGTTTTGTATTTTTTCGGGATTCTGAACATACGAGTAATATTAATCTGGCAACCTAGATACCTAGATAGATACACATTACTATGGAGATTACAGGTCATTTGGATTATGGCACCGAAAGCTTCGTTACTTCGAATAATTACAGGAAAAACGCAATTTAAATCGAAGTACTGACACAACGTGTAGCAATAAATATCTTCCGCCAGACCTCAGTTCGGAATGTGGAGACAATAATAATAGATGCCATTTGGGCCTACACCGACAGGAATGTGCTACCTACGCCGTCGACTGTGATCCAATACTTTGAACACAAAACATCAAGTTGTTTCATTATCCTCGCCGCTATTTCTGTGATACCGTTGACAAATATATTGACAGCAGCCCAGCTGTGAGACTAATTTATATCGTTCCAGACTGCTTAATATCCTAAGTGTATCATGCGGTATCTTAAAGTTATTGAATGTATGGGCAAAGTGCAGCGGAAAGTTCGTAAGACCAACACATTTACGTTCTAGTTACTGAAGAAAACTTAGAGGTTTATCTAGCAAGTATTCCGATAAAATATGATTGTATATAATAAGAAGAACAAAACTAAAATAAAATTGTGCGGTCGGAGGACCCCCGTCAGGAACGATGTTCCTTACTTGCAATAATGACAATGCTTGCTAATAGAATCTCGATAATCGCACGCACTTACTTTTTTTTTGTTGAGCTTCTTTCATATACTTCTGGGAAGTGTGGTATTTTTACCGGACGTTTCTGGCGAAGCCATAAGAGGCCTCCAGTCAGACTGAAAATTTATATTAAAAACTAAGCAACTTGCGCTAAGGGCGCCCCCTGCGGGACACGAACCTCGGCTTAGAGCGTTACTGGGGATAACAAGCTATTGTTTTGGGAACAGCTGGATCGGTATTAATTAAAATGTATTAGGTGACATTTAAAACTACAGGCTCGGCACGGGCCAGCGCGAGCAAGAGACGGGGGGGAGAAGTACTAACTTGAACGGGAAGGTGACGTGGCTACAGGCCTCCGCGACGTCGGTGAGTCGGGCATCCTCGGCGGCGAGGGCGGTAAAACGGTCGGGATCGCACGCACATACAACCGTATCTATATATGTATACAAAGATAAACAGAGGGAAAGGTCAACTGGAATAACGCTTTTCCCTTACGTGACGATTTCTGTCCGTTCACACTAAACCACGTAAAAGAACTTCGTTCTAAAAATACTTAAGTTAGTACCTATTAAGTTTTTTGTCACTTGATCTTCGAATCGCTTTTGAAATACGGTTCATACAACACTAGTGTTCAGAGAAACATGTCATTCGACTGCTGGTGGGTCACGCCTGCCTACAACAATTGAAATGCTACCCAGAACTAGTCCTTGGCGCCACACTTGGTTGGTTCGTCGGCACGGTTGGTGCAGTGGCCGATACAGTCGGCTGCTGCGCACCGGGTCGTGGGTTCGATTCCCGCACGGAACAAATATTTGTACGATCTGCAGGTAGTTGTTCCGGGTCTGGGTGTATTCTGTGTGGAATTTGTGTTTGTAAACGCACCCCCGACACAGGAGAAATCCTAGTGTGGGGCAACGTTTGTTAAAATAAATAAATAAAATAAACACTACTCTTGTCACCTCGAGATTTCAGTTATTTAGTCTCTAGTAATTTCACTAGTTACAGTCCCTTCAAACCCACTACCCAGACTGTCTAAAGAGGTTTAAACGCTCCTATTTGGCTGCAGAATAATAGGCACTGCGGTGGTACCTACTTAGCAGAATACGTTACTCTATCTATATTAAAAGAAATAAATATTTTTCTTACACTTTGCTGGAGTTGTTACCGAGTTTCCTTTTTTAGCCGTGTCATCTCCAAATCTCTTTTAAAATAAGTTATTGTTATGCTTCTGTGTCCTGGAATTGTTGAGTTATGATATGAAAGTGAATAATTTTAAAATGGTCTACGCAGTCAATTGTTTCTAAACAGGAAGCTTTACTTATTGGCCGTGGCAATAATTTGATCTGCGCAGGATGTGAATGTGAGGTTTATATGAAATAATGATAACATTACACTGTGGTAATATGTCATGTCATCACATGTCTGTTTACTGATGTGTGGTAGGAACCTGAACTAACCATATTGTTTGGTTAGCTGGGTTGACATAAGGACATATACACATATATACGTCGACGTTGTCTTTTTGAGATATTGTACTTATCTGTATACATATTTATGAATAGAAAGATAAAAATAATAGAAGGTACACACGGCTACACATCAAGCTATACATTTCTAGTTTAAGCTGATCTCTCATCGTCAGGAAACTCTATACAATGCGAGATCAGCTTATATTGGAAATGTATAGCTTGATATGTAGCCATGCGTACATACATATTATTAAATAATGGCTTGTTAACTTGTCCCGAGCGTTAATTAAAATAATATTATACTTGCTTACAACGATTTCAGATGATGGAATCCAGGTTTACTTACGACATACATACATAATCAAGGCATTAATGTCCCACTGCTGGGCACGGGCGTTTCCTCATGATGCGAAAGGTTAGGCTGTAGTCCACCACGCTGGCCTAGTATGGGTTGGCGGATTACACACCATTGAGAACATTTTGGAGCCCTCTCAGGTGTGCAGGTTTCCTCACGAAGTTTTCGTTCACCTTTAACGCAAGTGATAATCAAATTCTGATCCGCACTTGATCAAATTCTGATGATTCTTTCCACTCGACGTTTACCTGACGTTAAAGTCAGCGGTGTCTTAGGTTAACTAAGAAAGTACATATGACATTGAAAAAGTCACATTCGTACATATTATTTTACATTTGACATGGGGACGAGACGAGCAACTCATAAGCATTATGGCTGCCCGTATCAATTGTCCCTGGACTAGTCCTGCGAGCCATCACACTGCACTCGTTACCTCGAGACGTAAAATTATTTGGTCTCTTATGCCCCGTAACTTCACTAGCTACAGTAACCCCTTCATACCTGAACACAGTAATGTCTTAAGTTTAGACAAAACTGCTTGGTGGCAAAACATCCCACGCTGCGGTATCCATCGCAACACATCGCAGTTGCACTCGTGCTATAAGAGACCTGCCGTCAGTACATATATGAAACATAACGTGGTACTAGAAGCGAGTCGGCAAACCTTCGGTCCACCACGACATTAAATTCAAAGTAATTATTCCATAGTTCGATCACTGAACTGAGAATACAGAAATAGTAAACACCCACACACACAACAACCCAGAGACCAAATAATCAAGTGAACTAAATTGTGTCCAACCTGACGAAACACTGAGCTTTAAAATCACGGCCTCGTTTACTGAAGTTAGTCCAATTTTAAATGCTGTAAACAAAGCCGATCTGCTTGCCGCAACCTTTAACAGTGAAGCGGCTAGTTACCCGAGGTGATTCGTAAGCAATATAAGCATCAACTATCGTTCCACACTCCACCGTATTGGTCCAAAATCACTTTGAAACGCGCATTTATGTTCAGGTATCGTAAAAAACACGGACTATTTTATTGTAGGGGCCAAAATGTTTTAGTGGGACTCGTAAAATAAAAACGCTGTAAAATTCACGCATTGTGTCGGCGTCCATGTTATATTTACGACTCCCGCACATACCATCCCTGAAATGATCTATTTCGAAATGACATTTGCTTACATTTTTTATCCAACGTGTGTGGAATCTTTGACCGTGTTAAAATTTGCCAACTGATGCAGCAATGTAAAGCTAATAAAACAATATCAAAATTCACGATTGAGATTCCAAAAACCTTAGCCGACTATGCGATTTATTATAGTTTACGATCAATCCATTTGAATATAATACGCAACGGACATCTTTCGGCTGAGATTACGATGATTATCTGAAAACAGCACAGTGAAAATCTGGATGGCAGTACTAAGTTGAACTGTCCCGACAAGACCTTTCACGAGCCTTACATCTATATCTGCTTCGCTTAGCTCAACCATCTACAAGGAACCGAACAACCCGACACAATGCCAAATAAGTACTGTGTACTGTAGAATATCAATAACATTCCAGTACCGAGTACAATTATTTTCTCATTTTTCGTTAGTTAGACACCGTCACAGTCTGGTTGCAACAATAACGTGGCGTGTTATTAAATAAAAAGGCGCCAATTATAAGGCTCCAGCGACTCAATTATACTCGGCTATCGGCTCGCTATTGAGGCCGAGCACGCGTGCTGTGTTGCCAGAATATAACACAAATGAAGACGGAGAAATAATATTTTTTTTGGACAGGAATCAATATGTAAATATTTATATACAGGTGTAGGTGACAACTTATCGAAAGAGGTTACACTTAGGCCTATAATAACATAGGAAAGCCATTTATCTCGGAACTAATAGGTTACAGTTTTTGAACATGCAATGTATCATAAACAACACGATCAAAACACTACGTGATTATTGTTCTGTGATATTATTATGCTACTGCGTGCGATGACCTCATCCACGAACTGTACCGAAACAACAGCCGTCTAGTATTTATTTACATTGACATACATAGGTACACCTACACTTGTAACAATTATTGCTGTACCAACAAAGGTCCCTCATTCAGCTATGTGCTACAAAACAGCAATGTCTTTACAGCGCTGGATTTCAATGAGATACCCAATAAGTGTGATGCTCTGTCGAGTGCTTCATGAAGCGACTAAACAAGTAATAAAGAGTTTGGTACAACTACATAGTAATATTATGTGATCTACAATCTGCCTCGTAAGCATGGCGATTATGCCAAAAGAACCACGATTGGCTCATTCAATAGTCTTTTTTTCCCTGTTAGTACGTACGATGAATCTCCACTAACTTAATAACTCTTCTAAGATAGCAAGAAGGAAAAATAGATTACCGACTTATAGTGCGCTATAAAAAATGATAGATTCATGGCAACATCGGCGTGGCATGATTGATAAGGCGAGACATGTCGCTCTATGGCGACGGTCGGTCGTCGCCGCGTCTATCGCTAACTAGGTAAAAGTGAAGTACATTGCTTGTCCACTTAATCACTTGTAAAGGCCAGCAGGGGCCACTAATTTATTGGAACACAAACACCGTAAACATATTGCAGTCGATTTAGGAATTATAAATGCTTAAGATTTTTTAAATTTGATGCGGGTACTGTTTTCGTTCAATTATTGTGATGTCTATTGTCTAGGAATTTGAAATGCCTGAATGAGTTTTGAATACTAATATGAGGCAGCTACGATAACTTCCTTATAGAACAAAACACGAACAAGATTCTAACTACATGAAAATTTTGTTAATAAAATTCATAAAACCATAACAATAGATAATCGGTAGCTTCATATTTCACAACTAATTTGAACTAGACATAAACAAGGAACTTTACGAGTAACCAACCATAGACACTGAATTACAATGAACAAGAAACTTCCATCAACTCTAACCGAACTTTGTAACAACGAAATTTATGATAACATAAATATGGCAACCTCAAAACAACAGTTTAGAGAATTCATCAATTTTAATGAGCATTTGGATTGGTTTAGATCAAATATATAGGTTTGTTCCGTGCGCTGGCGCCGACGCGACGCCGAGTGGGATGAACTACCTGCGCGCGCGACGAATAACTTAACATATTATGTGAACTGTAATTCCTCGCTTAGTTCTTGGTCTTGCAGAATTTGTTAGGAAACTATAATTATTTACTAAACAATAAGGGAAGTAGTGGAGTGGCTGATGCAGTCGGCTGCTGCGCAACCTACGACCGGGTTCGATTCCCGCACGGAACAAATATTTGTATGATCTGCAGGTAGTTGTTCCGGGTCTGGGTGTATTGTGTGTGGAATTTGTGTCTGTAAACGCACCCACGACACAGGAGAAATCATAGTGTGGGGCAAGGTTTTAAAAAAAAATCCTAGCTTATTTGCCCGTTCGTATGGAGTAGCAACCTATGTCACTTACTTACCCACTCGTATACAGTAGAAACGTTGCAAAGTAAGTAATGTAGAGCTTAGTAGTCAGAAAGAAAGAAAGAAACATTTATTCCAGTCTCGCACAAGTATAAAAATAGTAAAATACTAACAAAAAATAAGGAAACATGGCATAAGTCGATATATGGGTACAGCTTCCGGATATACATTTCACATGCACAAACACCCAGACCCGACTATCTAGATGTAGATCATACAAATATTTGTTCCGTGTGAGGATAGAACCCGCAACACTTTGCGCAGAAAGCCAATCGCTTAGCCACTGTGCCAACCGTGCCGTCAATTGATTTAAGGGTAAATCCACTAAACTATTTACGAATGCGTTTCGTTTTAATTAAATATTTTTTACGAATGTCATCACGGTATTTGGCGAATACGAATATTCGTATGAGTTGTGTTTTTGTTTTTTTTTTTTGTTGGGCTTCTCGCATACATTTCTAGGAAATCTGATTGCTTAACCGGTCAGCAGGTGCTAATTATCTAGTTCTCGATGGTCTGATTGATAAACGTTTGTACTTGAAACAATATTACAGCAATTATATAATTGCAAAATGGTTACAACAGTTGTAGGTTCTTGCAAATTGCTTATGTTAAACAAAATTATAATATTGATCATAAAAAAACGGAGTTGGTCCATTTTACAAGAAAATAAATGATGTGACGTAATATTGTAATTAATTTAGAAAATTAACATAGGTGCATTTCAAGCATGTCAAGATAAATATTTACATTATAATGCAGTGAAAATTCCTCATGAACTTCCTTCGCCCTGGGGAAGGGTGAAGGGGCATGCCGGACTCCTACCGGTTAAAACCGCTGGAGCGGTCATATTCGGCACCGAAGGGTGGCTCCAGGTCCTCGTAAGATCACACTAGAGCACGTTATAATATCCCATAAAATTGTGAACTTTACTTCAAGGGATTTTTATTTCAAGATACAACAAGTTATAGGGATCGCGTTTATTAAAAAACAGTTTATATTTTCCATATTTATTGAGTAAATTTTTATAAGTCACACAACTCGAGGACTAAATATAGAAAATAAATCACGATTTATTGCAGTGGCGCGTGTTCTTTTTTCAAAATGGTCAAAAAGATAAACATGAACTTATACTGTGATGAGATCAAAAATGAATCGTAAGTTGACCGAAGCGTAAGTTGAATTGACACCGGTAATATTTTTTTTTTATTAAATAAACGTCGAAATTGACAATTAGAGGACTAGATTGAGATCATACCGAAATCAGACTGAATAGGAGCAGAATACAATTTTTTTGTTAATTCGTAATTTAATCTCAGTTCGGTCAACATTCAGTCATAGTGTAAATTAATTACGCTAATTTTATGAATTACTAGCTTTTGCCCGGGGATTCGCACGTGTGGAACTTGGAAATCTACATCATGGATATTGTTCGTACAAAAATACAAAAATGGGGGTTGGGGGTAGGAGGGTTTAAATACTTTACGACCTATTCTCATACCTACCAAATAAATAAATAAAACATAAATATAGGTCGAGCTGTTTCGGAGGAGTGTGACCACAAACACCTTTTTTTTCTTTTTTTTTTGTTGGGCTTCTCGCATACATTTCTGGGAAATGTGGTTGCTTAACCAGTCATTACCACAAACACCGTGACACGAGATATTTATATGAGAGTTGAGAATGAATAAGAGTAATCTGTTGAAGCTTGTTCCTAGAATTATAAGTGACCAGGTAGTTGTTACGGTAAACCATGCATAACATTCGGAGTCTACTTATAAATTATCGAATCGTATCGTGATTGAGGCAGAGGTCAGCCTTATGTCAGCTTTATGATAATAATATATACTTAACGTTAATTTCTGGTTTCTTTGGATTGTCGTCACTTATCAAGAAAGCGCCATGAGTCGTTACATCACGTATTATATCTTAGTAGGTTACACCCTGGTAACCAACCAAGATATTTTTTATTTTTCATGTTAAAGTCACATCGTGACACCTCTCAATATCACCGCTAAACATAAATAAGTGAAGTTAAACAAATAAAAGACACATTTTAAGTTGCGTTCGTTTTATTGCCAGTAAAAATAATACCGCGCTATCTACGCGTTCAGAATTTTAGGCACGTCGGCCGTTTACACCAGCCTGTTTATTTTAAATAAGGTTTTCGTTAAGTAAAAGCAAACCCAGGGGATTCAGTACCCCACTGAACTGAATGAAAAATTAAGGAAAATGTTCCGATTATTCTTTGTTCGAAATTCAAAATATGAGGGGCACCTCGGAATTGTTCGTAATTCGAAATGAAGCAACCTAAATGACAATGCCTTGGATTTTTTAAGAATTCGAATATTTTAATGTATTTAATTCGAAGTTTTGTGTAGAATTGTATCATTGTTTTACAGCTATGGCGTATTTAATAATAAAAACAAATATGGGTTGCACTCCGGGAGTGCCGACAGAAGTAAAAACTTATTTTGGCGCGTTAGATTTTTTTTAGATGGGTACTAGGGTTAATGCGATCCCGACGGCGAAACGCCAAACTAAACGTCTAGCGTCTCGTAACGGTGCAAGTCCAGAGATTTTATCTCATCTAAAAATATGATTACCGCGCTAAAAGAAGTTTTCATTTAAAAAATACGGGTTGCACTCCAGGAGTGCCGACAGAAGTGAAAACTTATTTTTTTAAATTTACCTAGACGCGTTCGCGGTCTGCTATACGGTCATGCATATATGCACACACTATAGCTGTGTCTCGTAACGGTGTCGCGACTCCAGAGATTTTATCTCATCTAAAAATATGCGTACCGCGCTAATATAAGTTTTCACTTCAAAAAAACTATTCATTCGTAAACCATACCACCAAAGTCACCGCCCCCACCGTCTAAAAGGATGACTAATCTGGACATTTACAGTAGGTAGTCAACGATACAAGAGCTCGGGTGCAATCAAATTGAACGCAGATCAATCATAGTAAGAGATTTTGAAGACGGG
Source organism: Diloba caeruleocephala (assembly GCA_947459985.1). Taxonomy (NCBI): domain Eukaryota; kingdom Metazoa; phylum Arthropoda; class Insecta; order Lepidoptera; family Noctuidae; genus Diloba; species Diloba caeruleocephala. The sequence goes on from OX381613.1 coordinate 7,138,110, forward strand.
TGTTGATTAAATTAGTGGGTAACAAACGTGTTCATTCTAGTATCGACCCCTACTGTATGTAAGTTAAATAATACATGAGTTTACGCTGTTTTCTGTTCATTTCATTCAACGGATTTTTTATTTTTGTAGAGAAATTTATCTATCTGTTTTTCTAAACAAACCTCTTTCTCATTGTTGTATGAATATTCAAAATCCAAAAAACTTAAGAAAAACAAAATACAAAAAACAGATCGCACCAAGTCTCACGTTCAAAACGATTTGCATTTTATATTCTGCAGAGATTGGCGAGTCGGTCGACAAATAACACGGTAAGGAACTCCACAGACAGAAAATGTACTAAAGGTGCAGAAGAAATTCTCTTGAATCTCGCCTGCTTCACAATCGGGGCTCTATAAAACGTAGAAAAACTTAAATATTCCGCATGCGTCGCCTACGACAAAGGTTGACGGAAATACTAATTTAACCCCTTCGTAGCGGGCTTTTCGACGAAACCGTTTATTTTCGAGTATGAACGAAATAGAGCTTCACCTGACGTTTGAGAATTTAGATATGATATCCCTATTTCTTTAAAGAAAAGGAAATCGAATTTGAATTGGAAATTTCGATACAGGTTTACACGAATAACCTTTTCCGCAAAAATATTCCGACATTATTTGTATTAGTTGATGAGAGATGAGAAATTAGCTTACAGCACCAATACCGTTTTCGGTATCGTTGGAAAATAACATGCCACTTATGACAAGTACAAAGTTATTGTTTTCACATTCTAACGATAATATTGATGTTAAAAGCCGAGTGTATAATAACACGGTATTGAAAGCAGGCAAATCCAATGATCCGAGAATTTTGTTCAGAAACTTTATTTCCTACAAAATTATCTATAACGATGATTAAACAATTTTAATTTCATCGCCAATTACTTGAAAAAATATCATCGTGACATTTAGGGTTTTTCAGGTCATATCAAAAGTTCGATCTGCGAAATGTTTATCTTCGTCACTTTTCTTTCACATTCTCTTTACTCATTAAAAAAAAACCTTGCACCTCACTAGGATTTCTCCTGTGTCATGGATGTGTTTACAGACACAAATTTCCCACACAATACAGCCAGACCCGGAACAACTACCTGCAGGTCAAACAAATATTTGTTCCGTGCGGGAATCGAACCCGCGACCCGCAACGCAGCAGCCGACTGTATCAGCCACTGCACCAACCGTAACATCAACGACTTCGAAATTGAAATAAAATTAATTATACTTTCATTTTTAATTACACGTTTATGAAGATTGCATAGGCATTTTATATCTCTATATGCAAGCTTGATCCGAATAAGGATAATATTAGTCTCTCACTTGTTCGAAATGACAATCGAGTTTGTCTATCATGGTAGCCTCAATAGATCTGCCAGCAGTGATCATTCGGTCGGGCCGGCTCCCCAGAAACCCCATTAATTATTCAGCACCGACTCCCTGTGAATCAACGCCAAGTGTTTCCTTTCCTAAATTAGAATTATAAAGGTGGAAACAATGTGGTTTGGAAACGTGATGATTCGGTGTAACCAGGTTTAATTTATTGCTTTTGTCTATAGTTTCTTACCTGAAAGATTAATGCTCGGATTGCGAATTAGATTTAGAAGTGCATGTTAAATTACGCGAATTGTTCTTAATCACGTTCTTTTTTAAATTGGTTGCAGATGATTTGTTTTATTTGCATTGATTAATTAATTGCAATCGCTTTGGCATTTCTGAAATGAAGAATTTCACATCTAGGTCTCTTGAATTTTATAAAAAAAAGTATAAAGAAATTGACATAACTGTAAAACAAAATAAGCTAGCCAGCTTTTTCACTGAGTGCGAAGAGAAACTGAACAAAGCTCGGTAAAAATAGAAATCGCAAGACGTATACATAAATATGTATGTGCGTAAGTAAATATTCCAGTTATTTATTTCCCCAGCTTCTTAATGCATAATAATGTACAGTTTACCTCCATTCCTCAGCTACAATGCACGTTTGTTTTGTGGTGACATTGTAAAAACGTGGATGAAGAAGCGATTTCCCCCGGGCACAAAGGAATCGATAGCTATTGTGATTCCCCCTACGACATTAAATTATATGGAAGGGTGCCTTTTGAACACTGAGACATCTGCCAAGTTTATCGGCTTTGCATTTTATCAATATTTGCCTATTTGATTTTAGAGCCTCAGAAGCTCTTTGATGTTAGATGAACGTTGCCATTTTGTGAGTGTGTGTGAAAACATTACACCTGTGCAAGGTTGGTCGCTGCAACTTTTAGGGATTAATCAGAGAAGCCATCATCATCATATCAGCCAAAGAACGTCCACTGCTGAACAAAGGTCGGTTAGATGCCATGTGTCGTCATTTTGTCGTTTTCGTCGCAGAATGGTTGCTGTTCTACAGAATAGACGCTGCTGCCCATGATCTTTGATCCTTCTAGTGTAGAACCTCTTACGGCCGAACACTGAAACACCACTCAATATTTAAGTCCCGCTAATATGACACGCCCGTTTTCGATAGTAAAGTCACGTTTTGCTACATCAACGGGAGGAGAGGGCGTGGTGCTATATTCTCAATCCGGACACCACTTGGAACGCAGAGAAGTGGCTTTGCTTAATCCCGATGCACAACGCAGGGTCTTTATAAGTGTAGATGCGTTGCCCGCGCTCTATGATGGTCACATGAAAGCATGGTAATTGCCCGGAGTTTACTTAGTCACACACTGATCAGTGTCACGGTTAGACGTCGATTAATTTTGAAGACTTTAACGTAATTCTTGCTAAATACTGCTGAAAAAATGCGTTCTTCTGTTGAATGAATGTAGAATACACGAATTATACCTGTGAGAAAAAACATGATGTCATGCGTAAATCTATACTGTAAATAAAAATTGGTGGTAGCTATAGTAACATTTACGGCGTTTTTTAGTGTCATAATGTTCGTGTAATGCGCACCTTTTAGTAAAATGTCATTGGCATAACCACGTTTGTAAATATATTGAGGACTAATCAGTCATATGGATCGCTAATCCGTCAGAAAATTCTATTTTCATAAATTAGGCATGAATTTGACTTTTAAGGTAACCAATATTTTGTGTAATTTGTTGACTTTCATTTCTAATTAAGTTAATGCTTCCCACAAAATCAAAACATCCTGCTTATAAATATTTCGCTTCGAGATATAGATAAAGCACGTGTATAGGATGTTTGATCAAACGCAAAGTGGGCACAAGTGTACTAGTAACGCGAAGGGGCCCAAAATTGTGTTTGTCGTTCAGTATGAGTACAATCTGTGCCAGTAAGGGAGCCTCCAACGTTTTTATTGCTTTACGAACGATAAACAAATCAGTCGACCTAGTACCGAGACTTGATAAAACAAAGGAACTTTCAGAGAAATGGAATAATGTTTTGTTTACGCTTTTTGTAATTGTGTGTCTCTATTATTCTATCTACTATTGTATGTTGTTGATTGGGCAAGCATTTAATTTATAACTACTTAATGCAGCTACACTTACAATGTAATTCAAAACGTTATCAATTTTCACTATATCTTCTGATAGTCAAATTACTCATTTATTATCATTTTTATGAACCGGATACATCGCATCAACAAGGTTATTGTAACAACTGTAACAAATTTTAATACCACGTTACAAGATACACGATGCACATACTATATTGGGACTTGATACTAAACAGTGGTATTAAACTGTCGAACTATGAAACTATGATTGAGCCAGTGACTAAAAGGTTATTAACTGCTTAGATTTAAGCGTGAAATTATGCAGTAATTATTTTGTATGTTGGCGATAAACTAGATGTAATGCTGCTAAGCGTATGTGTCAGTACAATTACATACATAATCAGTAAAAAAAATCATTTCAGTCAATAAAAGATTGCCATAACGACCGGTATGGTTTTGTTTTGTTGTGTTGCCATAATCGCCACGTTTGGCAGACGGGTTGGCGATCGTAGTTCAGTTATAAATGTACTCGAAGGACGCTGCTGCCCATCCTCCGGCTAATCCCATAGTCGCCTTTTACGACACCCACGGGATGAGATGGGGTGGAGGTAACCATAGCCGGCACCACACGGCAAAAAAAAAACACGTTTACGAGACTGTCAAGTCATTCGCTTGGTTTTAAGTGTGACGCCTACCCATAACAATTGTTGTAATGCTATATTAGTTATTCAGTCTCCTATGCTACTAGCTACAGCGCCTTTCAAAGCGGAACACAGTTTAAAGTTTAAACACTACTGCTTGACAGCAAAATATTCACTGCAGTAGTAATTACCTTTTTATTGGTCTTTAGTGGATTCTTCATGAACTTCCTCCACCCGGGGGAAGGCAAAGAGGCATGCCGGACTCCTACCGGCTAAACCACTGGAGCGATCATCTTCGGCACCAAAGGGGGGCTCCAGGTCTTCGTAGGACCACACGAGAGAGTAGTATTTACCTAGCCGGACTCTACAACAAGAGACCTACCAAAAGTAAAATGAAGATATTCATGTGGGCTTCCAGTTTAAACCAGATGCGTCTGAAATCATCAATATGTCACATGGAGCGAATGTGACCTTACCTTCGCAACCAGATTACTAGTGATACCGAAATCTTAATGTGAAACTCGTTGACACAGCTCTGACTGACTCTAACTACTATCATAGTTATTCCTGTGACAACTGAGACCGATGGCTTCAAATGATCCCTAAATCCTCGGGGATTATATTAGATGATCGCATATAGAAGGATATAACCAAAGGTCAAACAGGAGACGGTCCGGAAAGCTTCGTGCGACACAAAAATGTGGTCACGCAGCAAATTAAACTATCCCAAGTAGCTGCATTCTGGTTAAGCATAATGATTAAAAAAGGAAGATCACAAACAAACTGAACCGTACCACCAACCGGCATAAATACAGAAGTAGACTCTCAGCGGTTTTTTCTAAGTTGTTGAATATTTTTAGCTCGTTTGTACCATACACATACCTTGAATTTTTTTTTTTTTATTTATATTTTGTTGGGCTTCTCGCATACATTTCTGGGAAATGTGGTTGCTTAACCGGTCATTTGCTGGCGAAGCCAAAAGAGGCCTCCAGCCAGGCTTAAATTAAATATTAAAAACTAAGCAACTTTCGCTAAGGGTGCCCCCTGCGGGACACGGACCTCGGCTTAGGGCGTTGCTGGGGATATCAAGCTATTGTTTTGGGGACAGCTGGATCGGTATTATTTAAATTGTATTAGGGGACATTTAAAGCTACAGGCTCGGCACGGGCCGGCGCGAGCAAGAGACGGGAGGGAGAAGTGCTAACTTGAACGGGAAGGTGACGCGGCGATAGGCCTCCGCGACATCGGTGAGGGTACCTTGAAACAGTCGTTGGAGATTTTATAGACATCTTTGTTCTTGTCATCAGGCAGATCTTGACAACGCATAACACATATATACGAGTATATGGAAGATAGTATCATGTACGTCTGTACTTTATGAGACGTTAATAAAATTTAATTAAGGCCTTAAAAACAAACAGAGGGTAATAACTCCAACTTCGACTATAATTACCGGTGGGTTCGAAACCTGATGAGTTCGGTAGTATATCGATAAAGTTGCAATTACGGAGTCATAACTCAATAACAACTCGCGTTATATAATTACTTGATGAGAAATCTGCCATGCTGTCGTCATGACAGTAAGCATGGTCAAGATTGAGACAGGGAAGGCAGCGGGCAAGACATTTTCTGTCATTGGGGCCCATATGATGACAGTAGATGTTTATAATAAATACAAACACCTATTCTTAACGCTTAAAACTCGGTATACGTGACAAGTGAAACATGCCCGCGCAATGTTACACATTAAACGTTGCACTCAAAATTTACGTTGAAATTATAATCTCATCGCGCCCTAAGAAGTTTCGCTTCAAAAATAACGCTCTAATTTTGTATCAATCTTCTTTCTAGCCTTCTCCCAACTATGATAGGTTCGGCTTCTAGTCTTACTAAATACGACTTAATATCAGTTTTTTACACGCTGCAACTGCTGTCCGACCTTCGCAAACCAATTACGTTTGCAAATACTGATATTCATACGTTTAGACCGATCGTCAGATTTTCCGGCTTCTGACTTTTCATAATCAATGATATTCATATGACAGTTTGAAGCTTTATCATCTTTAGTAGTTATAAAATTTCTTTTGTAATGTACATGTACATCTACATATCAAAAACGTTATATTTCTTCTAATTTTGATATTACGGAGACCTCATTATCGAAATCTCTAGCATTTGGAAGTAATTACAGAACTTTCACTCCATTTCCATTTTCCTTTATAGACAGCTTCTAATCCACACAGCCCTACAGAAGTACATCTGCATCGTGTCTGTCAATCCATTATCGAGGTCACTTTCGTGGTTAGATGTGTTTAATTGGCTTTGTTTTACACGTGTCGAGATTGTGTCTCAATCATTGTAAGTAATGTATCCGTCTGTGTTGCTGTTTTGTAATAGTTTTTATTGTTTATGTATATTATTGCTACTTTTAGTCACCCTATTTCATGTTGAACTTTTAACTTATCTGATAATATTTCATAGACCGGTGATCGAATTTTTCTAGGCGAGGCCTTTATCAGGCATCGCGCAATCGTCATCTCAAAACGTACTCTGTAAGAGGACTCAAAACAAATGGTTGATAGAGTCCTATTAGTGACCTGCCACTCGTAAACCTCCACTCATCATCAAAAGGAAGTCCACTGCTGAACAAAGGCCTCCCCCATAGATTTCCACAACGGCCAGTAACCTGCCGCTCTCATCCAACGACTCCCAGCGACCTTCACAAGGTCATCCGTCCATCTCGTTGTAGTTGTAGTTGTAGTAGTTTGCGTTTTCCGGCGCGCGGTCTCCACTCTAGAACCATTTTGCCCGAAAGGGCATTAGTTCTACGAGCAATGTGCCGCGCCCATTGCTAGTTCAACTTACTAATTCTATCAGCTATGTTGGCAACTTTAGTTTTTCTACGGATTTACTTATTTCTGATTCGATCTCCTAGAGAGAACATAGTTCTCAACTTCCTCTCGGCAACTCACAATATCGGACGCCCATAAAATGAACTTAAAATTAAGAGATAAAGCTGCCAAACTCATAACGGACATTCGTCGGCCTACAATAATTTATGTGTCCGCAACATTTTGGTCTGACCGATATTCTTTAAAAGGCGATATTTTCGTGTATTGTAATTAAGGTAACTGAACGTAATAAGTCTTTATTAAATTAAGAAAATCGACACAGCAGCTGGCTGTGTTTAAAACTCACATTACGAAATTTAAGAAAATATAAGTGAATATTGTATAATAGAATAAGTTGTAAGTCATGCTCAAAGTAAAAGCGTATCGAAGGCATAAGTTACAATGTAATTTAATTGTATTACGCGTTGTATAGCCGTAATATTCTTTATTTGTAATGTTGAGATATCAGTTTCTCAATGTATCTCAGATTAGGGTGATATTTCATTCAATTTTAAAAAACGTATTGCGTTATTTTTTATTTAATTTAAATTACGTACACAGTAAATGAAAAATGTAAATGAAAATCAACATTAAACACCACATCCTTAAGTAGGTACTATACACGTGTTCGTCATAACGGTGGCACTTGATTATATTTTCAATGAGAAAAAATCTGTCAACTCTGTCCATATTTTAGGATGAAAAGCCATAAAATCGAGTAAGACATCACTTTACGATTATAAACGCAAATGTACGAATGTAATTTAGGCACCTTTGTTAGTAATTTCTGATCGTAAAGTTGGCGTTGACACTGTTTACCGTTATCTTCTATAGGGTTGACCAAGATAACACATACTAAAGGCAAAAGTTACTCATGTCAAATAATCTGGCTGGAGGCCTCTTTTAGCTTCGCCAGAAATGACCGGTTAAGCAACCACATTTTCCAGAAAAGTATGCGAGAAGCCCAAACAATTTTTTTTTACCATTAATTAATAATTATTTATAAAATATATATATATATATATATATATATATATATATACGTGTGTATGGTATAATAAGTTCGAAAAAAAATAGGAAACAATATTAACACTGTTTAAATTTATAATCTAGATATTAAGTCCATCAATGTATTCTTCATTTTTAATGATCATCATTGAATCAAATTTAAGCAGTGAATCAAAAATTAAAACACAGACGCAAAAACGAACGACCTAGATGATCGACTTGCCTTCTACTTGTACGACGCTTATACCTTACTGTTGACATTTACAAAACAGGAGATACAGAATTAAAGACCGATAAAGTCCCACTGGGACGCGTAAGATTAAAAACTAGTCCACTTAGCTACTTTGAATTTCGCGCATAATCTCGCCTACGGCGGTTTCTACTGCACTAATTGGTCATAAAATCATTCAGTGTTTATCAGTATCTGGTACTTGCAGCATGTGAATCTTGATCAGAGTTTGATTTCTCTTCATTTTATCTTGAACTTGCTTCCAACGTTTCTATTAAATTACTTCAGATTTTACTTTTATTGGAATATTTCGCTGTTCATGTTTATGAAATACTAGCTGTTAAAATTGTTATCATTACTTACTACTACATTACTACAAATTACTACTACATTACTACAAGCTTTTATTTCACTTATTTTGTTAGTATGGATCAAATCATGCAACTGATTTTTGAAACGGTTATCCCCAACTGGTTGAGCTGAAATTTTCCATAGACGTTTAGTTTGGATGACAATGTATGGTTAGCTAAGTGATGCCATTCTAAATCCAATATGGCGGACTTTCAAAGATGGCGGACCATTTATTTTTTATGCACTATGATATGGGTATCAAACGAAACGGTTTGCTGAGAAGAATACCTAAGTAATTAATAAAAAAATAAGAATTGTTCAATCAGCCCAAAGCCTCCGATTTGGCTTATTGACTGTCGGTCTAACAATAGCTACCGGGACCGAAGATTATAGATGCTCTCCGAAGCACGGAGATGCCCATTTCAAATACTATGCGGTCACCCATCCATAGACTAACCGCACCAAGTGTTGCTTAACCTCGCCTATTGTTTATAGATCTCTGTGTGCTACTGGCTATGAGCGCAGTGTGGTGCACGCAGGATCGCTCCTGGGTAGCATTACAACTGTTTATAAGCCTTTGTTCAGCAGTTAACGTTCTGTGGCTGATATAATGATGATGATAAGCAGTCGTGGAGCTATAACCACCAGTCAAATGAAGTGCATGTCCCGTCAAAAGATATATAAAAGAGTTCTTCTTCTTCTCTAAGATTATGGCTTCTGTAGAGTATCTTCCACAATTTCGCCAGTGTCATCTATAACGGCAACATTGTACGGTGTTCAGATTAATCAATCTTTACATATTCAAACAATATTTCTCAAAAATGCAAATAATTCTACAAAAATATGTCGGCAACGTCGTACGGTTTTCAATTGTTATTCCGAAATAAAATAAAAAGTTGAATGAGGTTTTATTCCGGACGCCGATTTTATTTTTAAACACAAATCATGCATTCGGTTACTTAAACGTTCTTCATGAGTTATCAACGCCTTTCTCCCGATCGTTTTTCTCAACATAATGATTCAATTTGATTTTTATGATTACAATATTTAATTGGACTTATCAGACAGATTACATATTCATTATTTCACGATGTCAAAATATTACAACCAGCAAGATCATCATATCAGCCACAGGACGTCCACTGCTGAACATTACTGCGCTCACCAACACGCCTGCCAAGCGTGGTGAGTATCGGCAAATTCCCCCCAAAATGACGACACGACTAACCAGCAAGATATAAACACATAATTTCTATTAAAGCCATTATTGCCACATTTTCAACACGGTTTTCCTTCTTCCCACGTTTGTTAAGAAAAACGGAAGGTATATTTCTCCTATCTACCATTCATTACTAAACAAGTCCTTGTGGATTACGTGTGCTGCGGGGGGATTAAGGGTGCGTTTCCTTTCTATAAGAGATTGCCCAGGATTACCCGTCATTAGGGGACTGCACCAAACAAAAGAGAGTAACATGTGCGTATTTTGTATTATTCTGACATTTCTGACGAAGTAATACAATAAGCTGTCAGATTATGTTTTGTTACACTAGTGGAAATCTATGGGGGCCGTTTATATATTTTTCTTTTTTAAACGATGCGCTACTATAGCTTTTCTCCTGTGTCGTAGGTACTGTTTACAGATATAAATCTCACGTGCACAAACACCCAGACCCAGAACAACTATCTGTTAGCCATACGAACATTTGCTCTGTACGGGGATAGAAAGAGATTAGCCACGGCAACAAACGCGCCGTCAATGTCAAAAAATAACTTTGAAATAACTTCTCTGATTATAGTGGCTGCATTTGTAAACACATATCTCACATGCAAATCACAAATACCCAGACCAGTATATTACGGTTATCTATAGAGCCAAAGATATTGGAAGAAAAGAGATATGCCACGTAGTACAAAAAGTATGCGAACCCAGAAATCCAGATTTCCCTACCATTCTTCATAAAAACTCACTAATGCACACAGTTACAAGTTCTCATCCAATGAACTGAATAAACACAACATTATAATTGGCTACTCATACTAAAACACACCCACGACTTTGGAGGTAGCCAATCATGCCGAGCGTATTGACTGCACACAGCAGCCGTACCACGCAACGCGTAAGTTTATTGGGAGCACCATTCCCTGTTATATTTATTGCGTTTATTATTCACAGATTGCTAGTTAAAAGTGGTAGATAAGAAGCATTGTATTTTGTACAAAAATAATAATGTCGTTCTGCTCCATCAATCCAAATGTAATGTAACATAATAAATTAAACAATAATTTATTATTTTTATGGACAAATACAAGAAAATTTCGTTCTCTTGCATATTGTATATGATTCCTTCATTGATAAAGTTGTTATTTTCGCTTCGGTTTTTTTCCGAATGGCCTTGATTGTGTATGTCGCGGTGGCGCGGTTACGCCCCCGTACCACTTCTCCTTATTTCCTATTTCTGTGTATAGACGTACAATCATTCGATCCATGCGAAGATGTATGCCGCGACAGTGCATAAAGCCACTGCACCTATCCATTCCAAAACTTCCACACACACCATGAGCTTTTTAGGCCCTCTGGTCCATTTTGTGATCTCTAATGTGAATCGTGTAAGATTCGCCTAAAGCGGCCTTTTAGGCACCGTGATAACGTCCCATTACCAACTCCATAACATCCTACATCCATATTTAGTACCAAATTACACTCGTATATATCTGAAGATTCGATCGATTGTCCCGAAGCCATGATTAAGCGTCGATGGGTACCGAATGCGTCACAGTGGCGTCAAATTAAACAGTTTGGTACCGAGAGGACATGTTTATCTGACCGCCTGTATCTTCGGGGCTCGTCGAGGGCGGAGTGGGTAACACTCGCTTCGAGCGTTATGGTCATGGGCCAATTTATAAGCAGATACGACGTGGTTTTTTATTATTATGAGACGTAAAGTTATTTAATCTCATAAGCCCAGTAATGTGTGTGCAGCACTTGATATTTACCTCAAACATTGCCGTATTCATTGCGTTTGGCATGCGGATATTTGTTCGCAGTTTATTTAGTACACGAGAGGATGTAGCTGCCATCCTCTAGATAACATCCCTGAGTCCCCAATTACGACACCCAAAGGTCAGGGGGTAGTCTTTTCATCGCCGGGAACTACATTGGACATACTGCTGGTGCAGCTGCTTCTGTAAGGAAGGACTTGTCCGTAGATGATACGCTGTGATGATAATGCCGTGTGGTGCCGGCTCAGAATACCACCACCCCATTTCCTCCCGTGGGTCTCGTAAAAGTCGACTAATGGATTAGCCGGAGGATGGGCAGATGCATCCTTCGAGTACATTAATTAACAACTCGACTGCGATCGCCAACCCGTCTGCCAAGCGTGGCGATTATGGCAAAACCCCCCAATGAGCCCACAACACAACCATGTCGGTCGTTGTGGTGATCTTTGGGGAGGCCTGTGTCCAGCAGTGGACTTCATACGGGCGAAAAAAAAAAAACATGATGATACGCTGAGCAAGAACCGCTCATGTCTCACACCAAGCCACAACACGGTATCCGGCGCCTACATCTCATAAACACTAGATGTGGTCGATAACCTAGCTATGTATATAATCTATATTTACTATAATTACGCCGATTACATCGAGGCTCAGGTGCTATTGAGCCGATTGACGGCCGATACGATGACGATATCGCGGCCGATATCTGTAGCAATTGTTTTCTTAATCATTTTCGATTGGTTAGTGTTATATCTAGGTAATACATCCTGGCTGAGGCGGATGTTGCGTACGAATCGAGTTACGTTATAGATATTGTTTTTCGAGTAAATGAAGGGCTCTAAACACAGACATACATTGGAAACCATTAGAAATTAGAGATCTCTAAAAGAAATGAGCAGAACCTTTGTATTTACTTTTCATTCCTATGTATTTAATAATAACGTATGTCAATAATGATAATAATATAAACTAATAATTATTTTTGTGTATATAAATAACTGTAAAATTATATACACATTTTGATATTAGAAATCCATTCTAAATTTTGTTTTGTTATTGTAGACCGTAACATAATATACATATCCTATTACTGTCCCGCTGCTGGGCATGGGCCTTTTCTCACGATGAGTAAAAATAGGCCTCAGTCCACCATGCTGGCCTAGTACGTGTTGGAAGAATAAACACACCATTAAGAACATTTTGGAGCCCTGTCAGATCAGCAGGATTCCACACGATGTTCTTCCTTCACCAATCAAATTCTGATCCACACATGAATCCGTAAAAAGCAGAGGTGCGGGTCGGGATCGAACTCAGGCCCTCCTGAATGTAAGGCAAGCGTTCAACTACTAGGCTATCACGGCTTGCACTGATATTGTAGAACAACACAAACCTTTAAGTGGTTATACGACAGATGTACATCAAATAAATGAGTTCCAAACACTTCCTCTCAATTTCTCTACTCACTCGTTTAAGGAGTAAACGGGTTAACTGCTCAATGAAGTACTTACCTGAAACAAAAACAACAACAACAATAAATAAACGCCTACATACATACATATTATTTCTACGTCTAATAGCTCAATTTATCAAACTTCCCAACTTCACACTTCAATAGATCAAATTTTGTATAGAGGGAGAGAGACTCTTAATCCATTGTAATCGCTAGCACGTGTGTCGCGAAACTTCGGCTAATTCTACCTAATAACCGTATTCATGCAAATACAAAGGAAAATCAACTCTATTCATAAAACGCTTAAGTAGGAAACACGTTCTTCTCATATACACAAAGCAACCGTCGAGAGTGAAAAGGAGGTAAATCAAATATTGGAACGTTTGTCAGGTTAGGTTGGTATTACTTATTTTCTAACGATTTTCTAGTGCGTGACAATTTTAGTCTAGAACGGGAATCCCTCTTTAAAGTGTCTTGGATATAGAAAGAAAAAAAAGTAAGAGATCATTTTCGTATCAGCAATTAGCCGTAAACCTGCAAATGCCTATTTGTATTGAAAATTACAATAGTAAAATTTCCGTCCATAAAAAATAATTACTGGAATAACAGTGTATTTTACATGGCCCATAAACCTTTTACTATTTACCAAATACGCTACATTTTCGATCTTTTACAGGAGAGCAGAAAATCCGTGCAAATTTAAACTCATATACTCATTGTATGGAACGAATTTTTTATGTAAGTACTTTTTTTTATAATAAAACAATTTAAAAACGGGTTAGATGGCATATATTATAGATTTTTGTTTTTACTGACGTTTCGAATACTTCGCAGCATTGATCTAATCCGTTAAAAATTGTGTTATTATAATGTGTAATAATCGCTAAAACCTAAGACAGTATTTTTTTTTGTTACATTACTTAATGATTTAAGCAAATATATATATCAAGTCAAGAATCGTTGGATGAGAGCGGCATGTGACCGCTCGTTGTGGAAATCTAAGGAGGAGGCCTTTGTTCAGCAGTGGACGTCCTGTGGCTGATATGATGATGATGATGATGATGATATATATCAAATATTTGAATAGTTACCTTGCGTTATTTTGGCACTGAATATTGGTTAAGCCGAATTTATTCAAATGCTCAGATACGTAACTTAAGAGGGTATCAGATTAAACGTATAAAGGTTATACACTGTTATGGCACAAATAAAATAATTCGATGAACAAAATTTTACGATCCAACTGCAGTATATTTGGTCAATACGTTTCTGAGTCACTACTAAGTACGTAGTAAGAAAGAAATTCTTCGAAAATAAGTTTTTTTTTTAACGTGGCCCCACACTAGAATTTCTCCTGTGTCGTGGGTGCGTTTACAGACATGGATTCCACATACAATACACCCAGACCCGGAACAACTACCTGCAGATCATACAAATATTTGTTCCGTGCGGGAATCGAACCCGCGACCCAGTGCACAGCAGCCGACTGTATCAGCCACTGCACCAACCGTGCCGTTAGAGTTAAGACTTTGGTAATACTATTTTAATGGGCTAAATTACTTTCTTCTAGCCCTATTAAAACGCATTTAAAAACACGTCTACGTTAATATTGTATTAACGTAATCTTTACAGATAAAACTGCGTCGTTTTGGTACATAATGCATGACTAACGGCCGAATACTCAAACGCCATTTAACGTTAAGTTCCCACTTTAACTATTCGAGAAACCGGTTTTTGTACAAAATCGGGCGCCTCAAATTGTTTAAGCGGGGACTTAACGTTAAATGGCGTTTGAGTATTCGGCCGTAAGCCATTTTATGATAAGCAAACTATTTTCGATATTCTTGTAAATACGTGCATCTGGTTCTCAAACCGCAAAATAGAATACTCAAGCTATAAAAAGATGTGTTTAAGAAAAAAGTAAAAAATTACATTTCGACAAATGTTACTGCTCTGTTAAATTATATATGAAAGATAAATTATTGTATTATTTATTTTTATGTACGTCCTCTTTTTGTAAATGTATGATATTTATCTATTATCTAATTTCATGGTTGTATCTTGTTATCTGGTTTCACAAGTAATAAATGATTAATATAATATACTTATATTTGAATTGTATGTTTATGTGCCTTTGCATGCTAAAACTAATATACATATTTTTATTATGTAACAACGTATGTAAAACATATAATTGCAAATAAATTAATATAAATAAATAAAATAAAAATATAATTAAAATAGCTGCCCGCCTCAGCTTCGCTCAGCCAGGTATATGCAAACCCGATTGCAGCGTCACCTACCGGGTCCAATGGTGAATCTAAACCATCCAGAGATCCATACAAATATACACAAAAAAACATTAAAATCAGTCCAACCGTTTAGGAGGAGTTCAGTGACATACACTCGTACAGAATAATTATATAATATAAGATAAGCAGGAACCAATAGTATGGCTAATAAAGTATTGTTTATTTATCACCGATTTCTAGCTTTGTGCATAAGTAAGCACATTTAATGCTTTTCAAGCTACATGCACTAAGTATTGTAAAATAAATATTTATTCCAAATAAAATTAAAACGGAGTTAAGCACTTTTGTCGTACGCCCTCACTTGTTAGAGGGAGGACACAAAGGGCCAGAACGTATAGGGACGAACAATAAAGGTATTGAAAGCAGTCTGGAAAGGGCACATACTTTCAAATAATAGCGCAGACGTACCTTAAGAATTTATACGAGGTCCGACTTTTAGCAAGACTTGTCGTCTTGCGAAACAAATCACATCATTTTTTTGATAACGGAAGGAATAGCGTTTGTCTAGAATAAATGATTAAAACCTTGATATGGCAGTCTGTTTTTTATTACATGATAAGTCCAAATAAGTTTTATTTACGACTTCAGTTGTGTAAGATACAACGATAACATGGTGGTGCCTAGGGACGTATCTACTTATTCTTTTTTGTCGATAAAAGGTTACGAGTAGTTAGTTGGGTTGTTGGGTACCAGTACGGCTAATGTTGTATGGGTCATAAAGACCTAAATACCAGTATTTATCTCTTAATTGTACGTTTTTAGGGTTCCAAACGTCCGAGGGAAAAAACGGCGGAATAGGATCATTGGTGTGTCTATTTCTCTGTTCGTTTGTCACAGCCAATTTGCTCTGAATCTACTGGGCCGATAAGTTGAAATTTGGTACATATATGGATTTTTGCGAACCCAACACGAATGTGTAACTTAAATAAATGAATTTGGAATATGGGGGTCACTTTTGGAGGCCAATATTGAAAATTAAACAATAAAGTTTTGCAAACTGTACTGTGTCACATATGAAATGAAAGAGCTTTGTGTTAGGGTCTCAAATGTATTTCTTTTATAATTTATAATATATAGTATTAAAGTTATTGAAGAAAGTATATCAAAGTTGACCATTCCCCTTATCTCCGAAACTATTGAGCCTAAAATATATAAAAAAAATATAGATTCTCTTCGACTTCGACTCTTTATCTTATCTTATCTTAATCCATAGAAGATTACAGGAAAGCCTATAAGAAGTCTAAGGACTTAAAATAATACGGTAAATCTTTCAATATTGTGTTTTATGATATTGTGTTTTGGTACAAGATCGAATTCAACAATAGACAATATATTCAGCAATTATAAACCCTCTCTACGCGAGTTCAACTCGCACTTGTCCGGTTTTTTTTAACAACAGACGATGTTCCGACCTACGTACCTCATACTCAAATAGAATTTAAAAAATATTGTTTAATAGATAATTTATTTCCAGCCTATGCGTTTTATTGTAAACTAGTGACCCGCCCCGGCTTCGCACGGGTAGCACTAATTATGGAAAATAAAACACAAATCTGCAACAAGACTGTGTCTGTTGATTGCCTGAAAATGTCATCAAAATACGAATGCCTAAATGGCGTTTGGGAAACACACAACTGACTTATCCACTTATTTAACCTATTGCTGTACAGAAATGATATCCTCGCTAGGCTATCCATTAAATGCAAATGTCCTCTTGTTACTCCCTAAAAGGGAGGAACAATCGTGCCGAGAAAAACGAAATGCTTAACTTTTTATAAATGTTTGCACGAATGCTTTGTCCAACGTCTGGAGCGCAAAGAGGGGGATTTTTTAGGACAAAAGCCAGGCATTTATTAAAATGTTGTCAACTTTTTGTTGCTTTGGAATAACGGGAAGATCTTCCATTGTGATAAGCGGGAATTTTGATGAAATTATTAGCGTCAATGATGGACGTATACAGTCGTTTATTCTGAAGCTAGGAGGTCAATTGGGGCAGACGCGTTGTAAATTATGTTTTTAATAAGAAGAATGGCATTAACAACAATGCTTATTTTAAATATTCATTGTTATACAAAACACACAGCAAATTAGTTTTAATTTAGTTTTGTCTGCTGAAATATTTGATTACCTACTCTTGTTGAAAATGTTTAATTAAAATAAATCTGATTTAGCCTTTGTAACAAGCTAAATCAATTTGATTTTCGATTTATACTAAATACAGTGATTTGATTTTCGTTGAACAGAAACAAAATAACAAAAGTTTATTTTGGTGCAACTGTTATTAATTGAAAATGACATGATGAAAAGAATAACAAAGTCTACGTAATCTTGACAGTTTCACAAAACTTAACAAAATATGTGATATCGACTGTAAATCATTGCAAGTAGGATCGTTAATATCATACAAAGTGTCAATTAAGGAAATTTATACGTGTGTGCAAACAATAGGACACGAAGGCTATCATCTGTGAGAAGTCACACGAAATTAAAAGTGGGACAAGCTGATAATCATCTTGGAACAATGCAGCAGTGAACACTTTATGGAGACGCTTATAATTTGGAAGTAAAAGGTGTGTGCGGAAGGTTTTTGAAAAATCCAGAAAATTTATCGCTTTTTGTTTTGGTCATTCGGCTGTAAACACAAGATGAAGTTTCGTATGTATTATTTAAAGAAAAAAGTCGTGGTTGTGTGATACAGATCATTTTTCATCATTTTGGCCGAATGAAGTCCACTGCTGGACACAGGATTCTCCCAAAGATCACCACAATGACCGATATGGATGTGTAGTGTGCTCATTCGGGGGTCTTGCCATAATCGCCACGCTTGGCAGACGGGTTGGCGATCGCAGTTGAGTTGTTAATGTACTCGAAGGACGCTGCTGCACGTCTTCCGCTTAATCCCTTAGTCGACTTTTACGACACCCACGGGATGAAATAGGGTGGTGGCATTCTGAGCCGGCACCACACGGCAACAGACAGACAATGTACAGATAATACAGAGGAACTATACGTTCTCAAATCCGACTCACAACTAGATTAATGGTCTATTTTTGGCTATATAAGGTAAACCTAATAACACTATACATCCGATAGAATTTACGGCTTCATTCGCGCACCACAGATGAGTTTAACCATTCAACACCCAGTCCCTTATTTACTCCAAAATGTTCGAAATCACAGAGTATCGTGACGTCATACATACAGTAAATAAATATAAAATCCGCGTATATTACAGTAACAAGTCACTGATTTACTGTTATTACACACTATTTATAGCTGATTGCTTTGTAATTGACATTTGCCGAGCCGGCAATTGATCGTGTTATTTCTTATTACATGCAGTATGCATAGTGCGGTGAATACAAAGTTTTACATCATATACTGTTATTGGTTTATTGGTTATTACTGGAAGAACATAATGGACCTCACGGTACCTTAAAATAAGTGAGATACTCGCAGCTTATTCGCATACCTTGAAGCCAAAAAGGTATCTTACCTATTTTTTATTTTTTTTTATTGATCCAGTGGAAACACCTCATGTGCTTCCTTCGCCCCGGGAAAGGGCGAAGGGGCATGCCGGACTCCTACCGGCTAAAACCACCGGAGTGATCATCGTCCGCACCGAAGGGAGGCTCCAGGAACTCGAAAGATCTCCATCTAGAGCCACCCATTGGTGCCACGCCTTTAGGCACATCTCGGAGGGGATGACTGTAAGGCGGTCATCCCCTCTAGCGGAGCGAACGCGACTGTAAAGAGGCCACCCCCAGGCATCTCTCGAGGGGATTGTAACGGATTCCCCCGAAGCCTCACTATAAGGTATCTTACCTAGGTTTTCATAGGTGACTTCAGCATTAGGATTTTCAAAAGGGCAGTTAAATTAAGTAGATAGTACTTTAATTGCAAGAGGCCGGCTAGGTAGTAAGTACGAGTACCACGCCAGTACCAGATGTTCGCCACCGAGCAGTAGTGTTCAAACTTTAGATATTACTGTGATCCGGTTAGAAGGGCACTGTAGCTAGTAAACTGGTCATGAGAGACTAAATTCCGTGCACTATGGTTAAAAGCTGAGCCATGCTGATACATGCGTTATGCTCGTGAACAAAGTGCCCAGGACAGGGACTGGTCAGTTTTCATTGCTATAGCAATCTTATTGTAAGCCAATTAACTATTCTTGTGCATATTATGTGTGTCTCACACATTGCATTATCCTCACATAAATTTTTCAAGATTCTATTATAATTAATAAGACTGTATACTGTCACACATTTTAAAAGAGTATACCGATGGAGTTTCTTGCTGGTTCTTCGCCATGGAACCAACGAGTTGTAACCGTGCAATTTAAATTCTGACTATTAGTAAGCGCCTGCAAATGGTTATATGAATAAAAAAATGACTTTGACTTTGAAATACATTAATGTCTCGAAGTGACGCACGCCGTGTGGTGCCGCAGGACTAGTCCTGGGAAGCATGACGATAGTTCAAGCGATGATTAGTTTGTAAATAAAAAATATATGATTTTTATCGTGTGGTGCTGGCTCAGAATACCACCACCCCATCTCCTCCCGTGGGTGTCGTAAAAGTCGACTAAGGGATTAGCCGGAGAATGGCCAGCAGCGTCCTTCGAGTACATCAACTGCGATCGCCAACCCGTCTGCCAAGCGTGGCGATTATGGCAAAACCCCCCAATGAGCCCACAACACGCCCATATCGGTCGTTGTGGTGATCTTTGGCGGACGCCTGTGTCCAGCAGTGGACTTCATTCGGCCGAAATGATGATGATGATGATCCTGTGGTACTCCTGGTGTTGCAAGCGTACATAACCACTTACGGCTATGCAAACAGTCTTCAACCGTACAAAATTATTATTTTATAACTTTATCTGTGTAGGTTTCCATAATAGAATTGTGAAAATAAATGTCGGCACGGTGGGCGCAGCGGCTGACTGATTGGCTCGCTGCGCCAAGTGTCGCGGGTTCGATCCCAGTACGGAACACATATTTATATGATCTACAGATCGTTTCGGGCCTGGGTGTTTGTGCATGTGTGTGTGTTTGTCTGTAAACTGTACCCACGACACAGGAGAAATCGTAATGTGGGCCAAAGTATAAAAAAAGAAGTTGAAGAAGTTTTCTTTAGTGCTCAAATATCAACTTTAATTATTAATTACTCAAAATAATAGCAAAAATAAAAAAACGGAAATCAAACATGTTTTTAATAACTTGATTTCTATTCCCTAGTGATTGTCCTCTTAGAATAAAGTTCACTATTTTTATAAGATACTTATTTTTTTACTTTTTTCTTTTTGTTTTATGTGGTACCAGTTAGTATTCTTTCTGTGAAGTTGCTTTGTTTTCATATAAATACTTACGTAATTTTAATATGGAACGTCATTGTAGGCGCGAAAATAAATAGATTTTCTAAAATCTTTTTTCTTTTTTACTTTTAGTTCTCAAAATATGAGGACTTTAACAATGCAGCCTAAGGTTGCTTACACATCAGCTATCACAGACTTCTTTATTGATGTCTACTCTTAAAGTAGTAGTAGTAGTTAAAAAGTTTGGTAAATTCCATGGGAACTTTAAAATTATATGTTATCAAAGAAAGGTTATTGTTCGCAATCTGCATAATTATATTAATGTCTTAGATTTTCGCGATTATAACACATTATAATAAAACACTTTTAAACGGATTCACAAAGTCTTTGTGGAGCGTCTAAGTCTCACGAAACATTCTAGGTATAAACATATCTTTGGCGAGGACTTGAGGTTGATCAAAATGAAGATAGTGGTTAGGTTTGCCTAAGGCATGTTTGCACACTGCAGACTTTGTGGACCGTCTGTTCTTAACGTCAATTTTATTTTATTTTAGTTTAATGGTTAATAATCGCAAACATCTAAGACACTACTACCCCACTAATAGCTTAAAATTGGAAATTCAGAAATTCTTACACTTAACCAGCATCTTGCCGTGTGGTGCCGGCTACGAATAGCACCAACCCACTCATCCAGTGGGTGTCGTAAAAGCCGACTAAGGGATTAGACGAAGGATGGGCAGCAGCGTCCTTCGAATACATTAGCAACTCAACTGCGATCGCCAACCCGCCTGCCAAGCGCGGTGATTATGGCAAAAGCCCTAATGAGCACACAACACACCGATATCAGTCGTTGTGGTGATCTTTGAGGGAGGCTTGTGTCCAGCAGCGGACTTTATTAGGCCGACATGATAATAAAATAAAAACCAGCCTCTGACTTTCATCAGTTTTCCATATTTTTTGTACTATATTTTAGTATTTTTATATATCACCTAGTGACGAAACGAAACATGTCACGCTTGGTGAGCGTCACCTCTGCCCATAACAATGGTAATGCTGCTACCCAGGATTAGTCCCGCGTGGCACCACACTGCGCTCGTCACCACGAGACATTATTTATTTAGTCTCTTATGCCCAGTACTTTCACTTGCCACAGTGCCTTTTAAACTGGAACACAGTAAAGTTAAAAGTTTAAATACTACTGCTGGGCAGCACAATATCTGGCACTGCGTTCGTACCAGTAGTCTTTTTTTTTTAAATTTTTTTAAACATTTCCCCACACTAGGAGTTCTCCTGTGTCGTGGGTGCGTTTACAGACATGAATTCCACATACAATACACCCAGACCCGGAACAACTACCTGCAGATCATACAAATATTTGTTCCGTGCGGGAATCGAACCCACGACCCGGAGCGCAGCAGCCGACTGTATCAGCCACTGAACCAACCGTGCCGTAAATAAATCTGAATATCGCAGTATTTGACATGGCCCAGTCTCCGTAAAGGACCACGAAAGGTTGGTCCTAAACTCCAGAATTAAACCAACCATCTGCTATAGTTAACCATTACACGTAAATGAATTTTGGGCTTGTCTTTAACCGCATCCGTCCACGTTAATACGAATTGATGAATTGGAAGCGAGAAGGACGAAGCAGATTCATATTATTCATAAGAAAGGAATTAGGGGCCTTGCCTCAGTTATTATCATTAATTGTGAGGGTTGGAGGCGTAGTTCAACTATATTGATATTATAATGAATTTAGACCTTTGTGGACCCACAGTGGAGAAGACAGAGATTTGTATGGCTGTGAACACTAGTTTGATTAATGAATTACGATATATTGTTAAAGAAGATTAATGTAACATTATGTTGTTCGATTATGGCATATTTTTTTTATTCATAGACTGGCTGCGTCGACCTTGTTTAACCTCACCGATATTTTACCGCTCAGTAAGTTCAACTGGCTTTGACTATGAGCGCCTGCTATGTTGATATGGGCGTCCAGGCCCATACTCTATGTCATATAATTATGGTACTTGATATAAACAATTATTAATAATATCACCATACTGATTTAATTCATCATCATCATTTTGGCCGAATAAAGTCCACTGCTGAACACAGGCCCCCCAAAGATCGCCACAACGACCGATATGGGTATGTTGTATTAGCAGCGTCCTTCGAGTACATTAACAATTCAACTGCGATCGCCAACCCGCCTGCCAAGCGTAGCGATTAAGGCAAATACCCCCCAATAAAGGTATTTGCCTTAATCGCTACGCTTGGCAGGCGGGTTGGCGATCGCAGTTGAATTGTTAATGTACTCGAAGGACGCTGCTGCCCATCATTCGGCTAATCCCTTAGTCGCCTTTTACGACACCTACGGGTGAGATGGGTTGGTGGTATTCGTAGCCGACACGATTTAATTTTTTAACTATGTTTAATTAAGTTTCCTGGAACATTTTCAATCATCAATATAACTAGATGAAACCTTCATTTTGCTATCGACGGCCTCTGACAAGAAATGCCAAAACAAACTTAAAAAGTTTCTGTGAGTCCAGATATATCTTACGAGTATATTATATTGCATACACAGTAAAAAGTAGAAAAAAGGTAGAGAAAAAGCTGGAAATGCCTTTAAAAATATTAATATAAGTAGTCAGTCGTTTTGGGTTGACTCGCCTTGACAGTCATCGTGTAGCTTAACCCTATTTTAGGGAGCTCAAAGATCCGACGCATAACTATACCATCAGCTGGACTTTTGAGTAAGATATAAAATAAGTAAATTTTAAGACAACTACATGCAGGCGCCTTATCTTTACTTCAACAATTAAAAAAGGCAAATGTGCATTTCACCATTAAGTATCTCTTTATCACAAACTACAACTTTTTTTGTCTCTTTTTTTCCTCCTTGATATCTCGAAGTCTCGAACCGCTGGCGGTTCACCCCAGTGTGTGATTATCGACGTGAGGGCTCTCGTTTCCAGATCCCACGGCAGGTATCCAGCAAGGATGGTCCTCACCTTGTAGTCAACCGTACGGTATCCCCTTATCACCCTGAGGGCCATCTCTCGCTTCGGCTTCCGCAGTACAGCGATGCTGAGGGCCTTCAGGGGGCACTAACACGGGGACCCCGTAAAGTCCCGCACGATCCCTATGTAGACCCACCGGCAGAAGGCCGGAGGTATTGCAACCTCCCCGATTGGACAGCAGCCGCGCAAGTGCAGGCGTGGGGCCCGTTTGGAGGTCAGCACTCAGAAATGCGGCACGAAGTTCACGAGTCCCAGGCAAGTGACTAAAGTCATCATCTACTCGACGCCGATGCGAATGCCTCCCACTAACACGTGGTGTCCCGAAGGTAGCGCGCGACGGGGCCCAGGGAAACAGGGCCTCTGACTGGTCGAGTACAACCTACTTTTAAATATATTAAATGAAAAAATAAATGGAGTGTTAAAATAATCACAACATTTAGCCGAGATCATTCAAACACGTATCCCACTTGCGACCACGGTGGCCAGTTATATTAGCGCCATTTATGGTCTTATTACGCGCTATACGAGCCGTGGTGCAATCTCAGTGTCATTTGCTCTGACCTAATAATCCGCACGTAATCTTTATACTCCAGTTATGTTATGGTATAAGTCATTAGTATCGGCGTATTAGTTCCAACCGAGATTGTGTGGAACGAAGGGTGTCGTATAGTTAGCTTTTTTGTTTTTAAATTTTTTTTTGGCTTCTCGCATTCATTTCTGTGAAATGTGGTTGCTTAACCGGTCATTTCTGGCGAAGCCAAAAGAGGCCTCCAGCCAGGTATAGTAAGCCCATAATCGAACAGTATTATACTGTACTGAATTTAGCAGGTTTTGTTCCACAGCCGCTCCCGCCTTCCTGAACTACCAAAATGCGCTCTTTATCGCTTTGTTAAACCTTGTTTCAGAGTTGTTGAAGCCGCTAAAAGGCTTCAGACTTGGCATAACGATTGCCGTCTAATGACAACAACCGATAACGATGATTTTACGTTCCTCCGAAGCAGGGAGATGCTCAGTACAAATATCACTATGTGGTCGCTCATCCACTGATGGACCGCGCTGAGCGTGTGGTTAACATCACCGATCGATTACTGGGGTGTAATTCTCTAAGCTCAAACATCCATACATCCTTGAATATAGAATTGCACTAAAGTCAATACACGGAAAACTATTTATATATGTTTACCTGCAACACCAGATTTCACATAAAATTCACAGCAGAAGCGCCTGTGACAGACTGTCTTCTTGTATCCTTTGGAACTGGATTCCAAATCCAGCGGGCTGATGACGTATTCGCTAAGACCGGTCCTGATGGCTTACCGTCTGCAACGTGTCCTTGAATAGCTTCAATCATGTCTTAGCAAATACCAAATTGGTTTTTCACCTTTATTTCAATTCTGTAATCAAGGATGTATGGATGTTTGAGCTTAGGGAATTGCACCCCTGATCAGTGAGTGCAACTAGCTATGAACAATATACATAGCTCACTATATGCTCAGGATGAGATGGTATTACGCATAAACAAGGATGGCTAGCACGTTGAATTTGTACAAATAACAGTTTAAACACTCACCAATACGTCTGCTGATCTTTTGGAAAACTAGTAAATCTTTAAACTAATCTATCGGGGGTTAAAACCTCAATATTTTATACAATCTTGTCTAAAATTGGCTTATTTGATCAGTGAATCGTTGATTTTAATACCGATCGTTTCCTTAACTTTCTAGAACACCAACTGAACAGAATATTCTATCATCATAGCAAAGCATATGCTTGCGTATCCTGGAAAGCTATGAGCTTGGTCCGTGTGTACGGAATGTGCACATATCATGCCTAACACATAATATCGACGTGACTGCGATAACCCTGCTAATACGTGAGGTGGCTCGAAAGGCCCTGAGATAAAATAGATTAGCGTTGTTACGACCGCCAATGTTATCATTATGCGTTATTAATTTTATTTTGATTATTTCTTGAGTTTAATTCTTTGTTTTATTTATAAGAAGTGGAGATGTAAACGTGTTTTACATAAAATATAACTCGCGTAATTATATTTAGCGTATGTTTGCGTTCACTGTAAAGATTCCAAACAAATGAATCACTGTCCTAGTATTGTGAAGAGTATTGAAATAAATAGCTTTGCAGCAGTTAATGGGCTATTCAAGATTAGCTACACGTGCAGAAAACAAACGCAACGAAATTATACAGAGAAATCTTACTCATTACGTTAAAGGCACATTATTATAGATTGCAACACATAACACAAAAATAATACAATGTTTATCAAATTTCATCTCTTTATCCAATACGCATTAAATAATTAATTAACAAGGCAACTACAGAAGATGTACAGAGAGAAGCAATTTCGCTAAAACGCCCACAGCAACTGTCTGCGTCCGTCCGGGGATAGTCGCGGACAGCGCTGACAACCCTCAAACACTGCCCGTGATATTACGGGCAGTGATATTTAGAATCCGTATATATTAGGGGATATCCCTTCAGCTAATCGTATTGTTGCCAAATGTGGACGGCGAAACTAATTACTCCGGGATAGTAATGGCGGAATGTCATTATATTTTTATACATTGCCCTTGTTTGATCTTAAATGTTCATGCATTTCATAATCATTGGAGAAAAGAAAGAACAAATCTTTGTAAAATCTACGTTTAGAAGTTAACGTGGTGTTTCCTACGTTTGTAACTGTACCAGCTTGTGTAGACGACATGTGAATTTTTTTATTCGAATGAGGTTGAACAACTGATAGACTGTGCCGTGCCAAATTGCCCTGATATGAAATGTAAAGCTAGCCCATTATTATGTATTTATTATTCGATGATGAATTTGTGTTTATATTTTGAAATGTCTACGTTTAATTCAGTGTAGTTCATAAAACTGATAAAACCAAAGAAATTTTAATGATACGGGTCGAACAAAATATGTTTAGGGTTATACACATTGACAACATATAAACATTGTCATCCAACATAACAATGCTGCCGGTTTTCCGGGAACTTTATCAGCTGACAGCAATGAGGACGAATACTTTGATGCCTTAATGACCACTCTTATGTGGTAACGAGAAACTTCAGTGTCCAATAAATGTTAACAACTTAAGCTAAAGCAATTGACTTATGTTTACTATATCACTAAGTCACCTTAGTACTCGCACATACCTATTTATGTTCAACGCATGTGTCGGTATGTTTTCCGTGATAAAACTAGAGCATTCCGTACCGCTTGGCGGCCATTGTTCGACAAGGGCTTGTAAGGCCAGTGTAACGGAAAATTAAAAAGGCAATTTTCTTAATGAGCCCACTCGCAGTGTGGGGTTAACAGGCTTACGCGACATTATACCAGATAACAGCCGCTTACATGTATAAATGTTATGTGTTCAGTAATTTATGTGGAATTAAATATGTATTTTGTTAGAAACCTTGTTTGGCTTCCATTTTCTGTAGTGCTGTTGCATTTCTTGGAGATTTAAAAAAAATAAAAAGCACGCGTTTGCCGGAGATTTATAGAATAGAATATAACTTTATTATACACCACATAAAATAAAATAGGAAAGATTATTTGCAATAGTTAGCGTGGCACAGTGGGCGGTCTTATCGCTAAAAGCGATCTTTTACATACAACCTTTGGGTGGATTTAAAAGTTGGGAAATAAAGAAATTCAGGTAGACTGTGGTGTACTCAATTTTTTTGTCTTTAAGTACGATGCCCCTCTCTAGGATTTCTCCTGTGTCGTGGGTGCGTTTACAGACATAAATTCTACACACATTACACCCAGACCCGGAACAACTACCTGCAGATCATACAAATATTTGTTCCGTGCGGGAATCGAACCCACGACCCGGAGCGCAGCAGCCGACTCTATCAGCCACTGCACCAACCTTGTCATCTATAATAATGATATATATACAAGAAAGCACACGTTTTGGCATAAATAAATAGTATAACTTCCTTCGCCCCGGGAAAAGGCGAAGGGGCATGCCGGACTCCTACCGGTTAAAACCACCGGAGTGATCATCGTCGGCACCGAAGGGAGGCTCCAGGAACTCGAAAGATCTCCATCTAGAGCCACCCATTGGTGCCACGCCTTTAGGCACATCTCGAAGGGGATGACTGTAAGGCGGTCATCCCCTCTAGCGAAGGGAAGGCGACTGTAAAGAGGCCACCCCCCAGGCATCTCTAGAGAGAGATAGAGAAGATCCTAGTTTAGATAAGATCATTGTATCTCAACTACTCTTGATGTCATTTGTAAAATTATTATTTGTTGGTCAGCCTAAATCATAATCATATATTTTATTTTTTACTAACTGGGACCCCCAGTTTCACCCGCGGTTTAATTTAAAAGAAATTGGATTATTTATAAATAATTTTCATGGGTTTTAATTTGTTTGCGAGGCACTCTGATTATTTTTCTAAAAATTAAAGTAGCCTAAGTTAATCCTTATAATATCAGCTATCTGCCAGTGGTGCCAGCTAAATCCCATAGAAATCGGTCCAGCCGTTTCGGAGATTAGCGGAACAAACAGACAGACAAAAAAAATAAAAAATAGTTATGTTGTAGGTACCGTATATACTTTCATATGCATTAAGTAAAAAGCTGTTATTTTGAGATTACAAACAGACACTTCAATTTTATTTATTTGTATAGATATATATTTTGCGATATCCTTAAATGCAAAAATTTCAATTGGACTACATATTAGTAGAAGTGGTCACAAAATGTCAATATATAAATGAAATGACCGTTTACAAGGCCATATTGACTAACAAAAACTTAATTTACCATATTGAAGCAATATTATACAATTTTGTATGTGATATATGCATCCTACACATGGTGTAGGCGACGCCGGCGGGGGCGTACAACCTCAATATTCATACAAAATATGGTCAGGATATTGGTAAATTCATGTGATAGTACGTCGTTAAATGCTTGTGTAAAGTTAAAGCCAAGGCTTGCGCATTTATAATTAGATTAAAAGAGTACGTTTGTGCGATTACCGCCTACGTAGTGCATGATATAACGAATACTTTGAAGTTAAATGTTCACGATAAAGCTAAGTAAACATTGTCGAGAGCACGCTAAGTGTGAAGGCTGAAGGAAGTTACGTCCCAGAGAGCCGCGGATTTGCGATAATGATTACGTGAACGAATATATGCAACTTTAAGGTTTTGTGTTTTATGGTCTAGTTTTGTTAAGATAGAAGAGTGTAGAAATCAAATTTACAGCGTAAAATTGTATGATAGTGATTGACAGATAACGGTTTGTTTATTAGTAATTATTTCTTTCGAGTAGTAAACAATTTATGATCAATTAGTCATAAACTAGCGCCATAGCGACGATAAATCACAACAAAACTTAATGAACTATCGATATCATTATTCGGCTGTTATGTCAAACTTAATTAAGCGGTATCATTTCCCAATAAAATATAGCCACACAGTCTAATCCGAGATTAATTGCCACCCTACTTAATGGTACAAACAATCAGCTAATTTACATAAAAGAAAGCGTTTAATTCGGTTAAGGTCCGTGGTTAATCTCAGGTTAAAACTAACTAAGCTCCTAGTGGTCATTTGTACCCGTCGCACCAATAATTAACTCAGACAAGGCGAGAGCAGTAAACGGTTAACTACCATTTAAATAACAGAGGTAATGAGAGAAGAAACCGGATTTGTAAAGGTTAAGAGTTATGTTTACGCATTGGTTACGTTTTAGACACGGTTAATAGATGATGTTAATTACAGTGGTTTGTGGCTGCTTAGCGGTTAATCCTGGCACACCATCCACACTAACACACAGAATTAATCAAGGAAGCAGTTAAACCACATATCTCGAGGACTCACATAGTAAAAGATTCTTCCAGCTGCCGCCAAGTGCTCGCAGGCAGCGGTGAAGACGCGGCGCGGGCGAAGCGGGTGGGGCGCGAGGTGGGACTATCCTCACATCTCCCTCTGAAGAACTCCTTGCTAACAGCGAAGATCCTCTATCTCTCGACAAAGACCGACGCCTTCCAAAAGGCGCACCTCTAACAGTCGCGAAATTCTCCTCACAAGCCACATTGAAAGTCTCTAATGGAATGCTTTCCGGTTCTTCTCTTCGGCTTCTCACCGAAAAGGTTCTTCTAAATCCGTTTGCCAGACCGTCTGTAATTTTCTTTCTCGGCCTAGGGACTTCTTCAGAACTAATGATTGTTATATCGTCCATATCCTGCGGTTCGTATGTTCTGTAAGTTCTGATCTGTTCTATTCCAGTGAGGTCTTCCATCCCACCATGCCTGTACTTCAAAGGTTTCGCGCGGTCTATGACCCCGAGTTCATCATAGCTTCTGTAAGTGGAGGAGGCACGCCTGGGGGCTGGTGGTCGTCCAGCTCTGTCAATCGTCATTTTAAACAGATGTCCAATTAGTGACCTGACGAAGAAACGGTCAATTTGAAAATCGTGTCCATAATTTAATCCTGGTTTGCACGACGAACTTTTTAGCACAAGTGATTGGAGGTTTCGGGATGAGAGAGAACTCTGGTGCGGCACACGTTTGATCAAGCGACAGGTAACAGTACGGTACAGTAAGGTGTCAGTTACACACTCTGACAAGGCATCAGCGGCTCGTCACACCTCTTTTAATGATTCACATGTAATGTGTCAGAAATATAATTCGGACATACGGATAATGCATTGTGTATAACTTGATAATTTTATAGCAATAATACATGAGATCCTCTTTAATTATTTGAAATAAGAATAGTTTATTAAAAAAATGAGTTTATGTCAAAATGTTATGAAAAATCGCAATTGGCAATTTGGCAAGGTTAATTTTTAAAAACGAAACTCTTCAGATGGCAGAAAATATGAATAAACTTATAAAAATACATGATACTGATCAAATCAAGTGGCTTCAGAAAGTAAAGGAAAGATGCCTTATTAATAAATGTTGCGCGTCCATTTTTTTCCAATCTCTGTTTTCAATCATTGACAAGGTAAGTTGGTAACAGTAAAACTTTCCGGGAAACCATTTTATTTTCTCAGTATTACTTACGCGAGTGAATTACCATCAGTCACATAGTGTTAAGTGCGTGTAAGGCAGCAGTTGAACCACAATGCCGTGACTAGAGGAACTTGTGAGGTTACATGCCCATAAAATTTGTTTACCATCCCCGACGCCGCGATAAAGTCAAATCTATTGATACGATCACGGAATGTTTGTACGCTACTTACTTCACGGACCCAAATTTTATGAAAATAAGTCTTTTTATAAACTTATCAACGTTCATAACGGGTAATATTTTGTAGACCCCTCTGGGCAAACGTTATCTCACCATGGGATAAGGTAATCCTGGAGGGCAGATTAAAGTAGCTGCCTGATTTTTTCCTACCTTCTGATATAAAAAAAGTATATCCTAAGAAAAAAAAAGTATATTAAGTAGCTTACAGAACGCAGGGCAGTTTGTGGCAAGCTGAATGTGAGTTGCGACACTGCGTACCCGAATGCTCCAGAGAGTCGGTCAGGGCCTCGTCTCGGGCTTGCCTTTATTGGTTGGTTAGAGTGATACCCCATGAGTGCCCGTAGGATTTTCAACTCTGGCTTGCCTTAGTTGGCTGATCAGAGAGGGGCCGCCAGAGCTCGGGCATATGCTCGGGGATGGAATTGTCTAATGGCGTAATAACGGGGAAACCCGCTCCGAGTCTTCGAGACGCGCGATGGTAAAACCGGTGCCGCACCTCTCTACACCGTCTAGCCGCTCACACCGGTGTTGCTCCTTGTCGCCTGTAGTGGTGGCCATTTAGGGGGCCCATCTTGTGAGTGGCGAGTCACCGTCTTCCACAGAATTTCACTTTAAAGGTTGAAAGGCAGACGCCGTTGTTTCCGTTTTTAGAAGCATATAATCCATTTAGCACCCATTACAATAGACCTTATAATTTTAGTTTCCATCTTATACAATAGTTTTACACCTCCGGGGACAATCCGAGACTGCATTTTATAATGTAGCCATGGAGAGTTCCCGGTGAGTGTCCCATTACATTTTAGATTAAAATTCTCTAAAGCCTATCAAAAGACCGGGTTCCCCCTTGCAGGGGATATAAATCCGTGTAATAGAGAGACATGTAGATTTTTTTTCTGTGTATTCTGTATTACTGAAATTTTACCTTGCTTTTGGGATAATCTTGGGTAATGTGTAAGTTAAATGCGAAAGTTCACGTGAAAAATAGAACATTGGCATCGGCTTTTGGTAACAGCACTTCTATTAGCAAATACACGAGAACCTTGACGGCACGGTTGGTGCAGTGGCTGATACAGTCAGCTGCTGCACTCCGGGTCGTGGGTTCGATTCCCGCACGGAAGAAATATTTGTATGATCTGCAGGTAGTTATTCCGGGTCTGGGTGTATTGTGTGTGGAATTTATGTTTGTAAACGCACCCACGACACAGGAGAAATTCTAGTGTTGGCCAACTTTAAAAAAAAAACAAAGATTTGAAATAATCTGATACTGATTTACCCAAACATTTTAAATATATGTTTATGTTAAGTCTCGTCTGAAAACGTAAACATACGTGGCCTAAATGATAACACACTACCCAGTGGAAGTCGACCGTCCATTCAAGTGGCTAATGACCGTCATGTAATTACTAACAATTGCACTCGCTTGCCTACTGGCGTCCACTACTGTCCTCGGAAACTCACCGATTAGTGAAACGGAATTCGAACAATTATCGAATTAGGTACCGTTTCCTACTTGTTAGGACACACAATGTGAATTAGATCCTCATTCAAGGGGTCGTGCCGAATTTCTTTGTGGACTTGAGCATCGTGTAGATGCAACATTATTTTAAAAACACCATTTGCGCTTTTTTATTTATTAAGGAAACTAAAATTTATCTCTCTTCAAAATTTTCATGCATTTCCAGCTGCGACGTTTCGATTTACACTACATAAATCGACACCCTCTTTTTCTTAACTCAATATTTTGCAAATCTAATGCTACTCACGTCACCCAATATTCTTTTTTTTTTCTTTTTTTCTTAACTTTGCCCCACACTAGGATTTCTCTTGTGTCGTGGGTGCGTTTACAGACTCAAATTTCACACACAATACACCCAGACTCGGAACAACTACCTGCAGATCATACAAATATTTGTTCCGTGCGGCAATCTAACAAATATTCACGAACAAGCTCTTAATATTTTTGTTGAAGTGTGGTTGATGATTATGTAAGTTAATGATAGCTAAATTGTAGCCTTGATGCCAATTAACCGACTCAACGAGGCAATCAAGCTGTTGAATGAAGTGATGTCACTTAGTCTCACTAATGAATTCTTAACGATCTTGCTGTCTCTTTTTTATTATGAAAGGACTTTGTGATTTGAAGAGAAAGAAAAGCCGGGGCTAAATAACTTATTTAAATAAACTAAAAAACTAAAAAACTAAAAAAGCTGATTGAATAGAAGTTGGTGCTTATCTTGTAATCAAAAATATTATCTACTGTTCTTGTCCCGAATGTCTTAACCATAATTGAATGTATGAAGAATACAACAGCGCAAAGCTTTCATTACATCATATGACAGAATGGAGGTCAAGTTCTTAATAAAAATTGACGAAGCAACATCTTCTAATCTAGACACTCCAGAATCATTAGTTATACATATCACCTGATGAACTTCAATGTATTTATCATTATTAAAATATAGAACAGATAAAAATTATAGATTGCATCATTCACCCACGTACTCTTCCCCGCACAATTTATCTTACTTTAAACTGAATAATACCAGTTTTATCAACATTCATTTGTCATTCGTTTTATTTCATCTATGGATGGACGAATAATAGGATGTTTTTGTTGCGAATACTCCAAAATTCAATGGTTCTGTATTTCTTTAGTTTCGCTGAAAAGTTTAGCAATTCTGTATCAAAATTGAATGTAGAAAACTAGAAACTACTGGATTTTTACGACCTAGTCATGAGTAAGTCATTCACCAGGTGGTTATCGTCACGCCTGCCCATATCAATTGTACTGCTACCCAGGACTAGTCCTGCGGGGCACTACACTCACTCCACACCTCGAAGACTTCAATTATTTAGCCTCTTATGCCCAGTAATTTCACTAGCTACAGTGCTCTGCAAACCGAAACAGTAACATTTAAAGTTTAAACCGTGTGGTGCTGGCAAAGAATACTACCACTCCATCTTATCCCGTGGGTGCTGTAAAAGGCATTATAGGCAAACCCCACTGAGTACACAACATAAACTCATAGTGGTCGTTGTGGCAATCTTTGGGGGCTTATTTCCAGCAGTGGACAAATATCCGGCACTGAGTTGGTACCTACTTTGCCGGTCTCTTGCAATAAGAGACATATCACCAAAGAATTTAGATATGTAATTATTGGGGAACCAATAAAACCTTTAACATATTCGTCATAAGAGTTACTTTCACTTTTGTTATTGCTACTAGTTAATTATATAGGGAGTATTATAAACAGTACAACGATAAAGAAGCAATTAAAATGTTTTTAAATAGCGAAAATCACGTGTGTAACGCTGCAGGCATAGCTATCAATTCTATCCAATTTTGCTAATATTAACAGCAGTTATTAATTGCTTGTGGGACTACATTTTGAATATTAATGTTCAATATTTCAATAACTCAATGTTTAATACGCCTTGCAGCTCTTACTGTTATTTTTATCGCTTCAATCTTTGTCCATCGGTAGAGATATAAGAACGGGACATAAAATAAACATTAGGCGGGACAAACAGGGCCATTGGGTTCTAAATTTGATTTTCAATTCGAGATCATATTTTGTTTCGAGGTCCTAACATATAAGTAAGGCTATAAGGATTATATTATTAAGTTAGGATAAAAAATCACCTACAAAACTGTTTTCCCTCCAGAGACTAAGCTCATTAGTACAAGTTAATATTTAGGAAAATACCACTATTCTCCTTTCTTTCCTTAAAACTTTGCAGTACACTACCACCGCCCAAAGATATCTTATAACGAACTATCGGAGCCACTGGTGTGCGAAATGAGCCGTAGACACTTAATGAAAGCAACGACATCGAGACGAGGCACTTCGAGCTTATGAATGAAAAGCTTATTGAAAATCCAATTAGATACGACTGGTATACTTAACAAGAAAAGGAAGCTCTCGTATTAAAATTTTACAATCTACCTTCGGTAGTTAAATTATTATGACCTATATTTGCCAGCCAACATAAAAGTATAATATTGAGCATTTAGCAATTTCGGTAACCATCATCATACCAGCCAAAGAACGTCCACTGCTGAACAAAGGTCTCCCCCATAGATTTCCACAATCGTGTCGTCATTTTGGGGGAATTTGCCAGTACTCACCACGCTTGCCTGCCTAATTGGCGGTAAATTTATATGACTCAAAATTAGACCGAAAATATCATCAAGTCTCTCAGTAACTTAGTGGTGTGAGAATTTGCCAGTACTCACCACGCTTGGCAGGTGGGTTGGTGAGCGCAGAATGGCTACTGTTCTACAGAAGGGCCACTGCTGCCCATTCCTTTGGTTTGGTTTAGATTTACTTAGGCGCCTTTCCTTAGACGACACACAAGGAAGGAGATGGAGTGGTGCTATATTCTTAATTCGGCCACCACACGGATACCAGTAATACAATTTACTAATACGCAATTTACAAGAATCGGTGGAGGTATAATAGGATTGTATCCACAAAGTATACAGCGTGAAGTTACTTCATCAAGTGGAAGTGGTAGTGGCTTTTAAAAAACTAATTGCTAAGATACACACGTAGACCGTGACTTATGGAAGCCTAGTGACCTTTCCCCCTTTGTCAGCCGTGGTGAATTATGTGGGAAAATATATATTATAAGCAATGTTCCGCGATTGTCTGAGAAAGATTCAATATGTTTTTCAACTTCTATAGAATTTTAATTCATTATCATCATCCTAGCTTTTTTCAATAATGGGTAAAATTTAAATGACGTTATATTACCTTTGAATCGCTAGATGTTGCGACCAGAGGGCCTAGCACAAATATTTTTACGTATAGTATCTTAATCGTAATGTTAATGTGAGTCAATTTTGAATTGCTCTAGTGTGATCTTACGAGGACCTGGAGCCCCCCTTCGGTGCCGAAAATGATCGTTCCAGTGGTTTTAGCCGGTAGGAGTCTGGCATACCCCTTCCCCGGGGCGAAGGAAGTTCCATGTAGAATTTCCACTGGACACCAATAAAAAAAATTAAAAAAGGCCCCCAGAAAAAACAGGGGATTCAGAGAAATCTACCTCACAACCGGAGTGATCTCGCTCCACCAGTCTGCTTGTGACCACGATCAGTACAACCTACTCGAAACGTGAAGCGGTTCAAAGGTAATTTCACGTTCATTCCCGTCCCTTAGTTACATCATCATCATCATCATGCAACGCATTCCGTGTGGCGTCAAGATTAACAATATAGCACCACTCGTGGATGTCGCAATTATGGGAAACTAAACTACAGGAATGGGCAACAGCGACCCTTCTGTGGAACAGTAGCCATACTGCGCTCACCAACCCACCTGCCAAGCGTGGTGAGTACTGGCAAATTCTCACACCACTAAGTTACTGAGAGACTTGATGATATTTTCGGTCTAATTTTGAGTCATATAAATTTATAAGGTATATTATTTATTCGTCAAATAGTCATCAATCGCATCATCATCAATCATATCGCCGTTTAATCTTCTGACAGCCGAAATTAATAATCGATCCAATCCAAAATCTTTAGATTTCGGATTACGAATATGTCTGTTTTTGTGTTAAATGTGATCGCAACAGGACAATGGATGAATTTCAAAATTTTTAATCTGAGCATTTTGTATTATATAGATTATTAATTTCGGCCGTAAGGCAGATCCGATTTTTTTAATGATCATTCATTATTCGTTAATATTATTATGCGTTTATAATAATATGATTTAGATTAATATGCTTCTAAATCTTAATATCAGTAATTATGGTTTAAAAAAATGCCTGCTAAAATACATTTATGCAGAATTAATATTACGTGTAACGATCATTAGACTAGTGAAAGTAAGCTATCATAACTTATGACATTAAA
Organism: Diloba caeruleocephala; assembly: GCA_947459985.1. Taxonomy (NCBI): domain Eukaryota; kingdom Metazoa; phylum Arthropoda; class Insecta; order Lepidoptera; family Noctuidae; genus Diloba; species Diloba caeruleocephala. The sequence continues at coordinate 7,174,907 of OX381613.1, forward strand.
TTTTATGTGAATCTATAGTAAACCGTATATTTAGCACTGAACGACTGCTATCTCAATGGCTCTACTGTATTTCTGAGGGGTATATCTTATGGTTGGACCGCAGACAGATTACTGGCATTCTGGATGCTGGACCATGTTCGTATGACAGTATTTTATTTCATCATCATTTCAGCTGAAGGACGTCCACTGCTGAACTAAGGCCTCGCCTGAGATTTCACGCTGGTTATATGCCTACCCGAATCCAACGACTCCCAGCCACCTTCACCAGGTCGTCTGTCCATCTCGTTGGAGGTCGTCCCACGCTTTTCCTGCGTTTTCCGGTGTTGTGTTATTTGTACTTTAAATATTTATCATCATCATATCGGCCATAGAACGTCCACTGCTGAACAAAGGCCTCCCCCACATTTCCACAATTGTGTCGTAATTTTAGGGGGCATTTGCCAGTACTCACCACGCTTGGCAGGCGGGTTGGTGGGCGCAGAATGGCTGCTGTTCCGGGGACGAGAAGGGACGCTGCTGCCCATCCCTCTGGTTAAGAATCCCTTAGTCGGCTCCCATGAGTCCCATTCATATAGTGCTATATTCTTAATCCGGACACCACACGGATGGGATACCACGCGGATGATATTAATAAAAACTAATTATATTGATGTGTAACCGGAGTTATGCTTATCTACATTAGTAAACTAAATAGAGACGTTGACATTAAATTAAATTAGTTCAGTCAACTCCCAGCTATCAGCGCAAAAATAAATAGGTACTTTATAAATTATGTACAAAAGAAACAGTTTAACTCTCTTCTTGGCAAACTTCTTCATTCTTTGAGACTTCATGAATATTTATAATAAGTTGGACCAAACTTTAAAAAGTCATGAAATCCCGTTGTTTAAGTACAAAAAAGAAGTTTCTAAGCGCAAATTTAAGTTCTTGAACGGAAAATCTTAGTGAGCTACCAACATTAGGAGTGCCACTCAAAATGGACGGCAATTAAAAATAGTTTCCAAAGTGTACCACTTAGCCAGCCGACACTTATGTTAAGGAGGTTTAAAATAAAGATTTGGGCGCCGGAAACCGTCGCGTCGTTCTTACGAAACCATTGATTATGTACTTTTGTATGTTCTTTTGTAATTTTAATTGTGTTTACAGCAGTGTAAATGTAATGGGAACCATGTTTTTGCTGTTAATATTGTTCAGATTTCACGGCTGTTGAATGCATATTTTACTTTGTTATAAATAACTGGTTCTATATGACCAAAAGTTTGGAAGATATTATGAAAATTATACATGGAAGCTTAAATGATAAGGGTCGTACCTGTCTTAAATATCATATTTGGCGCGAGAATTTTAGGAAAAGGTAACAAAATCTTAGATCGGCACCAAAGAAACTGTATACTTTCTATATTTTATATTCTCTTGAGACAAAAGTGATATATTGTAGTACAGGTAATTTATAAAAAAATTGCCGTGTGCCCGATTGAATGCCCCCCTTATGGATTCGATTTTTAAAAATACTGTCTTGGTTCTCACCTACTTACTTTATATCAGCAAGTCCTGTGTAAAACTTCATATTCTAGACCAACTAGTTTAAGCTGTGGGTTGCGTGTCAGTCAATCAGTGTAAGATTTGACCACCTTATCTTATGAATTTTCAATAATCCTTTCTTAGTGCTCATCTACGTTATATAAGGGAACTCCTGTGCATAATGTATGCTTTTAGAGCGAACGGTTTAAGCGTTGTCTGTCTGTCAGTGTCAGAGTTTTATTAGGTCGAAATTAATAAGCAATCTAAACCAATACCTTTAGATTTAATATTTTGAACTTGATCTGTTTTTGTGTTAAGATCACACTTAATAAGAAATCAGACAAATCTTCAATCGCAAATCCAAAGATTTAAGATTAGATTGATTATTAATTTGGGCCGTTAGTTATTCATACCATCTTATGAAATAGCCACATTGTCGTTTAAATTCCTCTCGTATAGTTTATCATGTCAGCCGAATAAAGTCCACTGATGGACACAGGCCTCCACCAGAGATCGCCACCACGACCGATCAGGGTGTGTTATGTGCTCATAGGAGGGTTTTTGCCACATTCGCCACGCCTGGCAAGCGGTAGAGGTGTTAATGTACTCGAAGGACGCTACTGCCCATCCTCCGTCGCCATTTGAGACACCCATGGAATGAGATGGGTTTGTGCCATTCGTAGCCGGCACCTCCCGGCAAATCGGCCCTCGTAGTTAATTGTATACACAAACAATACTGTACCTATGTAAATAAAACTTACACTGAAGAGTTACGATTGCCTTCGGCAGTTATCATCAAGACATACATCTTATGTGTCAATTAAACTTCACTGTCCATATATGTCAGTCAACATCAATACAATTCCCTTTTCAATACCCGAATAAAATAATTTAAGCATTCTTAATGATCAGATCGTAAATGGTGGTGACTGGTGAGTTAATGGGGGAAAAGCACGCCATGCGATTACCACATACAGAAGACGCAGTAATGTACAGAGGTGTGCCGGATTGTTAAAAATGTATATCCGCGGATACGGATCATTAGTATCTAGATCCGCGAATACGGATACGGATAAGGACCTCCAAGTGTGACCTTGGATCTACAGTTGACGATTTTCTTTAGTAACGTGACGTGTTTTAACTCCCACTGCGCGTGATTTTGTTTATAGTTTAGTGTGACACAGGATAGCATAGTTTACGTTTGTGTTTTTGAAAAGGTTATAAGTTAAATAAAAATAAAAACAATGTCTACAAAAAAGTTTAGTATGGAAATATTTTACGATAGTAAATGGCGAATGTGCCAAATGCAAAGTTTGAATGTATACCCGTAAGGGAAAAGGTACAACACCATTAAAAATCACCTTCAGAGGAAACATCCACAAGAATTTGTTTCATCTGATGTTAACACTTAGCTATACCTTGATAAAAATAAAAATTGTATATCACATAGATTAGAGTTTTGATCTCACTATAAAAATAGTTAAGCTAGTACCTTATAACTTGCTATACCGGTAACATAGTTTAATAAATGGTTTCAGATTTCTGAAAAATAAATATGCCAAATATGTGATTTTAAGAATAAATTAAGTTAATAGTATCCATTGCTACCTGTCTTTAAAATTTCTTATACGTCATGAAATTTATTAATATAAAAGATCCGCCAAAAAGTAACGGATACGGATATAGATCTTATTTCTCTATCGAATATCCCCGGATATGGATATCTAGCACATCACTAGTAATGTATTATGATGCATGCATTCGGGTTGCATGTAAAGTGGCCCAAATATGGCGGCAAATTCACGTAAACTGGAGGGAAATTACACTTCCCTGGATAAACTTGACGGTACGATTGGCGCAGCCTGTGCGCCAACCGTACCGTCAAGTTTCTTTCTACGCTACGTATCGCAGGTTCAATCCCCGTACGGAATATTTTGTGTTTTATTTTTTTGAAAGTTGCCCCACACTAGGATTTCTCCTGTGTCGTGGGTGCGTTTACATACACAAATTTCACACACACAATGCACCCAGACCCGGAACAACTACCTGCAGATCATACAAATATTTGTTCCGTGCGGGAATCGAACCCGCGACCCGGTGCACAGCAGCCGACTGTATAAGCCACTGCACCAACCGTGCCGTCAAATCTACAGATTTTGGTTTATAAAAGTATTTGCGCATGTGAGATTTATGTCTGTGAACGCCCACGACACAGAACAAACCATATAGTTCTGCCGTTTAAAAAAATCCCGATCCTTTGGTCGTTTCAGATGCAATACAGAGTGAAATTAGATTTGTATGAAAATTTACGTGCCTATGTTTCTGCAAGATAAAGGCCTCAAGTTTTAACGTTCAGAAAACAGGCATTGGTGTCCCAATGGACGTCTACAGTTTGCCGATGCGTTCCGCATACATAAAATGCATTAGAATCTTATTACTGTAACAGCTTTTTTAATTAAGCACTCAACGTTACAACCTCTGATATTTAGCAGGCTAAGGAGTTTGTAGGTAAATCACGGCACGGTTGGTGCAGTGGCTGACACAGTAGGCTGCTGCTCTCCGGGACGTGGGTTCGATTCCCACACGGAACAAATATTTGTTTGATCTGCAGGTTCCGGGTCTGGGTGTATTGTATGTGGAAATTATGTCTGTAACCACCTCTATAACCCACGACACAGGAGAAATCCTAGTGTGGGGCAAAGTTAAAAAAATTACTTAATATTTGTTTTCTTGCTTTTGTTTACCAAGCCGTACCCAATATGTGGAATTAGCGTGTAATGTAGTTGAATTACATGGTATCTTACTTATTTAATCGTTTCTGAATAAGTATGACTGAGATGTAAGACGGCACAATCCTGAGCTCATGACCAAAAGGTTCAGTAAAGCTCCTTAAATGGACAGAACTGATTTATTGTGAAACTTGTGTTTATGAAAAGAGCACCTGCGCTTGTAAGTCGACTTACTCTTGTTGGCCTACATTATTTATTGTGTCTGCTTCGGGTTCATCACATCAGCCAAAGGAAAGTCCACTGTTGAACAAAGGCCTGCCGCCTGCCCCATAGATATACAAATGGTTCATTTTGGGGGGAATATGCCAGTAGTCACTACGATTGGCAGGCGGGTTGGTAAGCGCAATATAGCTACTGTCTCACAAAAGGGACGCTGCTGTCTATCCTGGTTTAGAGTCTCTTAGTCCCTTTACGATATCCACTGGAGGAGACGAAGCGGTGCTATATGGTGGTTTGGTGACCGCAGTATGGCTACTGGTCCGCCTAGCGGGAAATCATCAAGTCTTATTCATTTCAGCCGAAAAAACCTCCACTGGTGGACATAGGCCTCTCCCAAAGATCGCTGCTACCCATCCTCAGGCCCTTAGTCGCCTTTTACGACACCCACGGGAAGATATGGGTTGATGCTATTCTTAGGCGACACCACACGGCTCAAGTCTTACTTACATTATATTATATATTATATTATTATAAATGTGAAAGTTTATATGTTTAAATGTTTGAGGCTTTGTCACGCTTAAACGGCTGAACCAATTCTAATGAAATTTGGCGGCGTAGAGTCATTTTAATTTATACGCAGCGTAGCAAGCGGGTAACGTATATTTTGTATATAAATGTTTACGATCCATTTAATACGAATACCTACATGACCGCACCCATGTACCAAGATAACACGAATAATAATTTCATATCGGTTACAGATAAAAGTTGTATTAATGAGAAGCAGAAAACACATCGGGCATAAGAAATAATGGATTACACAGTACATGGACTGTGTAGGCCATTATTTCTAGATTAGGTAAAAGACCCGTTTTACGGTGTAACAACTAATGAATTCCCAGTGTAGGCGATACAGGAGTGAACCGGCTCTTCGGCTCTGTCTACCCGGCCCCCCAATCTCCTCCTGTGGAGGTCGTAAAAGCGACTAAGGGATTCTAAACCATAGGGACGGGGGGCAGCGTCCCTTCAGTAAAACAGCATAATTCATGGAATGGTACTATATTATTAATCCGGACACCACACGGACAATAATGTATATACAGTAATATATATAATTATATTGTTAATAGATCTTTGAAGTATATTCATTTTGTACAGATTTTTATAAAAATGAAATTATCATTTTGTTTCACATGTGCCAGGCGTCCCGCGACGGCTCACGTTTTTATTATTTGTTCGGTTTGACGTGTCCTGCCATCATAACGGTATATTACAGGATTATCATATTATTATTTTCTAGCTGAACAATGGAAGGTATTGATCGCTTGAGCGAGCGCTTGCGATAGTTCGACTCAGCTTATATTTGAATTGCTAATTGGCCTGCTGCGGCTTATAGGCTCACTCTGTATAATATTGTACGCAATGCCATCTAGAGAATATTTCAAGCCAGGCGTCAGACATTTGAATACTGTCCTGTACGTTACTGCTGCCATCTATTATGTCGAACCACGAATTTGATGGACGAGTTTTTACTCAACAAAATTGTTTATTGCAGCCGATTGCAGCCATTGATGTATTATGTTACTATGATTGCAGCGCTGTTTTTGTAGTTATAAAGATTTGTAAATCATACAAAAATATAGTTTTATTATCTTTTACTTTTTATAACCGCTATGAAGTGAAAAATGTTCATTCTGTAGGAACAAAATAAAAAGGAGATGAAAATAAGAGCGCGTGAAACTCAGTACACGTGACACAAATGACTCCTTTGTTTACGACACCGACTTAGCATGGAAACAACAGCTAAAGCCCGCGCCTGCGCCCACAGACAACGTTACACATGAAACGTTGCATTCGAATTTGACTAAATTAAAAACTAAATTAGTACAGCCAAAATTACGTTTAGCTAAAGTATAAAAAATATATACGATTACATTTTAAGATAAAATACCGAAGATCGTGTTGCAATTACCACAAAATAAATTTAAATATTTGTAAAAAATACTCTATGCAAACAAGCGTATAATAAATTAGAGGATTATCTTAGAGATATGAATGTTTGGCAGATTGCTCGTCCAGCTCCGCAAGACCACAATAACAAATGATTCTAATTTAATGATGTTGACTTATTGACATGCCGCGTGACGTTTTTTGTGACATTAATTTATTCATTCTATTATATTTCTGACATTAATATGGTTTTTTGACATAAATATTATTTATAAAAAAATACTACTGGAACGGAATGGTGTTGTCGCGGCGGTGGTTCTCCGTGACGTCGGTGAGGCGGGCATCCTCGGCGGCGAGGGCGGTATACCAGTCGGGTGTTTAGTGAACGAACTTTACTGATACGGGAGGGCTGATAATCGGCGGCCGATATCACAAGGGGATTCGGGTGGGACAGGACAGAATCGAAAAAGCGTTTGGACGCTTGTTTCATGTATCGCCTGCATTTGTCTTATCTTATTCTCTTCGCGCCCAAAGAAGTTCCAGTTTTTCCTATTATTTAACATCAAACAGTCATAGAATTCCATTATCATTGGTCAATGACCTTCATTGCCCTATTGAGGGCAGCATTATGTATGTAGGTGTAAGAAACTGATAATTAGCACACTTGAACATAAATTATATCAAGGTACAAAGAACACTGTTGACAAGTATTTATCGTTAAACTATATTATAATTAATATTGTAATTATTGTTCATAAACTAAGTTATCTAGAAGTCGGTACGTATAAAGGAGACTAACAAGGAAAACCCCCACCACGTATTTGAATTGCAAATAAAATTTCTTTCGGAATCTTATTGCTCCAAAAATAAAATTGTCGCGTTTTGCTAATGAAATGGATTATAGCTCTCATAAAATGTTAGACTTGGATCTTACGTTGGGCCCCCAAATAACTCCTCCATAAAAATAGGTAAAATACCTGACAGGCTCAGTACGATCGTCTTTTTTTATATGTTCAAGGACGAGTTTTCGACTGGTTGTCATTACTTTCTTGAGCAGTCTTACTTAAATCTCTTAGTACATTATTACAGCATTTTACCTACTTGATATCCATTAAGATTGGCACAAAATGTAAATGTCTTCGATACTATAAAGTTTGTTTGTAAATGTGAATGAATTCGCGTGATGGCAAGCGGTCGCTATCCGTTTACGTAACACGGCAATTACCGTATGCTATATTGACATGCGCTTTAGCAATACAGTTATTGTTTTTGAAACTCTCCAAGGTTACTAACGGCCGAAATTAATGATCAATTCAATCCAAATGTGTCTGTTTTTGTGTTAAATGTGATCGTAACACAACAACGGATGAATTTCAAATCTTAAATCTGAAAGATTAGATTGACTATCAATTTCGGACGTAAGTCATATCTAGCCTTTAAACTTTCGCGTTTGCATGATTACTATATTAAGGAACGGGAATTAACGCGAAATTAGGAAGTCATATCAGCAAAAAACTTGAGCCGTCGCGGGAAGCGTGGTAGATCGAACCGGTGAAACATCGAAATTGTTTTGTACAGATAATATGCATAAAGTAATAGTTAAGTAAAGGAAATAAATATGGCATAATCAAAAATAAAATATTCAGTTTTTTGAAGTAAAAGATGATTGTTTATTTAATAAATATTTTTACTAAGTTAATACAAAAACTAAAACTTCAAAAATATCAAGCTTAGTGGGAGAGAGTCGCACAGTCACTTGCGCATGGCGACGCGTCACCACATCGTATCAGATGTTTCATACTATCATATAGAGTGGCTGCATTAAGATGTTACACATCAAAAGACGTCCACTACTGAACAAAGGCGTCTCCCGTAGATTTCCAAAATTGTGTGGTCATTTTGTGGGGAACTTGCCATTTCTCACCACGCTTGGCAGGCGGGTTGGTCAGCACAGAATGGCTGTTGCTCCACAGAAGGGACGCTGCTTCCCAGCCCTCTGGTTTACAGTGCCTTAGTCGCCTTTTACGACATCCACGGGAGTAGATGCAGTAGTACTATATTCCTAATCGGTCACCACACGGACTGCTACTAAGTGAAACAATAGAATAGGATAACAGCCTGAGTACGTAGATAGCATACTTTCCGCAAAAATAGGATGTTAAACTTCCCCAGTGCGGAGAAAGTCCACTAGGATTTCCCCACGCACAAAACAAAAGGTAACATAAAACAAAACTATAAGTAACTTTCTTTTCTGTTTAGTGTTTAATCATGCCCCAAGCCTTTTTCCAACTATGTTGCAGTCGACTTTTAGTGAAACTAGATGCGGCTGAATATCGATATTTTGCATGGAGCGACTGACATCAAACCTCCAAAACCAAGAGACTGGGCAATATCGAAGTTCTAAGGTTAGACCAGTTTTTCTGACTACCCGTAACGACTGTCATAGATGTTTATATGACAAACGTGACCAACGGCTTAACGTGTATCTTTCAATCCGGTCAGCAAAAACTTAGCTACGAGTCCCTCTTCTTAGTGTTTAATACAATATTTGTATAGCCTTTTCGTTTTAGATCCTCCTTAGGTAAGACTCCAAATTACACTTTACTAGTCATTAAGCCATTGACGCGATGGACGTGACTTTTCTAGGTTATGTCGATCCATTGAACAATTACTTCCTTTTTTGAATTTTTGGGTTGAATACGAAAGACCATAGATAATGTCAATGTGAGGCCGAAGGATTTTTAAGCCAGGGCGCCAGCAGTTTGTTATATATGCTCAATAATTGATTAGTGGTAAATCTAGGAATATCATACTAAACATTACAGGCTGCAATTTAAAAAATTAAAGTGTATAATTATTTTAGGCACGCCTTTTTTATTTTTTTTATTGTTCTCCAGTGGAAATTCTACATGAACTTCCTCCGCCCCGGGGAAGGGTGAAGGGGCATGCCAGAGTCCTACTGGCTAAAACTAATGGAACAGTCTTCTTCGGCACTGAAGGGGGGATCCAGGTCCTTGTAAGATCACACTAGAGCCCCCTCAAGTGACTAAAGGTCTTACCGTCGCCTCACCGTCACCCAGTCCCTAACAAATTGTAATGCGACCCAGAGAGAGACAGACAGAGACTAGTTCTGCGCGGCATCACGCTGCGCTCGTCACCTCGAGAAGTTTTTTTTTAAATGTGGTTGCAGCCAGGCTTAATATTAATTTTAAAAACTAACCAACTTGCGCTAAGTGCGCCCCCTGCGGGTCACGGACCTCGGCTTAGGGCTCTGCTGGGGATAACAAATTGTTTTGGGGACAGCTGGATCGGTATTATTTACAATGTATTAGGGGACATTTCATACTACGGCACGGGCCGGCGCAAGCAAGAGACGGGAGGGAGAAGTGCTAACTTGAACGGGATGGTGACATGGCGATAGGCCTCCGCGACGTCGGTGAGGACCTCAAGACGTGAAGTTATTTAGTCTCTTATACTCAGTCATTTCACTAGCTATAGTGCCATTCAAACCGGTAATGTCTAAAGTTTAAACACTACTGCTTGACAACAGCATATCTGGCACTATGACAGGCACTACTTACCTAGCCGGACTCTTGCCATAGGATAATACTGATGTAAAAAAATTTTGAATTCATTTTATAATTCAATAAAGCTTTACAAGTACTCCGGCCTTGAACACTTTACGCTTTGCCAAGCAAGAAAAAGCCAATCTGTTTAGAATTGATAGCGTTAATTAAACCGGGGAAAGCATCTGGAAAGCTTACCCTACAATTGCCTTCTAATTAACAACTCTAATTAGAAGAAAACAGTAGCAATTACTAAACACCAAGGTTTTAAACAACTAATGTAGTATGTCACTTATTTCTTCCTTCGCTTTTTGAGATCTCTCGGTTTTCGGAACAAGTTTTATTTCCTAACTTCGAAGTGTAACGGATTGTATCGTCAAAGACGAAGGTAAAAAATGATAGTTTAAAAAACTAATAAAAACACGCTTTTAATGAAATATGCACTAAAAGCAAAAAATATTTTTGAAATGTAAAATAAAAGGGTGGTGATCTCAACACGTATATTCTCATAATTAATGTAAGTACCTTTGATATCGAACACCTAATGGTTTTATTTGCATTAAAATTGTGTTCGTACATTGTATACAGGTCAAGCTAATATAAATCGTGTAAATAGTATTATACGGTCTATAAACTATTGCACCCGGTACATTCATCTCCAAATAATAAATTCTAATTACTAAAGTATTTATCAACACCTGCTCAAATGCATACATATTAAATATGCATTACATCAACCGTGCAAAATGTTCCGTCGCCGCGTCGGTCGTCACGACATAAAATAAGATTCATTAGAATTTATTAAATAAACAGCCTTGTTTAGTTAAACAATTATAGTGTCTTTGCTAAAATATCGTGAGGTACGCGGATATGGGTATTCTGAATAATATTTTTAGCATTAGGGTTATGTAAGCGTCGACTTCGAACACATTCAAAATGTAACAATGCCTCATAGCGTAGTAGTTGTGTACATTTTGTATTTTATAATTCAAATGGACAAAAAGCGGAACAGCTCTTACGTTTCCTAACCATCTATTATGGCGTAACGAAATCGACAAACTGATAACGCTAAATAACAACCACTTTCGCATGGCGATCATCGGCTATCGCCAGTCACATTAGCGCCAACAATACCTGACCCGGGCACAAGAGAAAGTAACTATCCAATCGATTAATCTGTCGAGTCCCCCGGGCATTGGATACCAGACATAAAGTAATAACAGATCAACATCGAAAGCCGTAATTGTTGCATTGATAATTCGCGACTGACAGAGCAATTGCTGGTTGCGAAATTGATATTTCTGAGTTCATATCGAAACCTCCAAGAAGACGCCACTACTGCTGACACCTTAACGAGAGGTTTTAAAATGAAATTTCATGTAAACAAGACTGCGAGAGCGATGAAAGGGAAGCGATTTGTGCCGCTCAATAGCACGTCATGAAGTGTGAAGGGACGCAAGACCCGGGTTATTCATCAGTAGTGAAAGCGGGGCCAACTGATAGTCCTAAATTACCCCAGGCCACGAGTAAGGTCATCGTTACCCGGTCTGCTATAAAGACTCGACAAAATGTAGGAACCGTCGACGAAATTGCAAATCATTCGTCAATGGTTAGTAAACGACCTCACCTTGTCGAACCATTGACATTGACGTAGATACAGGTTACTGAAGCTAACGAGATTGATGACCGCTTGCATCCAATTTATATTAAGATGACATAATACCAAAGAAGTAAATAGAAATGGATATTCATATTGCCAAAAGTATGTAACTGCGTTCTTGGAATATAAAGTGAAATGTGTTTTAAGAACGCAAATTGGGAATGTCAGGCGTACCGCACGCTGTCGCAGAATTTTGCCAATCTCTGTCGTCTCGTTTGCATTTCAAGTGCACGGACGTTGTTGGAGGCCTTTATTTAATCTTTTTACTGGACAGCTGTTTAAATGACAGCCAGTTTTTGTGCATTCCTCTCAATTTTTAACGAGAACGACCTGACTAAAACACGATAGCTCTGACAGTTATTTAAACATTCTCTTGTTCTTTGTGAATATATTATGGTTTTATTTTCGAGGGGCAATACGTGAGGTCGCAGCAGGACCTCTCAAAAATTTGAAGATGTACCTACTTGAGTAGTCTGTTGTATTTTTAGCGTGTTAGTTGGAGTTTTACGTGGTTAATTATTACACGAAAATCCGTGATTGTATCGATATGAGAGGTGTAAACAGGTGACGCTAAACTGATCTTCAATACGTAACGGAACATCATCCGTAAACCGTTCAGACATTATCGATTTGTATTTCCAACGCACTTTAGGCCAGAGATGATTATGCAGTTTCAAAATTTATGAAGCGTCATGGCATGCTCATAATTATTGTAGCGATAAATCAGATAAACACATCGAATGTTAAGCCGAATGCAGAGCCTCACAACAAAGCCCGCATTAGAAAGCTGAATTTCTATACAGTTAAAATGCGTTCAATAGAGACATGGCGAAAACGTATTGAACTTGTATTAGAGTCGTTAGCCGTAATTGCGTACCATGCAAAAACGAACGAGTTCCAATGGCGAATAAAAAATATCGCTTCACTACCTCCATTGTACAAGATAGTGATTAATATAATTTTTATTTGCTTTGATTGTATGTGTCTTCGGAGTGATTCTGTGTTCTTGTCTCGTTATTGAACGGCTGTTGACATCGAATAAAAACCCTGATTGAACCGGAGGTGGTTTAACTGTACTCATAGTACAAGCATCGTATGATGGATTGGCCTGTCAAGCGTAGTAACCTCCATATCTATTGTACCGTCATCCAATTTCTAAAAGTTAATATTTATTATGGGTCTAAATTAATAATCATATGTTTGGATAGGCGAGCGATCGAAAATCTAATTATTGTAAACAATGTTAGAAGTCATAATCATAATATAAATTTATAATGTAAGTAATTAAGTTACGAGATTCGAAACGAAAAGTAATAGCACAGGTAGAATAAACAAACAGCAAATATAAATTAATAATCACTTTGGTTATAGTATAGTTTTTATAAGCCAATAAGTAAATAAATACGACTACGATACATTCTAATAAAGATTCAAAAATTCAACATGTCGACAAATATTGACAAATGCGTCTACAACCCGGTGGAAACAGAGAAATGTGTAAGGAATCTAACTCAATGACAAATACACCGATGCCTGAAGTTGAACAAACCAAAATCCATTGTATCGCCGATGACAGATAGTTGTATCGCGTTACCGAGGGGTAACTGATAGGGAACTATGATTATCATTGGTTAGCGGTTGACATTATCTGTGAAAATAAATTGAGTATTCATGCCGTCACTCGAGCTGGAAACACACACGGTGATAGCTACGACATATTTAACTTACGCTGAGAACAAACAACTGCCAGTTGTTAACAACAGCTAATTTCATTATCAATAAAGTTTTTTTTTTGCTTATGAAGTTATACGAAAGCCGATTGCTTAAATTCCTCCTTTTTTAAAGAGTTGAGAACAGTTACTAATTTGCTATAGCCAGAGGTAAGTGGATGGCCCCCGTGGGGTTTTGGCCGATAGGAGACCGGCATGCCCCTCCACCCTTCCCAAGGCGGAAGAAGTCAATGAGGTTTTCCACACGCCAAAAAAGGTAGACCTATGTCAACGACAATACAGCTTTATGAAATTATCTCAGCCATTCTAACTTACTCAAATAAAGGAGTCAGAACTTATTGTATCCCAAGAGCTTTTTTTTAAGTTTTTTAAAGCTCTTCCCATATAAACGATCAAATTGCTATCTATACCTTAAAAGAAGTAACGTAATCTAAATATGCTTTTACCTTCCCGTTGTCATTGTTTACGCATCGTAGAGTTTATGGAGTCATTAAAACGCCTTTCTTAGACACATCGGCCCTTTGTTCAGCTGATAACTCTATAATAATAATAATAATATGTTCTTGTACCGTATCCTTTGTTCGTAACAGTTTAATTAGTTTTTATGGCGATCTTGAACCGGCAACAGGCAAACCAGGAGGTCAAGGATCGGAACGGCGTGATCGCGTGGCTCTTTTGTCTTTTAGGCAGTTAGATAACTTTGAGCATAGTTTGGTTTCTCTTCATTAATTTTTTTGTGAGACTTCATTTAATAATTGCGTAAAAAGAAAACAGAAGGATAATTTAAAATGCTTAGTTAATACTCCATAATTATATACGCAGTTTGTTGAGTTCGCTGCATTATAATGAACGGTAATAACTAATTTATGAAGATACCATACACAGTCCAAACAACATATTTACATATTTTAAGATAAATATCGTACAGGTGAAGCAGTTTAATCGAAGCTCATTTAAATTCGACGACTGCACTTGATTTATTATTTTACTATTGACAAATCGTTTTGAGATCTTATCGCACTTTCGAAAGGCATGTGTTCAATTAATAGATTTCTTTTGTTTATTCTATGTGTCTTAATTTACCGTATGTCAACTCCTTGTTGGTGATAATTCAATCGGTGGTACCGTCAATTCTCATGGTGAAGATAAGCTAACTCGTATAGATATATTAAAGTTTGTATTTTATATAGTAGGGCCATGATAACAATTTGCATAGAGAAAGAAATACATACTAAATTATAAAATAAAACATTTCAAGAAAGAAACGTGAAGTTCAGTCATACAATAACACAGTCAAAACGTGCACAAAGGAAAACGAAATGACAGCTAATTGTGGTGCCAAATAAGGTATAGCGATTACACCAAGTGTGTTTGCCTGATACGGCACCGCCCGGAATGGACACCTTGACTAATCGCAACACGACCAGACAAAATGGGTCGAAGTTCTCAAAACAGATGCACTTTTGTTAAAAAGACTACGTGAGACGTCGTCGGAAATTTACATGCGTTAAGTATGCCTTACAAGAGCATAAAAATAATTTAAGTACAAAAGTATTTGAAAATTGTCGAAGAAGGTTTACTTTTACACCTGTTTGTGATATGGACGTGAATACGTGTATCGAGTGATGACATCCTATTATTTTGTATGACATTTCTGCCACGTAGTTTTTTGTCGTTAGTTAATTTTGGGGAGTACATTTTTTGTGATAGTAGAAAAAAATATGGCTATCTCAAACTTCAAACTGTTTTCAATACCATTTCAAATGCTGCCTTCAAAACATACAAACAATTATGTTTGCTTAAAACAAAATACAAAGTAAGTATATAATGTAAAATCAAACAGCAATGCAAATCAAACAGCAAAATCTTTGAAGCGAAATACTGCATATTAACGTCAAACAGAACAATAAGAAACCAGAAAAAGATTATGGCAGTGAAATTTCGCAGTACAGATAATAATCAGCCATCAAACGTCTCATTTTTCTTTTTTAATTTAGGTGCTATGCAAATGGACACGCTTTTTATCTCTGATATAATCGCAAGAAACGTCTTCGGATTTGGCGAGGAGATAATCTGTCTATATGTGATGGTATGAAATGGACTTTTAGAGTCTATGTGTTTAGATATTAGAAAGCTGCTTTGTGATAATATTTATGGTTTCTACAATAGTGAGAATGTGGCTAAACGCAACTACTGCTTACAACGAGTCTTCTCTAGACCCTTCAATCATCAGAAGAATAAATAGAGATAATTCAATGATTCTGTTGTGGAGAATTGCTTCCGAATCTGCTTGCTGCAAAAAATAACTAGGTTGCACCTGAAATCATTGTCGAATGATTCATGACACCGTTCGAACCATAGTTTTCATAACTAAGTCTATTATAAATTATGAACTCCCTTTTACAGCAAGAATACTACTATAACCAATATATCTTAAAAATGTGTTCTTAACGCGGTGATCTTTATTGGTAAAATGTACAATTTTTTTTATTTCAATGCTTCAATAGTTTGTTTACATGATTGTTTCCAAGTAAAACTCCATTGGAGACTGAGCAGACTTGTTGCAAGCAAAGTCTGGCAGTGTGCCAGTACATTAATCAGAGCGAGGCACCTGCAATTTACACTCATTCCGTCAGGTGTGAGATGTTCAACCACAGCACTGTAAGATATGACACTCGGGGATCAGTATTAGTCGCGATTTGTATCAAGAATGTTCCAATAAGAAATAAAATTACCATCTTACAGTATCTTGATAAATAATGATCGATGATGAATCAGCATTGTACTATACTATATCATATAGACTGTCTATTAGTAGTTTTTTCATTGGTCATATTATGAAATCCTAAGAGTCCTTCGAGTATATTAACAACTCAACTGTGATCGCGATCGCGATGGAGGCTTGTGTCCAGCAGTAGACTTTATTTGGCTGAAACGACAAAGTCCTTATTTGTTTACTGACAAATATCGTTAATATGCTAATAGATAATGTGCTTGAAATTCAATAAAACTGAAATTTCTATTTTAAATTATTTGTAGTTTTGTGCGAAACATGTTGTTGTTTTTAAAATAATACATTTTTTAAACATATCATCATTTCGGCCGAATGAAGTCCACTGCTGGACACAGGCCTCCCCCAAAGACCACCACAACGACCGATATGGGTGTGGGCTCAGTTGGGGGGGTTTTGCAATAATCGCCACGCTTGGCAGACGGATTGGCGATCGCGGTTGAGTTGTTAAACTACTCGAAGGACGCTGCTGCCCATCCTCCGGCCAATCCCTTAGTCGACTTTTACGACACCCACGGGAGGAGATGGGGTGGTAGCATTCTGAGCCGGCACCACACGGCAATTGTTTCACACAAAACTATAATCTCTATTAAATTCGATAAAATGTGTTAAGTGTTTTAATGTTTCAGTTATGTACTGTAACATTAAAACATTTAACTTATATTACCAGGTAGGCTGACTTCCGTCTTACATAATAAGTAAGTTTTAAATCCTTTGTAAGTTGTGACTTAAACTTGTCCTACTACAAGAGTCTGATTAAGGCAATCCAATTATCTATATTTTAGATTGGAAAGAGTAAAAAGATAAGATCAAAAATAAAAACAACAGAAAGTACAATTGTAATTGTTCTCATTTCAAATACTTGTACCAAAATACAGCATGATAAACTGAAACAATTGAGTCATGAATTCATGATGAAATAATAGTACGAAGAATTGTAAAATAAAGTCATTCTGTTTCTAAAGATAAAAACAAATAGCAGCCGTAATGTGAAACAAAAAAGCAGGCAGATGTAACGGTGTCTCGTTTCACAAATTTGTTTTTATGTTACTCTTTCAAATGCGTTAGTATCAAAAGATGAAAACCAAACAAACAATGTATTACGAAATATTCTGTTTTATTGGACAAAGTAATAGTGTGATATTTTTTCTTTTGTATGAAACAAACGTTTTTTACAGTGTGCATACAGTGACTTTCATTTTCCGTGTGGTGACCGGGTTAAGAATATAGCAACACCCAATCTCCTCCCGTGGATTTCGATAAATGCGACTAAGGGAATTTAAACCTAGGGATGGGCCATTGAGGTATAATGTACTACGTAGGTACTAGAATAGCTATTACAAACAAATGATATGGTCATGAAGTAGGTACCGCGGGGCACGCCACTCCTTGATGTTTACGTGTTTCTTGAGTTATTAAAACAATATCTCACTGCACATCAAGGCATATCGAAGTAATACAACTAAGCACTCAAACACGTCACGTTGCGGTAAGCGGCCTGACATAGGCACAAACTAAGTGCGTTAGAGTGTATGCGCTCTAACTCTCGTGACAAAGTATCTAGTTGAGGCATCTTCTCTAGTAAGTAGTGCATTATACATCAATGGGATAGGCAGCAGCTGCGGAACAGCAGCCATACTGCGCTCATCAACCCGAAGTGTGGTTAGTATTGGCTAATACCCCCAAAATGACAACACAATTATGGAAATTTACTGATAAGACACAGCATTTCACCTTTTCACCTGAATACTGTCTGATTCTTTTACTAAAACTAAAATATTCAGCTTTCAAATTTTCATCATCCAAATTTCGATTTACAGTTGACGCAAGATGCAGCCGTGACCTATTTTCTTCTCTAAACTTTCTGTACTAAATCAACATTTGTTTCCAATAGGAATAACAAATATGTTTGTTTCTAATAAGCGAACATATTTATACTAAATCACGTGTAAGTGAAGCAGTAAGCACAAAAAATACAACGTAAAGATACTGAGAAGGAAACAAAAAAAACACCCAAACAGTCAAAACAAAAACAGAGGAAATTAAAAAACTAACATCTGTTACGATTGAATTTAACGTAATTTTATCCAAACAGGATGATGAAAAGCACAACCCTATGTTAAAATAAAAAAATACTCCCATCCGGACTTTTTACATAATAGCCCAATTTAAACTGTGAATTAATAGCAAAGGAAACTGTCGAGCATATAGCTGAGAATCAACTATGTATTATTAATGAACTATGCATCACATCAATATCGATACAAAGACACGCTCGCTAATTCATACAATATGGTTTACTAAATGCTAACAAAGGAGTTACTTGGGAATCAATTCAATGATCAACGACATTAAATCTGTCTATAAATAACCTGAACTGATAGCCGTTGGGGCAGAACGGTTCTCGAGTGGAGAACACGCACGGAAAACGCAGCGTGGAAGGACCTCCAACGAGATAGACAGACGAACTGGTCATCATCGCTGCAAGACGATGGATACGGGTGGCACGAACTCGGTCGTTGTGGAAACAACTGAACAAAGGTACAGCATTGAAAATACTTTGGCTGATATGATGATGATGTTTAATAACCTTATTCCAGTAAGAGAAAGCCGACAAGTAAAAGGTCCTATCGAAAATATTAATTAACCGATGTCATTTATCAACATCTATTGGATTTAGTAATAAGTGTGGGCCATTCAAATTGAAAATCAAAATTTTCTTTACGAAGAATGAGATTGATTAACGATCTAATGTCACCGGTACCGCCCCTCGTCAAGCCACAATGTCCAAGTCATGCTATATAATAGCAATATTGTAATGCTTCGGCGCGAAGTAAATTACCTTCAGTGCCATAATTAACCGTTATTATATAATATAAGTATTGTACGAAGTAATCGTAACTCTAAATCCATTATAATATTCACGTTTAATTTTCACTGATTGCTCAATTATGTTTTAACTTTGACACTATTGGGGAAGTAAGTTTTGATATTAAAAAATAAAAGTACAATAACCCTAACATCTTTTGTCTTCTTCTGTTTTCAGATCTTAACATATATTTGTATATTTTAAAAGGTTTAAAACCAAGATGCACTTTTCTAAAATTTAAAGCGATATAAAAATGTTTGAGAGTTAGTGTTATGGGCATGCGCACTCAGCCCAACACATCGCTGCACAGGATATGGTAATGGTGGCAGAGAAATGGAAGCCGTCGACTGTTCGACTATTTTAGTATAAGTTCGTTGTAAGGGCGATTTATTTTCAGCTCAATTTCCTTTCCAGACGTACTGGCGGAGACGTGATGCCACTTTTGCTGGATAGATACGTCGATTAGATGCGTTAATGTGGGTGTTATACGTAGGCAGAATGTAGTATGTTTGCATACTGTATGATATGCAAAAACATGCCTAATGAATAGAGTAACACGTTTATGCATAAATGAAAACAAAAGTAGTAGTAGTGTACACACGAACGTGCTCGATTTGGGTACCGAGGTTACGTTACAACGGTCTTTGAATAATAGGAAATGTATTTATATATATATGTATCGTCTTAATAAGATCAAGTACAAAATAGAGGATTAAAGGTAGGATGAGATTAATTATATTAGACTCGGCCGTCTTTGGCACTTTCTGTTAAAAGGTTCCTTCTTTGAGTACGTTTCAAGGGATTAATTTTATAAATGGATTCGTCAAGATTCTTGAAGTAAATTAAGTTGGAATGAAAATTCTGTTAGACACTGTAATGAAGACAGTTGGCATTGTCAGAGGCCTTTCGGAGCTCGAAATTTATTAATTTTCATTTCTTACCAAGCCTACGATATTTTTCTTGTTTGTAACTTTTGAAAAAGCTTATTGCGAATTTCGTCTTTGTGAGTTTTCCTTCGGTAAAAGATAAAACAATTATTTTTCCAAGTATTTTCTTAGATTTTCGCGATTATTACACAATATAATAAAACATTTTCAAACGGATTCTATCGCGTATATTTTTGATTTTGATTTTCGAGTTTCAGTTATGTTATACAAGGTAAAAAATGGCATGGTCCTTATTTTCAAAACTTGTATCTCTATTTGTGTCATAATGTAATCAAAAAAATTTGATACCATTTATTCATATCAACTTTTTGCGCTTTCTAAATATACCGTCGATTATCGCAATTATAAAAACAAGTTTCCCTGCTTCAGGTTTCATTTCACCCGAGTGTTTAATTCTAGCGAAATTCCAAAATTGTCTGTGTGGTTTGCACGAGTATGATTTTAAAACATCTGCTTGTTTGTGGGGTGCAGTTAGGGGAGTCATTTTTCACCGTCAGATGTAAATTCATACAGCTGTCGGACAGGTGGCTGGAACGTGCCCGCCATTGAAGGATTACATCTTCATTGTCTTGTTTTGATTGTATTAACAAATGTGTTTGTTTTAGTTCCTAATGTAGCTGTGTAGTTCTTTTGAAATTGTCTTTTAAAATCTTTTATTTTTTTGCTATAATAGATTTTAGTACTGTGTGAATGATTTTTGATAAGGGCCCTCATGCACGTTTTATCCTTTTCAAATGATTATGAGGTCACAAATTATTTGCATAAAAACTAAAATTTTGATATCTTCTGTATCAGGTAATAATTTATTCAAAGCAGCTTCTATCTGCCGTACCATACTGAACATCATTACCTACGATGGTTGCTTTACGAGCTAAATATATCTTCTTTCTTTTTCTAGACGTCCTCATCAGTAATAATAAGCTTTTTTTTAAAACAAGACAAATTACACACATGCGCCTCTTATTAATTATTCTTCTCATTATTCTGAGCTGAGTTTACTCAATACGTTTTACTCCAGAACTGTTTAGGTTAACAATGTGTTTGCCATACCAAGTTACAGCCAATTCAGTAACAAATGGAAGTCTTGTATTACATTTTACCAGCTACAAACTATGTTTAAACACATTGCTATTTTTCACTGATGCATAAAATTGTTATACTTTATTGCTTGGCTTGGGTTCGTTTTGAAAACGAAAACGTGTTCGTAAATATTGCTTTCGTCTAGAGTTCTAGACGAATCTTGTGCCATTTCTTTTTATTTTACGCAATTATTACAGTTAAATATTTTTACGAAGAAAGTCTGACCGGATATCGAGGGGGGAATCTTTAATTGCCTCTGCATAAGCTATAACTAACATGTATGACTAATTCTTTAAGTTACTCTACGTGGTTGCAATAGTTATGACCTTTCCAATCATGGGCTATTATATGAAAGTCTATCTTCGTCAAGCGGTCACAGTCGATATTCTCAATACTCGCGCCTCTAGTAAGGATAGAGAAATTATGAAAACACCTAGAGAGTCGATAGTTATCTTAAATACTAATGTCGACTATCCCACAGTTGTCAGTACTAAGTCGGCGCGAGCGCAGGTTGCCGTAAAAGGCGATGACCGTCTACGAGATATAGGCGATCATAATCGGTGGAATAACTCGGTCCTACAAGCCGGACTTGACCTCTTTGAAACACAAACACCTATTAATCCAGCAAAGCTTCTGTATCAAGATGATATTTTTGAAAATTTATATCCAAATTTTTGGTCAGAGTCAAGTTTGTTTAGGTGGAGAAACGTAATACATTTTTCCACCTTTTGTAAGATTATATCGAGGACCTTAACATTTATAAGTGCAAAATAATGGATCTTAAATCTCGACTGTAAGCAAACTTGGCGAGATTTTGAGATAAAGTACTGTATGTATCCACAGATCGATCTCCGATGCGCTTGCACATCTGCCTGCCCACGTGCCGCCCTCGCCCGCGCTGGTTTCTCTTTGACTTTTTTATTTTTTTGACGAACGCATTCATCATTTACGGCAGATGCGTACGGTAATAACAAGGTTACCTTGGGTAATTCGTTCTTTAATTAAATTTAGTTCTCTCCTTTGTTTTGATTGCACCGTGCAGGCGTCATTCGTTTTGTTTACCATTAGAATTCTTTGATTTTTAAGCTTACATTTCCAAAGGTAGGTTTGGATGTCGTGAGAGACTCTTTGGCCTGAATTTGGGCGCACACATATGTGCGGAACCTAGTCTGTTTTTTGTCAGTCGACGTCTATTTCGTAACATGTGCAAAATTAATGTCCCTTGCCAGCATCGGCAAGATGTAAGAGATTGTAAGGATTCTTGGTCTCTATTGAATGTCTGACGTTTAAGTAACTATTTTTTTAATGCTACGTGTCTTTAAGTGATATCATGAATTGCTCGCATTAAGTTTCACTAACTAATAAAGACGTACACCAAAGTTCATCAACGTACAGTCGTCAAGAAGTAAAGATAATATTCGGATTAATGATTAGTAGGTCTGTAAACTACAAGCCAAAATTTGCTAGTCCTTCGAAAGCTTTGTTAGTGACTATTCAGAATATGTTATAAAGGGCTTTTCTTCTACAAATCGAGCCATGGGCATGCTTATAGCTTTGTTGTGTAACCTCTATGCCGGTGATTAAATCTCACCATTATTATTAACTGGCTCCATTCAAACACCCACTGTCGTTCTAGGCGGTTCGGAACTATGCCGTCCACCCACAGCGGCTGGTCCCGTAGGCGCACCACGGTCACACACACAAGCCTTTATTCATATATCGACTTCTAAACTCACTAGGTTCGATTGTTCGCGCTAACTCAAATTTACATTCCGAGAGTCAATGTCGCCTGACAGACAAGGTCCGCCATTGTTTTGGCCGTTTTGGTGGTCCGGATGGAATATCGCCGCGCTCGTTTGAATATTTTAATAAATAAACCCTGGCTCCTCTCCGTAACCTTTCTGCCGTGTCAGATCTCCCATGTGCTGCCGCCATATAATGGCGTGTGTGCGAATGGATTGTGCGTCGTGCAAGCCAAGATCATCAGATCATCCAAGTAAATAACAGCAAACCAACAGTGACAGTAAATAAATCCATAAGAACACATGCAAAAACTTATCGGAAGACTTTACCATTAATTTTCATGTTACTATTCAAGAGGACCATCGGCACGGTTTACAAATCTTTAAAATAAAGTAGTTTCAACACTAGAAACACACATTTGTCGTTATTGAACGTCACAAACACTGCACATAATCCGATCCACTCGTAATCGGAGTGCACTAAGTTTTATCACAAGTTATTAAAACACTCGTCTGAATGTCGCAATACCGAATCGCGCGTCCGTCCTTGCGCTGAGCGATTGGTAGACTGCTGACCGGGCGTCGGGCGACGCGCTGCGGTTGCGTCGCGGGCTGGCTTGCCGCGCGGTAGCTTCCCCTCTCCCGCGCTACCGCCGAATACTGCACCCAACAAATCAGACGACGGCTCGATGGAACTGTCGTGACTTTGCGATGGATTGAACCCACCTTTGTTGAAATTTCTCCGCGTTTTTTCGCGGGAATTTCGTTTTGAGCAGATCGTGATTTGGCGGTCGCGCGGTACGCTCGTGTGGGGCGCAGCTTTTGCGTAGCCTGTTCGGTAATATAAAAAACAGGTTGTAGCATTTATTTATGCTACGATACGAGACCGTTATCTGGCATGTCCACGTGTGGCACACGGCAGCGGGTGGTGCAACAGCGAGCACATCAACAACGAGCACATCAACAACGATGCGACACTACCACAGTTCAATTATAACACCATAAAAGATGATCTCGTAGATACCATTTGGTCGACTCGTATCTATAGATAATAATATTTTTCCAGCATGACAGCGTGTATAAAGGAAGAACTCATAAAATTGAATGCTTCAAAGATGGATGAATTTCAACAACATTTTTAAAGTTGAAAGGTCCAATCGATAAATCATTATGGAACTAGAAAGACTATAAATCGTAGATGACTTATTAAATATCGTTAAAGTATGCGATAATGGTTATAATTTTGTCAGACAAGCAACGTCGATTGTTTGTACCGACATAGAAATCAGCGTGGCTATTCTGCATGAACTCACCGAGCCCACATCTGAATCCGCATTCATCAACATATCGGCCATTTATACATCCACTACTGAACAAAGGCCTCGCCCATAGATTTTCACAACTGAGTCATCATTTTGGGGGATATTTGCCAATACTCAACACGCTTGGTAGGCGGATTGGTGAGCGCAGTATGGCTACCGTTTCACAGAAGGGACGCTGCTGCCCATCCCTCTGGTTTAGATTCCCATAGTCACTTTTTACGACATCCACGGGAGGAGATGGAGTGGTGCTATATTCTTAATCCGGACACCACACGGAATTCGCGTTGATTATCTAATTTCGTATTGTTTTACTACTTTTCACCAGCGTGGCTATTCTGTAAGAACTAACCGTCCTTACTTTACTTTACGTTTTCACTGCAGAAGCAGAAGTGACTTCGCTAGTAAATTCTTACAGAATATCACTACAGATGGCCGCGCTAATTTCTCTTGATGTATAGTCTCGTTCAACGCCTGCGGGCAATATTTCAATTCGATCCATTATTTTACGCGAGCCATCAGCTTTTGCAAAGACTGTTATTATTAAGTCCTTCACGCGTTCATCTATCATAAGGCTTCCCTTTAAAACTAAATTATAACGTACTCTGTGTTTCAAATCTCCAGTTTAATTAAATTCCAAATGATTTAAAAGTTTTAGCTTTCACGCTAAAACGAAATGTTTTACTTACGTCATTAGATATATTATCCCATCATGGCGCACAGATCGTACAGAAGCGATAAATTGTTAAACTAGTTTGGGATCAGAGCCCGTCTATCAGCTTGGGGCTCTTTACTTTTAGTTTTATTTTCTGAATAAGTTCTGGGAAGGTCGGCCCTCAAGGACGTCTGGCGGGTCACGATTCCACTTGGTTCGTTATTATTAATATTATTTGATGAGAGCTAGACGTTGATATTAAAACTTCGCGTTTTGTGTGGGATTAACAGAAACGAGTACTAATTAGTTCAGCAACTTTTGCTCCTATAATTTAACTCTTACAATTCATCTTATCTAACTCATTGTCAATAATAAATCGAGGATATTTGTCGCGTTTACAAAAAGCGAAAGGAAAATCTCCAGTTTTAAATATTCTCTCTCAATTAGGGCTATCTTTTCGAAAACCGATAATTAGCTATTAAAACCGGTGTCGTTGGTCATTGCACTCACACCCGGTCGAAAGAGCCAGAAATGCTCGTTTCGAAAAATTCTGATTGGACCGAACTTTTTTGCAATTTAAAGCTACTTTCGAACTATAAAAGTATAACAGTGTTTTTAAAATCTAGAAAGAATTATAATAAATTAATATATAATTAATAGTGATCCATGTGGTGTCCGGATTAAGAATATAGCACGTCTCCATTTCCTCCCGTGGATGTCGTAAAAGGCGACTAAGGGACCCTAAGCCAAAGGGATGGCAGAAGCGTAATTTTTGTGGAATAGTATATAAATACTCCTCGAAATTACGGCACAATTGTGTAAATCTATTGGGAGGTCTTTGTTCAGCAGTGGACGTATAAATGGCTGATATGATGATGATAATGAATAGTATGATTGTCCTTGAACTTTGTTAGTGATCTACTTGCTTATATTAAAAGTAATATTAATATTTATGCTTTTAAATCAACTTTGTTTTTCATTCAGTACTTAAATTATTTAATTAAACCCCGACTTACGAAAATGTTGGCAATTGACACACTTATATGACATAAAAGCATTGATGGGAGGTAACAAAAATGACATGTAATTTCCACTTCAGATAGCAATCTAACTTTGCTTTGTAAACTTCGTGCTCTTTCATTGTAAAACAATATTACTGATATATGCATACTCTACAGTACAGTATATGAAAATTAAATAAGCAATTCTCTATTTGCTTTGACTTCACATTTATTTAGTTCAGTAGGAAATTTCATCATGTTGAATATCCCAATCAGGCATGTATGGATTGTCTGAGTGATAGATCTTCACGCTTCTTTATCCCAACATCATCTCTTAAGGTTAGTAAATACATTTACCATATGATGAAGAATATTTCACTGTTTATAAGTATTTTTCGTCGTTTGCTTGTTTTACGTTTATAATATCTCATAAGTTGAGTCCACGTCTACCTACGCTCCTGGGAGCCCTACTTTTCATGTGGCCACGCATTCTGTTTTCGACGCTTCCTTTTGGTGTCATACCGTATACAGTTTTATATCTGTCCCACTTGCGACTGGTTGTCTTTATTTGTTTACAAACACTCATTTAGCTATGTTTTCAAGTTCTAGTTTTAATCTTTTTTTTATTAAATCATTAAGTTCTACTAGAAAGAGTTATTGACACCGAATACGATTCATCATCAACTGTTTTCGGCAATCGATTATTAATTAAATTATTATGGTAATCTGAGGTTACATAAGCCAAAACAGGTTAACACTGAATCTTCTGCCTATGGCTTATCGATAATCTTATAATTAATAGTTATGTAAAAATATATATGGTATAAAAAAATTAACCGGAGCGACATTTATTTTTAAATCCGTTGGTGTCATGCCTCCGGAATTTGAAATGTTTCTGTAGTGTTTTTCATTAATACCGTGTCAATATGTTTTTATGATACACCATCAATCCTCTCTTATTTATATATTTTGCGGGACGCCGGGTGAAATAGGTAGGGCTGTCCCTGCCTTTTTCACCCGGCGTAACAACTATGCACAAGCGTAGTTTTTTTCCTACATCAGCGAGTGAATTTACCGGAACACAAGGCATTCCATCTTAAACCGTAGGTCGGTAACGTATCAAAACAAGGTAAGATCCTTCATGGAGTAATCGCCGGAGAGGCGGTATGGCACCCTCACCTTCCGGCTTTTCTTTTCGGCGGAAGTTTGTATGTCACATAGGCCGAGAAGAGACGCCCGGCTGTCATCGCTGCTCGGAGGACACGGTACAGCTTGGGCAACGCGGCACCGTGATCTTGGCGCGACGGTCAAAGACGGTGACCTCTCGCTTTTTGCCGTGGTTAAGTCGACGATGAAACGAGAGCGCGAGGGAAGCCATCGCCTCTTTTTGTGGCGACGCACGCAAAGGAGACGGCAGTACGGGGATGGGAGAACACCACCACTGATCCCCAGAACAGATGCAAGCCTGAGGCGGTGGCGCGTTGTGTTCTGTGGCGCCTCTCTGGAGGAATGTGCGGACGGCTAGATCGCACACAGGCGGGACCCGTCAGACCAAGTGACCTGAGGCCGAATGCCAGCGATCACCGCACCTGGGGGTGGTACCATGGGTTTTTGGAAGGAACACTGTTGTTTTTTAGTCAGTATGAGTCCGATATACCCTCCGCCCCTCCCAAGGTGGAGGAAGTACAAGAGGATGTCCCCAACATAAAAAAGGTCTGCATTCACTAGATTGCTGATATCTATGGTAACGGTTTCTACCTATTATCCAGTGGGCCGTAGGCCGTAACCCGTTTGCCGTGAAAAGCTCGGCCTGTCGCAGTTCACTGCTGGACCTAAGTGATAATTCCTTTTCCAAGCTGCGCCACAACTCTTGGCCCGCCACCTTATTCGCATTAACATTTAATTAATTTTGCACAAAGCAGCTACAGCCTACATTTGAAAGAATCAGATCTTTGCATTAAACAGGTATCATGTATAATCATGGCTATTTGTCCCCCATCGGAAGTCCCTCAGCATTTACATTTCAAATGTGGAATGTTTTGGAATCTTTATTGTAAAATTAAAAATAAAAGACCTGTAAATGGCGCCGTCGCAACAAACATATTTCTTTTGTATACCTCATTTATACAGTTTGAATAGTAATCGTCCACTTAAAATGCAAAATCAATATTTTTTAACGAATTAAGCCGATATAATCTGAACTTAATTTCCATGAATTTATTATTGTAATGCTTTGAATCTTAAAGAAGTTTGTTTAATATTGATGATTGACAGAAATCGTTACTTAAGTATTTTAGATAGTCTCTTTTTTAACTTCAGCGACTCTACGAATGTAGAGTTACTAATAGTAGCTTTTGAAAAATAAAACTGTTGAACGGCTATTAACGCACACGAGCTATAGACACAAATGAAAGCAAATAAGACGTGGCATTAAAATGGCTCCTTCAGTATCACTACGTATAGACCGGGTACAGATATAAATTTAATTATAATTAAAACGTCAAGCATTGTATCCGTAATGTACGACGCGGTGTTCATTTACAAGCCTTCTTCCATATGTTTTTTCGGCCTTTTTAATTGATCTCTCATTCACTGATTGTCCTTAATGGATTTACTTACAAACTCATTTATTTAATTACGGGTGCATTTAATATGGTCAATAGGTGCGTTCTATAGTGGTATCATATGATGCAGAGATTTAAGGGCATGACCATGCATCATGTCGTGAACGAGTGCCATCTGTTGGGCTTGATCGGCATAATGTTGCTATGACAATTCAATCATAAACTTAAGTAGATTAGAATCGGGCTTGTTTAGTGTTGACTGTTTAGGAAGTTTAGACTTTTTTCTCCTACTTTGCCCATAGATATCCTCCGTTTCAAGAACAATATAGTTAAATACTGTAACTTCATATAATTTAAAAAAGTAACCATCAAGCTTCCTACCCGTTATTTTTTATAGGAAATCTACAGTTTAGAACGCGTCTATTAGTCTGTCTATTCATAAGTGCTTGTAAATGGCAATACATTTTTTTTTACATTTATTGCATATTATGATATTAATAATTACTTTTAAAAAAATATACTCACCAGTTTTTTTAAACGGACCAAAACGTATGAAATAATTTCCTAGCTCCATAAGGTTTAAAACGAAAAACATCGTTAAATACTCTACAGTCAAGAGTCTTCGTTCTACTCGTATACAGCCACAGAGTCTGCGGCCACGGCTTTTCATTCCTGATGCAATTTTTTCTTACTCTTAAAAGATTGACGACACTGTTGGTGCAGTAGCTGATACAGTCGGCTGCTACGCTCCGGGTCATGGGTTCGATTCCCGCACTGAACAAATATTTGTCTGATCTGCAGGTAGTTGTTCCGGGACTGGGTGTATTGTGTGTGAAAAATGTGTCTGTAAACGCACCCACGACACAGTAGAAATCCTGGTGGAGGGTACCGGCGAAAAAAAACTTTTTTTTTATAAATTATGGAAAAAAAGTCTAGTAAAAGGAATCTATGGGGATGTGTACAAACCATTACGAAGTATGAACAGACAGCAAGTTTTTACTTGCGAAATAATACAATCATTTGCAACTAAAAGTAATTAAGCTTAATCTCCCGCAGCAGTTATATGTTCAGTTAGCAGTTATAGTTCAGCAGCTTAATTACTGCGTTTTATGTAAGTTTGCATCAAACTTAATTAACTCGGCTGTCGGCGTCCTATAACGGGCTGCAGTTTTTATATTTTTCATTCGGCTCTAGTATCTTTAATTGTTTCTTTACTGTCTCACAAAACGGTAAGAAACACAGTTAACAAATTCAAAGAAAACCGACCTCTTTCATGTGGATATAAAATGTATCATGAAAACATGAAACATAGGGGCGGTTTTGGCTTAACTTTTTCACTACTGAACGTTTGATATTTTTTTAGGATTCCGGCGTCAAAATGAATCTTGTGGTTCTGTCCGTCGAACCACTCACTTGTTTATGTACATACATATGAAATCAATGAGGTTAAAACTAGTCTTCGGGTTTATCAGAAGCCTGTTATGACCATTTTAGACAAAAATAAGCCATTACAAGATCTTTTCCTTACAATCCCGGTTTCACCTTTTTTGCGAAAAGCTTAATCCGGAGACTGTCATGTTTCTGAGCTAAAATGACTTAACATCGCGCGAATGGAGGCTCATTTTAAAACACCTTAAGTGGAGTGACGACCTTATATGAACAGATCCAGGGTAATATATCCTCGTTGAGCTGGCCAATAATCATTCGTAACGAAATGATTTGATTACTACGCGGAAATAATTAACTCGGAAAAGCACGTTTAACACTTACAGACACTAACGTTTCTGTAAAGTTGGAAGTTAATATGTTAGTAAACTTAAATAAAATTCTGATTAAAGGATAGCGGCGACATAGGGCTGCCTCTTCATGTGCTGTGGTCTCCTTCTGTGAGAGCGTAATGCTCCAGAAGGAGGTCGCTGAGCGGGATCGGGAGAGGGCCGATCCCACTCGGAGAAGGAGAACACGGAGTCGGGTTGTTACCGCCGTGTGGCACCCGTGTCCTATACGCCTGAGCCCCCTCTCACTTTTATATGGTGGGGGGCCTTGGGGGTCGTGAGTGCGCCTATTGGGAAACCTGCGTACTCATACCGAGCGATCTCCGGGATGAAGGCGGTGTGCACGAGGTCAAGCGCCGCCGCCGTGTGCACAGCGCATAGCGAGGTTTCGGACAGCTTTACAGTCATCCTGTCCGAGATGTGCCTAAGGGCTTGGCACTGATGGGTGGCTCTAGATGGAGATTATTGAAGTTCCTGGAGCCCCTCTTCGGTGCCGAATATGACCGCACTAGTGGTTTTAGTCGGTAGAGGTCCTCGATACCCCTTCGCCCTTACTCGGGGCAAAGGAAATTCATGTAGAATTTCCACTGGACAGCAATAAAAAAAGAAGGATCAACAGATCATCTATGTTGGATAAGTAATAGACGATAACGATATAGTTTGAAATTCTAAAAGATACCAATAAAAAAAAAGATACATATAACGGGTGCCTATATGTGACATTGTAACGAAAGCTGATACCTTGGATGAATGGATACAGTACACGCTTCTAGAACCCTTAGCATTAGAATTTTGCGTCGGTCTTTCTATGAATTTTCAGTATAATTTTTCCAGTTTATTTAACCGATTACTCTATATATATATTTTTTTTTGTTGGGCTTCTCGCATACATTTCTGGGAAATGTGGTTGCTTAACTGGTCATATCTGTCGAAGCCAAAAGAGGCCTCCAGCGCGATTTCTCTATAAAATAATTGTTTTGGTTTATACTAACGTTATTTTGCATAAAAACTCAATCAAATGTTTATTTTTACATAAATGTGCAATGTAAATGAAAACTATACGGCTGTTGTACCGCTACAGTTCACGGATGAGGTCATCGCTCGCAGTAGCATAATAATATCATCATCATCATCATCATTTCGGCCGAATAAAGTCCACTACTGGACACAGGGCGAATATCACACATAATAATATCACAGTACAATAATCACATAGCGTTTTGATCGCGTAAATAGGACAAAAACTGTAACCTATTATTTCAAAGATAAATGGCTTTCCTATTTTTATTAGAGGCCAAGTGTAACCTGTTCCCAAAGTTTTCGGTACTTTGTCACATACACCGTGTATATCGTAAGCAGGCTATTAAAAAACAAGAAGTATATATATATATAATCGATAAACTAATATGTTTGAGTCTTTTTTAAACAGTTTTCTATCTAATCATTTAATACCTATAAACAGGTAAGTGATTAAATACACTGGGTTGTGAAATGTTATGTTTACGTTAGTTGGCCAACCTCGGTACACATTGTGATTTCCGTAGAAAAAATAAGCTGTCCACTCAAGGATCCACCTTCTTAGAGAACTTCATTTCGGCCGAATGAAGTCCACTGCTGGACGCAGGCCTCCCCCAATGATCACCACAACGACCGATATGGGTGTGTTGTGGGCTCATTGGAGGGTTTTGCCATAATCGCCACGCTTGGCAGGCGGGTTGGCGATCGCAGTTAAGTTGATAATGTATTCGAAGGACGCTGCTGCCCATCCTCCGGCTAATCCCTTAGTCGACTTTTACGACACCCACGGGAGGAGATGGGGTGGTGGTATTCTGAGCCGGCACCACACTTAGAGAACTTATTACACTTAAATAATAAAATGCCCGGTGGTGCCGGCTCAGAATGCCACCACTCCATCTCCTCCCATTGGTGTCGTAAAAGTCGACTAAGAGATTAGCCGGAGGATGGGCAGCAGCGTCCTTCGAGTACATTAACAACTCAACTGCGATCGCCAACCCGTCTGCCAAGCGTGGCGATTATGGCAAAACCCCCCAATGAGCTCACAACACATCCATATCGGTCATTGTGGTGATCTTTGGGGGAGGCCTGTGTCCAGCAGTGGACTTAATTCGGCCGAAATGATGAATAAAATGTAACAAATTATAAAATTCAACGTTCAGAATTTGATTAACACTTGCGTTAGCGGTGAGGGAAATCATCGCGAGGAAACCTGTCCACCTGAGAGGGCTCCAAAATGTTCTCAATTGTGTGTGTAGTCCACCAACCTGTACTTGGCCAGCGTGGACTAAGGCCAGACCTTGCCCAGCAGTGGGACTGTAATAAGCTATTATGTAAGAAAATCCAACAGTGTGTAGGTACTACATACTTACTGAGCCATGCGTTATGCCTGTGCCCTCTGACGGGACTGGTCAGCTTTTACTGCTATAGCAATCTTATTGTAAGGCAATTAATTATTATTGTGCATATTATGTGTGTATTAATCTCACTCAATGGCATGCAATATCCTCACATATATTTTTCACGATTCTATTATAATTAATAAGTCTGTAATACTGTCACATATTTTAAAAGAGTTTATCTATGGAATTTCTTCTCCATAGGACCAAGGACTTCATCATTTCAGCTGAGTGAAGTCCACTGCTAGACATTGGCCTCCCCCAAAGAGCACCACAACGAATGATATGGGCGCGTTGTGGGCTCATTGGGGGGATTTGCCATAATCGCCACGCCTGGCAGACGGGTTGGCGATCGCAGTTGAGTTGTTAATGTACTCGAAGGACGCTGCTGCCCATCATCCGGCTAATCCCTTAGTCGACTTTTACGACGCCCACGGGAAGAGATGGGTGGTGGCATTCTGAGCCGGCACCACACGGCATAGCCGGCACCATACGCAGGACTTGGAACCGTGTAATTTAAATTCTGGCCATTCGTAAGCGCCTGCAATGATTTGATTACATATGTATTTTTTTTTTACTTTGACTTCACTTCAGAGCATTTTACGCATTCGTCCATTCATTTCGGTATATGGAGCGGTTTCGCAAGTAATTACGCGTGTCGTTGGCCGCTAATTCGCAAAACGTACCTACTTACCGGGAGGTATTTCATATGTAAATGCGTTCTTCCTGCCTCACAGCATCCAATTATTTGTGCTCAGGCCCGCGGAAAACTGAGATAACCGTACAAGTAAATAAGCCACTAAGATATCTTCGGTTTTTGAGTCATTAATTTAGACCAAAGATGTAACTTTGCTTACGTAGGACTATCTCACATCATATCAGCCAAAAAACATCCACTGCTGAACAAACACCTCCCCCATAGATTTTTACAATTATGTCGTCATATTGGGGGGTATTTGCCAGTACTCACCACGCTTGGCAGGCGGGTTCGTGAGCGCAGTATGGCTATTTTTCCACAGAAGCAACGCTACTGCCCATTACTCGGTTTAGATTCCCTTAGTCGCCTTTAACGACATCCACGGGAGGAGACGGAGTGGTGCTATATTCTTAATCCAGACACCACACGGACATAACTCACGCATGATGACGTGGCAGGACTAGCTCGCATTATACATATTTAATCAGTAGTTTGGATAGTTCCGCGTGGTTCGATGAATAGAGGACTACCCCTCTTCGCTCATTGAAATCGCAAAAGGTAACCAACGGCTGATATCAAGAGGCAGCATCCTCCTATGTGCAATAACAAAAGACTGCGATTACCAATCCAATTGACAGGCGTGATGACTATGACAATTATTGTCATAATTATTGTGATGGCATTCTGACAATAATATCGGGTATAAAAAAATTGTCAGCTTTATTTTAAAGGGACAATGAGTAGGTTATATTAATATCATTAATAAATATAAAATATGTCCAATATATTTTATTGCAATAATCTTAAATATTGAATGTAATAATTAAAAGATATATAAATATATACCTATAATATGAATATATCTGCTATTTGATCACAAAAATGTACCTTTTTTCACAATGTATTATGGAAACGCACACAGATAAAGAAAGAAAGTTTATTTATATGCTCCACATGCGACTTTACTTATTAATTAAAATTAACTTTATTTTTAATAAACGCGATCCTCATATCCTTCTTATTGTTCCTTTAAAATAAAGTTCGTGTCTGTTGGATGGTGTTTGATTATGGAGTCCTATCACTTCTCTATCTAAGAGATTTGTCTTTAGCAACGGCTGTTATCAACTATCAGTTGTCACAGACAACTAGGACGACGCGGACGAATACGAGAGCGTCTCCCGTGTAATTGTTTCTTTACTGTCTCACAAAACGGTAAGAAACACAGTTAACAAATTCAAAGAAAACCGACCTCTTTCATGTGGATATAAAATGTATCATGAAAACATGAAACATAGGGGCGGTTTTGGCTTAACTTTTTCACTAC
This sequence comes from Diloba caeruleocephala, assembly GCA_947459985.1. NCBI lineage: Eukaryota > Metazoa > Arthropoda > Insecta > Lepidoptera > Noctuidae > Diloba > Diloba caeruleocephala. The sequence continues at coordinate 7,209,460 of OX381613.1, forward strand.
TGAACGTTTGATATTTTTTTAGGATTCCGGCGTCAAAATGAATCTTGTGGTTCTGTCCGTCGAACCACTCACTTGTTTATGTACATACATATGAAATCAATGAGGTTAAAACTAGTCTTCGGGTTTATCAGAAGCCTGTTATGACCATTTTAGACAAAAATAAGCCATTACAAGATCTTTTCCTTACAATCCCGGTTTCACCTTTTTTGCGAAAAGCTTAATCCGGAGACTGTCATGTTTCTGAGCTAAAATGACTTAACATCGCGCGAATGGAGGCTCATTTTAAAACACCTTAAGTGGAGTGACGACCTTATATGAACAGATCCAGGGTAATATATCCTCGTTGAGCTGGCCAATAATCATTCGTAACGAAATGATTTGATTACTACGCGGAAATAATTAACTCGGAAAAGCACGTTTAACACTTACAGACACTAACGTTTCTGTAAAGTTGGAAGTTAATATGTTAGTAAACTTAAATAAAATTCTGATTAAAGGATAGCGGCGACATAGGGCTGCCTCTTCATGTGCTGTGGTCTCCTTCTGTGAGAGCGTAATGCTCCAGAAGGAGGTCGCTGAGCGGGATCGGGAGAGGGCCGATCCCACTCGGAGAAGGAGAACACGGAGTCGGGTTGTTACCGCCGTGTGGCACCCGTGTCCTATACGCCTGAGCCCCCTCTCACTTTTATATGGTGGGGGGCCTTGGGGGTCGTGAGTGCGCCTATTGGGAAACCTGCGTACTCATACCGAGCGATCTCCGGGATGAAGGCGGTGTGCACGAGGTCAAGCGCCGCCGCCGTGTGCACAGCGCATAGCGAGGTTTCGGACAGCTTTACAGTCATCCTGTCCGAGATGTGCCTAAGGGCTTGGCACTGATGGGTGGCTCTAGATGGAGATTATTGAAGTTCCTGGAGCCCCTCTTCGGTGCCGAATATGACCGCACTAGTGGTTTTAGTCGGTAGAGGTCCTCGATACCCCTTCGCCCTTACTCGGGGCAAAGGAAATTCATGTAGAATTTCCACTGGACAGCAATAAAAAAAGAAGGATCAACAGATCATCTATGTTGGATAAGTAATAGACGATAACGATATAGTTTGAAATTCTAAAAGATACCAATAAAAAAAAAGATACATATAACGGGTGCCTATATGTGACATTGTAACGAAAGCTGATACCTTGGATGAATGGATACAGTACACGCTTCTAGAACCCTTAGCATTAGAATTTTGCGTCGGTCTTTCTATGAATTTTCAGTATAATTTTTCCAGTTTATTTAACCGATTACTCTATATATATATTTTTTTTTGTTGGGCTTCTCGCATACATTTCTGGGAAATGTGGTTGCTTAACTGGTCATATCTGTCGAAGCCAAAAGAGGCCTCCAGCGCGATTTCTCTATAAAATAATTGTTTTGGTTTATACTAACGTTATTTTGCATAAAAACTCAATCAAATGTTTATTTTTACATAAATGTGCAATGTAAATGAAAACTATACGGCTGTTGTACCGCTACAGTTCACGGATGAGGTCATCGCTCGCAGTAGCATAATAATATCATCATCATCATCATCATTTCGGCCGAATAAAGTCCACTACTGGACACAGGGCGAATATCACACATAATAATATCACAGTACAATAATCACATAGCGTTTTGATCGCGTAAATAGGACAAAAACTGTAACCTATTATTTCAAAGATAAATGGCTTTCCTATTTTTATTAGAGGCCAAGTGTAACCTGTTCCCAAAGTTTTCGGTACTTTGTCACATACACCGTGTATATCGTAAGCAGGCTATTAAAAAACAAGAAGTATATATATATATAATCGATAAACTAATATGTTTGAGTCTTTTTTAAACAGTTTTCTATCTAATCATTTAATACCTATAAACAGGTAAGTGATTAAATACACTGGGTTGTGAAATGTTATGTTTACGTTAGTTGGCCAACCTCGGTACACATTGTGATTTCCGTAGAAAAAATAAGCTGTCCACTCAAGGATCCACCTTCTTAGAGAACTTATTACACTTAAATAATAAAATGCCCGGTGGTGCCGGCTCAGAATGCCACCACTCCATCTCCTCCCATTGGTGTCGTAAAAGTCGACTAAGAGATTAGCCGGAGGATGGGCAGCAGCGTCCTTCGAGTACATTAACAACTCAACTGCGATCGCCAACCCGTCTGCCAAGCGTGGCGATTATGGCAAAACCCCCCAATGAGCTCACAACACATCCATATCGGTCATTGTGGTGATCTTTGGGGGAGGCCTGTGTCCAGCAGTGGACTTAATTCGGCCGAAATGATGAATAAAATGTAACAAATTATAAAATTCAACGTTCAGAATTTGATTAACACTTGCGTTAGCGGTGAGGGAAATCATCGCGAGGAAACCTGTCCACCTGAGAGGGCTCCAAAATGTTCTCAATTGTGTGTGTAGTCCACCAACCTGTACTTGGCCAGCGTGGACTAAGGCCAGACCTTGCCCAGCAGTGGGACTGTAATAAGCTATTATGTAAGAAAATCCAACAGTGTGTAGGTACTACATACTTACTGAGCCATGCGTTATGCCTGTGCCCTCTGACGGGACTGGTCAGCTTTTACTGCTATAGCAATCTTATTGTAAGGCAATTAATTATTATTGTGCATATTATGTGTGTATTAATCTCACTCAATGGCATGCAATATCCTCACATATATTTTTCACGATTCTATTATAATTAATAAGTCTGTAATACTGTCACATATTTTAAAAGAGTTTATCTATGGAATTTCTTCTCCATAGGACCAAGGACTTCATCATTTCAGCTGAGTGAAGTCCACTGCTAGACATTGGCCTCCCCCAAAGAGCACCACAACGAATGATATGGGCGCGTTGTGGGCTCATTGGGGGGATTTGCCATAATCGCCACGCCTGGCAGACGGGTTGGCGATCGCAGTTGAGTTGTTAATGTACTCGAAGGACGCTGCTGCCCATCATCCGGCTAATCCCTTAGTCGACTTTTACGACGCCCACGGGAAGAGATGGGTGGTGGCATTCTGAGCCGGCACCACACGGCATAGCCGGCACCATACGCAGGACTTGGAACCGTGTAATTTAAATTCTGGCCATTCGTAAGCGCCTGCAATGATTTGATTACATATGTATTTTTTTTTTACTTTGACTTCACTTCAGAGCATTTTACGCATTCGTCCATTCATTTCGGTATATGGAGCGGTTTCGCAAGTAATTACGCGTGTCGTTGGCCGCTAATTCGCAAAACGTACCTACTTACCGGGAGGTATTTCATATGTAAATGCGTTCTTCCTGCCTCACAGCATCCAATTATTTGTGCTCAGGCCCGCGGAAAACTGAGATAACCGTACAAGTAAATAAGCCACTAAGATATCTTCGGTTTTTGAGTCATTAATTTAGACCAAAGATGTAACTTTGCTTACGTAGGACTATCTCACATCATATCAGCCAAAAAACATCCACTGCTGAACAAACACCTCCCCCATAGATTTTTACAATTATGTCGTCATATTGGGGGGTATTTGCCAGTACTCACCACGCTTGGCAGGCGGGTTCGTGAGCGCAGTATGGCTATTTTTCCACAGAAGCAACGCTACTGCCCATTACTCGGTTTAGATTCCCTTAGTCGCCTTTAACGACATCCACGGGAGGAGACGGAGTGGTGCTATATTCTTAATCCAGACACCACACGGACATAACTCACGCATGATGACGTGGCAGGACTAGCTCGCATTATACATATTTAATCAGTAGTTTGGATAGTTCCGCGTGGTTCGATGAATAGAGGACTACCCCTCTTCGCTCATTGAAATCGCAAAAGGTAACCAACGGCTGATATCAAGAGGCAGCATCCTCCTATGTGCAATAACAAAAGACTGCGATTACCAATCCAATTGACAGGCGTGATGACTATGACAATTATTGTCATAATTATTGTGATGGCATTCTGACAATAATATCGGGTATAAAAAAATTGTCAGCTTTATTTTAAAGGGACAATGAGTAGGTTATATTAATATCATTAATAAATATAAAATATGTCCAATATATTTTATTGCAATAATCTTAAATATTGAATGTAATAATTAAAAGATATATAAATATATACCTATAATATGAATATATCTGCTATTTGATCACAAAAATGTACCTTTTTTCACAATGTATTATGGAAACGCACACAGATAAAGAAAGAAAGTTTATTTATATGCTCCACATGCGACTTTACTTATTAATTAAAATTAACTTTATTTTTAATAAACGCGATCCTCATATCCTTCTTATTGTTCCTTTAAAATAAAGTTCGTGTCTGTTGGATGGTGTTTGATTATGGAGTCCTATCACTTCTCTATCTAAGAGATTTGTCTTTAGCAACGGCTGTTATCAACTATCAGTTGTCACAGACAACTAGGACGACGCGGACGAATACGAGAGCGTCTCCCGTGACTCACAGAGGCTCACGCACGAACACCGTATAAAAAACCATCAGTATTTTTCCATCTATTTCTATCAAACACATTGTACAGATCAATAAAATTTTCTATTAGCGAGGTTTATGGTTAACTCGTTCCATTTCATCCCCTCCAGCATATATGATTTCGGCATTGGACGACTTTTTAAATACTCACATGAAAGCAAAGGGGGACTTCTATTTTCAAATTTTAAGATGTGTATCTATGAAACAAACCGCAGCCCGTCGAAAGTTGCCAGTGTGGTCGTTTATTGAAACTTGAACCTAGTTTTGTACCAACGCATAACAAAACAGAATCGTCCCTACATACTTTTCTTGTTTGTTGTTTTGACTTGTTTCTTGGACTTTGACTGCCTCCTCATATCGTGTACAAAAACAAAACATTCCTCAAGAGTGGTTACTGTGATAAGACTCGGTGCCGTTCCGTCTGCAAACAATCAAGTGTTTATATTGAGCAACAATCGATATCTCGCTCCAATGATTGATCGATACCTACACTCTTATCATTGTTTTGATAATAACATCGATAATTTATTGGAATTCTTTCCACCTCATCAGCGTTATTTACATTGTCGGCACTTATTGCGATGATAAATTATATATAATTTGTAGTACGTGTGGGATGTGCGAAGTTAAAGACGACTTCATTACGAGAAAATGTGCAGTTTGATATACATTTTATTTGCTTCATACTCTAAGTTATCAGTTGTGGGAGTGCTTGCTTTGCGGTCAATAACCCACTTGTTGCGTTCGGTGACTATGGGCAAAATATAGTATCTACTGCCAGTACCTTAATGGTACTAGAGAAAATAAGAAGCATATTTCTAACAGTTTGATGTCCGTATTAAGAATATAGCACCACTTCATCTCTTCCAGTGGATGTCGTAAAATGTAATTAAGAGACTGTAGACGGATGGACAGTATTGTCCCTTCTGTGAAACAGTAGCCATACTGCGCTCACCAACCCGCTTGCCAATAGTGTGGTGAGTAGTGGCAAATTCCATCAAAATGACGACATAACCTGGTGGTCCCCTTAATCGCCTTTTACGATATCCACTGGGAGGATATGGAGTGGTGCTATATTCTTAATCCGGTCACTACACGGAATGATAAACTGATATCATAACTAAAATGTTCTGTTCAAAGTGACGCAGTTCTTACGGTTAGGCAAACCGTATTTATTTAAGTTGATCGATTGCGGTGCTTTGACCAATCAATTGCTTGTATGCCTGTACAATCAGAAGTTGCATTTATTATGTCATTATCACTGCTGGTAATAGGTTACTCCCAGATTAAGCCCTAATATCCTGCCTTCCAACTTCAGTCTCCGGATCCTTGAAGGTTACAACGTTGCCAAAGAAACGACATAGTCAAAGTGGAAAGCGGAAAAACATTGAACGAAACGTCCTCTAACAATGTAGGTATTTTAATGTAAATTTCCTCAATGTTATCCAATACTGTTACAGTACCGAAGCTATAGCCCGTTCCGTCTCATTTGACACAAAAACTCAGTAACTCGATAGCAAGTTTCCCGCGCTCACTAATTGGCCAAGCGTTTCAGTGTAGGATTACGAAAGTAGGACGGCAATGAGTTTTCGACAATTTCAGCGACATATTGCGTTTGGATTAGCCCCTGAGTAAGACCCTTATGTGCTTATAAACGGTATATTGTTGAATTTTCAGATGCTTGGCTTAATTGCTTATGAAGCTAAGTAGAAAAGGTCAAGATTCATTAGATAGTATGGGACAAACTTGAATAAATTGTCATGTTTAATATACGGCAATGTTATCGTTAGATTATTATAAAAGATACTACTAGTAGTATCTTTTTTTAAACATTGCCCCACACTAGGATTTCTCATGTGTCGTGGGTGCGTTTACAGAGATGAATTCCACATATAATACACCCAGACCCGGAACAACTACCTGCAGATCATACAAATATTTGTTTCGTGCGGGAATCGAACCCACGACCCGGAGCGCAGCAGCCGACTGTATCAGCTACTGCACCAACCGTGCCTTATTGAAAGTACATATTTGTAGGTATCTATTATCGGGATAAGATTTGGTCTTCAGTGCACTTCGACGAGGGTAAGTAAATTGCTCATTTTAAAATGAAATAGTTGTCACAAAAATGACATAAATTGTGGCCTTCCTACATCATGTCATACCGGCAACGTGGGGGCTATTTTCGTCAATTTATTTTGCATATTTTAACGCTCAATTGATAGGGGATTATTAATTTAGGGGTACGGTCCGATCTACCGTAATATATTTATATTCTACATGGGGATGTTACGAAATCACACATCGTACACATTGGGTTAGTGAAAATTTGGTTTATTACCAACTTCAAAAAGGAGGAGGTTTTCAAATCGACTTTTTTTTTTTTGCTACGTTGTGACGAGAATTCATTCGCCTGGCGGTACGTATCATGCCTGCCCAGTGGAATTGAAATGCTAACCAGGGCTAGCCTCTTTTTTATTGATACGTTGGTAATTCTTCATGAACTTCCTCCGCCCCGAGGAACGGCGAAGGGGCGTGCCGGCCTCCTACCGGCTAAAACCACTGGAGCAGTCATCTTCTGCAAAGAGGCTCCAGGTCCTCATATGATCACACAAGAACCGCCCAGTGGTGGGTGTGTGCAGAGCCGATCGACGCCTCTCTGTGCGCTATACTGCGCACCACCGTCTTTTCGGGATTGCTCGGTGTGAGCACGGAAGTTCCCCAATCTGTGCTACCGCGAACCTCCGCGAGGCCCCCACCATATAGCAGCGGCAGGGGATTTAGGCGTATAGGAACTAGGCGCCACGGCGGTTGTTACCCCGGCGCCTTCTCCTCCTTCTTCGAGTTGGATTGGCCCTCGCCCGACCCCGCTCTGCGGTCTCCTTCTGGAGCATGACGCTCTCACAGAACAAGACCACTGCGTTCCAGTTTTCGTGCTCTGCCAACATAACCGACACTACTACTGGCAGAGAGAAATCATGCCCGATCAGATCGACCAGGATCCGCCGCTCGGCCGCAGGGCACGCCTCGAGCGTAAACTGTGCTGTATTCTGATCGTTATCACAATGATGGCACTGTGCCGTGACTTGGCGTCCTATCCTATGCAGTTACGCACTGAATCAACCGTGGCCGGTGAATACCTGCGTCAGGCGGTAGGTGACGCGCTCGCTCTTTCTGAGCCAGGCTCCGAAGAGCGGCAGGACGGCCTCGACGACGCGCTTGGTCACCCAGGACTAGTCCTGTATCACACTGCGCTCGTCACCTCAAGACGTAAAGTTATTTATTCTCTTATGCCCAGTAATTTCTTATAGCTACAGTTCCCTTCTAATTGGAGCAGGTATGTCTAAAGTTTGAACACTACTGCTGTGGTTACCTTTTGGACGATGGTTGGATGACTGTAAAGCGGTCACCCCCCCAGCGGAGGGCATACGTCTGTAATAAGGCCGCCCCTCAGGCGCTTCCACGTAACCAGATGAGCGCCACCATCTTACGCGGGGGAGAGTACTGTTTTTTATTTTTCTTATTGTTGCCCAGTGGAAATTCTTCATGAACTCGGGAAAAAGTGAAGGGTATACTACTTCTACCGGCTAAAACCACTGGAGCGGTCATCTTCGGCACCTAAGGGAGGCTCCAGGTCCTCGTATGATCACACTAGAGCGGGGGAGGGTACCTACCTAGCCGCTCTCTTACAATTGTAATATTCTTTCACATTTAATCAGATACGCAACCTAGTGCGTTGCGTTCATCAGATACCCTATGAATAGTACTTATTTATCTAATTATAATATATTAACTTGTTAAACTAATGGAATGAAGATAAGTTTTCTAGAATTACATTTACATTTATAAGATCAGATTTCACAGTGTTATCAGTATTGATTTTAATTAATTAATTATGGATGATAGTATCTGATTTGATTGATATCAAGGATCAATATAAGCCGAGAATGAACTAATATATTTTTATAAGATAATCCGTTTTATCCTGCATGGCATTATTAACCCCGGTTTTAACGACTGCGCAAGTAACAGAAATTATATGTTAGTTGAGGTTAGCCAGAGATGATCATAATTATCACACTTACCGGCCTGTATGCACAGATCCAATACGAATGTAACTGTCAAACTCAATTCATATATGCACTACGGATGACAGATTGTTACTGAAAAAAAACAATCTAAAAAATCGAAAATTGAATGTCGGTTTATTCGTCGACGCAGAATAACAATTGAATGGCAATTAATAGTCGAATACAATAGTGTGTAACGCGTGATAGCTCGATAATATCGAATCCCAATAATCCTAAGCAAACAATTACGAAGGGCGATTCGGCGAAATCGACATTGCGTCGCTAAATTGTCTACCGCGCGCAGCGTACTCCGCCAGCCCACCAGGCGCGATAACAACGATTGTTATTCGAGGGGAATCGAATAATACGACTCTTTTAAATGATAATCGCCCAATGCTAATATGCACACAAATACAACCACGCCACGACATGCCATGCACAGCAAGTCACACGCGTACAATCACTCACAACAGCAATGCCGTGTGGTGCCGGCTCAGAATACCACCACCCCATCTCCTCCCGTGGGTGTCGTAAAAGTCGAGTAAGGGATTAGCCGGAGGATGGGCAGCAGCGTTCTTCGAGTACATTAGCAACTCAACTGCGATCGCCAACCCGTCTGCCAAGCGTGGCGATTATGGCAAAACCCCCCAATGAGCTTACAACACACCCATATCGGTCGTTGTGGTGATCTTTGGGGGAGGCCTGTGTCCAGCAGTGGACTACATTCAGCCTAAATGATGATGATGAAACAGCAATGCATTATGCCTTGATATATCTTTCATAATCAATTCAACTTTCCGTTCCAAACACTGCCTAACAAACTGTGACTGCATTACATATCTTTTTCTAACACTATAATAAATGATAGAGATAAAAAACACAAGTTGCGCTTGCTCTGACAACCCATAATTTTACGTTTGGCTGGAGCTCACAGTACACATCTAAAGCGTGTAATTCCGAATCTAAATTTATAATTAATGTTTTCGTGGCATATGGCATGTGTTGAATGAATTATTTATGACTGTTTTGTGATAAAAATAACAGCAATTATTCGGGTTTCGGATGGGCGTATCGAAGGAAGTTTAAGTCTGTAACTTTTTTTAACACGTTTTAGTATAGAGTTATAAGTTTAGCAGTGTAGTATGAAGCCACTCTCCGTAATCTAGACGCCTAACGCTCATATCTTTCAGACTGCACAGCTAGCTGTTGTAGCCATTTAGACCTGACTATAAATAGAACGGATTGACTATCCATAGTCACTTACACTTATCTTCATAGTATGAGTTTATGGGCTGCTATAAGTATAAGCGATTTTTTGGGAGGTCCCCATGTACGAAAAAATCACTCCTCATAGACCTCATTGGCCCTTAGGACGGCAGAGCGGCTGACCGGACTCTTACTGGCAAAAACTCCAAGGTGTTCCTCCGATCTAACTGACGCTGGCGATACGGAATTCGCGCGTACATTAGCTGCGACACCACACGGTTTACCTTAGTTAATATTTATAAATAGTGGTAGTATTTAATTCAAGGGTTTTACAGAAATGAAGTATTGCCACGTAGTAAAATGGTGTAAACAGTGATAAAATCCTTCTACTTACCACTGCAACGATTTATTTTAAATTGTTAAACACTTGAGCTACTCGTGGAAAAATTACACTTGAAATATATTTCTGAGAATAGTTATTTATTTATCAACTACGGGTACTTGGGACTATACCGCTGTCAACTATTTAGTGATTCCTTGGTACTTTCTATAAACACATGTTCGTATCGTAATATATAAATTCCATATTCAGTCATTAAAAGTAATAGTGCGTAACTCAATCTCTTATTTGATAACTCCCTATTATTATTTTTTTGGTAACTGTACACCCACAGTAACAACAACTCTTTGTTGTCATATGGATGATGACCTGTGGAGTTACTTGCCCGTTCTTCTTCATAGGAAATCTACATCTTGGAACGCGGTAACTAAAATCTGACAAGTCATGAATGCCTGTAAACGGTTTTATGTAAATAAAAATATTTTTATCTCTTTATCTCTCTATTCCTCTATACGTTTTTACTTCTTTACTACATGTTTTACTGGTATGGTTTGTACTAATTTACTTTTCTGCTTTAAGTAACATGGGACCACCACTAATTTGTATTGCAAACATCTATAAGTATAGCATCTAAGTCCTGCCTTATAAGTGATTTAATTATTGTATGATGGCTAATGTAAAAAGTTTAATGATTTCGTCAAATGGGTCGGTAACTTGTAAAGGGACTTCGAATTGGTTTTTGCAGCGAACTCATTAAAGTCCTTAATGGGCGTGAGTTCATAATTTTCTAACACATTGTTGCAACTTATTGATTTGGTGTCAGAGAGAAGAGAATGTTTGATGATTTGCATCAAGAAAATAATATTTATTATGATGATGAGAAAATGATAAGATTAAGAACTGATAACATTAATAAACAAAAGTTAAACACATAAAGATGACACAAAAACTACGCAAGGAAACTACCAAACATAGAAACTTCAAACAAACAGAAAATAAACTAGTAAAATTTCAAGAAGGACGCTCTTAATTAAGTTGTTTCAGAATCAACCATTACATGAAGGAATCCCACTGAAACATAAAAACTACAGAAGCCAAGACGGCATGTGGGCGGACCGCAGCCGGCCCAATTATAATAATGGATATTATTTTTACGACACAAACGACCATTCCGTTTCCTACAGAGGAAATAGAAATAAAACACCGGTAAACGAAAGACAAAACAAATGTTACGTGCCGAATGACACGCGGATAAAAGCTTAGTCTCTGTACAGTTTTATTTATTACCAACTGCGGTCTTAATTAAAATGGCGTTGTAGATACTGCTTTATACGTGTTGAAATACACGGTTGGATTTTTTGCAGGTTGTTCGGGAATTTTCGATTACCTTGCTTTGAGTGGTAGGGTTAGCCACGCTTGCATCATTTTGTCGTAGCCTTGAGTGGAAATGACGCATTGAATTTTACGATGTTGATGTATTATGCTGCGGCAGGTGCTAATGTACTGCTGCTAGTGCATCAAGGAGTGTCATTAAATACACCTTTCTTTTAATTTGATTCCCAACTCAAGCATTTTTCTTCTCCAAAATTAAATTGAAATCTAAATAGGTATAGAATTCAATTAAGGTCAAATGAAATTTGTTACAAAATCTTACATGCTTGAAAATTAAATCTGTCATGGCGGACACGGCAAAAATATCAACAATGCTATAAGGCAGCAATTACGAGACCGTATCTAACAGCACAAAGACAAGATTGAAAGACAAAAAGAGTAATTACAAAGTGATCAAAGCCAACAAAACTCGAAATTTGTTGATGTCAGAGCGGTATGGCATCGCTGAAATACTAAGACTAACAGCTGCAATCGTACGGCCTTCCATAACTATTGCTTTTTATACTCACCTGAAGGTTGACGGAGTTAAATTTTAATTGCCCAAAGAAATTCATTCAGCGAGAACTCGTTTGCAAAATTAAGAACTTCGTAAAATCGTTGCTTATTCGGTAAGGAAAGCGCAATTTAATTTGTTGAATTGAGGAAGATGGATCACTCGGATTTTTTGTAGGAATTTGACTTTTTTAATATCCATGCTTAATACAGAGGCATTAATACAAATAAATCCTCGAAGTGTATCAAGAACATTTAGAGTAAGATACACAAACAAATACTGGACCAGCTGTTCAAAACAAAATAAGTAAACATATTTTGTATTCAATATTAGTTTTAAACTAAGACCTTAAACACTTAAGTTGATGACAAATCTTAAAGGAATGATGGATTCGCTAGTTCGATACATAGGACTACAATAGTTAGTACGATTTTGTTTTAACTCAGATTTATATACGCCCTACAAAGAATCAAAGGCGACGCTACATAGAAAAATATAACTCGAATCGAATGGTAGAAGTCCAAAGTAGTTAAAAGTGGAGTAACAGCGATACAGAAGATATTATGTTCTCTATACTTCATTCAAACGTAGTTACCATGTAAGACAAACAAAAGCATACAACTAATAGAAACTCTAGGCATAACATCGTGTCAATCCATCACATAGCTCCAATAGTTTGACAGCGTGTCCTCCCCTTGAATTGTCCATATTACGTGTTAATATTATAACTGAGACCTACATGACATTACTACAGATAGAAAATCACGCCCCTAACGGCCGAAATGAATAATCGATCTAATCCAAAATCTTTGGATTTCGGATTACGGATATGTCTGTTTTTTGTGTTAAATGTGATCGTAATATAACAACGGACGAATTTCAAAATCATACTGCTGAAGATTTTGGATTGGACTGATTATTAATTTCGGCCGCAAGTAAAGTAGTGGTATCTGAACTGAGCGTCTCCGTCCTTCGAAGGGCACGTAAAGGTCCCGGTTGTTATCATTACACGGCAATTGTTAAACCAAGTTTGAGGCCTTTGGGAGTTGTTCAACAACTTTCGACACAAGGTAGGCGCAGTTGGTGCAGTGGCTGATACAGTCGGCTGCTGCGCTCCGGGTGGTGGGTTCGATTCCCGCACGGAACAAATATTTGTATGATCTGCAGGTAGTTGTTCCGGGTCTGGGTGTATTGTGTGTGGAATTCGTGTCTGTAAACGCACCCACGACACAGGAGAAATCCTAGTGTGGGGCAACGTTTTTATATAAAAAAAAAAAAAAAAGAATTATGTCTTAGGTTTTCGCGATTATTACTCATAATAAAACACTTTTAAACGGATTACATCGCGTATATTATAGATTTTTGTTTTTCCTGACGTTTCGAATGCTTTCCTGCGACCACGCGAAACGTCAGGAAAAACAAAAACCTATAATATACGCGATATAATCCGTTTAAAAGTGTTTTATTATAAAAGAATTATCTTTAGAAAAAAAACATTAAGTATTATTAAATAATCTTACTATGTTGAAATAGATTCCAGGTGCTGCAAAAGTGCTGCTTCTGGACTATATAATACAATTATTGAATTCACTGATTTATAATTGAAATTAATATTAGCAAAACATTGTTAGCGAAAGAAAATAATAAGCTGATACATCAATTTTATATTGAACTCCAATACGTTATCGTTGAAATACGTGAGACTGTCGAAATCTATTTTGATTATTGAGATGTAAGTATTAATCTGTATTATCCCAGGATAAGTGAAATGTAAACACGCTAGCATTTAACTGTCTGTCGGAACGCAGCTTTAGCACCCAAAGTGTTACGATTTTTGCATGTGTCCTAAATCTCTTGGCTATATTTCGATGGGCAAATCTTATTTATCTTCAATATAAGTTTCGTACTCCAAAAACCTGCAAATTTGGAACACATTGTAGCTATTTAAAACGATCGACAGCGTCTCACTGTCAACACATGTGGCATCACATGTTTACATGAAGCAGTGATTGCTGTTCACACGATTCAGTTTTACAGCCGACAGTATCATTTTATTATTATAAATGACGACAGACTCTTGAGTGACGAGATAACGAACCCTAATAAGCTATACTTAAGTTATTTGACGCTTTTATGGTTATTCCTTGCCGTTAAAGTGGGGTTAATAAGCATTGGAATTGTTTACACGCTAACTTATTTTTAAGGTTATACAACCGTTAACTAATTTAAGAACCGGTTAAAGGTTAAGCTTTTATTTATCTAACTTGATTTGTATCATAACTTTAAAACAAATCTTTTTGACATTGCAGAGCGTGACCAAAGCAACGGTGAATAGAAGTCACTTGCTATCTTGGGCAACGATTAAAATTTACCCAGAACCTGGGTTGAACATAGTACAATGTAATATGTACAGTCTGACTCCATAAATAGAGTAGTAATACAATAGCGATAATGGTTCGTGTGGTTAACAGCAAGAAATAGCCCACCCCTCTCTAGCCATATGTGTGTAAAAGGTGACTAAGGGTTGATAACAAAAGGAAGTTCAGCAGTGGACGTTTCCTGTTCTGTGGGCCTAGCACGAATATTTTTAAGTAAAGTAACATAAACGTATAGCTCACATTAGAGTGAATCTGGAATTGAAAATCCTTGAGTCGCACATTTTTTTAAAATTTAAATTGAAGACTTTATTCATTTCTATCAATAATACGAATACTGCTTGTCGTTTAAATTTAAACGAAAATGCTATAGGATAGTTGTATTTTCGATTCCAAATTCACTCACATTAGCGAAACGTTTACGTTACTAAACGTCAAAATATTCGTGCTAGGCCCTCTGATATGTTAGAAAGCGATAGTACAGCTGACTCCACACAAAATCGACCATAAATCTGTTGTTCAAATACGTTCAATTGAAATCGAATCTACACTTATGTCAATATTAGAAATATCAACGTTACTTGTTCGCAAGTACATATTAATGTAAGCGTCTCACAATGTTGTACAAGTCGCAAGTTCAGTTTGCGTCTGTTCTTAGTTACAAGTATTAATGGGGTATGAACGTGACCGACGGACGAACGTCGGGTCTATATATAGAGTTCTCGTAATGGCTTGTATTTCCTTGGCTTAGCGGTCCACACACACTGTTTTGGTTATCAACGAGCGTTCCAGTAGCTTTTGAATTGCTAATTGATTTAGGCCTGATTTTACAATGTCCAGATAAGGTACTTGCTGTTTTTGAATTTGGAAAGGTTGCTGTATTGAGTTTTAGATAGCTATACGACCATTAAATGGACCCTTAAAGTATATGATCCTTATAGGTAGGTGTAGATCTTAATAGCGAGGCTTGGGGGGGTCCTTTACAATCCTTCCTGAGAAGTGCCTGGGGGGCGGACCTTTTTACAGTCACCTTCTCTTCGCTAGAGGGGTTGACCGCTTTTCAGTCATCCCCTCCGAGATGTGCCTAAAGGCGTAGCATCAATGGGCGGCTCTAGTATGATCTTAGGAGGACCTGGAAGATGATCGCTCCAATGGTTTTAGCCGGTAGTAGTTCAGCGTGCCCCTGCGCCCTTCACCGGGGTGGAGGAAGTTCATGTAGAATTTCCACTGGGGACAATTAAAAAAAGGTATATATCTTAGGTAACCTCAACGCGACACTGGTCATACTTCATAGTTACGACGGATGTTGACATTTTTGGTTGATCGTCAACTATGGTCCATCCTTATCTCTGGAACACGGTCGTATCAAATGTATTGTGATTGGCTAATATGATAGAAAGAAATAGCAGTCCTCTCACTTTTATTACATGGAACCTAATAAATACCTTCATTCATCCGAAAGAGATCCATTGCTGGACATAAGCCTTCCTCAAATATCGCCACAATGACTAATCCTCCGCCGCTAGTATCCAGCGTCATTCCCATCCCGTGGGTGTCGTTAATGGCGATGGATTAAGCGGAGTGTAAGGTTCGATGCGAGGAATATTAATAAAACAAGTGATGTTCACGAATCTGAATGCTCTATAATTACTGACTAATACAAAGATTACATTTGATTATATAGAGTAAGAATACATAGAGTACACATAAAACACACTACTACACCACAGGAGGATGGGCAGCAGCGACCTTAGAGTTACATTTACAACTGAGCCGCGATTGCCAACCCATCTGCCAAGCGAGGTGATTATGGCAAATAGCTACCATAAACCGCTTAAGGGATCCAGCTAAACTTTCGGAGCTTACATACCAGACCTTAACATGACATGGCATACAAAACCGTAGTTTTCTTCTTAGTAAATTTGTTCGCCTTTACTTCTGTCCGTATGTCACCGCATAATGAGTTGTATTTCCTCAGCTTAACACGGTACGCACTATGAATTCCTTGTATTCGGCTGCATCTGACTGATAGCACACTGCGGCATCGTTCGCATACAAATTATCGGCACAAATCAATGGCTGACATTCTCGCCGTGAGACCGATCGGCGTTGGTGTGACAGTTGAATCTATTTCTATTGTTTCTATTTAGTCCAGAATGAACTGAGGGAATGGTTGTTCGCAGATTACTTAGAAACAGCTGATATGTTTATGATCATGCTGGTGGCTCCACATTTTCCCACGATGAAGTGAGTCACTCATAATATTGGCTTTTATTTAGTTATCAATTCTTCGATATCACTTCTCTTTAAGTCTTTAGCTACAACGTCAACCTTAAATAAGTTTCACACATTCCCATCCAGTGTAACTCCTGTCAGACAGGCTCTAAAATAGCGATCACCGGAACAAACACCGATCAACGAAGGTCGGTGTGTCCCAGAGAAATTAATAACTGTCTTGGAACCCGCAACGAAATTAATCAGAATCTGTAATACTAGAGCCAAACCATTTCCCTTCGTTCCTATTCATTACTTCACATAATTTTATAATTATTTACAACACTTAATTCACTACCCAACTAATGATAAAAAGTGTCTACCGCATTTGCATAAAACCCAACCCGTTCGACGTATCTCAACCCTACCACACCATTCGGCTAGCGATTTGAATTTCATATGAACGGGGCCGTCAAAATCAACACTTGTGTGGCCGACAGGCGTGAAACAACGGCCCTTAGTCTGATTCAGACCCTTGAAAAACGCAAGAATGGCTGAATGATATCCACTTCAGACGAATGTAGTGTGAATTAATGACGCAAGCAACACTTAAGAAATAGGTACTGTATTATTGATGTAGTTTGCTTTTACGGTGTAGTCCCTGATCCTGGGACCCGATCTCTCAGTGTAGCTTCAAAGGCGAATAAGCGTTTTAAGCGGATGTTCATCACCATATCAGCCAAAGGACGTCCACTGCTGAACAAAGCCCCATAAATTTACATAATTGTGTTGACATTTTTGGGGGAAATTGCCAGTACTCACCACGCCTGGTAGGCGGGTTGATGAGCGCAATATGGTTACTGTTCCACGGAAGAGACGACTGTCCAGGTCCGTCGGGGCCAATATCAACCACATTGGGAATCCCTGGTCTATAAAATAAATCAAAATAAGGCATTTTTTTTTGTATTAGTTTGTAAAAATGAATTTACCTGATAATTAACTAATAAAAAATTACCACGGTATGTCAATTGGGTAGGCCAACGCACACCTTTTTTCTACATGGCCTCACACTGACATCTTATGGACGCTGCTTAAGCGAACAAATTTGGCAAGGTCATGGCTCTAGTAGAGTAATAAACTAACAAGCTAAGCAACACAGCTAATGGCGCCATCTAGTGGGAATCAGGCTTCGGCTTGGGCGTTGTTAGGGGACAATAGGAAGCTGGATTATGATTGAAAGATTCAGGGACATCTTTAAGCTACTGGCTCGACCGAAAACCATTATGACGAAGACAGAAATTTGAAATATTACTTACACTGAATGACGGTTAGGTATAATGACCGCGGATAAGAAATGTTTTGTCAAATCGATTATGAGATCTTGGGTTTTGTCATTTTGCCAGTCATAAACTCATAATATCTTGACCTTGAGATTATCTGAGCTTCAAAGTCAAGACTTATAAAAATTATAATAGCAGTAGGTATGTAGTCAGTTACAATTGTAATTTAAAAAAATAGCAGTATCTAGTAAGATTGGCATGAGGCTTCTTTTGGCTTCGCCAAAAATTTCCGGTTGAGGAGCTACATTTCTCGGAATGCCTGCGAGAAGCCCAACAAAAATAATCTAGTAATCAGTAATCACAAATGAAATATGTGAACGCAAATTCTATTCTTCTGTCTCCAGCCATAGGTGTTATAACATGCGGCTTACAGCCGAAGTTAATTAATAATCAATCTAATCTAAAATCTTTAGATTTAAGATTCGGAAACTGATATGTTTTCGTGTTAAGGTCACAGTTATCACATACGCACACATATTAATTTCGGCCGTAAGGGATATCAAGAGGAAAGGCAGTCGGATCTTGCCGAGTCCTAATAACATAAATAACATCATGGCCGTGTGGTGCCGGCTCAGAATGCCACCACCCCATCTCCTCCCATGGGTGTCGTAAAAGTCGACTAAGGGATTAGCCGGAGGATGGGCAGCAGCATCCTTCGAGTACATTAACAACTCAACTGCGATCGCCAACCCGTCTGCCAAGCGTGGCGATTATGGCAAAACCCCCAATGAGACCACAACACATCCATATCGGTCGTTGTGGACATTTTTGGGGGAGGCCTGTTTCCAGCAGTGGACTTCATTCGGCCGAAATTATGAAAAAATTAATAACATCATACTGCGATCATTGATTCGCCTTCAAAGCATGGTGGTTGTGGCAATTGATTGACGGTTGGTGCGGTGGCTGATGCAGTCGGCTGCTGCGCTCCGCACGAAATAAATATTTGTATGATCTGCAGGTAGTTGTTCCGGGTCTGGGTGTATTGTGTTTAGAATTTGTGTCTGTAAACGCTCCCACGACACAGGAGAAATCCTAGTGTGGGACAACGAACAACAAACCCTATGACCACTCATTTCAATTTTAGTTTCATGTTCAGCAGTTGACGTTTACGAGCTGACATATGTGTGTTCGTGCGCGTGTGTGTATGCGTGTGTGAAAATGAAAGTTGGAAGACAGTCCTGACTTCGTTTTTATATTAGGACTAGCGAATACAAGATAAATATTGAAACAACGCAAAAGAAATAACAATGACGAACAAGCGGAACCCCATCGATTCACCCTGTCCGAGGCATGCCACTGACAAATGCAATGACAGATTTCTGGCCCCGTTTTTGTTATCCTTACAAGTTTAATTATACCTTTAGTCTAAACCTTAACGCTAAGTGAATAAGACACATTTTCACTTAATTTTAATTTTGACGAAAAATGGTACGACTTATCTATGGTATTTGGGAAATTCCTTTCAGTGACCGCACATTTTTTTCTTTTCCTTTTAATGTCCTGTGGTTAGGGTTGTGGGGGAATAGAATATTATGATAATTTATTTTACTTTACCGCTCGAAATTAATACTTATTCGCCTTGATGATTATCAATGTCCCCATACCTGTAACAATAAAATACATTATTCTAATTTTATATATAAAATATATATCTTAATAATTCAGCTATATTAATCAAACTTGTTGTATTCAACAAAATTGCAAAAAGTTTTTGACAGCGGTGGGATTCGAACCCACGCCCTTTCGGACTGGTGCCTAAAACCAGCGCCTTAGACCACTCGGCCACGCTGCCTACAAGGGTTATGTCAAAATTGATGTTCGTTCCCAAAGCCTATCCAATTGCTATAACTAAAAGAATTGTTGAAAAATATTGTTTATCACAATTTTTAAGACTTCATATCTACCTAAAGCGATATTTTTTTATATTGTACCGAACTTATATTATCATATAGATACACAATTAAAAGTAAACATACTAGTCTACTACTACGTAACTGAACCACAAAAAAAAAAAAAAACTATAATAAAGGGGGCGCTTAGGTGACAAAGTACTCCTCCTCATCGCTGTCAACCAGTAAAGTTCCCAGAAGAGTGGCAGAATTGCCACGTTGGATGGCAACGCTAATTCTTTGTCCAATAAATGGCCAGCGAAGAGTCGACCAAACGTCTGGCAATATTTTTAAAAAGTAGACGTGCACTCCGTGACCCGTGCGTTTTGACCCCAAACGGCTCAAACACATAACTTCTAACGAGGTTCTTATATTTGCGCCGTATGAGAGTCTCTGCAAAAAATAAATAAAGAAATTGCTATTAGGATTGTCAGATTCATAGTGTAATATTTTAACAGCCATGTATGAAAATCTTTTAATTTTCTTTTTCCGCGTTTGGGACATTACGCAAGGTCTTTTAGTCAACAATACCGCAGTGCCTCAAGACGAAGTGTATGTTACCAGCGATGACACATGGCTCATCGAGCTATGGAGAGAGCTATGCTTGGTGTTTCTCTACGAGATCGAATCAGATTTGAGGAGAGCTGAAAGGATTAGTAAGCCGAAGTGGCAATGGGCGGTGCACATAGCTCGTATACCTGATGGCCATTGAGGCAAAAAGGGTCTCCAGCTGAGACCGCGTGGAAAACGCAGCATTGGATAGCTTTCAAAGAACAGATGACCTGGTGAAAGTAGCTGGTCGTCGTTGAATCATGTAATCGGTAGAAATATATGGAGATACCTTTATTCAGCAGTGATGACCACCGGCTGATGTGGTGATTCAAATCAATGATATGGATATTATAACATCTAAATGAGATAGACAGAATCTTAGGGCAGACCTGTGTTCAGCAGACGCCAGCGAAAGACTAAACTTGAAAAAATACGGTAAGCCTAGTAGGTATCTTCCTAAATTTTAAACAGATGTTTTTTCTTTTAGTAGATATCTGTACCTTTGTTTTCCGTGTGGTGTCCGGATTAAGAATATAGCACCACTTCACCTCCTCCCGTGGATGTCGTAAGACGACGAAGGGACTCTAAGCCAGTGGGATGGGCAGCAGCGATCCTTCTGTAGAACAACCGCTATTTTGCGCTCGCCACCCCACCTGGCAAGGGAAGTACTGTCAAAATCCCACCAAAATGGCGACACACGCTATGTGCGGTGCGGTGCGGCGGTGGTCAATGGGGGAGGCCTTTATTCAGCAGTGGAAGTCTTTTGGTTGATATGATGATGATGATGATGACAGTTGTTTTAAGTGTGGCTACAACCGTCTGCGCCGTTACGACCCGTAGAGTATAGACACACTGAGACAATAAATAAACGTAAAGCGGCTATGGATTAATGGTCTTAGTAGCTTTGATTTCTTTGTTTTAAATGTAAACTTTGCCCCACACTAGGATTTCTCCTGTGTCGTGGGTGCGTTTACAGACATGAATTCCACACACAATACACCCAGACCCGGATCAACTATCTGCAGATCATACAAATATTTGTTCCGTGCAGAAATCGAACCCACGACCCGGAGCGCAGCAGCCGACTGTATCAGCCACTGCACCAACCGTGCCGTCACTAGCTAGTGTTAGCGAGACCTCTAATCCATAGCTGTTGTGTATCATAGCAACCGGTTTCTCATAATTGGTGACTTCAGTATCTAATATTAACAGCCAGCATACTCTCTCTAACTATCCCGCAAATGTTATCATTTCACTACTTACACACTATACTTTCCAGTAATTTCGAGATCACTGCAGAAACAATTACTGCCAGTAACAGATCTAAAATCCTTAATTTGCCTGCGCGTTCCGCATTCTCATTACTGCCAACGCGTTAGAGCCAGAATAAGGTCTAATTCAGAGTGACGTACCTCATTTGCACCGATCCTGTAACAGGCACTTATCTGTTCGCAAGACGGGCAATCATTATGGATTTATGCGCGATAATAACTTGGACCTAGCCGGGGTCCGCCCACTAGCTTATATGCTTGGGCTAAACCAGAGATATTCATGAGTAATATATTTTTATGTCTGTTATTATTACCGATTTACTTCAGTTCTTTTTATTGGGTATGGAATCAAGATCCTGTTTGCAATTTCAATTTCCAGTCTTTAGATTAATTTTTACTTCCTTAAGACCCGAAATCACAAGGGATATTTTATTTTATAAAAGAAGTAAATTATATGCAGAATTTGTGGGGAATCTGCCTTAACCTTAATTGTGTCATGACTCATTGCAATTTGGTAACTCTATGAAACTCCTAGATCGTCCTCCTACGTACGCCCATCGTGATCTGAGATATAAATCGTTTGTTATTTATTACGGTGATTAGGAATTTAAGCAAACATTTACGTAGTTAAGCGATGACAGAACAAGCAAGCATGTAATCTTAGCATCAGGTGTACTTGAGTGTTATTATTAATTATAATCCCGGTTTAATAGGTTTAGGCTGTTTTGGTCGATCGGATCGGACAAGATCTCTCTCTGCCGGTAGTAGTGTCAACTATGTTGGTAGTGTACGAAAAATGGAATGCAGGGGTCTCCTTCTGTGAGAGCGTCATGCTCTGACCGGAGAGCGGGATCGGGAGAGGGCCGGTCCCGCTCGAAGAAGGAGGAGACGGCGCCGGGGTAACAGCCGCCCTGGCACCTAATTCCCATACGTCTGAAGCCCTCTGCCGTCGCTATAAGGCAGGGGGCCTCTGGGTTCGCGGGTGCATAGATTGGGGAATCTGCGTGCCCACATCGAGCGACGCACGCGAAGACGTTGGTGCTACCATGTGCGCATAACACAGCGCACAGGGACGCTTCGGGGGATTCTTTAGGATTCCCCCGGAGGGGTGACCGCTTTACAGTCACTCTCTCCGTGATGTGCCTATAGGCGTCGCACCATTGGGCGGCTCTAGTGTGATCATACGAGGACCTAAAGTCCCACTAAGGTGCCGAAGATGACCACCCCAGTGATTTTAGCCCGTAGGAGTCCGGCATGCCCCTTCGTCCTTCCCTGGGGCGGAAGAAGTTCATGTAGAATTTTCACTAGGCCCATTAAAAATGAAAAAGGTTTAGGCTGTTTGTAAGATGATATACTATTAGACTAAAGCTCTTTTACAGTTCGCTAAATTGTTCTTAGAGAGAAACTGCTACCAATGTCTTGAAATACTTTTCTGACAAATTGCTGGCTTTGTCCAAATAGAACCGGCCTTCGAGTCAATTGACTATCAAGACATATCGACGCTATCATTTATGAATCTATCTTAACTTAAAATCATAATATTAAAATGCTCAATAAATTAAAATTTAAGTCAGTGTGGTGCCGGCTAAGAATAGCACCAACCCATCTCATCCCGTAGGTGTCGTAAAAGGCAGCTATAGGATTAGCCGGAGGATGAGTAGCGGCGTCCTTCGAGTACATTAACAACTCAACTGCGATCGCCAACCCGCTTGCTAAACGTGGCGATTAGGGCAAAACCCCCAATGAGCACACAACACAACAAGACCGGTCGTTGTGGCGATCTTTGGGAAGGGTTGTGTCTTGCAGCGGAATTTATTCGGATGAAATGACGATGAATTGTTAAAGAAAAAAATAAACAATTTCTTGGAATCCAGACATAACTAGCTTGCCCATAGGATAGGTATCTTAAATTAATGAAACATATAGAAAGGAAAACCATACGAACTAAAACGTACCCTCAGACTCTGAAAGCAATCACAAAAATCGTTCAGTTCAGACAAAGGCCGAATTGTGTCGAACATAATTTGTGGCCTCAGCATCCTATAACAATAAATCTCGAATGTCAGCAGATTTACGACACTGTAAACATGCAATATCATCAAACTTATTTAAGTGCGTATAAGGGATAACATTTGGAAGATATTTAACGACGCCCTGACTTCAATCATGTTTCGTGAATTGTTTTCGATTTCAATTAATAAAATTTAAAAAAGAAATATTAAATGGTGTGATTTATAGTTATGCTCGATTAATTCGGAAATTAAACGAACAGAAAAGGTTTGTTGTTTTTAGAAGGTAAATTAATATTTAATGCTTTGTAAGTACTAACAAGTATGCAAAAACTAGACTTGGAAACATTGCTGTACAAGTCGTTTCATTGTTCAGCAGTGTACGTTCTTTGGCTGATATGATGATGATAAAATGTAATGGAAATAGGTGGGGCACATTGCAGGTAGAACTGATGGCTCGATGGCTGATCTCGAGTGGTGATCGCGCACCAGAAAACGCAGCGCAGGATGACCTCCAACGAGGTGGACAGATGACCTGGTGAAGGTCGCTGGGAGTCATTGGATGAGAGGGGCATGTAACCGCTTATTGTGGAAATCTGTGGGGGAGACCTTTATTCAGCAGTGGACGTCCTTTGGCTAATCTGATGAAAATGAAATAAGTAAAGGTATAGTTTATAGTTAACCTTGATTAATTCGGAAATAATACGAAAGGGACAGGTTTATTGTTTTTAAAAGATAAATTAGTATTTAATGCTTTGTAAGTAATGAAAAGTATACAAAAACTAGACATGGCAGCATTGATATGATAGAAGTCATTCTTTTGTTTTAATATAAGTAATTTAATAACATTAAATTCTTTTCTAATACTACAAAAGTTTACAAAAATACCAGGATAATTGGAAAACAGTACGCAGACAGTTGAACGAACTTTGGAAAACTGATTACAGTAAATGGTCTTGTCGAAGGATATTAAATGTTAAATCCAAGAAATGTATAAAAGAAGCTTCAAAGTATTCACTCGCGCCAAAATGCTGAGATTTTATTCGTCATTTTGTTGATCATAGAAGTTTATATTAACACTATAACTTTGTAACATTCCGCCATCTTAAAATGTCCAATCAGAAAAATTTATTATTTTTAATATTGGAAAGGTTAACCTCGCATTTTATAATGTTATTATTAAATTGGAAAATGTGTTTAGTTTTATGTCATGTTATTATACTTAACGCCAGAAATATTTATGAGTATGTTTATTATGTTTGACTTTAGGCAATCAAATATTTGATATGCAATAAATAAATAAAAGATTGTCACAATATTTATTTTTACTCCAACATTTCTTATAGCATTCCGGACTATCAAATTTGTTTGTCATTAAAATTTTAGTCGAGCATTCTATGCTTAGTAACTTTACTGGTTTACTATAACTAAAATTGACTAACGGAAAAGTTAATAAAATCGATAGTATATCACTGTGTTAGATGTTTAAATAGACTGAATTCCTTTGTGTAGACTTAACCGAGATACGCGAATTAGTACGGAACAGCAGGGGCAAATATTTGTGACAGCTCGGAACTGATCGTAAAAAATTCGTGCCACCCGTGACCATTTATTTGGTTAATGCAGTTTCTACGAGCTATGAAGATCAGGAGATTTTTGCGACTTGTAAATATTCATCATCATCAACATTTTTATTTCAGCCGAATTAAGTCCACTACTGGACACAGGCCTCTCCCAAAAATGGCCACAATGACCGGTCAGGGTGTGTTGTGTGCTCACAGGGGAGTTTTGCATAATCGCCACGATAGGCAGGCGGGTTGGCGATCGCAGTCGATTTTTTAGTGTACTCGAAAGACGCAGCTGCGCATCTTCCGGCTAATCCCATGGTCACATTTTAAGACACCCATGGTATGAGATGGGTTGGTGCTATTCGTAGCCGGCACCATACAATTATTACAAATATTGTACTGGTTTTGATCTTTCTTGTCAGGGTACTGTTTAAGACATTAATTAGGGGGTGCCGATCTCATCACCTGTAAGTTGTTAGGTGTTGAAATTGAGGTTGAGTCCACAATTCTTTACCTAAATCAGTAAAAAAATAGTACTTTAATTTTTCACCAAAATTTCCATTTGTTTTTTTTCTAACACAGGGTCAATTCAAAACAGCACCATCAATCTTCGGCACCGAAGGGGGGGCTCCAAGTTCACACTAGAGCCCCTAATTAACCTACCATTTTGGTAGTATTTTTGTGTTTTTTTTATTCGTCTGCAATAGGGTTCGGTTACTATACTATGTTTACACTGGCAGAGCATCGAATAAAATCCGATTAAAGGAGCCCTGAAGTGGCGGATACAGTAGTGAGATTCTGAAGTGTGAGATTCCACATGTGCTATTCACCTACTACTATCTTAATCTCTAGTATCGTTATCTTCTACTGGGTATCTGTGTTTACTTTATGCCAGTGAGTACGCTACCGAGGTACTCCTAATTCTACCACTGTAATATACGCTTAATAAGTGGATTATGTTAGTTATTTGCGACTTTCTCAGATTTTCTTTGTCATATCAGCTACAGACAAAAACTGGTTTTTACGACATATATTTTTGTATATCCTATACATAGTGACGACACGAGCAATAGGGCGTTAGGTCGGTGGAGACATATAAGTGGGTCTATGATCAGACACACTCCCTCTGCCAGTGGCGAAAGCGTGCCTGCAGGGGCGTTCGACATGCTGAGGCAGCTGGCTAGACGGCGCGCACTTGAGATGTGGCGACATCGCCTAAGGTTGCAGTTCGCAACCAAGCTAAGCTCGGCACCTAGACACATTACTTATTTAGACTCTTATTCCCCGCAATTCCACTCGCTACCTTTCCGGAACACAGTAATGACGTTTACAGTTTAAACACTACTTACTGTTTGGCAGCCATTAGTAATATATATATATATATATATATATCAATGTTGGCAGCAGAATATCTGGCACAGCAGTGGCACCTATCTAGCGGAACTCTTGCAATAACAGTCTAATAAATATGTTCGCTGTGTTCAACAATAAGGCGATCATAACTTCCATAATGTGCCAACTCATATTGCCTGTCTCGTAGAAAAGAAACTCTACGACAGAAAACTCGGAACATCACGTCAGTATTTTCGCATCTTTCAGTTCTGCGATATCATTGCTCGGAGGAAAGATTCATCACACGTCTAACAATCCGTACTTCGTAGGTAGTCCTCTATAACGAGGGTCGATGCCCGCCACGAAAGGGTGCGCTTTGAAAATCCGCGTGATAATCCCCGCTAACCACCGGCTTAGAAACTGGCTTGTTCTAGAAATTTGTAGTGCGTTTATTTTGTGATCTTATGGACAACGAATTGGCATATTTTTTAATTATTTTATTTGTTAAAGGATATTTGTTTACAAGGATAAGCCTAGCGTTGTTTAAACTTAATATCTGTCCACAAACACAAAAACATTTTTACTAAAACAAAGTAATGTCGTGGTTTTCGCGATTATTACTCATTATAATAAAACACTTTCAAACTCATAATCAGTTTTGCTGCGACCGCGAATGCTGCAAAGTGTTCGAAAAGTCATGAAAATTAAAAACATATAATATACGCGACGTAATTAATCCGTTTAAACGTGTTTTATTACATAATATAAACAAAGCTAAGAATTATTGGTGCAAAATAATGTTTTATATAAATTTTGCAGCATCTGATGTTGGATCTGCTAGAAAGAGAAAATAGAAAGAAAGAAAATTAATTAAACGCTAATATACGTAAAACGGCCCTTGATCATATTTATTTATGTTAAACATTTGTACCGTAGCTTCTCCTGCTCTTTGGTTTTAACACATTCTAGAAGGATATGCTGAACATCACCTAGCATGCCAAACATAAATTAGTAGAGCATTTATTTTGTTATCTGTTGGACAGTGATTAAGACATTTTTAACGACGTGTGAAATTTGTAACTTAGCTAGTAAACATGTTCGTAGGTTTAGTTGATTTTACGATAAAAAAATCATTTCACTTAATTTTCATGTAAAGATATTTACACATATTATTCTTATTGGCTACACAAGAACAGTATCACTTAAGCAATATAGCTTTAAGCAATCGAAGCATGATTGATTTGGCAAAAACTGGGCAGTTAACGTGTATAATGACGTTTAGTTATCTGAAATGATATTAACGCCTAAACACACTACGTCTTACGTAAATCACTGTATTAGCGATGGTGACATACAATAAAAAAGTAAAGAAGGATCACAAGAGAATTTTTGAGCATTATAACCTTTTTTATTGTATTTTTGATCCGGTGGAAATACATCATGTAGGTACTTCTTCCGCCCCGGGGAACGGCGGAGGGGCATGCCGACTCCTACCGGCTAAAACCACCGGAACGGTCATCTTGCACCGAAGGGAAATCCAGGTTTTCGATACAATCACACATCTCGGGGGGGATTGTAAAGGATGCACTATTACCATTTTTTTTATTGGTCACTAGAGGAAATTCGTCATGACCTTCCTTCGCCACAGGTAAAGACGAAGGCATATGCCTCGCATGACTCATACCGGCTAAAACCACTGGAGCGGTCATCTTCGGCACCCAAGGTTCAGGTCCTCGTAAGATCACACTAGCCACGTCTTTAGGCATATCTCGGAGGGATGCCTGTAAAGCGGTCTCCCCTTAGCATAGGGAAGGCGACTGTAAAAAGGTCGCGCCCAGGCACTTCTCGAGGAGGATTGTAAAGGATCCCCCCAAGCATCGCTGTGCGCTGTGCAGTGCCCAAGGCGGCATGTGACCACGTGCGCACCACAGTCTTGCCGGGTCTTCTCCCAATGCATTAGCGACGGCTCTAAATGAGCGTGGCATACTAAGTATGAGATTATACAATTGTCGCATGTGGAATAAGGCTCCACACTCTGGGAAAATGAGAAAAAAGCTCTTCTTCAGTGTTCATGTTTCAAACGCGCGCGGCAGTGCGCTGGCAGTGCGCCGGCCGCTAAAGCGTTTGGATGTTTCGTTTTATTTTAAATATTTTTCGAACAATTATGTAATGCAGTTTCTACATTTAAAAATGTTGGTGGCCAGTATTTTTACTTTATATGTACTTGCACTTATTCTAAAGAGTTTACATAAATAAGTGACTGTTGGATCGTTGACTGGAGGCATCTTTTGGCTTCGTCAGAAACGACCGTCTAAGCAAACACATTTCTCGGAAATGTCTGCGAGAATCCAAATAATATAAAAAAATTATTAGACTAGTTCTTATTTATGTTAAGGCATGTCTGGGCAAAAGTTTTTTACCTTTTCTAGCTTATATTTTAGGCAATTTCCCTGCATAAACATCGAGATTGTCAGCTCTACAAATCGCCAAAGAACGTCGCAGCTAATCGCAAGCTTGCCATCCGGCGTCATTTACGGAGTTTTCTTACTGTCCATTATCCTATTTATTGATGATGGTGGTTCTCTCTATGAGTCATATCGGCTGCAAACGTTTGCAATAAGTCATCTACTTGAGCAGTAAAGCGACCCTTTGCCTTATATTGACCCTTACAATATTCACTTCCCCTTTCTCTCTTCTCTGTTCTTAAGTCTCTATGTGACGTATATTTCCGTAAGTTTTGAGGGAGTTGGTGTTAAATAATAAATATATATGAAATTACATCAATGTAAAATTCATATAATTGTGAATAAATCACACACACTATTGACTGCACGGTTGGTGCAGTGGGTGGTATAGTCGGCTGTTGCGTTCCGGGTCCTGAGCTCGCTTCCCGCACGGAACAAAAATTTGTATGATCTGCAGGTAGTTGTTTCGGGTCTGGGTATATTGCATGTGGAATTTGTTTCTATAAACGACTCCACGAGACAAAAGAAAGAGAGAAAAAGAGTCTAAGAGCGGGGCAAAATAAAATAAATAAAAACGTTCATTGCTGAACATGGGCTTCCCGATGAGCGGTCATAGATATTATTGCCATAATCACCACGCTGGGCAGGCAGATTGGTGATCACAGTATGTTGTTGTTATAACACGGGAGGATGGTGCGACCCATCCTTAGTCGCCTTTTGCGACACCCAGGGAAGAGAGTTGGTCTATTCTTCGCGTGGGAACCACACGGAACTAATTCCGAGCAATACAAATATTTTGCACTTGAAAAATCACGCATCTACATTTTTGTCTATTCCTACAAAAGTCCTATTCCTAAAAGTACAACTACTTGATTGTCAGAATAGATTGTACTTTTATTTTTCAGTTTAAGTTGCAACCGCTTACCCCAGTAATTATATTAATAATAATTATTTACGTTTGAGTGTTTTATAAAGCAAATTTAATAAGTAGGTATGTCACAACGGCGTTAAATATAAAAAAAGTAGGGACCCAGCCCGGCTTCGCAATCATCATCATCATTTCGGCCGAATGAAGTCCACTGCTGGACACAGGCCTCCCGCAAAGATCACCACAACGACCGATATAGGTGTGTTGTGGGCTCATTGGGGGGTTTTGCCATAATCGTCACGCTTGGCAGACGGGTTGGCGATCGCAGTTGAGTTGTTAATGTACTCGAAGGACGCTGCTGCCCATCCTCCGGCTAAACCCTTAGTCGACTTTTACGACACCCACAGGAGGAGATGGGGTGGTGGTATTCTAAGCCGGCACCAAGCCAAGGTCCGGCTTCGCAAGAAAAAAAAAACAATAAAACTGTTGATTCGATCGCTACCAAACTTCACAGGATCACCGCTGGCATCTGAGGATTGCCTGAACATTTTCATCAAATTCGGTCCCGCCGTTTTAGAGTCCATAGGGAACATACATACATATCGATTTTTATATATAGAGAAACACAAAAAATAAATTGCCGAGCAGAAAACGGCAGTATGGCGATTTCTTTGCGGAAATCTACAAGAACAATTCGCCTTATGATGTAGCCTTACTTGTTTTCCACATTATATCCTTATTTTCCTCTTCCAACTGTACTAGGGTTGTTGGTGCATCATGTTTACAACTTTATGCCCGAGATGTAGGGTTGTTTATTGATTGTGGCAGAAAGAGACTATCAACAACACGCATGATAAAAGCCAGCGGGGTACAAGTGATTAAAATAAGTACGAATTTAGGTGCGGCTGCCCTAATGGGGGGCACCACGCCCCGTTCTGACCTGACGAAGTACAGTTGAATGTTTTTCTGGTAACTACATTAGTATAGCTCTTGCTCGCTTCTGTACAAAGAGCTGAGTGAAAGAGAAAGCGGTAGTCATGTCACGGCTTTAGACTGCAATTTATTTTACTGAAACTTAATTGACAGTGAAGTGATAATTTAATGGTTTACTATTTACTAAACTATTAAATTATCACTAGCTAAAAGGTTTAAAATTTGTTTCATTAAAAAGTTGAGGATGTCTATTTATATCTAAAATTATTCATCACATATCATATTATCATATCGGCCATTTATACGTCCACTGCTGAACAAAGGCCTCCATAGATTACACAACTGTTCCGTCATTTTGGGGGGTATTTGCCAATACTCACCACGCTTGGCAGGCGGGTTGGTGAGCGCAGTATGGCTACCGCTTCGCAGAAGGGACGCTGCCCATCCCTCTGGTTTAGATTCCCTAAGTCGCCTTTTATGACATCCACGGGAGGAGATGGAGTGGTGCTATATTCTTAATCTGGACACCACACGCCCGCCCTCTTAAATTATTAAGAGCATACAATTGAAATGCTAAAATAACGAAGAAAAAGTTAATTTAAGCTTAATAGGCTAGCTACGAAATAAAAAAATAGAACATAATACGATGGTCGTTTCGCGTAGCGTCTCTAACATTTTCCACACTACGTTATTTCCACATTACTTTTCTGCCTTACTCATCTTCATTCAACAATGCTAACAAAAGCGACGCCATGTTTATGACGTTAAAAAATCATTAGCACACCCCTCACGCAACGGAAAATCCTATTCTGCCTACATTGACATGCCAACTCGAGTGTTGCACAATAGATAAAAATATACGTTAAATGCTTTTTTTACGAAGCTATTTAGTACCTACAAATTGTTAAATAGCTAGTTGGCAATTCCTTTGCTAAGTCAAAAACAGCGCTAAACTGCACTGTTACCTGAAGCAGATAAAAAAATCGATGTTATATTCTTATGGAAAAATGCTAAGAATATAGAGATCTGCAGGTATAAGAATAAAATATAACATCATCAACGTCATCATATCAGCCAAAAGACGTCCACTGCTGAACAAAGGCCTCCCCCACAGATTTTTACAATGAGCGGTTACATGATAACCGCATCCAATGGCTCCCATGGCGACCTTGTCCCGGCGACCCAGGTCGTCTGTCCACCTCGTTGGAGATCGTCCCACGCTGCATGTTCCGGTGCGCGGTCTCCACTCGAGAACCTTTGTGCCTCAACGGCCATCAGTTCTACGAGCAATGTGCCCTGTCCATATCCACTTCAGTTTATATATCTATATATATCCTATCAGCTATGTCGGCAACTTCAGTACTTCTACGGATCTCCTCATTTCTGCGTCGATCACGTTGAGAAATACCAAGCATAGCTCTCTCCATAGCTCGCTGAGTGACCTTGAGCTTTCATATGAGGCCCATTCTTTCATAAAAATAACATACGAAAAAGTTATTTGTGCAGTCAACCAAAAACATTTTGTTTGGAATGAACTAACTTATAGCTTGGTAAGCCATACATTTAAAAGTTCTTGATGGACATCTGTGGAGACAATTTTAATCAAATGTATGTACAAATACATTACTAGTGCTGATTTTGTTTTTAGTTATTTTAAACATATGGTTGAAAAGTTACTGAGGCTGTGATGGACTGGCGGGCGAATGGACAAACGTTCATGACAACATCATAAAGATATTCTTTTTACTACGGAGCTTCAGCTCAAAACCTGCGTTGCAGTTTGACCTGCAGCACATGACCTGGACCTTTTGGCTACACAATACCACACCGAACCCACGAATGTCTTGCAGTAAATACAAGATGTTTAAATCTCGTGGTACTGTACTGCTGCCAGGTGAAATGAAATCCCACTGCACTCAGGCAGCCATGCAAATAAATCCCGTTTGTCAGTCATTTTTTTCTTCTATCTAATTATTATTTTTATTTAATATTGTGTGTGTATTGGAGTGTGGCTTCATTATTTCCGCTTTCTAAACTCCTTAGAAATTTATTAAACCTACTCATAAAGTTGAGTTAAATTGAAGAGTACTTGGAAACTTAAACTGGTACTTGAATAGAAGAATTGGTTATCAAATGTTATTAAAAAAGCAATGTCAACAAGGGATAAAGCTAAGAGAAAGTTCAAAAAGACTTCCACTGACGAGAACTGGTCTCTATACAAAAAATTGCGAAATCGTTGCAGTCGTTTGTGTAGGGATGCTAAAAGGCACCACATACATGATTCCATTAAAAATTTCAATACAACACAGGTATGGCAATTCCTTAGATCTCTAGGCATCGGCAAAGTCTCTAGCGATGGCGGCGTCGATATGGACCTGAATGCTTTTAATATACATTTCTCGAAATCACCAGTAACCCTGGATGCTACCATTAAATGTTCCACTCTTAGCAGTCTATCTAATCTTCCTCTGCCAACATGTACCTCTTTCAGATTTCACCACGTTACAGAGGATGACATTAAGAAATCCCTCTTGTCCATTTCTACTAAAGCGGTAG
Source organism: Diloba caeruleocephala (assembly GCA_947459985.1). Taxonomy (NCBI): domain Eukaryota; kingdom Metazoa; phylum Arthropoda; class Insecta; order Lepidoptera; family Noctuidae; genus Diloba; species Diloba caeruleocephala. Next base: position 7,242,825 of record OX381613.1, read on the forward strand.
GCGATGACGGCCTACAGCTTCAAATGCTACTTCCGGTTCTAAATGAGCTTGTTCCCGTTCTCCATCACATCATAAATTTCTCATTAGACACGTGCTCATTTCCTTCAGCTTGGAAAAAGGCTCATGTGTTACCGCTTCCTAAAGTTCCTAATCCTTCTTCCTTATCCCAATTTCGCCCTATATCTATACTTCCCGTCCTTCGTAAGTAAGTAAGTTCTTGAGAGTATTGTTCAAAATCAACTGTCTCACTATCTTTCTTCTAATAGCCTGCTAAGTCCGTACCAGTCTGGATTCCGTCCTGGCCATAGCACCATAACGGCTCTAGTTAAGGTAACTGATGACATCCGACTGGCCATGGAGAATAAGCTGCTTACAGTTTTGGTACTACTGGACTTTAGCAGTGCTTTTAATGCAGTTGATTTTGACATACTCTTAAGAACCTTGTCCACAATGAATGTTACTCCTTCTGTAATTGCTTGGTTCAATTCTTACCTTCGGGTACGCTCGCAGTCGGTCCGCTTCGTAGAGGCCTCCTCTGAGTGGTGTGATCTTTCTGCGGGTGTTCCTCAGGGTGGTGTCCTTTCGCCTCTTCTTTTCTCTATTTTTATTAATACCATCACTACAGTTATAGCTTCACATTATCATCTCTATGCAGACGACTTGCAGCTATATCGGCATTTTAAAATTGAAGATTTTCCAGAAGCCATTGATGCCATTAATAATGACCTGCGGAATATCAACCAGTGGGCTAAATCTTTTGGCCTTATAGTAAACCCAGTAAAATCACAAGCAGTCATTACTGGTGGTAGACACTTTTACAGTCTTATAGATCACCAGTCTCTTCCCTTAGTGCTATACGACTCTGTTCCCATACCCTATTTGAGAAGTGCTAAGAATTTGGGCGTCTTTATAGACTGTCACCTGTCTTGGGATGTTCACGTTGCTGAGGTTAGCCGGCGTGTATATTGCTCGTTCCAGTCACTCAAGCGCCTGCAGAAGTTTCTGCCATTTCAAACAAAAATTACTCTTGCCCAATCTCTTCTTCTCCCACTTCTAGACTATGCTGATGTCTGCTTTCTTGATGCAACGGAGGATCTTCTGAATAAACTCGAACGTCTGCAGAATTTGTGTATCCGCTTCATTTTCGGTCTTCGAAAATACGATCATGTATCGGAATTTCGGGTGCGATTGAAGTGGCTACCTATTCGGCAACGTCGAGATACTCACATTCTATCTTTTCTCTTTTCTGTTCTTCATAATCCCAATTCTCCTGCATATCTTCGCTAACGCTTTGAGTTCCTTACCCCCAGGGGGAAACCTTGCCGCACGGTCTCTTCTCTTCTACTCCGTACTCCTCGTCACACTTCAAGTTACTATGATAAATCATTCACTATACGTGCAGTGCGTCTTTGGAATTCGCTTCCACATTCGTTGCGTGATAGCCCTTCCTTGGAAGCTTTCAAGAGAAGAATTAAGGATCATTTCCTCTCAGTATAAATTAATAGTATGTATATAGTATGTATTATTATTGTTGTAAATGAATACATATATTTTCTATTTATTTATTACATACGTAATATCTTGTATTGTATATTTATATCCATGTGTTATTTATATAGCTAATTTATGTTAAGCTTATCCCTATTATATTTATTGATAATAAATCATATTTTATTCGTGTTGTACACTTGATTCTCTCCTCATATAACCCTATCGCTCAAAGGTTTGCTGTTAGAGAACTCAATATTGAGTTAAGCTCGCCTATGTACGTCAATTTTTTTTGTTTGTTTGTTTATACATTGAAGATATGTGTACAATAAAGAATTAAGAATTAAGAAGAAAATTGAGATAGTTAAATATGATTATAAACAACTAAATATGAAGCCGTGAATAAGCCGTGTGGTGCCGGCTCAGAATACCACCACCCCATCTCATTCTGTGGGTGTCGTAAAAGTCAACTAAGGGATTGGGAAGCAGCGTCCTTCGGGTACATTAAAAACTCAACTGCGATCGCCAACCTGTCTGCCAAGCGTGGCGATTATGACAAAACCCCCCAATGAGCCCACAACACACCCATATCGGTCGCTGTGGTGATCTTTGAGGGAGGCCTGTATCTAGCACTGGACTTCATTCGGCCGAAATGAAATATGATTGAAGTATACAAATCAGAGTAAAATACCATCTAGTTTTACATTATACTTAAGTTGGTTCCTTTCGCCAGTCGCACCTAATAACACTCACAAGTCACATTCGCGAGAATATTTTGCACCAGTTTTAGAAATCTTAGCTTTGTGCAATATGTACCGGAATACATTATCAGTCATCACATTACTATATACCAAACAAACCATTATTACCACTACACAGATAAGGTTTTACCATACAGAATTCACTGGCAATGTTGCTAGATCTCATTCGTTCCTAATTTGCTTTGTATTTAACAACGTTACGGGTACGGATAATTTGACTTGTGGTAGAAGCTCGTGGTGTGTTTGTGTCTGGCTTATTAACCTTTTCTGTGGTAACCTTCCTTTAAATTTAAAACTGTTTCTTCATTCTTTGTCTTCTCTATATTTTTCTGCTTTGCTTGCAGGAACTTACTGTGGTATAATTAAAGTCTTTGAGAAACAATTCGTTTCTGAGTAAAGAAGAGATATTGTTTTTATTTTTAACGTTGCCACACACTAGGATTTCTCCAGTGTCGAGGGTACGTTTACATACATAAATTCCACACACGATACACCAAAATCCGGAACAACTTACCTGCAGATCATTCAAATATTTGTTCCGTGCGGGAATCGAAACCACGACCTGGAGCGCAGCAGCCGACTGTGTTAGCCACTGCACCAACCTTGCTGAATATAGACATTTGCATGTTCTACGAGACATACAACTAATGTACATATATGTATTATAATGCAGGTATGTGCCTTCCTCTGTGAACGTAGTTTGTGTTGCTTTTTGCAAGTGATATTTGCCTCGCATTTTCATTGCGCTATAATCCCACTAGTAACAAGCCCTCGCTGCGCTCACTTCATACGTATACCCGAATGTATATCTGTAATAATACAATTTTCAAAAGGTTTTTGTTTTACAGAAACTGTGCCATATTCCCACATACAAACGAACCAAAAATCTCTCACTACCTCTTCATAATATATAGCGCATATATTGCTCAGTTTTAACACTCACTTCTGATCTCTCCTACATTATACAGAGACTTTCCATCTCATACATTTTACTAACATTACAACACACACATCTCCATCGTTCATAGAATATACAGTGGCTAAGTATAGGCTCAAACAATACGGGGCAATTAAGAGTGATCGCGGCTCACGTAGATAGCCGATATCTAGCGATGCCGTAGGGTCACCGTCATTAATCACATCGGTACAGTTCGACCGCCCTCTGTGATGACACACGGGCGGATAGGTTGGAGATCTTATGTGAAACTGCTATTGCAATTTATGATTTGCATTTTGTGTTTTGTTAGGGTCTCTGATAAGGCTATTAGGCAGGAGATAGTTCTTTCAGTAAGGTGACTAGACTAGATGGGTAAAGGTAAGAGGTTAAGAGACTAGACGGGAAAACTGGTCTCATTTTATAATAGAAACCTTCACCATAAAACAAAATTGTGTTGTTATTACAACACTATAAAGTAACAACTTAATCGGATGAATGGTATAGCAGGGCATACGGAACAAAGAAACATAGAAACATTCATTTTTATATATAAAGATCTGTTATGCATTAATTAATTTGGACTTTATTTATAATGCAGTAAGAATAACGGCAAATCGAATCGGGCAGTATAAATGTTAAGTATATTTTATTATCTTGAAGAAATGGGTCAAACACTGTCACAGTAGTTTCGACTTTATCCAGTGCCGCGAACATGTATACGCACTAACTTCTTGGTCAATATTGAACTGACCTTATAATACTTATTATTAATATTACGCATTTCGATTTGTGAGTATTCATAATGCCCGGGCATTACAAATAATGTCCTAATTTCATTTCCAAGTCCATAACAAATACCTACATTGTTAGTAATATATTAGATGGCTGAACTGCGTATCGAAGCGTGGTGCTTAGATAATAAACTATTTCACCAAAATCCTGTGTCCATATAGTAACGATCAATGTGGGTAGGGGGAAGCTTATTCTTTACATGATCCAATATTTGCTCAAACATCCCAACATATCAGTCGAATATTTCGTCCGTATGTCCGGCGGTCGGCACACGTATCTGTGATCGACATTCCCGTGTGATTACTTTAACAAATCTGTCGCTAGATATAGCACATAGTTTAGGGCCCTATTAGTGAGGCCTGTTATCTCTGTAGATTTGTACCAATTTTGCGACACAGTGAGTCAAATGGTATACATGTAAGGTCAGTATTCATCGCAGTTAAAACAACTCCATATTGCTGGCGCTCTCAAGCTGTATGAAAATTAAGCTTAAAAATACCGTAGCGTTCACACGAGTGCACGTCTAGTGTAAGGGATATATTGATTAATTGATTCTCCTATGAATAATTAATATAAAAACGATGATGTAATGATATAAATCTACTGTACTTCCAAACATACATTCTCTACACTTTTTCCATATTCTCACGACTGTGGAACAAGTTTTGGGGACCACAAACCATAGATAAAGGTATCGATAAAAAAGGATGAAACGTAGGTCTACCTTTGTAGATGAAATACACAGTAATTTGTAATGTTGGAATGATTTATAGAATTATATTTCAAAATTCTGCACTATATAAGTACTCATTTACAGACATGATTTACATTTTATCTGTGGTTTAAAATAAATGTTATTTATTTATGCTGAATGTACAATAGTGTACAATGGCAAGTAAGTGCCGTATACTTGAGGCTTAACAGATACCTGCGATAAAATCCAAAAAAGATAAAGATAAAAAGATTTTTATTCTTGCAAACTACTTACTTACAGGCACTTATGAATAGTCAGATTGTAGTTGCCACGTTCCAAGACGTAGATGTCCCATGAAGAACGGGCTAGAAACTTTATGGACTTTATTAACTATACTCTTTTTAAATGACAATACTTAACTATATTCTGAAGTTTACGCGAATAGCATCAATTGAAATGAAATCATCATATCAGCCACAGGACGTCCACTGCTAAACAAAGGCCTCCCCCTTAGATTTCCACAGCGAGCGGTCACATGCCGCTCTCATCCAACGACTCCCAACGACCTTCACCAGGTCGTCTGTCCACCTCGCTGGAGGTCGTCCCACGCTGCGTTTTCCGGTGCGCGGTCTCCATTCGAGAACATTTGTGACCCCAACGGTTTAATTCATTCATTCTATATACTTGTGGCGACCACCTACATCACCAGCAATACAACTACAACTTACAACGACATCTACTTGACAATTAAATGCAACTCTCCGATGACGTCAAATAATCCTGAATCACGCTATTAAAGTATTCGCGCACCGCAGCATATATACAGTCGTCCAATGTCAACCATTGGGCTTCCGCCCGCCAGGCATACCACCCGCCTGGCTGGAGGATTCTCCCTTTTCTATGGAGGAACACCACACCTTGTTCCCCATATACTTACGTACAGCATCTATGTGTGACAATACCTATTAAAGTATTTAAAAGTACATTGCTCCCATTGCTGTCAAAATTAATGTTACGTGAGGACAATGCAAGGAGAAAAGAGTCTCATCATTTCAGCTTAAAAACGTCCACTACTTAACAGAAGCCTCCCTCAACGATTGCCACATCTAGCGGTATGGGTTGTATTCTCCTCATTTGGGGGTTTCCCCATAAACGCTACGCTTGGCAGACGGGTTGGCGATCGCAGTTGAGTTATAATGTACTCGAAGGCTGCTGCTGCTTATTTATTTATTTATTTATTTATATACTCTTTATTGTACACCACATAATACATACATAGAGATAAAAATTTAAAAAGATACATGTACAATGGGCGGTCTTATCGCACAGGGCGATCTCTTCCAGACAACCTTTGGATGGACAGGAAGAAAGGAGAGAGATATTGGGCTGTCAAGTGTACAATATATCATACACAATATTACTTAGACATAAAAATATAAAATACATAACAATATATACAATAAATATTATATATATAAAACGATGATAAAATATACTAATAAACATCAAATATAACTAGGATAGGAGAAGAAAAATTAGAGAGAAAGGTAATGCTCCTTCACCATTTTCTTAAAAATAGGTAGTGTTTGAGCACGTCTTACTTCAATAGGTAATGCATTCCACAAACGAGCCGCTTGAATAGTAAATGAATTATCGAAGAAGGAAGTGGAATGCATACGTATACTTAATTTATCCTCAGGCTTATCTCATAGTTACCTTTTGCGACACCCACGGGATGAGATGAGGTGGTGGTATTCTTTGCCGGGACCACGCGGCTAACGTGAAAAGAAAGAAAAGAGGCTAAACTTCTTAAAAGTCTACACTAAACAAGGCTGATTGCAATAATTATTCAGATGTTTGATTAATTTGTCATTGGTCAATCATTATAATTTACACTATAGTCGTAATATCAATAGTTCAATACGTTATGTTCCACTTTAGGTATTACAGGTATTCGTAGAATGAAAATGAGATTACAGGACTACCTATTGAAAAGTGTCAAACACTTGCACTTTGCACACATTATTTTAACTTAAATTGAATAAACGTAATATAAAATTCTACCTATAAATAATGTTTTTTTAGCAAGATTACTTCCATGTAACAAACACACACTGGATACTATATATGTATATCAGCTCTGGTGAGGCTCTAGGGATCATATCCAGGAATTTGGAAATGTCTGTTTTCACAAGTAAACTGCTAAACAGATTTTGATGAAATCAACAGAGGTTGCGTGAAAGTGACTCTAGTCCGGAAAAGCCACGGTAAAGCCACTTTATCACGGAGAATTAAATCATAGCACCCAGATAAAACCGCACACACAACTAGATAATCCAACCCTTCAAGTATGGACCCGATCGACCCATCTTTAAAACTTTGACAACACTAGAAACTCCCCGTAGACGGGCATAAATCATTTTTACGGCGTCTGTGACTCCCTTGTCTATGCGACAGGCTTTCACGGCACGGGAAAGGCCGCCTTTATACTTCACTTGCTATATAACTATGCCGATGAATTTTACACTACATCAACACTTATGCCTCTGAAACAGGGGTTATTATTGGGTGTATTTTTTGTATTGAACGTTTATCCCGAGATGCCTAAACACGGGCTATAAATATCGAATGCATATGCTTATGTATTATGACTTATCGATGCGTGCTTTATTGTGAACGAATGTCAGCATGTTATTTAAAAACACTGTTAACTAAGTTGTAATTTATGTCATGTATTAAATCGTGTAACACTAACGGAGGTAATAAGAGAATCATGAAACCCGCCCGGCTGCATACCTCACGCGCATAAAGTTCCTATGACATTTATCACGATCTTTTCCCGAGATAAATAAACCTATAGACTAACGGCCGCAATTAATAATCAATCTAATCCCAAATCTTAAGATTTATGATTATGAAATTCATTCATTTTGTGTTAAGATCACCTTTAAAAGACAAATCCTTAATCTCAAATCAAAAGATTTCGGATTAGATTGATTAATATTTTCGGCCGTAAAACCTTGTCGAACACCCATGCTTTCCAACAGTGAAAACCACATTCGAATCTATTCAATGGTTTTCGAGAGGACAAACAGCAAGCAAAAGCAACTCCCATTTACAGGTAGTAGTTTTCTTTTTGCCCTAGTCCCCAGTTACCACCAGTTACCTACCCCGAGGTCGGCGCAATATTTTAGTCATATTGCAAAGGTTTTGGCAAAAGGGCTTTGCTTTCAGCCGCCTGCCCGGCACCGACCCTCCTGGGTATGCTAGTGTTGGTGGTTTACCAGCCACCTGCGGTTAATTCAAATTTGTTGGTACGCACCGGGTTCCGAACTCCTTTTCCTACAACCACCGAATAAGATAAAGTAACCCTATTCGTGACCCGAGCTAGAGTGATGGTAACAAGTATTATGTAAGCTCGTTTTTGAACGAATCTTGGATGAATAATTTGGATACCGGTTATACGCGAATACTAACGTTGAGGAAATCGGTATCCATATAACAAAACTCTAGTGTCGTTGGGCAGGGCATTTGCCTAGGTATAATAATGACAGATGAAATAGAACCCTGACGGAAAGGTGGTCGAGAGAGGGCAAGTGGAGTGCCGGTAGACCGACAGCAAGAGGGATCGATGATATTGTCGTCCTGGACCTGGACAAGATTGGCACGAAACAGGGAAGTACGGCGTAAAGAGGAGGAGGCTTATGCCCTGCAGTGGGTGGTCAAAAGCTGTAAACACAAACAGTTTTCCACCCGTTCAAGTGGGGATTCAAGGACGCAGGAGGAACTTATAGACGCTACTGAAAATGCAGTACGTGTAGCTAAATTCTGGGCTGACACATATTTAGATTACCATCGATACGCCAAGAAGAAGAAGGCAGCGTTGTTTCTCCATTCTGTACCTTTTTTGCCATTACCAATGTAACACTTTACAGACATGCACAAAATCCAGAACCGTAACAACTATCTGTAGATCATACCAATATTAGTGCCGTACGGGGAGTGAACCTCTGACACGTAGTGCAGAACCACTGCGCCAGCCGTGCCGTCACTATAATAGGTAGTTGGTAAGATGGATGTACAATTTTGGCTTTTGTGTATGTACTAGGAGTAACTCCTGGGAGCCCGCTTTGCTCTCTGAAACTCAAATTACAAGGTTCCATGTTAGTATGCAATTATCGTAAGATCGTATCTACTGCCTGCTATACATTACCAGTGGGATATTGTCGTATATACTTGCATTGTTAACTAAAACTTCATTGTAGTGACAATCTGATGAATACAATCGATATTGTTTGCTTCATCTTTATGATCATATCAGCCACAGGACGTCCACTGCTCAACATAGACCTCCCCCATATATTTCCACAACGAGCGGTCACATGCCGCCCTCATCCAACGACTCCCAGCGACCTTCATCAGGACGTCTGTCCACTTCGTTGGAGGTCGTCCCACGCTGCGTTTTCCGGTGCGCGGTCTCCACTCGAGAACCTTTTTACGTCAAAGGTTCTACAAGCAATGTGCCCCACCCAGTTCATTTCAGTTGATTAATCCTTTCAGCTATGTCAGCAACTTTAGTTCTTCTACGGATCCCCTCATTTCCTATTTGATCTCGTAGATAAATACCAAGCATAGCTCTCTCTATAGCTAGCTGACTGACCTTGAGCTTTCTTTTGAGATTGAGATTTCTTTCTATTGTTTGCTTATATAAAATGCATATAATGATTCATTCCGTGTGGTGTCCGGATTAAGAATATAGCACCACTCCATCCCCTCCCGTGGATGTCGTAAAAGGCGACTAAGGGAATGTAAACCAGAGGGATGGGCAGCAGCGTCCCTTCTGTGAAACAGTAGCCATACTGCGCTCACCAACCCGCCTGCCAAGCGTGGTGAGTATTGGCAAATATACCCCAGAATGATGACACAGTTGTGAAAATCTATGAGGGAGGCCTTTGCGTAATGATATTGCGTGTAAAAAAAAATACGCATCGAATTAAGAACCTCCTCCTTTTCGAAACCGGTAAAAATAAAAATATTAATTAGAAAGTACCGGTGAACGAAAAGTAACGAGCTAGCAGAGCTAATTCGGGATATCAGACTGCTCACACACCGATTCATACCAAAAATAGATATGCAGGTACACCCTCATTTAGTCAGAACGTTCTGTTTAAAAAATCATAGCCTTTGTTTGTATCCAGTGTTATTAGAACTAAGCGATCGTGTAATGTAGCTTTTAGCAGGAGCACGGAAAGGGTTAGAGGGGCCAATTCAAATTGGTTAGTTCACAATCGCAGTCGCAGATAGCTACCGCGCGACACCCTGTGTATTTGTTTAGGATACATCCCTCTTTATTTACATATACATTTCTACAAGCCAAAACGTACTTTAATTGGAGAGAGTTAAGTTTCGAATTTGATTGCGATGCGTTCTCATGTGCTGCGGTACAGCGGCTGTGTAAGTTTAAGGTATGCATGGATAACAAAAGGGTTTATTGACCTTGGCTTTCAGCCAGATTTGAAAACAGGCGAATTAGGAGGCATCGGGATAATCCCAGTTAAGTTTGGTTACTTAGCAGTCTACCTGATAGCGTTGTGTTTGTGGATTAGCAGGATTAGCAGAAGATTGAGAGTCTGGGACACGATCTTTTAAATTAAGAAGATTAGACTCTTTTCTTCTACTTCGTGTAAAAATGTGTGCGCGGACTACGACGAAAAAATTGCTGGATTGTTTATTCTCAATACGGAGTTCGTCCAAGTGCTTGTCCGCCATACCTCTTTAAAGGAGTGTGTCGTGGGTGCGTTTTACAGACATGAATTCCACATACAATACACCCAGACCCGGAACAACTACCGGCAGATTATATAAATATTTGTTCCGTGTGGGAATCGAACCCACGACCCGGAGCGCGGCAGCTGTCTGTCAGCCACTGCACCAACCGTGCCGTCATGCAAACATTTGATAGATTACTGAGAATTGTTTGACCTCACAATGTTTATAAAAATACTAGATGGAGAAGGACTACTTCGAGAACGGGAGGAGCAGAGGGCCTTGCCAATAGTGGTAGTATGAGCAATAATGGTCTCGTACTGTATTGTTTCAGAGGAACTTCCTCCCGCACACGCTTAGGTTGTGGAATCAACTCCCAACCGAGGTTTTACCAAGAGACTACAGCATGGGGCTCTTCAAAAAGGGCGTGAAAAGATTTTTACAGCGTCTGCCGACCGACGCTTGCTTAGGTAATAATATAAAGGCGCTTACCGTGAGGTAACCGATTATCACGCGGGCCGTTTACTTGGTATAAGAGAAACCTTCTCGAGCATTCTCTGTAGCAGTATACAGACTCGAAGAAGCCCAGTAGCGCACGATATGGACTGTTAATGTAAAGGTTTTCAATAATAAAATGTTTTACCATGATGATGTCCTCCTCGACACAGCTGTTAACAGCGACATTATGGACTATTTTAGGATTATTTCCTGGCATGTGCACGCACGTGACTGTAGAATACGGGAGCCGTTCCCAATAAGGAAGTCGTTGATGCCTTCGAAAAACTACGTCTTGAAACCTTGATGCAAAGGGCCACGAGTGAAAGAAAGAAATAACGTTTGTTCAAAACAGATTACTAACAGTAGGACGTCAACATTACAGATAGCCCCCAAAAACGCCTACCCTCCACCGCTTCCGAGTGTTCAGGCTGGGAAGAAGCTGTGCAACAATCTCCCAGCAACATGTCTCTGTCTGTCATTTAATGTTTAATCACTGTAATACATACATTATGATTATTGCTTTATATCGAATCAAATGAAAACAAAGACTTTACGAGCAATAGGTTGATATATAATTGCTACATATCAGTATAAAAGTAATCGCCGTGTGCTGCGGGCTCAGAATACCACCACCCCATTTCCTCCCGTGGGTGTCGTAAAAGTCGACTAAGGGATTGGCCGGAGGATGAGTAACAGTGTCCTTCGAGTACATTAACAACTCAACTGCGATCGCCAACCCGTCTGCCAAGCGTGGCAAATATGGAAAAACCCCCAATGAGCCCACAACATACCCATATCGATAGTTGCAGTGATCTTTGGGGGAGGCCTGTGTCCAGCAGTGGACTTCATTCGGCCGAAATGATGAGTATAAAAGTAAAATAAGAAATGAAACGCTCAAGCGCGACCTACATTACAAAATAATTATAGGCCTTACATATATTTTAATCTTCAGAACGTGTTCATTTGCAATAGCATATATCTGTTTCGTTCATTCCAAGGTAATGCATTAACTAGGACCTGAAGCCTCATGGACAAAGTAAAAGTAAACTAAGAGCAAGACCAGTCACCGCAAGCAGCGCCCGTTCACGAGCATGGCGCAGAGACCAGCCATCATCTCCCTCGCCATATTAGAGGGAAAGAGGTGACTCGACCCATAACGCCACCGCAAGCAGTGACATCTCAGGGAGCATGACGAATAATTCAGCCGAATCCCGCTACAGTACACACGCACTGAGAGCAGTTTTGCGATACCTACTCTTGATGTAAAAGCCGGCTTAGATCTGAACTATGGAGTCAAACTGCACTATACAAAATACTACAGCGAAGTGCAAAATCTCCCAAGCGGTTGCGGTTGGATGGTATGCGGCGGTCGTTACGCATAAACCCAGATATTCTCCGCGGAATAAAGCAACTTCGGTCGTGCATTTACTACGATGCGGTTTATACAAAGGAATTTGGCGTATACGCTGGCGTGCAGTCTGGTTTACCATACAGGCTAGAACCTGGGGGCGCAGGACATTAAAGGGTCGACGAGATTAGAAGGAAACCAGAAAATCGTTTCAGGTTAAGAGAAGACGTGGCAGTTTCCCCTCGAATGTATTGCAGCGATGAAAAGTTAGCCAAATTCAAATCTGAATGGTGTACTTAAGATTTTTACAAGCTATTTTGATGCCTGTTTAATTGTCTTGGGTCAGTCCAGGGTGGCTCAAACCCTAAAATCAAGCCCTGCTAACGTAAAAAGGACATGACACGACTAATATTATATATATACATATATATATATATATGATCTGCAGGTAGTTGTTCCGGGTCTGGGTGTATTGTATGTGGATTGTGAATTCATGTCTGTAAACGCACCCACGATACAGGAGAAATCCAAGTATAGGGCACAGTTTAAAAAAAAAAAAAACCTATTAGTATACACACAAGTGACGGAGATAAGACAACACGTCGCGTGAACTCGATTGTAGTCATCATCACCATATCAGCCAAATGCAGTCCACCGCTGAACAAAGGTTTCCACAACAATTGTGTCGTCATTTTGGGGGGTATTTGCCAATATTCACCACGCTTGGCAAGTGGGTTGGTGAGCGCAGTATGGGTACTATTCCACAGAAGGGACGCTGCTGCCCGTCCCTCAGGTTTAGGAGTCCCTTATTCGCCTTTTACGACTCCCGACGGAAGAAGATGGAGTGGTGCTATATTCTTAATCCGGACACCACACGGCTGTACAGAATACGAGTATTTAAGAATTATTGTGCATATATTTAACTCTATAAAAAAAGTTCTTTATAATGGAGTTCATAGATCGTTGCAACATAATTTCATTTCATTTCACCGCCTTATCCCAATTTTAAAAACATGACTTTGTTGACAAAACCAAAATGGCAGCGTTGTCAAGGTACACCGCATTACGGGAACGCAATTTAAAATTCACTCCTGTAAAAACAGCTTTCATCTCTTTAATATAATCCGTCTCTGAGATAACTAAGTGACACCCTTCTGAGTACACAGCCTCCGCACTGGAGTCTTTTAAATAATAAATTGACTTCTAAACAGACTGAAGATGACTACTTTTGTCGGACTGGAACGCGTTTAGGAATTATTTATACGGGTATATTGGATTTTGTCATAGAGTAAATCGTTTTCATATCACAGAACTTCCTAATAATTATTTTTAACACAAAACATATATGGCCACGCTTTATACCAACTGTAACATCTCATGTATGTACCTATGTTTATATATAAAAAATAAATCATTTTATATTTTAAAGAATTTGAGTATTTCTTCATCATCATATCAGCAAAAGGATGTCAACTGCTGTACAAAGGCCCTTAGATTTCCACAAGGAGCGGTTACATGCCGCCCTCATCCAGCGACTCCCAGCGACCGTTCAGGTCGTCTGTCCACCTCCTTGGAGTCGTCCCGAACTGCGTTTTCCGGTGCGCAGTCTCCACTCAAGAACGTTTTTGCCCCAACGGTCATCAGTTTTACGAGCAACTTGACTTCTTGGGTGACTTCTTATCGAAATAATATTAAATGTAAATATTAATTTGCGAAATGCGATCAAGAACGCTACTAATCATCTTAAACACTCAGAATTGGTGCTAATATGTTTATGTATATATCCAATATTCGTATGGATTATTTATATTGTATTGGATAAAGTATAGTATATTGTTGTATATGTGTGCATATTATTTAAGTAATTTATGGAATAAATACGTATTTGATTTATATTTAATAGATTCACTATTTGATTATATTAATGTAATAAGTACACCACGGATTATCTCTTTGTCTTGTCCATCTTTTTCTTATCCATCCCAAGTTTGTCTGTAAGAAATTGCTAATAGCGATAAGACCGCCCATTGTACAATTACTGTTCATTAAATTATTCCTAGTGGTTGTTTTTAAAATGGTGTACAATAAAGAATATTCTATTCTATGCTATTCTAATAATTTTCTAAGCTATTTTGTTTTCGCATTCTTGTGGATTGGGGTTACGTAGAAAAACGAGGAATCCTCATCCTCGTCATTGCCATCTATCTGTTGGTCTGTCTATCACGAAAATATGCTCTCAATGTAGCTTTCCAACCATATGATTACCGGCCAGGACTGTTTAGCCGGTTCGAACTTGGTTCGAACGATAACTAGATTATAATTGTTTCGAGCGACTTAACAACAACATTAAACTATGGTACGGTAGCATCAACCATTGAGCTTCGGCCCGCCAGCCATACCCGCCTACCTACCGAGACCAATTTTGAATCTAAACCATCCATGTATCCACCCAAACATACACAAAAAGTCATCGAAATCGGTCCAGCCGTTTAAGAGGAGTTCAGTGACATACCCACGTATACGGAAGAATTATATATATGACGAGCTGCCCGACCAAACCCAACGATTACAGCACCACCCGGTCCAATGGTGAATCCAATCCATTCACTCAAAACATACAAAAAAAAGATTGTACCAATTTTGATTGACACCCAAATTGTTATGTTTGGTTATTTTTATATATCTTTATAGCTATCATTATAGCTATCGTCATCGTTATTGGCATCGACTTCGTTATCGTTATTGTTATAGCTATCGTCATCGTAATTGGCATCGACTTCGTTATCGTCATCGATATCGGCGTCTTTATCGCTATCGTCATCGTTATCGTTGCTGTTTACGTTATGGCAGTAGCCAACATTAGTTCCACGGAAGAGGCGCTGCTGCCCATCCCTCTCGTCTGGACGCTTGTCCCTTATTCGCCTCTTACATTTTGAATATTCTTGACAAAAAAAAATTGGAGGCTGTAAACCACATTAAAATTAAGAGTGGTTAACATTTTTATTCGCGAGGCTACGACAAAGACTCGATGCGTGTAGTTAATTTCCACACGACGACGACGCGACGGCTTTGTGATGCTAATGTGCGCCCAACCTTCGGCACAAACGCGTGCATATTGGATTCTTAACATGAGACTTTGAATCAGCTATTAGAACAGGAGAATGGGACAGCAGAGACATGGAACAAGGGACGAAATTAATGGCGCCAAATAAGAAGACTAATAACAAGTAATTCTATACACATCATGTGTGACGTAAACTGTACGCACCGCAGTGTTAATTTTCATGGATTTCCTCCATGAATAAAGGCGGAGGGGTATGCCGGGACTTTTGCCGACTAAACCACCTCTCTTCGGTACTGAAGGGGCAGATTCTCGAGAAGAAACGCACAGAAGAACAGAAAATTAACTTTTTTGGTAAGGTAACAAGATAAGAATCAAAACTGACGGCACGGTGGGTGCAGTGGCTGATACAGTCGGCTGCTGCGCTCCGGGTCGTGGGTTCGATTCCCGCACGGAACAAATATTTGTATGATCTGCAGGTAGTTGTTCCGGGTCTGGGTGTATTGTATGTGGAATTCATGTCTGTAAACGCACCCACGAAACAGGAGAAATCCTAGTGTGGGGCAACGTTTAAAAAATATATATATATTAATGCATTGGGACATTACACGCATTATACTTACACAGTTTTTAATTACAATTTATTCCAATACTGCTTTAATGAACCAGAATTATATGATTATTGTATGTATACTTATACTAAAAGAATGCAGATATATTTTTTGCATTGACCGAGACATCATTATATATACATTAAATTTAAGCGTATTTCCCAGTTACTTGGTCTCCAGCAGGTCGAAACGTATTTTTTCTTTTAAACATAGCCTTCCAATTAAGGATAAAGCATACAGCCTTTAGGACGAAGCTGTATTAGCGTTTGTCACGAAGCCTCTACAAAGGTTTTATTTGTTAATTTAACATGGCTTAGCTTTTTGTCGTGATCAAATCTATGGGGGAGGCCTTCAGCAGTGGACGTAAAAATGGCTGATAAGATGATGATGATGCAGAAAAATTAATAAGTTGGACATGAACTTCATAAATATTTTTGGTATTCCGCAAATATGTATATCGCACATTGAAAATAAAATGAAAAAATGAGCTCACTGTATAAATCACGATTTTTCAATAGAGGCGTTTCATTTCTTTACGCTGTTCTATGGTCAATAAAGTAAGTAATAATTAATAACAATATTTGTAGTTGATCATAATTAATTGTTTGACTACCTTGACGGTAATAAATAGGAATAATTTTAAAAGAAGTCAGTTTTTATACCAAACCATCATCATAGTGCGACATTAGTTTCCAATGTGCGATAATGGTACTTGTTAATTCAATACCCAAATATTCTGTGTTAATTTCGGCCGAATATAGTCTACTGCTGGACACAGGCCTCCCTCAAAGATCACCACAACGACCGATATGGGTGTGTTGTGTGCTCAGTTTTTGCCATAATCGCCACGCTTGGCAGGCCGGTTGGCGATCGCAGTTGAGTTATTAATGTACTCGAAGGACGCTGCTGCCCATCCTCCGTCTAATCCCTTAGTCGGCTTTTACGACACCCGAGGGATGAGATGGGTTGGTGCTATTCGTAGCCGGTGGTGCCACACGGCATACTGCGTTAAAAAAGCATAATATAACAACATCAATCTCAAAATCGAACTCATTACAATTTAATGTAACCACATTAACCAAATAAAAGCACACCATTTAGACCTCGTGTGTTATGTCTGGCTCATACAATCGCTTAGACTATAAGGGCACGCACACACGGCACGGTCAGAGCGCACCGGCGGCGCCGCTGCGTCCGCCCCACCTCCGTCCGCTTCCGGACTTCGCGCCAGATGCAATTTGTAACGTCCTTTCCCATTGAAAATAGTGGTAAGCTGGATATGAAATAGAAAACCTAGTTTGTAGTCGGGAATGGAGGAAATGATATATATATAGAAACGATTGAGTTGAAAATAAAACTTAAAAAAACAAAAGCCGGACAAGTGCGAGTTGAACTCGCGTGGGTTCCGAAATTACTGAATATGTTGCCTATTGTTGAATTCGTTCTTTTACGAATAACTTCTACCAAGAACAAACTTAACATTGTAGTTGATAAACATATTTTCCCATACTTTCCAACCGCAAACGTAAGTTTGTACGCACAATATTGAAAGATTTACCGTGTTATTTTAAGACCATAGACTTCTTATAGGTTTCCTGTAATCTATAGGTAAAGAGCTATTATCTACATTATTTTCAAAATTTTAGGCTTAGTAGTTTTGGAAATAAGGCGGGGGGGGGGAATGGTCGATTTTCGTCTATTTTCTATACAAATAAATAAAATTAAAGTGTCTGTTTGAATTGTCAAAATAACAGCTTTTTACTTAATGCATATGAAAGTATATACGGTA
The DNA here is from genome assembly GCA_947459985.1 of Diloba caeruleocephala. Classification (NCBI taxonomy): domain Eukaryota; kingdom Metazoa; phylum Arthropoda; class Insecta; order Lepidoptera; family Noctuidae; genus Diloba; species Diloba caeruleocephala. The sequence continues at coordinate 7,260,570 of OX381613.1, forward strand.
CATATAACAAAAAATCATTTGTAAATTTTTTGTCTGTCTGTCTGTTTGTTCCGGGTAATCTTTGAAACGGCTGGACCGATGTTGACGGGACTTTCACTGGCAGATAGCTGATGCTTTAAGGAATAACTTAGGCTACTTTTATTTTAGAAATATAATTAGGGTTCCGCGCAAAAAAAAAACCCTTGATATCCAATAAATGTCAAGTTTCTATGTCGAAGTACTCTAAATTTCTTTTAAATTAAACGCGGGTGAAACCGCGGGTCCCAGCTAGTTTATTCTACTAGTCTTAAATAACTTTAAAACTATATATTTTAAAATTATAAAATAAATACATTTGACGCCCTTACAACAAGTCCTTCCATTTAATATGTTACACGGTACAGATTGCAAAACTTTATTCTTGAATTTTCTATATTACCCCCCAAAAGTGACCTCCATATTCAAAATTCATTTATTTATAGTCACAAGTGTTTGGGTCGCAGAAATCCTTACGTGTGCCAAATTTCAACTTAATCAGTCCAGTAGATTCGGAGCAAATTAGCTGTGACAGACGGACAGACGTCTGTCTAGACACACGAGTGATCCTATAAGGGTTCAGGCCGTTTTTTCCTTCGGACGTTCGGAACCCAGATAAAGGCAAATTACATACCTATACAGTAATATTGGTGTGGTATTGTTTATTGCTCTAATTGTAGCATGCACAACGTCGCGTCTCAGTGTCATCGTCTTCCCAAGTCGAGCGTAGCGCAATAAACCTACTTTGTTATTAGGTCAAATAAATTTAGTTACATTATATTCAAGTAAATAGTCTACTGTCAATTTTAGGTGTACTATAGTAGGCGTAGTCTTTTTATCTATACAAATAAAGAAATTTGAAGTGTCTGTTTGTAATGTCAAAATAACAGCTTTTTACTAAATGTATGTGAAAGTATATACGGTAGGTACATATAACAAAAAAAACAATTTTTTTTCTGTCTGTCTGTCTGCTTGTTCCGGGTAATCTGCAAAATCTGCTGGACCGAGTTTGACGGAACTTTCACTGGCAGATAGCTGATGTTATAAGGAATAACTTAGGCTACTTTTATATTAGAAAAATAAAAAGAATAAAATCCAATATACCTACCTATTTGTGAAATTAAACAGCGGGTGAAGCCGCGGGGCACAGCTAGTGTATGATGAGCGTTAGTACCGTATTATTATATAGTTTGGTCTTATACAACGGAGATTTAAGATCAATAACAGTATGCCATAAGCCATAGTCACCGGCACAATAGCAAAGGATCATAGTCTAGACTTCCGCGTATTAAACTTCGTAGACAGCCATATAATATGCATAAAGTTCCGAATCAATAAATAAGCTAGTTACTAGACGAGCTATGGAGAGAACTATGCTTGGTATTACATTACGAGATCGAATCAGAAAGGAGGAGATTCGTAGAAGAGCTAAAGTAGTCGACGTAGCTGAAAGGATTAGTAAACTGAAGTGGCAATGGGCAGGGCACATTGCTCGTAGAACCGAAAAACGCAGCGTGGGACGATCTCCAACGACCCCCTCGACCTGGTGAAGGTCACTGGGAGTAGTTGGATGAGAGCGGCATGTGACCACTTGTTGTGGAAATCTAAGGGGGAGGCCTTTGTTCAGCAGTGGACATCCTGTGTCTGATATGATGACTAGACGAGTGCCTAAATAACTACGGAAGGTAGATATGAAAACAAAAACGTTACACGCGGCTATGTAACTATTTCATTAAAATACATTATAAAATCGGAAGTATACAAAAACGTTCAGCCCACAGCAAGTTCAATTGAGATAATGATTTTGTTGCTACGAATGCGTTGTTTTGTCGCGCGAATATTTATCAGTCATCATCATCATCAACATTATCATGAAACGTCTACTGCTGGACAGGAGCCTCCCCAAAAGATTGCTACAACGACCGGTATGGGTTTGTGTTGTGTGCTCATTAGGGGATATTGCCATAATTGCCACGCTTGGTAGACGGGTCGATTGCAGTTGAGTTATAAATATGCTCGAAGGACGCTGCTCATCCATCCTCCAGCTTATCCTATAGTCGCCTTTTACGACACCCACGAGTTGAGATGGGGTGGTGGGGTATTCTTAGCCGACACCACACGGTGATGCGCCAAATTGTAGAATCAAATTTTTCACAAACAATATATTTCCCGTAATCTCGTACTAGGCGGATTTGTTTTTATAAAGCTTTGCTCTAGGATTTCTCCTGTACAGTTTACAGACATAAACCTCACATGCACAAACACCCAGACCCGAAGCGTAGAAAGAAAGCCACGTGACCGGCCACTGTGCTAAACGTGCCGTCAGAATATCGCCATATCTCACTTTTCTTTCCCGGTATCATGTTAAAAACTGTAGGAATCATAAACAATAAAAAAAATGTTGACTACATGTTTTGATAATGTAATAATTAAGTCACAAAACTAAAAATAATGTGAACCAAATGCGGCGCGATATGCCCACGACCGACCCCCAGACATCTAAACCTTTTGTCACTATTTAGTTATTTACTGCTACTACAAACCATTGGCATCGCTTAATGCGAATATTTAAAATGACATGAATGCGAACATTCGTACCATCCCTGGTTGGAACATGGTTAGTCAAAGAACAGAGACTTGAGTGCTGAAACATTGTTACTATACGATGAAGGGTATCTTAAAAAGGAGCATTGTGCCATTAACTGGGTTTTGGCAGACCTGTGGTTTGGACCGTTTTTGTCTAACTACGTCCAACTGATTACAGTATATTATAGTATTTAGATCAAGTACAATATTCATTGTGATCTAAGAGTGCTTTGCAAATTTTAAAAGAGTATCCATGGAGTTTCTTGCTGGCTCTTCTCCACGAGACCAACTATTTGGAACCGTGAAACTTTGATTCTGACGTTTCATAAGTGCCAATATTTGGTTTATTTGAAGTAACAAGCTTTGACTTTGAAAGAGATATATGTATTTATGTCTGGAAGCAATTCTCAGAGCAATAAAATCTATTATGTTTAGTTGATGACCTACAAAATTAAGGTAATGTAGCTTTTAACTGCACTCGTCCTACTGCAGTCTATGGCTGGACAACTGGAACGCAAAAGGAATGTCATTTGGATGGTAGCAATACAAGGATAAAGACAAAAACAAATGGTTGTTTAAATACATTAGGGGTTGGAGAATTAAGACCAGCCCACCAAACCCTGGCTGATGATGATCACCCTAGAATAGTAATTGCCACCATGACAAGATTAATCGCAATAAATTATTTTTATTATGCTCGAAATGTGTGCATACATTAACCAATATCCTGTATATATCCAACCCAGCCGCTAGTTGTAGTTTCATCTTATGCACTATTAAATTCCCCGTTTCTATGTTATTAACTGCAATATAACACTTCAACATGAAGTGAACAAACAAAATGCCGATAGCTAACATCATTATTGTGTATAGATTGATATAATTCCATTTCAAACTCACTGCAATACTCATTTCCCGTTTTCAGTACTGAACGTAAACTGTTGGTTATTTTCATTTGATACTATTCAGCTGTCAGCCGACGTACAGTTTCCACGCTAAATACTTGAATTAGACGCTTATTGTGCTGACAAATTGCCATTGAACATGTTCGGAGCTATTAGGTACCTTTGTTGGGTTCAGATACGCTTTTGGCGAATAAATGGGTGCATCATACTTTGTGAAGGCAATTGCGTTTCGAATAGCAGTGATTGAATATCCTTGTGAATTAAAGGTATCTATCTGTTTCAATGTATTGAAATTTAGCTTTAACTATTATAGACTACGACACTGATTCGCTACAGTTCGGGTGATTTTTGTGTGGCTTATCTTCTCGCAGACAGTTCTGGAAACTACCGGGCATTCTGGCGATGCTGAAAGAGCCCGACTTCGGGTGTATTCGTAGTCAGTATTTTATTGTTTAGTATCCAAATAGTTTTATTTAGTAAATTACATCTTTGTTCATTTGATGCACTTTGTATACAAGTGGGTACTGGCGAAATTTAAGATTGATAAACACTTGTGTATATAAAGTTTATATACAGAAGCGTTTATAGTTATATTATAAACAGAGTGCGTTGATTCTCAAATATCATAAGAAACAAGGTTTTGTTAATAATAAATTGAAATCTCGTTACGGTGACGTAAAGAGGTTGAGTGCCTCACTCACCAACTCTCACTGTACGAACAAGAGGAAGAAAACGCTAATATTCGATAATAATTATAAACCATCAACAGTCATCGACATCTCGACCGAACCGAGCCAGCGACCCCGCACAATATTATAATAATTGAATCAGGAAATCGTTCCCCTCCAAGCAAAAGTATAAATAAATCAAAAAGGGCTCTCATCGGCGCGGTTGCTCCGTTTCTTATTTATTTAGAGTCGATAAAAATCCTAAAACGAACGCGTCCATGTCCACGAATATATTTACCCATGGACGCCAGACATCTTGGGTTGGACGACACATTCTTACGATTAAACCTTGTAAACTTATAAACTTGTATTGAATTACACCTTGGCCTTGAAAACTCAAATTTTAACTTAATAATTATTTCGCTATGGCGATAGTACTGTTTTTAATGAGGTTTATGCTGAGGAATGACAAGATTATAAATTATTTTCTAAAATTCCCCCATTTCAATGCTAATACAGTGAGCCATATATTTAATTGTAACGGAGCTTTTGTTGTTAGTATTTCAAAAGGTCCACGTCCCGCATTCATATTAACAAAAGTTGGCACTCCTACACGACGCACACATATACAGCTCACACCTGGGACCAATACGGCAGCGACACAATCATTATTCATCCCGCACCAACTTGGGCCGCACAAAAAAACCATTCAAAAACTTGTATCCCAACGAAATCCGCATAAACAAATCTGCGTCAATTGAAAAATAAACGGCAAAGGAAAGCAGACATACAGCCTCGTATCTATGTGGAAATGGCGGGAAAGTTCAACGGAGGTGGTACAAATTTTCCCTTTAATATAGACTGTAAACTTCTATTTATAGAGGAACTTTTATTATCATAATTATAATATAATTGCAACTAAAGTAATAACATTTTATAGTTATTGTCGTTATTAACTATTCTTGCAAGTCTTAATAAGTAATAAAACCTTCACGTCGTCCGGAATACCAGAATGTGAGGCGATAGGTGTACTCGATCCTGCCGTTAGCCGCCTGACGGCTCACAGCAACGCACCGAGCCCGGAGGGCATACCGGGCCGCGCATGGTTGTATGCACTGCAGTTTCTTGGGGACCGCTTGAGGCGACTGTTCACCAGCTACCTCCATCATCGCGTGTTCCCGTCTGGCTGGAACGAAGCCGGACTGGTGCTCATCAGGAAAGAGGGACGGGCCGCGTAGCCTCCCTCTGTGTATCGTCCCGTTTGTCTGCTCAACGAAGTTTCGAAGCTATTTTAGAGAACAATTACTGCTGCTAAGACTTGTTGAACACCTGTCGCGGGTTGGTCCCAAAACCCATATAGCTTCCCGATGCTACCATCGACGCAATTCTGGGCGGCATTAGGGGGGCATCAGTCCATCATCGGTGCATGAAGTACCTGGGGGCTCAACCTGGATAGTGGCTGGGGCTTCCAACTGCACTTCGAGAGGCGTTTGACCCGGATCGAGAGTGTAGTCGGTGGGATCTCTTCGGGGAGTCAAGCGGTCCGAGACCGTCTACAGAGCGCCTGTACGGTCACTTCGACTGTCGGGCGCCTAACGATGCTAAGTCAAACTTCACGGTCTATAGCGCAGAGTGGCAATACGGATCGAAAGAGGATACCGAATGGTATCCTACTAGGCCGCCTTTGGACATCCTGTCGGAGACGGATGTGTGGGTCTACGGCCGGACACGCTTCCTCCGCCAAAATGGTGCTAGCGCGCACAGAGGCGGCTGGCTCGGTAGCGAGGTCACGAAGAGGCGAGAGCACTTTAGATTGCATTTCGGGATAAAGCTTCGAGATCCTTTACACACCAAAGGTGTAACGGGGGTGGCCTATTTCAATCACCTCCCCTTCGAGATGTGTGTAAAGGCGTGGCATCAACGGGTGGTTCCAGTGTGGTTGTATCGAGGACCTGGAACCCCCTCCGGTGCCAAAGATGATTGATTGCTCCGGTGTTTTAGCCGGTAGGAGACCGGCATGCCCCTCCGCTCTTTCCCGGGGCGGAGGAAGTACATGATGTATTTCATCCAGGTGAAATAAAAAGGCATACTTATCCTGCAGTTAGCTGATGACAAAACTGTCTCAATATGACAGGAGGTGAGGTTAGGAAAGGCATGGTTCCAATTCCGTTACAACCACATTCTTAAACTATGATTAATATTATGCTTGTTCTGGGAGTGGGTTCGCCATAATAATTTAATATAGCAGCAGCAGTTTAATACGCCTTTGCTGGGCATCCTGTCACTAATGGTAGCAAGTTCACGAAAGCCAAGTCAAGTGACAAAGGTTATCACGTTTATCATGATTGTCCTTATACATTATGGTCGTAACTCTTGCAAGGGAAATAAACTCCAACATAAAATGCTAATTTAATTTGAGTTTCAACGTCATCTTCATAAGCATAAACTTTATTCGTCACTGAGATAAGATGAAGACATAATTTCATCACTCCAGTCCCGTTGAAACAAACAGAGGTTCATAACAATTGAGTTGCATTGCATCGAAAATGTTATCAAGGAGCGCATATTATATGAACACTTTCAGTCTTATTACAAAAAACTTGTTAGACTCAGGTTTAAACCAGAACTATGAAGTCTAGACTTAGTACGGAACTAACGTTAGTACCGTGGTTTAAACCCGTCCGTATTACAAATATCAAATTAAGTCAGGACTAGATAGTACCTGACTTTAGTTCTGGCTTAAATTATTTCCACAGATTATACACGGAATTCCTTGGAAACATTCATTCAATTAGATAGCATTCGGTTACATCGTTCCGTTTACCCAAATGCTGAATATTTCTGTAATTTTTTTATATTAATGATATTGATATTTCAACATATATAATAGGATATTTAATGACGATAACTATTAGAAACGAATGGTTGTTCTTGTTTCAATAAATGCCATTTATTTTCTTTCTGAGGAATACTTTTATGACATTTATTTCGTGTCCGAAATATGTACTTTCAAACAACACTAATGCGTAAAACGGAATATCTATATCGCGCGGAAATCTTTAAACATAGGTACAACTATTCTGAGATTTGGACGTTTCTTCGTACTTATTATTGATAAGAAGTTAGGGAATAATATTAATAAAATAGAACAACAGAAAAAACGAAGAAGTGAAAACTGGAATTCTGAAGAAAAAGTTAGTACTTGCCTACAATTATTGTAATTACGGCACATTACTTTAGGAAAACGCAAATTTAAACTATTTCAGGTAATATTACAATGACACACAAAAAGAAACCAAATCTAACCTCAAAACAATGAATTTGACGTATATTTGTGACTTAGACCAAAGGTTTATAGAATTAAACTAGGTCCCCATCAGGTTTATCTTTAGTACCATAGATAGTCCAAGTCTAAGAGTTAAACCACTTTTTGTAATAAGAAATTTTATTAAACTACACTTTTAGTCCGAGACTATCGATAAACCATGTTTTGTAATAAGACGGTTTATGTCGATATGAAGCTTATGACACGCTGAGTATTAATACAAATATAGCGAAATTTTACATCGCCTGAGAGAGTCAACTTTCGCTAACAAATATGGTTGTAGCGGGTTTTATTTCGAAATACATTGGCGCGTTAAGGGCTGCCACATACTCGAATCCCGTCAATTGTAGGCCATTTAGGGCTGTGTCTAAGGTCAAATTGGTACTTGTATTGATATTTTATCAAGATTATATTGTTTGCTTACTGATTTAAGTCGTATTTTCTTCGACGGCACGGTTGGTGTAGTGGCTGATACAGTCGGCTGCTGCGCTCCGGGTCGTGGGTTCGATTCCCGCACGGAACAAATATTTGTATGATCTGCAGGTAGCTGTTCCTGGTCTGGGTGCTTTGTTATGTGGAATTCATGTCTGTAAACGCACCTACGACACAGGAGAAATCCTAGTGAGGGGCAACGTTTTATTTTTTAAAAGAAGAAAGTTGGTGAGAAATTCAGCTTCTCAAGGAGGCTATAAATCGGCTCAATGTAATGTGTATTTTGTAGATATATATACACGTGATACAACACTGTTTGTATGTCATTGGTACACAGGTCGATGCAGGTAACGGCAGGTTATTCAACCCTTAATATATCTGAGGATGGTGGTAGTAATGATAAAAATCTTCTCTGGGCAGTTGTTTTCTCACCATGGGATAACGCATTCCCGGAGAGCAGATTAAATTCCGCTATTTTCTATCTCCCTTTTGATACAAAAAAAAGTATATCATAAGGAAATCTATTAAGAAGGTTAAAGAACAGCAGCTTGTGGCGATCTGTATGTGAGTGTCACCACACCGCGTACCCGAATTCCCCAGAGAGTCTATCAGGGCCTCGTCTCCGGCTTACCTTTATTGGTCGGCTGGAGTGGGACTCCATGAGTGCCCGTAGGACTTTCAACTCTGACTGGCCTTAGTTGGCCGATCAGAGGGGAGCGCCAGAGCTATATGCTCGCGCCCTATCGGCTGTAGTGACCGTTTAGAGTCTTTTCTTGTAAGTGGCGAGTCACCGTCTACCAAATAATTTCACTTAATAGGTTGAAAAGCAGACACCGTTGTTCCCGTTTTCCTGCAAGTTTTAATTCCATATAACACTCATTGCAATAGACCTTATCGATATAGTTTCCATCTCATACAATAGTCCCACACAACTGGGGAAAATCCGTGACTAAATTTTTATATAGTGCAGCCATGGGGAGGCCCCGGTTAGTGTCCCATTACGTTTTAGATTTAAAAATCTAAAGCACCTCTGCGTGTTGGACCCATGTCCCCACGTAGGCCTATCAAAAGACCGGGTTCCTCTTTGCAGAGACTTTAACCCGTGAATAGAGAAACATGTAGATAATAATAATAAAATTGCATATCCAGAAAAACTTCAATACCTTTTGCAATAAGTATCTTATAATTACAATAAAATACATTTCCATATTTGCCTGAACTAGGTTGAACCTGTGCTTCAGGCTAGGAAGTGCATACTTGCGTTTATATTAATTAACAATAAAAATAGAATTAATTAGGATATTATGTGGTAATGATGGCTCAACGCTACACTAAGTAAGCGATTTATTTGCATACTACAAGTAAACCTTCTGTCTGTACGTAAGAAATGCTTTGTAAAAATAGACATATTTTTTACAGCTAAAGTAATCTACAATACATTTAGTTCTCTGTTTAATCTGTTGTACAAAACTGGGCATCGGAATGTAAAAAATCTATCAACAAACACATGTTTCGAGGTTGAGTTTGAAGTGCAGACTATATCATTCCGCCTCTTGTTAGTTATATCAGCATTGTTGGGAAGCATGTTGTACTGTTTTAATATTAAGCGGATAATGAAAAGTCGATAAACAGTCAGCACGCTGCAGAATTTATATGTAGGAAAGAAAACGGGATGGACATTGGCTACTTTTGAAATTGCTCTTTGAGCTCGTTCAAGGGGAAGTATGATGATCGGACAGGCTAACTACCGCATCGACTGTGGATAATTTGGCTCTAAAATCAAATTGCGCGGGTGAAAGGAAACAGTGAGGCCTCGGTGACATATAGTTGTATACCCTTTCGCCCTTCCCCGGGGCGAAGAAAGTTCAAGAAGAATTTCCACTGGGCACCAATAATAAAAAAAGGGGTACAGGTAACGGTACTTAGAGAAGTTGGAGGGCATCCAGAGAGCGAGAAAGCGATACGCTAGACATGTAAATTTGCGGACTAAAGTTGACTAATAAAATATTTCTGATCTTTTACAATTTCTATTATAGTTTGTTAGAACTTTAGTATCATAGTAAAATTTGCTTAAAATAATATGTTCTAAAGGAACATATATGCTATATATATCCAAAATATGCATTTGAAATATGTCCAAAAAATGGATGGATGTGCCACTGAACGTTTTCCTTCACCATGAAAATCAGTAGTGTTTTGATTAACTAAGGAAATACCAAGCCATAAATATGACATTGAATAAATCTCATTGGTACACATGCGAGGTTACTATAAATGACGGCACGGTTGGCGCAGTGGCTGATACAGTCGGCTGCTGCGCTCCGGGTCGTGGGTTCAATTCCCGCACGGAATAAATATTTGTATGATCTGCAGGTATTTGTTCCGGGTCTGGGTGTATTGTATGTGGATTTCATGTCTGTAAACGCACCCACGACACAGGAGAAATCCTAGTGTGGGGCAACGTTTTAAAAATGAAAATGGTGAAATTGATAATATAATGAATGAATAATGAAAATACAAATATCTGTGAACATCCCATTTTGGCGCTTCAGCTATTTTGCCTTTGTACTGTTGATATTAATAATTCTATCCTGTTTAATTGACTATACTGACAGCCCTGTTATTAGGTGATATCTTCACTTTACTCAAGTAAGCGTTCTTAATTGATCGCAGACTAATTACGAGAGTTGTAAGGCCAATATATTAATAAAGTAAGCGGTGTTAAATCGTTAATACATCGACTTTCAATAAGAAATCGCTGTTGCGTATCCAAATAACCGTATCGATCACATCGATAAACTGTTTCAAAATGTACTAAAAACCTTATTACAATAACTTTTAATAAGTATAAAAATCTTACGTCATTAATATTTTCTCTTCTATACAGGGTGCAAAAAGACCCATTACCACTAATGGTCATTAGAATATTTAATAAACTTCCGGAAACGACGAGTCTCCCACTAAACATATTTAAACATGTATTATATGCATGGCTGGTTGAAAAATATTACTATTCTGTAAACGAATTCCTTAATGCACGCAAGTTATAAAATATTGTAATACCTAATATTTTTATTAAATTATTTTATGTAAAAATCTAATTATTATGACTCCTATACTATCATTAATATGATTTGTGATGTATCCTTAAAATATGATAATTAAATTAATGATGATGATGAATGTTTAATTAATAACTTTTGCATGCCAATTTTGTGGCAACTTATTGTGTATATATGTAAATAGTATAGTATAGTCCTTTGTAAATATGTCCTAATTCCTAACCCATATTCTTTGCAAATAAAGATTTTGATTTATGATTTGAAATCTACCCATTTTGTATATCGTACATCTAGGTAAATTGAGGAAGCATTTGTCCTCTTCGAAACATTTTGATTTAATATTACTCTTATTTACGTAAATAACAACCTAAACATGTTAATTTTTATTGACACTAAACTAAAATACTTTTTTATTTTTTATTTATATTCTACGATATATCTTTTTGTTATGTGGTTTTTTATTGCAAGTTTGGTGAAGATCTAGGTTAAATTAGTATGAACGTACCGATGCGCGTTTTGTTGTGGTATTGAATCGCTTTTCTTTCTTTCTATATTAAATTTAAATTAAATACTTACATAAAAAAATACTTATTTTAAAGTTTCAAAATACAAACTTAATAACTTCAATGTTCATAACTAAATAATATCAAAATTTCAAAACTATCACACAATCGCTCGCAATCTCCCGTAAAATACAACTTATTACGTCAAACGAGTCGTCCGCACTGATTTTCTTCAAATATAATCCGTAGATCAAAACAACTGTCGAATAAAATTAATTATATTACGTCCTCCTATTATTTATTAGTTTTGACTAAACATTGATAAGAATCTAGCTCTTATAACTGTGCTGTGAAAGCACAATTTTGCATATGGCACCTTATGAAATATGTGACGTCGGGGAAGCTGTGGTCGCTTAGTAATAAATATAAAAGGGGCAGCATAAACTGCCTTACCTGGTTTAATAAATAATAGGTGATATGATTATTTTAAAATAATAGATTATTTATTCAGCTACCTAATATAACGAACACTCCTAGACGGCAGTCGTTAAGTTGAAGGCCTTTGGGTGGCTTCAACAAGTCTGACACAAGGCTGGCCAGCAACCACACGAAAGAAACAAAAAGTCATAGCTTTTCGCGATTATTACTAATTATAAAAAAACAATTTCAACTGATTACAGTTACAGTCCAGTACAGTTTTATTATAATGTATAAAGCATATGTTACTGTATTTTATGATGCTTCGGGATAGGTTCTAAAATTCTTCGATTTATGAATATTGTACTTACAATAAGGACGAGATTTGTTCAGCGCACCATGTCTTACCTGCAACAGATTAATAATATTACAGTTATTACAAGCGTAATAATTCTGAGGTCTTTTACAAACATAATAATACCAAGGCATCTTTACTTTTATTTCAATGTTTTTATTCAGTTTATTACATAATTTGCGATATTTTTGCACTAATGCAATAAACGGAAAGATACACGCCTTAATTATTAATATATGTTTAAAAATCAAATCAAACCAAATCAGAATATTTATTGCTGAAAACAGGTACATTATTAAGGAACATTACAAGAAGTTGTGTGAATGCGCAGTTCACTATGTTATCTACCTCTATGCCAAATTTAATTAGAACGCGTTCTGCAAATTGCGCCTGATGGACCCATGATTTTTCAAACATTTCATTTATTTAATAGAAGTATGATATACGCTCCACAAAGACTGCAGTGTGTGAACATGCATTAAACAAAACTAACCATTTTCTTCGTTTCGGTCAACCTCAAGTCCTCGCGATAGAGAACCGATATGTATCGACAATTTCTCGTGTGGCTTTTGAAATTTTAAAAAAACATCCTAATTTTAACAGATAAAATGGTTGGCAGGAACCACCAGTTCAGAATCGTGTTTTTAAAATAATAAAGGCACAAACACACCACACTAAAAAACATCAAGACACTGTGAGTGATTACTACGTGCATCGAAACAATTTTTGATTAAAACCGTACGGTGGAAAACATACCTTTTAAAATTTTTGTGACTACGCCTGACACCTTATTCATCCTGCGATCAAGAAAAGCAAAAATATACGCAATGTAATCTTGATACTACGATAAAATTACCTGTATCTACCAACTAACGCAAATAATTATATAATTAATCTGGGCACATCCCTCCGCTTTAGCTTGTTATAACATAAGCTTAAAAGCATAATAGCCTTGCAGGGGTTGAAATATTTCTAGCGTATATTCATTTATAGCCAACGACCACTTTTACGAGAGCCTAGGTAATAGTGGTGAAATATTGTGTAATTAAGATGAATCCTAAAGCTTTTATTTACGAGGATGTATTCTTATTTTAAAAACAGGATGAAGTCGACAAGGGCCTCATAACTATAATCAATCCATAGCTGTCCCACTGCTAGGCACGGGGAACTTTTGGGAACTTTTCTTATGATGAGAAAGGTTAGGCCTTAGTCCACCTCGCTGGCCTAACGCGGGTCGGCGGACTATACACACCACTGCGAACATTTTGGAGCCCTCTCAGGTGTGCAGGTTTCCTCAAGATGTTTTCCTTCACCGTTAACACGTGGTGATACTGCGTGTACACAACTTAGACGGGTAGCGCCAAGTGTGGTGAGAACTGGCAAATTCTCCCCTAAATGACGACATAATTGTGAAAATCTATGAGGCCTTGAGGATGTGGTGCCGGCTAAGCATAGCACCAACCCATCTTATCCTGTGGGTGTTGTAAAAGGCAACTATGGGATTAGCCGGAGGATGGGCAGCAGCGTCCTTCGAGTGTATTTACAACTCAACTGCGATCGCCAACCCGCCTGCCAAGCGTGGCCATTTTGGCAGAACACACAACATAAGCCCAGGCGGGTCATTGTTCGTTCTTTGGGGGAGGCTTATGTCCAACAGTGGACATCTTTTGGCTAAAATGATATGGCCTTTGTATAGTTTATTTAAACACTTCCTGTATAATTCACTAGCCTGCCCTACTTTTTCTTTGGTGGCCACTGTGGGCCACCTGAAAGCTTAATTTAATAAAGCTTTAATAATAAATTCATATCGGCCGTATATTGTACGGATGCAACATCTGAGAGTAACGGCACAGCGTGTGCATGCGCAATAAAAATATAAATTATAACGCAAACATAAATCACAGGATCGCGCATAATCCTCGCCTTTTTATTATCCTCGGCAAATTATTAAGTTATAATTTAGTGGGAACAGTGAGAAGCTGGGTGGCGAAAATTTGATATTGACAAATACTTTCCTTATATGTCGTCATAACAAAAAAATTACCAACAGTGCGTGGCAAACCGTGAAGTGTGACGTAGTCATAATCTCATTTTATAAACAGGATGTAGCGGAGCTGTGGGCGCAATTGTGGGTGTACCTGATGACGTCTCATGCCGAAATCACTTCAGGGATCTAGGTATGTCACCGCTCCGAGCGGCGGATCCTGGTTGATCGGATCGGGCAAGATCACTCTCTACCAGCAGTAGTGTTGGCAGAGCATGAAAATTGGAGTGCAGTGGTCTCCTTCTGCGAGAGCGTCATGCTGCAGAAGGAGGCTGCAAAGCGGGATCGGGAGAGGGCCGATCCCGCACGGAGAAGGACGAGACGGCGCCGGGGCAACAACCATCCCGGCACCCAAGTCCAAAACGTCTGAGCCCCCTGCTGTCACTACATGGTGGGGGGGGGGGGGGGGGGGCTCGGGGGTCGCGGGCGCGCAGATTGGGGAGTCGGCGTGCTCACACCGAGCGACCCCCGTGAAGACGGCGGTGTGCACGTGGTCACGTGCCGCCGTGTGCACAGCACAGCGCAAAGCGAGGTTTGGGGGGATCCTTTACAATCCTCCTCGAGAAGTGGCTGAGGGGGGGCGACCTTTCTTCCAGGCGCCCTCCCTCCGCTAGAGGGAGTGACCGCTTTACAGTCATTCCCTCCGTGATGTGCCTAAAGGCCTTACGCCTTCGCGGCTCTAGTGTGATCTTACGAGGACCTGGAGCCCCCCTTCGGTGCCAAAGATGACTGCTCCAGTGGTTTTAGCCGGTAGGGGTCCAGCATACCCCTTCGCCCTTCCCCGGGGTGAAGGAAGGAAGGGTGTGTAAATGCCACCCGCGCCCTCCGCAGCCATAAGTACTATCATCGCCTTGTCACACCACCGCACAAATTGAGCAAATTGGAAAGGTCTGTCTATACCATGGGTCCGTCAGTTTACAATAGATTGCCAGAGAGGATTAGAGATGCATCATCTGTACAGATCTTCTAGACTAAAAAAGTGGCTGCTGGAGAAGATATACTACAGTTTAGAATTTTAGATGAATACTATTCATTACCTATGCTGTAGAGTGTGTTTGTTGCCAATATCAATTATATATTATATTACATTATTATTTGTGGATTGAATACTTGCAAAAAATATATTTATGTGAATTATTACCTAAGCTACGAATGACATTTTGACAGAATACTGTATGACGTGTAACTATGTACAATTGTGTTATCATTTTGGTCGGAATTTGCGTGTACTTCATCACGCTTGGCAGGCGGGTTGATTAGCGAAGTATGGTAAAAAGCGACTAAGGGACTTGTTGAGGATGCAGGTAAGCGTGGGGTGTGAGTTCGAAGAGTAAAGAACAATTGTTTCGTTTTAATATTATCGGTGCACATGCGCGTATACTGGTGAGAAAGTAATGTCTTGACTGAATGGTGGCGGCCGGCAGAGTGCCTGCGTTATTAGAATAATATCACAGTGTGCACGCAAAATTACGGTAAGTATCATTATTTAATGTAGGTAATAATGTCTTAGGTTTTCGCGATTATTACACATTATTAAAACAATTTTAAAGGGATTAGATCGCGTATATTATAGATTTTTGTTTTTCCTGACGTTTCGAATACTTTGCAGCATTCGTGGTCGCAGGATGACTAAGGTAACAGGCGTCGTAACAGATTTTTAAAAAGTTATTTTATTTTATCTACCGTACAATTTTAATCAAAAAATTTAGTTTCGATGCACGCAGTAATCACTCAGGTAGGTAGGTATAAAATTTAGTTGTTTATGAGTACCCCTTTTTATCTAGGTTTACATATTATATAAATTGTAGTTTGCATTTTAGAAGTGTTTAATTATTGTTTCAGGTGCAGATATCCTCGCAAGGCACGTCGTTTACAGGACTCTAAACCAGAGGGATGGGCAGCAGCGTCCTTTTGGTGGAACAGTAGCCATTTTGCGCTCACCAACCCGCCTGCCAAGCGTGGTGAGTACAGGAAAATTCCCAAAATGATGACAGTTGTGGAAATCTATGGAGGAGGCCTTTGCTCAGTATTGTATAGCTGATATGATGATTTGGACAAACAAAATGACATATTAAGTATCTTATGATTAATATTGACAAACTAATATTCGAAATAGAACTCACACCGTTACACAGCTTATAGTTAATAAGTTATCTCAATTGAGCTGTCAAACATAACCAATCGATAGAGACCGTCTACTCAATATTCAAATGTCAGACTAAAAATAAAGACTATTTTCACAGTCTACGACAGCACTTGTTATCTTTAATCGTTTTATACGTTTTATCTTAATTAATCCCTCTCTACCACTTTGTTCCTTTTCTCTTTGCGACATATTCTTGGATCAATTAGTGGTAAAGTCCTTTTTAAAAGACAGTACATTTAAGTTTAAAGGCCACGTCGAGGGAATTAAAGATCGTAGAATTTAGTTTGCTCTGGAGATTTAAAATACCTGTCTGTTTGAATGTTTGTACATTTGTAAGGCACCAATATCATTGTCTAGTTCAAATTCTTCTCGTAGTACATAAAATATGTCTTAGGTTTTCGCGATTACTACTCATTACAATAAAACACTTTTAAACGGATCACATCGCGTATATTAATGATATTTGTTTTTCCTAATCATCTCGAATCGAAATCGTCTCGAAATCTTTGTAGCGTTTAAAAACAAATATCTATAATTTACGCGATGTGTTTAAAATTGTTTATTATAATTTCCTAGTAGTATTTATTAATTTCTTAAGACTTTGTACACACATTATACCTGATAAAGTACTTCAAAAGTATCTATTATTTGTTTTTGAAAGTTGAAGAAACATGTCTCTCTCTTCACGGGTTGATATCCCCTGTAAGGGGAAACCGGGTATTTTGATAGACATGGGTCCAACACGCTATATGTCCAACAGTCTAATCATACCTATATAATCAGACTTCTAATTATACCTATATAATTAGACTTCTCCACACGAATAAAATCTTCCGTGTCGTAAAAAGCTATTATGGGATTGGGCAGAGGAGAAGCAGCATCGTCCTTCGAGTACGTAGTATTAATTTATAATTCAACAGTGATCGCCAACCCGCCAAGCGTGGTGATTATGACAAAACCCCTCAATAAGCATACCCATACCCAGGCTTGTCATTGTGGCGATTTGTGTGTCCAGCAGTGGGCATTTTTCGACAATTCGACTATAGGTAATAATGATAATGGTGAATAAAATCTAATAGTCGTCAGAATTGTGGGAATAAAATATATTGCCTGAAACAAAAAAGTATTCCAATAACATTTTTTGCAATCATCTATTTCAAAATGAGTCCTACCAAGTCCTTTTTCTCTTTGATATTAAAATTTCTGTCTGATAAATCCCTAAATTCGGCAACAGAGTTTCTTTACCTCTATGATATGATTAATTAAATTAAAGTTCGAACTCGAAATTTCAAACAAAGATCAGATTAGTGTTGAGTTTAAGAAGATAATTACATTAGTCTGAACAAGATGGATTACAAATACAAAATACTTTTATTAACAATCCTTGATACATCAATCAAATTTTAACATAACGTAGATAAGAATACTGTAAATAATTAGTCGCTGAGTAGCTTTTTTTATTTATCTAGTGGCAATTCTTCATTACCTTCCGCCGCCCCGAGGAAGGGTGAAGGGCCATGCCGGAATCCTACCGGCAAAAACCACTGGATCAGGCAAAGAATCAAAATGTAGGACCAAGGAAAGTCCATAAGGTATATTTGCTGTCAACATGGCAAATAAACTAATCTAAGAAAATTCAAAACATTTATTTAACACTGTTTAACATAACCGGCAGCATAATAACAGATTTTAACAAAAGCTAAAAAGAAAATACTTGTACAAATACGACCGAATGTATGTACCCAAACTACAAACGTCAGTATTTATGTCACAAAAACCTGGTGCTAACGATCCATACGAGAATCAGTTTACTTATCTATACAAATAAATAAAATTGAAGTGTCTGTTTGTAATGTCAAAACAACAGCTTTTTACTAAATGCATATGCAAGTATGTACGTTACATATAACAAAAACACTATTTTAATTTTTTTTGTCTGTCTGTCTGTCTGTCTGTCTGTTTGTTCCGGGTAATCTCCGAAACGGCTGGACCGATTTTGACGGGACCTTCACTGGCAGATAGCTGATGTTATAAGGAATAACTTAGGCTACTTTTATTTTAGAAAAATAATTAGGGTTCCGCGTAAAAAAATAAAACCCTTGAAATCCGATATATATATTCTATGTCAAGTGTCTATGTCGAAGTACTCTAAATTTCTTTTAAATTAAACGTGGGTGAATCCGCGAGTCCCAGCTAGTACGAAATATAATCAAGAGTAACGTAATTGACGTTCTTGATGCACGACCTCTTACATAGAGCAATCAAATCGCCTAGATTCTTCTAGCGAATCAGACGCTAAGTTGGAAGTAAAGCCTGTATACGTGTGTAATATTAAACTAAGCTTCTCCATTTTTGGGTTAAAGTCATTAACTGTTATCTAAGTCATGAATTTGGTATGGTTTAGTCGATTGTAATTCGTGTGTCAAAAAGAAACATATTTTTATTGTAAACGACCCGCTCAGACTTCGCACGGGTAGCACTAATTATCTATAGCCAGATGACTTATATGACATAAAATTACCAAAAAACATATGAACAAAATTCTGTAGATCCGGTCGCTACCAAACATCACTGCTTGGGTAATCTGATGATTGCCTGAAAATTTCATCAAAATCGGTCAAGCTGTTTTGGAGTCGATAGGGAACATACATACGCTTCGAAGAGCACTTCGCACGCCTCGTCCCCCGAGTCGAGAGGGTAGTGGGTGCATTACACCGGGTGCTGCCCAATCTCGGGGGACCGAGCGAGGAAGTTCGCCGTCTCTACGGGGGCGTCGTGCGGTCCGTGGCCCTCTACGGGGCACCTGTATGGTCATCCCGGTTTTCAGGTGTCCAGCGCTGTAGAGCCAAACTTCACGGTCTGCAGCGCAGAGTGGCTATACGGATCGCACGGGGATACAGGACAGTGTCCTACGAGGCGGCAACTCTCCTGGCACGCTTTCCGCCTTTCGACATTCCATCAACCACCTGGCGCCTGCGAAGTATAAGTACTGTAAGCGCAGGACAGCCAGTAGAATTGTCTCCTGTGATCGTGTTTATTCCTGTGATATTACAAGGGAATGACATACAACCGCACAGTTCAATCGATTCTATAACAATGAATTCTCCGCGCAATATTATTTCGTTTAACAAGTTTTCAATCATACCATTTTCAAATATAATTCATGATTTTTTTTCTTTTCGCGATGGCCATTGATACGCTATAGTACTGTAAAATTCCCCTCAAAATGACGACACAATTGTTGAAATCTACGGGGGAGGCCTTTGTTCACCAGTTGATGTCATTTGGATGATGATTAATTGTAATAATATCAATATAAATCGACAAAATGTTTGAGTTCTATAACATTTCGCTAGAATATCTTAAGGCCAAGAACAGCTCACTAATCTACCAGTTCCTCTACTCCAGATAACGAACCTGTACCGGAATTAATTTAATCTGTCAGCCCTTTATCCGTTCTGTGCTGTACTGCACACTTTCTCAAGGCAGAAAGTGTACGAAATATGTGTAGCGAATAAGACCGCGCCCGGCCTCGCGATGTGAAAATGATTTACGTAGTCGAAGAAGGAAAAGCGGCCGATTTCCCCTAACATAAATCCGACGGGTCCCGACCTAAAAGAGTTATAAGCGAATCACATTTTTCCATTCGCCGAGGTATTTTACAGACAGATTGATGAGTGCGAGCCCTTTCGTGTGAAAGTAAATAATAAGACGAGTAACGTTACGGATGTATCATTGGTTATTACTTCGTCGTTAATGAGTATTTTAGTTAATGCACATTTTGAGTTGATATTGATTTTAAATACGATGCTTATAACAAATTTCACTGTATAAATACCGAAAGATTTTAAATCAAGAATGCGTATTATTATAGTATATTTTTTATAGTTTTCCAAACCTGAAAAAACTACTAAACACAGATAAGAGAAACGATCAAGTATAAAGTTGTGCTCAAAACCTGATGTATCGAGTTTCAATTGTAAACATAATATTCCCGAAGAGGTGTTCACTGCAGTGAATGCAACGATAACCAGCACCAATAAATTGATTGCAGTGGGTAAATAAAGCTCTTCTTTGCGTGCAAATACCGCAACACTGCAATGTGAAATGTAATTGAGGCTAACGGAACAAAATTTAAGTTACCAGCGTTTCATTTTTTATAAACTAACGAAATGTTTGGCTACAAGCGTTCTCTCTATTCCTTCTATGAATGCGTTTTCATCATAAACGGCCAGTAAGTAAGCAGCTTTAATTGAATAATAATAATTTATTAACATGTTACTATTACAGTTAAATCATTACATTTTGTTGTTATCAACATCAGTAAGTAGTAAGTAATAGAAAATTACAGTTAAATTACATTAGAACCAATTTATGGAACCGTTCGTTTAAAAAAATGAAGATTTAAACTTTCATATATCGTAAGAAATGCCATCACCTTAAAAATCTTGATGTCATTTATAAAATAATCGTTAAACAATAATTTATTAAAATGTATTCAACATTTTTATTACCCACCAATCGAAGAGTTTCCGATAAATTTAAAGTGATTTCGGATAATACCGATATCATGTTATTCAAATTCTCTCACTTCAGGAGTTCATGATAATTAACCACACATAATTATAAGAGTTTATAGTTAATTGATGGCTCTTATATTTTACTTTGTCGGCTAAGGCCATTTTTGATTAGCTTTATTGATAATGATAAACATAATAACGTGAGTAAGTAAGTAATTTCACACATGGTAAATCATTTAGACTTACATTAGCACTTTTTTGTGGTATGAAAAAGAAAAAGAAGTAAAGTTAATTTTCCCTACATGTGAAGTATACATTAATTAATTTAATAAACGCCTTTCGAACATATAATATAGCACCTCTCCATCTCCTTCCGTAGATGTCGTAAAAGGCAACTCAGGGACTCTAAACCAGAGAGATGGGTAGCAGCGTCCCTTTATGGAATAGTAACCATACTACACTCACCAACCCGACTTTCGAGCGTGGCGAGTACTGGCAAATATCCCCCAAAATAACGACACAATTATGGAAATCTATAAGGGAGACCTTTGTTCAGCAGTGAACGTTGTTTGGCGGACATGATGAACTTTTTAAAACTGTACAATAAAGAAAGAGGTGTCTAATCGACACCCGGTTGGAACGGAGTTCCTTTCGCTATATATTTTTTGTGTTTGTATTAAGTAATGATTAAATAAAAAATGAAGAGTCAGTATATAATAATTAAACAAATCATAAAATGTGAATAAAGTTGGTATTGCAGATACATTTCTGGAATGTTAATGAAAAAAAACTTCATTATTTTATTATTTATTATATAATATAAATTGTATAGTTTTAATTTTTTTTTTTTGTTGCGCTTCTCGCATACATTTCTGGGAAATGTGGTTGCTTAACCGGTCATTTGCTGGCGAAGCCAAAAGAGGCCTCCAGCCAGGCTTAAATTAAATATTAAAAACTAAGCAACTTTCGCTAAGGGCGCCCCCTGCGGGACACGGACCTCGGCTTAGGGCGTTGCTGGGGATATCAAGCTATTGTTTTGGGGACAGCTGGATCGGTATTATTTAAATTGTATTAGGGGACATTTAAAGCTACAGGCTAGGCACGGGCCGGCGCGAGCAAGAGACGGGAGGGAGAAGTGCTAACTTGAACGGGAAGGTGACGCGGCGATAGGCCTCCGCGACGTCGGTGAGGCGGGCATCCTCGGCGGCGAGGGCGGTACAACGGTCGGGTGTTTAGTGAACGAGACAACGCGAGTCTCTTCATGTGATCTAACGTGATTTTATCGTCTGGATCGACCAGAACGTGCCTCGGGCGGCGTACTCTACTGATACGGGAGGGTTCGTAATCGGCGGCTGATACCACAAGGGGATTTGGGTGGGACAGGGCAGAATCGAGATAGCGTTTAGACGCTTGTTTCATAAATTGCCTGATGGTCGGCAAGTTAAGGTCGAAATGGAGTTGGTCGTTTCGCATGTACAGAGGCGCTCCGGTGGCCTTGCGCATGAAACGGGTTTGGAGGGTTTCGAATCTACGGAGTGGGTATGATTCAGCGTGTGCGAACACTGGGCTGGCATAGGTCATGATGGGTCGAATGCATGTGGTGTAAATTCTCACCTTATTTCTAAGGGATAATTTACTACGAGCGTTCAGAATATAGTGAAGGCGACCGAGCACAAAGGCAGCGCGGGCACGCACCATCTTTGTGTGGGGAGTGAAGGTCAGTTTTTTGTCTAGGGTGACTCCAAGATACTTGGCGTGCGGTTCCCAAGGAACCGATTGGCCCAGCATCGAGATCTCCCTGAAGCGTGGGTGGTCGTCGCCTAATTTGCAAAATAGGACGGCTTTACTTTTGATAGGGTTAACTTCGATCCGCCATTTCCTAAACCATTTACCGTAGACATTGGCTGTATAATTATTATTATTACATTCTACTGCAGTAATAAGTGGTTTGTGGTAACTGAAGGTTGATTATTGATATTTATTTATATTAATAAATAAGGGTATTATTTAAGCATTACGGTTATAAATATTTTGCATTTTCTCAAAATTGACGGCAAACTGAATCGATTGAAAAAGTTTTTAGTTTCCTAGATGATCGGGAAGTGTCTCAAAAATCACTGCAAAAAGATGTCGGTTTTTGGTGTCATTTTTTATTGTTGCACTTTTTTCGGTCTAGTTCCTCAGCCCGCAAACGAAACATAACGATAACGTGCGATAAGGAACTCCGTTCCAAAAACCTGCACACTGAATAATCTTCAATTAATTGACAAATTAAACTTAATAGTTGATAATGACGACGCACGCGAGTATACAGGCGTGGCACGTATTACAGTAGCCGATAATTACTTCAGCTCAATTACATGTACGATAAACATAAAGTAAGAGTCAGAATTAATTGATATTAGATCAGTGGGGAAAGTCGCGTGTCTTGAGGTTAGCTCCCTAATGAGTTGGTTTGTAAACTAGGAACATTTTCCTGATTACTGTATTTGTTTATAGAATGTCTATAATTAGTGGTATTAGAGGTATGCGAGGGGCCAAATAGGGTGGTACTGCATCATCATCATCATATCAGCAAAAGGACGTCCACTGCTGAACAAATGCTTTCACCCACTGATTTTCACAATAGTGTCGTCATTTTGGGGGGAATTTGCCACTACTTACCGCGCTTTGTAGGTGGGTTGGTGAGAGTAGAATGCCTGCTGTTTCAAAGAAGGCATGGGTAACAACCCATCCCTCTGGTTTAGATACCATAAGTTTCCTTTTACGACATCCACGGAAGGAGATGGATTAGTGCTATATTCTTGATCTGCACAACACATGGAAATCGTTAACTACGCAAAAAAGTCACTCTATATGTTTACCAACTTTGTAAATTTCTTTCCATATTCTTTTATAAAAAATGTGACTAGCTATTTTTTATTATATAATATTTCTTACCATTTCTTACCAAAAGTTCTAATGTGGTAGCATTAAGTAATTTCACGCGTATTTGTTATTATGTTTTTCATTATCAATCCATAGAATAGCAATAGGATTTTAATACAACCCAGTGAAGAGATGAGCACGTCATTTGTCTGGTGCGTTACGCCTGCCCATAATTATTGTAATGCTACCTTTTTATTGGTCTGGTGGAAATACATCATGTGCTTCCTCCACCCCGGGAAAGGGCGAAGGGGCCAGCCTCCTACCGGGTAAAACTACCGGAGTGGTTATCTTCGGCACCGAAGAGAAGCTCCACGAACTCGAATAATCTCCATCTAGAGCCACCCATTGGTGCCACGCCTTTAGGCACATCTCGGAGGGAATTACTGTAAAGCAGTCACCCCTCTAGGGGAGGGAAGGCGACTGTAAATAGGTCACCCTCTCAGGCACCTGTCGGGGGGATTATGAAGGATTCCCCCCCGAAGCCTCGCTATGCGCTGTGCTACGCACACGGCGGCACGTGACATGTAATGCTACCTAGAACAAATCCAGCGTGGCACACTGTCTTAGTCAACAAACACTACTGCTTGGCAGCGAATATCGGACACTGCAGTGGTACCTGCTTACCTTTTTTTTTATTGGTTTCCATTGGAAATTCCACATGAACTTCCTTTGCCCCGGGGAAAGGCAAAGGGGTATGCCGGACTCCTACCAGCTAAAACCAGTAGAGCGGTCATCTTCGGCACCGAAGGGGAGTTCCAGGTCCTCGTATGATCACACTAGAGCCACCCGTACCTGCTTACCTAACCAGACCTATCCATTAAGAGATCTACCACCAATGCAGTAGGCTTTCCCTGTCACATAGGACGTAAACCATCAGGATAGGGAAACCTAATATGGCCACAGACGAATTATGTGTTTGCGACAGCACAAATCAATTTGACCTCTCTGAGTTCAAATGCGTTGCCCGCGCATTTGATCAAAACGCGCAAAATATTGTGTTACAGAAATAAAAATATGTTAATTAATATTACGCAGTTTGATTAAGAATTAGCTGCAAATGAGACGGGGGGTTATCGAAGAAGCAATGAGAGATAAACTGTTATCAACAGATGATGTAGTTTGAATTTCAAATTCATAAAAGGTTTAATAAGAAAGCCTACGCTTTATAATTAGAGTGGGAGGTGATTTAATCTGTAACTATTTTACACATTGAAAATTGCTGTGTAGATTTAACAATCTACACAGCAATTTACAATGTGTAGAATGTCGTAAAAGGTAACTAAGGGACTAAATCAGAGGAATTGGCAGCAGCGTCTCTTCTGTGGAACAGCCATACTGCGCTCGCCAAGCGTACCGTAACAAGTACTCACTGTACTGGCAAATCCCTCCCAAAATTATGACATTAGACGTCGTCGTTTATGTAGAGACCTTCGTTCGGATGAACGTATTTGGTCTGATATGATGACGATCAACAATATTTTAAACCTAAACATAAAAGAGGTAAAATCCTTACAAAATAAATGCAAATGAGGCCAACAATAAAAACTGAAGACCACGTTAAAGGGAATATAAAAATTTATTACAAATATCAACTCTGAACTGAATCCGCGAGCTCACTCCGGAAAATCCAATAACCGAAATGAAACGAGCAAAATTATTCCTCTAAAGAAGATTATTGCGAGCAAAGCCGACGGAAACGTTAAGTGCTCAAGGTTCCGCCACGACTAATGTGAAAATCGATTCATGGATTCGGATTCATGTTTTTTTTTTCACTATAAATCTTCGGAACTTCCCTTAATAAATCTAAAGTTTGGAAAACCTATGTAAAGTTACTTTCCGTGTCTCATCAAAAATATTATTTATTGCTGTGAATTATTGCTAGGTTCGTACTTGGAGAACCTGGTGTTATCTCGGCTGGTTCCCGTCTTTCATTCTTTGCTAGATTTTATGCAGTCTCAATAGTTTTATGGTTTAATATTGGGCTTTGATTATAAAAGAAACTAGAAGTTGTGTGTAAGTAAGTAAGTAAGCTTCAAGACTTTATACGGTATAGAGGTGTCGTACTTAAAATATGTTGTTTTTTAAAGTCATATTAATAAAAAAACATAATTATCATCATCATAGTCAAAGAAAATACACTGCTCAAAAAAGCCTTCCCTTAGGCTTCCAGAACGACTGGTTACATGCGGCGTGTCGTCATTTTAGGGGGAATTTGCCAGTACTCACCAGGCCTGGCAGACGACTAGGTGAGCGCAGAATGTTTGCTGTTCCACAGAAAGGACGTTGGTTCCCATCTCTCAGGTTTAGTCCTATAGTCGCGTTTTACGTCATCCGCGGTAGGAGATGAAGTGCGCTATATTCGTAATCTTGAAACCACACGGAATTATAAATAAAAAACACGCAATAACGCAATTGGTAGCTATCCAATACACTTGCAGCTCACATACGCACTGGTTTTGACAATGACTGAGCGTGAGACGGACACCGCGGAGATGTTTGGTAGCTACTACCCGAACATATGGTAGGCCCATGATGCCATTGACCGCTAGCTGTTTTGGGTTGATTCTGTTAAAAAAAAGGATTTATGGAGAAAAATAAAGTACTACTGATTCTTACTGATTCGGGTAGAGAATCGTGGACTAATTCACCTCCTTGAAGGTAACAGGTGATTAAATCGGCACCGAGTATATATAACGCCTAGTACATCTGCTTTAACCTCCAAATTAAAAATAAATACTAACGCAGTAAGTAGGTACTACCAACAAAACTTAGGTGCAGCAGGGTCTTACAATTTACTGGTGGTAGGTTTCCTGCTGCAAGAGGCCGGCTAGTTAGGTACCACCCCAGTGCCAGATATTCATTGCTAAGTAATAGTGTTTCAACTTTAAACATTACTGTGGTTAGAAGGGCACTGTAGCTAGTGACATTACTGGGCATAAGAGACTAACTACATCTCGAGGTGACGAGCGCAGTAGCGGAGCAGGACGACTCCTGGGTAGCATTACAATTGTTATGGGCTCGTCACGTCAAAACCATTTTAGTTCATCATGTTTTCGATTAAAGAATCACTCACCTACTTTAAATCAAAGAGACGGGAAAAACAAATAAACACTTTAGTGATGTTACCACGCATGGGAAAAGTAAATAACAATAAGATGCGACTACTTAGTGAGGGGTGCGTGGGTACCCCGGAGTTAATGTGCACCCCAGTCGTACGTCACATGTGCAGTGACAGTGTGATGGCTGTTCACTCGTATTTGTGTAGCCCATTGTCCGTTATATATCATTGAGGAGAGAGAGAGGAGGAGATAAAAAGGAAAGATAATAAATATGTGTTCAGAAAAACCTCTGTACAATTTAGGCGAGGTATATGTGATTTTAGTACTTAAGTCTATTTACCCACATAGTGATCAGCAGAAGTGTTGAAACACAACAATTGAGACAATATGTCACATAAATAAAACGTTTGGTGATATATATTTTTGGCTCCAATTGTCTTCAATTGAACTTCATTCTCGATTTTCGGTCGCTGCACAAATGTTCTTCGAGTCATCTAACAAACAAATGAAATTTTAAAACTTGCACATAAATACCGTGCTTTGTTGGTAACAAAATAATTCAGAGTAAATAAAGTAGTATAAGAACGTATGCGAAAATGTATCTATCTAAGTGTTGGAAACAGTTTAGCGGACGCGGCCAGACAACACCGACAAAACCCTAGGGAAAACTCCAGCATTGAGTTTCCTGCTAACTTGCATCGTCATTACCGAAACAACTGGACCAACTTTTAGCATAATGTCATATTAATTCGTTGAATAAACTCTTTGTCTAAAGATAATTACATTAGCACGTTTAAGTATTGTTACAGAAACCGTTTCTGATCGTAACATGATCATCTCATTTCGGCCGAATGAAATCCACTGCTGGACACAGGCCTCCCCCAAAGATCACCACAACGACCGATATGGTGTGTTGTGTGCTCATTGGGGGGTCTTGCCATAATCGCCATGCTTGGCAGACGGGTTGGCGATCGCAGTTGAGTTGTTAATGTACTCGAAGGACGCTGCTGCCCATCCTCCGGTTAATCCCTTAGTCGACTTTTACGACACCCACGGGATGAAATGGGGTGGTGGCATTCTGAGCCGGCATCACACGGCTATGTATTATGATACCCAAAATTTAATTATTGTGTGATGCACTTATTACACACTTGCGATGAAATCATCAGTTATAGTTCATTGCGTAGTATTTAATCTAACGACGAACTTCTAGCGACACAATTTAAATAATAAATCCGTTCAATTATTGTAAATATATGTAAACAAACCAGCTTATCGTCTTTCGATTCTTCAAATAGATTGGCCTGCTTTTAGGTCTATATCGTATAAATGACTGGCATCATAATCTTATTACAGGAAATAAAAAACAAAGACATTAACCGAAGTCAATTAAACTATACTTCACAATATTACAATGCTTTTGCACAGCTGCGCGTATTTTAACCCCCACAACGCTCACTGCGGCACAAAGAACCGGCACTAAAAACATCCGAATTATTCGCACAAACTTGCCACCCTCGACACATGTTCGTAATGATACGACATGTCAACCCCCCAGACGTGTGTGAAATGAGCGCACTTCAAACGGGTCTTCACGGCACCCCTTGAATGCATTTAGTTGCAGGTGCTTACAATTTTTCTTCTCAGACAAATTCGAATGAAGTTGTTACGTCTTACGAAGGCAGAAATATCTTTGTGTGCTTGTAGGGTATATTTTTCTTTCATGTGTAAACGCTTCAGGGGTGAATTCTTTTGAAGAATAATGATGTTTTTTTAAGCGAATGACTATTTTCCTGCTTCATTATTCGTTAAGGCTAAATTATATTCTGCTTGCGCTTCGCTACTGATTTATTCAAAGATTTGTTCAATGAAGTTTGCTTTTAATCCCATCCAAATTAAAATCTCAGTCAACTCAACTAATAACAATAGAAAATACAAAACATCGAGTAACAATTGAGAGAATCTGGCAGCAGCACTGGAGTCAGACGTTCATTAGCATAATAAATACGTACCCAGTGGTGTACTTGAAACGGGCATCGTCTCGAGAACACGGGAACATCTATTTGTCTGAAGCACCTCCGCAGTCTTGTACATGCTAATTTTCATTTTACAAATTGCCTTGTATGCAGTACCTTTGAACGTTGCCATGAAATAAGATACGCATTTTAACGTTACTGTTACAATCGTGTGAAAGAGTGGAAATCCTTAAAGTGTGAGTCTTCTGCATAAACACTAAGCACGCAAATTGATTTCACGGCAACTATAAAGTTTGACGTTATAACTGAACGATAAACCCATTCCGTCTCTGACGCTCGCCGCAGACGGTCGTGCAGTGCTCGCGCTCCCCGATCAGTGTGCCGTGTAGTGTTTGTTCGCAATCCGTCCCGTCGGATTGCAGTCACTTCATTTAAATCACGCGTTGCCTTTTTCAAGGCGACTACTGATTTTTGTTTCTTTGACCGATTAAATTCATCGCGTTTTTGTGCCCCTTCAGGGAAAAACCACTGTTTGGTGGTCCTCGGCGGATACCTTACGGTGCCAACGAAGCCGAGTGGGGTGTTGACCCGGCACACCCGCCTAGCCCCATCAGGGCAAAGCAGTTAGTCGGCAGCGGACTAGGACCACCGGCCTTGGGGGCTACCCTAGTCGACCCTAGTTCGAGTCCACGTTTTCAGATTATACAGTCTCTTGTGGACGATACCTTATCGCCCCTTGCAAAAGAGCTGTCAGGGACCCGTTTGCCCAATAAGACTGGCCACGGATGGTACTAGCTTAGGGCTCACCACAGGTACTCACACCTCCCTGCCTACACCCGGCAGGGAGGGTTTGTTACACACCCCCGGGCCCATCCAACCCGGGAGGATAGGGAATCGCGTTAATCGATTGTCTCCTACGATTTAGGCGTATTTCTGTTTTTATTGTCCCACGTCCACCATTTTGTTTTGCAAAACAAAATGGCCGACGACGCCACGCTACTAAAAATTATTAGGGAGGTCCTCTTAAAGGACCCCTATATCGTTGCCAATTACGGCAACCTCCTTTCCCCCTCACCTGAGCCAGGCACAATAGTGCAGCCCCCCTATCCCGAACCCAAAAAAAGGGGATCAACCCCCGAAATTTATGCGGGCATTTCCTCCGCCCCTCCGGCAGAACCCCCCCTCCCCCCCTCCAGCTCTAACGCTACCGCATCCCCCGACGCTGATATGCCCACTCTCTCAGACATTTCGGAAATGTCAGAGAGTGATGACTCTACCCCTCCGCCCCAAACCTTATCCTCCGACTCTGCCTCAGATGAGTTTCAACTCGTCAGTGGCAACCGAAAAAAGCGGGCCCGCAAGGCCAAGTCCTCCGCCCAAGCCGCTCCCGCTAAAGCCCCTAAGACGGAAGAGGCCTCGTCCTCCGCTCCGCCCACTGCCCCTGTCCCCACGACGACCTCCTCTCAGGCCAGTCCCGCCCCCACCCCTACCCCCGCTAACACCCAACCCCAATCCCAACCCGCTAAGGTCCCTAAAAAGGACCGGAAACCGCCCGCTATTTTTATCCAAGCGAAGGATAAATGGAACGATGTTTCCAAGATGTGTACTGAGCTCGGTATCAACTACCTCAGTGCCCGCACCACAGCCGTCGGAGTCAAAGTGGCAGTTCCCACTGCCCAAGACTTCAAGTCCCTGACCCGAGCCCTCCAAGACCGAAACGTGTACTTCCACACGTACTCTCTTGCCGAGGAACGCCCACTCCGGGTAGTCCTAAAGGGTATCCCTAAAGAAATAGACACCGACTCCATAAAAGACGACCTTCTGTCGCAAAATATCCCCGTCCTGGAGGTTCACCGTATGCACGCTGGTCGCAACGGTGAAGCCTACGACATGGTCCTCGCCATATGCGAGAAGTCCACCGACAATGATCGGAAAATATTTAACATTAAGACCGTGTGCCACCTATCAGGCATAAAAATTGAGCCCCCCCACAGATATGGTCCTCCCGGGCAGTGTCATCGCTGCCAGCTTTACGGCCACGCGCAGCGACACTGCTACGCCAAACCTAGGTGCGTTAAGTGCCTAGGTGACCACAGCACCTCCGACTGCGATCGCCCCAAAGATCGCACGCTTTGCACAGAGCCTCCAAGTTGTGTGCTTTGCGGTGAGTCGGGTCATCCGGCGAATTATCGCGGATGCCCCAAAGCCCCGCGCGCTAACAGCAAGGTAGCAAAGCGCAAAGCGGCTACCCAAGCCTTCGCGGCCGCCCATTACGCCTCTCAGGCCCCTCCCATGTCCCAACGACTAAGCCCTCAAAGGCCATCGCCGTGGAACGCGCTGAACCATCAGCAAGCGTTCCCCGCCCTGAGGCCTAGTTTACTGACCCAACAGGCGACCCAAGCGTCAGCGATTCCCTCGCTGATGACCGCCCCCCATACGGCACCGTACCTTCCCGTGCCGTACAACCAACCCGCACCACAAGTGCACTCTCAGAGGGCCGCCCCTCCCTCACCCCAATCCACACCCCATCTCAAAACCGACGACCTCTCTGTTTGCCTCGGTCTTCTCAACTCTGTCGACCCGAACAGAGTCGCCCAAATGGCCGCAGCCATTAGGGCAAACCAGGGCCAATACGGCCTCATGTTAGTACTCAGCGACTTCGCTGATGTCTCATCCGCCCTCCTCTCCTACCGCGTTCATCCGTAATGGATTCACAAAGCAGGTGCAGAACAAAACCCCGATCCCTTAAAATAGGCATCTTCAATGCCAACAGCATTAATGGCCAAAAAGACGAAATCGCCTTATTCCTCCGCGACCACCTTATTGACATTATGTTGATACAAGAGTCCTTTTTGAAACCCTCTCACAGGAACCCTAGAATTGCAAACTACGATATAGTGCGCAACGACAGGACCCACTCCCGTGGAGGAGGCACTCTTATTTACTATAAGAGATCCCTTTATTGCATGCCCCTAGATACCCCGTCCCTTTCCAATTTAGAGGCATCTGTGTGCAGAATAGGCATGACAGGTCATCAACCGATCACTATAGTGTCGGCTTACCAATCCCCCAATACCCAAGACGATCCAACCCAATCGGATCTCGAAGCACTCTTCGATCTAGGCGACTCCGTCATAGTGGCGGGAGATCTGAATGCCAAACATGAGTCTTGGAACTGTCTCACCCACAACCACAGAGGAAGTAAATTATACTCCCTCAGTACCCTCCTCAATTTTGACATCATTGCCCCGATGTATCCCACTCACTACCCCAGCAATGTTAATCATCGCCCGGATATACTCGACATAGCACTTCTAATGAATGTCAACCTCAAGTTGCATTCCATTGAAGTACTACAAGAGCTAGACTCCGATCACCGTCCTGTGATCCTTCACCTCACCTCCCGCTTTGGCCCCACGGACACAGGGCTACCCCCTCAGACCATTGTGACGACGGACTGGAGGAAAGTTAGGCAACGCCTCAACGACCCCTCGTCCGCTCAGTTAGATAGAATTCCCGAATGCATAACGTCAGTCGCAGACACGCTAGGCGCGATCGACTCCCTCACCGGGCATGTACAGTCCGTCGTGGACGAGTGTTCACGGCGAGTTCCTGCGATGGAAGACCATCGCATGAAACTCCCTGACGATGTACGTGCACTGATGACGGAGAAGAACGCAGCCCTTAGAGCGTACTCATCTTTTCCCAGCGAATCCAATCGCCTCTTTATGCGCCACCTGCAGCGTGCTGTCAAGGAACGTATTAAGGAGTGCCGAGAGGTTAACTGGGATAAGATGTTGGGCGACTTAGAGCCAACCCACCTTGCGTTCTGGCATCTGCAACGGAAACTCAAATCCGAAACATCCAATGCTGTCCCCCCCCTCAACCGTCCCAACCAAAGGCCGGCCTTTGATGACGACGAAAAATCCGAATGCCTAGCTGACAGTCTAGAAGCGCAATGTTCCCCAAGCACTCTACCTGTAGACCAAGCTCACCTCAAAAAGGTTGACGCTGAAGTCGAACGTAGAGCAGCTATTCCGCCTGCCGAGGACCCTGACGACCCCCTCCCTCCGGTCACGGCAGACAAGGTCAGAAATCTCGTGAAAAAGATTCACCCTCGCAAAGCCCCCGGCTCTGACGGTATCACCAACAAGGTGATTAAACTCTTCCCCGAACGTCTTATCGCCTTAATGACCGTCATCTTCAATGCGGCATTAAACAATAACCTCTTTCCGCATACGTGGAAACAGGCCACCGTTATCGGTATTCCCAAACCCGGTAAGCCCAAGTGCGAGCCTTCCAGCTATCGCCCCATAAGCCTTCTCAATTCTCTTGCGAAGATTTATGAGCGGATTATCTATTCCCGACTAAAGGATTTTGCCGATTCCAAGAAACTCATTCCCGACGAACAGTTTGGTTTTAGAACCAAACACTCGTGTGTACAACAAGTCCACCGACTAGTTGAACACATCACGTTCGGATTCTCACGCGGCATGATGACGGGAGTCCTCTTTTTCGATGTTGCGAAAGCATTTGACAAAGTCTGGCACAATGGCTTATTATATAAGTTGTATCAACTCGGAGTGCCGGACCGTCTCGTTCTCATTATACGAGACTTCTTGTCAAATCGCAGTTTCCGATATCGAATCACGGGCGCTCTCTCTTCCCCCCACCCCATTAGAGCCGGAGTCCCACAAGGATCCGTGCTAGCCCCACTACTGTTCACACTGTACACCAGTGACCTCCCCAAAAGACCTGCTAATACGACCCAATTAGCACTCTTCGCCGATGACACGGCCATTTTCTACTCTGGTTACGTTCCCGATAGTATAACTAAGATCCTCCAAACCACAGCCAACGTCTACGGTAAATGGTTTAGGAAATGGCGGATCGAAGTTAACCCTATCAAAAGTAAAGCCGTCCTATTTTGCAAATTAGGCGACGACCACCCACGCTTCAGGGAGATCTCGATGCTGGGCCAATCGGTTCCTTGGGAACCGCACGCCAAGTATCTTGGAGTCACCCTAGACAAAAAACTGACCTTCATTCCCCACACAAAGACGGTGCGTGCCCGCGCTGCCTTTGTGCTCGGTCGCCTTCACTATATTCTGAACGCTCGTAGTAAATTATCCCTTAGAAATAAGGTGAGAATTTACACCACATGCATTCGACCCATCATGACCTATGCCAGCCCAGTGTTCGCACACGCTGAATCATACCCACTCCGTAGATTCGAAACCCTCCAAACCCGTTTCATGCGCAAGGCCACCGGAGCGCCTCTGTACATGCGAAACGACCAACTCCATTTCGACCTTAACTTGCCGACCATCAGGCAATTTATGAAACAAGCGTCTAAACGCTATCTCGATTCTGCCCTGTCCCACCCAAATCCCCTTGTGGTATCAGCCGCCGATTACGAACCCTCCCGTATCAGTAGAGTACGCCGCCCGAGGCACGTTCTGGTCGATCCAGACGATAAAATCACGTTAGATCACATGAAGAGACTCGCGTTGTCTCGTTCACTAAACACCCGACCGTTGTACCGCCCTCGCCGCCGAGGATGCCCGCCTCACCGACGTCGCGGAGGCATATCGCCGCGTCACTTTCCCGTTCAAGTTAGCACTTCTCCCTCCCGTCTCTTGCTCGCGCCGGCCCGTGCCGAGCCTGTAGCTTTAAATGTCCCCTAATACAATTTAAATAATACCGATCCAGCTGTCCCCAAAACAATAGCTTGATATCCCCAGCAACGCCCTAAGCCGAGGTCCGTGTCCCGCAGGGGGCGCCCTTAGCGAAAAGTTGCTTAGTTTTTAATATTTAATTTAAGCCTGGCTGGAGGCCTCTTTTGGCTTCGCCAGCAAATGACCGGTTAAGCAACCACATTTCCCAGAAATGTATGCGAGAAGCCCAACAAAAAAAAAAAAAAAAAAAAAAACGATAATACCAATATGCAGAATCTATGGATGGTATGTTCTCTATGGAGGATGAGCAGTAGCATCCTTCCGTCTGCTAATAATAATAAACTGTGATCACCAATCCACCTGCCAAGCGTAGTAATTATAGCAGTATACTCCTAGAAGTATGGCCGCTCATTGTAGTGATGGGACGCCCATGTTCAGCAGTGGACGTTTACGAGCTGATATATGTATATATGTAGATGTTTGATCTGTAACGAACCCATAATCATTTTTGGAAAGGGCGAAGACATGCCTGGACTCCTACCGGCTAAAACCACTGGAGTGGTCATCTTCAACATCGAAGGGGGGCTCCAGGTCCTCGTAAGATCACCCTAGAGCTGTCCATGACGCCTTTCGCACATCACGGAGGGGATAGGTGTATAGTGGTCAATCCCTCTAGCACGGGGAAGGCGACTGTAAAAAGGCCGCCCCCCCATGCACTTCTCGGAGAGGATTGTAAAAGACCCCTAGACCCCGCTGTGCGCTGTGCTGCACAGACGGTGGTACGTGGCCACGTGTGCGCCACCGTCTTCCATTCCGTTGCTTGGTATGAGCACATTGACATAATACCTATGCGTTTGACGGCACGGTTGGTGCAGTGGCTGATACAGTCGACTGCTGCGCTCCGGGTCGTGGGTTCGATTCCCGCACGGAACAAATATTTGTATGATCTGCAGGTAGTTGTTCCGGGTCTGGGTGTATTGTATGTGGAATTCATGTCTGTAAACGACAGGAGAAATCCTAGTGTGGGGCAACGTTTTTTAAAAAGAAAAGAAGTATATTCCTGTTGCTCATCGATTTCCTAATGACCGTTCTTGAGATCGGTCATGGCAGTTTTTTTTGCATCGAAAAAGACGCTGCTGCCTCTGTAGTATAGAAATTTATTTCATGCAAATGAAATGAAACAATAGCCATGATGCTATTTCAATTAATTTGGTACTGAATTTAGTTTCAAACATGAATATAATTTAATGCATCAAAATGCTTCTTACTTAGACGAAATCAAAACGAATTATTTTTATTCACATGCTTTAGAAAATTTAATCTATGAAGATCAATAAATACTAAAATGAAATCGAGCTGAGTTCGTTAGTAGTTAGTTAATTTGTAAGAGAATCAGATGAATACACTATGGAGGTAGTAAACAGAGAGAAAGGTTGATCGACAATAGGGAAACTATTTAGAAACATGTTTTATCTCATTCTGTCACAGATTTATAGTTGTCTCTCTTTCGTTACACATTTTCGTTTCATAAAACCCAATTCACACCGTCCCAAAAGAAGTTTAACTTCAAAAATAAATGTTGATATGTTTATAAATAAGTTGCAGTAAGCATTAGTGCAGCGTAACGCGTTATTAAATTCTGATTTATCGTCGCGTGCCTCGGGCAGATATGACCCGGCTGCACTTTATAGGGTTAGGGTGGACGCATTCTTCGTGGCCAAGTTTTTGCGGGAGATTAATTCGTAAGCGCGAATTTTTCTATTTCCTTTTCAAGAGCGATGCTCTGGAAGTAATTTATTCACTCTACTGGTATCAACGTATATTGGGATCGCTTGGAATGTTTCTCCTGTAAAAAGGAGATTGTGAATAATTTCGGTTTGACATTTATTCTCATAAAGAACATAACAGTTCGTTTACAGTGAGAGGTAACTACAAAAAACAAGCATGCAGCCTAAGATATTTTTAAAGTGTAGATGCGTTGCCCGCGCTGGAGATGCTTACATGAAAGCAAGGTAATTGCCCGGAGTTCATTTAGTCACGCACCGACCAGTGTCCTGTCAGTGGCCTGACGTGAATCATAAGCTAAATTTAGCAACATATTGCCTAAAAATTATGCCATCCTGGGTTTACAGACGATACACGAAGCCTACTGCAACTGTGATTGTGAGTGCATTTCATAAATAAATAAATACGTAACGTAAATCGATAGGTATTGCAAATAAAAAAAAGTTATTTGTTTTATTTTTTATTACGCGGTCTAATGGCGCCTGGCGCGCCGTTTTGTAGTGCAATAATGTTCGTGTATGGCGCGTCTATTTGTAAAATGTTATTGCATGCAGCTACGAATATTTTGACTAAGTGAGACCGTGACTCTGTAAATTTAAAAGTTGAAAATTTAAAACGTTACTTAAATTAATTTCAATTCATTTTTGATTGCATGTAAATAAATCTTAGTGCTTTCAGAGCAGATCAATACACGAGAGCCAACATATTATTAAACAGTTTAAACTAACAAAATTAAAATATTCCCAGTCATCAAAAAGCTACAAAACTGAGTAAAATAATTGGTGTATTATCACCAGACAAATATCAATTAGGTGACAATCTATAATTAACTATAGCAACTAATTAATTTGCTATCAACCACCCCAGTTTCGATTATCAATATCAGATCGTATAATTGTAGTGTAAGCAACTAGCATAATAATTATTATCGGAGTTTAGAGGCGGACACATCTAGGTACCATCTACCCCTGTTCATATTATGATTAATTTATATGATATATCTGGCCAGTGGCATAACTAGTATTTGCAGATGTTTTATTTATTTTAAGAGAAGAACCTATAGATTTATTGACTTTCGCTAGTAAGGAGTTTCCATTATCGATAAAGTACGAGAGTTTAGTAACTAAAAACTTCTGATTGGAAACCATGTGACCTTTTGGTCTTCAGTGGAAATTCATCCTGAACTCCAATACCCCGGAAGACCCCGAAAGGGCGAAGGGGTAGCCGGACCGGCTAAAACCGCTGGACCAGTAGTCTTAGGCACCGAACGGGGGCTCCAGATCCTCGTAAGATTACACTAGAGCCATGATGCCACATCTCGAAGGGGATGAGTGTAAAGAGGTTACCCCCTCTAGCGGAGGAAAGGTGACTGTAAAAAAGGCCGCCTCCCAGGCCATTCACGGGGAGGATTGTAAAGGATTCCTCCGAAGCCTCGCTATGCGCTGAGCTGTGCACACGGCGGCACGTGACCATGTGCGCGCCACCGGCTTCCCGGGGGTCGCTTGGTATGAGCACGCAGATTCAACTATGTGAACACCTACTTGACTAAAGACTAGTTACATAAAGGTTGTTCACAAAATTCGATTCAACATAAAGACTGAACGGGTACATGATGTAGGTTAATGTGTAATGATCGGTCATACCACAATAATATAATAACGATTTATTTGCCGTAGCAGTTAACGAATCACCAGTCCCAACAGACAGCACCTGTTCACGAGCATGCATCAGTATCGCTTAACTCAACCATATTGTAGGGAACCGAACGACCCGATGCACAACGCCACCGCAGCCAGCAAGACAGACCGTATTGGTCAGCCAGGCAAAAGACACAATCAATATAAGTACTAAACATATAATATTAATGGCTACATGATGCTCATGCATTTACAGTTTAGTATGGATATTATAATTAAATGTCACAAGAACAATATTAAAAATAAATTATATTAAAAGCAAATAACATAAAAAGTATGCAAATTTAATGAGTCAAGTCAAATGTCAAGTTATTTTTACATTAATCATACATTTTTATTTCCCTATTTTTATCTACTACGAACGTAAAACGAACTACGTCTACGCCGTCACACTAAAGTTAACCTCTTTTATATCTAACAAGCCCCAAAAAATTATCATGCCATACCAACGTGGTTACGTAGTTAAACGCAAAACTGTTCAAGAAACAATTTGGTCCGAGTTATCAAACATATCGCAACCAGAGGTCAAAGCGATAATTGAACAGTTTGTTTTTATACAATACCCATTTATCACTTTTTCAAAGGTGGTCCATTATAAAGATATTATGCTTTTAAGCCTACTTTGGTAATTGGGCAATTACGTAGGCAAACATTACTTAAATCCTAATAAAAGAGATTAATTTGTTAGGTCGTTTGTTTACTAATGCGGTTACGTATTAATTGTGATGAAAATATTACCGTGATTCGTTTGATTGTATTACATTATCATATTTGTCTGTCCGCTATTTCAACTAACATTAGGAGTACATAATCAGTTTAAGTTTAATGTACCGAGAATTCCTTTCACCGAAACGTTAAAAGTTTATCGGCAATAGGTTCATTGCTCGTTTATCGCTCAGGTACGAGAGAGTACATCACGAGAGTAGTTATCGCCTGACGAGCGTGTGACTACGCCGCAACGTAGGTATCTCTTATCAGCCTTCCTAACGTTTTTCTACCTTATCATATAACAAATTAAATAATTTTGACGGCACAGTTCGCGCAGTGGCTAAGCGATTAGCTATCTGCGCTGTCGCGGGTTTGATTCCCGCATGGAACAAATATTTGTATGAACTAGAGACAGTTGTTTTGGTTCTGGGTATGCGTGTGAGGTCAAAAATTGTACCCACAATACACTCGAAATTAAAGTGGAAGGTATTAAAAAAAGTGATTAGTAGGTTACTAGGTCTCTCTAGTGTGATCATACGAGGACCTGGAGCCTCCCTTAGGTGCCGAAGATGACCGCTCCAGTGGTTTTAGCCGGTAGGAGTCCGGCATACCCCTTCGCCTTTCCCCGGGGTGAAGGAAGTTCATGAAGAATTTCCACTGGGCACCAATAAAAAAAAAGGTTACTAGGTCTGTGAACCCAAATATGATTATAAATGTAAGACACAGCTGACGACAGGGCGGTGACACCTATATTAAAAAAAAATGCTAAGATCTATAGGCATTTAACAATCTTCAACATAAATATAATTTGGTTTATTCAGTGTTGATAATTTTCGCGGATGTTCATAATGAAGTACATAATATGTATATACTCGTACTATGTATATACTCGTACGTGCACTAATCCAATATAATTTTGTAAATAATATTACTGACTATGGTGTATTCAAATTCAATTCATATTTTATTGCTAAGTTTAAATTCTTTACAAGGCACAGTAATAATAATACTTGATGTTTGTATGCCGATTGTACGGAGAGACGTGCTACAATACCAATTAGTGTAACAATCCTGAATCCATGTTTCTAGCAAATAAATGTTCTGGTGTTTCTTCTTATATTAAAGTGAAACCAGCATGACAAATAATATCAATGTGACTAATATTTACTATTTGTGGTAACGGCTGTGGTGTAATTCTCACACACTTAATTTAAATTACGAGTTTTAGAACCGCGTATAACAGTCGATTAAACCAAAGAAATGAAATCTTTAAATAAACATAAAATTACATTTGAAGTATATGACCTTAATGACAAGTTTCTCAGTCTTCTCTTCCCTGTTTTTATTAACGCTATGACTAAAATAATAAATAATTCTTTACCATCTCTATGCAGATGATTTGCAGCTTTATAGTCTGTACCAAGCTGGAGAGCTTCCAGAAGTCATTGAGGCATCAATAATGATCTTAGGAATATCTGCTAGTGGGCAATTTCTTATGTTTTATTAGTAAACCCAACCAAATCCCAAGCTCTCATCATTGGTCGTAGATACATATTCAGTCTCTCAAATTGCAGGTCTCTTTCTCCAATACAATATAGTTTATTTCCTGTACTACCGCTTTTCCGGTATGCTAAGAACCCAGGTGTTATTCTGGACTCTAACCTTTCCTGAAATGTACACATGGCTGCAGCTAGCAGGACCAACCGTCTGGCAATATCTGTGAAAAAGGATACGTTCACTTGGACCGCATGACCCGTTTCGACCTGAAACTATTCAATAAAGTAATTTCCGATGCGGTTATTATACTTGCACCATTTGACGACTTCTGCTGCAGTAGCAGCAGCGCCAACACAGCCAGCCATGCTTGGAAGATGGGAATGAGCAAGGGTGTCGACGCAAGTTGAGTCCGACACCAGCGGCCTACCCATATTCCATGGCAGTAACGACACACCATCGAGTCTCGTGCCATCGTCACGTGCCAAGCCGTAGGGTTCTAAATTCTAATACAGCTGGCATGCTGCAGGAGCTGCCCGAATAATCTCATTAATATTAACATGTCGTGCTATGCAACAGGCACGATAAGGCCAACCCCATTGGTGGAAGCGCATTTCCCTTATATAAACTAAATGGTCTAATAGGTCCATTAATTATTCCAAAATTGCATCACAGAAAATAATATATTAGCTATTTCAATTTTTGTTTTTTAAAATATTTATTTGGTATGCTTAAAACTACGCGTTTCTATTGAAATTTAAGTCAATTGCAAGTGACAGGTGACAGCTGTCATATTTTCCTCGCGAAAGTAAACATCCGCCATTGCGTTTTCCAACATGCTTAAATATTGATTTATACTTATTTATAATCTAATCCATAATACCACTCGTTTTATCAAACACTGTAAGTCTATAACGTAGTACCTACACCATACAAACTCTTGCTGTTACCGACGTTCATATTAATTACTTTAAATTTTTAACTGCATATCGATAAATGAAACTATCGTATTACTACTAGGGTAGTACTATGGTTAGTAGTTACTAACTATACGAAGTATTTCAGCTAGTAAAATTCTTGCAATTAGTTGTATTATGTTTCTGCTTTCGTTAGACTTTTAAGTTTGTCACATCCTTAAAATTCAAGTTTACTTCTGAAACGGCTATCAACTCATTGTGTTTCAATATAGAAGGTATAATTACAACCTTCGTATCTATCCATCTGCAAACCACGTTATTCACGTGTTATACTAATTTCGTGTGGTGTCCTAAATAAGAAAATAGAACCACTCCATCTCTTCCCGTGGGTGTCATAAAATCTCTAAACAGAGGAATGTCGCAGCGTCTCTCCTGTAGAACAGTAGCCATACTGATCTCATCAACCGCCTGCCAAGCGTGGTGAGTACTGGAAAATCCCCTCCAAAATGACACAGTTCTGTTTGTTCAGCAATTGACTTACCTGGCTGATATGAAGATGATGATAGATATTACCATAAACATTAACTAAAAAAGAGACAAAGTATTATAGTAGGTATGGCTTACACAAAAACCAGAAAATTCGTCCTGCATTTGTAACCAATTATATTATAATATAGAACTTTTATTTATTCCCAATATTGCTCTGTCAATTAACTCGAGAATGTGGTTTTAACACATAGCAGATGTGTTAGAAACCTGCCAACATTTATGAACAATTTAAAAATTTAAAAATTCCTAACTTTATAGTCTAATCTACATGGCTTCAATCGTGTTCCCACTTCACATTCTGCATAGCAATGACATGAAATTCATCATATTAGCCCATAAACGTTCTTGGACATTGACCTCTCTATGGCCGTTACAATAGACGGTCGTAGGGAATATTGCCGTAATCACCACACTTGGGAGGCGTATTGGTGATTGCTACGTGTTGTTATTTATTATTAGAGCATCGCACTAGAAAGCGTCACTTGGGCACAAATTAGGCACTCGGACTTCAAAGAAGACGCTAACATAAAATAATTGATTTTAACATAGTATCGAGTCTATTCGCGCACAGATTAATATCAAAATATTATTTTGACTAACCTCGACGTTTCGATCAAGTTGCATTGGCCGTGGTCACGAGTAGACTGTTAGCAATATCCGACCCGTATCGATTTGCAATAGTAGTTCTTAATCTTTCGGGAATTGAATACATGATTTTAAGATACAGCGGAATCTGTGCGCGACCCGATAGTATCTTAAAATAGTATATTTAATTCGTAAAAGTTTAAGAACTACTACATAAAATAATGTTTTACATGGGTCCAAAAATCTACAACCAAATGTCATCTTATTTAAGAAATGAAAGTAGCTTCAGTTTGTTTAAAACGAGGTTGAACGCTCTACTTTGGAAAAATCATACTACTTCAGTCACAGAGTATACGGACGATCTGAATTAGATAAATTGATTGGAATTTATTAAATTTCCATTTATTGTTTGAATTTTTACTGTTATTACTACTATTTCACATTTTCCTTTTTATGTAATTAATTTCCTGACATGTGTTATATTGTGATTTATTTTTGGATTTGATTAATAATTTTTAAAATGATTAATCAAATACATTCAAAACATGTTACATGTTGCATGGCCAAAGGCTGAATGCGTTGAAACTAGTTTATTAAGTAACTTCTTTTGTAAAACCTTTATCTATTACCATCATCATCGTTTCAGCAGAAAAAAAATCCACTGCTGGACAGAAGCCTCCCCCAAATATTGCATCAACCGGTCGGTATGGTAAATGTTGTGTGCTCATTGGGAGGTTTTGCCCTAATCGCCACGCCAGACGCGTTAGCGATCGCAGCTGAATAAATGTACTCGAAGGACGCTGCTGCCCATCCTCCGGCCAGTCTCATAGCTATTATGCAAATAAAGAATTGAATTGAATTGAATTCAAATATTAATACACTAGCAGACGGTTCTGCTACTTTTTACTAGATGCCAACCTCAGGCTAAAGTTAGAATGCCTTGTGTTCTGTAATTTCACTGTCTGCTTGCACCCTTCACCCGAAACACAACACGCTGAAACGCAGATGTCAGTGCTAAGTGAAATAGGCAGGAGTCAGGACTGTGGTACCGCCTAACTCTTCAGATAGATTTTTACTACCTGCCACCAAACCCAGCAAGCGGTTATTTTTTTTGTAAGAGTTACAAGACGTACCAAGAGGTGCAAGTCATTCGCGTGGTGGTAAGCGACATGCCTGCCCATAACAATTAGAATGCTACCCAGGACTGGTCCTGCAAGGCATCACACTG
Organism: Diloba caeruleocephala; assembly: GCA_947459985.1. NCBI lineage: Eukaryota > Metazoa > Arthropoda > Insecta > Lepidoptera > Noctuidae > Diloba > Diloba caeruleocephala. The sequence continues at coordinate 7,304,152 of OX381613.1, forward strand.
CACTCGTCACCTTAAGACTTGAAGTTTTACTTTTCACTAGCTACAGTGTCCTTCTAACCGGAGCACAGTAATGTCTAAAGTTTAATCACTACTGCTTAGCGGCGAATATCTGGCACTGGGGTGGTACCTTTTTTTTTTCTTCTTTTTTTTGTTGATGTCCAGTGGAAATTCTACATGGAACTTCCTTCACCCCGGGGAAGGGCGAAGGGGTATGCCGGACTCCTACCGGCTAAAACCACTGGAGCGGTCATCTTCGGCACCGAACGGGGGGCTCCAGGTCCTCGTAAGATCACACTAGAGCCGCCCATTGGTGCCACGCCTTTAGGCACATCTCGGAAGGGATGACTGTAAAGCGGTCACCCCCTCTAGCGGAGGGAAGGCGACTGTAAAAAGGTCGCCCCCCCAGGCACTTCTCGGGGAGGATTGTAAAGGATCCCCCCAAGCCTCGCATTGCGCTGTGCTGCGCACACGGCGGCACGTGACCACGTGCGCGCCACCGTCTTCCCGGGGGTCACTCGGTGTGAGCACGCAGATTCCCCAATCTGCGCGCCCGCGACCCCCAAGGCCCCCACCATGAAGTGACGGCAGGGGGCTCAGGCGTGTTGGACTTGGGAGCCGGGACGGTTGTTGCCCCGGCGCCGTCTCGTCCTTCTCCGTGCGGGATCAGCCCTCTCCCGATCCCGTTCTGCAGTCTCCTTCTGGAGCATGACGCAGAAGGAGACCACTGCACTCCAATTTTCATGCTCTGCCAACATAGCCGACACTACTGCCGGCAGAGAGAGATCTTGCCCGATCCGATCGACCAGGACCCGCCGCTCGGCCGCCCACGCAGGGCACTCCTCGAGCGAATGCTGTGCGGTATCCTGGTCGCTTTCACAATGGTGGCACTGTGCCGTAACCTCGCGTCCAATTCTGTGCAGGTACGCACCGAAACAACCGTGACCGGTGAACACCTGCGTCAGACGGTAGGTGACGCGCTCGCTCCTTCTGAGCCAGGCTCCGAAGAGCGGCAGGATGGCCTCAACGACGCGTTTGTTCGCGAACTGCAGCCGAAGGCGATTTCGCCACTTCTCGAGTGTGCGCCGTTGAGCCAGCCGCCTTAGCCTGTCGAACGCCCCTGGCGGCACGCTTTCGCCACTCTGGCGGAGGGAGCGTGTTTGATCATAGACCCACGCATCCGTCTCCGCCATGATGTCGAAAGGCGGAAAGCGTGCCAGGAGAGTTGCCACCTCGTAGGACACTGTCCTGTATCCCCGTGCGATCCGTATAGCCACTCTGCGCTGCAGACCGTGAAGTTTGGCTCTACAGCGCTGGACACCTGAAAACCGGGATGACCATACAGGTGCCCCGTAGAGGGCCACGGACCGCACGACGCCCCCGTAGAGACGGCGATCTTCCTCGCTCGGTCCCCCGAGATTGGGCAGCACCCGGTGCAATGCACCCACTACCCTCTCGACTTGGGGGACGAGGCGTGCGAAGTGCTCTTCGAAGCCCCACTGGGGTGGTACCTACCCAGCCGGCCTCTTGCAATAAGAGACCTACCACCAGTAAAAGGATTCAGTGATCGCAGTATGTTATTATTAGCACACGAGAGGATGCTGCTGCTCATCCTCTTGATATCCCTTTGTGACACCCATGGGTAGAGAGGGGTGGTCTCTTTTTTTTTTCTCGGGAACCAAACCGGAATGAACGGAATCAGTTTTGACAACTGTCTGTTAATACTTTCTGTTAATTATACGACACGCAAGGAAGGAGAGTACTGGTCCATAGTTTGACAGGAACCACACAGGGCGTGAAATTAGTTTAATGATATTTGTGGTAAGTATACTTAAATGTTCAGACTTTATACAAGGCTTATAATCGTGGAAAGACTAACTTTTGCAAAGGACGCTCTACGTCGTAAAGTGTTAGATGTTGTTCAGCTAATCAATATTCCTATGGGGATAATGAATATGATAATAACACAATAACAAAAATGTAATACCGTGGCAATGGGCGGGGCACATTGCTCGTAGAACTGATCTTCTCGACCGCGCACCGGAAAACGCACCGTGGGATGACCTTCAACGAGGTGGATAGACGACCTGGTGAGGGTCGCTGGGAGTCGTTGAATGAGAGCGGCAAGTGACTGCTCGTTGTGGAAATCTAAGGGGGAGGCCTTTGTTCAGCAGTGGACGTCCTGTGACTGATATGATGATGATGATGAATACCGTTAGCAAACAATTATTATAGAAAAAGAACTTGATACCCGCGATATTTAATAAGATAGATTTGTTAACAAGTTTTTTTTATATTAAATATTTTTAGGGCTATAAAATTGATAGAATAACTCTCTTGCTCTTCTCTATATGCTCTTAAGAACCAATATCGCCTAATACGAACTAATAACTAAATAATAATGCCAGTATTGATATGTATCACAAGACAAGCCGAGCGCCTCTTTCGCCAACAAACTGTTCGGACGCAGTTTGGCGAATATGTATTGTAAACTAGCTGGTAACCGCGGTTTCACCCGCGTTTAATTTAAAATATATTTAGAGTACTTCAACTTAGGCACTTGACGTAGAATATGTATATATATATTGGATTTCAAGGGGTTTTTTTGCACGGAACCCTACTTATTTTTCTAAAATAAAAGTAGCCTAAGTTATTCCTTACAACATCAGCTATCTGCCACTGAAAGTCCCGTCAAAATCGGTTTAGCCGTTTCGGAGATTACCCGGAACAAACAGACAGACAGACAAAAAATTAAAATTCTTTTTTTGTTACATGTGCCGTATATACTTACATATGCATTTAGTAAAAATCTGTTTGACATTCTCATTTCGGCCGAATGAAGTCCACTGCTGGACACAGGCCTCCCCCAAAGATCACCACAACCACCGATATGGATATGTTGTGGGCTCATTGGGGGGTTTTGCCATAATCGCCACGCTTGGCAAGCGGGTTGGCGATCGCAGTTGAGTTGTTAATGTACTCGAAGGACGCTGCAGCCCATCCTCCGGCTAATCCCTTAGTCGACTTTTACGACACCCATGGGAGGAGATGGGGTGGTGGCATTCTGTGCCGGCACCACACGGCATGCCGGCACCACACAGCATTGACATTACAAACAGATATTTCAATTTTATTTATTTGTATAGATGTGTATATTTTGAGGAAATAAAAAGAGAAATATATATTATCTATGATTTTTCCTTCGTCGTAGGTACAGCTTAAATACATAAATACCACATGCAAAAACACCCAGACCTGCAACCACTGTAGGCCATACAAATATTTGTTCCGTACAGGAATCGAACCCGTGTCCCGTTGCTCAAAAAGTCAATCGCTTAGTAGTGACAAACGTAACAAAGAGATGACGGCGCAGTTGGCGCAGTGTATATGTATAGTGCATATTTACTGTATACAGGGCGTCCCACGGCGATGCCACACGGAGGGAAAGTACCTTAAATATTAAAGTTAGGATATTTTACTGAAAGAAGACATCGTTTAATTTTTAATAATAAGTAGAACTGCATTCACAGATTTTTTTTAAATCGCCTACCTCAACCGGGAATCGAACCCGCCAAATGTGATAGTAAAATTACATGTATTTTATAATAGCGTTTGAAAGGGCTACTCATAAGCATTATTTTTTCCTAAATAACCTAGCATATTAAATGAAACTAAGATCATAAATTAATTAATTTATCAAATGCTCAAAATGTGATCCGTTCTGTTGTATACAAATTCTCACTCTTTTAATAATTTCTCTCCTTGTCGATTTACTTATTTTTGCATGGTGGATGTTTGAAATAATACGTCTAAGTTCATTTTTTAACTCCTGCACACTGTTGTACCGGTTCCTGTAAACTAAATCTTTTACATAACCCCATAAAAAAAAATCTAGTGGGGTTAGATCTGGGGATCTCGGTGGCCATCTAATTTGTCCAAAAGTGCCGATCCAGGAAGGAAAATGTTCATTAAGAAACTCGGCTGTTCTCCTACTGTTATGAGCCGGAGCCCCATCTTGCTGGAATATGAGATTTCGTCGATCTGCATCAGGAAGATTATTAATCTCATTTCTTAACATCTCGAGTATTTCTAGATATCTTTCCGTGTTCAGAGTTCCTTCGTAAAAATGTATTAAGAGAACCCGGTTACTTACAATCCCACACCAACAGTTGAAAGAAAAACGCACTTGATCATTAGTCTCGCGGATTCGTAAGGGATTCTGTCTGGACCAAATGCGTTTATTACGCCGGTTGTACATACCGTTGTTACTAAAGTTTGACTCGTCTGACCAAATAATTTTGTTCAAAAAATTTTGATCCTCAAGGATGAGTCTCTCGATATGTTGGCAGAAATTGAGTCGAAAAAATATTGCTTATGAGTAGCCCTTTCAAACGCTATTATAAAATACATGTAATTTTATTATCACATTTGGCGGGTTCGATTCCCGGTTGAGGTAGGCGATTTTTAAAAAATCTGTGAATGCAGTTCTACTTATTATTAAAAATTAAACGATGTCTTCTTTCAGTAAAATATCCTATCTTTAATATTTAAGGTACTTTCCCTCCGTGTGGCATCGCCGTGGGACGCCCTGTATATAAACAAACACATATACCATTGCGTAAGCTCAGGACAATGCAAGTTTCCCGATAAATAATTTACTAGAAGGTTTAAATGTCATACGTCTACTATATTAATGATGCGAAGTTTCGCAGCCTAAGTGCTTAAAGCACTTTCTTCCATCAGATATATTCAAATTACAAAACAGAGTGGTAGTTCATAAAATCAAGTGCCTAGACACGGGAGTGTCACAGGCGACAGGGGAGGGGAGGTAACAGCAGGTATGTAGGGCTGTCTGTAAAGTGTCATTTTATGTCACAAATCATTTTACCAACACACAAGCCTTTGATGAGAGTTTTTGTAAGGTTTCATGCACTTTTATATTTCAGCCACGGGTCTTAATTTCTGTTAAGTATACATAATGTTATCTAAAAAAAACAATTATCTACTTTATTGTTTGACATAAGATTATTCCAAGTATGATTTTGTGGTTTTCCCTGCATATATTACATGTAATTCCTAATATTGACATAGTTTATTCCAGTACATATAAAATTGTACAATAATCTGTGCCTACAGATGACTTCAATGTTTACAAAGCATGTACTGGGGTCCATAGAATCTTATTTTTTTATCATCATCATATCAGTTAATGACGTCCACTGAATAGACCCCCATATATTTCTACAATTGTGATGTCATTTTAGGGGAAATTTGCCAATACACACCACGCTTGGCAGGCGGGCTGGTGAGCGCAGTAGGGTTATTTGTTCCACAGAAGGGACACTGCTGCCTATCCCTTGGTTTGCAGTCCCTTAGCCACCAATTAGTAACTTCACATAATTACGAAACATGGACTGTTCCGCGAGCTCGCCATTCTGTGGCGATAAGACAGTGAACGTTCCCCGATCACGTCGAGTTAGCATCGTGACTGTCGAAGCCCGCCAATCTCGTGTTGCGAAGGAATACCGCAAGATGGCGCCCTTGCTTATCGTTCAATCCCCATACTCATGACCCGAGGGCCGAGTGTCAGTTTCATTTCGTAACTGAAACGTTAACGCGGCGCTTAACGCATTCGGTGCTGCGCCAAACTCTTTGACCAATGGTTTGTACAACGCTTCGAGTGTGAAAATAAACTCACTCTCTACCCTCGGATACGACATAAATATAATATCAAATACATCCAACAATATTTTTAGTTATATCAAGTTTGTACATTTCTACATAAATATGTTTATTTGAGAATATTCACTTCGTGTAAGCCTGCATGTTTTTCGAGAATAAAACCTGAATAAACCAAGAATAAACTGTTAACATGATGTTGCAATCTTAGCAACATCATGGTAAACGTTAACGGTAACAACCTTGTTATCAAAACTCCTCGGTAACCCTGTCGGAAGTGTCGCGAAGTGGGTCGTATATCATGAGAACATGGGGGTATCTGAGCGAATGTCCCAGCTTACCGGGTTATCGCCGCCACAATGGATGAAAATATTAAACGCTCTGGGTGAGCTTATGAAATAAAGTGATTTTATCATTCATTGTCCTATAAAGATAACAATCTTCCTTTAGAGTCGATTGTTCTAAAAATCGGGTTCGGTTTACACCGATTTCTATCGATGTTACGTGAAGTTGGAACATGTTTTTTTCTTTATGAAGCGATCTTGAGTCTAAACGATATTACCTCGTCCTTTCACGGGTTATAGATTCTATTCATTCAATTGTTTAAAACTGTAACGAGAATTCTATACAAATAAATAAAATTGAAGTGTCTGTTTGCAATGTCAAAATAACAGCTTTATACTAAATACACATGAAAGCATATACGGTACTTACAACAAAAGAACATTATTTTTATTTTTTGTCCTTCTGTCTGTTTGTTCCAGCTAATCTCCGCAACGGCCCGACCGATTTAAACGATGAATTTTGACGACACGCATGCTCGTTTGCCTCCTATATATGTATAAATAAAAAGTTGGACTTTGTGGATATACTGCTTTTTATCATGGGTACCTACAGTTTAGAAAGATAGAAAGAACGAGAGAGACACAAATCACACATTTACAAACACTGGGACACAAAACAACTATGTAGAACCTACAAATATTTGTACCGTGTGGAGATCGAACCCGCGACAAATAGCATAGAAATCCAATTACTTAACCACTGCTCCAGCCGAAACCGAACTTTAAATACTTCCCTCTTACCAACACAATCTGAAAATACGTATATAAATTCCTTCGCGGTTAAAATAAGTCTACCCTTAATTCCTATCCAACAAACAGCTAACGAAAAACATTTCCCATTTCCAGCATTGCATTCCTAAATTCCTCAACATACTTCGTTCTGAACAATTTGAACGAACTCGAACCGCATAACGACAACCAATCAAGGACGTGCTCCATTTCTGGTCTACTTACCGTATTCCAAGATTTAGACGTCGGGACGTGTTGTAACAGTGACATGGTTCGCTCACAAATCGTTAATGCATCCGAGACGGTCGTAAAGTGGCAGCCCACGCGGTGAAACTCAACTCTTGTCTCTCACCGCAGAACGACTGACTTCACCTGAATACAGCAACTGGTGAGATAGGAATCGTGTCAGACGAGTAAAATCTTACGTTTCACCGTACGAGGACTTGTTTAAAACAAAGACAAATTATAACTCACTCAAGGTTAACGCTCCGGGTTACTGCGCGGATACCTTAAAATTTTACTGGGCTTTTTAAATCTCGACCGGTTGTCAAATGTGTGAAACTTTTTTCAGGTGTTTCTAATAAAAGACGAAGACGACCACGAAGCTCAATACGTTCCTTTTTACCACGTTCTTGTATATATCTGTTTGGGTAGAATTTTGTAGTCGATTTTAAACTGACTTCCCAATTATATTTTTTTTTTTTATATCATCATATCGGCCTATAGATGTCCACTGCTGAACAAAGGCCTCCCCTCATAGATTTCCACAATTGTGTCGTCATTTTGGGGCGAATTTACCAGTACTCACAACGTTTGGCAGGCGGGTTGGTGAGCACAGAATGGCCGTTGTCTCGCAGAAGGGACGCTGCTGCCCATCCCTCTGGTGTAAAGTTCCTTAGTCACCTTTTGCGACACCCACGGGAGGACTTGGAGTGGTGCTAGATTCTTAATCCGGACATCACGCGGAAAAGATACAAAACGACTTATTTAAATATAACACATTTTAAATACGAACTAAAAAGAATATAATTTTATTGCTCTCATAAAATAAATCTTTTATATCGAGCACACCTCGCTTTTATTTTACATTTAAATATTATTATTTGCTTTTTATGATATTTCAATAAACATAAATTCTTTTAAACTGATTTCGTTTTAAAAACGCGGCGTATTAGTTTTTTTTATTAATAAGTTTATATCTAATAAAGACACCTCAACTACGCAAATTGAAAACTGTATACAGCTATCGGTGTAAATTCTGCGAAACCAATTGAAACAACTAATAAATAGTTAAAGTGCCCACAATCCCACTTTACAACTTTCTTTAAAGACATTCCCAAACAGAGCTTCCATCTTGATTGCAAACTAGCAAGTTTTACTGTTAATAGGAAACCTAATTCTAATACGACGTTGGAGATTCTAATACTGTAGATGGTCCTCATTTACATAAACAGACGATGTTATTCTATGTAGGAGTAATAAATTGGCTGCGAAGTGAAACGAGCGACAAAGCTCATAAGTAGTCGGGACAATAACACTTCATGTAAGATATGACGTATATTTCTTTACATTGACAATAGTTTTGGATGTAATGATGCTTTAGAGAAGTACCTTTCGAATAATGGCGCTTCACGTTTGTATTTGTTTCGGTAATAAGTGACGTTACAAATGAAGGATAATTCGTTCTTCCTTTTTTAAATTTGCAAATCTCGTCGGACTCGATGCTTACACCGATTTAGGCGCTCAGTCTGTTGCATTCACGGATCGGTGAGCAACTCCGGTACAAGGTCGGCCACTAACTAAACGAATTTAAAAAAGAAAGAAGACCGATCAAATAGAATGACTGTAGGAGAACCAAATCGGAATGTGTTTCGCTCTTATCAGTGTTAGCAAATTAACAATTAACCAATAATATGATTGAGGTCCCATCTCATCTTGTAGGTGTCGTAAAAAGCGACTATGGAATTAGCCGGAAGATGGGCAGCAGCGTCTTTCGAGTAGAAGTAAAAACCCCCCAATGAGCACACAGCACACCCATATCGGTCGTTGTGTTGACCTTTGGGGGGGGCCTGTGTCCAGCAGTGGACTTCATTCGGCCGAAATGATGATGATGATTGAGGTGATTTCATGACTGTCCGAGCAATTCTGGAAACCAGAAATAGTTTCTGGTACGACCAATGATATGTTGATTTTGAAGAGTGGATAAGTTTATAACTGCGTTGTTGTAGTAGGGGCCTGAATTTCAGGGTGTATTTTTTTTTAAACATTGCCCCACACTAGGATTTCTCCTGTGTCGTGGTTGCGTTTACATACACAAATTTCACACACACAAAATTAGATCTAGTGCATGAACGTGTCGGTACGTTAACAATTCGGGTAACATTCGGTAAGCGAAATGCCTGCCCATAACAGTAAGACTATCCAGGACTAGGCATCACGCTGCGCTCGTCACCTCGAGACGTGAAGTTATTTAGTCTCTTGCCCAGTAACTTCTCTAGCTACAGTGCCCTTCTAACCGGAGCACAGTAATGTCTGATGTTTAAACACTACTGCTTAGCGTCAAATATCTAGCACTAGGGTGGTACCTACCGAGCCGGCCTCTTGCAGTAAGAGACCTACCACCAGTAAAAGGATCGGTGATCGCAGTATGTTATTATTAGCACACCCATGGGTAGAAGGAGTGGTCTATTTTTTGCCGGGAACCAAACTGGTAACTATGCCAAATCCCATACTCCTCAGTGCGTGCAATATGCTTAAAAAGGGATACAAAGTTTTTCCTTCACTTGTTAAAATACAGATATAAAGATTAAGTCCATGAAAATGAGTTCACTCGCAGTAGAAGTGAAATTCGTATTTTAAGGTGGTAAACAGATAGATAGAGAGCCCCCCCCCCCCCTCTCTATCTATCTGGAGAGCGATTGTTCGACAATAGGGAATAGGGAAACTATATAGAAACGTGTTTAATCTCATGCTCTCAGGCGTTAACCATATGAATACATTTATAGTTGTGTCTCTTTTGTTACACGTTTTTGTTTCATAAAATCCAATTCACACCGTCCCAAAAGCGCAGAATAGCTACTGTTGCACAGAAGGGACGCGTTTATCTTTATTTAGCGATAAATAAAAATATTGTTTTGTAATCCTAATCAATCTCGCCTGCCGAAGAGCAAATGTTCCTAATCCTCCACAGAGCACATCTAATAGAATCTTCAAAGCAAGCAGCTTTCATAATTGCCGCCACAGACAATAGGTTCGCGTGCAACCAGACCGGTCGGCGTTCAATTAAGTGGCGGGTGATTTGTGAGCGGATGCTCGCAACACCGACCATGACTGGATTCTTGCACCCGAAGCACTATCGGACCCATTCAGTATAACTAACTGCTTTCTATAAAGCTGTCCTCTAACTGTTGCCTATACATGATGCTGATATCAGGGGTGCAATTCTTTAAGCTCAAACATCCATACATTCTTGAATACAGAATCGAATTAATGGTGTAAAACTAATTTGGTATTTTAGCAGTACGAATTGAATGATTTGTGAGGTTTAGCACTGAAAAACAGCTCTGTGTGTACAACACAGTCTTATGTTAATATGTTAAGTGTTGACCTCTTTGCCACTTTTAAGACGTGCATCAGCAAACTCCTATTTTTTTTCATGATTATTTTCTTTTGTATCTAATTTTTTATGTCTATTTTACGATCAATCTTTCTGTTATGTGGTTTTTTATTGCAAGTTTAGTGTACATTTTTGTCTAATCAACATGAATGTACCGATGCGCGTTTTGCTGTGGTAATAAATCGCTTTTCTTTCTTTCATTTGTCTAAGATAAGATAAAAAGAGTTTTTATCAATTTAAACCATTAATAGCACGCAAAATAGTCAAGATTTTAGTTGCCACGTTCTAATATGTATTATATGTATTATTAATATGTATTTCTGTGTCAGGTAAAACAAGCTATGAAAATTTTAAAATAATGTATTACATATATATAATATCAAAGCCATAATATACACATTTTATTAGAACAACGAGTTTATTGTTATCAAGGTGGTGTCTGCAGCGAAAATGCGCATTCATGGGATGCAAGTAAAGAGATTTAAATCTTTGGATGCAAGATGATAACTGGATTATCAACGACAAAATCAACAGTATCGGGGCCTGATAAAGTTATATCACCCTATTGGAGAGTATTCAACAGAACTTTAACCAGAGGAAACAACTTGATGGAAACAGATACACGAAAAGGGAAAAAAATCGTTTGGTACAGTTCATGAAAGAGCAAAATTGGACTTCTGTGGTGGAAGGCCTGGTGACCTGAGATACAGGCTTCAGCCTAGTTTAGGCACCAGTCTTCCACAGTAAATTTGAATAACACTGTAACTTTTATTGTGGTGGGAAATAAACAAATAAATATGTAGATTTCCTATGGAGCAGAACGGGCAAGAAACTCCTTGGATAACCAATTTTTTAAACATTGATTCAGTATTTATGAGTACAGTGTTCTCGAAAATTCAGGATATGTGAAGACAATATTCCTACATTAAACTTGGTAAAGTCTAAACCTCTTAAAAATTTCGGTATCAAATCTTAATAAACCAGTTGAATATAAAAAATATAAAAAGTTTGTACAGTCATAACTTGTAATTTTAAGTTATAGTATGCATACTTGTAGAATAAAGGTATTTCGACTACTTTACCCTGCATTTTATAAAAAAGTTGAGATTTGATGACCCTTTCGATGCGCTAAAGTACATAAGCTCAAGAATATTATATATGTATAACAAGTAAGTACTAACTAAGCACTAAATACTTACTCGTAGTGAAACAAGTAAACACTACAGCGACATCGGCAACTTAAATCAGAGATTTATCTTCAATTTTATTACCACCCATGAACCGGGTGGTTGCTAAATAATGTCGTAGTCGCAAAACTTAGATCTGTTAAACCCATTTGTGGGCTATTCGAGTGTATTGCTGATTGACCTGCTATTTATAAGTCATCATCATATCAGCCAAAGGACGTACACTGCTGAACAAAGGCCTCCCCCATGGGTCTGCATAACAATTGTATAATTGTTTTGGGGGGGAATTTGCCAATACTCACCACACTTGGCAGGCGGCTTGGTAAGCGAAGTAAATATGGCTGCTTTTCCACAGATAGGACGCTGCTGCCCATCCGTCTGGTTTAGTATCCCTTAGTCCCCTTTTGTGACATCCACAAGAGGAGATGGAGTGGCGCTGTTTTCCTTATTCGGACACCACACGGAAAACCCAGATAATGGATATCACTAAAGTGGTAATCTGGGAAAGAATGTTAAACTATGTTATGGATTCATAATTATGTAGTTTATATAAAAAAGTATTGATTTATATTTTAATTCTAGCTTTCGCACGCGACTTCGTCTGCATGGTACAACAAACTTATCAGGTCAAAGCTTTGTTAAAACCCCACATAGTTCAAGCTGTATGTATCCTAGTTTTCACTCGAGCTATTGTGATGAAATATGCTTTAGATTTTAAGTCAGACTATAACCTGTACAACTTTGTAAATCCAATCAAAATCCATCTATCCGTACTCATGTGAAGTGCGAACAAACTGACAGACAAACTAACAAAAGAGAGGGGCTAAAATAAATCGATTACTAAATTTGTATCGATTTAATGATCAGGTTTTAACTTTTGGTAGGTATCGATACTTTTTGTGACATGACGTTAGCCAAAAAGATACTTTGACGACTAACATCTGACTTCATGGTACGAAAACTCCCGGATCACTGATCACACACCCGGAACACACGGACTTTATCCTTTGAAACTCGTGTAACACGCGCGTATCGTAAAAAATCGCTCATCATTTTTTCATATGGCGCCTAAAGATAAGTAGAACTCCAAAATACTTATTTCGGCTTCTATAAAAATATAATATAAAATTATAAATGAAATAAACATAAAAATAAATATTTTTATTCATATAAAACCACTTGCAGTAGGTACTTATGAATAGTCAGACTTCAGTACACGACGCCACCGTAAGTAGGACACTTAAGTGAGTATGACATACCTAATCTGCCAGACATTTGTTATACGATATACACGTAAATTTAACATTAATAGCAAAATAATTTAATTCACAAACATGAAATAAAATATTGTAGGTATTTATTTAGGTATTTTAATTTTATTTTCTCTTCGTATCAAGCATCTTAGTATTTACTAGGCGTGTTCAGGAATTTGTAAGTAGTATAACTTTTACTCTAATTTTTCTGAGGGGTGTAGTCGTAACGAAGTGGATTAATAACCCTGCATGCATACGAATAAGCTCTTAGTGAGGTATAACACGGGAACAGGCATAACTCGCAGTGCAATCGAAAAGCCATAAAATCTCAATATACCTTTATCACTTAATGACGGAACATAAGGTTATAGCTTATTTCCCTCTTGCATGTCAATTTGCCGTGTGGTGCCGGCTCAGAATACCACCACCCCATCTCCTCCCGTGGGTGTCGTAAAAGTCGACTAAGGGATTCGCCGGAGGATGGGCAGCAGTGTCCTTCGAGTACATTAACAACTCAACTGCGATCGCCAACCCGTTTGCCAAGCGTGGCGATTATGGAAAATCCCCCCAATGAGCCCACAACACACCCACATCAGTCGTTGTGGTGATCTTTGGGGGAGGCCTGTGTCCAGCAGTGGACTTCATTCTGTCTCGTTTTGCGGCAGTTAATGAGTTACACAAACTGTCATAATTAGCAGAAATTCAAACAAAGTAACTTTCTGTAAAATAAAACAAGTTTAAACGGATTACATCTTGAGTTTTATTTTTCTTGACGTTCCGAACACTGCAGCATTCGTGGTCGCAGGATGACCAATGTTGATGCAGCCATCCTGCGACCACGAATGCTAATGTTTTATTATAATGAGTAGAGAATAATCGCAAAAACCTAAATCCTAAACTAACTTTTCTTATCTTCTCATAAATAGTACACATGTCTTTGTGTGGAGAAATAACAATTGCACTGACACATTAAAATTAATTGGCGGTAATTGTGCAAAAGTAAAGGTATATATCGTAGTCTGAATATCACTTGCGTTAACGGTGAAGGAAAACATCGAGAGGAAGCCTCCACCCCTGAGAGGGCTTCAAAATGTTCTCAATGGTGTGCATAGTCTACCAACCCGCACTAGACCAGCGTGGATTACGGCCTAACCTTTCACATCGTGAGAAAATGCCCGTGCCCATCAGTGGGATAATAATGGGCTGATTATGTTTATGTTAAAGGGAAATTGGCTAATACTATGTCCATCATGAAAACATAATACTTTACGATATCAACAACATAATAATTGAAATGAAACATTAGTGTCTTCAGCGACGGCCATTCAAGTGCAATCTCAGGGCAATCCACGTTAATAGTTGAAGTTGTAGTATTTAAATCCACGAACGCGCTACTTAGTAAGTACTTAATTGCTAATTGTTTTCCCGTACAAGATAAAATTCAATTTACAAGAATAAATTATTGCAATATTTCTTGCCACTACCATAGCTAAAGTGTTTGACAGTCTGTTAAATGCTCAGCTAGACTAATACCTTGACTTGCACCATAATCAGTTCGGCTTTAGGTTGGGACTATCTACAGAAAGTGCAATCAATAATGAGCCTTAAACAAACTGTCAAATACTACGCCGACAGAAACACACTTATATATGCCTGCTTCTTAGATCTCTCAAAAGCGTTTGACCTGGGTTGCTATGATATTCTATGGACAAAACTGCACGAACTGGAGATTCCAGCAGAGCTTATAAGTATCCTGAAGTATTGGTATGCGGGTCAGGTCAACGATGTACGATGGGCAGGTATATATTCGGATCCTTATATTTTCGAATGCAGTGTAAGACAAGGTGGATTAACCTCGCCTAAATTGTTTAATATCTACGTGAATGCGCTGATAGTTGCGCTTAGTAACCAGCATGTCGGCTGCTTTGTCGATAATGTCTGCGTTAACAACTTAAGCTACGCGGACGCCATGGTGTTGCTGGACTCTTCTGTCGGCGGTATTCGGCAGTGTTTTTTTTATTATAGATCTATACAATTGAATAAAATTAAAGTGTCAAAATAACAACTTTTTACTAAATGAATATAAAATTATATACGGTACTTATAACAAAATAACAATTTTGAATTTTTGTCTGTCTGTTTGTTCCAGCTAATCTCCGAAACGGCTGGACCGATTTCGACGGGAATTTTATTTTAGGTTAAAAATTAAAAATAAATACGGTTCCGCAAAAAATAAAAACCCATGAAATCTAATATAATCCGATTTCTTTTAAATTAAACGACGGATGAAACCGCGGGACACAGCTAGTATATTAAGCAGCAGTCAATTTAAGTACCTACATAGCACAAGTTAAATAAAAATACTACGAAAGCTCGCTAGTCAATAATTCTGAACCATTTCTAATTTATCAATAGCAAAAACGAAAAACTTATTTCGACTCAATTCCTATCAAACTGTCTCCAACACACTATCGACCGTCGCTGAAGACGATAACGCTATAATACCAATCGACTTTATCCGATAACCGCGACTTTTGCTCGTGAGCTGACACACTAAGGTGTAACTGTCGATATATAAATTGGCTATTTGCACAGCGGGCTGGATATTGCTGGGTAGTGGACTATGTGACGGACGATATTAAATTTATTGTAAGATTACTCCCGTCAGCTGAGGATTTATGAAGACTATCGACTACTTTGATACTTGTACATTAATAATATATTTACGTGCGCGTGAAAAATGTTGTTTATCAGAACCTGTCTTTAATTATGTGTGCGTTTTGTGTCAGGTTTATATGCTGTAAAGAGTAACAACACGAAGAAACAATAGGTACGGGGAATCGTTACCAAAAGTAATATTTTAATATTAATTTTGTTGACTCTTCGCGGCTTATCCACCACGCGATCTACCTAATCTCCTATTCACTTAGCTGGCGTTCACCATACCCCAGTAGGTCTCAACCCGCCTTCTCTAGTGTAATCTTACAAAGACCTGAAGCCCCCCTTCGGTACTGCAGATGACAGCTTCAGTGGTTTTAGCCCGTAGGAGTCCGCGATACCCCTTCACCCTTCCCCGGGGTGCAGGAAGATCATGTATGTAGAATTTCCACTGGAATCCAAGATAAAAATAAAGCCTCAAACCCGCCACTTGATTCAGCGGACCACGTCCCCTATGTGGTTTAGACAACCGATCTACCCTTAGGTACCTTTTTTTATTTTTATTGATCCGGTGGAAATGCCTCATGTACTTCCGTCGCCCCGGGAAAGGGCGAAGGGGCATGCTGGACTCCTACCGGCTAAACCACCGGAGTGACTATCGTCGGCACCGAAGGGAGGCTCCAGGAACTCGAAAGATCTGCATCTAGAGCCACCCATTGGTGCCACGCCTTTAGGCACATCTCGGAGGGAAGGCGGCTATAAATAGCCCCCCCCCCCCCCCCTCACCTCTCGAGGGGCTTGTAAAAGATTCCCCCGAAGCCACACTGCGCACACAGCGGTACGTGACCACATGTACACCGCTGTCTTTCCGGGGTCGCTCGGTATGAGCACGCAGATTTCCGAATAAGCGCGCTCACGACCCCCAAGGCCATATAAAGGCGACAGGGGGCTCAGGCGTGTTGGACACGGGCGCCGCGGTGGTTGTTACCCCGGCTCCGTGTCCTCCTCCGAGCGGGATCGGCCCTCTCCCGATCCCGCTCTGCGACCTCCTTCTGGAGCATTACGCTCTCACAAAAGGAGACTACAGCACTGCAATTTTCATGCTCTACCAGCATAGCCGACACTACTGCCGGCAAAGAGCTGAAAAAAAAACTGCTGGTAAACATATTGAAGACAGTGAGATTGTAATAGAGTATTATAATAGTAATAAAAAATATATTAACCCATCTAATTCCGATATCAATAGCTAATTCATAAAGATAGCAGTAATAAAAAGTGAAACTAATCTCACTTCATACAATCCTAAGAAAACTATAAAAACCACACCCACATCGATTCACTGACATTAAACACTACGTTGAAGACACACTTCGCTATACCGTACAACAGCATCCAACTTTATCCTCAGGCGCAACAAAACTGTCAGTTGAACCCATAAAATTCGAGAGCACAATAAAAGGTACAGATCAAATGAAACTCCGTCTGACAAAAGATTACATTTTAATTCAGTGATAAAACATTTTCACGACGTAGAAGTAAGTCTGTATACACGCGATCGGAAAAGTATACGTACAGGAAACTTGTATGGAATTGGCGCGAAACATACTATTTCATGCAAGTATGTTATTTCTTATGTATCATAATTTTTTAAATAAATTATAGTTAAAAAATACTAACTTATAATTTAATAATAATTATTAATTAATACATTTTTTATTTGTGCCTGGCTGAATGTCCATGCTGCCTATCCATAGTCTCAATAACTACGGGTGGTAATTATTTACCCAAGCAATTTTGACGTTTAAGTTAACAAATTCTCCCTCCATTACGGATAAAATCATCTGAATAGTCAGACACTATTCGAGTCTCATTGCACTCTTGCCGTGGAAAATTAAATCGACATCTTATTTATTGTGCAAGTTTGGAAAAAATTTCACTGGAGCGGTCATCTTCGGCACCTAAGGGAGGCTCCAGGTCCTCGTATATATCGTCACACGATGCTGTAGCACAGAGGGATCATGAATTTGTATCTCAATCTCCAGTTCTCTACATAACCAATAGAGATGCAGCATAAATCTACAAACCCGCTCGTTTTTGTTTGCGTGCTCAGTAACCCCCATTCGAAATGCTATCGTGGCACGCGCAAATTCGTCTTATATTTGACGATGCGTATATACCCTTATAAAGTCGGACTATTAGCTATACTAGCAGTTGTTTCTAGAGAATGAACTCACTCATTCGTTGTAAATACACACATTGCTAGTACATTTTCAACGGTGAAGCTAACAGTTATAGATAGCCTATTGTTTTGTCGGTACAGGCAACAATAACATACGTAAGTAGTAGGCACTATGTTCAACACAATGATTGACACTCGTTCAAATATTTACGTTCAACCAGGAAATGAGTAAACGGAGGAAATGACGAGAAGTTTTACTCTTTTAACTTTGACACTCCATTACATTTACGATCGTGTCGTGATTGTTTATTCATTCGGGCAAGAATGATGATGAGCTGGCAACTCGAAGTTCTTACTCAATCAGACAATAATACGAGAATACATAATAAAATCTAAACTTTAAAAACTCCATTCAAAAAACGTATAAAATATTAAAAAAATATTTAAATATTTAATTTAATTTTTATTCACAAATAGTGATCAAATTTATAACACCCCTACTTTTTGCGTCGAAGGTTAAAATAGGTATCTTCGGAATAAATGGGATAAAGGCCGTCACACTCATATCAACGAATGTCTACATTCGCACACGTGTTTTTAAAAATTATGGCGTCGTGGATACTGTCAACATAACATCGTGCACGCTGTGTGTGTGGTGTGACGGAGTTAAGCCCAAACCATAATCACCACATTAAGTAGGTGGTTGGTGAATACGGTCTTATCGTACTGAACTAAGGGCTCGTACCTCCTCTTGTAAGTTATACGGGTGTCGAATAAGTCACCTGTAACCATTGAGATGGTGAATCAGACCATGATACACTAACCGAATCAGAAAAATAAATAGTGCCTTAATTGTTCACCAAACTAGCCGTTTATTTTCTAACTCTTTCAATACAGCTGGCGGTCAATGACCTCATGCGCCTGCGGGTGGTAGGTGCCAAACATCTCCGCAGTTCCCGCACGTGCTCGGTCATTTTACGAACCGGGTGCGTAAGTACCTAAGCTGCAAATTATACATAATACACTAGCGCGTATTTTTTTATTGGTTTGTAGTTTGGCTAAACCTGTTTGTAACCTTTTTTATTAGGATATTAATGACGGCGTTCTACCACACTGGAGTATTGAAGGTGATTAGTGTCACAGTCTTGATAACCAAAGTATCTAACGATCAATCACTCCGTGTCGTTTATAGTCCGCATATACAAGATATATGAATCAGCCTTAAATGTATGACGATTCCCGCCTGTGACAACTGACATCCACTGTTTTATAGTTACGATCAAGACAATAAAAACGCTTGAACTGTATTTAAAGTTACCGTATTAGACTCTGTACAAAAGTAATTTGTGATCTGTGAACAAACACGCACATTTGAGATTAATTAAATGGGTAATAAAAACCCACGTTCAAATGTCCAAACCATACATTTCCGTGTCTGGGACCTGGATGGAATACTAACTTTTATTGAGGATATTGATTTGTTCTGTGTCCAATGCACTGTCAGTTACTGCAACAAAATGTCGTGGTGAACTTAGGTTGTAAGTTATACCTGCCACATTATTTAGCTGTACTTCTAGTTGACAACGCTATTGTGCCTGTAAAATGTGGTTACGTAACGGAGAGAAATGTGTTAATTCTATCTGCTTATGAGGCCACGTCTTTATGGTGATGTAAGTGGACTGTGTGAGATGAAACAAGTATTAAACGCCTCAAATTAACAAGTACCTATTTTGATTCAATAAGCAGTGATATGCCTGGTGGTTGAACCCTTGCCTTCCGTACGTTGAGTTAGATCCTGGCCCCCGACTCAGACTTTTCGGATTCATGTACGGATCAGAATTGGATTATCACTTGCGTTATCGGTGAACGAAAACATCGTGAGGAAACCTCATCCCCGAGTGGGCTCGAAAATGTTCTTAATGGTGTGTGTAATCCACCAACCCTGACTAGGCCAGCGTGGTGGAGTAAGACTCAACCTTTCTCATCGTGAGATAAGGCCCGTGCCCGCACAATAATGGATTTAGATTCAAAATAACATAAAAATATAGAAGAAGAATATTCCAAAGGCATCAGAGAGATATATCAAGAACCCCTCAAAAGATATTGAAATAACTATACCATTGTGTTAGCGAAATTTCTCACGTCCTAACATAAATTAGAGGTCACTTAGGCCTATAACAACACTTTCTTGAACTAAGTGGCAAACTTAGCTGAGTCTAAGCTCGTTAAATAACTTTTTACGGTAATTCGTATACACTAATTCACGTCCAGGCTGTCATAAAAACATTTCAAGGTTTACAACCGACAATACACTTTACGACCTGAGCTGAATCCGCGGAAAATTTTATTTGAGCATCTTGTTACGCAGAAGTAGGAATTGAGGCAATCCCCCGAGATGTGCCTCGGGGACGGCCTCTTTACAGTCGCCTCCCCTCCGCTAGAGAGGGTGACCGCTTTACAGTCAACCCCTCCGAGATATGCCCTAAAGGCGTGGCACCTATGGGTGGCTCTAGATGGAGATTATTAGAGTTTCTGGCCTCTCTTCGGTGCCAAAGATCTCTTAAAGAACCCGTTTCAAAGTGTTTTATTGTAATGTGTAATAATCGCAAAAACCTCAGACATTTCATATAGGATAAAATTTTAAAAGAAACTCTTCGATCCGAAAAGGCGCTTTATGAAAATTATATACAGTTATTTTTTTTAAACATCCTTATTCAAAGTGTTTTGCATGGTATGCCCACAGCTTACTGATGACAGTGCAAGTTTGATAAAATGTGAGCTTATTGCCTTCATACACACACACTAGCCTGCAAACATCCACCGCTGAAAATATGCCTCCACATTATCACTACCATGAGTAGTCAAAGGAAATATTGACATAATCCACCATTGGCAGGCGGATTGGTGATCGCAGTACAGTTGTTAATCGCACACGGGAGTATGCTGCGGCCCATCCTCTTGATTTCAAGATAATATCTTAGTCGCGTTTTACAATAACCACGGCTGGAGAGGTTTGGTCTAGTTTGCTGGGAACCTTCACTGTTCCATTCATCGAGGATACTTCCCAACTTGGGCTATGGCTGTACTTTTTTTTTATAAAACTTAAGCTGACTTTGCCAGATATTCGGATCAATTCTTTCATTATGCGCAGTTCCACTATAAGCAGACCAATAAGTGTTTAAAAAGCGTATAGAAATAAAATGACATTTGAAATTGCCTGCTAAACTATCTTTAGAGCTCATTATGCCATGAAATAGCATATCATAAAAAGAAATACTGCCAAAAATGGCGTTCGACCCAAATAAAAAGAGCTACTTATGTGTAAGGGCACTTTAGATTTATGTACGGCCTATTCTAGATTCCAGATAGACGATATCCGAAAGATAAATGGGGAACAGAGTATTTCACTTGTTTTTTATCTTATTTCTTAAGTAACTTAATGTTTCTGTTGTATAACAATGATACGAACAGAACTACGACTAAGCAAAATTAACATTTAATACTTAGGCTATTTTGATGTGTGGACTCCATCGGCGGGGAATTCACTCACATACCCTAAAGCCAAAAATAGTCTCGTACTCAGAGGAATTCCCGGAGCGCACGCTCAGGTTGTGGAATCAGCTCCCCACCGAGGCTTACCCAAGAGACATACTGTAGCATTGGGCTCTTCAAAACGGGCGTGAATAGATTATTACAGAGTCCGCAAGGCGCGAGTTAGACACCTGGTGTTGCAAGTGTTAATTATTGCGGTAATTATGCTAATTTGCAAAAAAAAGTTTTTATATAAGTTTAAGTTATTTTAATTTTTATGTATTAGTTTATAGGATTTTAGTGTATTTGTGTATTTTTATCTACATAAGAAACGGGTGTCCACATGAAATTACCTTTGAATAGCTTTGTCGTTTCGACCAGGTTGGATCGATCGATCGTGGTCACAAGCAGACTGATGCAGCATGATCACTCCGTTTGTGACCAGGATCCGTCGCTCGACAGCCCACGCAGGGCACTCTTCGAGCGTGTGCTGTGCGGTATCCTGGTCGCTTCCACAATGGTGGCACTGTACCGTAACTTCGCGTCCAATTCTGTGCAGGTACACACCGAAACAACCGTGACCGGTGAATACCTACGTCAGACGGTAGGTGAGACGCTCGCTCCTTCTAAGCCAGGCCCGAGGCATGACCTAATCGTTTCTGAGAACGAAATCACCTTAGAACATATGAAGACACTCGCGCAGTCTCGTGCACGCAACAATCGTACCGCCCTCACCGCCGAGGACGACACCAACCCGTTCAATCGTCTTCCCGCCGCTCTTGCTCGCTGCCGAGCCTGTAGTATTAAATATTTTATAGAATATTTTTAATTATACCGAGCCAGCTGTGCCGTCATAGTTTGTCCCCTCGGTAACGCCCTGAGCTGAGTTTGGAGTGTCGCAGAGGGCGCCCTAAGCTGCAGTCGCTTAGTTTGTAAGAAATACTTTTAAGCCTGGCTGGAGCCCTGTTTTGCCTTACCCAAAATCGCCCGGTCAAGGAACATTTTCCTGAAATATCTGCGAGAACCCCAAAACAAAACAGAGTGCATGCAGTCCTCGTGTGTTCCGCGGTCACACACCCATAGACTATACACTTAATACTGACACACACACCTCACATTAAACATCGCGACCGACGAATTGACTGCAGGAGTCATTGGAACGTACGGGAAGTGATTCCGTTAAAGATAATAATCGTATTGCTATTGAAGTTGATGATGTTTTTCGAAGTAAAATGAGGTAAGAAATTACGTCATACGTGCATTGATAAAACAGGTGGTATTCACCGGTGAATACACAACGTCTGTAACAGATACCCTGAGCAGGCAGACAATGGTATTATTGACTGTTATGCCAATATCGGTCATTAGAAGTAGCACAGTGTTACACAGTTGTATAAGCGAGACTCTGTATCACGATACTTATTAGTTTTTGATGCTATAGGGGGGCAATTCTATCTCAAGCTGTGCTATAAAAGTTTTGTTTTGGAATTGCAGCACGTTTGGCGTTTTGTGTGGGATCTAGCTGTCGCCATCAGTTGACTAGAGCTTGTAAATAGGCTGGCTAGGCCGGGAAAGTACTTCGCCTTCGCGGAATACCAGCGTGAAGTAGCAATGGTGCCGCTGCGTTTCGTACGGTGAGTGACGAACACCACCACCACAAATATGGCTGACCTACGATGAGCTCCAAGGAAAAAGGTTTTTTGTCTACTCTAAAGGTTTGCAACACATTACAAAAAAATAATGGCAATATACGCGCTTTTCTGTATGTAACGAAAAATTCCATCAATAAATCAATCCAGTCCTTCGTAGTTTAGTACTGGACATGTGACTCTTCCAAGTTGCGCCATGACACCCAGTCCTTTTCCCTCCGCACCCAGTCCACCCCAGCCACCTAATTAAACTTAACACGTTAGCTGTCCATGTACGGTAAATAGAACACGCGCCCTGTGAAGCACGTACACATAAAGGTACTTTACAAAAGTCTTACGATACGTACTTTGTAAGGTAACGACCGACCATATGTGATAAAAAAGCTAGTGAAGTTAAAAAATATTTGCGAAGAAACTTACAAACCCAAGCACAGGCTTGTTAGTCGTTCATATATAATGAGCCGGCTCGGGCCTTTTCTCATGATGAGAAACGTTAGGTCTTAGTCCACCGCGCTGGCCTTGTGCGGGTCGGCGAACTACGCTCACCATTTTTAAGCCTTGTCAGGTGTGTGTTTCCTAAAGATCCGATCGTTAAAGCAAGTGATGATCAAATTCTGATCCGCACATTGATCCGAAAAGTCAGAGCTGCAGGCCGGGAATCGAACTCAGACCCTCCTGTATGGAAGGCAAGCGTTCAATCACTAAGCTATCACTGCGTGTCGTGTTTGTTGTTCAACTCATCTAAATTTATTGTTGCGTTACATAAGAGCGCGACAGCCTACCGACAGTTTGGGGTGGAAACTGGGGAAGACAACAAGTACTCGTACTTTGAGATAAAATCAATATGCTAAGGCTTCACGACGAAGTAACGGTTCGCTACCGCTAATGTCGTTATAGATCTTGCGGTAAAGCTGTTTACACGGACGGTAGTGACCATCGATTAGCAAGGTTAACTTGCCACGAGTCTGATAATATGACAAAGTGATGTTTACTGAAAATTTATTTATTTACATTTACACACATACAGCTACCATTACAGATAAATCCTAATACGATAGTGTCGTTACTAACTTAAATAACAGTGAATAAAATAGGTAATAATCAACAGTTACGAAAAATAATATATAGCAATAACCTTATGTACCATGTTACAAATAATATAATGTACCTATGTAATGTTACTCTTGCAAACTCGCTCAGTGAACAAGAGAATAAATCTAATTTATTAGCAACTAAATTAAGTGTGTGCATTGTTCGCGTCTAACAATTTAGTTCTACCGCGTGGCACCGCGAACGAGCTCGGTCGTCGTCTCCGTTGCATGTACCTATCGGGTACAAACAAGCCTATCCAAATATGACGGCATAGTTGGCGCAGTGGGCAAGCAATTGACTTTCGGCGCTACGGGACACGGTTTCAATACCCGCACGGAACAAATATTTCTACGGCACACAGATAGTTGTTCTAGGTGGGTATTGTGCTTGTGAGTATTCTCTGTAAACTCTCCCCGTGATTCTTACGAAATTCTAATGTCATCTACATGAATAATACCCATCCATCCATCCATCACCAGACCCTCGTCACCAAGTATAATGTATCAGACTAGTTAAATTTAATGAGCCAAATGTCAAGGGGTTTGCTAGTAGCCATTGAAGAGTCCCACTATCCACCTCCTGGCTCCAACATCAGGTCAGATCGATGCTGCAGATTATTATATTGGCATCCGGATTACATATACTTGCAAAGTTACAAATCGATATGACAGAAGTAGGTTAAAATCGACTTCCAAGATTATTTACATAGTTTCAAGTAAAGCTAATAAAAGTGTTACAAAGGATAAAGATAAAATTACATAAGGAAGCCTGTCTCTTCTTTTCTGTTTGCAATAATAAGAAATGAATAATGTCGTGGTGGTTTCGAGGTTTACGGACTCGCTTCTTACACTAGGGTTTGCGGGTTCGAAACCTGGCAGATGTGGAATTTTCTATTTGATATCTACTATCTAAGACGCCACTGACGTATGGTTGCATATCTATATACATTTATTTATTTATTTGTTACTTTATATATATAATATTTATACATATATATATATATATGTTCGTATTTATATGTATTGAATTTATTTCTTCCTTTACGAATTGTGCCTTCATTTCATATTTTAAAACTTACCCGTCAAAGATCTGCAAGACATTTTCTTTACTACTTTATTGCTGTGCCTAATTTATTGTGTGCATAAATTGTTAAAAAGTTCGAAAAATATAATCTTCTAGTTACAGTTACTAAACTACACATTACAATTATACAATATAAATACAAATTATATAAATACTTAGCAGAAAAATATTGTTTGTGCCCAGTTGTGTAGAGAATATTCAATTTCGCTTACCAACTCGAATCTCCAAATAACGAAAGTGTATTATTACATTACCTGTAAACAAATAGTTTTATTTAGATACATTGTACAATTAATATTATATAGGAAGGCAGAGTCCATCGTCTTCCATAATTCCTTTCTCGCCTTCAACGACACCCACAACTTAGAGAGAAATGAATCAATTCTTTGCAGGAAAAGATACCACAACTTCAGAGAGAAGTGATCTATTCTTTGCGGGGAATATAGTAAAATATCACACAGAACATCCAAACGTGGTTTATTCTTGAAATTGTATTAATAGCAGAGCTCTTTAGAGCGCTCTTAGCATGACCGTAGTTGAATTGTACCTTTGAGTTACCGATAATATTTTATACCTTCACCACGAATCTTTTCCTTTGAGTTCCCTCTCACTGACATTGCCGACGAGTTTATTCCCGAGGCACTTCCTTCTACTTCAAGAAGGGACTTGAAAATTAAAAATCAACAACCTCTTGGCTCTTCCAAGTCTCTAGGGACACTTGAGTAATGGTATGCTGATACGAAACTTTTTGAGAATTATATATATTAAAAGTGTTCGCGAAACTTGGCCATTTTTGTAATCGTTAAAAATGTTTGGGAAAAGGACAGGAGTGTTTAAAACAAAGTTTCACATAAATAGATGAATGTAGTACAATTCGACCTCACCTCGAAATTAACAATGTATAAATCGTAGACAGAGTATAAATATTCTTCTCTTAGATTATGGCTTCTGTAGGTTATCTTCCACAATTTCGCCAATGTCAAGTTTAAGGCAACGTCGTACGGTATTTAGATGAATAAATCTTTACATATTCATAAAATATTTCTGAAAGTTGAAAAAAATTCTAGAAAATAAGTCGGCAACGTCGTACGGTTCAATTGTTTTTCGAGTATAAATATTATAATGAATTAAAAATGGATGACAGCTGTCATTATTAAGCGTCACACGAATATACATAAATATGGTACCTACATAGGGTAGGCAAAAGTCTTAATTTAATAGTTCTTTGATGTAAGTATTACTATTAAACATATAAAATACGTTCTCCTGCATTTACAATGAAACTCTTCGTCAAAGATGAGCCTTCGATGAAACAAAACTATTATATATTACATACTGCTAGTTAGCGATGGATGAGATGAGAATTAAAATATTCAGCTTCGGACGGAATGATTGATCAAAATATCGTTGATGCTTGCAATACACACGTTTCAAGAACTTAATTCCGTGTGGTGTCCGGTTTAAGAATATAGCACCACTACATTTCCTCCCGTGGATGTCGTAAAAGGTGACAAAGGGATTCTAAACCAGAGGGATGGGCAGCAGCATCCAATCTGTGGAACAGTCACACTGCACTCACCAGCCCGCCAAGCGTGGTGAGTATTGGCAGATTCCTGCCAAAATTACACAATTGTCGACATTTTTGGGGGAGGCTTTTGTTCAGTTCGACGGCACGGTTGGTGCAGTGGTTGATACAGTCGACTGCTGCGCTCCGGGTCGTGGGTTCCATTCCCGCACGGAACAAATATTTGTACGATCTGCAGGTAGTTGTTCCGGGTCTGGGTGTATTGTGTGTGGAATTCATGTCTGTAAACGCACCCACGACACAGGAGAAATTCTAGTGGGGGGCAACGTATTTTAAATTAAAAAAAAAAAAAAAAAAGCAGTGAACGTATAAATGGCTGATATGATGATACAAAATGGCCCTCACCGACGTCGCGGAGGCCTATCGCCGCGTCACCTTCCCGTTCAAGTTAGCACTTCTCCCTCCCGTCTCTTACTCGCGCCGGCCCGTGCCGAGCCTGTAGCTTTAAATGTCCCCTAATACAATTTAAATAATACCGATCCAGCTGTCCCCAAAACAATAGCTTGATATCCCCAGCAACGCCCTAAGCCGAGGTCCGTGTCCCGCAGGGGGCGCCCTTAGCGAAAGTTGCTTAGTTTTTAATATTTAATTTAAGCCTGGCTGGAGGCCTCTTTTGGCTTCGCCAGCAAATGACCGGTTAAGCAACCACATTTCCCAGAAATGTATGCGAGAAGCCCAACAAAAAAAAAAAAAAATGGCGCGCAAAAAGTTCAGTCTAAATATTGCACTGAATTAAGAGAGAAGATACAAAACTACAAGAGTAAAAGAGATCGGAAAACTTATAGGGAGATGCTACAATTGGGGGAATTTTGGTTCTTGTTTTGGCGCGCATATCATATCCACTTATTTTTAATAATTGATCATTGGTGGTAGTTCTCTTATTGCAAGAGAGTATGTAGGCACCACCGCAGTGCCAGATATTCTGCCGCCAGGCAGTATTGTTTAAACTTTTGACGGCACGGTTGGTGCAGTGGCTGATACAGTCGACTGCTGCGCCGGGGGTCGTGGGTTCGATTCCCACACGGAACAATTATTTGTATGATCTGCAGGTAGTTGTTCCGGGTCTGGGTGTATTGTATGTGGAATTCATGTCTGTAAACGGACCCACGACACAGGAGAAATCCTAGTGTGTGGCAACGTTTTTTTCAGTCTACTGTATTCCGGTTTTTTTTATTTATTTTAGGTGCTTAGTCAAATACGGGTATAATTTAAAGGGCAGCTAGGGAAATTACTGGCCATAAGAGACTAAGTTACCAATGTCTCGAGGTGACGAGCGCAGTGTGGTGGCGCACAGGACTGGTCTTGGGTATTCGTACAATTGTTATGGGCAAGCATGACGCTTACCACCAGGAGAATGACTTGCTCGTCTCGTCATCGTAAATGAAAAACATATCGTTGCATGCAGCCATTAGTACTACGAGCAACGTGCCCTGCCCATACCCTCTTCAGCTTACTAATACTTTCAACTATGTCGACAAGTATAACCTCTCTGCACACCCGCTTAAAAACAACCGCAGGCCTAATTTGGCGATTCGATACGATCCTAGTGTAGGTTCGCAATAAAAGCCTAAAATAAGTTGGAGTAGTACGTCTGGCCCGACTTCGATACACATTTATTTTGTTTGAATATTTCACCGCCACCGCGCGTTTGAATTGATTACTTTGACTTTCAAATATTTATTTGGTCTGGCAGTTTCATTTGCTAAATTAAAATGGATGCAATTTATTTATTTGTATCAGAATGTAAGATGCGTCTAGAAAAGAATATGATTTACTCTATCCGTTTGGTGCCCGAGGATTAAGAATATAGCACCACTCCATCTCCTCCCGTAAAAGGCGACTAAGTGCCTCTTAATCCAGAAGAATGCATAGCAGCGTCCCTTCTGTGGAACAGTAGTCATACTGGGCTCACGAACCCACCTGCCAAGCGTGATGAGTACTGACAAATTTATGTAATTGTGGAACACTATGGTGGATTTTTTTATATATAGACGTAACGTATCTATGATATAATATCATTGGGTGCATGGGGCAGAATGGTCCCAGACCGCGCACCAGAAAACACAGCGTAGAACGGCTTCCATCGACATTGCTAGACAACCTGTTGAAGGTCGGTGGCAGTTGGTGGAAGCGGTTGGGATGTAACCAGTCGTTGTGGGAATCTTTGGAACTTTTGTTGAGCAGTGGTCATCCTTCAGCTGAAATGATGATGATGATTATACGAAGAGATAGCGTAATGAATTTCAGTTAAGAATTCCCCATTTTGTAGGATTATTCTTAACAGGCACGGAGGAGTAAGTGAAAGTCACGATTTCCAACGGGACAGATCAACTGCATACCTATTATTCTTCAACAATGTTTTGTAGTTTTTATGACATTTGTATCGAATTAAGGACTACACTAACTTTTCTTCTGTGTCGTGGGTACAGTTTAAAGACATAAACCTGGCATACACAGACACACAGACCCGGAACAACTATCTGTAGGTCATACAATTTAATTTTTTTCGTTTGCGGGAATCGAACCCGTGACACGTAGCGCTGAAAGCCAATCGCCGACGTTAACGAGGCTCGTCGTAGAGCGAATCGCTGTTAATCGTCTCGCCCTTATGCCTAGCGAGGCATGGCAGGAATGAGCCAGATAAATGCACATGCAGTTAGTGATATTATGACAATTAGAAAATGAAAATTATACAAGAATAAAAAAGGATTTGTGTATAACATGCTCAGTCGCAGAATGGAAATCGTCTTTTCAGCCAAATAAAATACACTGCTGGACACAAGCCTCCCCCAAAAATCGCCACACTGAGCGGTTTGGATATATTGTGTACTCATTGGGGTATTTTGTCATAATCGCCACGCTTGGCAGGCGAGTTAGCGATCGCAGTTAAGCTGTAAATATACTCGAAGGACACTGCTGCCGATCCTCCGGTTAATCCCATAATCATCATTTTATTATTTAAAAAAAAACAAAGAAGCCATTTCCTCAAGTGGCATTGACAAGGTTTTAAATAAAGCTAACACGGTTGTCATCTTAAAATGGAACACATTACATATTCCCGACATTTCCCTCGTTTTACACGCAATAAAAAACTAGATAAATGAAGGTGCTATGTGCTAATAAAATGGGAGGATTTATTCCATACAAGCGTGAGGGGTAAGAAACAAAGCGGAAAGTTTGGAAGGAAGAGTGCGGTCAAATCATAGCCCCCTTGGGACAATAGTTTTCGGAACTTTCCTGCAGTATCGAACTCACCTTATGGTCAGGTTCAGCATACGAACCGGGCAGCGGAAATGCTTAAATATATGCCGATTTCCAAGTGTGTGGTGCTACGAATAGCACCAACCCATCTCAATCCGTGGGAGTCGTAAAAGGCAACTATGGGATTAACCCCCCAATGAGAACACAAAACACCCAGATCGGTCGTTGTGGCGATCATTGGGGAGGCTTGTGTCCAGCAGTGGACTTTATTCGGCTGAAACGATGATAAATTAGGTACCTAAATGTGACTACATATTAGTTTAGAAAATTACTTCCGATATAATATCCGCGTAGCCTAGATATCAAACATCAATCCCAATTTCCCCAAAACATTACTAATTTCCTAAAGTTCACAAAGAGTTCATGACTGGCGAACTGGCACATCCCAGTTATTACCGAGCCAGTACATCTTGTTACGCAATAACCCGCAGAGCTTTATTCGCAAATATATTAGGAAAAAGGAAAAGAGATTGGAGTGAAGCCAGAAAGGGGAAAATCGATGACACTTTGACGCAGAACTCGGACAAATTGTACTTACAAATACGAATGGGCTGATCAGAAAAAATGCGAACTGCCTTTGATTTATTGTATGCTTTCGTAAAGAATAGTTAGAATAGTGATTCCAATGTTCATTGTGTTGCTATGGAACTTGAGCTTGGAATTATTAATATATTCTTTGGTATTTGGCGAGCTTCTTTTTTATAGAAACCGACTATCAACTCTAGCATAACTTGAGATGGTTATAATAAATACGTAAGGACAACTCACATCTGCGTGGCTATTCTGTAAGAACTCACTAGCAAACTCACTTCTGAATCCATATTAAAATCTCTAGTATCGTATTGTTTTTACTTCTTTTCACTGCGGATTCTTAAGTAAGATTGCTCCACTAGTAAACCTACTTCAGAATCCACAGTGAAATCACTAATTTCGTATTGTTTTGACTACTTTTATTTGCGGATTCAGAAGCACTGATGATCTTAGGACAGTAATGATGTGGTAAGTAGTAAATACTAATATTCTCGAAAATAATTGTGAAACTTAATAGTTCAGGGTTGATATCAAGATGATGTGCAGCAGTATCCTATCGAGTGCCAATAACAACTGTTCTGTGATCACCGATCCGCCATTTTTTTTCGTGGGGAAATCCTCATGGGCCTCCTCCATCTCGGGACGGGCGGAAGGGCATGCTGGACTCAAACCGGTTAAAACCCCACAGTGTCTTTCCTCTTACCTCTGGCCGCGGGTGAGGTGTACGCTTTGTCTGCATTAGACCGATCACCAATCCGCCTGCCAAACGTGGCGGTTATGACAATATGGGGTATGACATTACGAAATGATGAAATTATATTTATTTATACAAGTAGATTGTGAACATTGGGAAAACCATGTTCAGCAATGGACGTTTACGGACTGATGTGTGTGAGTGTGTGTTTTGTGTTTGTGTGTTTACAAATATATATAATCATTTTGTTTTTCTCAAACCTTTTAGGATTCAATAATCCACTTACTTCATATACCCTACATTGCAATTTTATAATTAAAGACCGGATTGTATGCATTTGCATACTCTGGCAATTTTTTCAGGTCGATGCTAGTTTTACCTAAAATCTACCGATCGTGCATATTTATCAAATCAGGCCTTTACTTATAACACACGATCTCTTGCAATGTTATAACAGACAAGTTAATCTATTAATATCAATTCATAAGCTCGCATTATTTAGTATAGCAGCGTTAATTAGTCGCCCGTCTAATTATTCGAGAGCAATCAATATGCAGTAAACACGTGGGTATGGATACACTGGGGTTCTATTTATCATCTTGCAACCGCGGTATACATTAGGCTTTTCACAAATTGTGCGAGCAAGCGTTATTTTTTGTGAAAGGAACAATATCGTCGATGTGTGACGTAGGTAAAACGGTAATACACTAAGTATAACGAAGTATATTCAGTCGGAATTTAATGAATCGTTCGGGTTTGTTTTAAAAAACAATACACTTACGCCATTATAACACGATTGTCTTTAAGCAAACATCTTTTACTTCATTAATAAAATAATAAACTAAGTAAAAAAGAAAAGTTCGTACTTTACTGCTTCACTATACATATGTAGTATATATATTACATACATAGCTGCGAGATCTAAATACATTTTTTTAAAGAAAGTTGCCCCACCTCTAGGATTTCTCCTGTGCCATGGGTACAGTTTACAGACATACAGTTTGTTTATTTATTTATTTCTCACCAAAAGTTACAGTATTATTCAAATTTACTGTGGGAGACTGGTGCCTAAACTAGGCTGAAGCCTGTATCTCAGGTCACCAGGCCTTCCACCCCAGAAGTCCAATTTTGCTCTTTCCTGAACTGTACCAAACAATTTTTTCCATTTGCTTGTACTTCGTGTATCTGATTCCATCAAGTTGTTTCCTCTCGTTAAAGTTCTGTTGAATACTCTCCAATAGGTTGATATAACTTTATCAGGCCCCGATACTGTTGATTTTGTCCTTTATAATCCAGTTATCATCTTGCATCCAAAGATTTAAATCTCTTTGCTTGCATCCCATGAATGCGCATTTTCGCTGCAGTCACCATCTTGATAACAATACACTCGTTGTTCTAATAAAATGTGTATATTACGGCTTTGATGTAGGTACCCAATTATTATATAAATAATTTAATAAAATTATTTGAAAAATTTCATAGCTTGTTTGACTTGACAGTTCACATGCATATACACCCAGACCAAAAACAACTATCTGTCGATCATACAAATATGTTCCGTACGAAGATCGAACCCGCGACACGTTGTGCAGAAAGCTTAGCTACTGCGCCAACCGTGCCATCAAAGAATAATTAACAAAGTCAAAAACTTTTACGCTTCAATATATATGTATGTCTAACGTACATGGCAGTGAGTTCAAAATAATAAACAAAGTCACAAACTCAAACGCTTTATAATATCTCCGTACTCTACCGCTCCCTTATAAATTTATAGCATATATCTTACATACATTGCAGTGAGTTCAAAATAATAAACAAAGTCAAGAGCTTAAACACATTTATATATCTCCTTACTCTACCGCTCCCCTATATTTATGTAGCATTATATTTATATCATACGTACATAGCAGTGAGTTCAAAATAATGAACAAAGTCAAAAACTCAAACGCTTTTTAATATCTCCGTACTCTACCGCTCCCCTATACATATGTAGCTTATATCTCAACTGCAAGTCTATCTGATGTTACACCTCAACTTTGCTCTTTGACGTCCGTGTCGGAAACATCGCGCCTCATCGAGCCCGATAAACGCAAAATTCATGCACACGCGAGTTTGATCGCATGTCGCCCCATGTGGATCGTACCTTAGATATGACGTATGAGATCGACGACCCCGCCGAGACGCCTCCATCATTTAGCCGCTCGCTTCCGTATCGAGTTGCGGTTTTTAGCCGCACCCGTCTGCCTAATTTCTGTACCGTTTTCAACAATGTTTTGTACAGTTTGAGGATATTGTTCAGATACAATGACAATGAATATGTAAATGGTTTAGTACGTTTTTATTCCACTTTATTTTGGAATACGGGATGGGATATTGGGACGACAATTCTATCGTGACCTTACTAAACTAAAATAAATGTAAAACAACTACTTAGACACATACATCGCTCACTGTGTGGTGCCGGCAACAAATATCACCAACCCATCTCATCCCGTGGGTGCCCTAAAAGGTGACTTTGGGATTAGCCGAAAGATGGGCAGCAGCGTACATCAAGTACATTAACTCAACTGCTGTCGCCAACCCACCTCCCGAGCGTGTGCAATGAGCACACAACACACGTCGTTGTGGCGATCATTCAGGGAGGTCTGTGTCCAGCAGTGGACTTTATTCCCCTTATGAGCGGCCATAGAGGATATTGTCTTACGGCCGAAATTGACAATAAACCATTTTTTTCTTATTTAAAATCATTGAGTACTACTAGGATTTCTCTTGTGCCGTGGGTGCGTTTACAGACACAATACACCCAGACCCGGAACAACTACCTGCAGATCGTACAAATATATGTTCAGTGCGGGAATCGAACCCGCGACCCGGAGTGCAGCAGCCTAGCCAGTGCTGTAACCGAAACCTCCGAACACCACACCGCCTGTTTGTCGGATTATTTGTTCAATAGCATTTAATCTCCTTTTAACTTGGTAATCAGATTGTTCTTGCCTGCTATCTAAAAACATCAAATAGCATCGAGAAACTTCAAAACTTATTCACCCATTTGCTTAGGGTTCGCAACAGGGTAAGCCTGACATATTCATATGATTTTTACAAAAGTAATTATAATAACTTCGGTGGGGTGTAATTATACTAAAAATCTAATATTAACATAGTGCAATCTATCCAGAACTAGATCCAAAACCAATTGAAGTCAATGGGAAGTATCATAGACAGAGCCTGATTTACCATAGGGGCTAAAAGCCTGAGGACACGAGATATTGAAGAGGCGACGAGATTTGCCTTTGAATAGTTCGCCAAAGCTTTGGCTTTTTCATAAATAGATTCATTAGACTTTGATATACTATTTTGATGCTGTAAAAAGCCTAAACCCAAAATCAGGCACTGGTCATCGGTCTACTAGAACATCTGTAATAAGTTCAATAGACTTTACGCCTAGATAGACGTGGTCACGTGCCACCGTGTGCGCAGTACAGCTTACAGCGTGGCTTCGGGGTAAATGTTTACAATCCTCCGCGAAATGTGTTTAGAAGCGCCCGTTTTACAGTCGCCTGCCTACTGCTAGACGGGGTGACTGTTTTACAGTCCTCCCCTCCGAGATGTGCCTAAAAGCCTGGCATCAATGAACAGCTCTAGTGTGATTATGTCGACGACTTGGAGCCCTCCTTTGGTGCCAAAGATGATCGTTCCGGTGGTTTTAGCCGGTAGGAGTTCGGCATACCCCTTCCCCGGGGCGTAAGAAGTACATGACGTATTTCGTGCTGGTTAAAAAATGGAGCTTCTGACGCTGCACACGGCATTACCTTTACAATTGCTATGCAATCATTTATTTGATATAAAACAACATTACTCCACGTACAGAGGTACATTCAAGTCGAAAAGTAAGAAAGTCCATTCAATCGAATGGAATCGAAATGAATCTTGATGGGAATAACAGATAGCACCCGAAGGCGACGAGTTGCCGATCGGTCACTTTACGGGCAATTAGTGCAACTAACGTGTTTTAAAAGTAACTCGGTCTAATGTTTCCCGTACAATTATGTTACAGTCAATGAACTTATTGAAATTTATTGCTTTCGCCCCTGGCTTCGTTTCAATGACTCTAACATTAAATTATTGCTTGAATACCTAATGCTGGGTGTTATAGTTTACATCATTATCATATCATAGACTATATATAATTCAATGTAAATGACTTCAAGTGATGATCATGATGTCAACTCATATGGGCTACATGATACTATTTGGAAGCCTGAAGCCGCAACTGAAATAATCATGTATTTTTCCTAACCAGTGGTGTCCTGAGGGCCGAGTGTGAGTTTCTTTTCGTTATCGAAACGTAAGCTTGAAACCGGAACTGAAATAATCATGCATTTGTCTTTACCGGTGGTGTACTGAGAGCCGTATGTGAGTTTCTTTTCGTTATCGAAACGTAAGCATGAATCTGGAACTGAAATAATTATGCATTTGTCTATGTCACCAGTGGTGTCCTGAGGGCCGTGTGTGTTTCTTTTCGTTATCGAAACGTAAACTGTTTCGAGTGGAAACCGGGACTTGTAGCGTAGAAAGCTAATCGTTCAACGAGTGCGTCAACCATCGTGGTGACTATAGGATTACTAGTGAGTTGTAAGGCACTTAACGTGCCCGTTGATAAAGTAAAAGAATGGATCATCTTACAGCGTGACAGAGTCAGTCAGTGAGTCAGTAATGAACGTAAATGTATATTTTAATATGCGAAGAGAATTTGATGGTAATGGCCCTAATTAGTAACTACAACATACTCTGATCACCAATCCGTTGCAAGCATAGTGATAATGACAACACTTCTTCACCTAGAAAATCTGATCGCCGTCATCATCTATTTATCAGCCAAATGACGTCAACTGCGGAGCAAACGCCTCCCCCATAGATTTCCACAGCGACCGATGACATGCCGCATGTATCCAACTACTCTCAGCCACCTTAACCAGAACCCAATCCTAGCCCCTATTTCTAATCCCAGGGTTTCTCTGTGTTTATAAACAACAATCTCGGGATCCCGGGAATATTCTAGTATTCTATTAAACTGTATTAGGCTATAAAAACAAAGGGGGCTGACATACCTACATGAAATTAACTTAAATTTTTTATTGATTTTAGTTACACTTAAGAGCATTTTTATTACAAAATAAGAATAAAATCTCTGAGGTGTGTCAATCCCAATAGACCCGGGATCTCGATTTGATCAAATTCGAAATATTCAGGACAAGAAAATGGTTGGGATCCCAGGAATCTGAAATTAAATTCTCTATTCACTATTTATGGATATTTCGAGCTCAATCGACGCTATATAAAGCTATCATAATGATTGAAATTGCAATCAACAGGACCTCTCATTCAGTCCCATATCCTCCACACGAGTCGATACAATTGGCGCAACGAACTAATAGCAGACAACACTATCGACCTACATACGATCACAAAGCAATTATCTACCGTTTACACTGTATGGTGCCGGCTCAGAATGCCACCACCCCCTCTCCTCCCATGGGTTTCGTAAAAGTCGACTAAGGGATTAACCGGAGGATGGGCAGCAGCGTCTTTAGAGTACAATAACAACTCAACTGCGATCGCCAACCCGCCTGCCAAGCGTGGCGATCATGGCAAAACCCCCCAATGAGCCCACAACACATCCATATCGGTGGTTGGTGATCTTTGGGGGAGGCCTGTGTCCAGCAGTGGACTTCAGTCGGCCGAAATGATGATGACACTGTATGATAAGCGGGTCAGTTATTACAGACACTGTACTTTTAAGCTATAAATTTTATCCCTACTTGAGAAGGACATTGACATTGGTTCTGTTATCTTAAGATTATTTAAAGTGTCTTATTTTTTTTTTACTTTAATTTAAACGGAACAAAGCATTAAAATACTGAAACAAAAATAACACAATCAGCCTCTATTATGCATCCCTTCCTCAAAATCACAAATATTCTAACAATATTTTCGGCTGTTCATAAGCAAACAAGTCACAGGATTGGCATCCAGGAGCGAATTAAGTGCAGAGATCCGCCTTCTGTTGCGACAAATATGGTCAGGAGCCAAAAAAACGAGATAGCTTAACAAGTAGATCTGTTATCCATATTTCCCATGAATAAATGATATAACAGACATTAAAATAATTTAGTATATGTCAGGGCTTAAAACCGCAGCCCAGTGCTTAAGAAGCGAGTCCGTGAACCCCCAGCCCGCTTTTTTTAACTTAACTCATTGAGAATTGAGGGATGGGCAGCAGCGTCCTTTCTGTGGAACATCAGCCATTCTACGCTCAGCAACCTACTTGCCAAGTGGGGTGAGCCTTGCAAATTCCCCCCAAAATGACGATACAATTGTAGAAATCTATAGGGGAGCCCTTTGTTCAGCGGTAGACGTCCTTTGGCTGTTATGATGCTGATGACGAGAATTTCATAGCCTTTATACCTACTACAATTATCTACTTATCGACGTCCTTAGAGGCTCTAGCTACATAAAAGACAAGGAACCCGTCTAAGTACTTGCCAAAATTAATTCCCGATTCACTTAACTCAGATCCCGAATTAATTATCCTGAAAATCCTTATCTTTTAAGCATTCAACATTTTCTAGAACGCCTATTCAATTTCAATCGGTGTTTCCTTAACATCTCAAAATCCAATCAACGCCGACGCACCTTCGGTTATATTAAAGAGGGTTTAATTAGACTGTACAATGGTGAGCATAAGGTTATGACGTCATGGATAAAGGGTGGAGACAATACATGTCGGACCACAATGGCTGTGAATTTTAATTATTCCCGGCACAGGTAAGCGCTGTGATGTGACATGGGTTTTGTATAACTTCACTCTGCTTCCAATTCCAGTACGATGTTAATAGCACTGTCGTGTAAACCGAAGCCTTGATCCTTGTGTGGATCTGAAATGTTGACAAGATAAAAAGCCGACCGTGACGGAGGTTCCGATTTTGTAAAGCGTTGAGCCACACTTTGTAGACCGTTTAGGCATACTTCAAAGATTTGTAAGTATAATTTAATTGTGACGTCATAGCCGAACCTTTTACCAACTATGTTGTCTGGGCTTCTAGTAAACTAAGGCAGCTGAATATCCATATTTAACGAGAAGCAACTGACTAGTGACGAGATAACCAAGTCATTCACCTGTTGGTAAGCATCACGCCTGCCCATTACAATTGTCATGCTACCCATGACTAGTCCTGCGTGAGACCACACTGCCCTCGTCACCCTTTTGTTCTCCTATCCTTCGGAGAGGCGCCATCTCGGGCCTGTTTCTGTTCGGGCGACGGACCGCCCCTGGTTCGTCGCCCGCAGGCCGCTCCTCATGATGGCCGGAGATCGTTCACCGCCCACACCCGGTGCATTTTATGCGGCAGGGATCAGAGATCTCCCTCCGTCCCCCTCTGCCGCCTCCTTTGCTTGCATCACTTCCTTGCAAAGCCGGCATCCCATGCGCTCTCGCTCCGGACGATGGATTGAAACACGGCCGGAAGCGAGAGGTCACCCCCTTCGATTGCCACTACGCGGTCACGGCGTTGCGCCGCCCATGCCCTCGTCACCTGGAGACATAAATTATTTAGTCTCGTATGCCCAGTAATTTCACTGCTATAGTACCCTTCAAACTGGAACATGTCACAGAGATAATTATATGACCGAGATCGAGGGCCTAACGTGATGCCGAAGACAGGTAGGGATCATGTGTAAGGTCATCCATCTAAGACATAACCGCAGCAAACGCTGCTTAACATTGCAGACTGATCTGCGCAACAGCCATTTAGCTACGACACTAAGCCCCTAACTAAAGCGCTTAGTTTACCTCATTTATTTCATCACTATTAAAATAAGATTGAAGAGAGAGAAAACTATTAAAAGGATTATTGTTAGAAATAAAAGTTATAAAACCTTCCTTCTAAAAACAATTTGGCCTATGTCTTTTCTGTCCATCAATCTGGCTATGATCTTTGGCTGGCGTCCAAAGCACTCATTCAAAAGAATTTCTCTTAAAGAATTCTCACTGAAATAATAGAAGCTTTGATATCGATCATCATAGTAGTATGCGCCAGACAATGTCCAAACTATACCACCTGGGCAAAGAATCTTTGAAACCTCGTATCTGCACTGTGTATGCAAAAGAAATGCAAATATTTTAAAAGGCCTGGGATGACCAAGTTCCGGCATCAAGGCCGGCGCGCATACAAAAACTTTCACCCGACGAAGAATAATGTTGACGATCCTTTTAAGGCAACCCGGCGTCGGATGAGACGCCGATCTCGTACAGTTTTACTAAATATGCATATTGATATATGGACGTCATTAAGCCACACATGTGCCGTTAACTGCCGATGTCAAGGAAGCTATAACAATTCGCATGTGTAAGTAAAAAAAAAAAGACGCATATATAAGTAAAAACAGCTATTGCTTCGGTGAATGGAGAATTGCGAAATAAACTTCTCTTAAAACCTCTTTAGATATTTGCAAAAAAAAACATTCTAGAAGTAAGAAACATTTAATTGGAAATTTGTCACGGCGGTCTGCAAAGTTTCGTACTGAACGGCATTGCAATTCCCCATCGAGAGACGGGAACTTCGCTCGGTAGAGACAGGAACAAAATATCTAACATTTATGTTTAACATTCGTCTAGACAAAATGCTCAGAGCAAGTGAGGTGCTTTGCTCGAGTTCCTGAGACATGTGTTGAAATGTTCCTTGTACATTTCTGCAGTGCATACAATTTGTCAAAACCTTGAACGTGGAAAGTTGGTGGAACTTTGACAAATGTGTTGTAAATGAAGTTGTTACATATAAACGAAGATCCGCACCTTAAACATTCCATAAAAGAAAAATTACTAGGAATTTTGCATTTAAGACAGCTGTTATTGTCTTTAGATATAAGTTAATGTCAATAATTGATACAAAGTGATCGTTCAATAAATCGATGGCCACACCATAACAGCATGCGCATTCATGACAAGGGCACATTAACTAAACACATGTGTTCTATTAAGAATCACATGCTTCATTCATCACGTGGAAGAATTGCGTAAATCATGTCACTGTAATAAAAACCGAATATTGCACTGACCAATATCTTGTTCTCACATCACTCAGATACAGAACATCAATAAACATGTTATCGATCCTACAGGCGCTTTGATTTTCACCTTACAAAATTCCCGCAATAATTCTCCCCAGTACCGTCAACAGATTTCCCTGCTTTACCACAAATTTTATTTTCGATAGTTCCTTACACGAATAGGTTATGAGTGGGGTTCAACGGCTCGCCGCCAACGACAAATCCAATAAAGAAACGTGCCTCCTAGAAATTTATGTTATTGAACGGATTATACCGACTGACGTGCGAGAACTGGCTGAGGACCAAGCGACGGAGATCTCCGATACTCCTACGATCCACTCAAATGCTGAATTTATTATTAATAGCAGAGTAAGAGAGCAAGAAGGGCTCTATGAAAGTGGTCGCTTTATTGATTGTTCCAAACACCTTTTCCGATGCGTCAGCGATCTGGCGCGCCGGGGGTTCTGCTCTACATATTATGTGTTAAACGGTTTTGGATATATGGAGCATGCTTGTTGATTTATTGTTTTTATGCATATGTTAATATAAGACCCATAAAGATGACGTAAATATTACGGAGCCCATTTTCGGAGAGATTCACATTTAGGTTTCGAGATTTACGACAGACCGATAGCCACTCGTTGCTACGCGGTTATTCTGATTTCCCCTGAGAATCTCACATTTTTCGACACTGTTACGAAGTTTATTTTTGCTATTTGGAAACAAATTGGAAACAAACAAATCGCACTACACTTCACACATATTCAAGAAAATCATTTTTCATCCGAAATGATTCCCGTTTAGAACATAACAAGTATAGTATTATATAACCGCTTTTCATTGTACCTAGTGCTTTGTTTATACGTATAAATTTATCACACTTTCCTATAGGGGGGAGCCCTGGTGTCCTGAAATACAGGCCTTGGCTTAGTTTAGGCACCAGTCTCCCACAAATAAGCATTGTTTATCTTGTACTATTGTTTTTAGGTTTGTTTAAAATTAATACTTTTAGGTTTTATTTGTGGAAGAAAATAAATATATTTTTGATTTTGATTTTGAAACATGCAAAAACTAAGATATTCGTAAAAGAACACTAAATTCAACTAACTAGTGTTCGGGAAACAATGCAAGATTGTTGTGAAATAGTTTCTGTGCTAACAATACCGATAAAAACTTTAATGTATATATATTATGCAACATTGCAATTCAATAAATTTAATTTCCCATGTACAATTATTGCTGAGGGAATTGGAATCTTGAAACAAGTTGCGACATGAATCAATCATGTTACTATCTACCAACTGAATTCCATATGCTAATTATGCACTGACAATGCAATTGACATGACCTACAAATTACGTGTTGATATTTACTATCATCATTTCGGCCGAACAAAGTCCACTGCTGGACACAGGCCTCCCCCAATAATCACCACAACGACCGATACGGGTGTGTTGTGTGCTCACTGGCGGGTTTTGCCATAATCGCCACGCTTGGCAGGCGGGTTGGCGATCACAGTTGAGTTTTAAATGTACTCGAAGGACGCTGCTGCCCATCCTCCGGTTAATCCCATAGTCGCCTTTTACGACACCCACGGGATGAGATAGGTTGGTGCTGTTCGTAGCCGGCACCACACGGCATATTTACTAGCTTAAATTTAAAACAATGCTTCCAAGATCCACCTCCTATGATAATGATATTTAAAGTTGCACGATTTTAAAACTACAACCAGCTATAATAAAATTACCTACGAAAATCAAAAATATTTTATTGGCTTCCCCGTCAAATTTACTTATGATAGCTCTTAACCTATACGCATATTTTCATATCCCTCAAGAGAGCTAGATATGAATAAATAATAATACTCTAAACTATAACTCCACTTAAAGAAGCCTACGCCAAAAATATTATATTTGTCTACCTGATTCTAGACGATTATAGACGAAAAAAAGCTATTGGTCATAAATATTCTGGGCCACAAAATCGATAACAAAGGCCGTGCAAAAACGCTCTTGAAAATATAATAGTAGTTCGGTAAGGGTATACTGGGGATCACAGCATAAGTTTCCTTTCAGAAGGGGTTTTGTTTTAAACCGTTCATCGACTCCACTCCACTCGCAGTTGGTCATAGTTTAATAAATATCTGCTATGGGAAAATTTGCGGTGTCACGTCGCTTATTATTTATTGCGTTTTCGTGTGGACCTTTTCTTTCATTTGTGCTAATAATATCATTACTTTAGTAAATTATTAAAAAATACGAAGCAGCTCTTAACCTAAACACATCTAATATATGTAATTTCACATTTAATAGAAAATACCAACATAATAGAATTCTAATAAAACATCTTGAGAGTGGTCGTGCTTGTGAACTGGAATTTCGTAAGATGTTTAAATTAATAGAACTAAGTTTTTCATTAAGTGAATTGATCAGTTTCAAGAAAAAATAGCTAGAGAAAAAAATATAGTGGTTCTAGCTTTTTACTTATTTTACCCTTGTCGCAAACTACCCTCAGCAAATTGAAAAGGACGTACGATATTAGTACGAAAAGGTTAGGTATCATCTTAACGTTGAGGGTGAAGACCTCAGAGCATAGCGAAATCCTCAGTTTAAATGTTGCTCTAGCTTTAATAACAGAT
Organism: Diloba caeruleocephala; assembly: GCA_947459985.1. Taxonomy (NCBI): domain Eukaryota; kingdom Metazoa; phylum Arthropoda; class Insecta; order Lepidoptera; family Noctuidae; genus Diloba; species Diloba caeruleocephala. The sequence goes on from OX381613.1 coordinate 7,346,963, forward strand.
TTGGTACTCGTACAAGATGAGCGATTTAGTGCGAAAGTTTGATGAAACAACCTAAAACAGACCAAATATTTAGTCTCTACAGTATGTATAATCTAAGCCTGTAGATCTGGTATCCTTTGCAGCAATGACACGGTCATTAATATCGCAGCATAACATTATAAGCAAGCCGGCAAATTGTAACATCCCACCAGACTAGCGGCCAACAAATAGTTTTATTACCATGCCTACAAATTTCAAAGCGTTTCATTCGAAGCCCAATTTTAACTCGTTCTGTATTTCACGGTTTAAGTCCAGCCAGTTCTTCCGTACATTTGGTTTATATATCGTCTTGGTTATAAATCTTGTTAGCTTTGATCAGCGTGCCGCTGTGGGCTGCATACCTACCCGCGTCCCGAAGGACCAGTAATGGAGACGGGCAACTTTCTTTTGCCCTACGGATTTAATCTTGGGTTCAGGTTTTATTTAAGTTTTGTTTATAATTAATCAAATGTACTGTTTTTAATTTATTTAGGATACTCAGCTTAATTATAACTGGTATACGGATATTTGTTTATGGAACTTTTCATCATCATCATTTAAGCCGCAAAACGTCTAGTGCTGGACAGAAGCTTCCCCCACATATTGCCACAACGACCAGTATGGGTATATGTTGTGTGCTTATGGAGGGAATTTGCCAGAATATCCACGCTTGGCAGACGAATAAGCGATCGCAAATGAGTTATAAATGTACTCGAAGGACGCTGCTGCCCATCCTCCGGCTAATTCCAAAGTCAACTTTTACGACAGCCGCGGGTGGTGTTCTCTGCCGGCACCACACAGCATTCTCAATTTAGGTATCATCATATCAGCCAAAGGACGTCCACTGCTGAACAAAGGCCTCCCCCATAGATTTCCACAACGAGCGCTCACATGCTGCTCGCATCCAACGACTCTCAGCGACCTTCACCAGGTCGTCTCTCTACCTCATTGGAGGTCGTCCCAAGCTGTATTTTCCGGTGCAGTTTTCCAACAGCCATCAGTTCTACGAGCTATGTGCCTCGCCCATTGCGACTTATGCCAGCTATGTCGGCAACTTTAGTTCTTCTACAGATCTCCTCGTTTCTGATTCGTCCTCGGAGAGAAATACCAAGCATAGCTCTCTTCATAGCTTGCTGAGTGACCTCGAGCTTTCTTAAGCGGCCTATCGTGAGTGTGACCACTTCTCTGTTCCATATATCATCACTGGTAACACGCACTGGTTAAAGACTTTCGTCTTGAGGCATTGCAGTATTGTATATATTGAACGCAAAACAGAAGTAAGCAACTAAAGGTGCATTTCAACCGATTTCAAAGATGTGTCACAACATCCTGCAAACGATAACTAAATTAGTGATCGATCGGCAAAACGTTTATAGTCATCGATTATGTTGCAAATGAAAAGATAAATCAGAAATATTATCAATCGATTGGTGTGACGTGAGGCTGCTCTATCACGATGCGACCATTAGGGGCGATTTGCCTGCAGTGGACATACGATCAACCAAGATTATTCTGCGGTATATTTGATTAATTTGAAAGGATTAGTTATTGGGGTCAAATATAATGTTACTTATTTGAAATAGTATCCTAAATTTAGGACAAGATAAAGGATACGATGTGCCGTGTGCTACCGGCTCAGAATACCACCACCCCATCTCCTCCCGTGGGTGTCGTAAAAGTCGACTAAGGGATTAGCCGGAGGATGGGCAGCAGCGTCCTTCGAGTACATTAACAACTCAACTGCGATCGCCAACCCGTCTGCCAAGCGTGGCGATTATGGCAAAACCCCCCAATGAGCCCACAACAGACCCATATCAGTTATGTTGTGGTGATCTTTGGGGGAGGCCTTTGTCCAGCAGTGGACTTCATTCGGCCGAAATGATGATGATGGTGATGATGAAAGGATACGAGTAAAAATGCTTCTAGCGCTCTCTCTTACAAATAATATTATCTAGACATTATGCAAAGCATAGAGCTTATAATTAGCTTGCTGCTTGCTTACTTAAGAGCTCGTTTGGCATAGTGGCAAGTCTCTCTGCGCTACGTAATTCGGGTTCGATTCCCGTACAGAACAAATATTTGTATGGCCTACAGATAGTTGTGTCGGGTTTGGATGTTTGTGAATGTCAGATTTATGTCTATAACCCACGACACAGGAGAAAGCCTACTAAGTGGTATCGTGGTTAAGAAAATAAATAAATAATTATACTTTAGTTCGACAATCAATTAATAGGCTACTGCTTAAGTTCTGGTGACTCTATAAACTTGTGAATTATTAGGCTGTGATTCCGACACCATCCATGTGACATTTCCAGAACCTGAAATATTTCTGTAACTTATTGGTAGTACGAGGCAATTAGAATTCAGATTTAAATGTGACAACTACAAATAGATTCACCCCAGGCGGTGTACAATTTAAATAATCAACGCGATTAGTTTTAAACAGAAAGTGTACAGTCACGAAGCAGTGAACACAGACGGATTTTAAACCGCAAATTAAAGCTATCCTAGTTGACCTAAGTCACGAGTGCAAATATGTGACTATGGATGATAGTAAGGTAATTCAATGTAATATTTGTTTCGATATTTGATTACAATTGTACAGTATAGTAATGTCTTAGGTTTTCGCGATTATTACTCATAATAAAACACTTTTAAACGGATTATGTCGCTTATATTATAGATTTTTGTTTTTCCTTACGTTTCGAACACTTCGCATGGTTCGTGGTCGCAGGATCACTAAGGTGACAGGCGTCGTTACAGATTTTAAAAAGTTATTTTATTTTTCTACCGTACAATATTAATCAACAATTAGTTTCGATGCACGCAGTAATCACTTGTACAATAGATATCAAATTGTACAGTAGATTAAAAATACTTTTTAAATTTTATAATGACTCCTGTCAGCTTAGTCAGCCTGCAACAACGCTGCAGTGTTTGAAACGTTAGGAAAACGCAAATATCTATAATTGCAACCTAATCCGTTGAAAAGTGTTTTATTATAATATAATTATATGTTCTATCCGCCATGTGGTGCCGGCTACGAATAGCACCAACCTATCTCATTCGCAGGTGTCGTAACAGGAGACTATGGCATTACCCAAAGGATGGGCAGCAGTGTCCTTCGAGTACATTAACAACTCAACTGCGATTGCCAACCTGCCTGCTAAGCGTGGTGATTATGGCAAAACCTCCAATGAGCACATAACACACCTAGACCGGTCGTGTTGGCGATCATTGGAGAAGGCCTGAGTCCAGCAGTGGACTTTTTCAGCTGAAATGATGAACAAAATTATGATGTTCTATCCAAAGTCACATTGCAATTATTGGATTTTCGATATTGCTGATGACTGCAGATACATCTAGATCTTCAACTAAGCTTAATAATCACATGTATATTTTGTTTACAGACAAAGATAAGATCATCAGAAGACCTATAGACCTAAAATTTATTGATAACTCCTCTACGGTTCACGCTCGTTTGTGGAATGCATTACCAGTTTTAATAAGACGAGCTCAGTCAATATCAGTGTTCAGAAGACTAGTGAGGGAACATTACTTATCACTGTAATTATTTTGTTTAGAGTTTACTATCCACTACATCTGAATTAACTGTTTTTCTATATTTTATCGAATCAATTACGGAGTATATGTGTATATATAAATGTTTATGTATTTATATATCTATATTATTTGTGTATAATCTTCAATATTTATATATTAAGTACAGATTACGTAAATTAGTTATATCATTATGTATTTGTGTGCACCATCAACTCGCATGTATTATCCAGTTTAGTATTTCTCGATTCTAAGGTTGACTGGAAGAAATCGCCGAGTGCGATAAGGCTGCCCATTGTACTCTAAAATATTCTTTTAAGCACTACTGTTTTTGTATCTTTTACCGATTGGTGTACAATAAGGAGTATGACAAATAAATAAATTTCTCAAGCACAAATACCCATACAAATACTTTTGTTCTGTGCTGGGATTGCAGAAAGCTGATTGCTTGGCCACTGCGCGAACCGTACCGCCAAATCTTGCTAGGAATATCAGCCCATGTATGTACACTGTAGAACATAGGGGTCCCGAAAGGCAATGTATGTAGCCATAATCACGACTTAGCAAGCTGATTTGCGATCACAATATAATCTGATTAGTACGCAGGTGGGTACGGTAGTTTGTCTTCCTGGTATAGTACCATCGCCTCTTACGTCACTAGCGAGAAGTGATGGGTGGTCTTGTAACGCCAAGACCACACTGACAGCTACTCGAGCTTACTTGGCAACATCTGTGACTTAATTTCTAAGGTAAATAATACAATATTTTAAAAGTTTATAATGTTTATAATTTCATCATAGATCTCGATATTTTTAGATCCCTAATTGGAGTATCTAATGTAATGTGCGTACTTTGCGCGTACTTAGAGTGGGTTCACGTCAATATTGCAAGTGAGTGGGATTCAACCACGAGCTCTCGATCCCCAATCGTAGTCTTAGCTGTCGACCTAATGCTGTTTAACCTTCTTGGGTAACTGAACTTTCCGTTAATAAATTGTGAAACGCTCGCATTTTAGCACATATCTAATACTATTATTGTAAAATTTGCCATATATGCCAACGTTTTCAAGCTTGCTGACGGGTTGTACTAAATTAGCTTGGTATTAAAATTCTATGTACAAAAGTAAGGCATAATAAATACCACCTTAATTGCAAACAAAAACTTTCAAAATCATACCCACTTGTTATGTTATCACCAATAGAGCTCACCAGCCCATTATAAGTTAAAAGCGGCAAAAACAAATAAGTAAACAAAGCACGATCCGCAAGTACATCTCACAGATCAGAATCAAGTGGTGTAGCAATCGCACAGAACTTAGCTTTTTGTACAAATTGCTTCGCTCCGGGGGACATTTGCAACGCGCCCCACCATTGTAATAGCTAAGCTAAATATTACTATTTATGCAAGGCATTCAACGAAGATGCAGAACAACAGCCAGGGTATATATATATATATATATATATATCTAGGTAACAGTAAGTCGTCATTCTGATTTGTCGACGAATTCCATATAAAAACGCGTCTGGAGGGTAATACTTATACTCTATTTTCTTTAACAGGTTTTAGCTCGCCATTGCAAAAGTCCGCGAAAAAAAGATGAATGAATATGCTGTTCTTTTGATTCTGTGACTTTAGTTAGGACTTAGGACCAGACAAGTTCCTTTTACCTTCTTATGCCCTTTATGATCAAGGATTTACGCATGATGCAATCATGCAGAACCTAATTCTGAATTGAAATAATTACAGAGATGTGTGATGATAACAATACACACTACATTTTACAATAATTTGTATCAATCAACATTGTAATCTCAATTATTATTTAATTCAATTTTTATTATAATTAAAAGAGTATCCATGGAGTTTCTTGCCGGCTCTTCACGAGATCAACTATTTGGAACCGTGCAACTTAGATTCTGACGTTTCATAAGTGCCAATATTTGGTTTATTTGAACTAAAAAACTTTAACTTTGATAACTAACGTAAATATTAAATCATATTGTTTGTACTAAAGCGGTAAAACATAAATTATATTTGGATCCTAAGTGGTGGGTTTAATAAGTGATAGGTCTTAACTACTAGCTGCAAACATCTCATGACCGTTCATTAAATTAGCGGTAGATAGATATCTACATAATTAAGTCGACTGGGTATTGATTTATGAAATTGTAGCCGTTACCCACCCGCTTCGCTGGGCGTACCTACTTTAATTTAAATTGAGCGATATTAATTTTTTAATTGTAATAATTAATTTACGAGTAATTCATCCTCTATTCAAATTTCATTAGAATCCCTGCAGCCGTATGACCATTTGTGTTTTTGTTTCACATTTAAAATAATAGTAAGATAAGATAATCAGCAATCTTGAAAAAACAATAATTTGTCATATTTTTATCAACAGTGCAACCAAAATAAATACATGATTACAATATAACCGATTGACTACGCCCTGAATTACTAAATTTGCACTAATATGTGTGATTTTCTCACTTTTGATACTCATTACACAGTCGGTCGACTGTGTATTTTTAATAAAATATCGTTTTAAATACAATTCGGCTGTCTATTCTAACTGTAAACTTACCCGTCTTTTCTGCGTGTTGTTATAATGAGCGAACGAACAAGAGCACCCATAACATTACATTGTAAAGTCCTTGTGTCAGTACCGTTACAGACGGCTGTCGCTCTCAGTGAAACCGCAAACTCGAAAAATAATGGAATATGGAACTGGTCGTATACGTTATATACCTATACAGATAAATAAAATTGAAGTGTCTGTTTGTAATGTCAAAATAACAGCTTTTTACTAAATGCATATACGCATATACGGTACATATAAAAAAAAAACTATTTTTAATTTTTTTGTCTGTCTGTCTGTTTGTTCCGGGTAATCTCCGAAATGGCTGAACCGACAGGACTTTCATTGGCAGATAGCTGATTTTATAAGGAATAACTAAGGATACTTTTATTTTAGAAAACTAATTAGGGTTTCGCGCAAAAAAAATAAAACCTTTGAAATCCAATATATATTCTATGCCAAGTGTCTATGTCGAAGTACTCTAAATTTCTTTTAAATTAAACGCGGGTGAAACCGCGGGTCCGAGCTAGTCGTATATAAAAGTGCACGGTCTCGCCGCACTACCGTTCGATGAAGTAACGCGGAACTTCGCATTAATTTTGAAAACGTAACTGAACCACAAATCTCTCTTATTGCAAGATTCCGACTAGGTTGGTACCAGGTTGGTGGTTAGTGTTTTTATTACTGTGTTCTAGATTGAAGGGTACTGTACCTTTTTTTATTGGTCCATAGTGCAAATTTATAATGAACTTCCTCTGCCCCGGGGGAAGGGCGAAGGGGCATGTCAGACTTCTACCGGCTAAAACCACTGGAGCGGTCATCTTCGACACCGACGGGGCCCTCCAAGCCTTTAGGCACATCTTTGAGGGAACTGTAATCCTGTATCCCCGAGCGATCCGAATAGCCACTCTACACTGCAGATTATGGGGCTACTGTAGCTAGTAAAATTACTGGGCATAAGAGACTAAATAACGAATGTTTCGAGGTGACGAGCGCAGTGTGATGCCACGCGGGACTAATCCTGGCTAGCATTACAATTGATATGGTCAGGCGTGACTTGCTTATATAGTTACTAACTTGAGTTGTATAAAAATAAACTTACGTTGCAAGGTATGGCGTTAGATACTAATTTCGCATAGAAAAATAAATATTACTTTCTTTGATACAAATGTATAATGTATAAGTGAAGTCAACAACCTTATGTTTACGGACGTTCAAGTTACTGATTGAATGAATCATTACCCTTTGTTTCTTTATTACTTGCAACGGGTACATTCCTCTAATATGACACCAGTGCTACGTGTCAGAAGGACCGATCAGGCTTAAACCAGTGTGGTTTATGAAGCATAACAATTAAGCATAAAAAACAACAAACACTAAACTTAATATTTACCCTCTCAGCTTAAAGCAGTGTAAAAAGAAACTCCAAGACCATCTCGTGAATCTCTCATGTAAGCAGACTGAAGAGATATTAAATATCCCAAAGTAACTGATTACCATACTCCATACACCTACACACACTCCATTCATTCTCATCAGCATCATACACGTTCATCTACAGTCTACACCCTTTCCTTCCAGTTTTACAAGTACACTTGTATCCCCTCTCATAACAAACCACACACTTCCATCCATTTAAACTCCACACATGTAAACTTTTATTTTAGTTAATTAACTCTATTTTTTCCATTTTTAACAATAATTATAAACCTTGAAAATGTACATCACGTAAATTAAGTGTTAATTTTATTTTTTTAATGGCTCATTCTAATAAATTTGTCACTATATATCTGGGGAAAAGCGCTGTACGGCGAGATATAGGTATCTCGCTTAGTTCGGCGGCAGTGGCTTCCCTATATTTGTATCAACAACGTTAGATGACTCATGTATTAGTCATATAAGTTATCAGAGTTGTAATATTTTTGAATCAATAAACATTATTATTATTATAATTTCTTCTAACAGTGTCAAATTTCAGATTTAGTACTGCTAAAACCCAAATGCCCCCCCTAGTTTTGATGGCAGTTCAGTTCTAACTTCTGTCCGGTTTATATATAGTTACAATAACCCAATGCCAAGGCAAGTTGGGGACATTTTGGGGATTCAGCATGCATTCTTCTCTTAAAAGACGAATCAAATGCCGTGTGGTGTCGGCTCAGAATACCAGCACCCCATCTCCTCCCGTGGGTGTCGTAAAAGTCATGGAGCAGGACGGTCAGGATGGGCAGCAGCGTCCTTCGAGTATATTAACAACTCAACTGCGAGCGCCAACCCGTCTGCCAAGCGTGGCGATTATGGTAAAACCCCCCAATGAGCCCACAACGCACCCATATCGGTCATTGTGGTGATCTTTGGGGGAGGCCTGTGTCCAGAGCGGTGGACTTCATTCGGCCGAAATTATGAGACGAATCAACGTTCTAGTCGAAAAAATCTATTACGCAAATCAGATTTATGTATAGTTTTCCTTTACTAAACCTAAGCTAAATTGTCAATCTTCTGCGTTGGTTATACAGTGGATACAAAACATGAGAAAGAACATTATGACTAAACAGTGTCTTTACAAAAGTACGCCTTATCGGTTAGTTTTGCTTTATAAGGTTGACAGTTATCTAGATTTCTAAACTGCCGAAACACTTAAATGACGTCAGTCTTGGCACCATTACGTCTGTCCTCAGGTATTTCCTGCGTACGTGAGAATTGTCATGTAACAAGTAAAATATTTGGTTATGTGTTTGAGATCAGAACCGTCCCACCTTTATAGTACCCGTGTATCGGCAGAATTCAATATAGAGAAACCAACAATAAAATGTATTATCGATATGAAACGAAGTTACACTCGTTAATGAGCTATCCTCTCTGTCCAGATGGTTTGCTGCAAATAACCTTTTATTAAATAGTAATAAAACCAAATGTTTACAGTTTTCATTGCCAAATGTAACTCAAGTCGAATTGGAAATAATTCTTGAAGGCAAAGAACTTGAGATAGTAAATTAAACTGTATTTATTTATTTATACTTAATGTACACTAGTGTACAAAGGCGGTCTTAATGCCGTGAGCATTTTCTGGCAGACGACCTTTGGGTGATGCAGAGAACAATAAGGTAGATGCACTGACAAAATATGAAAGAAAGGTATAGATGAGTATAACCATTGATTCGAATTTACTGTGGTGTGCTCATATAAAGGCTCTATCCAATAGGTTAAGTTCTGCTGCATTTGCAGTCAGAAAAGTTAGGCAACTGACGTAGCTACGGCCAGACTCGTTTATTTTGCGTATTTCCACAGCATAATGTCATATGGCATTCTGGTGTGGGGAGCGGCGGCTAATGTAGATTCAATATTTATATTAGATACAGAAGAGGACCATTCGCGCCATCTATGATATAGGACCTTGCGAACCGCTTAGCTATCTTTAAAAATGTTAATATACTAACAGTGCCCTCCGTTTACATTTATGAAAATTATGCTTGTTCGTAAAAACCTGCTAATGTTTAACGTAAAGAGCGACATTCATTGTATAAATACTAGAAATAAACATAAAATGTTGTACCTAAATTTAGATAGTCATAAACCAATAAATCATTCTTAGGAAACTGTATTCGATTTTACAATAAGATACCTAAAGCAATTACTGATCTCACGGAAGTTTAAAGCACACGTTAAAAATCCCCTCAAAAAGCCTAGTATTGAATTAAAGACTATGTTGACGATGGGGACATATGGCATTAACTCTTTTCTGTACATGGGGCTTCCCTGGTAACCAAATAGTTCTGTAGTGAAGCTATATTTATGTTTCAGCAATGTATTGATAAAGTTTTAAACACCTTTAAATGTTCTTAATATCTAGTTCAATATTGTAACCTCAAGTATTTTAAAAGACTATCCATGGAGTTTATTGCCAGCTAGCTTGATGGCACGGTTGGTGCAGTGACTGATACAGTCGGCTGCTGTATCTCGGGTCGTGGGTTCGATTCCCGCACGGAACAAATATTTGTATAATCTGCAGGTAGTTGTTCCGTATTGTGTGTGGAATTTGTGTCTGTAAACGCACCCACGACACAGGAGAAATCCTAGAGTGGGGCAAGGTTTAAAAAATAAAAGAAAAAAGCTCTTCTCCATAGGATCAACTAATTGGAACCGTGCAACTAAAATTGTGACGTTTCATAATTACCAGTAATTGGTTAATTTGAAACAAACTTATTTGACTTTGCAACAAATCGATGAGGTGACTATGATTAGCCGGAGGTTGGACAGCATGGGCTTAGCCGGAGGATGCTGCTGTCCAACGACAGCAGCATCCTTCGAATACATTAAGAATTCATCTGTGATCGCCAACCCGCCTGCCAAGCGTGGCGATTATAGCAAAACCCAATGAGCACAGAACACATCCAGAACGGTCGTTTTGGGGATCTTTGGAGGGAGGATCCAGCAGTGGACTTTATTCGGCTGAAATGATGATGATGATTTTATCCACCATACAGTTCTAATCAATAATTGTTTCGATGCACACAGTAATGACTTACATAGTCTTGATATTTTTGAGAATGAATTGAAGAAATGATTGAAGTTTGGGACATAATTATTTTAATAACAAGCCAACCATCTTCCCCATTGAAATGTGGACGTTGTTTTTAATTTCAATAGCTTCACAAAACCTTATTGATACATGTCAGCTATGTGTTCTTTCAATATACTATATTATAATTACAATTCGATTATATTATAATTGCAAATCAATCGTCTCGAGTTCCGTTGGCACTCAATGATGACGTCAGAACTCGGACTGTTTATGAGGCCGATTTCCGTACAAGGCGGTTATTTATTATAAATAATTATAATAAGACAATTAATAAAAAGATTTTACAGTTTCGCCAATAAAATAATTACCGTTCTATATCATTAGTAATTTAATCTTGACGACACGTTTGGTGACGCGGGTTCGATCCCTGCATGGAACAATACATATGTTTGTGTGGACTACAAATAGTTGTTCCAGGTGTAAGTATTCACGATATAGGAGAATATAAACAGGAGGCAAGGTTGTAAAAAAAAAAGTCGAGTGTGAGTTCACACGCGGTAGCGAAACTTTGTATGTTGGTTAATTTGTAAGAGAATGAGATGAATACACTATGGAGATGGTAAACAGAGAGAGAGAGAAAGAGCGATTGATCGACAATAGGGAATAGGGGAATAATTTCATTTTTATTTTTTTTGTTGGGCTTCTCGTATACATTTCTGGGAAATGTGGTTGCTTAACCGGTCATTTTCTGGCGAAGCCAAAAGACGCCTCCAGCCAGGCTTAAATTTAGTATTAAAAACTAAGCAACTTTCGCTAAGGGCGCCCCCTGCGGGACACGGATCTCGGCTTAGGGCGTTGCTGGGGATAACAAGCTATTGTTTTGGGGACAACTGGATCGGTATTATTTAAATTGTATTAAGGGACATTTAAAGCTACAGGCTTGGCACGGGCCGGCGCGAGCAAGAGACGGGAGGGAAAAGTGCTAACTTGTACGGGAAGGTGACGCGGCGATAGGCCTCCGCGACGTCGGTGAGGCGGGCATCCTCGGCGGCGAGGGCGGTTCAACGGTCGGGTGAGGGGAATAAATACGTTTTCTTTCTTTTATAGTTGTCTCTCTTTCGTTACACATTTTCCTTTAATAAAATCCAGTTCACACCGTCCCAAAAGTAGTTTCACTTCAACAACTACTGCCGTGAGTAAATAAAAATATTAATGCACAACTTCACGGAATTATGTCGTGTAACTAATGTTCCCAAACAAAAAGCAAGACAAACCAAAAATGGCTTTAGAACGAAAAAGTTCCTAAAATATTACAATCACGAACGTACCGTAAACAATAAAAAAGAAAACCCGGAACGTTCCCGGCCATTTCCATAAATTACGCAAAGGTCAAGGTCACGCAGTCAGCGACCGCGTAACCATTCACAACATAATATAAATTTTATTGCGCACAAGCGTTCAGGAACAATATATCATAGCAAGTCATTTGAAGGAAACCTCGGATCGGGGCAAGGAAATAGTAACTTAATTACAGGCCTACAAGATTGTTAATAAGTTGACCTCTACATTAGGACAATAGATAACGGTTGCCAGCTTTGGCTGACCAATGCTCATTAAGCTGGTGTGGCACCAGTGGGCGGCTCTAGTGTGATCATACGAGGTTAGGTGCCGAAGATGACCGTCCTAGTGGTATTAGCTGGTAGAAGTCCGGCATGGCCTTTCACCTTTCCCCGAGGTGGAGGAAGTTCATAATGAATTTCTAGTGGGACCAATAAAAAAAAATTAAGGGCTGGTGGAAGTTTTTTAAAGTAGTTCAAATAAATTAACTTTGTGTATTTATATATCTATATTGTGTATAATCTTCCATTATTTATATATTTAGTAGAGTATACGTAATTTAGTTATTTCATTATGTATCTGTGTGCACCATCAACTGCCGCATATATTATCCAGTTAAGTATTTCTCCATCCTAAGGTTGCCTGGAAGAAATCGCTGAGCGCGATAAGGCCGCCCATTGTACTCTAAAATATACTTATAAGCACTACTGTTTTTATTACCTTTAACGATTGGTGTACAATAAAGAGTATAATAAATAAATAACTTTTGCTTGGCCGCGTTGTTCCCAGCAATGACTGGACTACACCATGAGTGTCATAAAAGGTGACTTAGGGTTAATATCAAGGGCAGTAGCTTCTTCCCATATGCCAAGAACGACATACTGTGCCCACCAATCCACCTGCCAAGCGTGATGATTACAGCAAGATCTTCTAAGACCGCTCATTGTAGTGGTAATTGAGAGGCCCATGTTCAGCCGTGGATAATATAATGTTGATAATGAACTCTTGCTTTACCAATGTTATTATTCTTTAGTTATGCAAGTCTTTCCGAAAAAAATACCACTCTAGTGGAAAAAGGACTGAAAAAATCTTCTTGCTAGCAGAATATTTGGCATTGCAGTGGTGCCTTTTTTCACCAGCTGGATATTTTGTTTTGTTTTTTAAAAACGTTGCCCCAAACTAGGACTCTCCTGTGTCGTGGGTGCGTTTACAGACATGAATTCCACATACAATACTCTCAGACCCGGAACAACTACCTGCAGATCATACAAATATTTGTTCCGTGCCGGGCATCGAACCCACGACCCGGAGCGCAGCAACCGACTGTATCAGCCACTGCACCAACCGTGCCGTCACGATATCATCATGGACTTCCTCCGCCCCGGAAAAGGGCAAGGTATGCTGGACTCCAATGCCAGCTTGACCTGAGTGGCTTCGGCACCAAAAGGGGACTCAAGGATTTCGAGAACAATTGAACCGCACCCACCCATTGGTGTAACGCCTTTATGCGTATGAGAGGGATTACAATCGCCCCTTGTGGAAATTTATGGGGGAGGCTTTTGTTTAGCAATGAAAGTCCTTGGGCTGATATGATAATGAATAGATTATGAAGTGTAAAGTAATTGAATGAGATCGGAAAAGCAAATATAGGAACAAAAGCGGTTAAATAGATATAAAACATTTCGCGATAATGCTGTAACAAGGCCGGAAACTATATACAAGAGCGATAAATATGTATTTGATTTACTTTCCGCTTTGTAGATAGGAAGCAATTTATTTTATGAAATGGTATGTCTAACATGTGTATGCTGTATGGTGCCGGCTACGAATAGCACCACCCTATCTCATCCATTGGGTGTCGTAAAAGGCGACTATGGGATTAGCCGGAGGATGGGCAGCAGCGTCCTTCAAGTACATTAACAACTCAACTGCGATCGCCAACCCGCCTGCCAAGCGTGGCGATTATGGCAAAACCCCTCAATGGGCTCACAACTCACGATTCAACTAACTTTTATGTACATTGTGTATACACAAGGCGGACTTAATGCCATGAGGCATTCTCTACCAGTCAACCTTTGGGTTAAAAAGCACTTCGATAGAGGTACAAAAACAAAGTTATAGATAATGTTGAAATAGACAGAATTAAAAATAGGTATACATACATATACTAATTGTAGACCAAACGAAAATACCAAGTGTTACATACATAATAGCAGTACAACTGGCGGTCTTATCGCTAATAGCAATTTCTTCCAGGCAACTATTGGACGGACAAAAATCATAAATGTAGGCAATAACGGGTAGTTTTTTTTTTAAACTTTAAGCAACACTAGCATTTCTCCTGTGTCGTGGGTGCGTTTACAGACATAAATTCCACATACAATACACCCAGACCGGGAACAACTACCTTTTTTTTTTTTTTTTTTTATTGATGTCCAGTGGAAATTCTACATGGAACTTCCTTCACCCCGGGGAAGGGCGAAGGGGTGTGCCGGACTCCTACCGGCTAAAACCACTGGAGCGGTCATCTTCGGCACCGAAGGGGGGCTCCAGGTCCTCGTAAGATCACACTAGAGCCGCCCATTGGTGCCACGCCTTTAGGCACATCACGGAGGGGATGACTATAAAGCGGTCACCCCCTCTAGCGGAGGGAAGGCGACTGTAAAAAGGTCGCCCCTCAGGCACGTCTCGGGGAGGATTGTAAAGGATCCCCCCAAGCCTCGCTTTGCGCTGTGCTGCGCACACGGCGGCACGTGACCACGTGCGCGCCACCGTCTTCCCGGGGGTCGCTCGGTGTAATCTCGCAGACTCCCCAATCTGCGCGCCCGCGACCCCCGAGGCCCCCCACCATGAAGTGACGGCAGGGGGCTCAGGCGTGTTGGACTTGGAAGCCGGGACGGTTGTTGCCCCGGCGCCGTCTCGTCCTTCTCCGTGCGGGATCAGCCCTCTCCCGATCCCGCTCTGCAGTCTCCTTCTGGAGCATGACGCTCTCGCAGAAGGAGACCACTGCACTCCAATTTTCATGCTCTGCCAACATAGCCGACACTACTGCCGGCAGAGAGAGATCTTGCCCGATCCGGTCGACCAGGATCCGCCGCTCGGCCGCCCACGCAGGGCACTCCTCGAGCGTGTGCTGTGCGGCATCCTGGTCGCTTCCACAATGGTGGCACTGTGCCGTAACCTCGCGTCCTATTCTGTGCAGGTACGCACCGAAACAACCGTGACCGGTGAATACCTGCGTCAGACGGTAGGTGACGCGCTCGCTCCTTCTGAGCCAGGCTCCGAAGAGCGGCAGGATGGCCTCGACGACGCGCTTGGTCGCGAACTGCACCCTAAGGCGTTGTCGCCATATCTCGAGTGCGCGCCGCCGAGCCAGCCGCCTCTTTCTGTCAAACGCCCCTGAAGGCACGCTTTCCCCACTTTGGCGGAGGGAGCGTGTCTGGTCATAGACCCACGCATCCATCTCCGCCTGGATGTCGAAAGGCGGAAAGCGTGCCAGGAGAGTTGCCGCCTCGTAGGACACTGTCCTGTATCCCCGTGCGATCCGTATAGCCACTCTGCGCTGCAGACTGTGAAGTTTGGTTCTGCAGCGCTGGACGCCAGACAGCCGGGATGACCATACAGGTGCCCCGTAGAGGGCCACAGACCGCACGACGCCCCCGTAGAGGCGGCGAACTTCCTCGCTCGGTCCCCCGAGATTGGGCAGCACCCGGTGCAATGCACCCACTACCCTCTCGACTCGGGGGGGGAACAACTACCTGCAGATCATACAAATATTTGTTCCGTGCGGGAATCGAACCCACGACCCGGAGCGCAGCAGCCGACTGTATCAGCCACTACACCAACCGTGCCGTCAACTGTTGCCACTGTTTAATAAACTAATATTTATAAACATTAATACTATATAAAAATAAGCACATATAGTAAACAATGTAACAAAATGTATATATATGTCATTCCCAAATATATGCTTAACTCACACAAATGTATAATTATGTACACAACATATATATAGAACAGTAACAATTAATCCCTTATAAAATCTAAAACATGCCCTTGTTGTAAGCCATAACATCGTCTCCAGTTACTTCGCAGTACTTCTTCAACAAAGTTACCTAAAGCACACAAACTGTGTGTTCTGTTAAACCCTGACGTCATTTAATTCGATACTTTACAGCTTATAGGCTCCAAGAGACAAAACTGTTACGATATTTACATTAAAGCCTTGGAGTAGCGGAGAACGAAAACGGCTTTGCAAAACGGGACCGTAAGTAGAAGCAGTGCCTACACAAAATAGATAGGAACAGAAGGTCAATTATAAAAGGTTCAAAGTCAAAGTCATGTATTCGCTAAAATATGGGTACAAAGATGTTCCATACTAAGAGTTCATAATCATCATCATCATCATATCAACCGAAGGACGTCATCCACTGTTGAATAAACGCTTCCCCATAGATTACCCGCATCCAACGACCCTTAGCGACCTTCACCAGGTCATCTGTCCACGGTCGTACCACGCTGCGTTTTCCGATGCGCGGTCTTCACTCGAGAACATTTCTTTCCCAACGGCTATCAGTTCTACAAGCAATGTGCGATTGTCACTTCAGTTTACTAATCCTTTCAGCTATGTCGGCAACTTTTGTTCTTCTCAAGGATCTCCTCATGTTTCATTTGATCTCGTAGAGAAGTAAAGTATCTCGCAAGTATCTCTCTCTCCATAGCTCGCTGTGTGACCTTTAGCTTTCAAATGGGGCCCACAGTTTGTGAACAAATCACTCTACCATATGTCATCAATGCAAATTATTGATGATAGCAAGTTAGGTGCAGTGGCCAATCGCTTGGCTTTCTTTGCTGCGTGTTCAACCCCGCACGGAACAAATATTTGTATTACAGATAGTTGTTCCGGGTCTAGGTGTTTATGCATGGCAAACGTGCCGTCATTCGCCATTCATATGTCTGTTAACTAGGTACCCGTGACACCCCGAGAAGACGGCGGCGCGCACGTGGTCAGGTGCCACCGTGTGTGCAGCACAGCACACAGCGAGACTTAGGGGGATCCTTAGCAATCCTCTCCGATAAGAGCCTGGGGGGTGACCTTTTTAAAGTCACCTTCCGTCCGCTAGGGGGAGTGACCACTTTACAGTCATCCCCTCCGTGGTGTGCCTAAAGGCGTGGCACCAATGGGCAGCTCTAGTACGATCCTACGTCGACCTGGAGCCCCCTTTCGGTGCCGAAGGTGTCCGCTCCAGTGGTTTTAGCCAGTAGGAGCCCGGCCGGCATGTCCCTTCCCCTTCCCCGGGGACCAATAAAAAAAGAAAAGGAATCTTTGACCCATGACACAGGAGTCCTTCGTATAAGATGAATCGATCTGCAGCGTAATGCCGCACCTGCAACAATGCAATGCACACAAATTCAATTTTAACAAATACAAAAATCCGTTTGATGTCCGGAGTAAGAATATAGCATCACTCCATACGCTCTCGTGAATATCGTCAAAAGCGACAACTAAGGGACTCTAAATTAGACTCCTCTGGATGGGCTTACTTTTTGGAAACTGTAGCCATACTGCGCTCACCAACCCGCCATCCGAGTGGTACTGGCAAATTCTCCTCAAAATGACGACATAATTGTGGAAATCTATGGGGAGGCCTTTGTTCATAAGTGGACGTCCTTTTCCCGCTGTGATAATGATGATGAAATATAGAACGTTCTAAATGAAATACAACAAAATAAAAACAATGCACTCCGAAAGCAGCGAAGCCGTGCAATGTTAGTTAGTTAGTTAATTATGCATTGTGTTTTGTATTCTGTTTTAAGACTTCCTTTCAATCGAACGTAAACCTCATTGAATAAATCTATAAACAAAATAACTCAACCATTGAAAGCCATATTCAATCATCATTCCATTCATTTACATTTATAAATAACTTTATCGTTACTAATATATAATTTACAGCGCTAAAATATGGCTTTAATAATCACCGAAGAAACTGTTTAAAAGGCAATGTAAAATTTGGAGCAAAATATAAACAGTGAGCCAGTGTAAACCACTTAATATTTCGTAAACTTCACGATCATTATTGTTCTGGAATACAAAATTATGGCGCAAACATTCAGGAACAAAGACAGCAACATTTAACAACTATAAATTATAGCACTTTGTTGTCTTGCTTTAGGTTACGGTAAATAATAAAGACCTGGAAGAAAGGCTTTTAAATATGTATGTTCACTTTATTTGGTGACGATTCGAAAGGTTCCTTAACCCGTCGAGACAATCATGATCAACAAGGCCATGCAAGACATAATCTCCCGAATAGAACAACATTACAGCCGGCCGCGTGACCTTTACCCTCTTTTCGGCGCTTAACTGTCGTATAGCGTTATCTCACTCTGTTATCTTGAACAAATTAAACGCAATATCTACATTAAATTATGAAAGTTGCGTAGCTAATAGTAGTAGTAGACTTGATGACAATATCGATATAAACAAGGAGTGACAACAAGAGCGTTCACACTGTCGATACCGCTGATATCGATCAATAGCACCAGGACAACAGAATGGAATCAAAAAACGCATGGATGTTTCCATTATTTTTTATCAGGCATTTTGACATTGTATTTCTATTTTTGATATTCTATTTCTATTTTTGACACGTAATTTTTATTGTAATTTTGAGATAATATAGATTGTAATGAATTAAGTATTAATTTCATATTGTTTGTATTGATAAAAATGATAAATATAATTAGATATTCTTATAACATTTGCACGTGGAAAACATGGCAAAAGCCTTGTTTTTTATTTTATATTGTATTCACATGGTATTTATGTAGGTACACATATTTTTGCGCAAATAAATTCATTCTATTCTATTGACCAACACTAATCCTTCTCCCTCAGTCGGATTTCACAATTTGCGCGATGACAAGTAATCGATAGTCAACATTTTTATTTAATATCCAGTTTCGCAAAGAAAGTTGACTTCATGTAAATTAATACAAATAGTGGAGTTATATTTTACGATATACTTAGGAATATTTCGCTTTAGTTTACGGCCAAATAGGAAAGCTGGTCGGTACAGGAGCGGGACCAATTGTGCGGACACGCTGCGTTGAGGGAAAGTCACTGGGCTACCTGATCTTATGCGATTATAAACATGAATGTTGCATTGAATATTAATATATTTTATTTATGCCATGATCTGATTATAGACGGATGTGTCCAAACCCTGTTTCTTGGGTGTGGACTCCGAACAGTGTTCTGCTGACTGGATTTTAAATTGTGGTCAGTCTTGGTGACACATGAAGTTGACTTTATTTCCTTCTTTCTATCCTTTTTGGTTAACAATTTACCGAAATAATTGCTCGAATTGTAATGTTGGATCTTAACTCTATTTTGGGATCGGGACAGCTGCAAACTTTTATTTCGTCAAGATTGGAAAGTACGAAATCCAGTGCGATTTGGACATGTTTAATGCCATGGTGTTCGTGTGGTGTCCGGATTAAGAATATAGCACCACTCCATCTCCTCCCGTGGATGTCGTAAAGGAAAATCCACCAAATATAATTGAATAAGTTGTAAAGATTAATTGAAGACTCAATAATAAAGTAGTCAAATTAATACCATGGTTTCTAAATTAGGTACATACTTTCGTCGACAATGATGCTACATGCACATAGTAAACACATTTCTAGTATAAGCTGACCTCCCATTGTATGGAAAGCCTATATAATATCTACTCGTATTAAACTTAAACTAGAAATGTATAACTTGATATGTAGCCACACATAAACTTCTTAAGTGTGCTTAAGTGAACTACTTTGTAAATCAAAACTATAAATTTTACAATTAATTAGAACATTGTATGTTCACAAGCATTTTATCACTTTTGTGATCGTTTCAATACATCGAATTGGTTTATGGCTAATTATGTGTAGAAATACGAGCCAGTAGCAGCTCGACAATTTATTTGTATCGATTTGTGTTTATGTTCGTTGCACTTGCGTGCATGCAAAATATGATACCACTATTTACTATTTGACGGCACGGTTGGTGCGGTGGCTGATACAGTCGGCTGCTGCGCTCCGGGTCGTGGGTTCGATTCCCGCACGGAACAAATATTTGTATGATCTGCAGGTAGTTGTTCCGGGTCTGGGTGTAATGTATGTGGAATTCATGTCTGTAAACGCAACCACGACACAGGAGAAATCCGAGTGAGAGGGAACGTTTTTGAAAAACACAACAAAAAACAAAAAAAAAATTACGATGAAATTTCTAATGAAGAGCATCGTGTGGTCCTTGTTAAGGTTACGAATTAATCATAAGCTCACTTGCTATATGTATCGTAAAAGACTACAAAGGATCTTCTGGCTGGAGCCCTCTTTTGGCTTCGCCAGAAGCGACTGGTTACGCAAAGAAATTTCCAAATATACGTTTGGTTAATTGGCCATTTATACGTCCACTGCTGAACAAAGGCCTCCCCATAGATTTTTACAACTGAGTCATCATTTTGGGGGGTATTTGCCAAAAAAGGAAATGTATGCTAGAAGCAAAACAAAAAAAGATCTTGAGTGAAGAATCTACTGCGTCCACTGTACTGATACCATCACACCGTCTATCAGGCACTATATCGCCAAAGTAGGCTTGAAACCTCAGATATACACACACATCAGCCCGTATACGTCCACTGCTGAACATGGGACTAGCTACAATAAGAGGTAATGGAGGATATTGCCATAATCATCACGCTTAGGCTGGCGGATTGGTGATCGCAGTCAATTGATATTACTCACACAGGGGAGGGAACACTCATCCTCTTGATATCAATCCTTAGTGGGTGAAGTGGTGGTATACTCTTTGCCGGGATGGGCTATCATCAAAATAGATAATTAAGTATATTATAAGGAGATCTATTAAGAAGCATACAAAGCGCAGGGCAGCTTGTGGCGAGCTATATGTGCGCAACACTGCGTACCCGAATGCCCCAGAACGACGTTCAGGGCTTCGTCTCCGGTTTGACTTTATTGGCTGGTTGGAATGGACCTTATGAGTGCTTGCTGGATTCTAAATGACGATATGAAGACCGAACGGTTTCTAATGAAATTTGGTATAGAGGTCGATGATGTCGAATAGGATATAGGATACTTTTAATATGAATTATATGATTATTAACGGCTCGGTAGGCGCAGTGGCTAAGCAATTGGCTTTCTGCGCTACGTGTAACGGGTTCGGTCCCCACACTGTAAGGGTAGGCGACTGTAAAGAGGCCACCCCCCAGGCACCTCTCGGGGGCATTGTTAAAGATTTCCATGAAGCCTCGCTATGCGCTGTGCTGCACACGGTGGGACGTGACCACAAGCACACCGCCGTCTCCCGGTGGTCGCTCGGTATGAGCACGCAGATTTTCCAATACGCGCGCTCGCGACCGCCAAAGCCGGGGTGCCATACAGCCAGCGCAAAAGTAATATAAAAAGCCTTACCTTGTTCCAAAAATAGAACAATACGGGCAAATGTATGAAGCGACCTGTCTTTTCAATTTCTATCTCAATAATTCGTTTGAACCGTTGTTACATACAGGTGTTCTCATTCAATATAGAGTACAATAATTTCACACTCGTCATGTCGTGTCGTGCGAAATTGTATCATGCCAGGTTCCACGTGAAAGTAGCGCCGTGCGTGATGCGCGTCGAAAATCGCAAATTATCCTTGCTTCTCCCAACTAGCGCAAATATGAGGCGCAATTGGAGAGATGCCGCGTAGTTAGAGGGTTATAGTCTTTAGATTATTCTAGCGCCAACCAAGGGGATCGATATCGTTCCAAAACTAAGTATCGTAGCTTCCTAAACATTGACCAGCGTTTTCAACTAAGAATCCTTCGCAAATGTTAGTCGTTATGAGCGTAATAAGGTTTCTGCGCTCACGCGTTATTGAAATTGACTGAAGATTTTTACCAATGTACCAAGCAAACTAGCCCATAAGTACAAATAACAAATGTATGTATAAACTTACATATACATTAACAACATTACATATATATCCTATTTCAGTATGAAACCTATTAAGACGGTATAAAATTCATCATTTTCATCATCATATCAGCCGAAGGTCGTCCACTGCTGAACCAATTGGATTTTCACAATTTTCAAATTCAAAATCCAAACCTCTGGTTTAGAGTCCCCACCACACAGATGATATGGTTGAACTTAAACTTAACTTAGTAACTTCACATAATTACGAAACGTGGACAGTTCCGCGAGCTATCCACTCCATGGCGATCAGGCAGTGAACGTATCCGGATCACGAGGATTGTCAGCATCACGACTTTGTCTCGCGAAGGGATTGGCCCCTTGGGTTTAGAGTCCTTTAGACGCCTTTTACGACATCCACAGGAAGAGATGGAGTGGTGCTATATTCTTAATCCGGACACACACGGAGAATATACGGGTATAAAAAAGGCTGAAAGTAAATCAGTATTTTCATCTTAACAAGTACGACATGACACGATGATATTCAAGTTAACCTGAACATTTTCACTCGCTACCTGCCTTAAACTAAGACGATCGGCTTTGAAAAGCTATCGCTATTATTATCGTGATGTATAAAGCAGAGTATGAATGACAGCTCGTGAGGTCACGACATGCGTTTCACTGACACACACCCAGGTTTATATTATACAGGATCCTCCAAAAATAGTGAACTATATTTCTAGGGGACAATCAATAGGTTATAGGAATCACGTTTATTAAAAAAGAAGTTGTGATTTCTATTATATTTTGCAACTAGCTGGGACCCGCGGTTTCACCCGCCGTTATTTTAAAAGAAAGTAGATTATTTATACATAATTTAGAGTACTTTGGCATAGAGTATGTATATATATCCTATTGGATTTCATGGGTTTGGTTTTTTTGCACGGAACCATAATTATTTTTCTAAAATAAAAATAGTTAATAAAAAAAGTTATTCCTTATAACATCAGCTATCTTCCAGTAAAAATCCCGTAGAAATCAGTCCAGCCGTTTCGAAGATTAGCGGGAACAAACAGACAGACAGACAAAAAAATTACAAACAGCTTTTTTATTGTAGGTACCGTATATACTTTCATATGCATTTTGTAAACAGCTGTTATTTTGACATTACAAACAGACACTTCAATTTTATTTATTTGTATAGATTATTATTAATTGAAGTTGCTATTCGAGCAATTAATAAAAAACTTTATTTTTATTACAGCGGCACGTGTCCTTTATCTGTGTGAGTATACATAATAATATGGGGATAAAAGAATTTATTTTAGTGCTCGAATTGCTACATAATTCATTACATTACATACAAAAAAAAAAAATGCCTATTGCTGTCCTACCACTGGGCACGGGCCTTTATTCACGATGAGAAAGGTTAGGCCTTAATCCACCACGCTGGTCTATTGCGGGTTGGCGAACTACACACACCATTGGGAGCATTTTGGAGCCCTCTCACCGCGCAGTTTTCCTCACGATGTTTTCCTTTACAGTTAACGCAAGAGATAATAAAATTCTGATCCGAACATGAATTTGAAAAGTCAGAGGGGCGGGTCGTTCGAACTCAGACCCTCCCTTATAGAAGGCAAGCGTTCAACCACTAGGCTATCGCTGCCGATAGCAAAATCTTGCTACAGTTTTAATCATCATTTCGGCCGAGGGAAGTCCACTGCTGGACACAGGCCTCCCCCAAAGATCACCACAACCACCGATATGGATGTGTTCTCGCTCATTGGGGGGTTTTGCCATAATCGCCACGCTTGGCAGGCGGGTTGGCGATCGCAGTTGAGTTGTTTATGTACTCGTAGGACGCTGCTGCCCACCCTCCGGCTAATCCCTTAGTCGACTTTCACGACACCCATGGGAGGAGATGGGGTGGTGGCATTCTGGGCCGGCACCACACGGCACAGTTTTAATGTAATATGTGAATTATTATATGCCATTCAACGTGGCAATGCTGCCAGTCTTCTGGGAACATTATCAGCTGACAGCGATGAGGAGGAGTACTTCGACACCTAAATGCATGTGCAACTTTATTATATATTATCTTTTGTTATTATTTATTTTTATTATTATTTAGTTTATTGGTCAGTAGTCTGTATGTTTTTAGTTTTAGTGTGTATATAAATGTATAATATATGGAATGAGACTGATTAAAAAAACTATACAAATATGTGAATTATCCCAAATAACTGTTATTTTGTAATCGCGTTCCATATATTACCTACCTTCTGATTGTCCTCTTAAAATAAACATCTTTATTTTTGTAGGACCCTGTATAATTCGATTTGAAGGGTTTCGTGATGGTCCGCGATATCATTTTAAGAGTAGGTTGCCTTTAAAAAGAGGTTAATATGATGATTATACTACTCTTTCTTTTTTCTTCACTTTTGCTACAAGACCTACCTTCGGCCAAATTTCAAGACTGTAGGTCACCGGGAAGTAGCCCGGTTTTGACGGTCAGCCAGTGAGTGGGCCTTTTTGTATGAAAATACGCTTTATGGGACATGAGTCTTGAAATCTCATTATTCGTTATTAATTTGAAATGTATACGTAGCAAGTACCTTGGCTACGTCGAATTGTCGTATGTAAGAGTGAGACAGGTAGTAAAAATATGTTATAGTCTAAGAAGTCTGTCAACGTCCATTTATGGAGGTCTGCCGGGCGCGGCGAGCACGTCCGGTATATAAACGTATTATAAGTTTTAAGTTCGTTTTAAAATTTACAAAAGAGACGTTTGGCTTTCTTGTTTTCTCTTATTACCAATTGTATTTGTCATCTCGCTTTAAAAGACAACACTTTTTCCTCATTCGAACTGAAAAGATCAGATAAACAAACATTATAACTGGACAAATCATCCATAATCATTTGCAATGTTAGTTAAACTAGAGAAAACATGATTTATCGGCGAATATAAATTTTGTTTGAGTAACGGTAAATCAGTTTCACACAGTCATTATGATCTTTATGAGCCTTATTATTAACCTCGTCAACAGCATGTTTTAATTAAGCAGACATAAAAGTTATGTTTTACTTTAGAATACAAAATTTGATGAGCGCTCTTTCTACTCACGATTTTCCCAGAATTTTCTCTACCTACTATGTAACACATTGCGTTCCTTTGGTTTAAATAGTTCCAATTTACAAGTCTCAAAAATGTAATAAGTAGCATTAGGCTAGGTACTTTTAAGATTTCATCATTACAGTAAAACCGTTTCAGTTACTTTTCGTTGATTTACCATGCTCCAGCGAACAACACAGTACGTATTCGTACTGAAAATGTATTAATTCCTTTGAATTGTTTTTGTTTTAAGTGAAAACTCTTTGGGCGCGATGTATTGGATATATATAGGTACCATATATGAGAGTATTTTATCGAATTATTACGACGTTTTTGAGTTCAACGCTTTACGTTTCCTGTGTAACGTTATGTCTAGGCGCATGCGCGGTCATATAAGGTAACTGCGCATGTGCGGGCATCAAAGGTAACTGCGCATTTACGGGCATAAGCGATAAACAGCATGGAAACATGCTATAGTCAGTGTCCTGAAACAAAGAAGTTTCACTTTTAGATGCACGCGCTCTCACGTAATCGTAAATATCGGTATGCGTTCATATAAATATTATTTTAGCAAAAGTAATTCAAGCTGGTTTATTATGAAATATTTTGTAAAAATTTAAAATATATATGAAAACCAAGGTAATGATTAAATAATTATATTTTGACCTTCAAAATCATACACAACACTCAGCCATATTTGTTAACATAAAAAAGAAAATCGCCACAACACAAAATTGTCATCATCTCAATCCGAAGATGCTGTGAGCTGACCTACGTGCAACTAATAGGTAAATATATTGTTGTTTATAAATGTGTCCTAATATCCTGTCATTGATTCCACAAAAATAATAATCGTAATTAAATTGTTCTGGAATAGTTGGGTACCTAAATTGCGTTAATTGTGCCGCGTTGAGATTGTTTTTCGTCCAGGTTTTCGGGAACGAGGTACACACCGGCAAATTTTAATGTTACAATACAGATTACACTGGGTAACCCAGTCTTAAGACTAGGGTCCCTAAACCCCCATTTATTTATATCACACGGTGGTCACATCACATCGTACATCGTGCATTTCCTCCGCCCCGAAGAAGGGCGGAAGAGCATGCCGGACTCCTACCGGCTAAAACCACCGGAGCGGTCATCTTCGGCAGCGAAGGCGCGCTCCAGGTCCTCGATACAATCACACTAGAGCCGCTAATATGGTATGGAAGATGAAGAGATGACTGTAAAGCGGTCACCCTCTCAAGCGGGCGGAGGCGACTGTAAGGCCGCCCTCCAGGTACATCTCATAGGGAGTTGTAAAGGATCCCCCGAAGCTTCGCTGTGCACTGTACTGCACACATAGCAGCACATGACCACGTGCGCGCCACCATCTGCCGGGGGTACCCCCATTTACATATGGTTAGCCAGCAGCGACCAACGTGAATGCAGAGTTGATTTAATGACTCCCACACCAGCCAGACAGATGGTATCCCGGTTGGCTGCCCCAGTGAGTTGATAAGTCAGGTGGTGGGGGGTTCTCTTCTATCCGCAGTTTGTATCTGGTCGTCATTGGTGGCCTTTGCGGTGCGCTGAAAACTTTTGCGGCTTTTGAGACAATATTGAGGGATTTGGCGGCTGACTAGAGTGCTGACTGTCAGAATTTTTTGTCTGTGGAGCCAGCTGCATCTTGTTAGATTTCAGGCGGCGATACTCCTGTTTATGGATGGATCATGTTTAGAGATATGAGTCTGAGGCATCCAGTTTTCTGCGGCAGATGTCATTTAGTGCATCGTCATCGAGCCTTGCATACAATGTGGACTGGTTTCACACTGGGCAAGCAAGTTCGCGAAATAGCTCAAGTTATTATATCAGTTTTTTGAGTTTGGGCTTCTTCATGATCCCATGAAGAATGCAAACATAAAACTACATGCACGGCAAAGATTTTCAAATGTGAACTTCTAGTGTGCTTCATAATCATAACTAGACCTTATTATACGGTAGATCCAGCCGCTTTCTTATTATAATCCCGATATATTCGCTGCAAAATCTTGCTACAGTTTTAATGTAATATGCAAATCCCTATTATCTCCAGTATAAACAACATACATTGTATTAATACAATGATAATAAACAACGTAAATGTATGATAACGACCTCGCATTTACTATGATGTGCGTAATGCAAGAAGAATGACGGAATGGAGTCGTATTTGCATACTAAATTAATTTACGGCGCGTATTCAGACGTAATGAGGATAATTTAGGTCTTTTCAAATTGAATAAATAGGCTTAGGATTGTAATATAGAATTATGCCTTTTGAGATTTTGTCAGTTGAATTATTTATGAATAATTATATTTATTCTTCATATATAATTAGACACGGAACGATTTATTAATATTTACTGGAGTTAAAAAGTTTCAGTTGACAAGTAGACTCTTATAAAATATAACATTTCCTTCTCAACAGTTTTCATTTTCTTAGGCTAAAAGGCCAAGTTTGCAGATGGGCAGTTGCTGTCTGCCCTACTGTGCATTGTTTATAGGAAATGTTTACTAACAACCATAGAGGCTTATGATTTGTGAACCACAAAACATTTGAATTTGCACAAAGCGGGAATAAAATACGATATTAACATATAATTGTAAATAAGATATACGATCACGTTGACAGATTTATAGCCTAAACACCGAATACCGATGACATTAAATGGCTATTGTTATTTGCTATAATTTATTGATACGGCGAACTTGCACGATGGATATTTAAGGAGCGGAAGCAAGATCTGAAAACACATGGGAAGATGCCGTCAAATATGTATACCAGTTACGGCGCTTGCAGCCGTATAACCAGTTGCACTCACTGATCGGTCGGCGAGGTTAAGCAACTCTCGGCGCAGTCAGTCTTTAGATAGGTGGACGTATTCCACCGTATAGTAGAGTCTTCATGCTTCGGAGGGCACGCAAAATCGTCGGTCACGGTTGTTGTCATTAGATGGCAGTCGTTAAGCCAAGTCGGAGGCTTTTGGCCGCCTTGAACAACTCTGACACAAGGATGGACACTAACCACACGTAAAGAAAAAACAGTGGTGCAACGTATACAAATTTTACGAATACAAATGCGCGGATCGTAAGTAGAGAAGTGTAGATATAATATGATACAAGTACTTTAATATTTTTGTGTCCAGATTAAGAATATAGCGCCACTCCATCTTCTCCCGTGTATGTCGTAAAAGGGGACTAAGGGCCTCTAAACCAGGGGAATGGGCAGCAGCGTCCCTTCTGTAGAAAAGCCAAACTGCGCGTTGTAAGTACTGGCAAGTTCCCCCCAAAATGACGACACAGTTGTGGAAGTTTATGAGAAAGGCCTTTGTTCGGCAGTGGACGACTATGGCTGATATGATGATGAATAAAACAGTAAGTGTAACATAAGTAATTTAATAATCAACATAATCTCCTGGCGACTGAAAAATTATTTTCTTTAGTAATGTCTTACCTAACCATTTTCTTCGTTTCGATCAACCTCAAGCCCTCGCGAAAGAGAACTGATATGTACCTAGAATGTTTCGTGAGGCTGTTGAAATTAAAAAACATTCTAATTTTAATAGAGAAGGTGGTTGGCGGGTACCGCCTGTTTGGAATCCAATCATTAAAATAATAAAGTTCCAAACAACATACCGCACTAAGAAACATCAAGACACTGGAAGTGGTTACTGTGTGCATCGAAACTAATTTCTGATTAAAATTGTATGGTAGATAAAATAAAATAACTTTTTAAAATCTGTAACGACGCCTGTCACCTTAGTCATCCTGCGACCACGAATGCTGCAAACTTGCAAAGTATTCGAAACGTTAGGTAAACAAAAATATACGCGATAGAATCCGTTTAAAAGTGTTCTTTTCTTTGTCTATATTGCCAGCAGTTGAAATAGCCCTTCCACAGTAGAACATTTGTTTAGTTTCGAGGGTAATCCCCGAATAAACATACCAAAAGTCAACAAAATAAGTACGTATGTGTAGTGCATTTGTAGCTCAAATATTTGGTTGGAATTTGTAGTGGGTGCTTTCCGTTTTACTCAAATGTTTTGCACGAATGTTATCTTAATATTCGGTGAATACGAATATTCGATAATTAGCTGTTATCCGGCGAATTTAAATATTCGTATTCATCACATCACTAATGTACCTACACTAAATATTCTCATATATTGATGGCAGGATACGATACTGCTGCCAGCTGGAGCGGTCATCTTCGGCTACGGGCTCCAGGTCCAAGGGGTTTTAACCAGTAAGAGTCCGGTATGCCCCTCCTCCCTTCCCAGGGAAGAAGAAGCTCATCAGGATTTCAGAAAAAAGAACGGAGCTGTCTTTTATTGAATTAGTAGGTGACATGGTTTCTGGCTTCTGTGTCAAGTAGGCTATACGAAACTTGCACAGCGTGTATTATATTATTTATTTATTGGACCTCCAACAAAGGGTATACATAAGAAATCACATATCATAACTACGTAGTTTAGACAAGTGCCTCAATTAAAGGAGGCCACAGCGTGCACAAAAACAGTTTTAAATTAAACAATACGCTATAATATTAAATATGATAACTTGATCAAATTATAGTATAAATGCTACTGCGGTCTGCGCACGCGATCACATCATCTGTATTGTCGTTATGCTCACAAATTACAGTTGAATCATTGACAATACAAAACAGTTTAGCGCGGGCTGTTATTGTCACGAAACCGATTGCTATAATATCTCGCTGTAACTTTTAAATCTTCTTTTATTGTCCGTGTGGTGCCCGGATTAAGAACATAGTACCACTCCATCTCCTACTGTGGATGTCGTAAAAGAAGACTAAAGAATTCTTCTAAACCAGAGGGATGGGCAGCAGCGTCCCTTCTGCAGGCGTCATCTGAATCTCTGTAGAACAGGAAACATTCTGTGCTCACCATCCCTGCCAAGCGTGGTGAGTACTGGCAAATTCCCCCCAAAATGACGCCCCACGGCATAAAATCGGGCTGTATGTAAACAAAAGCCTCCCCAATTTTGTTCAGCAGATCCCCTTCTTTGACTATTATGATGATGATGATGATGATGAACTATTAAAACCTACGAAATACCAATTTTTTTATTTTGATATATTTCATTATCAATGACAAGAATTCATATTACTCATAGCTATAACCAAGAACAAAATCAACGGGATAAGGGCATTAAAATAAAGAAACCAAGAACAATCAATATTTTTATGTGAAGCGTAGAAAATGTACTTCGGGTTCCACCTTATAACATTTATTGTGTTCGAGTTGCGTGTCCAACTTTAAGGGTGACATTCAGAAACGAGTCTAAGCTAAGTTCACGCTTCCATCTGTCAAAATTAGGGGCGTAACTAGTGCATTTTGACATATGGAAGCGTAAGTTCACCCTTAGACTCGTTTCTGAATCTCAACCTAAAAGCATTTAGGAAAGTTATTTTTCTATTTCTCACATCCATTCCCGAGTAGCACGTAAAGCTTCCCTTTAAAAGAATGAAGCAACCTTACTAGAGCATTACTATGGGGATACTAGGGTCCCCTAGAACTTATATGAACTTATAAACAGCAATAAAAGTTCTCAAAATTACATAACAGTTCTATTGCAAACTTTATGCTCCAGGGAATTAAGTTAGAATTTGATTGGAGTGTTTGAAGTGTTAGCAAGGAAGCGAAATGGTGTATAAAGGGATCAATTAGGAACAACACGGTTCCTGAGTGATACGGGTTTATTTATGTTAACTGAACCGGAATGCGTTATGGTGCAAGATAAGCAAGCTTGATCATATGAGTCTATTAGAATCAAATACCGCAATGTCCATTTTCGTGTTCTGGCCATAATTCATATTTTTTATATACATACACCAATGGATAATGCTATATTTGTAGCATACTTTAATTTTTAATGCCAGTTTTCTACATGACATTGCAGCTTTGGTTGCATTTTGAATATTCAAATAGATTCCTTTTAATCTGTAGATTCATACGGCATAGAAAACGCATTTTTGCTTTTTTATGGACATTGCGGTATTTGATTCTAATAGACTCATATATGGTTTTCACTTTATTATAAACATTTGTTCAAAGTAAAGTGCTACATCATAAAAGAGCAATTATTGGCAACTTATTTCAAGTATATTCTTCTTTTCACCCATAACTATATTTCTCTGCCCGAAAACATGGTCAGCTCTATGGACCTTTGGTTGCCTTCTATAAGGTCATGTCATTTCGGCCGAATAAAATCTACTGCTGGACACGGGCCTCCCTCAAAGATTACCACAACGACCGATATCGTTTGTTGTGTGCTCATTGGGGGTTTTGCCATAATCGCCACACTTGGCAGGCGGGTCGGCAATCTCAGTCACGTTGTTAATGTATTCGAAGGACGCTGCTGCCTATCCTCCATCTAAACCCTTAGTCGGCTTTTACGACACCCACGGGATGAGATGGGTTGGTGCTATTCGTAGCCGGCACCACACGGCATCTATAAGGTACAACAGAAGAATATGTTAAATACATAATAAAATTCATTCCATTTTTTCATTAAAACAGAACATAAATTAAAAAGTACAAAGTTACTTAGATATGTATAATTTCGCCATTTGGTTGAATTAGGAAATCCTGTGTTTCAGGCGAGAAGAGCTAACAAAGAGTATAAAGTATATCATATACTTACTACATTATATTATAGGTAAAAAGTAAATAGTATATTTAAACAATACACAAAATAACATACCCCTAATTGCACATAAGCTAAAATCTTAATTTCTTAACAAATTAATGCAAATAAAAGAAATGAATTGATAGTGTTAAAACAAACAATGTTGTTTATTTTAACACTATCAATTCATTCAATACTAGTTATTTGGATTGCAAGATGTTAGTTTTTTTTAAAAAAAATTATTAGTTTAGCAATAAATTTACGACGACGCTACTGCTTTCTTGGGTGTAGGTTTTCCCTCCTTGAAGCCATTGCGGAAACGCCTCCTCACAATTTTCAGATGACGCATACGGCCAGTTCCAGTGGTCTTCCTGCGCTTAGCCTTCACTGACCAGTGGTAGGAACGCAACTTAGCTGCAGAATACCCGCACTGTGCGCATTTCGATTTTTGAATGTGATACGATGATCTTCCACATCTTCGACATAAGGTGTGTGTCTTATTACGACGCTTTCCAAAACTGGAAGTACCCTTCGTCATCTTGTCAGAATTTGACAAGCCAAAAGAAAATAGATTAGGACATTTGATACTTAAATACAACACTTGAGTGTCAGCAGAATTGAAAACTGGGTCAAATTTGATGTTACGTAAAATATAATCATCAATTTTATTTATATTTTATTTTATAATTGTGCGAATGCTCTCTTGTTTAGGTAATTTACTGTTTAAGGTTTGTACATACATATATATATAGTGTAAAGCTTTTTTATCTATTCTCATCGTAAAATTTTAATTATAAACTTCAAACGAGGTTTTATTGACATACTTTGTTAAACAATGTTATACTTTTTTTCCATTACGATACAGGGCAAATCCAAGAAGTTAACACCAAGCAGATTGCGTCAATTCCAAAAAAATGTATACTTTTTGAAGTGAAACTTCTTTTGGGACGGTATGAATTCAATTTTATGAAACAAAAATGTATAACGACAGAGAGACAACTATAAATGTATTTATAGGGTTTAGGCTGTGGGAGAATGAGATAAAACACGTTTCTATACAGTTTCCCTATTACTTTTTGTCGATCAATCGCTCTCTCTCCCTGTTTACCACCTCCATAGTGTATTCATCTCATTCTCTTACAAATTAACCAAAATACAAAGTTTCACGACTACCGCGTATGAACTCACACTCGACAATTTTGTATTGAATGTTTCGGATTACTGATGAAAAACTACAACCACATCATTTGTTTGACAAAGTATTCCATTGTTACAGAGTTGTTCGCCTATGAACACCATTAAGTCAACGGAGTACGTAACAAGGTAGTAGCCAGCGAGGCGCGTTAGTCAATCTAATGGCCCTTTTCTAACCAATCTGATGCGCCTGAGTGTCACGGTAAGGCCTCATTATAAGGGCAGATATTGTGATAAAAAAAAGTTGCACTCCGGGAGTGCCGACAAAAGCGAAAACTTATTTTGGCGCGTTAGACATTTTTTAGATGGGTTAAGGGTTGGTTAAGGTTGTGAATTGCATTTAATTCATGAATAGTATTTTATTAATTATTAGAAACTTTAAAATACATTTAATATTCTTATATTTATCTAGACACGTTCGCGGTTTGCTATATGTACATTCATATATGCACACACTATAGCTGCGTCTCGTAACGGTGTCGCGAGTCCAGAGATTTTATCTCATCTAAAAATATGCGTACCGCGCTAAAAGAAGCTTTCACTCCAAAAACTCGGAAGTTATCATCATATCAGCTATAAGACGTCCACTGCTGAACAAAGGCCTCCCCCATAGATTTCCACAATTGTTTTGTCATTTTGGTAGAAATTTGCCAGTACCCACCACGCTTGACAGGCGGGTTGGTGAGCGCAGTAAACGTAAACTCGGAAGTATGTTAAACCAAATTAATCATGTTTAAGGCAAACAGAATTAATATATTCTAGAGCTACTGGCTTTCAGTACGATGAAGAATGATAAGATAATAGAATAGAATCTAACTTTATTGTACACCAAAATAATGGGAAGATTTTTACTTTTTTATTTCAATAGATAGCGTGGCACAAAGAAAAGCTATGTTGTACAGACAACCTTTGGACGGATTAGTCGTTTAAGTTAACTGAGAAATAGATGATAGTATTGTTATTATGTAAGAACAAATTGCCGTGTAAGAATAGCACCAACCCAACGCATCCCGTGAGTGTCGTAAAAGGTGACTATGGGATTCACCTGGGCAGCAGCGTCCTTCGAGTATATTAATTACAACTTAATTGCAATCGCCAACCCGTTTGCCAAGCGTAGCGATTATGGCACAACCCCCCAATGAGCACACCACACAAACCCAGACCTTTCTTTGTGGTGATTTTTTTGGGAGAGGCCTTTGTCCAGCAGTGGACGTTTTTGTAGCTGTAATGATGACGGAAAAATAGTCATTGATATTATAATTAATATAAGCGGCACCATGTGTGTGAAACTATGTTGGTACACTTTTAATACTTAACACGGAAATAAGTTACATCATCACGAGGCGCTCATAGTCAGTTGCACTCACTGATGGGTAAACGATCAGCGAGGTTAAGCAACGCTTAGTACGAACAGTCTATAGATAGGTGACCGTATAGTGGTAATTGAACTGAACGTCTCCGTGCACCGGAGGGCACGTAAAATCATCGGTCCCGGTTGTTGTAATTAGACGGCAGTCGTTAAGCCAAGTTGGAGGCCTTTAGGCGGCTGAACAACTCTGACACTAGGTTCGCCACAAACCATTCGAAATGAAGATGAAATTACATCATTAACATATTATATACTAGCTTTTACCCGCGGCTTCGCTCGCATTGAAGCCATTAAATAAGTCCATGTTTTATTGTTCGTAATTTTTTATTTTTTTTAATAAAAATTATCCTATGTTACTTCTAATACCTCCAAGAATATGTGTACAAAGTTTCATGATGATCGGTTAAGTAGTTTTTGCGTGAAAGCGTAACAAACAAACTTACATTCACATTTATAATATTAGTATAGATGAGTGTGTGTGTGTAAATAGTAAAGTAAATAGTAACTTACATAACATAAGTAAATTTTTCGGAACTTTTAAATATACTCGTCAAGGCATCATTTATTTCCTTGCAAATATGTCATCATCATCATCGTTTTGGCTGAATAAAGTCCACTGCTGGACACAGGCCTCCCACAAAGAATGCCACAACGACCGATATGGGTGTGTTGTGTGCTCATTGGGGGTTTTGCCATAATCGCCATGCTTGGCGGGCGGGTTGGAGATTATTGCTGTTGGGTTGTTAATGTACTCGAAGGACGCTGCTGCCCATCCTTCGGCTAATCCCATAGTCGCCTTTTACGACACCCTCGAGATGAGATGGGGTGGGGATGGGGTATTCTCACCCGGCACCACAAATATGTACCTATATCCAAATACAGAAAATTAACATCTGACAGACCGACAGCAATAACATCCCTATTCCTAAGCTCAAATCACTAACGAGACATAATTAACATCAATTGGTTCCGCAGGGGTGACAAATTCGAGTGATACATAAAAATCGTTCATATAGGACTGCAGCCTCTTCATAATCGTGTGAACTTTGCGCCCTCCATTTGTTACATCCGTCTCGTAATAAACGGGCCGTATACACCCTGACAGTCCTGATGATGGAATCCGTATAGGGCTGCCAAAATATATTTTATTTTAGTATCGTGTGATTCGTGTGTAGTAATATTCCGTGTAGTTCTTCATTTCAATTTTTTTAAAAGACTTTCCCCGCTCTAGGGTTTCTCCTGTGTTGTGGGTGCGTTTACAGACATGAATTCCACATACAATAACACCCAGACCCGGAACAACTACCTGCAGATCATACAAATATTTGTTCCGTGCGGGAATCGAACCCACGACCCGTAGCGCAGCAGCCGACTGTATCTGCCCCTGCACCAACCGTGCCGTCAGCTCTCACCAGAGAATAGACCTATAGGCGAGAGAGGTGTGCTATAGACGATTGAGAGTTGATGTCAGGTGGAGGGACAAAATCATCTTCCCGTGTGCTAATAACAACATATTGCGATCACCAATCCGTCTGCCGCGCGTCGTGATTATCGCAATATTCCCTATGACCGCTCATCATTTCGGTCGAATAAAGTGCTCTGTGGGACACAGGCCTCTCCCAAAAATCGCCACCACGACAAGTCAGGGAGTGTTGTGTGCTCATAGGAGATTTTGCCATAGTCCCATTGGCATCACATTTGGCAAACTGGTTGGCGATCTGTACTAAACATCTACTAACTGCTGTCTATCCTCCGGCTATGCTCCGCTCCGGCGGTGTGTGTGTGTGTGTAATACAAATATTTATCTTAATGAACAATCCCGACCAAATTGAAGCATGAATTGCTCAATGTACTAGTAGCCGTATAATTTGAGCATGAACACACAAGTCACGGTCAACAGTTTGATTTAGTCACTCGTAAGTTCCAGAATCCGTGTAGTACTGGCCAATTCCCCTCTAAATGGTGACACAATTGTGGAAATCTATGGGGGAGGCCGTTGTCCTGCAGTGGCCATCTTCTGGCTGATATGATGATAACGTTCAAGAATACAACGATATATTTTTACGTTCTGCCCACAACTCATAATATCCATCCATAAGAAGTCATGTTGCTTGTATTCGTAAAAAGATTGTAGCTTTAAAACGTAACACTAAATAAAATCTGCAGTGCATATTATCATCACTGCTAACCTTTTTTTAGGCGTTCAAAATGGCTAAAGCATGCCACGCCGTCTGGGGAGACTGCGTGGTTATGTGGGGCTTGCAACGCTAAAATAAAAAAACAAACTCCGCCATGTTGCCTGCCGCCCGTTGATGGACGAGTACTGCGTAAATACTACTTTCGCACTGCCAACCCTAACCCAACTCTAGTACAAACGATATCCCTTCATGGTCACAAACGAGCGGCTGTCAGGGCTGACACACTCGATTTGTCCGACAGCGCTTGACCCAACATCCGGTGCCAGCAATTGACACATTTGTCAACCCAACGACTATCTCCAGACTCAGTTACGCTCCTTCTAGAGGTGGCAACAGAGGTTACCGAAAAATATCAACAGATTTGATGAACGTTATATTTGATTGCTAATTATGTTAATATCGTGTAAATTAAATGCGTCTGATGAGGTTGACCAGGTCAGATGATGAAATATGGCGCGTTTTATTCAACTCATATTTGATAAATGTTCGTCGGTAATGAGCTGACAGTTTTAAGAGACACGAAATTTCGTTGTAGTATTTACATTTTATGCTGGAATGTTATGTTTATATTTGTACGATGTCAAAAAATGTATAGTTTATAAAAAACATTCGTACATGATCTTACAATAAAAAAACATAAATGACATTACAAAAGTATTCGTCTTACATAATATCCGATTAAACTTTAATAGTGATACGGTACACAAGGTACTGTATCAAGCTAATCTCTACCAAGCGTTTCCAGTACAAACTGATCACTCATTGAACGAAAAGCCTATAAAATGCGAGATCATCTTATGCATAGCTTGATATGTAGCCGTGCGTACTACGATTTCCGAGGAAGAATTGTCGCAACATACATCGTAACTAACCTTCAAAAAAATGCAAACATCAGAGTGAGAGAGAGAGAGATAGTCAGAGAGCAAAGATTCACAAATCAGCTCACTAACGTCCACTGCTGAACATGGGCCTCCCCCATAGATTCCACAACTGTGTCCTAATTTTTATTTGCCAATGCTCACCACGCTTGGCAGGCGGGTTGGTGAGCGCAGTATGGCCACCGCCTCACAGAAGGGACGCTGCTGCCCATCCTTCTGGTTTAGATTCCCTTAATCGCCTTTTACGACATCCAAGGGAGGATATGGAGTGGTGCTATATTCTTAATCCGGACACCACATGGATTAAAGGTATTTTATAATAAAAAAATTGATAAACCGTTTGGTAACAGTCCTTTAGCAGTGATTCGTTTTATTAAAGTTTAAAGTAACTGTAATTGATATTTTTATTTGATACATTGTGAATTACTTTGTATGGTATTATGGGGTTGACGTGACCTTATTGGATAAAAAACTATAAAATAAAATATAGATAAAAAATCTCTTTACAACACCCATGGATAGAGTGGGACGGCCTTTTCACTGCCGGGAACTCCACAAACTTATAAACTCAGCTTGAATGGATAAGGAAGCCATCTTTTTTTTTTGTTTTGGTGCCCAGTGAAGGAAGCCATCTAACCGAAATAAGGTACAAAAAATCTTTTTGAAATCGAAACAAATTTAGACTTAGGTCTAATATAAGAACTCAGCCAGACATAAGGTGGCCAAAAAACGGTCGTCAACGCCAACAAGTATAATGACTTAGGTTTTTGTCAGCCGGTCGAAGTAGTCCGATCATTTCTTTGAATTTGAAGTGATCTGAGACATCACAAAAAGTGTCTGCTGTGGCCTAACGATACGCTCCACTAAATATCAAGGTAATTATAGTAAAAAATACTTACCGATACAGTAAAAATTATCTTGTTCTTTTGAAAATTTTAATGTTTTTTCGCAATATACTGACCTGAAACAAAATAAGACATTTGATCAGTATTGTGTTGAAATTCCGTTTTAGTTATTTTTAAGACGTCGGCGAATTTAGTTGCTTTACTCATCATCATCATCGTTTCAGCCGAAAATCGTCCACTGCTGGACAGAAGCCTGCCCCAAAGATTACTACAACGACTGGTATGGGTTTGTATTGTGTGCTCATTCGGGGGTGTTACCATAATCGCCAGACTTAGCAGATGGGTTGGCGATCGCAGTGGAGTTATAAATGAACTCGAAGGACGCTGCTGCCCATCCTCCAGCTAATCCCACAGTCGTCTTTTATGACACCCAAGGGATGAAATGTGGTGGTATTCTTAGCCGGCACCACACGCGCGCGGTGGCGGTACGCGTTACAAAATAAAACCTTTAAATTCTTCTTCTTCCTGCCCTGGTACCAAGTTCGCTTGAGGTCTGCACAATGTGTTTTTTGGCATATTATATAAAAGGGTTTTACAGTGGGCCGCCTGCCTGACACCAACCCTCCTTGAGTGCACACACAGTGCTTATTGGTACTCAACGAGTTCCAAACTCCCTTCACCGCGATCTACGACAACCACGAGATGAGATGGGATAGCGTATTCGTGACCCTTTTTTGTCGTGAGAACACTTAATGGACTTCCTTCGCCTTGGGAGGGGCGGAAATGCATGGGACCTTACAGGCTAAAACCCCACGGTGTTCTTTAGAATTACCTATGGCTGGGGATGAGGTGTTCGCCTTATAGGCATTGGGCCACACCCGTGGCAGGTATCAGGCCGTCACTTGGTCTGGACTATATGTATTGTATATATCTATGCGACCTTTTTTTTTTTTTTTTTTTTATTGAT
Organism: Diloba caeruleocephala; assembly: GCA_947459985.1. Lineage (NCBI taxonomy): Eukaryota > Metazoa > Arthropoda > Insecta > Lepidoptera > Noctuidae > Diloba > Diloba caeruleocephala. The sequence goes on from OX381613.1 coordinate 7,386,178, forward strand.
GTCCAGTGGAAATTCTACATGGAACTTCCTTCACCCCGGGGAAGGGCGAAGGGGTGTGCCGGACTCCTACCGGCTAAAACCACTGGAGCGGTCATCTTCGGCACCGAAGGGGGGCTCCAGGTCCTCGTAAGATCACACTAGAGCCGCCCATTGGTGCCACGCCTTTAGGCACATCTTGGAAGGGGTGAATGTAAAGCGGTCACCCCCTCTAGCGGAGGGAAGGCGACTGTAAAAAGGTCGCCCCCCAGGCACCTCTCGGGGAGGATTGTAAAGGATCCCCCCAAGCCTCGCTTTGCGCTGTGACACGGCGGCACGTGACCACGTGCGCGCCACCGTCTTCCCGGGGGTCGCTCGGTGTGAGCACGCAGACTCCCCAATCTGCGCGACCCCCGAGGCCCCCCACCATGAATTGACGGCAGGGGGCTCAGGCGTGTTGGACTTGGGAGCCGGGACGGTTGTTGCCCCGGCGCCGTCTCGTCCTTCTCCGTGCGGGATCGGCCCTCTCCCTATCCCGCTCTGCAGTCTCCTTCTGCAGCATGACGCTCTCGCAGAAGGAGACCACTGCACTCCAATTTTCGTGCTCTGCCAACATAGCCGACACTACTGCTGGCAGAGAGAGATCTTGCCCGATCCGATCGACCAGGATCCGCCGCTCGGCGGCCCACGCAGGGCACGCCTCGAGCGTGTGCTGTGCGGTGTCCTGGTCGCTATCACAATGGTGGCACTGTGCCGTAACCTCGCGTCCTATTCTGTGCAGGTATGCACCGAAACAACCGTGACCGGTGAATACCTGCGTCAGACGGTAGGTGACGCGCTCGCTCCTTCTGAGCCAGGCTCCGAAGAGCATATCTATGCGACCTGGCCGGCCGCACATCCTTCCAGAGAGGCACGCGCGGAACTAGGCGCCACCGCACCGTCTCGAGTCCAGTTTTTGTTCAGAGACAACCTGCCCCTAGTTGGTCGCCCACTGGCCGCAAATAATGGAGACTACATGGGGTACTCCGCAATATACATATAAGTTTGGTTCAAAGGAACGAAAACGATCATCGAGTGAAAGAATCAATCAACCACACGAGCTGTATTCACATGTGAGCACAAGTTCGAGGCACTGCCCAGCCGCATCTTAACCTACTGTGACAGATATAGCTTTATCGGCAAATAAACACGTAGCTTGATCAATATCAATATGTTTTCACAAGATAAATAGTCATGCTACAAAATTATTGGTTTTATTGTAGAGCCTGGTGGCACGCGTCACGCCTGCTCATAACAATTGTAATGCTACCCAGGACTAGGCTTGAACTAGTCCTGCGTGGCACCACACTGCGCTTGTCACCTCGAGACATTAGAATTTTATGCCCATGAATTTCATTCGTCATATCGGCCATTTATACGTTCACTGCTGAACAAAGGCCTCCCCCATAGATTTTCACAACTGTGTCATAATTTTGGGGGATATTTGCCAATACTCACCACGCTTGGCAGGCGGGTTGATGAGCGCAATATGGCTACCGTTTCACAGAAGGGACGCTGCTGCCCATCCCTCTGGTTTAGATTCCCTTAGTCGCCTTTTACGACATCCACGGGAGGAGATGGAGTGGTGCTATATTCTTAATCCGGACACCTCACGGAATTTCATTAGCTACAGTCAAACCGGAATACAGTTATGTTCAAACACCACTGCTTGGCGGCAGAACATTTAGCTAGAATCTTGCAATAAGAGACCTATCGTCCAGTCACAATACTGTGGAAGCCGCACCTAGCGGTGACCAGCAGGGTGATAAGAGGATACGGTAGTTCCCTCCCGCTTGAGGCGGCGAGCTTTTTTTCCAGATCAACGCCCTGGGATCTGGAAAGGCGATCCCTCACGTCACTATGTCGGTGGTGGGAGATGCTGAGTTGGGGCGAAAGACCAGTACCTTGCAAGACCGATGCATTGGTTTGAGCTCCGGTGGAATCTGTGGGGGAATGGAAGGCGTGACTGGTGCACCCTAGTGCAGGCCATGGTACGATACCGGCGGTAAGGCCCGTCATGAAGGAGTAGCTGGAGAAGCGGCATGTCGTCATTATCTTCCGGCTGTCGCAGATACTCCCGGGACCATGAAGGATGCTTCGGGAAGTATATGTGTTGCATAGGTCGGGAGCAGATGCCCGGTTGTCACCACTATGGAAATTGCCCAGAGGATGCGGCGCAGCACACGTTGGAAGAATGCCCAGCTTGAGCGACGCAGCGACCGTAAAATCTCGTCGCAACAGTCAGAAGTGATCTCTCGCTTCGGGCTGTAGCCCTGTCCATGGTTCGAAGCAAGAGCGAGTTCTTTGAGACCTACTTAGACATATATCTTTACTATAGCAATATTGTGTTCCCTTTCATATAGTTAACTTTACTTTCAAAAATGTGATTAGAATGCAAAATGAAATCTTTTTCGTAAGTTATGTTTATAGTTTATAATAAACTTAATAGAACTTTGTTCAAAACTTCAAAGCGATTGCACTAAACTTGAAAGTATCAATCATCGTTGATCGGTAGGTAGGTTCTCCAATAACTTAGATAACGCGTCGATTAAACAAACTCCAGAGAAAACCCATTATCACTTTTCACTGAACTAATTAATTGAAACGGAACTCGCACAAAGATATATTAAAAGATGCAAATAAATTCACAATTATCAGTATATATTGGCTAGGTAGGCAGAATTTCCAGTAGGAAAACCAGTCCGACAGATCGCCTTAGTAGATTTACACAGATTAGAAAATTATTCACTGTTTTCCCCGCGCTACTGTTGTAAATAATATTCTAATGTACCTGGGGAAAATAGGCTATGTTATATTACAAACCACGCTCTAGATAGTTGGAAACTTGGGAAATTTCAACTGGGCGTATTTCAAGTACAACTTAAAAGAGTTTCAAATATAACATTTAGTAGGTTTGCTATCTTGATTTCATGCCTGTATCAACATGCTTAAATTAAAAATACCATAAACTTGTTTACTTTGAGGGCTCCAGAGAAATCAAAATCTATTCAGAACTTCTATTTGCAGGAGGAAGGACAGACTTTCTTCAATTTATTTATATTGATGGCACTGTGAGCTTGGTTCAGAGTGTATGACAAATACGTTATCTTTGGTTTGACAACCGACCAATTTTATTTTAAGTTAAACACCAAGGGTCCTTTAGGTGTTTTACACCAAGTGCGGTTCGGACCACGTTGTGAATCGCCCAAGAGCCCTCTTTTTTAATGGGGCCTTTCGGACCACGGTGTCAATTACGCAGGTTTTTTTTTATAATGGGGTGATTTGGACCACGGTCTAAAACAGCCCGTGTTTTTTTCGATGGGGTTATTCATACTGACGAGCTTTTATTCTTACAAATTCCATAACGCACGGTTGTACCATGTATAGAACTTAAGGATATTTTATTTATTTATTTATTCATCCATTCATAAGCTCACGCCCAAGCAGACCTATGCGTTAGCTTACGACCACCTTTGGCAAAAACAACACGTTTCTAGTGTAAATTGCTTAGTGCAATTTACACATAATATTTACGATACCATAGGACAATAATAAACGAATCAAAATAATATTAAGAAATAAGTTATGCATTTTATTGTAACTATTTAATATTTTTCTTTAATGGTTTTTCTACCCGTCTGTACAAAAAACTTTCGAAACACACTAGATTTTTTAAACTTTTGACGGCTGTCCGAATCGCCGCGTCGATAAGAGCACCGGGTTGTTTCACACCGAGAAAAGATATCATTGAAAATGAGCACTTGGGTGATTAACATCGTGGTCCGAACCACACGTGGTGTGAAACGCCTAAAGACTCCAACAGGCATTTGAAAGTAAACACTCGTGACATGAATTCGATCTGTACTATTCAGGTGACACTTTTATTATTTTCTGGTCAACAGTGAACTGATAAGCCAATATTGCATTCACATAATTATTGAGATATACCAGTCCAGGGACGGTGAACCTTTTTCCATCTAAGTGTCTTTGACATTGATGACTTGATATTTTATGAAGATATTTATATTAAAAAAATGTTTTAATGTAGACATGGCGTGCCAAATAGCAATCTAAGAATTTTAGTGGCAATAATATAATTAAAATGTACATTCATATCTTTGATTAAAGGGCCATTATAAACTTAAACAGTACGATTTTACACTGCAATTTATAATAACTAATGACTGTAACATGATTTTCGATAATTAAATTTCGGTGACCATATCGAACAAATTTTAATTATTACATTATTTAAATAAGTCTTTATTTACTATACCATAGTAACAACGACATTTTTAAAATTAACTTAAGCTCTTCTAATCTTTTTACTACTAAACTATGTACCAAATATCTATACAAATAAGGTATCTATATAAAAAAAGGTTAAAATAAATGTTATTGTTATTACATTTTTATTTATTTTGTAGATATGTACGTACGTAGTATCAATCAATGTCGTGCCCACTATTTGCTTTCGAGTGCTGTAGGTTCAATGACCCTAGTCAATTAAATACAGCCTCTTTCTGTGCCATCGAAAAACCCATTCAATGTTATATGCAGTTTACTTTTCTCCTATTAACTTTATGAGTATTAAAGCAGTTCTTTATTCGTATTGTCACACAATAGAAAATAGAAACCAGGTTTCATTAACATTTCAAAACACGTATACAAATAATCTAAATCAATAGCTTATTTTAATTTGAATACCATTGATCCCAATTGATATTAAACATTGAAAATGAGACGCTATTGCGCGCCATTTCTGTCACCATAACTTTAGATTAACAACCTCCTAAGATATTAAGAACCTTTTTATATGCGATATAGATGACAAATTGGGCTTTAAGTCGTATTAATATTATGTTAAAATATTTATAACGTAACAAAATATCGATATTAAGGTGGTAACTGACCGCGGACAGGACAATACATAGGTATTTATTACGCTGTTTAAAAAAAGCCCTTAATTGAGATGAAGATAACTACTATTTTTGTTGTATAAAATTTTAATTTATTCCCTTTAGGCTCGCCGCACACGAAACACATTAGCCACAGCCACAACAAGTGGCCAGTGGTGCAATTCCTTAAGCTCAAACATCCATACCTCCTTGAATACAGAATCGAAATAACGGTGTAAAACCAATTTGGTATTCGCTAAGACATGATTGAAGCTATTCAAGTACACGTTGCAGAAGGTAAGCCATGAGTAAGTCTTAGCGAATACCAAACTGTAGTAGTCATCTTGAAGGCGCAGCGTGTGGCCACCACAACGTAGGCGGCAGAGCGGGGACGGAGGAAGATCTCCGATCCCCTCCACAGGATACACACCGGGCGTGGGCGCCGGGGTAGGGCGCTGAACGATCTCCGGCCACCATGAAGAGCGGCCTGCGGGCGACGAACCAGGGGCGGTCCGTCGCCCGAACAGAAACAGGCCTGAGATGGCGGCGCGCGTGTTCCGCGTGCGCATCTCCGTAGGATAGGTGCGGCCAGCAAGGCCGCACATAGAAGGGGCCCGTCAATCATTGACGGGCCGATACCTGCCGGGGGAGCGGCCTAATGCAGAAAAGCGTACAACTCACCCCCGGCTAGAGGTAAGAAGAAGGACACCGTGGGGTTTTAGCCGGTTTGAGCCGGTTTGAGCCCGGCATGCCCCTCCGCCCTTCCCAAGGCGGAGGAAGTCCAAGAGGATTTCCCCACGTTAAAAAAAAAGCGTGTGGCCGCCACACCGTACGCGTGCGGCAGTGTAGTACAAAATGTATTAAAACTATTAAAAGTGTAATCCACAGATTGTCGCTGACCACTAGCGATTGTGAAGAGAGAGAGAGAGAGAGAGAGAGAGAGAGAGTTCTTATGTGACCTGCCTTAGGATTGTGTAAAAATATTATATGAAAAAATCTTATGAATCTTATTAGTATGAAATTGGAAAATATCAAGCAAGCCTTCAATACAATATTATGTAACTTTAAATGTGACGGGAAAAAAACTTTTCAGTCAGGTTCTTGTGATCAATGCAATGCACACTGGAAACGAAGTATATATTGGACTATTTTTATAAAATATTATATTAAACCCTGTCCGACCAAAAAGGAGCGCATATATGTACATATATGTTGATAATCATATAACATGACAAGAATTACGAATTGTTTAAATATCCAAAGTTTTAATATTTACAATAAATAGCGAAAATTTTGTTATTTTTTACAAAACGGCCTTTATTCAGTCAAGTTACTTGAACACGTTTACACAGGCGCTGACACCTTCGGTGTGGCCGTACTATGCTAAAAATGTAACCCCGTCCTATCAGTTTTTTTTCTTGCCTTTTAGCCTGGATTGGGAGGATTCTCTTACGCCAGCTGCAATCTCCTTTACGTCTCTCATCCAGATGCTTTCTGCTACTTTGACGATGTCGTCAACCTGACGCGCCTTTGGACGTTTTGGAATTGTTCGGCCTGATCTCGGCCACCACTCGGTCAAAGATTTACTCCTTTGACCATCACTGCGTCTAGCCGGATGTCCTGCCCAAGTCCACTTGAGATTTATCGCTCTCTTGCCGAAGAGTTTTGGTAAACAGTTTTAAGTTCGAAAGTTTTCATTTGAGGGAGAGCTTTTTCTACTTCGCGATTTATTCGTCATTTCGGCCTCATAAAGACCACTGCTGGACACATGCCTCCCCCAATGATCACCACAATGACCGATATGGGTCTGTTGTGTGCTCATTGGGAGGTTTTGCCATAATCGCCACGCTTGGCAGGCGGGTTGGCGATCGCAGTTGTTGTTGATGTACTCGAAGAATGCTGCTGCCCATCCTCCTCAATCCCGCAGTCGCCTTTTACGCCACCCACGGGATGAGATGGATTGGTGCCATTCATAGCCGGCACCATACACCTCTATTATGTTAAGTACAATTTCAGGGCTTTGGTGTTCTATGGTAAGCTTTTAAGTAGTCTGGTGTTGTTGGTTCCGCTGTTCTTGAAGCTTAACGTTCTTCGTACAATTTATTTACGACTTTTAACATTGCACCACGGTCTGTCACAATGCTGATAGTCGTTTAGTTTCAGAAAAGGATTACATAAATATGATCACATATCTATACTTATCCTAGTAATGTCCGGATATATCCGTGAGGTGTCCGGATTAAGAATATAGCACCACTCCATCTCGTCCCGTGGATGTCGTAAAAGGTGACTAAGGGACACTAAACCAGAGGGATGGGCAGCAGCATCCCTTCTGTGGAACAGTAGCCTGTGTGAGTAGCTAGGTGAGTAATTTGTGGCAAATTCCCCCCCAAAATGAGGACACAGTTGTGGAAATCCATTAGGGAGGCCTTTGTTTAGCAGTAGACTACCTTTGCCCGATATGTTGTATGTATGTTGATCACATATCGATACTGAATATCAACTTTACCGATCGGACAGCGTTCTTGTACATGATAAATAAAGGAAAATTACGAAAAATAAATGGCGGGACATCGAATTTCAAAACAGCGCTGGATTTTGAACACGTCGTTGCACGAACAAAATATTTACACCGCTTTTATCTCCACTGCCCTCCCTAAGGACCCCTAAATTATGCACCGGGTAACTTCATCTTGTTAAAAAAGCTAAACACACAAAAGTATTGATTTCAAAGTATTATAAATACGTAATCAAAAATAAATATCGGTGTAAAACCTCAGACCACACTTGGAGTAACTTGAGTGTGGGTTATAATGACAACACCGAGATATAACGTGATTTGACGACGGATCGTACGAACCACTTTATATTTAAAATCGTTATTGGAACCCACTTAACGATTTATAAATCATGTTTTAATCAGATTGTAAACTACATGATAGCTTAACTGATAGGTAATGACTAGTAATGAGTTGTTAAGGATAATCTTGATTAAAACATTATTTGACTACGGCACGTAAATTATCGCAGAAAAATAGATTTAAGTATCATCATTTCGGCCGAATGAAGTCCACTGCTGGACACAGGCCTCCCCCAAAGATCACCACAACCACCGATATGGATGTGTTGTGGGCTCATTGGGGGTTTCGCCATAATCGCCACGCTTGGCAGGCGGGTTGGCGATCGCAGTTGAGTTGTTAATGTACTCGAAGGACGCTGCTGCCCATCCTCCGGCTAATCCCTTAGTCGACTTTTACGACACCCATGGGAGGAGATGGGGTAGTGGTATTCTGAGCCGGCACCACACGGCAAAGTAAGTAATAAGTATATTCTTTATTTATTGTTAGTAGAAAGTATGTAATAAATATTTCACTGGTGGAGGTCTTTATTTTCAAGAGGCCGGCAAGGTAGGTACCACCCCGAATAGATAATGATCCAGAAGGAGACTGCAGAGCGGGATCGGGAGAAAGTCGAACCCGCACGGGGACGGACCAGACGGCGCCGGGGTAACAACCAACCGTCCCGGCACCCGGGTCTGGCATACCCCTTCACCCTTCCCCGGGGTGGAGGAAGTTCATGTAGAATTTCCACTGGATACCAATAAAACAAGGTAATGGCTGGTAATGAGTTGTTAAAGATAATCTTGATTAAAAATATGACTGCGGCACGTAAATAATGGCTAAAAATAGATTTAAGTATCTATCTATCTAACGGCCGAATGAAGTCCACTGCTGGACACAGGCCTCCCCCAAAGATCACCACAACGACCGATATGGATGTGATGTGGGCTCATTGGGGGGTTTTGCCATAATCGCCACGCTTGGCAGGCGGGTTGGCGATCGCAGTTGAGTTGTTAATGTACTCGAAGGACGCTGCTGCCCATCCTCCGGCCAATCCCTTAGTCGACTTTTACGACACCCACGGGAGGAGATGGGGTGGTGGCATTCTGAGCCGGCACCACACGGCACATTTAAGTATATTCTTCATTTATTGTTATATAAGAAAGTATGTAATAAATATTTCACTTTTTCAAGAGGCCGGCTAGATAGGTACCACCCCAGTGCCCCAGATATTCGCCGCTGAGCTACGGGTTAAGCTAATGCTTAAGTAGTGTTCAAATTTTATTTTTTTCTTTAAAAAAATAAAATTTTCTTTTTTCTTTTCTATTTTCTTCTTTTTTGTTTACAGACAAAAATTCAACACATTATACACCCCGGAATAACTACCTGCAGATCGCAGCGGGAATCGAACCCGCGACCCGGAGCGCAGCAGTCGACTGTATCAACCACTGCACCAACCGTGCCGTCAAGACATTACTGTGAACATGTTACATTTGAACTGCAAACGTAAGTTTAACATTGAAAGATTTCCCATGTTTTTTATTTTTTTTATTTTTCATGTTATTTTAAGACTATAGGTTTTCCTGTTATCTATAGGTAAAGAGCTTTAAAATACAAATTACTTCTCAATATTTAACTTCGCATTAATTTCCTGTATTTGTATTATATTACACATGTAAGCGGATCTAAAGAAAGTACTCAATGGTCCCACATTTAATACCAAAAATAATATAATCAGACTTAGGTCCGTATTGCAGAACGATCCTCAAGTCCAGTTTGATCTTTAATCACCTGATCACTGTTTATGTATAGAATCTGTACTTGAGTATCGGCCATATTCCAGAACGGTAATCAATCTAAACTCAGTTGAGACGAGATTAAAATCACGCCTCAAGCATATATTACTCATTGTCTATGCATCAGCCTGTTTTCGATTACAATTTATTTCCATTACCAACTTTGTTCCGATCTGCGCAGAATAAGAAGTAATGAAATGTACCTCAATAACCCTATTAATCAAGAAATATAGATATTCACAAAGTAGTGATGAATGTTGTTGAAGTATAAACTATAAAGGAACGTGTGCTGGCGCCTATTGTCATTGAACACTTGAACAGATGTTATGTTGATAAATAAATATCGTTTAATTAATTTGATGTACATATTAACATAATAACCTGTAGCGAAATCGTGTTGGCTCCTCCAGAAAGTTAAAGAAAAGAAAGTATGACGTTTTTCACCACTTATTGGGTAAACATGAAACTACCTCATTTAAAAAAATATACAATTATATAAGTCCTGTACATCTCATATACATCTGAGAGGAACACTGAAGACCAAAATTATTTTCGTATGATCGTTAAATTAAATAAATCATTGTAATAGTCAACTTCTCCAAAAATATCCATTTTGTGATAATTAAATACTGCCATTCAATGACATTTTACAGATACATTAATTTATAATATCATTGCAGAGAGACTTATGAAACATCTTAGCTTGTATTCAACAACAATATAACCAAAAATCAATGCGCAAGAAACAAAATACATTAAAAACTGTGCTCAAGCGCTATCCGGACCACACTCACGTGATCACAGTTCCAATCTCTGCTCAAGTACAGACCTATAACTGAGTGACGATTTAGAATAAAGCCACGACTCAGTTGAACTACGTTCAATAAATCGATGCTTGAGAGACGTTTTAAAATTAATGCTCAACTCAAAACTAGTTTTAAACTGAGATCAATGCTTGAGTTTCGTTCTGTAATACGGACCTTAATGCTCCGTCTAATAACAACGATATAAAAATACCGACGGAATATTCCTCAAAGAAGAAAGTTATATGAATATTACATGAACATATCAACAAAATGATTCGCCTTATAAAATTTAACAGAAAAAAGGAAATTAGGACATTCTTATATGAGAACCCAAACGACCTTTCCACCATTCCTTAGCTAGTACAAAAATGCAGTAAACAAAAAATAATAATGATATTTTCCGCTCTGTTTAGCGGGGATATAATATTTTTTATGTTGGCAACAATAAGCAGAGTATGACGTCATATAAAACTCACTTCCTTTTGTCTGTAGGTCACGCTATAACACGTGGTACAGGTTCTTTATTAACTTCCCTCAGGGGTAACTTCTCTTTGTCCGCTAAATACACACGTATTAGCTAGTCTAGACGGAACATGGATACATTACGATGGAATATTAAATTTAAACTCACTACGAGGTAGCCTTTTTTACTAACTTCAATAATAAACGGAGCCTGACAATCTTTTAGAATTTTTATTATTCATTTTAGCACATTTATTCGGTTCATATCATTGTATAAAATGTTATTGTCTCTGGTAAAATCTTTTAAGCATTAAATACGTTAATACCTTCTTAATAAAAACTGCTGCATGCAATAAATGTTTTATTATTTAATTTATTGGTTTAAATAAAATCAACACAAAAGAAATGCTATTATCGAAATTATGTCAACTTCATTTCGGCCTAATGAAGTCCACTACTGGACACAGGCCTCCCTCAAAGATCACCACTACGACCGATATGGGTGTGTTGTGTACTCATTGGGGGTTTTGCCATAATCGCCACGCTTCATGTCACCTCATTTGTAACTAATTTGTTAATGTCGTACAGAAGGTAAACATAAAAAGATTTTGACGGTATTTGTCTTTCGCACAACAACGTATTCAGCTAAATAAAAATAAAAAATAAGCGTAAAGTATTTTTAAGGATAATGTAGATATTGAGAGAGAACGAAGGGCACTGATGGTCAGAGGTAACATGTTGACACGAAGATTTGCTCGGTGGTTCAGACCAAGTGAAAATTACGCTTTTCAAGGCGTAATGTCAGAGCTTTTACTCGGGTATTCTATCGGTCAACTAGAAAGAAGAAAGAAAGAAAGAAAATAAATTTATTTGACACAGACAATGTGATACACATAAATTGAAAAAGAAAAAAAAATACAATAAAAACACAAGGAGAACATTGTTGTGTGCCCCACAGCTGCGCCAAACAGGCCCAGTTCAGCAAACATGCCAGACCACTAGTGCCTGGCGCTGGTTTTCAACTGGACCTTAAGTAGTGACGTGTTACGGATGTAAATCAGTTTGTAGAACATGGATAAATAAAAATACCTACGTGTAGCAAATAACAATAGTGAAAGTAGTATGTAGGTAAGAAGTAATAAATAAAATTAATTTTTGTGTTGTTACGTACAGAAGAACTAAATATACTATAAATACAACCATCATAAACTAAAGCTATAATAAATTAATAAAAATACGGGTCGTCAACTGTTTCGAGCGTTGGCTGTGCATTGATCCGTGCACAAAATTCACAATACGCTGCAGGCGGTCGAGCGCGTCGGACAGTAAAGCGGCAATTCATAATTTAAATTTTAACGTGAGCGAAGAGATATAGTTAAGTACGAGCTTGATATAAGAAAGTAAGTGCGTATTAAATATCTCGTTATAGCATTTGGTTATCCATATTTAGTTTATATACAACCTATTTCTATTTTTACCCTCAGGTTAGTTTGCGTCATATTGAGACTGCCAAAATACAAAACGAGATGCATACCTGCTGGAAAGAGGGAGAATAGTGCAATCCCAATACCATACGTCCTAGTCGCAAGTAGACCAGGCACATTGGGTACGTTGCGATCATAATACCTAGACATTCAGCAATGCACGACGAGATGGTACAAAAAGTTAGCTAATTTGTTGTTTCGTTTCCTACAGGTCTCACATAAGCGATAGCATGTTGTTGGAAGGGACAGCGGCACTCTCCCGAGTACCTGGAACATTAGTTTTTATACATTCATGCAATGATAACAGATACAGACACAGACACAGACTGAATATATTCAAGTAAGGCATATTTGTTGAAAATTGTAGTTAGTAGTGTCTGTTACTATATTATTGAAACGTTTATTTTGACCATATCCTGTTTCCGCTGAGCATCAATCAGATACTGCCGTAAGCGTCTTCTAAACGTCTCGATCGTGTTGATTCTTCTAATAGGTGGGGGTATGTTATTCCACACTTTCGATGCCGCATACCGGAAGCTACCTCTAAAAGCTGCTGTACTGTGAAACTTAGATGACAGCTGTTGTGAACATTGCCTTCTCTCGCATTCTCGTCTACTAGTTACCCAACTTAGCTTGTTGTATAGGTAGTCAGGTTTTTTATATTTGACAACACCGAACAGAAGACATGCCAGGTGTAATTTGCGTCTTGACTTCATTTTAAGCGTATAATGTTTGTTAAGGAGTGGTGTTACATGGCTTCTGGGAGGTATTTTGTAACAAAAACGAGCACAAGCGTTTTGAACCCTTTGAATGAGCCGATCTGTACGAGCTAATATTCGTGGCCCGTACACTGTGTCTGCGTAGTTTAACCTAGATAAAACAAGGGATTCAACAAGCTGCTCCCGTAGTGTTTCGGATAGGAAAGGCCTCATCCTGTACATAACCTTTAGGCGATAAAAACAGTTTCGCACCGAGTCGGCCACATGTTTTTCATATCGAAGCTCGTTATCCATAATAATTCCAAGGTTTCGAGCTTCATACACTCTGTCAATGGGTTCGCCCATAATTTGCAAGTTAAATGTTACCGGTAGTCTTACTAGCTGCTGCCTAGTACCAAACACCATATATTTCGTCTTTATTGGGTTCAGTGCCAAGCAGTTATCCCTGGACCAGGCGACGATCCTATCAAGATCATCGTTGAGATCCTTAATGGCTCTTTCGTGTTCATCTGGTGCAAAGGATGTATAAATTTGGACATCGTCAGCGTATATATGGTACTTGCATTTGCGGAGGCATGTAATTATGTCCGCACAATACAAAATAAAAAGAATTGGACCCAATATGGAGCCCTGCGGTATTCCTCTCTTTATAGAAGTAAGAGCCGATGTAAGGACAGTACCGTCATCCATACGTAATTCGACAAGTTGTTTCCTATCACTAAGGTAGCTCTGGAACCACTGCATAGAACCGGGGTCAAAACCGTAATAATTCAGCTTTGCGATTAGTAGCGGGATATTTATTGCGTCAAATGCCCGGGAAAAATCAAGCAAAACCAGTACTGAGCACATTCCCTTATCTTGGGCTGATAATAAATTATCTGTAACATCTAGTAAAGCCGTGGAGGTGCTGCGCCGTTTTCTGAAACCAGATTGTAGGTCGGGTAACACATTGTTTTGTTCCAAAAACTTTGTAAGTTGGTAGCTCACGACTTTTTCTAATACCTTGGATAGACATGGCAAGATGCTTATAGGCCGCAGATCTGTAATTTCAGTAGGATTTGAATGTTTTGGTAAAGGCCTAACAGAAGCAATTTTCCATTGGTCGGGGAACGTTGACGATGTTATAGAACAGTTTATTATATCTGTTATGGTATTTAATGTGTACGGCAGAGTCATAGTAAGCATATCCAAGGTAATATTGTCGTAGCCTTCAGCGTTAGTTTTAAGATTGGATATAATGCGTAAAATTTCATTCTGTTCCACGGGACTTATAGTGAAAATTGCATCACCATAACTGTGACTCTCAAAATAAGTCGTAAATGAAATGCTTGCTGAAGTGTTACCAGGAACATTCAAAAAGGTGTTATTAATTAGGTCTGGGTTGTTAAAGTGCGACGGAAGGTCTTGTCTAGGTTTAGTGGACGATAAGGTGTTTTTAAGGTTCTTCCACAATAATTTTGGGTTTTTAATTTTGTTGTTTATATTGTGCTTGAAGTAAGCAACTTTTTCATTATATAGTGATCTTATCACCAAAGATTTTAACTCCTTGTAATATTTTTTTTTTGATTCCGAGTTTGTTTTTCTATATTTACTTAGTGCATCGTCCCGTAGACGCATCATAAGCTTAATCGTATCTGTAATCCAAGGATACGACCTTTCCTTCATAGTACATGTTTTGACTGGTGCGTGTACATTAAACAGGGCAATTATGTAGGAGCTAAAAAAATGCACCATATTAGATACATTGTTAAGTGCAGAAATATATTCAAGGTTTAGAAGTAATAAGTCCCTATTAAAGCTATCCATATATACATTTTTAAGTGGCCTAAATTTTACTATATATGGTTTAACTTTGTCACGTTTTATGTGAAACTCACTAACTATAATAGAATGCCCGTTAACTGAGCCAAAGGGTTCTACCCTTGTATATCTCGCTCTTAGGTCAGTACACAGGATGTCGATGAGGGTTTCACTTGATACCGTATAGTGGGTAGGAGCTGTGACTAACTGTGTAAGACCGATGCAATTCAAAAACTCGTAAATTCTTTTAGTTTTGATCCCGTTTGTGTCCAACAAATCGACGTTAAAATCGCCAAGTAATATGCAGTGGTCACAGTTTCCTAATGTGCTAATTGTATCCGTTACAGCATCTAGGAAAAGAACAAGGTCAAGCCATGGTGGCCGGTACGCTGTTCCTATTGCAATTTTTTTGCCGTTCAAAGAAAGCGTTAGCCACATTTGTTCGACTGATTCGAACCTGGGATCAACAGAGCTAATCCAAGTACGCGCGCTCAGTCCCTGACGTAGATAAAATCCAACGCCCCCACCACGACCTAAGCGCACACACGCTGGCCGCGGCGTGTGGCGGAGACGATAGCCAGGTATAACCGGAGCGCGCCCCTCCTCGCCTGGTCGTAACCATGTTTCGTTAATGGCCATAACGTCGAAACAATGCCTGTCGAGTGCACCAATCAAGTTATCATGACCCGTACCCAATGAGCCTGCATTCAGGAAACCAACCTTCATATAATTTTCACGTTTGAGCATCATGATAATCGTTTAAAATTATTCCGACAGTAAATATCGATTTTATCAGTATACATTTAATAATTATTGATATCAGTATTAGTACAGTTGTGAATATGTAAATAGTGTATGGATTAAAATATAAATTGATAATGTAGTAAGACGACGTGTAAATCGCATTTGTATTTAGGTAAGTAAACAATAGTCTTGTTATAAGTGGACGTAAATAAATATATGCCATGCAACAAAAAAACTGGTTTACGTGCTGTTCAGTGTGGTGCGCCGCGAGACACACGTAAACAAACAATAAAACATTGAGCAGGTAATAGAGGTAACACAAACATATTAGGACGTTTGCAATACTTTCTATAACCACCAGTATTGCCTTAACCGAGAACAGATTCATAAAAGTAATATAAAACAAAAAAGTCAATCTAAAGGGAGCTATCGCCTGCGTTACCCAGTGCCGGACCAAAGATGCTTTGAATGTCTGCCTCACAGCGCACTTGGCAAGCGGAGTCCCCGGGTTTGTTCCGGGCAAGAATACGGCCTCGTTTTGACCATATAAATTGCCAACCGAGGCGACCACCCGCCTCACGAGCCCTCCGAAATAACTCTCGGTTTACCTTTGTAAGGCGCTCGTTCACATAGAACCGCGTTGCCGGGCCCGGCATATCGAGGTCAGCAGTAGTCATACCACGGCGTACTCGTGCGCCCTCCAACAGCTCGTCGCGTAAGTCGCGACGCGCGAGGCGCACGATGAGGAAGCGCGGGCGGGTCTCCACCGGCGCTGTCGGCTGGGTTGCGTTAATGCGCCTGCCACCAACACGCTCGGCGCTGACAATATCACGCGCTTTAAGTTTAATACCAATCTTTGCCGCCACCAACATAACAGTGTGGATTGGGTTTTCACCACCAGTCTCGGGCAGGTTTGAGAACTGTAGATCGTTGGCGAGCAACTCCTGATCCCGGTCATTTATGTCGCTACGTAATTTGGCAATTTCCTTGTCAAACTCTGATGACATTTGTGGAAGAACCCGTTTCTCTTTCTCTATGCCAGCCACTCTCTCCTCTAAGTTACTCATCCTTTCATTAGTCGTATTAAGAGCGGATCTTAGTTCGGACAGATCATCCCGCAACAACTGGAACTCATGTCGCACCGTGTTCAAAAAATCCACTTTAAACAACCTCAATTCCGCCCTGATGTCTAGGTTGAACTCCTGAGTGGTGTCTAGAGATGTGTTATTTATAGGACTAGTGTCCGTCAGGTTTGCTAGACTATCCTCCCGTGCAGCCGGTGCATGCCCCCCTACTGGTGTTTCAGCCCGGTTATCCCTCACCAAGTGCTTTTTGCACTCAGGGCAGTGCCAGGGGGACGTTATTTCGACCTCATCTTGTATGCCTACGCATTGTCGATGGTACCAAGATCTGCATTTATTACACTTGGCAGCCTCTATTGGTGAAAGGAATTTTCCACAGCCGCCACACTTAGCCATAGTGAATATTCGCTCGTTGAGGTTTTCGTGCAATATCACAAAAAATCCTAAAAATATATGACCGGTTAGGTCAATAGATGGCGCTGTTCTAAAAAAGACGTTTATGGCAGTTTTCAAGGTGTCACTGTATGATTAGACACCATAGACTTATGCACGGCAATGGTGTTATGGTTCGCACGCACTGAAAGTTTGGTGACTACTTACTATCAGCCTAGTAATGAAAGTCAATTCTTTTTTTTTTGTTATCGGGTATTATACACTTGCCGGGATACAATATACAAACTTTGTTTGTTTTTATGTTTTACACTGCACAGAAACACAGGATAATAATGTTATTTGTTAATTGTATATGTACGTGTATTTTAACAATAGACTTATGAGAAACAAACACTTGTATTTTTATTTATAACGGATAAGTACACAGAGAGCTTATGGCTGATTGACATCCGTTATCTTACACCAAAAGATAGTTGCATGTCCTGCGCATACTATGTAATAATGCCTTCGGGATGTTGTTGCGGCTACCACATTGTCGAGGCCCATAAAGATGGCTTTCAAGCCATCATTCGTAAAAAAAACAGCGTCCATATTAGGCAGAGTACGGAATAGTCGCAACAATAACTTGAGAACTGTTGCAGAGAGTTACATCTCTCCAATTTTAAAGCATATTGTGCGGACACTGATCAGGTAAAGAAATAAGTTTTCTGACGACTGAAGACGACCAGGTCTTCCGCACAGAATGCGCAATGTATATTACTAACTCCAGTATATAAGTTTTTATTGTTACTAACAAAATATTGATTTAGTTGTCCGAAATAAAGAATTCATTAATATTATGTCTCTCTCTACACTGGTTTATATCCCTTGTCAGGGTGAACCCAGTCTCTTGATAGGCTCACGCGGGGGCATGGGTCCAACACGCAGAGGCCTTTCAGAGAATATTAATCTAAAATTTAACGGGACACTTACCGATGACTCTCCTTGGCTGCACTATAAAAATGCCGCCTTGGATTGTCTCCGGAGGTGTAAACTATTGTATGAGATGGAAACTACAGTTATAAGTTCTATTGCAATGGATTTAAGATTACGAAAAACGGAAAGAAAGTCGTCAGCCTTTCCACCTTTAAGTAGAATTCTGTGTCAGATGGTGTCTTGCCACACACAAGACGGGGGGGCCAAGTAAATGGCCAGCACTACAAGCGACAGGGAGCAACACCGGCGTGAGCGGCTCGGGCTGTCGAGAGGTGCGGCACCGGTTTCACTATCGCGCGTCTCGAAGACTCGAAGCGGATTTCCCCATCATTACGCCATTAGACACTTCCACCCCCGAGCACATAGCTCTGGCGGCCCCCTCTAATCGGCCAACTAAAGCAAGCCAGAGTTAAAAATCCTGCGGGCATTCATAGGGTTCCACTTCAACCGACCAATAAAGGTACCTAAGCCGGAGACGAAGCCCTGACCGACCCTCTGGAGCATTCGGGTACGCAGTGTCGCCACTCACATTCAGCTCGCCATAAACTGCCCTGCGTTCTGTAAGCTTCTTAATGGATGTTGTTATGATATACTTTTTTGTATCAAAAGTGAGGAAGAAATCAAGCCGCTGCTTTAATCTGTCCTGGTTAACGATTACCCAGAGGGATTTAGTATTATTATTGTTGCTTACTTCTTATTTCCATCGATATAAAAATAAAACTAATTCTGACTCGTTAGTTCACAGCTCCACCGCGCTTAATAGCCCTGTTCCGGACCAGTTTCAATTGAACCAAAACTACATTCAACTAATCCTGGCAGCTAGTAAATCTGGCAACACGGTTTGTCCAACCTGCACTTTTTACCGGTGTCCTAACCCGGTCGTCAACGGGACTCCTGTTACGCATTGAATTTTACAATTTTCGCACAAAGGCATTTTGTAGTTCAGTTTTTTGGCCGAAATTGAATCCGCGGCGACAAGACTTATTTTATAATAAAAAAAAACCTGTTTGCTTTATTACTTTTGCGGGCTCACGTTTTTAAACGGTTCGAAATTTAAACTGTTTTATATTGAATCTCTTTCTTTTGTTGATAAAATATTTAACATTATATATGCACAAAAAGATATTGATCGTGAAATAATGCTGGTGGTAGGTATCTTAATGCAAGAGTCTGGAATAGGCACTACCACTGCACTGGTGCCGTTTATTCTACTGCCAAGCAGAGTGTTTAAACTTTTGAGATTACTGTGTTCCGATTTGACGGTAGCTAGTAACATTACTGGGTGTAAGACGTTAAACAACAATGTCTCAAGGTGACGAGCGCAGTGTGGTGCCACGCAGGACTAGTCCTGGGGAACATTACCATTATTATAGGCGAGCGAGCTGCATGCGAGCAGCTTATCACCAGACGAATGACTTCCTCGTCCCGTCACCAGATTGAATAAAAAACAATTTTCTACACGACGAGTAGGCATTATATATAGCTGCTGAAGGAATTGATTTTTTTTTTTTCAAAACGGCCCACTTTAAGATTTCTCCTGTGTCGTGTGTGCGTTTACAGACATGAATTTCACATACAATACACCCTGACCCGGAACAACTAGCTGCAGATCAAACAAATATTTGTTCCGTGCGGGAATCGAACCCACGACCCGGAGCGCAGCAGCCGACTGTATCAGCCACTACACCAACTGTGCCGTCAATAAACTTCAATCACTGGAACCTGTGATTTTACACACAAAACAGTAACATAATAATCGATTCCGCATCCCGCCCTTTGAAACTCAATAGCGTTTAAAACCAAAACCCTTTTCAATCTCACAAAAGTAAACATACATAATGACATCAAATAAGCTTTTAACTTATGAAGTTAATAACAGTTGTGGTTAGTTCGGGACCAGAATAACTTAGTTGGGGCTCAACTTTGGTCCCCTTGACCGTACTCACATGTAAATAGTTTCTTAGAAACTACACACATTTAAGTAAGTATATAAAGGGAACGCGGTGTCCACATAAATCGAATAAAACGGCTATTACAAAACAACACTTAGCGATCGCAGACGGAAGGGAATGATGACGTCAAGTACGTACAAGTCGTTTAACTTCTGTAGTAAGCTCTCGTAAACGTCCTATAAGAGTTCTGGAACTAAAATACCTCTGTATATTTTGCCATCTCGTTTTATTGAAAAGAATATAACTATTGTGAGTGAAACTTAGCGAGCGTTTATGACACAAAAGTTTTTATGAAGACGGCAAGAATATAAAAAGAGATTTGGAATTTAGACATGGACAAGTCTGCCTCAAGTATCGGTGAAGATTTCTCTTTTTCTTTCTCAAATAAAAATGTGTTACCTACGGGCGAATCCGTGTGGTAGTCGGATTAAGAATATAGTACCACTTCATCTCCTCTGTCTAAAAAGAAAATAATCTAAATTAAAGTACGAATATTTTTTACATGAAACAAAATAATAATTGCTATAATAAAAAATTGGGTATTCAAATAAGTACCCTATTTCGGTCTGTGTGAAACAAATAACAATAATGTACAGCATCTCGTCTTCCGTCATCGCGAAGGTCAACGTTTACTCTTGGAGAACCTCAGGTTCTTGACAAGTCTCTTTAGGCACTCATCATTTACGTTATATTATAAGTTTCATGAAAGTTTTATTTTCTAATACACGTGTTCATACTGTCTAAAGACAAACTGTTGAGAATTATAATTTTAACAAAATTTCTACTAAATAATCGTCCTGTACGATTACGATTAATAGAACATCGTGATTCAAATATTAGAATAGCATCTTAATAATGGCAACACATCATTATAATTGAAGCAGCATCAGCTGGCAACATTCTCATCGTTGTCAAGTATTGCGTCACGGAGGCGGACCACACCAGTGGCTGCGCGTGAGTTGATCAATCATTCCGATCGATCGTTCGATAACACCAGCGATGCTCAAACTTCAAGCGTTAGTCGTAAAACGTCCATAAGTCTCACATAGGGCTTTCTGTAATTAGTAGTTTTTGTGACTAAGT
The DNA here is from genome assembly GCA_947459985.1 of Diloba caeruleocephala. NCBI lineage: Eukaryota > Metazoa > Arthropoda > Insecta > Lepidoptera > Noctuidae > Diloba > Diloba caeruleocephala. The sequence continues at coordinate 7,407,227 of OX381613.1, forward strand.
AACAAAATTTTCTGATATTTTAGTATCAACTCATACCGCTTTGATATGTTACAGATGATTAATCAAATACCCGGATATGTGATTAGAAGATAGAAACAACTACTAGCAGTTTCTAACAGATCTGCTGATACCATTCGCTGATTGTAAATAGAAAATTTATTGAATAGCATGCAGCGAAAATCCCAGCTACATTTCACCTCAAAATATATACTCAGGTCAAATGGAAATTGTAACAGCACTATGTATATTTCGGATTGTGGTAGGCAGAGTGTATGCACTGGCGTTTTAACTCAGTTTTCCATTTGATGATCAGAATTGATGACATATAATTTCATCTCGACTTAAGTTTTAAGTCGACCGCTGCGCCGGGGGTCGTGGGTTCGATTCCCACACGGAACAAATATTTTTATGATCTGCAGGTACATGTTCCGGGTCTGGTTGTATTGTATGTGAAATTCATGTCTGTAAACGCACCCACGACACAGAAGAAATCCTAGAGTGGGGCAACGTTTTATAAAAAAAGAAAAAGAAACAAAAAACTCATAAACATACACACTCGATACCCAAGCACCATACGTAACACAACACAGTACAACACTCGGAACATAAAACACCCGACCAAACACACTCGACCATCTCATCATCATCATAACCACATACTCTATTTCGTTTTTATTTTAATTTAAGATTATTATTTAATTGCTTTTTTCACACGTTTGTATTGTTATGTGAAATCCCTTATCTTGACGTAACATAATTTTACAGCATTTTTTTTTTATTGATGTCCAGTGGAAATTCTACATGGAACTTCCTTCGCCCCGGGGGAGGGCGAAGGGGTATGCCGGTCTCCTACCAGCTAAAACCACTGGAGCGGTCATCTTCGGCACCGAATGAGGGCTCCAGGTCCCCGTAAGATCACACTAGAGCCGCCCATTGGTGCCACGTCTTTAGGCACATCACGGAGGGGATGACTGTAAAGCGGTCACCCCCTCTAGTGGAGAGAAGGCGACTGTAAAAAGTTTGCTGTGGACCAAATTAGTACACCAATGCAATAAACCTAACTTTCGGTTATGAGATCAATTCGTGCATGCAAGTTTCTTGGAAGCCAATTGAAGTAATGACGAGAGCAATAAAGATACAAACTGAAATATATCCAGATCATGTTTGTGTGATCAGTCTCACAAATTAATTTTAGTTTAGACAAATGGTGTTTAAACGTGTGATGCCGGCTACGAATAACACCAACCCATCTCATCCCGTGGGTGTCGTAAAAGGCGACTATGTGATTAACGGGAGGATAAACAGCAGCGTCTTTCGAGTACATTAACAACTCAACTGTGATCGCCAACTCGCCTGCCAACCGTGGCGATTATTGCAAAACCCCCCAAATGAGCACACAACTCACCCTGACCGGTCGTTGTGGCGATCTTTGGGGGAGGCTTGTGTCCAACAGTGGACTTTATTTGGTTGAAAGAAAGACGAATGGATACTATTCGTCCATGGTTTTACTGTTTTGTGGAATAAGAATTTAAATTTTACTATTACGAAATATTCTAGTCTAAAATGGATTTCTGAAGTGAAAACTTAACAGTACTGGAGCGGTTGTTAAATTTATCTCTGGGTTTAAGTCCTAAAATGGTGAAACGGCAGTACTCACTTAAAATAATTAATCGTTATGTGAGCCCAAAAAATGTCTACTGCTGAACAAAAGCCTCCCCCATAAGACGACCGGTTACATACAGTGTGTCGTCATTTTTTGGAGGGAAATTGCCAGCTCACGCTTGGCTGGCTGGCGGGTTGGTAAGTGCAGAATGGACACTGTTGCAAAGAAAGGACGCTGCTGCCCATCCCTCTGGTTTGGAGTCCCTTAGTTTCCTTTTACAACTTCCACGCGAGAAGATGGAGTGGTGCTACATTCTTACGGAGCTTAAAATAATGACGGAACTATCTTGTGGCTGAGTTTTAAGTCTTATCTTCAGTATCATAAGTTTTAGTGATAACTCATAACGTGACTATTCACTGCTTTATTACAATTCCTTAATATAAAATGTAGTTCTGTACATTTTTAGTACTCAAACTTGAGAACACTTTGTATATAACTCACAGAATCTATTATGTGGCATATATACACGAAAGTTGTATACAATCTTGTGTTTATAAAACTGATTAATAACTGACGAAAAACAGCATATATTAAATAAAATAGTAGTACCTGAGAAGAGTAAGTTTCAAGTAATGGAAACAAGTTAAAATTAGCCCCACAGAACTTCTAGACTTGCGCGAGGACTTCGAGGGTCACGTGGAGCTGCTATTGTTAGGCACTAAGCCTTTGCCACAAGATAAAAAGTCGTGTCATCCATTATATTTTTGAACAAAAAAATATGAAGTTACATCCGTGTAGTGTCCTGATCAAGAATATAAAAATACTCCATCTCCTCTCGTGGACGTCGTAAAAGGGGACAAGGAACTCTAAACCAGAGACATAGATGGTCAGCAGCGTCTCTTCTGTGGGGCAGCAGCTATTCTGCGGTTACCGACCCGACTACCAAGAGTGGTGAGTCCTAGCAAATTACCCCTAAAATGATGACACACAGCGTGAACGTCATTTAGCTGATGTGATGATGATGAATTTAAATTTAAAACAACAACACTTTTACATTGATGGAAGTATGGCAATGTGCAAGAACATGCAAAAGGTTTTTCACAAAAAAACATATCTTAATAATTGACCTCTATATCAGAATCGCCATTTACCGGAAGCAAAAATGTTTTACATAAAATCTTGTTCTACAAACAATGGATACACGAAACGATTCAAGATGGTTACTGTCATGATCAGAACGATTGACAGATGATGTTTTTATCAAAGTAATATCAGAAGGCCAATCTCGTAATTATGAAATGTTCAAAATATAGTTCCGATCTAGTCTCAATGTCCTAAATGTCACAAATGGTATTCTCCTAAACTAACAAACGACGTCAAACGTGAACTTACACCGAGATGAGATCGAAAATGGATCGTAAGTTGATCGAAGCCAGAACGGTATTACACTAACATTTTGAACTGACACAGGTTCTAAGATTTTCATTAAATAAATATTAAAAATTAATATTGAAATGAGACTGAATTGAGGTCATACTGAAATTTAAGAGGAAGAGTACCAATTCTTTGTTAATTTATAATTTAATATCAGTTCGGTCAACCTTCAGTCATAGCGTAAATTATTTACGAGACTTGAACCCTAAATTGAACGGAATAACCTATTGAACCTATACGATATCAAGGTAGACATGCGAAGGTTTAAGAATTAGAAATATAATCTTGTAAAAGGTTGGGAGCCGTTGCTGCTCATACATCGCTATTTTATTGAAAGTTAATAGATGTATGCGGGCTGTTGAAATGTGTCACGGCTCTATGCGGTCTACAAACAATAAACTACTTACAGCGATACCAACGAATAACCTAGTTTGGCACACATAGTTGTTTGCGAGTAGAGATGGGGTTAGAACTTATACGGGCAGACTTACAAGTAAGGGAGTTCTAGATAAAGTTTTCCAGCCAATCGAAAAACCACTTTTATTTTATTTGCTGCAAACATTTTTGTTGTAGGAACTTCATGGTGACTTCGTACGGCGACTGATTATTAATAACGATAACCATAATGACGATACCATGTGTAAAAATTTAATTTCAATTATATACGTCGCAAAGAAACGATGAAAACGGAGCTTTGATTCAAATCCCTAAGATAGATGATAAATTCACGGAAGATGTTAAAATTACAAGTCTGTGTACAATTGGTGATCTTATCGCTATTAGCGATTTCTTACAAACAACATTTCGATGGACAAGAAAAAGACGGAAAAAGGCAAAGAGGGTAACCCGTGGTGTATTTAATATAATGAAATAGCAATTAAAACGGATATGTATATAAGCCATCGGTTCCAGTGTGATCATACGAAGCTTTAGCTGCCGAAGAAGACCGCCCTAAAGGTTTTAGCCGGTAGAAGTCAGGCATGCCCCTTCGTCCTTTTCCGGGGCGGACGAAGTTTCCGATGAATTTCCACTGGGGCCAGTATTTTTTTAAAAGAGGTATTCCACATCCATATCTAATACTTTATACAATAAAATATAAATAATCCATTTATAGAAACATATATGCGTATATGAAGAAGAAAGTATTATACAATACAATCAAATCATCATTATTAGTTTGAAACAATAAAATATCAATAATAATAATAAAATTATTTTACGCGGTTCATCCACAAACCACGTAAAAGAATTTTGCACGTCCATACTTACTAAAATGCTGAACATTTTGTATATTGTGATCTAATTATTTTGTATGTCTTGTAAACATTTGTTTTATTGTTTATTATAAATGGATTATTTATATTTTATTGTTCCTATCTTAAGAGTTGTTCGTACTGATGAGTGCTATGATGCTATCATACCTTAAAGCGTTGATAGACCTTTTTGTAATACGTTGTATATATACGATATGGTTGAACAACTGACCTCCTCGTGCAATTATAAATCATCCTCAAAAGAAATACATAGTAATATTAATAGAAAGGTATTTGTATGTTTACAGATTTTTTTCAATACTGATACTACCCTAAATATACAACTGGAACCGAGAATACCTCCCGCGCTCTCACGCTAAATAGACAACGATTTGGGACAAGTGACCACAGTATATATTTTCCCTATTGCTAAGACCTATTCAACGACACTACAATTATTGCTATTAGAGGAGGTACCAAAATTCCCAGGGTTCGTCTCCATCACCTTTGACATCAATGATGACGTCTTTCGACATTCTTACAATATCTAAAGTAAAGTACGGAAGAATGGCAAAACAAATGTAAGATCAACTGACGTCAGATATATTTGTGTTTTATGTATAAGTTTGGCAGAATGTCTGTAGCCGTCTCGTCGCCACATGGTCTTTAATCAGAGCGCTAATTCGCAAGGTCGAGTTTCCCCGCTTTACCGCTTTCAAAGGATATTGTTCTAGTTCTAGGTCAAACTGTTATTGAGCAAGAAACTTCATAGTACTCACTATGTATTTTGTAGACAGTTCAACAATTAATATCTTGGGAAGTCAGTCGTAAGCCAAAGTTCTATTTAAATTCGACATAGTTCGGTACATTCTATATATATTATTTAGTTTATAAGATTAATAATAAAATTAAAATATAAATCTGAAGTAATTTCATACTTTCAATAAGACAATCCGGTGCTGAAATCGCACCAAACTGTTCTAAGAAAGTGTCTTAGGATTCCGCGATTTAGATTTTTCGATTTTGGTCACTTTGCAGAATTGCAAGTGTTCGAAACTTCAAGAAAAACGTTGTTTATAATGTTCGATTATAGTTTAAAACTTAGTGCTTTCATTATCTCGTAAGTCATAAAAATAGAGAAATTTCCTCGAGTCCTACCCGTAACTCATAACCGTTGAAAATTTAATAATAAAACTAGCTTTAACATTTATATAACCCACGCAAACAATAAAAGTGCCGCAAAACGTCCTAAATTAACTAGAAACAATCTCAGCGCAATAATCGCGATCAATTCTCACAGTATCAAGTAACAAACAGACCAACATCATGTATAATTCATGACACATTATAAGTGCACCTTCAGACGGCCACAAAAACCCCGCCACGCGAATGCCAACACCGTTTTGGTAAAGCTCTCTCGATAATGCGAGACGCGGAAGCGAGGATACAGACGCCTTCGAGGTGCCTCTAAGCATTGGCCGTAAAAGCCTTATTTATTGTAGAAACTTGTGTTGAAGTACTGTTATACTTGAAGCATAGGACGACGTGACGAGAATTATTATAAGGCTTTGTACTGGTTCCAAGTGAGATTTTATCCTGTCACACAGGTGCATTTGTTCAGTTAATCTGATCCTACAATATTTCTCAATAATAATTATACACCGTTTTTTTTGTATTTTGTTATAAATTGGCAAAGAATATACATAATATCGATTGGGGATGGACGAATAGCATGAGAGATGTTACCAAGAAAGCAATCGAATAAATCGACAATTATGCTATCGTGTATTCGATTATCAATTTATTCGTCGTCGCCGAATCTAAGACAATCGAATGAGCGACACCGATTGTGATCGAATAAAAGGAATAATTGAAGGATTCGACTGTTTTTAGAAAAAATCGCCCATCGCTAATGTTGATGTTTGTTATAAATTTATTGTTTGATACTTAACACTCAAACGACTGCAACGAACAAACCCTAAAAGCAGGGGAAGATAAAGTGTTTTCCAATGTTTTGATAATTTCAATCAATATTTGATCAATATTTTTTAAATTATTAATAAGCGTCCGTTAACAGATGCCAATACCGATTCCGTGTGGTGTCCGGATTAAGAAGAAAAATAAACGCACCCACGACACAGGAGAAATCTTAGTGTGGGGCAAAGTTATAAAAAAAGACTCCTATCGCGGATGTCGTAAAAGGTGACTAAGGAATTCTAAACCAGAGAGATAGGCAGCCAGCAGCGCCCTTTCTGTGCAACAGCAGCTATACTGCGCTCACCAACCCGCCTGCATAGCGTGGTGAGTAGGTATTAGCAATTCCCCCAAAATGACGGCACAATTGTTCAAATCTATGGGGAGGCCTTTTTTCAGCAGTGGACGTCCTTTAGCTGATATGATGATGATGTACAGACACCATACACTGTAGTACGAAGTAGCGACAAATTCAAACCTGTATTAATAATATGTATGGATCTCGGTTCTTCTGGATTCGATCACACCAATTCACAAATCATAGCGTTCCATCCATTCGATAGCGATTCATAGCAGTGTGCAGTCAAACTGCTCTTTTTATGCTCTTGGTTAATGTTTTATTCATCTTTATTCACAAGCCCCCAAACCCCTTATGTGCCGAAGCTGACCGCTGCGGTAGTTGTAGCCGGTAGAACATGCCCGGGGTGGAGGAAGTACACGATGTATTTCGACCATGTTAAATAAATAAAAAAAGAGTTGATTTCGACTTTGGAGTTTGTTCAAGTAGCTATTCGGTGAAATGGCCCATCGGTCAAATAACACATCTCGGCTAGCTATTTAAGCTAACCGATGATTTGGCGTTGTAAAAATGGATTTCGAAAAAAAAACATGAAAACAAATACAAAAGCCGTCAAGAGTTTGTTAAGGCAGTCGGTACGGATATGAAGTCGCCAACCCTATCCAAGTTGGAAGTCAATCATTAAGAAGTAGCTAATAAATTCTCCGACCAGAAAATTAAAACTACTGAATTATACGTGTGTGCGTTTGCACAACAATAGACTATTCACTTTATTTTGTTTGAAGACATGACGTTCTAAGAGGACCCTATTCCTGGTAATCTATGTTCTCTTATTTGAAACTAATTTTTATAGCACTTGGGTTGTGTCTTTGAGCATGTTTTCGTATCCTACCACTTGGCTCGAAGCCGAACTCATCAGCAACAATTCCGCAAGCCTTTTTCGATCAAGACTCATTTTCTTGCCAAAGACAATCTGTTGCCAGCTGGAGCAGTCTACCATATCACCAACAATGTTCTAAATAGGTGCACTCAAAAGTTGCTTAGTTCAGTAGGTAATTTCAAAAACTACCACATATTAAGGAGACGCTTCTAAAGAGAAATGCCCATCTGCCATTAAAAAAAAAGCCAAAAATTTATTATAAACCAAACTGTACTGAAAATCGAAGTAAACCCATTATAATTTCATAAATTATCTAAAAACTAGGGAGAAGCCAGTTTAAACCATTTTGTGAAAGATAGGTTATGTCTTAGGGCACAGATAACATAGTTGTACTGACGTAGGTAGAGATTAGTATCATCATCATCATCATTTCGGCCGAATGAAGTCCACTGTTGGACACAGGCCTCCCCCAAAGATCATCACAACCACCGATATGGATGTGTTTTGAGCTCATTGGGGGGTTTTGCCATAATCGCCACGCTTGGCAGGCGAGTTGGCGATCGCAGTTGAGTTGTTAATGTACTCGAAGGACGCTGCTGCCCATCCTCCGACTAATCCCTTAGTCGACTTTTACGACACCCATGGGAGGAGATGGGGTGGTGGCATTCTGAGCCGGCACCACACGGAGATTAGTATGCAACAATTAAACAACAAAAAACATTCAGCAAAGGCAAGTCCGTAATTTAAGTCGCAAAAACAAAATCATAAATTAAAATATGTGAAGGAATGAAAAGGCAAGAACAGGTGATTCGTACAGCATACGATATGATTTATCTTTTGTAGTTTTAATAAATTATTTTATTTTAATATTGGTATGCTTAGATGATCAGATTTACAAAAGCCAGTAAGCCATACTGGCCAGTATGTCATGTCAAATATGAATAATTTATTATAAAATAAAGCGAGCCGTTGCGGGACGCCTGGCAGATGTGAAACAGCGAAATGATTGTGTACAGATAATATGCATAAAAGGATAGCTTATGAAAGGAAATAAATATGGCATGATCAAAAATAAAATATTCAGATTTTGTTTAAGAAAAAAATGATTGTTGTTATTGATTTCGAGCCGAGTGGGGAGACAATCACAGTCACTTGCGCATCGCGACGCGTCACCATACCGTATTAGATGTTTATGTTTATGATGATATAGAGTGGCAACACATGACGTGGCGACGTCACGAGGCTAACAGTCGGTTTGACCCGCCGCATTAGATGTTTTACTTCAATATTTCAATGAAGACCCTTGGTAACCTCATTCGATTCAGTTCGACCACGAACCCTGCAAAGTGTTCGAAACGTCAGGAAAAACAAAAATCTAAAATATACGCGATAGAATCCGTTTAAAAGTGTTTTATTATAATGTAATACTCGCGAAAACCTAAGACACCATTCGGTAAAATATACAAAAGCAGTAGCGCTTAAAAGTATGTCTTAGGTCCATATTACAGAACGACCCTCAAGTCCAGTCTGATCTTTAATTACCCAATCACTGTTTAAGCATAGAATCTGTACTTGAGTATGGGTCATATTCCAGAAGGTTAAATTTCGAACTGTCACGTGTACTAAATTGTCATTAAATAAACGTCAACATTGAGATTGAAATGAGACTAGATCGAGATTATACTGAAATCCGACTGAACTTTAAGGGTAACAGGATACCATTTTTTCGGTCAATTCATAATTTAATCTCAGTTCGGTCAAGTTTCAGTCATAGTGTAAATTAATTACGAAAATTGGCCCTCTGATCTGCTAAGAATAAGGAATAATGAAATGTAACTGAAAAACCCTATTAATTAAGAAATATAAATATTCACAAAGTAGGTAGTTACATACAAGGCTCATTTTTAAAAGAGTTATTTTACATACTAGGTACCTACGTAAAATATTTTTATATACTTTAACAGGATGAATGTTGGTGAAGTATAAACTATAAAGGAACGTGTGTTGGCGTTGGCGCCTATTGTCATTGAACACTTGAACAGATGTTTAATTTGATGTACATATTAACATAATAACCTGTGGAAAAATCGCGTTGGCTCCTCCAGAAAGTTAAAGAAAAGAAAGTATGACGTTTTTCAGCACGTATTGGGGAAACATTAAACTGCCTCATTTAAAAAAAATACAATTATATGGGTACTGTACATCTCATATACATCTGAGAGGAACACTAAAAACCAAACTTCTTTTCAAGTGATCGTTAAATAAATCGTTGTAATAGTTAACTTCTCCAAAAATATCCATTTTGTGATAAATATTACACATTTTACAGATACATTAATATATAATATCATTGCAGAGACACTTAAAAAAACATCTAAGCTTCTATTCAACAACAATATAACCAAAAATCAATGCGTAAAAAACAACATACATTAAAAACTGTGCTCAAGCGCTATCCGGACCACACTCACGATCACAGTTGAAATCTCTGCTCAACTACAGACCTATAACTGATTGACGATTTAGAATTAAACCAGGACTCAGTTGAACTATGTTCAATAAATCTAAGCTTGAGGAACCTTTTAAAATGAATGCTCAACTTAAAACTAGTTTCAAACTGAGATCCGGACCCCACTCACGATCACAGTTGAAATCTCTGCTCAACTACAGACCTATAACTGATTGACGATTTAGAATTAAACCAGGACTCAGTTGAACTATGTTCAATAAATCTAAGCTTGAGGAACGTTTTAAAATGAATGCTCAACTTAAAACTAGTTTCAAACTGAGATCAATGCTTGAGTTTCGTTCTGTAATACGGACCTTAGAGTACAATGGGTGGCCTTATCGCACTCGGCGATTTCTTCCAGGCAACCTTAAGATGGAGAAATATCTGTAATTCATTCGACAAAATATAGAAAAACGGTTAATTCAGATGTAATAGATAGTAAACTCTAAACAAAAATAATTACACTGACAAGTAATAGTTCCTCACTAGTCTTTTGAACACTGATATCGACTGAGCTCGTCTTATTAATACTGGTAATAAAAAATAATAAAAATAATAATAAAATCTTGAGAATAATTTAATTACTCATATTTAATTCTAATCTGTTCGTTTCAGGCATTCAATTCCCCTTAAAACAGAAGAATAGTATATGACAGCCAGTAAACCTTCCCTTGTTCTAAAAAGCCAGTGTGCTTGGTTATGATACTAACGTTGATGTCGTTGTTAGCGATATACGAAATATCCTCCGTTTATACGACGAAACGCCATCAGCAGACATATTAACATGTGAGGTACAGTCGTAAATTTTTATATGAGCGGGTAACACGTCACTGCGATGACGTGAGCATGTGAACGCTGGCAGCACACATCTCTCGCCCCGTTATTTTTACGCGGAGGGGCAAATTGCGTGACGGCCCTACAAACGAGACACTGTTTTCGCACAAACAATACACGCACGATTTGAAATATCTGTTTTGTATACATCATACCATAATACGCGTGATAAGACTGACATCAGGGGGATTTTCGCTGTGTTTTATTTAATACGTTGCGTAAATTTAGTGGGTCAGGTATAAAACATGGTACAATAACATGGTGTCTGTAAACGCACCCACAACACAGGATAAATCCTAGTGTGGGCCAGCGTTAATAAAAAAAATCTTTGGACATATTATAGCGTTTGTTAAAGCCAAATAAATTATTAGCCAAACTAACTTATGTACTCTTTCATTAGGATTATGTTTCCCATTGTTAGTATTTTATCTGTGGAATTTATACCATGCAAAAAAGGTTTTGCTTGTTACCATGCCACTTTCACTACTACCGTCTGGTGCCGGCTAAGAATTACACTAGCCTTTAGGGGAAGCCTGTGTCCAACTTTATTCGGCTAAAAATGATGACGCCAATTTAGTTTTTTCCTACAATTAGAAATTAACCACATTCCGTGCGGTGTCCGAATTAAGAATATAGCACCGCTCCATCTCCTCCCGTGGATGACAAAAGCTACTAAGGGACTGTAAACTGGGCAGTAGTGCCCTTCTGGTGAATCACCTAGCCGTAACTTTATACCTTAACACAATATAAATAGAAGAGCAACTTCGATGACAAAAATAGTTCTTTGAATAGAAACGGCAAGTCGAGGTAAATTAATACCGTGGGACATTAAACGCATATCAATCATTCAGAACTAGCGCCGTAATGGGGCATCGACAACTGACCATTATATTGGCTGAAGTTTAATTATCACTTTATATTATATTGACCATTAATTTTTCAACGCACAAAGAAGCTATTAGCGTCACAAAATATTCTTACAGAGTTATACGACTATTTACCGTAATTCATTGAATTTAATAGGTTGTCTGAATACCAGATCTTCAGGTTCTTTCTCATTATCTTGTACAACAGCTTCGCGGATTCAAAAGGAAAAATAAGATTACCGATGAACTTTATTATGATGCTATTCATGTTATCAGCTACACACACATACACATAAGGTCGGTCGTAAACGTTCACTGCAGAACATGGGCCTCCCAACGATCACTACAATGAGCTGTCATAGGGACCATTGCCATAATCACAGACGGCAGGCAACTTAGTGATACCAGTATATTGTTATTAGCACACGGGAAGAAGGTGCTGCTCATCCTCTTGATATCAACTTTTAGTCGTCTTTTACAACACTTATAGGTGGAGCGGGGTTGTCTATTCTTGCCGGGTAAGAATGAGGCGCATTTATCGAAACAGTTTCATAAACAGGTTTATAAACGAAGCAATATGGAACTGGTTGTTGTCTCTAAATCGAAAAAACTGTTCCTGCTTGTTACGCCTGTTCCACAAACAGACCGATACAGGCTGTAAGTGTGTAACAAGCTGTTTTTTATTTTAGCGTAAGGATTTTTACTTCGTTAGAAAGAGAAACAAATAAAAATGAAAGGGAACAGTTTGGAACAAGCTCTTTTCTCTTCTCACTTACTGTAATAGAAAGACACAGCACCTGCATGTAAACACTAGTTCTAAAAAAAACTCTATACCACGGTCTGTTTTCAACCTCACATGTAATGTAAACACCTGTTATAAAAGAACCATGTTATGTTGGAATAGGATTATGGTACTGTTTTATCACCGGAACAGGACCAGGTGGAACAGGTTTCTTAATTTATTGTTATAGACCACCCCCATGGCCGGTCGAACCGCATGGACTCAGTATAGCTGGAATAGAAGCCAACCAATAATATCTTGTTTTGTACTTTTTTCGATGTATTTCTTTTTGAACCCAAAGGTTGACTCGTAGAGAATGCCACATGGTATGGCATTATGTCGGCCTTGTGTACCATCATTGTGCATAAAAGTATAAATAAATAAATGGACTCGCTTGCTGTAACAGGACCTAATATGGTCATTGGAGAACTGTAGCTACTAAAACTATTGATAAATTTCTGCGTATCCTTTCGGAAATAACAGGTATAAAAACAAAGGCCGTGGTCACAAATGTTGGCTAAGTATTAATTGCATAGCTATTTAAGTTCTGATACTCACTTAACTATACGGACTAAGTAACGCCAGTTAGGCATAATTAAGTGACTATTTTGATAAACGCGCTCCATGTCAAGAGAGATTAGGCATGTCAAATTTCTTATCTTCCTACCGATAACAAGACGCGTATGCCAGGAGTACATTAGTAAACTGCATGAGTACATGTTTAAGATATTCACGTCCCATTTTTTTTCTGAACGTCGTATCGTGGGTATATTTTACAGACATAAATCTCACATATACAAACACCCAGACCCGAAACACCTATCTGCAGATCATACAAATATTTGTTCCTTGCGGCGATCGAACCCGTGACATGTAGCGCAGAAAGGAAATTGGTTAGTCACTGCGCCAACCGTGCCTCATATTCTTGAGGGTTTAGAGCTTCATTGATTATAAACTGTTGAATATACATAATCTGGAGCGATATGTCGATGCTGTATGGTGCCGGCTATGAATAGCACCACCCTATCTCATCCCTTGGGTGTTGTAAAAGACGACTATGGGATTAGCCGGAGGATGGCCAGCAGCGTCCTTCGAGTATACTAACAACTTGACTGCGATCGCCAACCCGCCTGCCAAGCGTGGCGATTATGGCAAAACCCCCCAACAAGCACACAACACACCCATATCGGTCGGTGTGGTGATCTTTGAGGGAGGCCTGTGTCCAGCAATGGATTTCATTCGGCCGAAATAAAAAAATAGATATCATGTCGTTTGAAGGATATTATAAGAACCGTATGGTGCCGGATGAGAAAACTACACCCCATCTCTTTGCGTGGGTGTCGTAAAAAGCGACTCTGGGATTAGTCCGGGGATGGGCAGCAGCGTGATCCTTCGTGTAAATTACTACTTGTTTGCCGAGCGTGGTGATTAAAGACTGAGAAAATGACTAAGGGACTCTGTAGAACAGTAGCCATACCGCGTAGCCAAGCGTGGTGAGTATTGACAAATGCCCGCCAAAAGGCTGACATGATGATGTGTGTTCTTCGGTTCAGTCATGTGTGGAGGTGCACATACAACGAGAACACCAATGAGGTGTCGTGCCTCATCCATTCATTCAGTTTAGCCGAATTAAGTCCACTGCTGGACACAAGCCTCCCCCGAAGATCGCCACAACGACCGGTCTGTGTGTGTTGTGTACGGGGGGTTTTGCCATAATCGCCACGCTTGGCAGGCGAAGGACACCCAAGGAACGAGATGGGCTGGTGCTAGTCGTAGCCGGCACCGCACGGTCACGGTGTCGTGCCTAACGACTTGTAATCTCCTTTCGCTTTGAAGTTCCATAATTCCAATTGGCATTGTTAAGATAGAGTTACTGACGTCATGTCGTACATATGTAGCGTTAGTGTGCAAATGATCCTATCTCGAGCTACCTTCGGGGGCATCATTCCTTTTACAGTTCAAGTAACCATGTTGTTACTTGGAAATTGATACCGTAAGAAGTGTAACAATTTGTTCAATTTAATTTAATATTAGAGACCTCGTTAACTAGGCCGCGATACTATTTCTACAATGTAAGCCATTAAAGTAGGACAAAACTGAACTAGATTTTCCGCTTAGCAATATTTTTAAAGCGACACTGGCGCGGAACGACGCTGCCGCATGTCATGACCGCAGGTTATTTAAGGCACTCATTGAAGTGTAATAGAAGAGATATTGGTTTAAGTGTTGTTGCATGTTGAGGTTTATATTTATTCCTAGCACCTACGTGTCCTAAGGTTCGTCTTCTGGTACTAAATTGTGCCAGTGCCAGGAAGTTTAAACAATAGAAATGCGTAAAGCTCATTAAATTAAGGAAACTCAAGAGCATTTACGAAGTTTTTTTTTTGTTGCGCTTTTCGTATATATTTCTGGGAAATGTGGTTGCTTAATCGGTTATTTCTGGCGAAACCAAAAGAGGCCTCCAGCCAGGCTAAAAATTAATATTAAAAACTAAGCAACTTTCGCTAAGGGCGCCCCCTGCGGGACACGGACCTCGGCTTAGGGCGTTGCTGGGGATATCAAGCTATTGTTTTGGGGACAGCTGGATCGGTATTATTTAAAATGTATTAAGGGACATTTAAAGCTACAGGCTCGGCACGTGCCGGCGCGAGCAATAGACGGGAGGGAGAAGTGCTAACTTGAACGGGAAGGTGACGCGGCGATAGGCCTCCGCGACGTCGGTGAGGCGGGGCATTTACGAAGTTTCCTCGGTACCTCTATTAACCTACCTATATTAACTAAATATATACTCTTCTTCATTTAATATTAGTGTAAGATTTCTTTAAATATAATTTGCAACCTCTTTGATATTATTACTACCAGTCACCGTCAAAATAATGATCTAAGAAGAAGTTCACTATTTTAATTATTTTACATGGTTAGGTATAAATTCCATGCTCTAGTGTGATCTTACGAGGACCTGGAGCCCCCCTTCGGTGGCGAAGATGACCGCTCCAGTGGTTTTAGCCGGTAGGAGGCCGGCATACCCCTTCGCCCTTCCCCGGGGCGAAGGAAGTTCCATGCAGAATTTCCACTGGACACCAATAAAAAAAAAGTTATAAATTCCATAGCAGGTATCACAAATATTTTATCAAACTTTTTATGCCATGCTTTTACTGTTCAGTATTAGATTAATAATATGTGTATCTTAATTTAAAAATAATACATTATAACCTACGAGTGAGTTGTAAAGGACCTAAACCTAAGTGTCCAAAGGGACCCGTTGAAAAGTAAAGGAATGAATCATCAAAATAATGAATTATCTTACAGTCTCGGTCAGTGGTGAGAGTAAATATATATCTTTTAATTAGATACATTAATGTTTGAAATATAAGTGAATAACACAAGCATCGATATAAGACCATGTACATACATAGCATTTTAATCATGCACCTGTTCAAATATGATGTAGAAATGAGGGGCAAGAGTACTCTTTTTTGTGTCGCAATTTTAAAACCGTTGATTCCACAATACCTTCATTACTGTATTACACTCTGTTCGCAATGTCTATCTAAATCGAAAGTTAAGAAGTTGGATTAAGTTGTTGCCAACCGAAAACGATCAATCGCGCCATGTCAAGTCCGTTAACAGACTTTGAGATTAGATTAAAAGTTTGTAAGTAATGCGAAGACTTGAGGTCTGGAACAGTGTCAGCGGATCTATCGCGAGGTGCGCAGGCGTCGTCTTACCTATTTTGGAAGTGGTCAACTCAACTGCCACGCGCTTGCGATTCTTCGCAGAACTGAATGGTTGCTTTGCTATGCGCTCACAAAACAGGAAAAGTATTCCCTCTATTCAATTCCGAAAACGCCCACGGAGTTTTTAAAACAGGTTCTGTAAATACAGTGTAAGATATGAAAGCTCGATATTGGCTAAAACCAGAAATTACAACATGGCTGCCAAATGAACGCACTGTGTCATCTACATAATACTCGCATTAGCAGTCCACGCTTTGTTCGACGTCCTACTTAAATATCTTGAAGAGAATAAAGCCTAGGAAGCGGAAAATAAGCTTTTTGGCGCTAACAATGAACTACACAAAGAGGTATTTGAGTTAAACCTGAATAATTAATTCCGTATACTCTGAGTTTAAGTCATCCTCTGTGGTGTGATACTTTATAAATTATGAAGACAAAATTCCAGATCATGTTAGTATTATAGTGCTCTCAGGATCTTTCGGGGGTTTACGACTTTAATAATAATTGAATTATTATAAGATTTATTGGAATATTAGAGGTCAACCCCTGGCTAATCACAGAAGCTTGAATAAAAATTCTTACGAAGACATGGTGTCAATTATACTTCGTATTTCAAATCTTTTTTGTATATATTTATTTAATATTGTAATATTTAAAATCTCATTACATACTAGTATGTGAGGTAGGACTAAGACCTTTTTTATAAAATAATATAAAACCCCTATATCGGGCTCTACAGTACCTTTAATATAGTCATAGGTAGCCATTAGTCGTCATCACTAAGTATGATAAGATTGGAGCTGAAGAGAGCCTGCTTATATATTTCAACGAACGGTATATCTTTTTTCAACGATCTTGTTCATCATCATATTAGCCACAGGACGTCCACTGCTGAACAGAGGGGGGAGGCCTTTAGATTTCCATAACGAGCGGTTACATGCCGCCCTCATCCAACGACTCCCAGCAACCTTCACCTGGTCGTCTGTCCACCTCGATGGATATGATATATATATACGATCTTGTTGATCTACAATAATAAATATCTATATGCGCTGACCCTAACGTGTTCCTGACCGTCGCGTCGGCGCCGTGTCAAAGGACCGAAGGCCGTTTGAGCAGATGAGTCGTGTTGGAATCGCGAATCCGAAATGTAGCGTGGGACGCCTCCTAATGCGTAAGATGGAGGACCAGTTTGTGCCCATAGCACAGCGCACAGGGACGCTTCGGGGGATCCTCTACAATCACCCCGGGAGGGTGACCGCCCCGGTGGTTTTAGCCGGTAGGAGTCCGGCATGCCCCTTCGCCCTTTCCCGGGGCGAAGGAAGTACATGAGGTATTTCCACCGGATCAATAAAATAAAAAATAAAAAAAAAGGATTAAGAATATAGCACCACTCCATCTCCTCCCGTGGAAGTCGTAAAATGCGACTAACGGGACTCTAAACCAAAGGGATGGGCAGCAGCGTCCTTTCTGTGGAACATTCTGCGTTCACCAACCCGCCTGCCAAGCGTGGTGAATATTGGAAAATCCTTCCCAAAATGTTGACACAATTGTGGAATTCTATGGGGGAGGCCTTTGTTCAAAAATGGACATTTCTTTTGGCTGATACCATGATGGTGAGACCAAGTTTGTTTATTGATATGTGCTACAACCTAGTGGGACTTCGTTTATTGGAGCTGATTGTGTTCAGTAAATAAACGTTCAGTTCTTCACACATTCACAACAAGTAAGAAACTCAATTTACACTTCTTAACAAAAATTGTACCACTAATTGCAAACACGCAAACTTTCAAAACTAAATAAGAACGCATGTGTAATCGAACAAGAAGTAAACGCAGGTGTTAACACAACATACCAATGGCGTCACAGAAGCCCCGGCGAACACGCAATGTGCAAAATAATACGGGCGCCCTGACAGTTGGAATTGATTTCGGCGACTATAATGACGTGTCAGGATAATTCTGAGTGGCACTAACAGGTGTACTTGTGGTCATTTTTACGATGTACCGATTACATATGAATTAAACTTCATAACGAAAAAAATAACAACAACATTACACACAGTCTAGATTGGTGATCCAGTAGAGCTATTCTAAGCGCGTGAAAACTTTCCGTTTTGAGAACGTATCTACAGTTAACCATATAAAAATGCCACCAATAATAAAAAGTTTGAAAACATTGAAAGATAAAACTTATTAGTTTTACACGTTGATCATAAAAATAATATTTTCGTAGCCTTAATCATAATTGGTATATTTTTAATACCGATCTTTGTAGTCATGCTCTGTACACGGAAAGTTTTTACGGGTTTAGATATATCTATCTACCATTGGGTGGGGGAGGCCTTTATTCAGCAGTGGACGTCTTTTGGCTGATATAATGATGAAATATAGTTGACATGTCCTTCCTGCAATATATAGTTGTAACAAAATTCAATCCCTTGTTAAGAATCCGTCACTACGACATTGGTTGAAATAATGAAAGAGTCATTTGAGGCACTAAATTCATATTCTCCCTGTAACCCAAATTAATATGGTTAGTGCTTTAATATAAATAAATAATAAACCAGTAATTTATCATTTGTACACCATGTGGCGTCCGGATTAAGAATATAGCATATCCATATCCTCCCGTGGATGTCGTAAAAGGCGCCTAAGGGCCTCTGAATCTGGTCATACTGCGCTCACCAACCACCTGCAGACGTGGTGAGTACTGGCAAATTCCCCCTAAAATTATGGCAATACTGTGGAAATCTATGGGGAGGCCTTTGTTCAACAGTGGACGTTCTTTGGCTGATATGATGATGACACCGTGACATTATTCACAACAGAAAAAGGACACGTTTAGACGTATAAGTATTTCAAAACGAAAACATGTATTGTTTCGTGTAAGTTGCTACGAAAATATGGATTGTTTTAAATTCCAAAAACCCCTTTAAGTATAATAAATAGCTTCTCCATTACGCTTCCAAAGACATTCGTCAATGAATAGTCTTTATTTTTGATTATTAATGAACTGTATATAATACTTTTTTTTTTTTTTTTTATACGGATTATAATTATTGTGAATAATTTCAAACGATTGTTTTTGTGTTTCTTCAATGTCATAGTTAATTTAACTGCTATTTACGCTGAATCTTCTTGTAAATTTTCTCTGGTAAGTAAACATTGTATTTAAAACTAAAAACTGGTTTCAATGCATTCAAAAGGTGCATTAAAACTATGCACAATAATATTTAAGAGAGACTTCAACACTCAAGATCTGATGTGCTACATACAACTGCGCCAACACCTAGATGCAGGTGTCAGCAGATACCGATCACGCCAAACAAGTACCAGTGGGACACGCAAGATGCTGAAGATATCGTTGTCACCCATTAATAAGATGTCGAGGATCGAGTATGCACGCGGTATGTAATGAGGATGTGATGGAGTGATACGATATGTCTTGCCCTTCATGCGTTTGTGGGAAGACTTTCGTGAATCGAACGTTCTGGAAAGTGAACATTTTGTAAATGAAGCGGGCTATATTTCAAGATAAATGAAATGCAAAACTATTAGCAAATGCATAATGTAGATTATTGGGTAAACGCTGATACAGTCGGCTGCTGCGCTCCGGGTCGTGGGTTCGATTCCCACACGGAACAAATATTTGTATGATCTGCAGGTAGTTGTTCCGGGTCTGGCTGTATTGTATGTGGAATTCATGTCTGTAAAACGCACCCACGACACAGGAGAAATCCTAGTGTGGGGCAATGTATTAAAAAAAAAAAAACAAAAAAAAAAATTGACGCTTCTAAAAAGTGACAATAAAAAAACCGTTGGATTCCGTGTAGTTTTAATAAAAGTATAATAGCTTTTATGTAAAAATGTATTTTATATTACCTTTTTGTAAAAACTGTTTGTAACCCGACGGGCGGGGCGGCAAAAACTGTTAGTGTTATTGTACTGATGTTCCATTTAGACAGCATACAGAAGTATGCTGACAAAAAAGCTATATAACTCGGCACTTTGCCATCATTGCTGCTTCAACACTTGTACAATATTTAAAGGATTATTATTGGCTTAAGACACATCGGTTGACGGACAGAAACGCATGAGAAACACAAACACACTAATCCTATAGTAAATATTGCGCCCAACCATTGTTTGAAAGTGAACGCGTGCTGATTTTTTTCTCGTCTTACTTTTTAAACAACGTTTTTCATTCACAAAAGAGTTCCCAGACATTAAAAATAAAATCGATTGTTGTCTACGCCGTTTTGCTGCGCCAAACATGGCATTTTTTTAAATTCACGTTAGGCACCATTGTTTGATGTTATCTATATCGGGATAAGAACTCTTTAGTCATTTGTTTTAAAATCAACTATTGCTTTCGTTCTTATTTTTTATACAATAAAGTCCGTAACAACTGTGTTTTGTACACGACATTGAATTGAGTTATTAGAACCCTTACCTATAAAAGCTTAAGACGTGTAGACGAGAAAGATTTACTTAATTAAAACCGTAAGCAAGAGCTGTTTTAACCTAAATAAGTTTTGACTAAAATAAATATTTTCTACCGGGATAACTTAAATTATGTCTTTCCTAAAACATGAATCATCTTATAATCTACGTACCCTTGATCACGGTTAGCTTCTAAACCCCTTCACATATGCTTTTGTAAGGGCCTCGCCATAACTCTGAATGGAAAAACACCTGTCGCCTCCGAGGATATGTGGTATGCACAGGTAAGTAAACATTTGGACACCTTAACCTAGTGAACGCGTTGAATAAAAAAGAATATTAGTCACAAGTATCTGCCTGCCCTCTTTTCATTTAAGTGACTTCGACGTTGAAGTTCAAGTGAAGAAAAAAAAATGAGTGCATGTAACGTTTACGCGCGGTTGAAGTAAAACTTTTAAATGTTAATATTTATTTAAATTTCGTTGTTGTTATGTAAAGTCTAATTAAATAATTTCTTACGAAATACATATTAAATTAGATAATTAATAAAAATACGTTCCTCTTAAAATTCAGCTAATATTTTTATAGGTTTGATAAATTTAATTTTACATAGGTATTATGGTATAAGAGTTAAACTAAAAGTAAAAAAAAAAAACGGATGAATGTAGGAACCAGTTAATATTTTTATTGCTTTTCGAAGAAGTCTTAGTTCTTTGTAAGCACCGTCGCATGCGATGGAGCCATTGACTGAAGCAGTGACCCTGCTCTTCTTTAGGGATCTCCTCCACGTTTTTTTCGAACGTAGCCACGGCATCTGCGGGTTCATCATCATCATTTCGGCCGAATGAAGTCCACTGCTGGACACAGGCCTCCCCCAAAGATGACCACAACCACCGATATGGATGTGTTATGGGCTCATTGGGGGGTTTTGCCATAATCGCCACGCTTGGCAGGCGGGTTGGCGATCGCAGTTGAGTTGTTAATGTACTCGAAGGACGCTGCTGCCCATCCTCCGGCTAATCCCTTAGTCGACCACCCATGGGAGGAGATGGGGTGGTGGCATTCTCCACACACTGCGGGTTGCATAAAGCAAATTCCTCTGAGTTTATGTTTTTTATGTTTTATTTTCGGGAACAAATAAAAGTCGCACGGTGCCAGATTGTGACTGTAAGGAGGCTCACTAATTCCACACCTTCCATAGACAAGACGTTGTCGTGATGGAGGAGGATCCCAGGATCCTGCTTCTTGGGCGCTGCTATTGAACAATTCCAAATTCCAAGCCAACGGGTAAACAGTGACTAGCACACTAATCTACAGTAACGGTATTTTTATTTTCTAGCGCAATTATTGCGACAAGGCCTATCCGTCCAAAGAATGAGGCAATAATCTTTTTTCTGTGATATCTGCCCTTCTTTACTTTTGTTGGCAAATCTTCGAATTGAAAAATCCATTGGGCAGATTGTCTTTTTATTTTGGGCTTATAACAATATGTATATCCATCTTTCATCACCTGCGACGATGTCAAACATAGCGTTCGAGTCACCTCCGTTTACTTTTCAAGCATTTCGCGACACCAACACAAACGACCAAGGGCTTAAAACGTCCAGAACTTGTCAATTTCAGGTTGACATTTGACGTCCATATTGACTCAAAGGATGGATCTTGCCGAACTACAAATGCGTTAACTTTCGTTCAATGTGCAAAGCCGGTTTCATTAGGGTGACCACTTAACACATGTTCAAGTAAATTACAAGCTATAAACGTAAATTGGTGTCTCTTGTAATGTTGGTTTACATTTTGTACACGATGTGGCGCGGTTTTTTACGGTGAAACAACTTACATTTCTTGTTATAAATGTTTAGTTTACAAAATAACAACGCCACGTCACGTGGATACTGAAATCGGGGGATTTTTATTTTGTACTCTTCCGCAAAGTTTTATGTTTAAATTGATACCACTTCTAGGCATTACAATGTTCCGGTTTGAAGGGCACTGTATGTAGTGAAAATAAAGGGCATTTTTTTAAACTGCCTCACACCAGGGTTTCTCTTGTGCGAGTTTTTGAGTGTTTTCATTGTGGAAGTGACCAGGATACCCCACAGCACACGCTCGAGGAGTGCCTGGGTGGGCGGCAGAGCGGCGGGTCCTGGTCGCTCGGATCGGGCAAGATCTCTCTCTGCCGGCAGTAGTGTCGGGCTATGTTGGCAGAGCATGCTAATTGGAGTGCAGTGGTCTCCTTCTGTGAGAGCGTCATGCTCCAGGAGGAGACTGTAGAGCGGGATCGGAAGAGGGCTGATCCCGCACGGAGAAGGATGAGACGGCGCCGAGGTAACAACCGCCCCGGCGCCCAGTTCCAACACACCTGAGCCCAGTTCCAACACACCTGAGCCCAGTTCCAACACACCTGAGCCAAGTTCCAACACACCTGAGCCCAGTTCCAACACACCTGAGCCCCCTGCCGTCAGTTCATGGTAAGTAAGTTACTTAGCTTACTTAACTTACTTAGTAAATAATTTGTTTATTTCCTCACCACCGTAGTGAAATAGTTATAGTATTATTCAAATTTATTGTGGGAGACTGGTGCCTAAGCTAGCCTGTAGCCTGTGTTTCAGGTCACCAGGCCTCCACCCCAGAAGCTCGATTTTGCACTTTCATAAACTGTGCCAAGCATAATTTTACCATTATTCTTCGTGTATTGTTGTATTATGTCCTCTTGTTAAAGTTCTCTTGATGAAGTTCTCCAATACTTTGATATACCATTTCTTTCTTTTAAAAAAAACCAGTTCTTAACCCAGTTATCATCTTGCATCCCATGAATGCGCACTTTCGCTGCAGACAACATCTTGATATATTAATAAACTCGCTGTTCTAATAAAATGTGTATATTATGGCTTTGATACACCCAACATTGACGACGTATCAAAATTTATTTAAAAAAATTCATACCTTTGTTTTACTTTGACACTTGACACTTCAGTATGAAAAGACAGAGGTGCGAGCCGGGGTCGAACGCGGACCCTCCTGTATGTAAGGCAGGCGTTCAACCACAATATTCTATCACTGCTACATGGCACTCCATAGTTACTCTTTCTTAATTATAAAATGTTACAATATCTACAGTCATTAAAAGGCAGCAAGCAAAAAATAAAAGCATTCCATTTTCTGTCCGCAACTGTAACCCAGTGTAATTGTCGACCACAACATAATCGTAAAATCCAAAACATTAGCAAAAAGGGGGAGGAAAATATTCCATGAAAAGAATAGAAACCGCTGCGACCGTGGAGTGGATCACAAAGGAAATAGTCTGCAACCGGCAGCCGTCGCTCAAGATCGTATAACTCAGACCAGAGGACATTTTCTCATAGTAGTGTTGGGACACATTTATACGATGTCGATAGGCGAACCTAGCTGAAAGGTTTAACGTTGTTTCGCGTCAACAGAACTAAATACATATATCTATACAAATAAATAAAATTGAAGTGTCTGTTAGTAATGTCAAAATAACAGCTTTTTTTTAAAATTCATATAAAATTATATACGGTACATATATAAAATATAAAAATATTATTTTTTTAATTTGTCTGTCTGTCTGTTTGTTCAGGGTAATCTCCGAAACCGCTGGACCGATTTTGACAAGACTTTCATTGGCAGATAGCTGATGTTATAAGGAATAACTTTAGCTACTAACTACTAGCTTTATATTAGAAAAATAAAAGAAATGAAATCCAATTAACCTACCTATATGCTTAAATAATCAAATATCCGATTTCTTTTAAATTAAACAGCAGGTGAAACCGCCGGGCACAGCTAGTACGTAATAAATTTTATTATATCTTGATTGGGATATCTCGACGAATTATGTAATTAATATTTGCGTGCCATGCTATGCGGAGTGCACTTCTACCACAAAATAGGCCATGGTGTCCCAGGCAGTCTACAGCTTTACCACAATGACACCGATGAGAAGCAACACAAGGAGCACCTAAACGTAGGCAAGAAGGAAGCCGAGTGGTGTCGTCCACCATAGCCCCCATGTTGAGCGACGGAAACACCTGATGCCAGAGCCCACAGCACGTAGGCGAGCACGCTCAACAGTATTGATTGACATATTTAAAAGCTCATTCCGTATCAAACTGCAGAGCGGCTCGTCCCACTGTCTTAGGGAAGATGGATTGACGGGTAAAACCGTATACCGTAACCGGGCAAGCCATTTCCCAGGCGTCCATAGCATCAGTCAAACACGGCACCTCAAAATCAACCAGTGAGGATTCTATTATATCTTACACTAGCTGGAACCCGCGGTTTCACCCGCGTTTAATTTAAAAGGAATTTAGTGTACTTCGACATAGACACTTGACGGAGAATATATATATTGGATTTCAAAGGTTTTTTTTTTTGCGCGGAACCCTATTTTTTTTTCTTTAAATTAAAGTAGTCTAAGTTATTCCTTAGAACATCAGCTATCTGCCAGTGAAAGTCCCGTCAAAATCGGTCCAGCCGTTTCGGAGATTACCCGGAACAAACAGACAGACAGACAAAAAAGTTAAAAATTGTTTTTTTGTTATATGTCCCGTATATACTTTCATATGCATTTAGTAAAAAGCTGTTATTTTGACATTACAAACAGACACTTCAATTTTATTTATTTGTATAGATAAAATTCTACAGTACAACTTTTATGAGCGGAAAATTAAAAAATAGGGATGAAGATTTGCAGTTTCTTCAACAACCAGTACCTGCTTAATTAAAGCGTGGTCGTTTATTTGTAAGTATTGCACTTTAACAGAGGTTACGTTAAAGTAAAATGCCTACTTAATTACAGCATTACGAACTTATACCGTAACGAAAGCAGTTAACTTGAAATAACGCTAATGGTGTCGAGCTTTAGTTGTATCTGAATGGATAAACATAACATTACACTGGGCCTGTTTATATTAATTAATTTTCATTAGCAGGATTTGAATCGTTCGCGTGTTCGTTCAATTCTAATTACACGAATTCACACGAAGTCCTGAAAATCGATACGCAGGTGCGACCAACACTAGACAGCTTGGCACCAGTAATTCAATCGGGTCAAGTAGGGAGAAAGCTTATTGCGAAGCCCTTTCATACATTACACCTCTCACTCGATTCGGCCGGGTTGTATCGGCCATGAATTGCCTGACGACGTTCCCCACCCGTCATAAATTCTCTTCCTGTGCAAAAGTACCCGGCCTAATTAAGTCGGGATACTTCTGAATATTTCAAACGAGCTAACGGGACTCACGCACTTTCGCCTCTTGAAAGTTGGGTATCACTAACTATAATTACGTAGGAATATTTCAAGAGGTGTGAAACACTGAGCAGCTTATAAAAAAGTAACATTTAATGGCAAAATGGCCTAGAACTATGGATCCGCATAAAAGGGGTACATACTAAATACGTCAAAACTTTCCAGACTTTGCAGTACCGCCATTGTCTGCTCCTGGGGATTACGTAAGCATAAATTTGTAATAGCTTAAAACAAATCTAAATTAACTTCAATTGTGTTTTCAGGTGTTTCAATCTAACACTATGTACATGGCGAAATGTTTACAAAACTATACAAATAAATAAAATTGAAGTGTCTGTTTGTAATGTCAAAATAACAGTTTTGTACTAAATTCATATGAATAAACAAACTTTATAATATTTGTCTGTCTATTTGTCTGTCTGTTTGTTCCAGCTAATCTTCGAAATGGCTAAATCGATTTTGACGGGACTTTCACTGGCAGATAGCTGATATTGTAAGGAGTAATTTAGGCTACTTTTATTTTAGGAAAGTGGACAGGGCTCCGCGTAAAAAAAACGGCTGGTGGAACCCCGGGGCACTGCTAGTGACAAATAAAGGAGAGGCATGCCGAACATCTACTGGCTAAAACCACTGGAGCGGTCATATTCCTCCCGTGGGTAATTACGTATGTCGCAGACGGTTTGCAACAGGCGTAAATCGGGCAGACGCTGCTGTCAAACGTCATTTGGTATTACGTATTTGCCGATAGTGATTCAACAGGCGAAGATCTCTGACGCACCATCTGTCGGATGTTCAGTGAGCTAAGAACGGTATCCTCGCCTCTCAATTTCAGGCGATTTACCACCGGTTAACCTTGACTGCGCGAGAGATGCTGTCGCTGTTTTAGCTAATCAGGTTCCGGTCACCTCCTCTTGCTGAGGGGGCGGTGGTAACTACTTAGCCGGACTCTTGAGACCTACCACCTACTTCAAACACATCAGAAAACATTATTTTGCGCACTAGATAGTGACAATATATTTTGACCTAATCACCTGAACAGAATTTAAACAAAACCCAACAAATATACTAATATGGACATGATCACATCGCGACCGCATGCAATGAAGTGTCGCGCGTCCCGAGGTGAACGTACGACCCTCACAAACAGCTCCCTGAACATTTCTCTCGACGTTTCCGCTTCCTGCGAACAATCGATAACAATATCTTCGCGAGTGTGAACTGTGGCTACGAAAGGTGACAGCTAGACCCAGACATTTTTCATTGATAGAATATTTGAACGAAATTGAATAGCATTTTGGCGATGACTGACGATACGATTCTCAAAATGTACTCAGGCGCAATTCTGAACGCCTTTAGCGTTTGCGTTTTTATTTAGATATTAAGCGTTGTTCTTTGTAATTATTTTATTATTATTTTTATTTAAAAAAAACGTTGCCCCACACTAGGATTTCTCCTGTGTCGTGGGTGTGTTTACAGACATGAATTCCACATACAATACACCCAGACCCGGAACAACTACCTGCAGATCATGCGGAAATCGAACCCATGACTGTATCAGCCACTGCACCAACCGTGCCGTCAAACAACTAATAGTGAATCCTTGTGGTGCGGTCTACGCGTGTCACGAACGGCTACGAATAGCACCAACCATGAAGCTAATTTTGCTTCATGGCACCAACCCATCTCATCACGTATTAGCCGGAGGATGGGC
This sequence comes from Diloba caeruleocephala, assembly GCA_947459985.1. Taxonomy (NCBI): domain Eukaryota; kingdom Metazoa; phylum Arthropoda; class Insecta; order Lepidoptera; family Noctuidae; genus Diloba; species Diloba caeruleocephala. The sequence continues at coordinate 7,434,824 of OX381613.1, forward strand.
AGCAGCGCCCTTCGAGTACATTAACAACACAACTGCGATCACCAAACCATCCCATGGCGATTATGGCAAAACCCCCGCAATTAGCACACAACACACCTAGGGCGGTCGTTGTGGCTAGCTTTAGGGAGGCTTGTATCCAGCAGTGGACTTAATTCGGCTGCAACGATAAGTAAATTTTCTTATCAATCTTTCATCTTTAACAGCTGTCTCAAACAGCGATGTTAGATGTCTCAATATTAAAGCTGTTCTGCAATTTCTGGTGAAAGAAAACAGGCTCTTTGCATTCACACTTTACAATTCATAACAGACTACACCGTTAGTCGAGTATACATATTACATTAGTAAGCACCCATAAAGCACGCACACTCAGTTCAGTCATCGTGGTTTAAATTCTGTACTATTCTATAAGTCATTGTCAATGTTATGGGCCTATAAAGCCATTGGCTAAGGTGCTGCATGTCAACCTTAAGGCCGTGACTCGCGGTTCAAGCACATTTAGCTTAGCTAAAATGGGTAACCGTGACATAACTTTGGCTTGTAGTATACTCATGAAATGGCTAGAATTCGTCGTATAAATATTCACATTTTTGTAAAATCAAAATATTATATAGTATTTCGGTTCTGGCCCAACTTTCCGTGACTTACACAGTAACTCTCACTTTACAGATTAGGTTTCGAAACTGGAATTCTCGAATGTTCGCGCATATTTGAAACTAATCGCAAGTGAGACGAAATCAAGAAAAAACGTTCCTCTTAAACGTTTACGTGAAGTGCTCTCGGCGTTTTGTCGTACAACGCCCGGCGCGACGTGCACATTAGGCCTACCCTTGTGATATGTGAGCGAACCCGAATATGTAAAAGGTTTTCAACATCTGCTCCCCCATACAATATTAAAAGTGGGTGCGAGTTTATAAAAAACGTCGTCAAACGCGGAAAATATGACGGTGTATGTGTATTGAACGTCTCTAATATACACTTTGCTTGCGAACCGGCAATAATCCCTCTGTACAAGATATTTAATTGTCACTTTGTGTAAATAAAGTCACGCGCCAAATTCTAAGCGCCCTCATATATTTTCCGCAAAACTAGGTTTTGCTGTACCATTTCACATTTAAGACGGCACGGCTGGTGCAATGGCTGGTACAGTCGGCTGCTGCGCTCCGGGTCGTGGGTTCGATTTCCGCATGATCTGCAGGTAGTTGTTCCGGGTCTGGGTGTATTGTATGTGGAGTTCATGTCTGTAAACGCACCCACGACACAGGTGAAATCCTAGTGTGGGGCAACGTTTAAAAAAAAAGAATAAAAAGCATGATTTTAAGTTCAAGTTGGGTACTAAAATGGGATAGGAATCACAGAAGTTTTGAGGAAATTTTAATTTCATTTACTGGGTGTAAGTTTTGGAAGTAACACATTATTCGTGTACGATGCTTTAGAAGCACATTAAGTTCAAGCAGCTGATTTAATTTGAACAATATCTAAATCGATGCGTGTTTAATAATGTAATAATAACTACTTTCTCAAAGAACAGAGGTGGTGGGTGAAAAGAACTATGGTTGTAACAAAGATAGACAAAACAAAACGACTTTTAAGAGAAACGCGACATGAAACCATTGGAATAAACTACATTGTGAATGAATGCATTGTCTCCTTTTGTATTTGTTTTGTAAACGATCATATAGTCTGTCGCCATACAGTGTAACTTACGGCTATTTACAATGAAATAGACTTTCAATGAAAATCGAACACATATTAATGCTGATTAGATGCAATCTACCAACCATTGATTCCTAAGCAAGCTTTGCGGTAAAGACCGTTGAAAAATTCACCCCAGAGGCGGCCAACTTCGTCCAATCCAATTACTGACGCGGAACTCTGGAAATTCTAAACCGATTATACGGAATTGAAAACATTAAGTACTTTAAGGATTTCGACTGTCCCTCGTCGGGATATCGAACCTTATTTCCCGAGAATTGGTGTCACATTTTAATGGCTGCGAAATGATTACGAAGTCAAAGATAGAATTTGGATGAAAATTATTTACGGAAAACTCTTATTTCGCACTCTGGGCAAAGAAAGTACTGATTAAGAAAGTTTTATAACTTGACTGGCGGTGTGGGGGGGACAAACATCGTTTTGATAAAAACGTGACCCAAATTGCTCGTACAACTTTGGGACTGCAAACAAATCAGTTTTCATGGACAATAAATAAACAATACTAACTCTACAGTACACGAACACCGTGGACAATAACGGCATCGATGATCCTTACTCATAGCCAGTTGCACTCCCTGAATGGTAAACGATCGGCGAGGTTAAGCAACGCCCGGCGCGGTCATTCTATGGATGGGTGACCGCAACGACACCCTCGGGATGAGATGGGGTGGTGGTATTTGAACTGCGTGAAAATTCATGCTTGCGGTCCCGGTTGTTTTCATTAGACGACAGTCGTTAATCTAAGTTGGATGCCTTTGGGCGGCTTGAACAACTCTGACACAAAGTTGGTCACTAACCGTAGGAAAAAAGAAATAGAAAGAAGTTCTTACTTCTTTTAGGATTATGTATGCACTCTTTTGATTGAATTTAAAAATGTTTTAAATTAATTCCATTAAATTTTTCAATATGGCAAACAGTGCCGCTGACAATTCTCCCAATGTCAGTAGTGTCAAGGAAATAATACGGAGAGAATATTATAACGAAAAAGAATTGAAAACCGTACGACGTTGCCCACATATTTTATAGAATTTTTTCATTTTTGATAAATAATTTACCAATATGTAAAGATTCATTATTCTAAACACCGTACGACGTTGCCTTATACATGACATTGGCGAAATTGTGGAAGATAGTCTACAGAAGCCATAACCTAAGAGAAGAAGAAGAATATTATAACATTTGACTGAATATTGGACTTAATGTACAGCTTAGAACATCTATTGTTTTCCTTCATCAATCAAACAATAGAAATTGTCAGAGACGCAAGAAAAGCAATGATTACGCAATCACGTTCTAAAAGCATAAACATCATTCAAATTCTATACAATTCATTACTATTTTGTAAGTTATTTTACTCAATACCCGTTTAAGTTTCTCTATAATATCATCTCATTTGTTTATCATTTTAGTCGAAAAACATCCACTGCTAGACGGAACGGACAGAACGGACAGAAGCCTCCCCAAAGATTGCCACAACGACCAGTATAGGTTTGTGTTGTGTGGTGATTGGGGGGTTTTGCCATAATCGCCACGCTTAGCAGACGGGTTGGCGAACGCAGTAAGTGTAAATGTACTCGAAGGTCGCCGCTGCCCATCCTCCGGCTAATCCCATAGTCGCCTTCTACGACACCCTCGGGATAAGATGGGGTGGTGGTATTCTTAACCGGCACCACACACATCTCATTTGTTAGATACCGAGAATTTTATAACAACATTCACAAACAGAATCGTAAGCATTACATTAGCAACATGAATGTTGATGTGAACATTCACCGATTACTATCAATGAGACCATTTGCACAATACATCAAGTAACGAAACTGCTTCCAATACAAACGGTACGATTTGTACCTCAAGACTCGGGTGCCAGGATATTAAACGCTAACTATTCGCAATTTATGACAGCAAAGTGACCCCAGCATTAGATAGAGGCAACGAAAGCTCGTTGTTGTCTTCGTGAGGCACGACTCGAAAGTGACAACTTGCACGTACAGATACCGATAAAAGTGCAAATAGCATCCGGCTGTAAAACCTTGGAACAGTCAATTTAACAAGTCTCCGTAAACGATAGGTACATTAACAGCCTTCTGTAGACACGCGTAATTAGCTTGTTTGAGTAAAACGCCATTTTCAATTTATCCTCCAAAATAGTTTATATTATATTATAGGTTTCTATATAATAATATTCTATATAATGTGCGTAGAGTCACTATGTCACGCGAACTCTTTCGTGAGCATTTTTTGTAAAAATTACGATGTTTTGAAGGTGTGATTAGACCCAAAAAATCATTAGGTATTTGTTTCATCACGTTATTCATAAAGGTACCTTAACCCGAATGGAATCTTTTAGGAACTCCGTAGACACATGATGAACAGATGAAAGATTAAAAAAAACATTAAAATTTTCATCACGCTAATTTATTCGCAATACATACAGTGGGCCTAGCATGAATATTTTGTCGTATAGTAACGTAAACGCATCGCTAATGTGAGTGAATTTTGAATTGAAAATACTCGATTCACACATCTTTATTATTTAAATTGAAGACCTTTTTCTTACCTATATATAATACGAATTGTGTTTGTTGTATAAATTTAAACGAAAATGCTATAGGATGGTTGTATTTTCGATTCCAAATCACTCACATTAGCCATACGTTTACGTTACCGTACGTCAAAAGTTTCGGGCTAAGCCCTCTGTACTCAAATGTACATTCACGGAACTGTGTTACCATTATCTGTTTCAAAATTATGTAATGTTACTTTTGACGCTTCTAGTTAGGCACCACTGACGGTACTTCACGAGTAGGATAATACACACGAACAAATGAATTAATATTGTATGGAGTGTATTGTTACTTATTTTTCTGCATCTTAAGCTCATGTCCGAGGAACGTGGCAATGGCGGGCAGCTCACGACTCTTTACTGTTTTTGCTTAGCAAATTTAATCAATGTAATCTTGCACTTTTCGATTTCTTATACAACAACAATTACAGCTGATAGCTCGTCTTGTAACAAATTATCCTTTTACAAGTATCACAAGATAATTTTAAAGTCCGAGGACGGAGTAGCTGTTGACAGCTTGTCAGTACTTGTAATAGCAAGAGAAACTTGTTTTTAACTTTGTTTTGAGAGGTCTTTTTCGAGAAAATTAGGACAAAGAGTCATTCTGCGATATGCGAACAATAGGTGCCTAATTTATGATATTGTAGATATGAGTTACATTTTAGCCAATATTTTTTTCCTAACTATTCGTTTACGTACATGTTCTTTTTTTCTTTTAAATCTCGCACTATGTTTTCTCCTGTGACGTGGGTACAGTTTACAGACATAAATCTCACACGCACAAATCCATACAAAACATGTTAATGGAATAAATTTTGTATTTATTAACATCAATCATAACTACATAAGAAAAATCGCCGCACATTCATATCTTAATGTATAAGAATGGTAACCTAAGAAATTCACCAACGCAAGCGCGGCTTATCCTGGTAGATCGATCGATATGGTAACCATATCGATAACCTACCGCCATCGAATCGTTGTTAAAAAACTAATTCTTTACATCCTCCAAATAAAACAGCAAAGGTCAGCGACATTAAGTGACATTATCGACTCTATCAAGCGACTCATACGCGGACTTTCATTACAGGCTGAACGTTAGTTTCCTGCGCCTTTACGTAAGTCAGCGACGACGGCGCGCCACTGAGCTGCGGTCGTGATCTTGAACCGGGGGGCACGCTATTGTCTCATTGACTAGATAGTACTCAAACAACTTCGCCATGGTCCGTACAAAGTTTAAAAAAAGGTTAGTGGAAAGGTATTATTTAAATTTGCTGTGTAGGAATAATTCTCTTCTGTTCCTGCTAGTATAATAATGAAGAGATTTTGATCAATATTAATGGTTCTGCAATACTTAATACCTTATTATAGCGATTACAAAACCTTACAAATCGGTGCAATAAAGAACACTCTCCCAAACAGTGACGTGCGGATTATTTAGGATTAACTTCGACTGCTATGAATGTGTTTCTCAACCTATTTTTACTCAAATAACACTAAGCATGTTTATCCGCTACACGGCTACATCATCGAGTAATATTTATCTTCATCGAATTTTGTTAATAAAACATCTTGGAATCGACTTTCTACCGGTTTCAAGATTATTTTGTTACGAAACGTTGGACAAAGCATTGGAATGTCACCATTTACATTGCCAGGATCCATAGGTTATTAAGATAACAAAACAATAGGATTTGTGCGGTTGTAGTAAAGATCAGTGCGGCGATGTGAGTGAGGCTGTGTCGCGATTCCCACCATCCCGTCGACAGCCCCACGTGGGTTGTCGTTTGAAATAAACATGACAGGCTAGCTCTCTCTCATTATCATTGAAAACAGTGTAGCAGGCGCCGAAGGCATCGTCCATAAACGAATAAATTGTTGCAGAATCTTTTACTCCTTTTTTCTTCAGACTTCTGGGGTGCAGGTCACGTCTTTATGCAGCCGAAACCATGTTTTTTTTTAATGATCCGTTGGAAATATATCATGTACTTCCTCCGCCCCGGGAAAGTACGGAGGGGCATGCCGGACTCCTACCGGCTAAAACCACCGGAGTGGTCATCTTCGGCACTGTAGGGAGGCTCCAGGAACTCGAAAGATCTCCATTTAGAGCCACCCATTGGTGCCACGCCTTTAGGCACATCTCGGAGGGGATGACTGTAAAGCGGTCATCCCCTCTAGCGGAGGGAAGGCGACTGTAAAGAGGCCACCTGCCCAGGCACTTCTTTGGGGTTATTGTAAAGGATTCCCCCGAAGCCTCGCTATGCGCTGTGCTGCGCACACAGTGGTACGTGTCCACATACACACCGCTGTCTTCTCGGGGGTCACTCGGTATATGCACACAAATTTCCCAATAGGCCCGCTCGCCAAGGACCCCCACCATATAAAGACGACAGGGGGCTCTGGAGTGTTGAACACGGGCGCCGCGGTGGTTGTTACCTCGGCCCCGTGTCCTCCTTCTCATGCAGCCGAAACCTAGACTGCTAGGCGCATTCTAATATACTCCACGTCTGCGTATGTTTGAGTTTATCTCGTTTACTATGCGATGGATACGGTACGGTTCTCACCAGAACTAAGAAATATTTTTGAGTAGCGGTAGGTGGGCCATTAACGGACAGCTGTGCATCATCACGTAGTAAGCAGCAATTATAATATTGCATCTAATTATTGTTTTATTATGGTAATTTGAATATCTAACAGTGGATACATACAACATTTGCCCGCGTGTGATAGTCATGGTACGGCAGGACAATTACACGGACAGCTGAGTCGCGTTCATAGCCAGTCGCAAATGCGATACGCGATACAAATTTTCGACAAGATTCAAAAAAAGAATATTCATCCTTGGTTGGACGGCAGTCGCTCTGAGATAAACTCTGAGAGTGGCCATTCTAAATAAAAGAACCATACTTGTGAAACAGTTGTGTCCGTGGTACAGTGTGATAGAAAATGTTAGCGTTTTAGACTTACATACATGGAAGAATATAAACTGATATTATGAACATCTCTCACAGAATGACGCAATGGTTATAGATCAAGACATCGAGACATGTTATGTTTGGTATCTTCACGAACAACCAAGCTACATAAAAGTATTTTCTGTATGGGACCTAAACATTATAATAAATTGTCTCAAAGTTTACGAAGTGAGGAGAATATTAAAATATTTAAGAAACAAATTAAAATATTGCCATTAAATTTAAACATATTTTGGTATTCTGACTATCTTAATGATAAAGATGTAAAATAAGAATCATAATTTAATTAATTTAATATTAGTAGTGCATCCATTTAGAATTAAATTGATTAATATTGTACACCGTCTAATATGATAAATCACAGAGATCACACAGACCTTGGACTCAGACCTTTCTATCAAACGTTGAGATCTGTGATTAAAAAAAATTTACTTCTATAGAAGAGTGCTGCATGCATTTTCTTTTTTCACATATGGCAAATAGAATTATGATCATTCAAATTTATTCGTAATGTTTCCATAGTTTATGGACGATCCTTGCATCTAGCAGGGAGCGAGTTTGTCAACAAAGCCAGGCAAACCTGTTACAGTAAATGCGGCGACAGACGGTATTATTACGTAGAAAATAAACAACATTTCCTAGGATTACAAACTCCTACTAGTCTTTATCGGCATAACAGTTTCTAAACAGAAAGTGAACATAAAATATGCGTTCTGAAGGCCAATTCTCGTAATTTGGATGTTCAAAATATAGTTCCGATTTAGTCTCAGTGTCATAAATGTCACGAATGGTATTCTCCTAAACTAACAACCAACGTCTAACGTGAACTTACACTGTGATGAGATCGAAAATGGATCAAAAGTTGATCGAAGTCAAAACGGTATTCTGCTAACATTTCGAACACACATGTACACTAAATTGTCATTAAATAAACGTCAAAATTGAGATTGAAATGAGACTTGATCGAGATTATACTGAAATCCCACTGAACTTTAAGAGTAGCAGAATACCATTTTTTCGGTCAATTCATAATTTAATCTCAGTTCGGTCAACTTTCAGTCATAGTGTAAATTAACTACGAGAATTGGCCCTCTGATCTTTGAGAAAAATATCTAGGGTGTGGACATTGATATCATTTCACCACGATATAAAATGTAAGGATTTTTTTCTGTACAATGTACCCGTGAATTTCAGCGTTTATGCCGTGTGGTGCTAAGAATACCACCACCCCATCTCATCTCGTGGGTGTCTTAAAAGGTGCCCATGTTGGCCGGAGGATGGGCAGCAGCATCCTTTGAGTACATTTATAACTTAACTGCAATCGCCAACCCGTCTACCAAGCGTGGCGATTAAGGAAAAACCCCCAACAACACAACACAAACCCATACCGGTCATTCTGTTAATCTTTGGGGGAGGCGTCTGTCCAGCAATGGACGATTTTCGGCTGAAATGATGATGATGAATTTTACCCGCGTATTAGCCACTGGTTATTTATAAAACACATTATGTTTGGTTTACTTATAAAGCAAAGAAAACTTCAGCAATGGCCGTTATTTATATCTAGTAGGTCACACGCCACGCGGCTCTAATAAAACACGGTTTAATGAGCCATTCCTCTTCTTATATAGCCCGCACGAATCAATAAGATCAGACCATCAACACTTACTCGAAAACAACACAAGTCGCTATAATCAGGCAGCACGACAACGTTGACTGCAGCGATTGTCTCAATGAAATATTATGAAGTCAACATCGCTGAGCAGGGGACAGCATTTCCTTGTCGGAACTCCAAACATACATTGTTATAGATGGAAACCAAACATAGAATTGTGAACTCAGTAGCAAGATGCCTTTAAGACAACCTCGTGACTCACGACCTACGCTTAATCAGCGAAGAAAGTCATACAAAATGTTTATTTGTTGAACATGACCCTAAAGGCTAGACTGTGAACTATGGCGTCTTTGTTCAATGTGACATTGATTTTCGTTATAAGAACATACAATGGGTTATCAAGATCGACGAAATACTTAAAGTTTACTGATAACTAGGTGTTTTGTATGAAAGAATAATGTATTAGAAGAAGGTACACAATATAATAGGTGTTTGATGACCTGAAACAAAATGTATGCTTAATATAGAAATCGTAGAGATCGATCGACCATTTCTTTTTATTGTCTCTACCCTGCCCCCCCCTTGTTCCGGGTCTGGGTGTATTGTATGTGGAATTCATGTCTGTAAACGCACCCACGATACAAGAGAAATACCAGTGTGGGGCAACGTTTTTAAAAAAAAAAAAAAGATAGAGATTTTTTTTTCACGTCAATCCATTTACAGGCACTTATGAACATTCAAGACTTTAGTCACCGCGTTCCAAGATGTAGGTTTCCTACGGAGAAGAACGGGTAAGAAACTCCATGGGTACTCTTTTTATATCATAAGTTACTATATTTTTTACTACATTGTTCTCGAAATGAAGGTAAAGTGAGGACAATAGGAGGCTACTATTAGTATTAGTTAAGTCTACAACTAAACAAACCTGATTTTAATATTTACTAAAAATCTATCTGTACCTATTCTCCATAAACACAGCTTTAACTGTGAAAACTTTAGTCTAACGGCGAATTCTCGTAATATATTAACACTATGACTGAATGGAGATTAAATTATAAATTAGCAAAAAAAATTCTGCTCCTCTTAAAGTTTTAGCTTCGATCAACTTTTGATCCATTTTCTGTCATATCAAGTATTTACGTTCATATTTGAAGTTGTATATTAGTTTGAGAGAATACCATTTGTGATACTGAGACTAGATCGGAACTATATTATTTACCAATTTTTATTACGAGGATCAGTCCTCTGAATCAAAAAGAGATAGCTATTGTGTTGTCTCTCTCTACAGTTCAGACAGACAACCTAGTATAATAAAGTGGCATCTGAGTCTTAAAACGCTAGTAACAATGACACGTGTAAAATCAAAGCTCTTTGAACAAAAGTATTGTGATGCTTTTAGGTGAAGGTCGAGAAGACGCAGGAAGCGTGTGTGAGGCTACGCGCTGACGTCACTTCCTGGGCCGATGTACGACTTACATTATGCTAAGGCATTCGAAGCGATAACTCGTTGCGTAAACTGGTATTAGAGTTAAGGTTTCTACGATTAACGTACTAATTTTAACGCCGATGCCGATCGCCGCATTCCTTCGGGATCATAGAACCAACAAAGATTATACCTTTCAACTTTATTAATGTCAAAGTGGGCGGCCATTTCGTCTGGAAAAATTTAAGTGCTCTTTTTATTGTGATTTTATTATCAGTTACTACAGCCAACGGCCGAAGATCGATATTGTTAGTCGCGGACGTGTACTCTGAGTTTGCATCCAACTCTCGCCGCGCAAATTGAATTAACATAAACTTTAGCAAAACTTTGACTGCACTGCGAAAAAATAGTTTCTTCAGCTGCTTTGTATTCGGCGCAGAAGGTTAAAAATCAGATAGAAACTTGGGAAAGTAACCTGCATTTTGAGAAGCAACTTCGTATTTCGAAACGGAGAATAATGAAACCATATTAATAATTTTATTAATTCGGTTCATTTTCAGACTTAAAATTTGATGAAACATATATGACACATAACTAAAACTGTAACAAAATATTTATGGCTTAAATAGCTAAAAATAAATAAAACGTTAAATAGGAGGCATTTAGGCGTCAAAGCAGTCCTCCTCAGCGCTGTCCTTGGTAATGTTTCTAGAATAATAATAGAAGACAGCATTACCACGTTGAATGGCAATACATATTCTTCAGCCAAAAAAAAGATCAGCTCTCTGATCACGTGAAGAGTCGATCAATGTCTGGCAATGTATTTAAAAACTAGTTTTACACTGCCACGCGTTGCTGTGGCTAAATGCACGTAATTACAACACGATTTTGATTCTGAATAAAAAATAAACAATGATGGTCTCCTGGTTTAATAAAAACATGCGCGTATATGAATACAACGGTATGTAAAATTTCAGAACGATCTGTAAAGAACTTTAGAAGATTTGCGATTTTGAACAAACGAACATATTTTTTTATATATATAATATATACATTATGAGTCTCCTGATATAATAAAAACATGCGCGTATACAACGATGTGTAAAAAATTCAAAACGATCGGTAAAGAACTTTAGGCGATTTGCGATTTTGAACAAACGAACATATTTGTTTTTATGTATATAAGATTATACGTGCACTCTGACTCCCGACCCAAGCGTTTCGAAAGTTTTCAAAGCAGTAACGACATACCATGCTGGTCTTTTGCCATACTTTAGCTGTTAATATTTTTATATTTAAATTAACAAATAAACAAGTTTATTTTCAAAACGAATTTGCTTAATGAGAAAACAGTGTGTTTCAAGCTTCTTAAGCTACATTACACAACAACAAAATAAAAAAAACAAAACGTAACAGGCTACTGAAATTACAATAGCGCACATTGATTGCTCTATTGGCGGTGATGGCAACATTCGAGTCAATTTGTATGCAGACGTATCTATTCGGCACTAGGCTGACGGACGCGGTTCAACGCGCCGCGAGTTTATCGACATTCATAAACCCGTAAATAGATCGAATGCAGTAAAACCGAGAACACTGCATACACTCGAGCCACCGTGCCCGCCTGTTTCCAATTTCACTGCATTGCGATCGATGAAATTCAATCGATATGGTCATGATAGAGAAATCACACCAATAAAATGTCTCTTATAATCTCTCAGTTCGACAAAGAATTCTCGAAACATTTTCCATGGCATGGCACATACTGATTAACTCTTGATTAACACAACCGAAAATAAAAATAAAATGTATCATATCACACCAGCAAATTCAATAAATACGTGATAAAAATATACCGGATAACTAAATCGTAAATCTTTAGCAATGTGGATAAATAATTCAAGCTTATAAATTCAATGTCAATAAGCGCCAGACGACATAGAAATCGCTGAGTCCGGATTGTAAGTAATTACGGCAAGAAATAAAGGAAATATCTCAATACCCGATGTGGTACTTGTCCACGGACACACAGTAAATAGGCCGAGTAAGTATGGTCATTTGTTAGAAAACTTTCCACTCGTTAATTAAGCTATTAAAAGTCTTGTACTTGAGTAACAATGTGAGAGTAAACCTAGATGCTAATGCGAATGTGACTTGCCTCTTAAAAACTGTATGTGATATTAAGGCTCATGATCATCACCATGTCAGCCTAAGGACGTCGACTGTTGAACAAAGCTATAGATTTCCACAATTGCGTCATCATTTTAGGGGGAATTTGCTAGTACTCACCAAGCTTGGCAGGCGGATTGGTGATCGTAGTAGTACTGTTCCACAGATGGTGAGAAGAGACGCTGCTGTATATGTACAGTGCTCTGGTTTAGAGCCCTTGGTCACCTTTTACGATATCTATATATTGTTATATATTGACGGCACGGTTGGTGCAGTGGCTGCGCACCGGGTCGTGGGGGCGATTCCCACACGGAACAAGTAAATGGATGATCTGCAGGTAGCTGTTCCGGGTCTGGGTGTATTGTGTGTGGAATTTGTGTTTGTAAACGCACCCACGACACCGGATAAATCTTAGTGTGGGGCAAGTTTTTATAAAAAAAGAAAAAAAAAAAGAATGAATATCCACAGGAAATGGAGTGGTACTATATTCTTAACATAGACACCCCATGGTTCATGATCCGCGGAAAATGTATACATTTTCCGAATAAAAATATGTAGGTATGTATGTTACTGAAACTCTATATATCTCCGTATTCGTTTTCAATCTCAACCCCAAAATGAGCCTACAATATTCCAAAGTTCACCGGCACCATATCAAGAGTGCTCCAGATAAATGGATCACGTTACTTGATTAACCAGCGCACATCCCTTCCCTTATCACCCCTGGGAATATTTAAATGGGCCCTGAATATATCACACCACCCTCCCGAGGTAAACGAGCCAAGTAGACTCGTTTACCTGCGCTCTAGATTGAGGAAGCAAATAACGGTATCTTCATTAAATACTAAAACACAAAATTAACGAAAGTATTTTTTTAATAAGCTTTTAACGTTAAAATTTTGTTAATAGGTGCTTATTCTCGTCACACGCGAATTGGAGCGACAATTTGTAACATATGTTTGATCTCAATCAACATGGCAATCACGCACAGCGCCACCACAACTACTCCTAATGCGCTGCTATTGAAAATCAGCATTCACAGTGTCGACGCCGCACTAACGCGTCTGGTTACACTCATTGATTTCACACGGGACAATTTACATGCCACCGAAAGTGATAACTCGTTTTGACAACTTTATCACACGAACTCATCAAGGTTTCATGATCGTTCCGTAATAAATGTCAATTGTATTATAATGCGGAGTCTACTCTACCGTAGTGATACTAACACGTTTATTTCGTTGAACAAGTACATAGATACTGTCCGAGCACTTGTGTAAAGTGTTTTAGAAGCGATAAATCCTATCGCCTAAGATCCTTGTCTTCGAGCCAAGGTCTGCAAACTCATTCACAAGATCAAGTGGAAAAAAACTGGAGCAATGAACTGGGAGTCACGTAGCATTCTCATCAACTCTCAAAGCACGTAGTGGCGTCTAAACTACCGCTCATTGTCAATATTGGAGTGCTGTTTCGAGCCACTGGTAAAATCAATAGAGGCATTATCGGTTATTAGACTTATGATTGCTAGAAATTGTTTTACGAGCTAATGAATAACAAACAATGGACTTGAACGAAGTACACTCAGCGAACAATAGACAGATAGTCACATTACTCATATCTGCGTAAAGAAGGATGTAACGCAATAGCAATTTTATTTGGAAGCATATACACGCGAAACAGTGCGCGAGGTTGTATGGCTTCAAGAAATTAACCCCGTCTCATTAAAGGTAAACAATATCAGCAATGAAAGCAAATAAAACTTTAATCAAGCGCGGGGGAATGCCGGTAAAGTTGATTTTATGCTCGACAGGCAATGCAAATTAAATAATCGATATGAATAGCTATTGAGTTGACAACCTCGAATATCTGAGTAATGGTCGTGGCGACTGCACAGTTGTACACACACAAAGTGCAAGGCTACGAAGTGCATCGCCGATAAACCGGAGATGAAAGCGAATGTTTATTTGATTTTCTGCCGGTACGTGCAAGCATATTAACTAAGCTTCGGCCAACGACCCCCGTGGCTCCATCATTCCATGAGATCGTAAAACTGCCGCAGTGATGTTCGCACCGCGTTACCGTACGGTCGAGATGTAATTAACGTCCGAATTCCTGTTTATTGGCAGGTAAAGTTTGATGGATTCAGTTTAATTAGCCATCACATCAGTAGGAACAGCTTATATCTTAGTCTGAACGCCTAGAAACTATCAAGTTGTCGTGTTACATAAATATATCTTAGCTGTAGCATGTTATTAAAACAAATAGATGTTCTGCGCCGTCTGTGTCGCAATCATTAAACGATAAATCTCACTGCGCGTCTAACGCAGACCTCACATTGTGTCACATTTACAAAATGGAAACTGTAAATTATATATGAAAATTTAAATTTGCTTCTGCATGCAATAAATATCAATGATATCGGGTTCCTGTATAACATTGTATCATCGCATTTGTCCTCGGTGATGATATTTCAACGATCTTTGTATTGCGACCTTGACCGATGAAGATATTAGATAAAGCATCTTGTTAGAATTTGAAATGTATCTGTTAAAAGATGATAATAATAATAAAAGACGATGTATCATGTTGGTCGCGAGGGCACGCGTGTTTTGTCTAGGCAGTCATCGAGTGCCGGTTTCGCAATCAAAGGCCCGCCCGCCCGGCAACCCATCAAACATTGTCGGATTACGTTTATGGACCATTTGTATGGGATCTGCTACGGTTAATGATTTTCGGTCGTTCCTCCGTCTCTTGTGCAATTCTATTCCGAGACACTTAAATAACTATACATAATGGCTTCATACTTTTCTCTTCGTCATTCGTTGTTTGTATTTCTGAATAAAGTAAGAGTAATTAAGTTATTACATGTATTCCGTGATAAATTTAAGGCTAAAAGTGCTAACCCTAAAGTTATTATTATTATTACGGCAGCACACCGGTCCCCTATTAAATTACAAGCACCCCATGTTCTTGACATAATGGCAACGAACCAATCTTCTGCGGATAAAGTTTTAAAGTAAAGACCTAGTTCTGAATATTCAATCAACATGAATTGCGTTAGAGTTTAATCTATAGTATATTATGTTCTTTATCGTTATCGGTGAACGCAACCCGGTGACATTTTCACATGGCTCTTATCTATGTTTAAAAAACTATGTGGTTACGCTCTGCGATGCAGGCATGCTTAAAAGCATCTTAAATATGTATCCTCACCATTTATTTTCCTCATAGCCGGCCCTAGACCTTCACTGCACGGCCAAAATCCTGCCCTCGGTATCGGCAACAACAAAACACACACACATACGAAACACTAACAATAACTTCACAATACACACTCTTGTAAACATTCGCAGATTAAAATATGTTGTACTGACAAAACGCTAGATAGTACTACTCAGGTTGAGTACACTATTTTGATGAGTTGATAAGGAAGAAAACACTAATCGTTTATCACAATGCGATCTACGCCCCCGCAACCATGCTGCGACGCGCGTCAACGCCGCGTGACTGCAGGCGTGTCGCCGGCTGACACTTTGGCGCCACTAATGATGGCAGTAGTCAGAACTAATGCTTTTTATGAAATTACAACAAAAGATGGCGCTGTTCTCAATTTGCGGAAAATCCACTGTTTACCTACGAACTAATATAGAATTTTCATAATTATATCGGTACTTAAAATAGTAAACAAACACAAGCAAATGCGAAAGGAAAATATTAAGCAATACAAATATAAAAAGTGGTGTAGTATTTTTCTAATTTAAGCGGCAAAACAGATTCCATGCTTTACTATCTTAAATTTTTTAAATTATGGCCATTCTACAGAAAATGTCAACACTCACCTTATAATTTTTTTAATAATATGCGATATGTGTTCGATAATATAAAAATAATTGAATATCACTCCACTTTTACCACAAGACAACTCATTCGATATTACTTAGTAATTTAAAGATATTGTATGCCAATAGTTTCATTTTCTCCAATACTAAAATACACATTGAGAGAAATGCCGGTAGATCACCGCTACTACCTATAAAATCACTGAAAGAACACTGTATAACACTATTTCAGTTAACTACGGGGTTTTTCACAATACACTGCAATAATAAATGCACGAGTTCAACGCGGTACACCATGAATAGCGACCGATAACACTATCCATCACCCCATTATCCGACGCGACTTGAAGTTAGCAGCGAGCGAACACGTCAAAATATACCATAAATAACATGGTACGTACTTGGGGTGCGCCACCCCATCCCCGCCCCACGATCATCTGTAAACAGAAGGTTCAGTTTCGATTCGAATATTGTAAGCTTAAATTATTTTTTTTATCAATGCCCAACCCCAGCCTTTCTGAACTGGTGACTATCATTGAACTATGGTATTAGCTGGAAGGCGTCGGGGCTACGGGGGAGGAACGTAGTATAAACGCACATCCAGCCGTCGCCGACTGCGGTCGTAACGCGACGGGAACTTCCCGGCGACATCCCGGCTAGGCTCTCACCATACAGCCAATTAACTACAACTTTAATGACACTTTTCCATTAAAGAACGGGGGTAGCTTTCGCAGTCAAAATAGGGTGCGTTTGTTATAAGTATGAAAGGGACTTTAAATTTTACAGAAGGCACATGGTTTAGTCTGAAAAATGTGTATTCAAATGATCATAATAATATGTGTCTTAATTCAGAAAAGACTTATAGAATTTTGTCAACGTCGTCGCTCTGTCATCTTTGATATAAATATCCATTCGTTACACCCCGGAGGCGAAATGCGCTGAAAGGGAAAACCGACAAAGGAAGCCCTTTTTTAGGGATCCGGATAAGACGCGACGCGAAGAAAAAGAGAGCGACAATTTTTCCGGTTCATATCTTTCTGTACATTTCATTACTTCCGCTATGTATGGACGTAGGTCTCGGGTGAAGTCGGAAGCGTTCGGCTACGTTCGTCTATCATCGTGTAGTTCCGGGAGACTGATCGATACCCGTTAGGCATGCTACTGACGTGCTACGTTACAACGTAGCTACTACGCGAGTCTACAACTTTGTAGCTTACGCTACGGCTGTGTTGTTGTTACCCAACTAAATTAAAAAGTCGGCGAACTTGACTCTATGAGTGGGGTTGTCGCACCGTGTATCATTTGGTGGTGTTGTTTCGGTTAATTGTTTCTCTAGTCAGCCAATGTCGCGGCGTTGCATTTTAGTTTATGAACCATGTAAACGTTCCGTTTTAGTTTTTAATATCAATGTAAACAGTTTTCTGTTTAATCGTTCGCAGTATTGAACTATCAAAGGTAGTCTGGAAGAGATCGCGTTGTGCGATAAGACCGCCCATTCTACACTTATCCTTGTAAATACTTATCTTTTATGTGTTATGTGGGGAACAATAAAGAGATAAAAATAAAATTAAGTTAATCGACGCTCAATTACTATTTTATAAAGACTTATTTATAGAGCTTCGCGCTATTTATAGAACTGTATGGTACAGTAAAATTTTGCTTCATGGATTTTAGTTCCTTGTGCTTGTGAATCAGAAATGTACGTAGAAGATACATAAAATTTAATCTGAAGTGATTTAAAAAATGAGCTTTTCATATTTCTTCAGCTTTTAGTTTAGTTTAGTATTTTATAGCCTGAAGTTAATGGTTATCAATTTTATGAGTACAGAAGCCCTAGTGTACCAAAATTTTGTTAAGTAATTTACGCTACTAATGCATCTACGTTTGCTTTCTACATAATGAATACTTACACAAAACTAAAACACCGTAGTAGAGTTGACGACTAACGGCCGATATTAATAATCAGTCTAAACCAAAATCTTTGGATTTAGGATTGGGACCTTACTACAAATACAGAAAACGGAAAACGGTCAAGTTCAAAACCTTTCAGCCGTTAATCAATCTAATCCAATTTCTTTGGGTTTGTGATTAAGGATTTGTCTGTTTTTGTGTTAAGTGTGATCTTAACACAAAAAGACATCAAGTTATTAATAATAAATCTAAATAGTTTTAATTACATTGATAATTAATTTCGGCCCTAACAAAACCTACACTCGTGCCTCGGGGGACTTGCTTTGGTTTGTTGTTTTGGTTGAGACGTATGAGAGAAGAATTAGGACACGAAGAAATGTAGACACAGCGTGTAAAGGAATATAGGTAACATATGTTTAGTTATATGCATATAGTAAATACATAAATATAATTATACTATACTAGCTTTTACCCGCGGGTTCGCTGGCATTGAAGCCATTAAATAAGTCAATTCTTTTATCTTTAGTGTTTTTTTTTTCAATAATAAGTATCATATGTTACTTCTAATACCTGCAAGAATATGTGTACAAAGTTTCATGATGATCGGTTAAGTATTTTTCGCGTGAAAGCGTAACAAACAAACTTACATTCACATTTACAATATTATAGTATATTCTATGTGTGCTCATTTTGACGCTGCAACCTCTATTACTCCCTTAACGGTTGATGGCCTTCGTTGATATTAGCCTCTACTTGAGTGAAGTTGGGATAAATAGAAATTAAGCGGTATCGGTAGCGAATAGAGCGTTTGCTGAACTGAGCAGAAACCGAGTTTGAAATAGTGTTTTAGCTTTATCTTTCAAAGATACCTTTTACCATTCCTTTTTTTCTTAATCATTGCCCCACACTAGGATTTCTCCTGTGTCGTGGGTGCGTTTACAGACATGAATTCCACATACAATACACCCAGACCCGAAACAACTACATACGGTGCGGAGCTATGGGCGCGCGCAGCCGACACCCAACGGGCGTTTGTTATGCAGAAGCGAGCGGTACGCGCTATTGTGGGTGTACCAAATGACGTCTCTTGCCGAAATCACTTTAGGGATCTAGGTATCCTACCGCTTCCATGTGAGCTCATTTACCATTTAGCCGTGTTCACATTCGCGAATAGTCATGTCTTTCAGCGTAAAGGTGTAAAAGCCACCCGCGCCCTCCGCAGCGACAAGTACCATCATCGCCTTGTCACACCACCGCACAAATTAAACAAATCGGAAAGGTCTGTCTATATCATGGGTCCGTCAGTTTACAATAGATTGCCAGAGGGGATTAGAGATGCATCATCTGTCCAGATCTTCAAAACCAGACTAAAAAAGTGTGTTTGTTGCCGATACCAATTATATATATTACATTATAGTTGTGGATTTTATACTTGCAAAAAATTTATTTATGTGAATTATTAATTAATTTATGAATTGCATTTTGACAGAATACTGTATGACGTGTAACTATGGAGTTATTAATAAAGTATTGTATTGTAACTACCAGCGGTTTTTGACTTTATCATTTAAATCAGTGATCACTAGACTGTTGTTTAGCGAAGTGCTGGGTAATGAAATCATTGTCGTGTCAAATAAGGAAGAATCGTCATGAGTTTTTGTGATGTCTATTAACGAACTTGACCTACAAGGTTTGCGTTGAGTAACTCCGTGTTTTTTATTGTATTGTCTGAACGAATCGTAATAAATAATATTTTTGTTAACAGCGCCCTCTATTGATATTTTGACTGCAGTTTATATAGCAATTAGAAATTGTACCTAAGCTCCTACTATTCACCGCTAGGTGTGGTTATTTCAATGACCCTCCACCTTTTACAGACGTAGTATAAATAGTTATTATACTCTTTGGACGTAGTAGCTGAAGTGCGAGTAGTACCGTCGGTGAAACTCGACTCAACTAGCGGTTTGCGGTTTAAAAGGTAGCTATGAGGCCACTGTAACGCTCTGTGATCAAACTCGTAGTAGTTTAATTTAGATAACAGAAGCGAGATATTTATGCAATCGAATGCCCGACTAAAATCAAGTAACACCAGCATTGTCCACATGCCTTTATGCCTGGGCAGACCAAATATTATTTGTCACGTCTATTAACACCGTAGACATGCAACGACTTTTTCTAAATCCGGATTGGAGCAATGACAATACCGGATTCTCTTCCAAGAAATCCGTCAACTGCTGACAAACAATATCTTTCATGATCTTTGCAAGGCAGGCCTTATACTGATAGGCTGGAGGTCTTTAAGATCAACTGGTTTAGGCTTTGTAGGTAGCGGCCTGACAGTAGCAACTTTCCAAACGTTAGGAAACGTAGATGATAATATTGACCAGTTTATAATATTTGTAAGGTATAGGGCAGAGTCAACATTATCATATTTATATTTGTATGATCACAACCTTCAGCGTTGGATGTGACTCTCAAAAGAACGCGTGGCACAATTTTTGGGTAACTGGTGTTATTGTGTAAAAGTAGCTGTACCGTACCTGTGAAGTCCGTAATAGGTCAAGTACTAGTCTCCATCTTGCCAAGTACGCTGAGGAAATGCGTATTGATTTAGTCTGGGTCAATGAAGTGCGACAGAAGCTCCGAATTTCTTTTTGTGCTTTTATATTTTCCCACAGTTATCTCGGATTTTTATGCTAGTTTTTCTTTATGCAAAGAAGTCATTATCCCCTGGTATTACGGTTCCCGGATAGGACACGTTTTAGACGGCGCGAGTTCGTCAAACACTGTGATGATGATGATGATTCGTTTATCATCTCGTTCACCGAGCCAAGCATCGATATACTATTCCAGTCAAGTGTAGCCAAGTGCCTGTGGAGACTTTCCTCACATATATTATGGATAGGCCTAAATATAACTACGTAAGGTTTAAATTTCTACGCTTTCCGTTTTGTGTCAATTTCAATTACATTTGCTCAACCGACACATGCGGCATGCCTAGTATCAATGTTACAGACGATATCCTGTCACAACAGGCCAACAGGCACGCGCCTCTTCACCCGGGCGCAGTCAAGTTTCAATAACAGCCATAATGTCGAAACCTGTGTCACATATGACATAGCGCAATAAATTCATCATGGTATGCTTAGAGAGCTGGCGCGGTGTTGAAAAACCAACTTTATCATACCCTTCAACCATAATAATAGATCCAATGAAATATACTGTGTTCTCAAGTGTTGATAATTCCCATATATATTTATTAGTTTTAGAGATAAATTTCATGGTAGTATTTATCCATCTCATCATCATCATCATTATCAGCCAGCAGTCCACTGCTGGAAATAGGTCTCTCCAAAGTCACGCCACTTAGCACGATCCTCGGATTTTAACATTCAGTTCATGCCAGCTGCCTTGCGAAGATCGTCACTCCACCGAACCTGAGGGCGCCCTACACTACGTTTGCCAAACCGCGGTCTCCACTCAAGCTTCTTTGCAACGGACATCAATTCTACGGCTAATACGGCCTACCCATTGCCCCTTCAGCCCCCAACTATGTCTGTCGGATCACCTCATTATGTATTCGATCCTTCAGAGACATACCGAGCATAGCCCTCTCCATAGCTCGCTGAGCAACCTTAAATTTGTGGACTAGCCCAACTGTTAGCGTCCACGTTTCGGCACCGTATGTCATAACAGGTAGGACGCACTGATTAAAGACTTTTGTATTTAGGCTCTGTGGTATTGAGGACAGAAACACTGGACGCATTTTCCCAAATGCCGCCCAGCCCAGCTTCATTCTCCTAATTACCTCTTTCTCGAAATTGTTCTTACCAGTGGAGTAAGAAGCAGAGTTTGCCCGAAGTAAACGTATTCCTGAACAACTTCGAGAGCCCCGCCAAGTACTGTAACCGGTTCCAGTATGACATGTTGGTTAAACATGATCTTGGTTTTATCCAAGTTTATCCGGAGACCGATGCGTTGGGAAGAATCAGCTAGGCCGTTCAGCATCTGTTGTATATCCTACAGCGTTTCGGCTATGATGACGTTTTCATTCTGCAAATCTTAAGTGTCAGATGTGCTCGCCGTCTATATTTATTCCATGTCTTTTCCAATCCAGCGTCTTGAATACATCCTCCATTGCATTTGTGAATAATTTGGGGGAGATAACGTCTTGTCTCACACCTCGAAGCAGGGGAATAGGCTCAGACTGCTGGTTCTATACTTGGACGGTCATCGAAAAAGTTTCTAATGCCAAAGCCGTGAGGTCCTGCTACTGATACGTTGCAATTCTGTACAACCACTTTACCGTTAAAGTCTCTGTGACAACGTTGTAGTGGGCCTTAGTGGTGGAGTGTAAGACTTTCGATATGTCTTCAAGCATATCCTCCATTTCGTCATCCGAGTGTGTCGATGTCGGTGCGTAAACCTGCACAACCTTGAGGCGGCCTCATGATTAGCTTAATTAGTAGGTACGCTACCCTGCTCGATACATTGGAAATTTCCACCACGTTGTCAGAGAGAGTTTTATTTACCAAGAACCCTACGCCATCTTGGGATAGTTGCTGACCCTCTCGGAAATACATAAGGTGGCCTAATTCGGTAACGGTGTCCTCCCCCTCTCTTCCGACTTCACATAGCCCAAGAATGTGCCACCTTATCCTTCCGAGAGTCTCCACCTCACAGGCGCACGTAGCGGCTCAAGCTCTGCATGGCTCTGGCGCTCAACATTTTCCGTGGTGGGTGGTATTCTGGCTCGACAGGGACTTGCTGGTGGAGGCAGCCATTGTCCAGGCATGGCTTTCCCCACCACCCCTCTCGGAGGAGGTCGATGACGGAGCCAGCCACTTTCGTAATGCCATGACAGCTGTGTGCGATGTGGCCATGCTTCGTCCACGACGATGGCCCTCAAGGATGGAGGTCTACTGGTGGTCCCCGGAATTAGCGGACCTCCGTGCGGCGTATATTAGTGACCGGAGGTGCTACTCGCGAGTTCGCAGGCGGCGCAACCACTAACGTGACGAAGAACTGGAAGCCAGGTTGTATGGGTCATACCAAGATGCCTGAAAGACTCTGCAACTGGTTGAGATGCTGGACTCTCTCAATCGTGATCCCTGGGGGCGCCCGTATCATTCGGTTCGGCACGGAATAAACTTCGCGCCCAAGGCCTCCTCTGACTGAGGCCCTCCAACCTCAGTTCCTCACTGATACCGTTGAGGCGCTTTTCCCTGACCGAACGGAGCGCACACTCCTGGCTATGGTCTCATTGGAAGCTGGTCGGGATGGTGAAGTTGAGTTGAGTACTCTTCCTCCAGGCTCAGAGGTGGAGATGGGGGTGGTGACCCTGCGTCTCCGCTTGAAGAACACTGCCCCAGGACCGGATGGTGTGCCTGCAAAAGTGCTGGCCCTGGCATTAAATGCGTCGGAGGATAAGCTTAGAGAGCTGTTCGACGCCTGCTTGACGTCAAGGCAGTTCCCTAAGCCACGGAAAGAGCTGCTGCTGCACAAGGTAGGATGACCCTCATTCGGCTTACAGGCAGATAGTGTTGTAGGACAAAGCGGGGAAGTTACGGGTGACATTAAATCAGGTATGGAAATCTGACGGTTCTTTTCTTACATGATTTCAGCAACGCCTTTAATATCTTCGATTTTGATATCGTACTTGGTATTCTCTACTCACATGCCGTGTGGTGCCGGCTCAGAATACCACCACCCCATCTCCTCCCGTGGGTGTCGTAAAAGTCGACTAAGGGATTAGCCAGAGGATGGGCAGCAGCGTCCTTCGAGTACATTAACAACTTAACTGCGATCGCCAACCCGTCTGCCAAGCGTAGCGATTATGGCAAAACCCTCTAATGAGCCCGCAACACACCGATATCGGTCATTGTGGTGATCTTTGGGAGAGGCCTGTGTCCAGCAGTGGACTTCATTCAGCCGAAATGATTGATTGATTGATTCTCTACTCTCTTGACGTATCTCTCCAAGATACTGGTTAACCTAGTTTGGGGATCAACGTTCACCTGAATTTGTAAAAAATATTTTTTTGGAAGATAGAACTTATTATGATTATATATATATGTATTATTATGATATGATTATATATATTATGAATATATATATATATGATTATATAGTAATATATACTACTACTAGTGGTGTTCAAAAACGCTATATGGCAATAGCGTGCTACAGACTATTTGCTTTAATAAAATAGCGCGCTATTTTACACGCTATAGTTATAACGAACTGGGCGTACGCGACTGACGCGATAAAAACGCGGTGAATATTCTTGAATCACGCTAAATGTCGTTGGACAGTATGCGTGCTGTGTTAAGACTGCGCGCTTTATATGTACAGCGCGTTGTTTTATTTTCTTGATCTTGAATACGTCATAGTAATATACTATTTACAAACACAATTTTTATTTCAAATTCAAATAATTTATTTGCAAGAATGTAGTTGTACAATCAAGATATTAAAATTGAGCCTTCGTTCGGTACATTCATACCATGACAATGGTGTGCAAACTAAAAATAAAATAACACAAAAACAATATTATACGAATGAGTATTAATATCATCAATAAATACAATTTAATAATTATTAATGTCATTTTAATTAATGTCAAAAGCATAGTTAAAATTGTCAAGCAAATTAAATTATTTTGATTAATTGTATCATTTAAATAATGGAGAAAAAAGATTAGCATTGAGTTTTGAGTATTTAAACATTAATTACAATTTATTGATCTGTCATATAATCGTTAAGGCGTTATAAACATTTACCTAAAAGCCATTTAGTTAGAGATATTTTAAAAAACGTCACAGATAAATCTTTAAAGCGATTGGGTAGTTTATTGTATACCTTGATTGCATTTATGTATGAATTTCTTTTATATATTTCTAACTTACACTGAGGCATGTGTAGCTTAAATTTGTTTCTGGATAAGACATACCTTTTTACTACCTCCGAATGAACGTCAAAATATTCCGGACGTTGTTTAATCCACACAATACACCCAGACCCGGAACAACTACCTACAGATCGTACAAATATTTGTTCTGTGCGGGAATCGAATCCACGACCCGGTGCGCAGCAGCCGACTGTATCAGCCAATGCACCAACCGTGCCGTCAACCAAAATCGCCGTTCTATGAGCAATGTGCCCCGCCCATTGCCATTTCAGTTTACTAATCCTTTCAGCTATGTCAGCTTTATATATCTACGATATCCTATATTCGCATGGAATATAACTAAATATAATTATATTGTATTGTTTATAGTTTGTACGGGCGAGGGCCAACGTATATTCACCAACGTCCCGTACGTAATTAAACCTAATACTCCCTATCTGACTTACTACCACACCCGAAGTCCCTAGTTTTACCCTACAGTCCCTAAGTCCCTAGCCCTACTATCTTGTAGTTTGAAGGCAGGGAAATCTGTTACCAGGAGACCTAAGGTAACAAGCGGAAGGTGAGCGGGATCTGGGTGTGTGGACATGGTTTTCTCACTGCCGGTCAAGCAGGCTCACAAGACCGATCGTACTGACGGCTAAAGGTGTCTTGGCCGCAGTGAGAGGCGGTTGGAAGGGTAATGAGTCAATCTCAGATTCAACATAATGACTGATTTATTTTACATTATTAACATATTATATTAATATGTTATATATATTAATATATATATATATATTATGTTATATATATATATATATTAATCTTAAACTATGTAGACATCTACGCTTATTTACTAGTGTGCCGTTCATGTATTGTACCGACGCAGCGGCCTTTCATAATCAGACTTTGTATGCTGACGCAGAACCGTGGAAAACCAATTATTTTATAAATATATTATATGCCGTTGCAGCAAGTACTCTACTAGGTATGTTGTAATAGTGATTTTGGGTCGTGGTTATTTATTTGTGCTATGGCACAAATGTTCAAGATTAAACATAGTATATTTTACAGCTGTACCTATGTATGTATATAATATTCAAGTATTTTATGGAAGGTATACCTATCCGTATTATATTTATTATCTAGATACGCTATCGCTAGCCGTCCGCGTTGACTTAATATTTAATGAAATAGTAGTGACGTTTTTTCATCCAAAGGTTGTCTGTAAGAAATCGCCAATAGCGATAAGACCACCCATTGTACATTTTATTACTGTTCATAGAATAATTCATAATAGTTGTTTTTCTAGTGGTGTACAAGAAAAATATTATATTCCTAACATCTTTTAAGCTAACTTATATACTTTCCATATATGTTTTAAGAGCTAGCAACATTGTAATATATCCTGTCAATAATTGACGATAGTCTCTAAAGGACTAGACTCCAGCGATTCCAGGGCCGAAATTATTTTACAAAAAAAAGTGTCAAGAAGACGAGCAGACGACTAAGACGTTCCCGGTTATAGTAAATGCCAATCATGTAATATCGAGCATATTATTTTGTACTTCCTCTTTCATCTTTGTACAAGTGCTATAAGACTGTCTCACTCTATCTAATTCTTAAAGTCTAATGATTGAAAAAACCATGTAATGTTATCTGGAACGACAGGAACTCGGAAAGACGGAAACATTCAGGATTTCAGAATCAGTTTCAATTTTCGCGTAAAATACATTCGACTTTTTATGTTGTTTGGTTATTATGAAGCAATTACTATCTTTGAACTGTGTATAATACACAATGGAGATACCCAAATTATTATCGTAAGTAAAAGTAATCCCTTTCAAGTGTAAAAATTCTTAATTGCCTGGGTTTACAAATACAACTCTTGTTTTCTTTAATGCGGTTAGTGCAGACACCGAAGCAGTTTTCAGAAACAAAGCGCTGCAGCGTCATTTTCGACCGGAAAGTCTAATAGCTGCAGACAGTATTTTCTTAAATTTCGTTATGGTTTATCACATATTTGTGTAATAGTTTCCTTTTTTTTTTGACTTACCTCCTCCAAGCAACAGTTGATACTCTTCGTAATCAGAAAACCCCTTAGAATTATACATATTTGTTACGGAAAATATTTTCCAATTCAAGTTTGTCAGGAAAGTGCAAATCGGCCCAAACTATATAACTTCAGGGCTAAAAGAGATGAACTTGATATTGACTTTCCCCAAAGAAATTAATCAATTGACCATATGATTCAAGTAAGTCTACTACAGTCCATATAAAAGGATAGCCCTTTCTCAAGCTTAAAAATGGCTTATAGATAATGTAAGGTTGTCTTTTTATCTTGTAGAGGTGAAGCACTAGTGGCTAAAGGCATTACAAAAACTGATGCATCTCTACCCGAGGTAGGCCTAAAAGATGTCTCACCCAATGGTTCCTGGCTGGAACAGAAGCAAGTACAGGCTGCTTTAGAAGCCAGAAAGTACTTGATTGAAGTTGAAAGGATTGAGAAATGGTATGTAGATTTTTTTAAATTAGGTATTATGTTTAGATAGATATCAGGATTTAGGATTGTCCAAATAGGTAATGGTTAAATTCTAGTTTTATTAATGACCATCATCTTAGAAGGCGGATTGGTGAGCGCAGTATGGCTGCTTCTCCTAAGAAGGGACGCTGCTGCCTATCCCTCCCTTAGTTACTTTTTATGACATCCACAGGAGGCAATGGAGTGGTGCTATATTCTTAATCCAGACACCACACAGTGATAATGTTAGATACAGAATCTTGTCTCACATTAATGTGATGATGATAATAAAATAAATTGAATCAAATTGAGATGAATACTAGGTATCCATCTCTGTAAAAAAATACAGCACCACAACTCCTTTCTTTCAAAAGGATTCTAAAACAGAGATGGGCAGCAGCGTCCCTTCTGTGGAATAGCAGCAATGTTGCACTCACTGACCCTCCTGCCGAGTGTGGTGTGTACTGGCAAATTCCCCCCAAAATGATGACCAAATTGTGGAATTCTATGAGGGAGACCTAGGTATCCTAGAACTGTACTAGCATTGATGATAATACTCACTAAGCTAAAGATATATTTGCTTATTACTTTGTCTATTAAATTAAGAGTCTATTATTATAACATAATCACATTAGTTGATATAAATATTCTTATTTTAGTGGTACACTTAGTCATGCTGAATGGTGTGATGATCTCATGCTTGCTGAAGTTACACAGAAGGCTGGTGGGTACTGGCAGTACCTTGGTCACAATGTTGGGAAAACTTTATATCTTCGACCAGAAGAAGCATTATACTTAATGGAAGTTGTAAGTACCAAGTATTTACAAGGGGATGTTGAGGACGAAATTCAGTTTTGTATGGGACTCTATAGGCTAGTAGTACAGCTGAAGAGTGTAAATGTGTAAAAAAAAAAATGACACTGGCCAGCAAATCATTATAGTTTCCAAGTCTAGTTTATTTACTAGTAAATTCTCACTATGTAGTAGTGGCAATGCAACTAGATTAATAATATATTCTCTTCTAACATCAACCAGGATTCCCTCCTGCTATATGAAATACATTTTTTTTATAAATCCATGAAATCTGTGATCATTCATTTTATTTGTACAGCTTACAAATAAAATGAATTTAAATCATAAGATTGCAGTCTCTTTAAAATGCCAGACACTACAGACAGCGTGCCGAAACGTCATGACGGAGGTCTGTCACGCCGGCGGTCGTGGATTGACAGTTTGTCTGTATTCTAGACTGCATGCCTGCCACTTTAGCTTGTGTTTTATTTTCAGATTAAAATTTCAAGCACTTATATTGTTGAAAAAATAACGACGTTCTTGCAATGCTAATAAGCAATAAGAGACTTTAAAGAAATGATATTTTAATAGACAGAAAAGGAATGTTTTGATAAATAGATATGTTCATTCAAGAATTATGAGAGAATTGATATAAATTACTTTCGACTATTAAAAGAACAGTTCCACTGAGTTCTTGATTTGCTTGTCCTTATTATGCATAAATATATTGTTTATCCGATGCATTAAAGTATTACGCTATACTAAATCGATCGATAATTCGTCTTTTTCTTTAGTGAATTACTCCATTTCCAATTACAAAGCAACTCGCACGCAGTGGCGTCCAGCCGTCGCTATGGTTTGTTTTCTTTGATACCAAAGATGCGACGACGGATGCGGTTGGCGTATGACCTTTAGCCGTCGCAAGTAGCGACTTGCAACTGACCGTCGCGGATAGCGTGCGAGCAAGACCGTGCCTGAGCATTTACGAACCTAGCATTCGCGCCGTTCGTTGGTCGCGGTAGGCGTGTGGGCAGACAGACCGTAGACTGAATTATGTTATTTTTATTGATGTAGCAACTATTCGACTCTAGCCGTATTGCCGCTACGCATAGGTGACAATTTACTAGTATATTAGCGGCATTTGAAGCTACGACAAAAAAACTCGGAATTGGCTGGTCAGTGCACTTTCATATTTTTATAGCTGGTCATCTTTTAGGTGTGCTACCGACCTAGACCTTGTGTGACCCTTTCGTAGATAAAAATACATTTTATTAGAAAACAAGGATATGATCTGATACTAAAATTTTCGTTCCATGCTTTTATGCTCTTTTATAACAAACAAGTTGCATAGTTGCATCCCTCAATATCATGTATCTTAGCAATAATAAGGTAACAAGTGTCATGCATGATATGCATTAAGTGAAACCTTATATTCACTTATTATATATATTATATTCACTTATTTAGTTGGTTATATTTTATTTACAGAATTGTCTACTGCTGAAACATAATAAAGTTACAGTGTCATTACAAAAAGCATATTCTTTATTATTGCGCTCATCAACTACCATGATCCAATACCGCGTGTATGCATCCCTCAGTAGACTAGGATACAAAGTATTTAAACATAAAGGTCCCAAAGTAAGTAATTTGATAAAAATCTGCTGCCAGAGTATTAACTCAGAAAATGAACTTCAGAATATCGCTGTAGCAACTGTTGATACAGCAAATGATACTAAAAATGTTAGTTTAATTCCGAAAATTGATTCAGTAAGAGTTGACACAGTAAATGAGCCTCAGAATGTTGGTTCCCCAATAGATGATACTGTAAATAAACTTAAGAATACCAAATCAGTACAAGCCGATACAAGAGTTAATACAATGAGTGACAATAATAAACCAAAAGAAGGTAAACACAATGAAACAAATATAATTAGTGCTGATATTATTGGAGACAAATTTGTTGAAGAAATCACTGATAGTGACCAAAATGATATAAATAAAGAAAACGAATCTCCTCAATCAATGGTAGTAGAACTGGATGAAAGTGTTCAAACAAAATGTACAGTGCCATCCACAGTTACAGAGAGTAACAATAATGATGTAAATAGTAATATAGTTGAAAATCAAATCAATAATGGTGACAATAAAAACGATATAATGGAAATATGTACTCAAAGTCAGGAAGCCCCAAATTCTGGTATGTAGTATATTACTTTTAAAGACCTCATGGTTAAGAAGAGCACTGAATAAGTTAAAATAAATTAGAACAGTGATAGGATTGTTTCTAAGATGATAGAAATTAATACAGTAGTTCTAGTGTAAACACTGATGTGCAAGAAGATTCTGATAATCATGGAATGATTAGAGTACATTAAGAGTTGAATGTTATATAATGGGTGCATATTTAAATATCTACCTGTCACTGTTTTAGAAGGTGAAGCCGTCCACCCTTCTCTCCTCGAATCAGTAGTATTAAATAGTACCTTAATTTTTCACCAGAATATCCATTTATTTTCTAACACAGAGTCAATCCAAAACAGCTAGTGGTCAATAATTTTCCTACCATGGAATTGGGTGGTCGGTACTAAACATCTTCGCCACTACTGACCGCAAGGTTGGCTCGCACCCGGTTATTGTACGAGATGGGTGCATTCATCCTCTCAAATGGCTAAATCCACCGTTGGCGAGACACAGTAGATTTTTAATTGTCTGGCATTGACCCCTTTTATGAGATATGTAAGCTGGTAGGATACTTATTGCACTATCGCGTGTTGTTTATTAGTATAAGATTTTATTATTTCCTTCATTTCTTATATACACATATCAATTATATTTTTGATTAGACACAACAAAATAAAAATAATGACCAACCAGCATCGAGCACAGGGTCCAAGATACCGGTAGGGTTACAGCGAGAGGAATCTCCTCACTATACGTGCCGTATCTAGGATTGCTTTCTGTAGCTTGCTCTTGACCCAACCGCCTAGCGAGAGGCTTTTTAGGTGTTGGAGGAGGAGGAGGAGGACTCTTTGGAGGTTGTTGGCAATGAGGCCATTGGCTGTCGCACCTATCAGAATCCATATGCTGTGTGGTGCCAGTTACGAATATCACCAACCCATCTCATCCCTTGGGTGTCATAAAAGGCGACTATGGGCTTAGCCGGAGGATGTCCTTCGAGCACATTAACAACTCAACTGCATCGCCAAACCGCCTGCCAATCATGCGGGATGGTAACATCAAGAATCATCGTGCGGCGCTGTAATCGATCTGTCACTTAGCCAATAATCCTATCGGTGAACCCAGTGCAATGTGACACAACCATTTTCAAAAACTGGGTCAGGCACATGCCTGTAATACGGTACCTCAAATTTTACAAGTTTGTACTTACATACCGCACGTTGCTGGTGGATGATCCTATCCACTAGGATATGCCTGTGCAAGTATTCGCCATTAGTGAGACTTATTATTATTATATATGGATAATTCCATTAACGATCTATAGGCGACTAAATCTATACCCAGTATTTGTTACCTAATCATAAATAAAACATAATTAACTTTCGAATCATTTGGAAAATAGTGGTGATAAAAAAAGATGTAATTGATATTTTATGAACTCATGATGTTTATTACAGGTATTGAACACAACACAAAAGAATTGCCAAACCATAATGATCTGAGTAACTCAAATAATTCCACAACATCAAATGTAATGATACAAAATATATGCAACATTAGAAATACCGATTTCATATACAATTATGTGAGCAAAATAGAGAAATTAAGAAATAGACGGGTAAAACCTAGCGACTCAAAAAGTACAAAATCACATTTCGATAATCTTCCGGATTTATTCAAAAAACAAGTAGTCACCGTCAATGTTCCTGAACAACAGTTCATTCCTAAAAATATATTTGTGCATAATGCTAACTACTTGTTAAACTTACAAAATATAAAAAAGCGAACAATGAGATCTGCTTCAACTGAATCAGCAGCTTATACTAGTTCTGATGAAGTTAATGGAACTAACATAAGAAGAATAAGAAGTAGCTCTGGTACTGAATTCCCTCACAATCCAAACTTCTTTCCTCACGTAAGGTTTCCTCGGTATCTTTATTTTCGACCTTGCGGATATTGGCGTCCCCAAAATAACCTTAACTATTATCAATTCAATATGTTTTTCCAAAGGCCCTCTCTCCCCAATATGTTTTTCCAATCTCGCTCTCAATATCCTCCTAGGCCAAATCCTTTCTTAAGGTCGTTTCCTTATCCCAGTAATCTAAATCCTAATAACCCTAATATATGTATTAATGCCCGAAAGAGAATGAGAAGTGGAAGAACTGCCCATTTACAGAGCATAAAGAATTTTGCTGTTAGATTGAAACAATACGTCATGTCGGGTGATACTGAATTTCAAAATCTTGAATCCCTTCAGGGTCTACTTAATTCATACAATTTGAGATATAAATCAAAGCTAAGATTAACTGAAAATTTTGATGTGATTAATGAAGAAAAAATCGTAGAAACCATAGAATTAGATGATGATGAAGACTCAAGAAATAAAAAGCCTAGACTAGACCAAGATGAAGGTGATAAGTTTGATGAAAATCTGTATAGGCTAAGACAGTTAGCATTGAGATTGAGAGATCTTGAAACTAAAGACAGAGCAACAGGTATTCATAGAAGAACTTTCTCTAAAGCAATCAAAACATTTAATAAATCTTACAATGCCGATGTTTATTTAAATGAAGATACCTATGAAGTAATTGATAGAAGATATATTACGCTTGAGTCTAGTTCAGAATCTGATTGCATAGTTGAAGAAATTCCAAAACCGCATAAAACGAAAGGAAAAAAGTTAAGGAATCCATTTAATATTCTGAAACGGCGGTCAGAAAGACTGTCGTCTCTTAATAATCCAGGTACTAGCAAAAATGATACTGCATCAGATGCAAGTAAAACTGAGATTGTCGAAGCTGAGCCTGATAATGAAAATACATATAGTGAACTTTTATTAAAAACTTTTAATGAAACTTGGTTGCCCAATGAAAATGACTTTGGAAGGGCTGAAGTAGTACGTAAAGAGCTTATGAACGCTAGACTCGTAGATAGTAGTAAAGAACAATACTTGTACGACTTTATGAAGGACCAATTTCAACAGTACCAAAATTGGTTGGAGGCAAAAATATCTTTTCTGAGGCATTTGGAAGAAACAAATATTGCATTTCAAAATGAACAGGCTCGCATCATAGCCGATTCTGAAATAAGTAATATGGGATTAAGGCCATTAATAGTGTCAGACGATTGCTCCGACATGCCTTCACTCCTAGAAAAATTAAGAATTATAAAAAATAATAAAGAAATCAACACTGAAACTAGTCTTAAAGTAGATTTTGATGTGTACAACAGGGATGTACAGAACTTCAGGAAAACGAACCCACCAAAACCTCATTTCAGAGTTATTTGCATTGAGTAAGTTAAAATGAAATATTCACTATAATTAAGTTATTTAAAACTATTTGTAGTGTACATTATGTTGTGTTGATATTTTATTGTTTAGCATTTACAATGCCTTGTAGTAAGAGTGAGTCAAATCATTCCTTATATTATGTTTATGTACAACCCATGGAAAAATGACCAACCGAAAAATAATAAACACAACATTATGAGGGGAAAATGCTGCAATGAGCCATATCTGTCTGCTACACTTTTCAATTCAAATTAGTTTATTATTTTAAAAAACTTCGAGCTCATGCGCTATTTTCAAAATATCTTGACATATGTAATAATACGTATAAGGTAAAAGTTGGAACAGTAATGTCTTGTTTAAAAAAAAAACAAGTCCATATTACGTAATTTTTTCAAATTGTTTACGATTAAGGGGGCTCATAATGAATTATAGTAGTAGTAGATAGCAATCCGAATCAACGACATAAAAAACCAGGAATCTTCAAACAATCGGTATGTTGGATGTGACTGTATTGGCCGTACAATGATCATTCCTATCCTTGAAGACATTCTTCCTGTCAAGGTTTACATCCTCAATTTCTCCGTTACTAGTAGTGTCTTTCCACAAGCGTGGAAAGATGCTCAAGTTATTCCTTTACCCAACAAATCGAATTGTTTCCTTTTATGATTTCCGATTCTTCTATTCCTAACCAATGTCCTTTAAAAGCTTGCCTACCATCAACTTAGTACGTTTCTTTTCAAACACAATCTGCCTAATTCCTTTCTAATCTGGTTTTCGGCCTGGACATAGCACTACCTCAGCTCCTGTGATTATTAAAGACGATATCAGGTCAGGCATGGAAATGGGTAAGTTAACAGTACTTGCACTGCTTGACTTTAGCAACGCGTTTAATACAGTTGATCACGATATTTTGCTTGAAATACTCTGCTCTTTTAACATATCTCCATCGGTACTTGACTGGTTTCATAGTTACTTGTTTGGCCGCCGTCAGCGTATTTGCATCCAAGAATCTTTCTCTTCTTGGTGCTACACCTCTACTGGTGTGCCTCAGGGTGGCGTTTTATCCCCACTACATTTCGCACTTTTTATTAATTCTATCTCTTTTCGACTGTCTTCTTCCTTTCACCTTTATGCAGAAGATCTCCAAACGCCACTCTCGGAGAGCTGCCTGATGCTATTGAGACTATCAATATTGATTGATTAGCTCGTATAGGTGACTGGAGCACGAAGTTTAGACTAAGAATCAACCCAACAAATACTCACGTGACTGTTATTGGTGGCTCTCGAACTGTCTCCAAGATTGTCTAGTCGACGCTTCCCCAAGTTTCTTTTGATACCTCTGTTATTCCTATATCTCACAATGTTTAATGTCGTTGTCTTGGGGATTTGTATAGACAGTACTCTCTCTTGGACTAATCAACTTCAGCTTCTCAGGCTCCTTGAGCGTCTTCGTAATTTTCTCCCCATTACTACCAAAATTGCGTTAGCACAACCTCTTCTTCTCCCGATCCTTGACTATGCGGCATCGGCATATATATATCTTGATCTCACGAAAGACCAATTTGACAAGCTTGAGCGACTTCAAAATCTGTCTGATTTATATTTGGCCTGCACAAATATGATCACATTTCTGAATTGCGTACTAAGATCAAATGGCTTCCTATCCGCCTTCGTCGGAATGTTCATATTCTTACTTTGCTTCATAATGTACTTTTTAATCCTTCTACCCCTTTTAACCTTAAAGAACGCTTTTAGTTCCTCTGTGACACACATTCTAGTTTCTTGAGATCATCACAAAATCTAAAATTAAATATGCATTCCACATCCTTTGATAAATCATTTACTATTCAAGCAGCTCGCTTGTGGAATGCTTTACCTATTGAAGTAAGACGTGCTCAAACACTACCTATTTTTAAGAAAATGGTGAAGGAGCATTAACTTTCTCTCAAATTTTTCTTCTTCTCTCCCAGTTATATTTGATATTTATTAGTATATTTTTCTATCGTTTTATATATAGAATATTTAGTGTATGTATTTTATATTATTATGTCTAATAATGTCTTAGGTTTTCGCGAGTATTACACATTATAATAAAACACTTTTAAACGGATTCTATCGCGTATATTTTAGGTTTTTTGTTTTTCCTGACGTTTCGAACACTTTGCAGGGTTCGTGGTCGCAGGATGACTAAGGTGACAGGCGTCGTTACAGATTTTAAAAAGTTATTTTATTTTATCTACCGTACAATTATAATCAAAAATTATTTCGATGCACGCAGTAATCACTCACAGTGTCTTGATGTTTTTTAGTGTGGTATTTAGTTTGGGACTTTATTGTTTTAATAACAGGATTCCAAACTGGTGGTACCTGCCAGCCATCTTATCTATTAAAATTAGGATGTTTTTTAATTTCAATAGCCTCACGAAACATTCTTGGTACATATCGGTTCTCTTTCGCGAGGACTTGAGGTTGATCGAAACGAAGAAAATGGTTAGGTTTATCTAAGGCATGTTCGCACACTGCAGACTTTGTGGAGCGTCTATGCTTGACGTCAGCTATGTGTTCTTTTAACCTGGTGGCTATACTACGCTTTGTTTGCCCTATGTATGACAACCCACACTCACAGTCAATCTTGTAGACTCCTGCATCTTGTAAAGGTATGTGACATTTCACTGGTTTGAGAAGTTGGCTGATCTTCTTATGCGGCTTGAAGTAGGTTTTAATAGAAGCACGCTTCAAGATATGACCAATTCTGTCCGTGACTCCCTTAATATATGGTAAAACAGCGGGTCGTCGATCAACCGTGGTGGGTTTCGGGCGGCTTCTGCGACGGGGATGTGGTGCTCTCAAATTGTTACGCTGGAGAACTTCCTTCACATGGTGAAGTTCCCCTGCCAGATGGTCGGGGTCGCAGATGCCGTGTGCTCTCTGTAACAAAGATTTAGCCACGGTAGCTAACTGACAAGGATGGTGGTGAGATTCACCGTTAAGGTATCTGTCTGTATGGGTAGGCTTTCTATACACGGTGTGACTAACAGAATGATCAGGATTATGGATGAGAAGTATGTCAAGGAAGGCTAAGGATTTATTATCCTCCAATTCCATAGTAAACTGAATTTTACCATGTATTGAATTTAGGTGTTTTAAAAATGCAGTCACCCTATTGTGAGGCAAGATGGTAAAAGTGTCATCTACGTACCGTTTGAACATCTTCGGTATAGTCGGGGCTGTCATCAGTGCTCTCTCCTCAAAGTCCTCCATGAAAATATCGGCGACTACAGGAGAGACCGGTGAACCCATGGCCACACCGTCAGTTTGCAGGTAAAACTCATTGTCCCACAAAAGGTAGCCATTGGTAAGGCAGTGTTCAAGTAACTCTGCATATTGAAGAGGCATGTCATGCTCACTTAACCGTTTCTTAACAACATCCATGCAGTCCTTTACTGGTAAGTTGGTGAATAAGGACTGCACATCAAAACTGACCATCACTTCACTTTCAGCTAGTTCAAGGTCTTTTATATGGCTGACAAAGTGATAGGAATCCTTCACATATGTGTTAGTCTTTCCACGAAGTTGAGAGAGTATCTTCGCTAGATGTTGTGCCAGTTTGTAAGTTGGTGTATCAATCTGGCTTACTATGGGTCGCAGTGGAACATTGTCTTTGTGAATTTTCGGCAACCCATACAGTTTAGGAGGTTTCGCGCAAGATGGAATGAGCTTTTTCACGTCTAATTCTAAGGTGTCGGAGTGTTTACAAATTAACTCTGAGGTCTTTTTGAGAATTTTGTTGGTTGGATCTTTGTTAACCTTTTTATATGTGTTTACATCCGACAAAAGCTCTAGAATCTTTCGATTGTAATCGGACGTGTCCATTATGACCGTAGCATTACCCTTGTCAGCACGGAGGATAGTCAGGTCTGGGTCTTTGTTTACGTTTTTTAATGCAAGATATTCATCGCGAGATAGATTCGGTTTGGGCGGCTTGCTGCGACGTAATACTGCTGATATATCTTGTCGAATCGCCTCCAAATCTTCTTTTTTCACGTTGTTTTTCACAAGACAGTCCTCGACATTACATATTATATCCTCGTAAGGGATTTTTCTGGGTGCTAGCGCGAAATTTAAGCCCTTATTTAATACCTTAATAGTGTTTTCATCCAGAGATTTTTTAGACAAATTTACAACGGGATTTACTATTGATTTTGACAGATGGTCAGGAGTGTTTTCATTTTCAGGAATTTGGATACTAGTATTTTTGCCACATAGTTTTTCATACTTTATAATTTGTCTTTGCGTATATTCATTAAATTTTGCGGCGGCTCGTTTATTATTAATATTTGTACATTTTTGATAATCAGTTTCAGAAAATTTATTTTGAAGTTTGTGTCTAAGTAATATTTTGTGCACTTGACAGCCCAATATCTCTCTCCTTTCTTTCAAGTCCATCCAAAGGCCTGGAAGAGATCGCCTTGTGCGATAAGACCGCCCATTGTACACGTATCTTTTTAAACATTTATTTTTTAAGCATTATGTGGTGTACAATAAAGGGAATGGTCTGTGTGGTGTCCGGATTAAGAATATAGCACCACTCCATCTCCTCCCGTGGAGATCGTAAAAGGCGACTAAGGGACTCTAAACCGGAGCGATGGGCAGCAGCGTCCTTTCTGTGGAACAGTAGTCATTCTGCGCTTGCCAACCTGCCTGCCAAGCGTGGTGAGTACTGGAAAATTCCCCTCAACATGATGACACAGTTGTGGAACTCTATCGGGGAGGCCTTTGTTCAGTGGTGTATGTTGTTCTTTCTTGTTTTTTCTTTTTCTTTCTTTTTTTTTCTTTTTTTTTTCTTTTTTTTTCTTTTTTTTTTCTTTTTTTTTTCTTTTTTTAACAACGTTGCCCCACACTAGGATTTCTCCTGTGTCATGGGTGCATGTTCCGTGTGGGAATCGAACCCACGACCCGGAGCGCAGCAGTCGACTGTATCAGCCACTGCACCAACCGTGCCGTCAAACGCCGTTGTGTGGCCGATATGATGAATAAAGAGTATATAAATAAATAAATATAAACGCTGAAAACGTAACAAACGTACAAAAGGAATTTACACGAGCACAGAAACACACAATCAACTAGGAATTACTTCATGCCTTTTATTTTGTATTTTTATGATTGTTCACTCTTTTCTGCCCTAAACAATAATGTAGACTACTTTTAATTGTTTTAGGCCTTTGGTGTCGTTCTTGTTCTTAAATGATTAAAGTTATGCGAACGTTAGTTCTAAGGCTTTGTAAGGGATGGTCTTGTAGTCTTACGGTAAAACGTAAATAAATTCAATATGGATTGTAAATTTTGCTATTTACTAGTTTTCATCGAAAAAACTTGGTTCACTGTAGAGAAAAGAATCTTAATCATGTCTCATTTTATTTATAAAAAGAAGCTAAATATTTATGATAATATCGTACGTAAAGTCATTTAGTATTTGTTTATAAAAAGCAGTCATATTTGCTTGTTGAGGTCGGAATTTGAAAATTTGTCCAAATGTTCGTGATCGTCGATGTGACCCGGAACAACTACCTGCAGATCATACAAATATTTGTTGCGTGCGGGAATCGAACTCACGAACCCAGAGCGCAGCAGCCGACTGTATCAGCCACTGCACCAACTGTGCCGTCATTCTATTTATTGTCACTTTATGAATTTTTTGGGTTGTGGATTTCAGAGAATCTTCGAGATTTCCACCTGCGGCGCATGTGATGGCTCTTCATTCAAAATACGAGGACAACGTAGCGATCGTCTTCGCAATCGTCGGTTTAGGTTCCGTCTCCTACCTGCAGATTAACCCGATAGACTTGCCCATATATGTTCCAAACAGCGATCTAGTATAAATTATTTATTGGTAAGTTTTATTTTGTACAAACGTATAAAATGTTCGAAAATAGTGTTTCAGTATATTTATTAGTTACACCCGAAACATTTTTCAGTGGTTATTATTTTATATTATGATAAATAAAAGCTTCTAATATAAGTTGTATAAAAGTTACTTTATTATTTTCCAATATCCCAAGGCCCTAAGCATTAAAATCTAGACTAATATAATAAAGTTAAACTTTGTTAGGGTTCCGAACGTCCGAAGGAAAAAACGGCGGAACCCTTACAGGATCACTCGTGTGTCTTGTCTGTCTGTCCATCTGTCACAGCTAATTTGCTCCGAATCTACTGGACCGATTATGTTGAAATTTGGTACACATGTGGATTTCTGCGACCCAAACACGGATGTGTAACGTAAATAAATGAATTTTGAATATGGGGGTCACTTTTGGGGGGCAATATAGAAAATTAAAGAATAAAGTTTTGTAAACTGTACCGTGTAACATATGATATGAAAGGGCTTGTTGTGAGGGTCTCAAATGTATTTATTTTATAATTTTAAAATAAATGGTTTTAAAGTTATTTAAGAAAATAGACGAAAATTGACTATTCCCTATATATTATCTCCGAAACTAACAAGCCTAAAATTTTGAAAAATATCTGGATAATAGATCTTTACCTATAGATTACAGGAAAACTAATAAGAAGTCTTAAAGTAACATGGCAAATCTTTCGATGTTCTGCGTACAAACTTACGTTTGCGGTTGGAATGCATGGCAAAACATGTTTTTCAACTACGATGTTAAGTTTGTTCTCGGGATAAGTTATTCGTACAAGACCGAAAGCAACAACAGACTATAGACTATATATACAATAGACTATATATTCAGCAATTTCGGAACCTTCTCCACGCGAGTTCAGCTCGCACTTGCCCGGTTTTCTTTTGTTTGAAGGCGCTAATCGCTGGAACTAAAAGACGGATTTGAAAAAATCTTTTTGACTTTGATAGGTCCATTCTTGAGGAAGGTTATTTAACATCACGCTGCGACCCTTAGGAGCCGAGCAATAAGAGAAAAAGTCAGAAAGAATGCTAAGTGAAAAGGAAATAATAGCGCAGGCGGGCGATGCGACGCGGTAAGTCGGGGGCAAAGAGCCTTGCAAAGAGCCGCTTGACGAGTACCGAGCATTACCGAGAAGAACTGAGCTGTGCATC
The DNA here is from genome assembly GCA_947459985.1 of Diloba caeruleocephala. NCBI lineage: Eukaryota > Metazoa > Arthropoda > Insecta > Lepidoptera > Noctuidae > Diloba > Diloba caeruleocephala. The sequence continues at coordinate 7,475,782 of OX381613.1, forward strand.
TATGTCAACTGTCTGTATGCAAATTGTTTATTAAAAACAAAATATTAATCTCAAATTAAACGGTGGGTGAAACCGCGGGGTACAGCTAGTCTTAAAAATCATGATGTATCGTGGTGGTCCGAAAGGTTTACGAACTCGCTTCATAAACTTGGTTTAGAGTTCAAAACTTGGCATGTACTTTCTTATTCTAAGACACCACTGACTTGTGATGTAAAATATCGCGAGGAACCCTGGATATAATGGTCTGAAATCGCCAACACGCAGTGAATTAAACATGGTGATTAATACTCGTTCCCTCTTTGAATAAGAAGAGGCCTTTGCCTGCAGTGGGACGGTTCATCATATCAGCCAAATAAAGCGTCCAATGCTGTACAAAAGCCTCCCCCATTACACGACCGGTTACATGCCGTGTGTCGTCATTTTGGGGAGAATTTGTCAGTACTCACCACGGATTGGTGAGCGTGAAATGGCTACTGTTTCACAGAAGGGACGCTGCTGCCCATCCCTCTGGTTTAGTTCTCAGTCGCGTCTTACGACATCTTCGGGAGGAGATGGAGTGGTGCTATATTCGTAATCTGGATACCACGAATTAGAGGGACGGTCATAGACTTATATTATAATGATTATGATCAAAACAAATTTACCAGTACCAACTTGGCAACTGGGCTTAACCCTGTTGTAAACTCCCATTTATAGTGCCTATGGCCTATCGTTTTTCTCTGTCTCCTGTTTGCTACGGAGGGAAGTGGAACGTATATTCTTTCCTACTCCTCCTTTTTCTTTTCTGGTTAATTTCGGTGCGGGTTCCAAGACAGTTATTCATTTCTCTGGGACACACTGACCTACATTGGTCGGTGTTCTTTTCGGTGGTCGCCATTGTAGATCCTGGCTTACAGGAGTTGCAGTGGTTGGGAATGTGTGGCGATTATGCATAGCGTCTTAGTAAATGTTATAGATGATGTACCTACCACAACAACTACAAAACTGCTTATTTCAAAAGAAATCTCTTACAGCAGACCTGCGAGAGGAAAGTTTGAAAAAGATGAAATGTAGACGCACAGTGAGTAAAGGAATAAATAAATTGAATAAATATAAATATGAACATACATACTCGTGAACATATACAAATAAATGAACTTATATATAAATACAATCTAATATACATGTATATAAGCCAATATTAATAAAACACGAACGCAATTAGGAGGATGAGGACAAATAGTGTTCTATCAATCTCTTTTTTTTAAATCGCGATAGTTCTTCAATTTATGCTCAAGAAATGCATATTACTCTACAGACCGTCTATATAAACTTCTAGCTCTTTTTTTTGTTACCTAAGCCACGCAAGTTCTGATGAAATATATTTAGCGGTTCTACTAATGCTATTACAGATTTTGATTTCTGTAATTTCGATTTACGCATTCGTCACTGCTAATATATCAGGCGTATTATTTTCTAGTTTATTATTAACTCTATGTTTCGATAAACCAACCGCCTGACCGCGTAAAATTGGCTAATTATATCAAAAAGCTAAGATTCATCAAAAAGCTAAAAAAAAAAAGAAAGTATAAACCAGTTTTAGTCATTTAGGCGATCTATTTCTCTATCTACATAATATCATCATCATCATCATATCAGCCAAAGGACGTCCACTGCTGATGACTGCAAGATGATAACTGGGTTATAAAGGAGAAAATCAACCAGTATCAGGGCCTGATAAAGTTATATCAAAGTATTGGAGAGTATGCACTTTAACAAGACGAAACATCTTGATAGAACCAGATACACGAAGAAGAAGAAAATGGAAAATTTCGTTTGGCGCAATTTATGATAGAACAAAATTGGACTTCTGGGGTGGAAGGCCTGGTGACCTGAAACACAGGCTTAAGCCTAGCTTAGGCACCAGACTCCAACAGTAAATTTGAATAATACTATAACATTTTCAGTATTGTGGTGAGAAAATAAAATAAATTACATTACAATTACATAAATTACTTTTCTTTACTTACGTTTCTTTATTTTTAATACCTGTAGTGTCAAAAGTTGTATAAATATTATTTAAAGTGAAAATGCCTTTATTGTTGTATACGTATTTTATTTCAATAACTTACAATATTGTATATAATTGTATATTTAGCTATCTAATTCTATTAAGCAGCTACATGGCACATGTGATTTGGAGGGCTTAGTGCAAGTATACCCAAGTCTAACGCTACATTGCCTTATTTTTCTAGAATTGTCCCCTCAACTAGGTTCTAATATATTCAAAGAAATCTTATAAGAGTAAGAATGAGAAATGTAGGTACTGGAAAAGTCAGCATATATGTAAAGATGAATATAAAATAGAAGCTAAAGTTGTAAAATTCGAATAACTACAGCCCCGCACTCGCGGCGAGTCCATCCTGCATATGTTCAAGATATATATCCAAAAGTTGGACCATGAGGGTCAATTTCTGAAGGAAATTTTTGCCGTGTCCACAACACAGATTTTTCGTGACCGATATAATCACGCCAAACTGCCCGTGAATTTGCGAAAACACATCCATTTCCGTCCATTCCGCTCGAAGTCGTGTGTGGACGTGAAGCCATTTGGAATGATAGTGTGTGGGGAAAATTACACATTTCCGTCCGTCCTACCATAATGCGAGGGGCATAATCACAAAATATATAGATAAATAAATATAAGCTTTTAATTTCACAATATCTTGGCTCCCGGCAGCGACCTGTACCCCTAGTACAAGTTTATTTTTATGATCGAAACGTAATAGTAAACTACATGGTTACCACGTTCGGCGCTGTGATTGGCCCACACCAAACTCTTCAACGAATCGGAGCGCCGAACGCAGTAAACGTGTAGTTTACTATTAAGTTTCGATTGCAAAAGGAAACTCATACTAGGGGTACTGACAACTTGCCGGGGGCTCGGTCTAATAATGCTGACAAAGCGCACACCTCACCCCCGGCTAGAGATAAGTGGAAGGACACCGTGGGGTTTGAGCCGGTAAATGCCCCTCCTTCCTTCCCGGGCCGGAGCAATTACGCACACAGTTCCAGTATAAGCTGATCTCGCATTGTACAGACTTTCCGTATAATGAGCAATCAGCGTAAACTGGGTTTTGTATAGTTTGATATGTAGCCGTGTGTACATGAGAATTTCCCCACGACAAAAAAGTCTCACAGCAGCGTGCCGTGCATGAAGTCCGGGTAAATATTAGCGTAAGTTACATGAGGAGAGAGTTCCGTGTACAAAAATTCTATATCTAATTTACATAAATTATCTACCTAAGATAATATATTATGGCACGTATTACTATCTCTCAGATTCGTTACTTTACACAACCTTCGTTCTTAGCATTAGTGGCAAGATATTTAATTAATCTAAGTAATTTTAATATAATGATAATAGTCTTTATTGGACAATTTTTAGCCTTCATTCTTTTTATTTATATATTTTTATTAAGCATTTTTTCCAAACGCACACGGATAAATTATTCCCGATTATTTAGTGTGTATCACTTATACAACAATATTATTATGACTAGAAATAATCTACCAATGAAGCGTGTTCTAATAATGATATGACTCCATAATCGTATAAATTATGAACCGGTAACCGACAATGATATAAAATGGAACACTTTAGTCACTGGCTAGGAACTTGGAAGCAGCTAAGCGCATAGATACAGCTTTGCATAAAATTATTATGCAAATTATTCAAGAGCAAGCTATACATCTCTTAATAATATTTATTTAAGTTAAATAGATAGGTATCATTACTTACTTAAAATTTTAGGTGAATATATTAAATTTGGAAATAACAATTTTTAACCGTATCACGCACTGTCAATAAACAAATAAATATTAATACACAACTAACGTAACATATTTTTCATGATGGCGGACAACATACTGCTGCATCAACTGTTGCATTACTGACCAAGTGATTAACTAATGGACAATACGATACATATTAAATAACATAACAATTCACAAATACATAACAATAAAAGCTATATACTTACATCACATAGTTTAATCAATAGAAAGTAGGAAAATACGGACAGTTAAAAAAATTACTGCGCAAAAACACAGCTCAAATTATAGATGCTTCATATAAGCTATTATTAAAACCATTTTTCTCGCAATACATACGTCCCGTACTTTGTCCAAAATTTTATTTAGTACATTAAGTTCTTAATCCAAAATACTGTCTGTCGTGTGGTGTCCGGGTTAAGAATATAGCACCATTCTATCTCCTCCCGTGGATACCTTTTAAGGTGAATAAGGGACTCTAAACCCGAGGGATGGGCAGCAGCGTCCCTTGTGTGGAATAGTCGCCATACTGCGCTCGCCAACCCGCATGCCAATCGTGTGAGTATTGGAAAATTCCCCTAAAATGACGACCACGTTGTGGAAATCTATGGCGGAGACCTTTTTTCAGCAGCAGTGGACGTATAATGCCTGTGTATGTGGCTGATAAGATGCCTGTTGTTGATGATCTTGTAAAAATTGCTGTGTTTTTCTTATTTCATTTCCTCGCAGAAAGAAAAGTAGGTAACGGCTAGCTTAAATAAAAAATTGTAAATTACTACCACTCAAGGCCATCCGAAGTTCATACCAGCCAGTTGATAGAACTTCTCATTGAACGGTTTGTAGAAGTCTCTCAGTCTTTCTATAATTCTAGAATCTATGTGTGGGTGACTTCGGCCTTTGGTCTTGCCCAGACAGTGCGGTGTCGAGCGACTTTCAGACTTCAGGAGACAAGGGAAACCTTTGGTGGAATTGAAGTAGAAATGCTTTTCTGTTATCACCCGTTTCAGGCCTAGGAATTCCTGTAAAAGGTAGAAAAATACTAGCGTTAGTAAAATATAAACTAGAAGTCTTAGTGAAATAATGAAAGCTTTCATACTTTAGGTGTTTTTTTACGAACCCACACAAGATGGATGTGTCGCGTCTCTTCATACAAATTAATAATGCTTAAATATCAGTATGTACCTACTAACTACACAGTTCTTAGATTGCAAGTAATTTAGTTCAGTTCTTCGGGATTTCAACCCTTAGTCGCATTTTACGACAGCCTTGGGTGGAGGGGGTGGTCTATTCACTGCCGGGAATCTGAGAGTACGAAATAAAAACTTATGACAATAAATATGTTGTGAATATTAACCTTTTTTTTCATATTCCACACTTAGCTGCTACATCTTCCGCCTTTCTTTTGTCTACCTCCATAAAATCGCACACTAACTTTTCAATAATTCCTAGCTGACTACATATTACAATACCCTGGATTACGCCTGGCCTACGGAGATGTATACGACACAGAGATCTTGGACTCCTTGAATAATCTTGATAATGCTCAAAAGTTGGCAATCCTCCGCTATCGAAATTACACAACAAGAAAGTCTAAAGAACAATACTATGGAACCTCCGAATTCCACATAGCCAAGAATAACCCAAAAGCGACATAGAAGCTAATCACGCAAGTAGCGAACCTGAAACGGGGTAATAAAGCAACTGCCTCGGAGTTAATCAAATGCTGTGACGATCCCACACAATCAGTCAACGTGGGTTAATCAATACTTGGTTCGTGAAGGCAGTAATATAGCTTCTAAAATCCGCCAATTGGATCAACCCACATCCAATGCAGGTACTCAAGCCGGAACTGAGGTACTAAGCTCTGCCATGCTGCGTGGACGGTGAGGAGATTGTAAAAACATCCTAGACTAAAATACAAGTGTCCTATCGGTTATGACGGTATCTCGGCTTTCATTGTTAAGGCTACTAGGTACATTGTCATCCCACTCTCGTCCACATATCTAACCTGTGATTTTCTTCAGGTGTTTTCCGGATGATTTTAAAACCGCAACAGTTAATCCAATATACAATACTGGGGTCGGGGACGCTGTCTCTAATTACAGATCTATATCTTGTCCAAAATCTTTGGAAAAGTGATTAACGTTATAAGCACTTATTAATTTTCTTACAAATAATGATACTTAGATCCTAAACCAGTTGTACGTCAGATTTGAAAAATTTACAGAAAATATGTTGGTGTCTTCCAAGATTTATCCAAAGCTATCGACACCGTATAAGTCCCCAAATTTCTTTCCAAGCTACAAAGTATTCGAATTTGTGGCCATTGCTCACGATACCTTCCATAGATGCCTGACAGACTAGAAGCACAGGTAGTAAACATTGAAACCTTTACTAGCAGCTAAGAAAAGAGATTTACTTTTGGTGTGCCCCAGGGCAGTGTTCTTTTACCTACTCTCTTTCTCATCTACGTGAATGAATTGTGACAATTATCGCCTCCACATTAAAATCATTACATGTGCCGATGACACAGCTTCCGTAATTCACGGAAAGCCCAATCTAATGCTTTCAATAAAGCGAAGATGGCTCTTACTGTGGTCATGAATTGTCTGAATGCAAACCTCTGCACACTAAACATCAGCAAAATCTAGTTTTATACCGTTTAACCCAGGGACTTTAATCCCAGCCCCATCTCTTTCAAAATCAGAGCTCACGTTTGCACATGTTTCAACATTTTGACTTGCAAATTTACACCCCTCGAACGTACTGACAACATTAAATATCTCGGAGTAATCATTGACAATATCTTAAAACCGAAAAAGCACATCGACTCTACAGTGACACACGTGCGAACATTAATTTACATATTTTAAAAATGTCGGGTCAGTCAGTCAGTTTGATATGGACCATGACCACGTCGGGTGGACCCCACAAAACAACCCATGTTATGGCTAGAAAGGGTGCAGAGGGCCTACTTAGTGTCCTAAAAGAAACCAATCTGCTTTCCAATATATGACCTTTTTTCACTTTGCAACAATCTCACGGTTAGGCAGCTCTTTGTACTACAGACTGTACTTAGAAAACACATCTACGTACACTACGACCCAACTTATAGTACTGCGAAACGCCTCTGTAACAGCCTTTTTATTAACTTTTGCAGCTATCATCGTTTCTGTTGTGACTAAACCAATTTATGTTCTAAAATATAAAACTTTAAGTTTAAATTCAACTACCATACATCATGTACATTCTTCGCCCAGGGGAAGGCTGGAGGGGTTTGCCGGATTCTTATCGGCTAAAACCACCGGAGAGGTCATCTTTGGCTCCGAAGAGGGTTCCAGGATCTCTACTACAATCATACTAGAGCCGCCAATTGGCGCCACGTCTTTAGGCACATCTCGGAGGAGATGACTGTAAAGCGGTTACCCCTCTAGCGGAGGGGAGACAACTGTAAAAAGGCCGCCCCCTCGCACTCTATGGCTCGTGACCACGTGCACACCGACGTCTTCCCGGGGGTCGCGGTTAAATAACTTTTTAATTATTGCAGGATGCTATTACCTGTACTCTAGTCATTTCAGCAGCTGGATCAACAATCAATCTCTCCCCGTTAATCAGTAGCAACCTTGACCTCTTGAACCTTCGTAGCCAACGTCTCAACGGCCTCGCGTACACTCCGAGGCGGACTGGCGGCCATGTAGCGTCTACCACAGACGGCGGACCGCCCCACCCAGCTGAGCTGTTCACTAGGACTAGGTCTTCGAAGCGAGGGAGGGACGGTCTTTTACTGTAATATAAACATGAATGTAACAAAACTACGTTAACCACTCAGACTGTCAAATTACCAGTACTTGGTTTTACATACAAGAAAATAAAACTTATTATATATCCATCATAAAAAATAAAGAGAGCAACCAAAACAAACCAACTATATACGGTTCTACAAAAACAGTGAACTTTTTTTAAGGGGGCAATCAATAGGTAATTTATTATTGCAAGTTGTGATTCCATTAAGTTGCTATTCATTCGATTGCTTCAATCGACCTAATTCCGTATTCCGTATGCTGTCCGGATTAAGAACTCCATCTCCTCCCGTGGATGTCGTAAAAGGCGACTAAGGAAATCTAAACCAGAGGGATGGGCAGCAGCGTCCCTTCTGTGAAGCGGTAGCCATACTGCGCTCACCAACCCGCTTGCCAAACGTGGTGAGTATTGGTAAATACCCCAAAAATGATGACAAAGTTGCGGAAATCTATGGGCTCCACCTCCTTTGTTCAGCAGTGGACATATAAATGGCTGATATGATGACTCGACCGGCAATTTGTGTGGGACCTAGTACCTCGCTGACTGTGTGTAGTCGCTGATGGCTCGAGTAACTGGATCCCGCACGACTGCTAGCAATTTGACGCTGGGATTCATGGCGTACACACGTCTGGGGGCCGATCTCGTCACCCAGTATGAAGGAGTCTTCTCCATGGTAATCTGGCCCTCCAGTGTTGGTGGCATTTTGTCCCTGAAAGTTTAAGAGACAATATCTATAGCATACATCACTCTGGGTTCCGCAATGAATTTCTTGGTCAAGTTCTCAAATAAATGGGCTCTGATCATTACATAGTTTGGTTTCCCGAAAGTAAAGAATCGGTCAAGTAGTTTCTGATATACGTCTAATACTCGTAAAAAGGAAACATTGACAAACAAGCAACAGCGTCTTCCACTGTGGCGGATTTATACATTTTGCAAGTTTAGGCTGTTAAACTTTTGCCGCCTTTACCTCTACAATTATTTGTAGTGAGTTCCTAGTTTATTTGCAATTTAGTATTAATTGTATGAAAGTTTTTTGGGTAGATATATTTCTGAGCTAATCAAAGCTCTATGCTATGCCATGCAGTGCCGTATGCCGGCTACGAATAGCATAAACCTATATCATCCCGTGGGTGTCGTAATCGTCGTCTCAATGAGCACACAATACACCCAGACCAGTCGTTATGGCGATCTTTGTGGCCGTGGACTTCATTCGGCTGAAACGACGAATCAAAGTTCAATAATGTACGACTACATAACAAGGTAATATGTGACACATAATTATACATTCTAAAAAAGAGCAGAAACTAGCCCCCCCCTAAAATCTGCCTCTGCCCAAACCTACTCAACCTGCTGGTAGATCCGCCACTGGATTGCCTCAAGTAGATTTACAACTCAACTGCGATTGCTAAACCTGCCTGCCAAGCATGGTGATCATAGCAAAACCCCTAATGAGCACACAACATACACCAAGACCGGTCGTTGTGACAACCTTTGGGGGAGGTCTTTGTCCGGCAGTGCACGTTTTTCGGAAGAAGTGGTTGATAAATAGATTAGGGGAAGGATTATTTGTTGTTTATGAAAGGTATGAGGTAGTTCTTATATAGATATTCTCCAGTAATTGGATTGCAGAGATCAGATGCTCCGAGTTAAATCACCAGTCGGCACAATTGGTGCAGCGGCTAAGCGATTAGCTTGCTGCGCTGCGTGTCGCGGGTTCGATCCCGGGCGGAACAAATATTTGTATGATCTACAGATAATCGTTTAGGTGAGTATGTGGCGACGTAAAAATACCTGTTCAGTTCCATCTGGGTATAATATACTGAATCTGACCCCAACATAGTTGGGAGCTAGGAGCAGTAAGAAAGTCAAGTAAATATATTAAATACTAACGGCCCGTCCCGGCTTCGCACGGGTAGACATTTATTTTTTAAACATTTTGGGAATAACGTAGAGTAAATGTAAACATAGTCTGATTTTGGTCGGCATTACTATCAACTTTTAAAATGTAAAAATGAAGTTATAGTTACTTAATTACAAAAGTTGGACATATGGTACCACGAGGATTTATGAATAGAATAGAATAGAATATTCTTTATTGTACACCATTTTAAAAACAACTACTAGGAATAATATAATGAACAGTAATTGTACAATGGGCGGTCTTATCGCTATTAGCGATTTCTTACAGACAACCTTTGGATGGATAAGAAAAAGATTTTTGTAGATATTGATATGTTCTTTAATATTGTAGAATATTTTTTTATTCTATCATGAATAGTTTCCGCAGCTCATGCGATGAAAGACATTTGACGGCGAATTTTTTTACACTTTGGGTTACATTATTGAAGTTTTAGTAGGGATACCTAATTTTTTCTAGTAATTAATATAGCCTATGATACTCAGGGACAATGTAGCATTCTAATGGCGAAAGTAATTTTGAAATCGGTCACGTAGTTTTTAAGTTTATTCGTTACAAATATACAAAAATACAAATCTTTCCTCTTTGTAATATTAGTGTAGATGTCTATATAGGATATCCACAGTCGTCGTTTGCAAAATGTCGACAGAATTGAGGAAATCTTTGTGGGAGGTCTTTGTTCAGCCCTGCACCCTCAGCTATAAGTAAGTCGAAATCACACCATGGGGTTTTAGCCGGTAAGGGGCTGGCAATACATAATTTATGAATATAATTTCCAGCGTAATTACTTATATTGCGGTTGTTACCTGTACCATTCGAAGCCTCTATGATAGAATTTATCAAAGAAGTGGACCTCCGACCCCGCAGCCCTGACATCTGGGTGTAATCTGAAATTGCAACATAAAATACCAATTTCGTGACGTACGTAAATTGATTGTTGTCTTTACCGCGAGTGAGATATAAATAGTGAAGAGGACAGCCTTCGTCATGTAACTTTTATTTATATACCTACTAAAAGTAACAGAATGCTTAAAATAGGTCCTCTTTCAATCCAAGAAGTGAAATGAATGTTAAACCATGGCTACTGACGCAGAACTTCTACCGGCAGTTATACACCTCGGTTACTATACCTACCATTGGCTCTGACAAAGACCCGCGAGCCAAACTAACCCGACACTATACCGAGGATATCCCGGACATCAGCCTGTACGAGATTAGGATGGCCTTGAAACAGCTTAAAAATAACAAGGCGCCGGGTGGGGACGGAATTACGACAGAGCTTCTTAAAGCGGGTGGCATACCGGTACTTAAAGTCCTTCAGAAGCTATTCAATTCCGTCTTACTCGAGGGCACAACGCCGGAAGCGTGGAACAGAGGTGAGGTGGTGCTCTTCTTCAAGAAGGGTGATAACACCCTATTGAAGAATTATAGACCCATCTCACTTCTGAGCCATGTTTATAAGCTGTTTTCAAGGGTTATCACGAATCGTCTCGAGCGCAGGTTTGATGACTTCCAGCCTCCCGAACAAGCCGGTTTCCGAAAAGGTTTCAGTACCATAGACCACATCCATACGCTGCGGCAGGTTATACAGAAGACCGAGGAGTATAATCTGCCACTATGCTTGGCGTTTGTGGACTATGAGAAAGCCTTCGATTCGATCGAAACCTGGGCAGTGCTGCAATCTCTGCAGCGGTGCCAGATCGACTATCGGTACATTGAAGTGTTGAAGTGCTTATACAGAAACGCCACCATGTCGGTCCGAGCACATGAACAGAGCACGGGGGCAATTCCATTGCAGAGAGGTGTGAGACAGGGGGACGTCATTTCCCCGAAACTGTTCACCGCTGCAATGGAGGATGCCTTCAAGCTACTGGAGTGGAAAGGATTCGGCATTAAAATCAATGGCGAGTATATCACTCACCTTCGATTTGCCGATGACATCGTAGCCATGGCAGAATCGCTGCAAGAGCTCAGCACAATGCTCGATGATCTCAACAGAGTTTCCCAACAGGTGGGCCTTAAGATGAACATAGGCAAGACAAAAGTCATGTCAAATGCCCATGTCGTGCCCATCCCAATATCCGTTGGGAGCTCTGTTCTCGAAGTTGTTGACGAGTATGTCTACCTGGGACAAACTGTCCAGTTAGGTAGGTCCAACTTCGAGAAAGAGATCAATCATCGAATCCGACTCGGCTGGGCAGCGTTTGGGAAACTTCGCAACATCTTTTCGTCAACAATACCGCAATGCCTCAAGACGCAAGTCTTTAACCAGTGTGTGTTACCAGTGATGACATATGGAACAGAGACGTGGTCACTCACAATAGGCCTCTTAAGAAAGCTCAAGGTCACTCAGCGAGCTATGGAGAGAGCTATGCTTGGTATTTCTCTACGAGATCGAATCAGAAATGAGGAGATCCGTAGAAGAACTAAAGTTGTCGACATAGCTAAAAGGATTAGTAAACTGAAGTGGCAATGGGCAGGGCACATTGCTCGTAGAACTGATGGCCGCTGGGGCACAAAGGTTCTAGAATGGAGACCGCGCACCGGAAAACGCAGCGTGGGACGACCTCCAACGAGGTGGACAGACGACCTGGTGAAGGTCGCTGGGAGTCGTTGGATAAGGGCGGCATGTAACCGCTCGTTGTGGAAATCTAAGGGGGAGGCCTTTGTTCAGCAGTGGACGTCCTGTGGCTGATATGATGATGATGACTGACGCAGAATTACAATGAAACAGAATCCTTGCTATTATAGATATTACAAAAAACACGTCACACACAAACGCAAACACCCTGTGTAGTAGTGTAGGTACACTTAACCACAGTCATAAATTATCAGATTATCACACATATTATCAGGACAATATTCATATTTTAAATTGTATTTCCATATTTCATGGTAAGTTCTGTTAATTTAATTAGAAATTTATCACATAAAAAATTGCTCCTAATATTATTGGGAAAAGACACTGGATCCTGTAACACAGATATTGTACCTAGCACGGGAGTCAGGGCCTCACTAATTTGTAATCAATTTGTATGCCAATAAAGAATGGTTGTTATTATTATCTCCTCTCCTTGCGGCCAGCCATAATCATTAACGTAGGTACCCACCTCAAAAACTCCAGTAGAGCCCTCGTTCCACATTTCTTGACACCTATGATGAGTACGTCGGGCAGCCTCTTCACCGGTACTTGGTTTTTCTTTAGTCGCCTGTACTTGTAACTTTCGTCAATATTGAACCCCAGTAGCGAAGCAAAACGGACGCTTGCGACCCTGTACTTCGACATATGCTGCTTCAGGAGTATATATTTTAGCGTGTACTGGAAAATATTACAGCAGATATTAAATATAATTATATGAAAAATCAAAAAGAAATACATTCCGCTCTTATATACTTATTACAAACGTATGTATCTTTGGTTTTTTTGCACTTAATATTCTCGATACCAAAAACCTACATATAATAATGAACTTATTTATACATCAAAAAGCCACCGACCTTTTTTTTGTCAACTAAACAGGAATTCAAAGCATAAAATAAATATAATAGAAATAATATTATGAAATAAATAAACAGAGTCCGCTTCGATAGAACTGGTACCCATCTCATTGCTATTCTTCGGATTCATTTGTAGTGCTTTGTTTTCCCTTCCCATTTCGTCAGTAAACGAAATTCACTTCACATAACATTTTCACGATTATGTTCTTTCTAAAACCTTAACTACTATGTTTATCACCACATAATTAATATTTATAACTTAATTGATACTTAATACTGCAGAGTTTACACGACAACAAGCAATGTTTACGAACGATCGATGTAATTTTCCTCGGGACTTGCACGAATCACAGGCGCGCAATCGCTGTTGAATCGACACGGAAAATCCCATTTCGCGCGAAGATTATAAATATCGCGCCTCATCCACCTCCGCCTCATCCCATCTGGTTTCCGGTTAGCAAACTTTGAACACACGTTCATAATGTTGGTATAGAAAATTATTTGGGTACCTAGAAACGATATTATCATGTTATTTATATCAATGCATAGAAATAAGATATGTATTCAAAATGCATGCTAGTTGAAGATTTTGATCGAGTATTACTATTATAAATATGTTCATTCATAAAACTAAATTGTGTTTCCGAATATTTATTATACTATTATTCAATATCATTCCTTGCCTTTTTACCCACACCTGGCACCTGGCTGTTATAACATCTTTAATTTTAGAAAAATAAGCGTCTATTGTGATCACATTGCACCATTAAGGTATGCACTAAGTGTTTTTAAGAAACGTTTCCCCACACTAGGATTTCTCCTGTGTCGTGGTTGCGTCCCCACTATGTCAGGCTTATTGGCCACAATAGTCCTATCAGTGATGATATATTGTTAGTAATATTATTATGTTTCTCTATTTAACTTTTTTTTTTCAATAAACGTTTCCCCACTCTAGGATTTCTCCTGTGTCGTGGGTGCGTTTACAGACATGAATTCCACATACAATACACCCAGACCTGGAACAACTACCTGCAGACCATACAAATATTTGTTCCGTGCGGGAATCGAACCCACGACCCGGAGCGCAGCAGCCGACTGTATCTGCCACTGCACCACCCGTGCCGTGCACTAACTAATGTATGATACTGGCCGCACTAAATAAAATAAATAGGCGGTATGGAATTGCAAAATGTAAATAGGTACACACGGCTACACATCAAGCTATACTAAACCAGTATAAGCTAATCTCGCATTGTATGGGCTTTCGGTATGATGAAACTCCAATAATTCCACAAATATGGCCTATTATTTATTTTTATTCACTTTAGCAATTCTTTATATTTTTAGATGATTGTTCCGTAGAACCAGGAGTGTTATACTCTGTTTACGGTGTTAGCAGAGATACTTGGTCTTACTTATTAGGCAGAAGCCATAACTATACCAGGGATTCTATACTCTTTGATACCAACTGCCAACATACGGATATTGTCATGTAAACCGGTTGACACTGACACTTGACAGACGCCAGCTAATAAAAAGAAATTTGATCGCGTTGAACTTTGAAGCTGCGAAATAAATTAAAATGACAGTCCAACAGATTAACTCGAATATTTCTGACGACTCAGATGATATGGTTAGTTTACCATCCGAAGAAGAAATTTATAGGCGAAAATATCAGTTGTTGCTTGAACGATGCGAAGTCTTACAACAGGATAACGAGAGAATCATAAATAGGTTTGTGTTTTAAGCTTAAATTGTTGCTTAAATGTTGATAAATGTTAGTGTCGTTGTCGTGAGTGAGCTGGCGTTTAACATTGTTACAGAATACATGAAGCTAAAAAAATTACCAAGCGCTACCGGAAAGATATTCGATTGTTGGTGCAAAGACTGGATAGGCATGGCGATCAGTTCAGAACAGCGTCTTTGGAGATAGACATGAAACCCGAGGTGATAGTTCGACCAGCCCGAGCCGGAGGGAAAACACAAGCTGTGTCCAAACAAACAGATAAACAAATCACAGATAGACAAAAAAATCTTAATGCCAAGAAACCTGGTCAGAAGAGGAAAAGCAAAGCAGACAAGGTACTTGTAATTAAATATACGGTTTTTTTGCAAGTATTAATTCTTTTTTCATACTAATTAATGACAACTGTTAATTGGAAATTTATCATCTTTTTTGTTTTCCATTTCTAGCCTGAAAGAGACCCTAATGCTCCTAAAAAACCGTGCAATGCATTTTTCCAATTCTGCCAAGAACAGAGGCCTCTGGTAGTAGCTGAGGCCAACTCCGAGTTGGGATCAGAACCATCAAAACAAGAAGTCACTAGACAACTGGCATCACGATGGAGATCACTTAATAATGAGGATAAAAGGGTAGGTTATTTATCATTATATATAGAATCAATAAATGAAACCATTAAACAGTGGCAGTGTTAATGCTATTTGATGTAAAGTGAGTTGGCCAATGTAGCTTGTATAATAGATACATAGATATAATATATTAAATGACTACATTATGATTATAAGTAGTGATGCAACAGACCTCTGCTTATGCTTCCTTAATTACGGAAGTTCTTCACACTTTTTCACATACAGTTCTGCTTGTGTCTGCAACTTTTTTAATGGATATTTGAACGGAAGTTTAGATTTTTCGCAGTGGATGAGGCACGCGCGTGTGTATTTCTTGGCAGTAAGGGGCATGCTGTAGCGGTGTTCCAGCCAGCGAGCTGGGTGCAAGGTTTTGGCACTTGTCACAATGTGACGTTTAGAGATACAGTGACATCTTCAGGAGTAAATAAAAGAAAAGCGATAACCTCTACATGTGTTATGTGGTGGAAATTAAATTCACGCCAATATTTTTTTTTTTTCACCACAATGATGAAAAAGTTGCAACAAAATACAATATTGCCTAGTTATAGTATTATTCAAATTTATTGTGAGAGACTGTTGCCTAAGCTAGTCTGAAGTTTGTGTTTCAGATCACCAGACATCCACCCCAGAAGTCCAAACTCGCAGTTTTAATAAAATGTGTATATTATGGCTGATTGATACACAATTTATCAAAATACATTTTCAATTCTTGACGATTTATCAAAATACATTTTCAATTCGTATTTTGTAGAGTATCTTCCACAATTTCGCCAATGTCAAGCATAAGACAATGTTGTATGGTGTTCAGATTAATCAATCTTTACATATTCATAAACAATTTCTCAAAAATGAAAACAATCTACAAACATATGTCAGCAACATAGTATGGTTCAATTTAAATTTTCAATTTTTCATATCTTTGTTGCCGTGTGGTGCCGGCTTAGAATGCCACCACCCCATTTCATCCCGTGGGTGTCGTAAAAGTCGACTAAGGGATTTAACCGGAGGATGGGCAGCAGCATCCTTCGAGTACATTAACAACTCAACTGCGATCGCCAACCCGTCTGCCAAGCGTGGCGATTATGGCAAGACCCCCCAATGAGCACACAACACACCCATATCGGTCGCTGTGGTGATCTTTGGGGGAGGCCTGTGTCCAGCAGTGGACTTCATTCGGCCGAAATGATTGATATCTTTGTTTTACCTTGACATATTGACAATTGACAATATAATTCTATAAACTTTTGAAATTAAATGAAATAATTATTTATTCAAAATAGACTAAATTATTAGTTCTTTTTGAACATCAACATTAGACAGCACCCATTAAACCCCATCCTTCACCGCTTCCTAGTGTTTAAGCTGGGGAGAAGAAACTGCGGAACAAACTCCCCAGCATCACGTTAGTCTGTCATATACAATATTTATAAATACAAATACACAAAAAATTCAAAAACTACAACTATACTAAAATTTACTTATATGTCAAAAATGTATGAAAATTTAATGTCACAAATATAAAAACCATTTTACCATTAGTATGCCAATATTTATGAGCTCCTCCCAGCAGTGTCGCCAATGAGCAATTATTTTGTGGGGTTGGTCTTGTATACGAAGAACACCAAAACAGATTGTTAGGTTAGGCCAAATTACTTTTCATAAAATATAACTTACCGCTACTTAATTTAGAATATTAATATAATAAAAATAAAAAATGTAAAAAAAATAACTTTTTCCATAGCACTTCCGTTAAGACACTTCTGTTGCATCACTAATTATAAGGCATAACCAAGGTTTTTCAAACGACTTATACCTTGAATATTATTCTAGTAAATTAGTCACTATATACTACCTAATAAATACTACCTCATACTGCTACCCTGGGAATTACTAACACTATTCTTGGCATCCATAAAGACATTCCCATCTTCTGTTCCTAAAATGTTGTCTATAAAATTATGATTTATATTTTCAGGTATATGTGGCAATGTTTGAGAGATCAAAGGAAAAGTATGCGGAACAAATGTCAGCCTATATAAAGAAGGAACAATGACAATCACTAAAACTGGCCAATAATAGCACTTAATTTTCTTGTGATCATCAGCTTTAAGATTAGGTTAACTATTAAACAGTATTTTATAAGGAAACTGCTCTTAATTCTTAAAAATCTCATTGTTTTTTTTATTAATTTTGATTCAAATTATAGACGTTTTTAATTTTTTAATCATCATTTCAGCTGAATTCATCCACTGCTGGAATGTAGCCTCCGCCAAAGATTGCCACAATGACCAGTATGTTGTGTGCTTATTGCAGGGTTTTGCCATAATCGCCACACCTGCCAGGCAGGTTGGCGATCGCAGTTGAGTTATACGTATAAAAAAATTATTCGGTCGATTGCTGATCTATTCATATATTCATATTTATTAAAAATATTTCAGAAATAGCACAACAAAAATGGTAATACAAAAATTTATTTTCATTAAATAATAACAAAACGCACCCTCTAACAATAAATGCAATATACAATATGTACTGTTACAGTATGTTTTCTTTCACTGGAAGTGATTTTCTCAAATTCTTGTGGTGTTGTATATTTTCTATCACGAAAACTGGTCTTTCTCCATTCGGATAACTTTCATAGTCTCAACAGCATCTTGCGATTTTGCGTGGCACATCACACTGGGCTCGAACACTCTCATGAATGGATTGTACAACTTTTCTTCGCCTATAGTTGATGGCACCTGTAGAACAAAAAAAAACTTTTTTGTCGTAGACACGCTAACAGGTGTAATTGGAACGTTAATGATGTAAGCCATAGAACGTCCATCGCTGAACAAAGGCCTTCCCATAGATTGCCACAATTGTGTCATCGTTTTGGGGGGAATTGGCAGTACTTACCACGCACCGCATGCGGTTTGGTGAGCAAGAGGGACACTGATTGCTTCTTTCACATAGGACGCCCATACCTCTGGTTTAGTCCCTTTGTCACCGTTTACGACATCCACTGAGGAGATGGAGTGGTGCTATTTCTTGATCCGGACACAACACGGATCATTCGCAGCTGCTTATTTTAGTCGCAATGCAAACGCCTTTTTATAAGCTAGCTTTTGTTTACGCGAAGAGGCAAAGTGGAGCTCCAACTTAACCCCATAGAAAGTTGTACATATTGGATTCAGAGCTTACAATCCTTAATTAATTAGTAGGATGCTTTGAGCTGATGCTTAACAAATAAATTAACAAAACTAGTTTGGAGCACAGAAATCGCGAACCTTTCATATCATTCGTCTATCATAAATAACGCGTTATAACCAATTTCATAAATCAGGATTTGGGAAATTATTTACATTAGTTATTATTTTTATTTGGTAATAAAATTCATTTTTTATTTAATGGTGAATTGCCCTTGCCTAACGCTTACCATTTCCTTTGATGCGAAATTCAAATAATTAGAATACTTTGTGTTTTGTGTAAATAAATACTGGCCCATTAAAATGGAGACGATAGCACATACCGAGAAAATTCTCACTGTACAAGGATTTTCTCATATGTTTGGTAACAAGGTTAGATTGGGGACTTGCAGGTTTGTACAATACATGTTTTCGAAGCGCAGCCTCTTTACTCGCGTTTGGCATGGAGGATGGATACACAAAATGTAAAACGAAAGAGCGCGAACGCAGCGATGCAATGCACTTCATTGGGTGGGCAGCGGATGTTGTATACGAATATTAAGCTTCGCTTCTGTCTAGTAACCCACGACACCAAGATTTTTAAGTATAATCTTTGAATGAAATACACAAGTGAAGGTTAAAAACAGCGTGGTATGCTTACAAACACTATATACATGACAAAAAACGTAGTTACTCCAAAACTTCTTCACGCGTAAATGCTATTCTACTTTTTTATCTATTATACGGAGAAATGAGCATGATTATTTCAGCCAAATCGGACACAGGCCCCTTCCAAAGATCGCCACAACTAGTTGAAGCCAGTAGCTGCGCAGACAGATCCGTTAGTTAATCTCACGCCCGCTGACGTCATCTATTTACCCACATCATTAGCAGCGTTACACCCCAACGAAAGCCGACTTCATACCAGTGCCAGAGGCACCAGTTTCGTTAGTTACAGACCTTGTGTCAGAGTTGTTTAAGTCGTTCAATTCGGAGGGAACTGGCGTAACAATGGCTGTTTAATGACAACAATAGAGACTGGCGGTCTTACGTGACCTCCGAAGCACGGAGACGCTCACTCATAACATGTTGCTTTATTAGAAATTTAAATATCTTGCCAACATTCACGCACTAAATAGTGTACGTACTATATATATATAACTTTTTTTTGCTTGTAAATAATGATATCCTGGATTCCAAGTCCTTTGGCGAGGTACTGTATTAAATTGGGTGAGTTTTGCAAGGGGAAAAACGAAAATATGTTTTATACTTTGGTGTTTAATATTAATGCGCGTCTCTATGGTGTTCAGAAATAAATACTTTTTCTTTTCTTTCTTTCAGTTCAAATACTCCTGTTCGGTCACCCATTGGTAGACTGACCGCGCCGAGTGTTGCTTAATTAACCGATCGTTCACAGATCAGTGACAGCCACTGGCTAGCGTCTAAATTAGTATCGTTTCTGGAGCGAATTAGATACTTATTAGAGATATCAGTTTTTATTACACTCACTGATCGGTAAACGATCGGCGAGCTTAAGCATCGCTCGGCGCGGTTAGTCTTTAGATGGGTGACCGCAGACGGAAAAGTGGTATTTGAACTGAACGTCGTTGTTCGGAGGGCACGTAAAATCGTCGGTCTCGGTTGTTGTCATTAGATGGTAGTCGTTAAGCAAAGTCAGACGCTTTTGTGCGGCTTGAACAGCTCTGACAACGACGGCCACTAACCACACGTCAAGAAAGAAGAAAGAAATTTCTCCATGTTTGCTCATTGAGTGCTGCAGCTTGGCTGAGCGTGATATCTGCCTTGATTTATCAAGAATACTGATTAGTTACTACATACCGTTGGTAGGCCCGCTTCTCGCCTTTGCTGCGACCAATCCATTTTCCGGATTATATCCTGATTAGTTGGTTCAACATGAGCGGCAAACTTAAGGTTTTGCAACGTGTACTCATGGCCACAAAACACCTTAGTATCGTCTGGTAGACTGCTTAGGATAGATATTGCATTGTACATCTGTTCGGCATTGCCTTCGAAGAATTTGCCGCAACCAGCCAGGAATAATGTGTCACCTGTAATTTTAAATTCAATTGTTGTTTATCGCAAGGCAAGGCAAGGCTCAAAATCTCAGCTCCCTTTTTAAACATTTACACGGTGAAAATACATCATCTGCTTGTTCCGCCCCGGGGAAGAGTAGATGGGCATGCCGGACTCTTACCAGCTAAAACCACCAGAGGGGTCATCTTTGGCATCGAAGCCCCATGATCTGGACTATAATCACACTAGAGCCGCCCATTGGTGCCACGCTTTTAGGCACATCTCGGAAGGGATGACTGTAAAGCAGTCACCGCTCTAGCGGGGGGAGGCTACTGTACAACGACCCATGCACACCTCGAGGACTATTGTAAACGGGGTCTCGTTCTGAAGCATCGTCACGCAGTGTGCTGGGCACACAGCGGCACATGACCACATGCCTAACCAAGCCCTACGTTTGGGATGCCGTCGTTTATGAATGCTTATTATGATGGGGCGTATGCAGTTACATATACAGGGTGTCCAGTAAATAGCACGACATACTGCAGGGGGTGAGAGCTACAAGAAATACAATTTTTATTTAAATTTTCACAATACAATTTTCTTATCTTATAATTTTGTACTATTGTAAATCCGTAAGATTTTGCTGAACATATATTGTGTTTTTTTGGTAGGTATTGACCCAAGCTCTCACCCCCTGCAGTATGTCGTGCTATTTACTGGACAGCCTGTATATATAATATCAATAATCTAACCCTCCCGTCTAGTAGTCGTTGTAGCCGTTGGAAGTCAAGTAAAAAATAATTCCCATTACTATTATTAGGTGATATGGGTATACAATATTATATTTCTACCTACATAGGTATCACAGACGCTTTCATCAATATCAAAAGAGGTGGTTAAAGATCGCCCTTTTTACGCCTAAGACTATCGTGAACATTATAAGTTTTTATTTAAACAATAATTTTTTTGGGTTCTCGCGAACGTTCCTGGAAATGTTGTTGCTTAACCGGTCGTTTCTGGCGAAGTCAAAAGAGGTCTCCAGCCATGCTTAAAATTAAGATTACATATTATGCAACTTGCGCTAAGGGCGCCCCCTGCGGGACACGCACCTCGGCTTAGGGCGTTGCTGGGGATAAACAGCTATTGTTTTGGGGACAGCTGGATCAGTATTATTTATTGTGTATTACTACAGGGCCGGCACGGCCCAGCGCGAGCAAGAGCTGGGGGGGGGGGGGGGGAGAAGTTGTTACTTGGACAGGATGGAGGTGTCGCGGCGATAAGCCTCCGCGAAGGCGATGAGGCGGGTATCCTCGTCGGCTGAAAAGCGGTCGGGTGTTAAGTGAACGAGACAGTGCGAGTATCTTCATGTGATCTATCGTAATCTAATCGACGGCCGATACCTCTACATTTGAGTGGGACAGGGCAGAATCGAAGTAGCGTTTGGACGTTTGGACGCTTGCTTCAGGTATTGTCTGATGGTCGGCAAGTTTTAATCGAAATGAAGGTGGTTATTGTGCATGTAGAACAGAGCTCCGGTGACCTTACGCATGAATCGATTTTGAAGGGTATGGAATCTAGGATTGATAGGAGTCAGCGTGTGCGAAAGCTGCGCTGGCATGGGTCATGATTGGCCTGATGCACGTGGTGTTATGGATAGTGGATAATTTACTACGGATATTCAGCAGATAATGGAGGCGAAACAGCGCAATGGCAGCGCGGGAACGCACTGTCTTTGCGTGCTCTCGGAAGAACAGATTTTGGTCGAGAGTGACTCCAGGTTATTTGGCGTGCGATTCCCGAGGAATCGATTGGCTTAACATCGTGCTCTGTATGAAGCGAGCATGCTAGTGTCCGTTTTCGCAATACAGGACGGCTTTGCTTTTGGTGGGGTTAATTTCGATCTGCCATTTCCTAAGCCATTTGCCTTAGGCGTTGGCTGTGGCTTGGAGGATCTTAGCTACATTATCGGGGCTGAAACCGGAGTAGAATGTGGCCGTGTCATCGGCAAAGAGTGCTAACTGGGACGAATTCACGGGTCGTTTGGAGATGTACACTGGTGTATAGTGAGAACGGTAGTGGGGCTAGTACGGATCCTTGTGGGACTCCGGCTCTAATAGGACGAGGGGACGAGAGAGCGCCCGTGATTCGATACTAAAAACTGCGATTTGACAAGTAGTCTCGTATGATAAGAATGAGACAGTCGGGCATTCCGAGTTTGTATAACTTATATAATAATGCTTTCGCAACATCGAAAGTAG
The DNA here is from genome assembly GCA_947459985.1 of Diloba caeruleocephala. Classification (NCBI taxonomy): domain Eukaryota; kingdom Metazoa; phylum Arthropoda; class Insecta; order Lepidoptera; family Noctuidae; genus Diloba; species Diloba caeruleocephala. The sequence goes on from OX381613.1 coordinate 7,498,641, forward strand.
TGTAATCTCGTCATCTTAACTCGTGAGAAACCTAATCTGATATGTTCAACTAACCGGTGGATTTATTGTACGCTTTGTTAGTTGACATTAAATTCCCCAACAACTTGTCCCAACTAGCCTCTCGGCAGTTTTTTATACGCTCCTTGATAGCACACTGCAAGTGACTCATAAAGAGGCGATTAGCTTCGCAGGGAAAAGCTGCGTACGCTCTGAGGGCTGCGTACGCTCTAAGGGCTGCGTTCTTCTCCGTCATCACTTTCCTACGATGGTTTTCCATCACAGGAACTCGCAATGAACATTCGTCCACGACGGACTGTACATGACCGGCGAGGGAGTCGATTGAGCCTAGCGTATCTGCGACTGACGTTACGCAATCGGTAATTCTATCTAATTGAACGGACGAAGTGTCGTTGAGGCGTTCCCCAACTTTTCTCCAGTCCGTCGTCACAATGGTCTGAGCGGGTTGTCCTGTGTACGTGGGGCCAAAACCACCACCTTCTCCACGTGAGTTCAACTCGCACTTGTCCGGATTTTAATGTCGCAGTAGCTCATCCGGGAAGGAAATGGTTACGTTCAAGTACTCTGTGGGCGCATCTACTAACCTAAATGGATTTTATATTAATTTTTTATTTCAATTCAAGTACCTACTTGATAATATTAAAATTATTTTCAGATTTATCTTAGACGAAATAAGACCGATCTTCATCCACTTCCTTGGTTAAACAAAAGTGTATGATAAGTTGATAACTTAAAAAAAAGTACTTCATTAAATCTATTAATAAAGAATAAATAAATAAGTGGCTCTAATGAAACATCTGGTGGTCTTTTCTGCAAAACATTTTGTATGTAGTTACTATGGCTTTATGTTTCATGTCCAGAGATCGGATAATCATACATATTAACTAAAGTAAATTTTTAGCTGCTGAAGTATAGTATCGGCTTCTAAAAATAATTTATTTGAAAACCCGGAATCATGGGATGGCCATACCTAATAGAATGCATATTTACTTAAAGTTAATTTTTAACCCAGGATGCAAATTTGTGTGTATGTAGGGGTGTAATAAGGGGAAGGGTGAATATGTGTGTGTTAGTCAGTAAAACACATAAAACAGCATAAATTAAAATAAATAACTGCGGGCGTAAATATTGCCTCGGTAACAACTACTTTAATCACTAGCTATTTCTTATTTAATAAAATGTAACGAAAATATTATAGATGGCTATCACATTTTTGCCGTACTCTATAAATAGGTAGATAAATAAATAAATATCCATCCGGTTCTAGGTAAATATGATTCTATTCTACAGGACACTGTCGACCCGGGAACCGCGGGATATTTTCGATACAAAATTTCATTCTAAATTAGCCAACCCCTGAACTTTACATAAATATGTATCCGATTATCGGATCTCTAGGCATGATTCATGACGTATGTCACACTACAAGTACAAGCTGTACAAGTATAAGCGTAGTAGCCTAGTGTATAGCATTAAGCTGTCTATTAAGCAATTAAGGCGCATATATTTATGTTAAAGTTTTTTTCGTTATTGCTTATTTTTTGGAAAAGATTTAAGTACTTATTCTATTTTTTTGTATAGTCTCGACACTCTGATTTGTAATTTGTACCTGTGAATACTACAGCATCAGTTCCCTCTTGAGGAGTAGTCACAAAGTAACAGATATGGCCTAAGGTGTGGCATGGAGTAAACAGGCATTGTACATTCAAATTTCCAACGCTGAACATATAGTTGTGGCCCACTTTCTTCGTCAGTGCTCCGATACGGTCATCTCCACCGTAAACTTCGAGATTAGGAAACAGTTTGACCATCTCTTCATTTCCACCAGCGTGATCCCTGAAAGGTGTTTACTTCTTGTTATTTTTATAAGGGCAATATTTGGTTATGTTCATAAAATAGGTGGCTTTTCAGTCTCTAATAAAGTCTCAGATATCTACTCGCAAAAAAAAGTTGTTTAATGTTTATGCAACTTTTTTTTTTTGTTGTTGTGTTCTGCCCACACGGCGGCACGTTTCCACGTGCGCACTGCCGTCTTCCCGGAGGTCACTCAGTATGAGCACGTAGACTCCCCGATCCGTACGCCCGCGACCTCCGAGGCCCCCCACCATATAACGACTCTCGGTTTCGCATCCTCAGTATGCTCTGCTAAGCAGGTCAATACTAGGAGTGAAATTCGGGCACCATCCGAAAATCGGGCGGCCCGTCCACACGACCGTCTACACTGGACTCCACCGCTGATCCCTCTCAGTCTAGTCTCCCCTTTGGGCATGTCCAGCATGAGTGACTCTACCGGATTAGCCCCAAAGATCATCGAGACGCGCAAGCCCCACCACGACGACAACGTGGGATACTCGATGGGGAATGTTTATGCACCTACGTTTGATTGTGATCGCAGGGTTAACTTACATTCGTCAACCATTTGTTTATAAAAACACAAGAATCTTCATTTAAATAATAACAAAAAACAATTAAAGGTGTTCTGCAAAAAAGCATAGGGGAACCTAGGGTTTATGCTCCGTATGGCTCGAGGTTTCACAAATATAAAAGCTGTTGTTACATTATATAGCGCTTTAGTTCGGAACTAATTTGAATTTAATGCAGTCATCTAGGCTCCACACGAAACTAAATATCATCATTTCGGCCGAATGAAGTCCACTGCTGGACACAGGCCTCCCCCAAAGATCACCACAATGACCGATATGGATATGTTGTGGGCTCATTGGGGGGTTTTGCCATAATCGCCACGCTTGGCAGACGGGTTGGCGATCGCAGTTGAGTTGTTAATATACTCGAAGGACGCTGCTGCCCATCCTCCGGCTAATCCCTTAGTCGACTTTTACGACACCCATGGGAGGAGATGGGGTGGTGGCATTCTGAGCCGGCACCACTACTAAATATAGTCGCATACAAATATATGTATTGTTTTTGTATTGGGCAATATAGTCACTAAGCGACAAAAACTTTCAATTAAATAAAAAAGGTTAAAAAATCATGCAGTGTTCTAGATAGGTATTTAGTACTAATAATATCAACAACAAACAACAACAACTTGACTTTCTTTTTAATAATAATAGCATTATTATTTTAGTAATTAGGTTGGTAGGATTTGGCAATATTTGGCAGTTTTTTGCCAAAACATGGCAGGTAAGATCTCTTTTTTAAAGATTAATGATGCACTTGTTCCATACATTTTGTAGTGTTCAGGATGTAATATTAAACAATTAATCATGGTTCAATGCTGATTGTAACTGAGAGCATGATAGTAAATATAAAATACACTAGTTTTTAAATGACAAGCTATCAGAATGTTTCCAAAAACTAAATATTCTCCACTGATATTATATTATATTTTTTATTTTTAACCTTTTTCCTTTAACTTTAACCTTTTCACCAGACTCAAAAGGATATGTATGTAAATTCCTTTTGAGCACTGAATGCCTACGGCAATTAAAGTTACAGAAACTTACAGAATGGTTGACAACTCACCAATGATGATGAGTGGTCAAAACTGTAGTAAGATTGGCGCCTTGTTGACCTACAGCCTCCATCACAACCCCTGGTTCCACGGGGTCAATAACAGCAGCTTCATTGGTGGCTTTATCTACAAGCAGGTACATGTAGTTGTCCTGTAGAGCTGGAAGTATCTTCACCTCCATGTTTGTGAATTGATGATGTTCTGTTGAACTGTGAGCTTGCCGTTGATTTCGAACCAGCGCTGGAATGTAAAATAAAAGTTGTTACATATGTATTTAATATTCTAAAAGAAGTAGTAAAATTTCTATTTTATATTAAAGTTATTATTAAGTCCCACTTTAGCTATTTGAGATACCTGTTTTTGGTACGAAACTGGGCGGCTCAAATGGTTAAAGCAGGGACTTAATATTAACTGGCATTTCAGTATTCGGCTGTCAGTGTTATACTCCGTAAACTCTATCATAAAATTATAATTAATTATTCTTTCACTATGCCAAACCTGCCTAAAGCATCATAGTGGGCACACATTAGGCTGGTCCAAAGTGTTTAATACATGTTTCATTCATATCAGCCATTTATACGTCCTGAACAAAGGCCTCCCCCTTAGATTTCCACAGTTGTGTCGTAATTTTAGGGAGTATTTGCCAAAACTCACCACTCTTGGCAGGCAGGATTGGTGAGAGCAGTATGGTTACTGTTCCACAGAAGGGATGCTGCTGCCCATCCCTCTGGCTTAGAGCCCCTTAGTCACCTTTTACGACTTCCACAAGAGGAAATGGAGTGGTGCTATATTCTGTGTGGTGCCGGCTCAGAATGCCACCACCCCATTTCATCCCGTGGGTGTCGTAAAAGTCGACTAAGGGAGTAACCGGAGGATGGGCAGCAGTGTTCTTCGAGTACATTAACAACTCAACTGCGATCGCCAACCCGTCTGCCAAGCGTGGCGATTATGGCAAGACCCCCCAATGAGCACACAACACACCCATGTCGGTCGTTGTGGTTATCTTTGGGGGAGGTCTGTGTCCAGCAGTGGACTTCATTCGGCCGAAATAATAATAAAAAAAAAATATTCTTGATTCAGACACCACATGGATACATGCATAAAGTTCTAAATTAAACAAATCACTGAAGAAGCTTATAAGTACTCAGACTACTTAGAAATACTTTTGAGCTATCAAGTGTATGCTCCAAGGTATAATTCCTATAAGTTTTAATACTCATTATAGCTTATAAACTTAGCTAAGGATTGCTTTAACAGATGATAATAACCAGGTATATTTATATACTTTCGACATTTTATTACGTTGAACTTATTAGTTTTATTCATGCCTACAGTTGCTTCAATGTTCCTAACTGACAATGTTACAAAAATTAATAAAAGAATATTACTAATTTGCATTACAAAATGACGGCGTAATTATTGTAAAAATTTTTATTCACTTTTTCTTTATTGTTTTATATGATGGACAACAATGGACAGGTATATAAGTACACATCAAAATTGTGAATGACATGAAAATAATAATACCTTGGAAGTAAAGCTTCGTGATTTGTTGCGATAAGCCGAAGGGCAAAGAATTAACAAGCCTGGCAAGCATTGCAATGTGTACAATAAACAATTTCTAACAAAGAAGATAAATTTAGCAAACCGAAAACTTATTTTTTCGATATTTTACAAAAATTGATAACACAGATTGGAAAAACAAAATACCTTATCAGTCAGCTGGCGTTGACACTTATGACAGCTACTGTCACAATCTCACCACCGCTATACTCTATGGTGCAACCTCTTTTTAGGACATTCTCAATGAAAGATAAAATGAACTGAATGAAATGATAAAATAAATATTCGAAACAATAGCCATGGAAAAAAAAACATCGTAGATAGTTGTAATTATAAGTTATACCGTATTATGTTAAGAGGCGTAACAAAAAATACGGGGTGCACTCCGGGAGTGCCGACAGAAGTGAAAACTTATTTTGGTGCGTTAGACATTTTTAGGTGGGTAATAGGGTTAATGCGATCCCGACGGTGAAACGCCAAACTAAACGTCTAGCGTCTCGTAACGGTGGTCGCGGGTCCGGAGATTTTGTCTCATCTAAAAATATGCGTACCGCGCTAAAAGAAGTTTTCACTTCAAAAAATTGAGTAAAAGCCAATTATAAAATCGTTATAAGTTATGTATCGTATCACACCTTGAGTGATACTGTGATACGATACATAACATAGTTGCTGTTGCTGCGCTCATGATAAATCAACTAATATACTATGTTTATGGCGCTCATATAAGTAGCAAGTCTCTGACCGTTAAACGATCGGTGAGCTTAAAGTTACGCTGCCGTGGTCAGTCTGTGGATGGGTGATCGCATAGTTGTATTTGAACTGACCGTCTCCATGCCTTGGAGGTACGCAAATCGTACGTCCCGACTCACAGTGGCTGTCAGATTAGATGGCAGTCGTTAAGCAAAGTCAAAGTCTTTTAGCGGCTTGAACAACTGTGACATAAGGTTGGCCATTAACCAAAAGTAAAAGAATTAAAATACCCAAGTTAGTAGTAATCAATCGTTTTGCTACACGAAAATAATAATTAATTAAATCAATAAAAATAAGTTTAACAATAGGAGTCCTTTTTTTAATTTACTCGCAAAGTTTCGGACTTAAATTAAAGCTGTCCATGTTATAGCTATTTACATGGCTATAAAAAAAAACCAAAAGCGACCGGGATCTTCCAACTCTCTCAAAAATTCTCTAGTCTATCCTCTTGCTAGTGATGTGTAACATGCCATAAAAAGCTTTTTACAACTTTGTGAATTAGCTAGAATTGTAAATCGAGCCACAAAATACTAAATTCCAAATTCTAAAGAAAAAAGTCTTTTTGCGTAATTGTTACTTGAGAAACAGGTAAAATTTGTTTTCTCAGTCTCGCGAAGTAAAATCTATCTTTTATCTCTTATCTTTCTTGCATAGCGTAAACTAGTGTGAACAAATGACGAACTGCCGCCGACGACGCCGTCAATCCGTCATTATTTTAATCTAGAGATGCGCAAAGTATATCAGTGAAAAGAAAAGAGTGATACATATCTTTAGGATCTAAAGATATATATCACTCTTTTATATCTAGATCCAAACTTGCTCAGTAAATCAGAGCCGCTCAGTCACTGTCGCCTCGCGGAGAGCGAAGAGCGGGATACAAAGATATGATCTATTGAGTGAGATTCGAATCAATCGCTCTCTCGTTTAGTTCTCGAATTTTGCGACGTAATGAATTGAATACAAATTTTGTTTGTATGCCACAGTATGCAGTATGCACAATTAATTCACGATGATTTTAACACGCGGCTAGATTAAAGCGACAAACTTTATGTAGATAACTATAACCTTTCCACTCAGTCGCTCTTTCCAATAATTAGCCCAGACATAGATACAAAGGATTCAAAGATATAGTTGCAATGAAAGTGAGCGAGTGAGAGATTCGCTCTTTGAGAGAGATATATAACTTTTACATATCTCGCTCGCGAGCGACTCAACTCTATTTTAGTCGAGACATCACTGCCTCTGCTACCTAATGTGTGTGCTAGTTCATCGTACTCCGCGATTTTTTCATTTTGTTACTTTGTTTTGTTGAGTTTTGTTGGTTTTTGTTACGTTTTAACTTTTGGTGTTATTGTTAAATTTTGTTGACATTTTTGTTGTTGCAATGGCGACGTTCTCTAACGAAGAATATGCTGACATCATGATGGCTTATGGAGCCGCCCATGGTGTCGCTCGTGCTGCGCAACGACTTTACCAGGAACGCTTTCCTGTTAGACGATTACCTGGCCGCAGAGTCTTCCAAGAGACATACCGACGCATACGCCAGACTGGCAGTATCACTTTTCATGAACCAAGGGGCCATATTGTGCGACATAATGTTGAAGTGGACGAGAGAATACTGGCCCTTTTTGAGGAAGACCCTACAAGAAGCATTAGAAATGTGGCAGCACATCTTGAGATTTCAATATGGAAAATGTGGAAAGTTCTTCAGCAAAACGAAGAGCATCCATTCCACTACACTCCGGTGCAAGGTACGTAATTTTTACGAAAAGCTACGTGTTAAAAGACAGTAATCATTTCAAAGGAGGTTTTAGTGTAAACGTTTGGGCAGGAGTGATTGGGAATCAAGTAGTTGGACTGCATTACCTGCCCGATAACCTGGTACCTGTATTTAATGAAAATGTACCCAAGGTATTCCAGCATGACGGCTGTCCCGCGCATTGGCGTTTGACTGTGAGGGAATATCTGGACGCTGTGTTCCCCAATGCGTGGATTGGTCGCGATGGCCCTATTGCATGGCCGGCACGTTCCCCAGACCTCCACTAGACTTTTATGTCTGGGGACGTGCCAAAGAGCTGGTATACGCCACGGAGGTTCCGACTAGAGAGGTAGTTCAATACAATTAAGGAGGAAATGCAACTTCGTACCACAACAGTGGAAATACGAAATAGATGTCGGGCCTGCATTCGCAATAGAGGCCAACAATTTGAGCAGAATATGTAAATAAATGTTAAAAATGCATTTTTTTTATTTCTAGTAAACCCCCCCCCCCCCATCAGAGAGATACGAGACAGATTTTACCTTATTAGAGTGAGATAACAGATTTAATAAGTTTTTCAGGTATCATTTAAGCAATAATTTTTTTAATCATAATTTGGAATTTAGTACTTTGTGACTCGATTCACAATTCTAGCAAATTCACAAAGTTGTAAAAAGGGTTTTTTTGGCATGTGGCACATTACTAGTAAGAGGATAGACTAGAGAATTTTTGAGGGAGTTGGAAGATTCCGGTCGCTTTTTTTTTATAGCAATGTTAATAGCTTTAACATTGACAGCTTCAATTTAAGTCCGAAACTTTGCGAGTAAATTTAAAAAGAACTAGATCGCCAATGTCACTAATTTTGAATTTAAATGTACTGTAATACAATACACGTCTGAATAAGATTAAAATTCAGAGTCTACGACTTATACTTTTTTTTAAATTTGTATTTGAATGTAAAATTTGGGTACTTTTTTAATAAAATAATAAAAAGTCGATGAAAAAACATCCACAGGGCATGAGAAATATTTAGGGGTCTGAAAGGATAGCAGATGACCCCCCCAGTCGACCATTTCAGTTTGGCACACGGTGCACCAAACACCAAGCACAGCTATATTCTAGGGGGTGGAAGTGTCAAATGGCGTAATAACGGGGAAACCAGCTTCGAGTGTTCGAGACGGGCGATGGTTAAACCGGTGCTGCACCTTTCGACACCCCAAGCCACTTACACTGGGGTTGCTCCCAGTCACCTGTAGTGGTGGCCATTTAGGCATTGTCATGTGTGTTGGCATGTGGCATTTAGCCCATATTGTGAGTGGCGAGTCACCGTCCGTCACAGAATTTCACTTTAATGGCTTACGTATTTATTAAAGCATGATAATCACGAGTTTGACCTACCAATGGAAATATACATTCACATTATTTTTCGCCAAAACCACTCCAATCCACACGCCAATCCACACATCTTGAAAAAACCGACATCTGTACACGCCACTATTAATATATTATCAGTGCCGTGTGTTTATCAGCTGGTATCAAATCAGTATGGCTCGTGCACGCGCCGTTTCAATAAGTGTGCAAACGGTTATGGCTGTCTCTTTTTATCACACGTAATGCCCATTATTAGGAAGACGAGTTTTATTACAGGAAATTTATTCCACATTATTTGTTCTCTATGTATGCCCATTTATTGAGCCAAAAAAAAAAGACTGAAGACATGAAAAAAATGGTGAGATTCAGAAACCAGTCTAAGCGTGAACTTACGCTTCCTTATGTCAAAATGCACTATTAAGGGTGAGATTCAGAAACGAGTCTAAGCGTGAACTTACGCTTCCATATGTCAGAATGCACTACTTTTGCCCCTAATTTTGACAGATGGAAGCGTGAACTTAGCTTAGACTCGTTTCTGAATGTCACCCTAAGGGTGAGATTTAGAATATTTTATATTAGACTTGGCTGTATGGGTGCACCTCTCTTTGCCGGTCCTGTAAGTGAGGTGAGGAATGAATTCCAAAAAAATTACTATGTCTGCTGTCAACGTCAAGTGTCATATCGTGCAGATGCCTCACAGGCATGTGGGTTTATTTACATCAATTTCTATGCCAGATAATTTAAATGATTTTGTTCTAACTTAAGTTGTCACACCCAAGATGAAGATTAAACCAGTTAAACACAAGACTACGAATACTTTTCGGGTAAGTCTCAAACTATTCATTTAATATTATCTTGTTTTAGGTTAAGTGCGGTTTTATGTACTCACTTTATATTTTAACATTCTTCCCTTTAACGAAAATATATGCTGGCAAAACATAAGATATCGGTAGTAGATTTTTTTTGTACCCAATCTGCATTATAGATAGCTAACAGCTGCAGAAAGAATGCCCGTTTGCACAAAATCTAGGAATCGCCTAAATTGACACCTGAGACAACCCACTATCCATTGGTGGCGGGCTGGTGAGCGCAGAATTGCTGTTGCCCACCAAAAGGGACGCTTCTGGCCATCCCTCTGGTTAAGAGTCCTTTAGTCGACTTTTATGACCTCCACAGGAGGAGATGGAGTGGTGCTATATTGTTAATCCGGACAATACACGGATAAGTTGGTTTAAAGCCCCTTAATTGCTAAATACGACAAGCACGGGATTCTTAACCCTGACTACAGAACATTACCCATTCAACATGTTGTAAAGCAACTGGCTTGTGCAAACTTAAATTATGTTTACTTTTATATTCACAGTTTGTAACATTTGCTGAGCGAATAAATGCTATTGATATCCGTCATGCAGCCCTCTATCATATTGAGCACGCATATTCGCAACAGCCTGGAGAAAATGAAACGCATTTTTTTGTGGCACTACAGAAATGGCATGTCCTCAACTTGACTGAAAACTTTAAAAAGTTTAGAAAGGAGGTCTTTGGTATTATAACTGTGCCACAGCTCCTTCATAAGAAAGATGAAGTTGTTGAGATACTGGATAAGTATTTGAAATTAGAAGATCAGCTGTGTTTACAGCCTTTGCTTGAGTAAGTTTATTTTTAACATTGTAATACATATAGTGATGGGTCGAGGGTTTAAACCCAAAAGGCAAAAATGGGCATAAACTAGGTAGATAGGGCTAAAACGAATTTACGCCCAAATAAATATTGAAAATATATAGATAATGAATAGCTCTTTACCTGTAGATTATAGTAAAACCTAAAAGAAGTCTAAGGTCTTAAAATAATCTTTCAATATTGTGCGCACAAACTTACATTTGCAGTTGGAATATATGGGAGAACTTGTTTTTCAACTACAATGTTAAGTTTCTACTTCATCATATCGGCCGAATGAAGTCCACTGCTGGACACAGGCCTCCCCCAAAGATCACCACAACGACCGATATGGGTGTGTTGTGGGCTCATTGGGAGGTTTGCCATAATCGCCACGCTTGGCAGACGGGTTGGCGATCGCAGTTGAGTTGTTAATGTACTCGAAGGATGCTGCTGCCCATCCTCCGGCTAATCCCTTAGTCGACTTTTACGACACCCATGGGATGAGATGGGGTGGTGGCATTCTGAGCCGGCACCACACGGCAAGTTTCTACTTGGGTAAAATTATTTGTACTACCCGTTCACCTTAACTAGGCCAGGCATCCGTTACTCCTCATATGAAGATAACATATTCATTGTACAGAACCCTCTCCACGCAAGTTCAACTCGCACTTGTCCAGTCTTTTTAATGAATAAAACTAATCTAATTTATTTTAATAGTTAATGTTTAATTGTAAATATTTAGAATCATAGGCGCTTTGCTTAAGT